>QLOH01000247.1:0-1382104 GCA_026901365.1 Sesbania bispinosa
GCTGAAGTGTGTGAAGACTTTTCTGAACCTCTGCTGCACGTACCTTTTCAAACACGTTTATAGCAAGGAACACAGAGACCTTTCCTGGTGATTTTGAATTTCATACACCACTGAGGAAATCTCTGCAACGCAGCCTCTGCAGCAACATTTGTAGCAGCCTTATGGCAAGAGAAACCTTGTATCGTGTCAAAACATCAGAGCTCTCAGAAGCATGTCTCACAACGGATTAATAGCATTTAATGCTATCTAAATGGTGGTATTTCAACGAATTGAAGTTTGGGTATAAATACCGCTCCATGAAGACCATCAAAGTAGTAAGAAAGAGAAAAAGAAAAAAATTAAGTATACAAGAAATCCCAGAAGAACATCACGCTGCAAGTTTTTACTCTGTAAAAACTCTCTGATAAAATTTGCTGTACACATTTGTATATCCTGAGCATACCTCAGATTTTATTGTACATTGTATATGTTTGAGCTTCAAACTCGTATAGTTTAAAATCTTAAACTCCTTTCTCTGTAAACTTTGTTTAGAGCCTGGAGAGGCTTGGTTGATAAAAGAATACTTGGTTGTAGAGCCTGGAGAGGCTTGACTGTAAAAGAATACTTGGTTGTAGAGCCTGAAGAGGCTTGACTGTAAAAGAATACTTGTAATCTTGAAAGATCAAGAGAAAATCCAATTGCTAGTTGGCATTAGGACTGGACGTAGCTCACAATGGTAGTGAGTGAACCAGGATAAATTCCTTGGCTAAGTTTTCTTACCCCTATCTCTTGTCAATTCTTTTTATACTAATCAAGGGGTTAGAGTAATTAATCTGATATTTTATAAAGGCACAAAACATCTTTTAAAATCAGTTTTTTTAAGTCGTCTGAAAACTTCAGACAACCTTTTAAGAGCCTGTCTGAAATCGTGTTTTTAACATCTGTTTGCGAAAAGCTTTCTAAAATATTTAGAAACACTATTCAACCCCCCTTCTAGTGTTTCCCTGTGTTCCTACAGTTGGTACCAGAGCTCTACTCAGGGTTGAAGCACCTAACAAGTGTTTGAGGACTGAAAGATCTAAATGGAAGCTTCTAACAACAACAGGAAATACATCACAGAAGGAGCCTCTATCACAAGACCCCCAGCATTCAATGGAGTGGATTACCACTACTGGAGAGATCGTATGAAGTTGTTCATTGAGAGCAACAACATTGATGTTTGGGATGTGGTCACTGATGGAGACTATGTGCCTATGCAAAATGGTCTGCCTATACCTAAGACTGAATGGACCTTGGAGCAGAAGACTAGAGTCCAGATGAACGCTAAAGCCAAACTCTATCTGATATGTTCCTTGAATAAATCAGAATATGAGAAGGTCCATGGATGCACTTCTGCCAAGGAGATTTGGGATACTCTTGCAGCAGCTCATGAAGGGACTGAAACTGTCAAGCAATCCAAAATCAGCATGCTTATACATCAGTATGAGATGTTTAAGATGGAAGAAACTGAAACTATTGACCAAATGTTTGGGAGGTTTCAGACCATAACCAATGGACTCAGGTCCTTAGGAAGAACCTATGAATCTGGAGAAAACAACAGGAAGATTCTAAGAAGTCTACCTAAGTCCTGGAGACCCAAAGTCACTGCCATTCAAGAGGCAAGAGATTTGAACTCTCTAAGAATGGAAGAACTGTTGGGATCTCTCAAAGTCCATGAACTTGAGCTTGGAGAAGATGACAACAAGAAGAAGTCTCTAGCTCTAAACTCCAAGGCCAAACAGTCTAGGCATGGCAGCATGAAGGCTATGCAAGCTGAGGAAACTTCAGAAGCAGATGAAGATTCTGAAGACAGCTCAGAAGATGAAAATGATCTTGCTCTTTTAAGCAGAAAGATCAAGAGAATGTTGCAGAACAGAGGAAAGTTCAGAAAGAACCAACCTTCATCATCCAAAGCAGGTAAGACAGGTAAAGAGTCTAACACTGATAAAATTATTTGCTTTGAATGTAAGCAACCAGGACATATGAAGGCTGATTGCCCAAGACTGAAGAAAAACAACTTCAAGAAGAAGAAGTTTTTCAAAAAGAAGAAAGGTCTTATGGCAACATGGGAAGACCTTGATGAATCAACCTCAGAAGAATAAGAAGACACTTCAGAAGAGGCAAATCTGTGTCTCATGGCTAGTCTACCATCTTCAGACAGCTCTGAAGCTGAGATGTGTTTAACAGGACAAATGAGACCCCACAAATGGTACCTGGACAGTGGGTGCTCGCGACACATGACAGGAGAAAGGTCTTTGTTCCAAAACCTTAGACCTAGAGCTGGTGGAGTGGTCACCTTTGGTGGAAATCAGCAAGGGAAGATCATTGGAATAGGGACTGTAGGTATATCTCCTTCATCCCTTATTAAAAATGTACTCCTAGTGGAGGGACTACAGCATAATTTACTGAGCATAAGTCAATTATGTGACAGTGGTTATGTGGTATCCTTTACTAAGGAAGGATGCATAGTCAAAGACTCCTCTGAGCAAATCCTTTTTACTGCTAAGAGACACAACAATGTGTACAAAATTGATCTAGAGGATCTAGCAAGTCAAAATGTAAAGTGTTTCATTTCTGTTGAAGATGAAAAATAGATTTGGCATCAAAGACTTGAGCATGCCAGCTTGAGATTAATCTCAAGATTAGCAAAACACAATCTTGTTAAAGGATTGCCCAAGCTTTCATACAAATCTGACATTTTATGTGAAAGTTGTCTGAAACGGAAACAAACAAGACACTCTTTTAAGAGTAAAGATGTTGTTTCAACTAGCAGACCACTAGAACTTTTACACATTGACTTGTTTGGTCCTATTAGAACAGAAAGTCTTAGTGGTAAGAAATATGGTTTGGTCATTGTTGATGACTATTCTAGATTTACTTGGGTGTTATTCCTAAGAAGCAAGGATGAGACTTTTAGGAATTTCACAGTATTCTGCAAGAAGGTACAGAATGAGAAAGGATTCTGTATTTCTGTTATCAGAAGTGATCATGGTGGAGAGTTTGAGAATACAAACTTTCAAATGTTCTGTGATGAGAATGGGATCTCACACAATTTCTCTGTGGCTAGAACACCTCAACAGAATGGGGTTGTTGAGAGAAAGAACAGAAGTTTGCAAGAGATGGCAAGGACCATGCTCAACTCATGCAGCTTACCAAGAACCTTCTGGGCAGAAGCTGTTAGCAGAGCATGTTACCTTCAAAACAGAATATTGGTAAGACCAATTCTGAAAAAGACTGCCTATGAACTGTGGAAAGGAAGAAAACCCAACATATCATATTTCCACACCTTTGGATGTGAATGTTTTATACTCAACACCAAGGATGATCTTGGAAAATTTGATGCAAAGTCTGACAAAGGATTTTTCATTGGATATTCTGAAACATCTAAAGCCTATAGAGTGTATAACTCTAGAACTTTAACTGTTGAAGAAACTATTCATGTTAAATTCAATGATAACAAAGAGACTGATAGGGAACTATCAGATCTAGAGGATGATTTTGCAGGAATGGAGCTGAATGACCACAGCAGCTTGGAGGATGAGCAGCTGTCTGAAGTACCTACTGTTACTAAACCTCTTCAGACAAATGTTGAGTCTCAGACAGAACAAACAGATGTGATACCTCCTCAGAAAACTGATTGGAAATACAAATCACATCATCCTAAAGAGCAAATCATTGGCAGCACTTCAGAAGGAGTTAAGACAAGATCAAAATTCAAGATTATGAATTCTCTTGCTCTCCTATCTGAAATAGAGCCAAGGAACATTGATAAAGCTCTGCATGATGAAGGGTGGATCCTAGCCATGCAAGAAGAGCTGAATCAGTTTGCTAGGAGTGATGTCTGGACCCTTGTTCCTAAACCCCATGGGAAAACTATTATTGGAACCAAATGGGTGTTCAGAAACAAGCTGTCTGAAGAAGGCAAGGTAGTCAGAAACAAGGCAAGATTAGTTGCTCAAGGATACAACCAGCAAGAAGGTATTAATTTCACTGAAACCTTTGCCCCAGTGGCCAGGTTAGAAGCAATTAGAATTCTTTTATCTTATGCTGTAAATAATGGCATCAAGCTATATCAAATGGATGTTAAAAGTGCCTTCCTCAATGGTCTCATTGAAGAAGAAGTCTTTGTTAGACAACCCCCTGGTTTTGAAGATATTGCCTTTCCTGAACATGTTTTCAAACTCAAAAAGGCTCTCTATGGTCTGAAACAAGCCCCAAGAGCTTGGTATGACAGATTGAGCAGTTTTCTAATCTCAAATGGTTTTGAAAGAGGAAAAGTGGACACAACTCTTTTTAGAAAATAGTCTAACAAAGATCTTATACTTGTTCAGATATATGTTGATGACATTATCTTTGGTTCAACTGACTCTTCATTATGCAGGGAGTTTTTAGAGTTAATGCAATCAGAATTTGAAATGAGTTTAATGGGTGAACTAAAATTTTTCTTAGGACTTCAGATTAAGCAAGATTCTGACTGTATATGGATCCATCAAGAAAAATATACAAAGGAAATGCTTAAGAAGTTTAACTTACATGATTGCAAACTCATGTCAACTCCAATGCATCCCTCTGCATCTTTAAATAAAGATGAGAAGGAAGAACCAGTGAATCAAACTTTGTATAGAGGAATGATTGGATCATTATTATATCTAACAGCAAGCAGACCTGACATAATGTTCAGTGTATGTCTGTGTGCTAGATTTCAATCTGATCCAAGGAGTACTCACTACAAAGCTGTAAAAAGAATTTTCAGATATCTTAAAGGTACTACTAATCTTGGTCTGTGCTATAAGAAAAGTAAAGATTGTAGGTTAATAGGTTACTGTGATGCTGATTTTGCTGGAGACAGAATTGAAAGAAAAAGCACTAGTGGCGGATGTCATTTCTTTGGAGAAAATATGATTATCTGGTCAAGCAAAAGGCAAAGCACAATTGCCTTATCAACAACTGAAGCAGAATACATCTCAGCAGCCAGTTGTTGCTCACAACTGTTATGGGTGAAGTATCAGTTAGAAGATTTTAACATTACTATATTTGCTATACCTGTTTTGTGTGATAATACAAGTGCTATTAATTTGTCTAAAATTCCCATTCAACATTCTAGGGCTAAACATATAGAAATAAAACATCATTTCATTAGAGACTATGTTCAGAAAGGTGTTTTTGATATTCAGTTTATTGATACAGAGCATCAATGGGCTGATATATTCACAAAATCTCTGACTGAAGATAGATTTAAGTTCATTAGAAATAATCTGAACATACATGCATTTTGAGTGTGTGTGATCTGATCTGTCAAAAATGATGTATCTGAAATTTCAGCTTGTCTGAAACAAGTGACTTGTCTGAAATTTTGGGTTGTCTGAAATCTATATGGGTGTCTGAAATCTGTCACTTGTCTAAAGTAAACAAATGACGTGGCTTTATGAGACGGTTTAATTCCATTTATTTTGTCTCTTCCACTTCGCACGTTTTCCTATGTCTGCGTAGCCAGTACATGCCATCATTGCTTTATGGATCTATAAATACAGAAGCTAGTGGGTCACAGAATTTCACCGTTCACTATTCTGTATTCATCTCTTGAGATCTTTCTTCTACAAGAAATTTTTTTTCTCTCAAGTTCTTCAGAAAACTCTTCAATGGCTCCTAAGAAATCTGCTGGAAGCAACATCGTGAAGACTAAGGGTGTAGTCTTGGAGGATCTTCAATCTCTGGGAATGGACTTATTTGCTGAGTTCGATGCAGCTGGGTGGACTCCGTATTTCAATCACAACTTGACACAGTGGCATGAGCAGAGTGTGCTGGATTTCTGGGCTACTGCCAGAGGAATACCCAATCCTCAGGATATCTACACTAGCATCAAGGCCACAGTACATGGTGTCCCTGTCTTTGTTGATGAAGATATCCTTGCTCACATCTGTAAGGTCAGGACTGAAGGAGTTGTATTCACTCCGGGCTGGGAAGCAAGAAATGGAGGACAGAAGCAGTTCACAGAGTTTCTGTATGGCACCTCTGAACCAATAAGCTTGGATGCAAAGCATATGTCAGACAAGGCTAGGGTTTTGCATGCCATCTTAGAGTGCTCTGTAATCCCTAAGAGTGGAAGCAGAAACCATGTTTCTGAGTTGGAGAGATTTTGTCTGATTCACCTACTGCAGAAGAAGAAGGTGAACCTCCCCAACATCATAATGTACCACATGCAGAAGCGTCTCAGAGACTCTGTTGGGAGCTTCCCTCACAATACCATCATCACCAAGATCTTGCTGCATTTCAAAGTCCCCATTGAGAGGCTTTTTGATCGTCTTTCACAACCTGTGTTTGGTGAATCAAACCTCAAGAGCATGGGAGTGAAGCTGACTCTAAGACCTCCCTCTCCATCCATGAAGGAGAGCCTTCTTCTTGAGAAAGCTGCAAGAAGGAAGACAACAATGGAGGTTCTTGAGAATGAACTCAGAGGAGACATAAGGAGGCATGAGTTCAAGCCATCAAAACCCTCTCCTCAAGCAAAATTGAAGAAGCTACCTGTAAGGAGTGCTGCTAAGGTAGCATCTGCATCTGTGCAGAGTCAGGTGTCTGAACCTGTTCAGAAGGCATCACAAAGGCCATCTGAAATTGTGGGTCAGTTGTTTGAACCTGTACAGACTCCACAACCTACTTCTGAAATGGAAGGACAGGCTCAAGAGGTAGATGAAACTGGTGCAGTTGTAGCTGAGCCATTGGCTGCATGAGCCTACCTCACCTCACCACACCACAACCTTCAGAGAATCAACTCTCTGAGCCTACATTACCTTCCCCACAAACCCATGACCTTGCTATGATACCACTCTTACCTTCATCACCTCCACCACCTACACCTTCTCTGGAAGAAGAGCTCTCTGCTGAAGAAGCACAAGTGCTTGCTGATGCTCTACAGTTATCTCTCCTTCCTTCGGATCCCTGCTCACTGCCCAAGTTTGGCACCCTGTCTGAAGAGCTACAGTATTTCAGACCAGCACCTGCTGTATCCTTGCATCATGGCTTAATCAGGAAAACTGCTGCTGAAGTTAGAAATCAATACAGTGCTCTTTCAGGTGGATTAGAAAAGATCAGGAAGGGTGTTGTCCCTCCTGCACATACTTGGGCTCCCATCAATCCATTCTCAAATGATTCCCTTAGGCTGAATAATGATGAATGGAGTTTGTGAGGCAGCTGAACACTGAGTCTGAGCTGTTTCAGAGGGATCTGCACAAGGGAGTTGGGATGAGAGGCTACAGGCCACCTAGAACTTGTTCAACCAGGCCAACCACTAAAATATTGGTGAAACCTGATAGAATAGTTCCTAGGTATCCCTTAAAGGAAGGTAAGGATGAGAAATTCAAAGGAGCTAAAGTCTATTCTGTATCTTCACCTCTGTCTGAAATGATGAGTCCATCAGAGTGGGAATCTTTACCAGAGTTCATTAGAAACCAAGGAGGAGGCCTGGATCATCTACTTCAAGATTGGATGTGGTCCTCTTACTGGAAGATCAGAGAAGATGCTGGATCTTCTTCGGGATCAATTGGTCCTGATGCTGATTCTGATGTTGGACTTGGAAAGTCAACCAATGTTAAATATCACTATCTGAGAGATCACTTTCCCCCACCAGTTGACTCTTTCAATGAAGATTGGGTTCTGCTGAACCCTATTGGCACCTTCTTTTGCCCTGTGTTCAGGCCATCTAAATACAGATTGCAGCCAGGATTTGGAGTGCTTAAATTTGTTTGCCCCTACATCCAGCTCATCTTCTATGAATCTGAGCAACACTTGACTGAGGAAAATCTGAAGCTGAAGTCCAAAGTTAAGAAACTTGAAAAGAAGTATGCTGATCAAGAGCAGAAGACTAAGCATCTAATTGCTCAACAAGAGCAGATTCTTCAAGAACAGCAGCTTATCAGATCTGGTCAGCAAGAATTGAAAACCTCAGTGGAAGCAGCAATAAACAAAGCCAAGGACGACTTGATTTCCTTTCTGACTGAGGCCTTGCTGAAGAAGAAAGATTAAACTTTTAATTTTAGCCATTGTCTTTTGCTTATTTTCATGTTTATGACAAGTGTCTGATTGTCTGTTTCTTTATCTGAACATTCCTAAATACAATCAGTGGCTTATCTCATATTTTTTTTGTGAGTTGGTTGTTAATGCTATGATATATGTTTTATCTGAATTTATTGCTCTGTTACTGTTTTGCTCTGATATTCCCTTTTGATTGATGACAAAAGGGGGAGTATTAAAACTAACAAAATCTGAATCTGAAGTGATTACAGGACTCAGGGGGAGTACATATGTTTTTCTGAAAAATTTGAGCAAATGAGTGAAATATACCTTAAACAGAACCTGTTAAAGGATATTTCTATCTCAGGGGGAGCTTTCTTATTCTTAAAAACTGATTACATATTTGTATATTGTAACCAAATTTGTCATCATTAAAAAGGGGGAGAATGTTGAGTCTCAAAAATATCATAAGGTTGTTTATGATGTTTTAAGACAACTAGATTCCCAAAGTTTTAATGGTTGACAAATTTGACTTAAATTACTTATCATAGATACACACATGCTTTAATGTTTTATCTATGATTTCAGCAAGAGGCACTATGAGCCTACATAAAAAGACTAAGTGTTGAAGCTGTCTGAAGAAGCAAAACTCGTCTGAAGAGTTGAAGCTGTCTGAAGTAGTTCAACCCGTCTGAAGTATCAGTGCCGTCTGAAGTCTTTTGATGACGTGGCACCTCTAGTCTGAAGTATTGAAGTCATCTGAAGTCTCATTTATGACGTGGCACCCTCTGCTGAAGTTTGTGAAGACTTTTCTGAACCTCTGCTGCACGTACCTTTTCAAACACGTTTATAGCAAGGAACACAGAGACCTTTCCTGGTGATTTTGAATTTCATACACCACTGAGGAAATCTCTGCAACGCAGCCTCTGCAGCAACATTTGTAGCAGCCTTATGGTAAGAGAAACCTTGTATCGTGTCAGAAACATCAGAGCTCTCAGAAGCATGTCTCACAACGGATTAAATAGCATTTAATGCTATCTCTAAACGGTGGTATTTCAACGGATTGAAGTTTGGGTATAAATACCCCTCCATGAAGACCATCAAAGTAGTAAGAAAGAGAAAAAGAAAAAAATTAAGTATACAAGAAATCCCAGAAGAACATCACGCTGCAAGTTTTTACTCTGTAAAAACTCTCTGATAAAATTCGCTGTACACATTTGTATATCCTGAGCATACCTCAGATTTTATTGTACATTGTATATGTTTGAGCTTCAAACTCGTATAGTTTAAAATCTTAAACTCCTTTCTCTGTAAACTTTGTTTAGAGCCTGGAGAGGCTTGGTTGATAAAAGAATACTTGGTTGTAGAGCCTGGAGAGGCTTGACTGTAAAAGAATACTTGGTTGTAGAGCCTGAAGAGGCTTGACTGTAAAAGAATACTTGTAATCTTGAAAGATCAATAGAAAATCCAATTGCTAGTTGGCATTGAGACTGGACGTAGCTCACAGTGGTAGTGAGTGAACCAGGATAAATTTCTTGGCTAAGTTTTCTTACCCCTATCTCTTGTCAATTCTTTTTATACTAATCAAGGGGTTAGAGTAATTAATCTGATATTTTATAAAGGCACAAAACATCTTTTAAAATCAGTTTTTTTAAGCCGTCTGAAAACTTCAGACAACCCTTTAAGAGCCTGTCTGAAATCGTGTTTTTAACACCTGTTTGCGAAAAGCTTTCTAAAATATTTAGAAACACTATTCAACCCCCCTTCTAGTGTTTCCCTGTGTTCCTACACATAAGTGTAAGGGTTAAGTGAGTGAAGGGGTAAAACCATAGCCACCACTCTATAAATAGAGCATAAGATGCACTACCCCATAGACACATGAGCAATCGCTTCTTACTTTCTAAGGCTACTAGCAGAGCTGAGGAGGGTTTCCTAGTTTGGATGTTGGCGTGGATACCAATAGAGACGTGGCTACTCTTGCCTCGTTTGTAATCCTAATAAGGTACGACCTTTTGTTTTAATACCTTTTATGCTTTGATTCGTGTTTTCGCAAAACGATTATAACAAGGGAGGGAATCCATTTATTTCCGCTGCACCCTGACCACATGTTTGATTCCCTTCACTTTTAATATTAACTAAATCCATTAGAGTAACTTTAGTTTCTCCTCTAAAGAATTGTTCATGAAAAATCCTTTCTAATTGATTCCATGAATGAATCGAATTTGGGGAAAGAGTTGCAAACCAAGTAAAGGCATTCTTGGTTAAGGAACTAGGAAAATACTTTATTTTCAATTCCTCATTATTGGCCAAAGCACCTACTTCGATTTGGTATCGAGCAATGTGTTCGACAGTAGATTCTCCTACTTCACCAAAAAACTTAGTGAATTTAGGGACTTTCCATCCCCTAGGTAACTCAGTTTGTAAAACCATTTGGGTAAAAGGAGATACTACATAGGGATGATTTGCAAATCCTACATTGAACCCATGTCTGTTTAGGACTTGTTCGACAATTCCAACAACATTTTGTTGCCCCCCTAAGTTATTTGCTCTTATCCTTTCCAGAATTTCATCAGCATTCTGATTTCTGTTTAGAATAACTCTAGGAGCATTTTCTTCCCTATTTTCGACTGGAGCAATAGGGTTTGGTATTTGATTATTTTGATCCTCACGATTTACTGGAGGATTACAATTAGCCACTTGTCTTACGATAGGGTCTGCAGGTGCCCCAAATACATCTGCAATCCTTTCCATTTTCCTAGCCAACAAATTATAGTTAGTATTTGTTGTTTGTACTAGAGGATTAAATACGGTGGCCATTTGTTGAGTCAACATATTTATCATTTCATGATTACTTTCATCCATTTGTTGTCTCAAAGATTGTAAAGTAGAGTTTGTAATGGATGAAGAAGAACTTCCCACGAAGGGATTAAAAGTTGGCCCACGGTTTGCAAAAGGAACCGTTGTTGGACGAACTATTGACATTGTTGGTTGGGCCATCCCAAAACTTGGGACGAAACCAAAAGGTAATCCATAAGGAGGATTGCCATTCTGAGATGCAGAAACATTACTAGAAACAGGGATAGTAGACATAACGTGACTTATACCCAGATTTTCTGGTAAAGTCATAGAGGCCATTTGGTCTCTATTAACACTACTATTTCCATTTACCCCATTATTATCATTGTTATTCACAGATTCATTTGCTTGGGGTGGTGGACTTCTAGAATTGGTAGTATCCCTACTATTGTTTCCACTTCCTACTTGTCTTGCATTACTAGCCATTTGAACAGAAATTGTTTTACCACTTCTCAAACGCATGCAAGATTAATTCTCAGAAAATCATAACACACTACTTTTGGCAATTTGATCCCACTGGGCGTGCCAATTTGTTTTTGGTGATAAAATCTAAATTCAAAAATTATATTTTATCACTTTGATTCTAAGAACAATATGGGGATTAGAATCAGATCCTCTTACAGGACTCGTTTTAAAAAGTAGATTTATGGTGTTTCTGATTTGTAGAATTAGTAAGAAAAGCTTGATTTCTCCAGAAACTTTCAAAGGACTTGACTTTTCTAGAAATTATAATGATTTTTCCAGAATTTGACTTCTAGAAATGAAAGAACTAGAGTTAATTCATTCAGAATTTTATCAAAGAACTTCTCTTTCAAAAAGTTTAGAACTACTTGATTCAGAATTCTATCAAACAAAGTTCTAAATTGGATTCTTAAAAATCAAAGTTTCAAAGAAGTAGAAAACATAGAATTTGAAAAAAAGAAAGAAAAATGTGCAAAATGTAAATTGCAGAGAATAAATTGCAGAAAGTAAACAAAGAGAAGGAAATTAAATTGTAAGAACAATTGCATTTAAAGAAATGTGGATGGGTTCATCACATACTGTTTCTCCTTGTAACATGTTTGTCGTTGTGATTTTGGACGTATAAGGTGTTTCAGAGTTTGAGTATAATGATTTGCCAACCTTTATTACATAGAAAGTTCACCTATTTATAGATTTCTAATTCTAACGGCTAACTAATGTACAATTGACACATCATATAGCCCTATGTGTTGGCAGCCTGCATGCTTGCCACGTTTTCTGCTAACTAGAAAACTACCTTTCTTCTTTGAACTTTTTCAAATGCTTTCACTGAAATGTTGCCATCTGTCCTTGATCAACAAACTTCTGTAACTTCCAGTAACTGTTTTCTTTTGTCTTCTGTTTCCTCGAAAAGTCACTTTCAGATTCAAAAATCTCCTAAGTCTTCAAACATTCTGTATTCGAGTTTCTGCCTTCTATCAATTCGAGATTTTATCTTTCCATTTCTCGAAATATTCTTCTTGGAATTCTGACTTCATATGCTCGAAAACTTCTTCCAGAATCTCGAAATCTTCTTCCAGAATTTCGAAATCTTCTTCTTTTAACACTTAGCTTTTATTGATACTTGAATCCACTAAGTCTTTTTAGATTTCGAGACTTGTTCATCCTCTTTCACCTGCCACATGTCAAGCTTCATTTGGTTAAGTTAATGGTCATGAAGACCACCATCCACCGTCCATTCAACCTCATTATGAAGGTTCTTCTCATTGGAGGTTGAAATTGGCTCGTTTATGAACCTTAATTCTTCTAACCCCTATAAATAGAGATTCAATTTGGATTCATTCTTCAATCTTCTAAACTTTCTTCTTCCTTCTTCCAAATTCTTCATAGAATATGAAGAAGTATATTCCTTTGGCTGTTGCGCATAACCTAATCTTGAATGATTTCATTTTTGATAAGGTTAACACAATAGCCAAAGCTATATGCTTTTTCAATCTTTCTCTTTGAAGGATTTCTCTTAGGTTAAACGTAATAGCCAAATACTAATTCACTTAGAAATAAATGAATTTCTTTGTTAGTTCCCCAAGTACCAAGGTGGTTCAATAGATTGGAATAGAAATTCTTTTTTGCCTTGGCTCTATAAAAGCTTGTGGAGGAGGAAGAAGAGGAAGAGGCTTGTTAGGCAGGAGTCAAGTACTCCTTAGAGATTAGGATAGTTTCCTTTTTAAGTGTATTTCCAATGTATTCAAACTTGTGTAATTCGAATTTGGATTATGAACAAAAGAACTATCATTTACTTTTTTGAATACTAGAAATACCATATTTCTCAAATTCACCTTTATCTTCTTGTCGAGTTTCTAAAGTTCTCTTTGAATCAACTTCACTCAAGAACTTTCTAAGTTATCAAACTCATTTGACAGAACTCGAAAAAGCAACTTTTAACATTTTTTGTGAATTCGAAAACCTAAAGAAGTTGCAACTTGTAGAATTCGAAATATTAGAAATTCGAATCCCAACACTCTCTTGCTTACATAATCCTTAGGACAATGATTTCTGTTGCTAATCCTCTTAGCGCCTATGCCTGCTTGCCTTATGGAATGTTGCTCACTATCCTTTTTAAACATCACCAAGTCTCTTTAGAAGATGAGGAAAGCTATGAGGATATCATCTTTTTTGATAGGAGCAACATTAGAAAAATGCACATTAGGATTCCTGACATATCTCAATACATGAAAAGTGATTCTGAAGAAAAAGAAGATGATCAGGGTGAATCCAGTGCTCCTAGGTCCAAGAAGCAGAAATCTTTCCTTCAAACATTCAGCAGAAAGAGAAAAATGGGCCAAGAAGAAATTACTACATCTGCAGAAAATAGTCTGCAAACCAAGAAGCATGAAGGTAATGCTAAATCCCCTAATATGGAACCTCCTGCATCCTTCACCTATGAGGAAGATAAACCAAGCAACAACCATGATAAGGCACCCTCTCAAGAAGAAGGATCCTTGAATGCGGATATTCCAGAAGAAGGGCACTTGGAAGCCATTCAAGAGGGATGCGCCTCTCCAACTCTTGCTGAGCATCAAGCTGAGCCAGAAGAAAACCTTGAAATTTCTTCTGAAGATGGGATGGCTGCTAATGCTCTTTCCATGTTGGCAAAGAGTTACTCTGAATTTCCTTTTCATGACACCTCAGTAGCCATTTTGCAAGCATCTCCTGCTGCCTCAGAAAAAATAAGGAATCAAGGCATGTCTCCTGTGAAAACTGTTGAATTAAATTTGTCTCCAAAAGAAGAAGAAGATCCTAAGGGTGAGGTCCAATTTGTTCCTTCTGCAGGAACTTTGGCTACTGAAATGATCAATCAGTTTCTGGCCTCCCCAATTATTGATTCAACTCTTCCTTCTTCTGTTCCTCTTAGAGACAACATTCCCGCCATATCTGCCAATCTGTCTTCCATGAATACATTTCTCAAGCTTATTACTGAAAGAGATCAAATTCCTTCTTCTGCACAGAATGAGAAGGTTGAAGAAGCTAATAGTGTCCCTGCTGAACCTCCAAACACTTCTTCCTCCCACTCCATTGAAAAGCAAGTTAGGAAGATCAAAGCTGATATCAAGAAGTTATTCTCTAATGTCAATACTCTCCAGAATTTTGTGAATGAGATGATTGAAAGATTCACTCAACATCAATTCTGGTTTAACAACTTTGTTCTTCCTGCTATAGCACCTCAGGCTCCACCTATGCCATTTCTACCCTTTCAGCCCCCACAGAATATCTTGCAGCCCACTACTTCATCATCCTCTGACCATTTTTCTCCATCAAAGTAGGAAGATGATGATACTGCTTCTTCCTATAATCTGCTCCTGTTCTTTTATGACTGATGACAAAGGGGGAGAAGTAGTATTGTAGGGGACTTAAGCTAATTTTAGTATTGTAGGGGAAGTATTGTAGGGGACTTAAGCTAATTTTTGTAATGATGTCTGACTGATAATTATGTTTTCAATGATGTATATTTTGCTTATGAATGAATGAACAATGACTTTCTTGCTTTTGATATTTGATCAATGAATGATATCTTTAATATCTTTATTTTACTTGTTATCCTTTGAAAATTAAGTCATCTTAAAAATAACATGATCATAGCATAAATTCAGGGGGAGTTTTTAATCAAAATCAGAATTAGACAAACTAAAATTTGAAAGGTTGTCATCATCAAAAAGGGGGAGATTGTAAGGATCAAAATCCTCCAAAAGTGTTTTAATAATTACAAACCTCTCAAAGTTTAGCAAGTATAATTCTGATTCAAGATACTAATGATTTCATTCAAGTATGATAAGGAAGTACAGATATAAAGATTCAATAGAAGATATCATTATTGGCCTCTGAAGACCTTGAACAGAAGAAACAAATAATCTCTGAAGTCTATCAGAAGATATATTATGCATCAAATATATTATAAGAATTAAAGAAAGCAAGAAAGTCGTTGAGAAGAAGGCGTAGCACATTCTAAAATAAATGCCATCTCTTAAGAAGAAGCAGAAGAACTGACAGGAGAAGCAACATATCCAATAGAAGATGCAAACTGCTCAGAATGTCAAAACACAAACAAAATGGGCTCATCAAAACAAGAAATCATGTCCATAAGAAGTGGATAACACACAGAAAGAACATTAGAAGGAAGATTCACTAAAGAAAGAATCTGCAGAAGAAGACATCCCCTAAAATTCCATATATTTCAGTTTATCTCTGTCTGCAAGTGTTTAAAATATTTTTAAACTAATTCCTCCATTCCAGTATGTCTAAAAAGACCTTCTCCATGAGTTTGAAAGTTAAAATCCAGAAGGAATTAATTCCTAGAGAAGAAATGATCTCCATAAGAAAGAATTAGTCAAAGAACAGTTGTCTTTGACCATGACAGCCTGCACCTGTAGTATTTTAGTCTGCCTTTGAAAGGGACATCTTCTTACTCACAGTTGGAGATGCACAAGCATTCACAAGGGTTTCCAACGGCTAGAAATCTTATTTTGCCTATAAAAGGAACTTAATCCCTCATGAACAACTCACATAGTCCAGAAGAAGGTATCAGACTGCATATTTACAATCTCTACCTTCTGGAAAAATCCTCTCTCTCAAGATTCTCTGATATTCAGCTTCCAAAAGTGCAAGAAGAGAGAGCTGGCTCAATGATTTTCTGTTGTGTTGTATTTATAATTGTTGTGAGCCATATTCTTATCTTTTCTTTATTTATATCTTTTGTAATCTCTCAAGTAGGCTTTAAGAGAGATAGTGCCTCTTGAGAAGATGATAAATAGTTGCAGTAAGTTACTGCACTACCATAGAGAGCTATTCTGAGTTGTAAAACTTGCAGAAGAAGTTCTGCAAAGAGTTTGTGAACCTGCACAGTCTGCAGAAGAAGTTGTAGTATTTGTAAAGGTTTTAGAAGAAGTGTGAGAAGAGCCTGAAGAGGTTGTATAAGAATACTAGTGGTAAGGTGTACCCAAGAAATCTGTAAGAGCAAAAGTTGGTTAAGAAAATCCTACTTGAAGTAGGGACTGGACGTAGCCTCAGGTTGGAAGAGGTGAACCGGTATAAAATTTGTGTGTGCAAATCTTCTTACTCTCACTCTCTTTATTTCACCTTGATTACATGTGCATAAAATTGTTTTGAAATCTACCTCATACCTAAGTAAGTGATACATGTAGAAACCACAGGAAACACTAGAAGGGTAGTTGAATAGTGTTTTATAATTTCAAACAAATTTTATAGGAAACCTTTTTGCAAACCAAGTTTAACAAAACCTTTGAGCAACTTGCTGAAATTGGTGTTTTCAGAGACTTGTTGAAATGCTTCAGCAGGTTCAAATCTCAGAAATAAAGACTAGTTTTATAAAGATTTTGGGATTGATTTTTGTTCAAACTTATAAAACTGATTATTCAAAACCCTCCTGTTAGTTCAAATAACAATTATAAAGAGATAAGGGTTGAGAAAACTTAGCTAAGAAAATTATCATGGTTCACTCACATCCACCGTGAGCTACGTCCAGTCCCTATGTTAAACCAGCAAAGGATTTCCACTAACTGATCACAGTTACAAGTATTCTTTTACAGTCAAGCCTCTCCAGACTCTTAATCCAAGTATTGTTTTACAGACAAGCCTCTCCATGCTCAAAACCAAGTATTGTTTAAACACCAAGCCTTTTCAGGCTCACACACCACCAATGTATAAAAAGAAAGATGCTTAAGCTTTTAAACTATAGAAGTTCAAAGCCTAAACTTTGTAAGATGTACAAATAAATGAGTTAAACTCAGGATAAGAAGGATGTTATACAAATGGAACAAATGAATGAATAACAGAGATATTTTTTTAGCAGCGTTTCAGCAAGTATGTTCGTTCTCTTCTCTATTCGTTCTTCTGTATGAGACTTCATATTTATAGGGTTGGGAAAGAGATCCGTTTAGATTCAGCAGTGTTCCCGTTGAGAGATAGCATTTAATGCAAATGCTCCCGTTGAGACACAAAGCTTTGGTAGCTTGCAGTAGCAGGTGCAGCAGGTAGTAGGTGTCAGCAGCGCATACTCCACTTTTTCTGAGCACAGTGTACTTCACAGCAGACTTTGCTTCCTTGGTGAATGAGAATTTGAAATATGCCAAAAAGTAACTGATCAGACTTTCTGGAAGAAGTATAAGCAGCTGGGAAGGGCTACAAATGACTTTGAGTTCTTCAAAGGGAATTAACAGAGAAGCACTTTCCCAAAAAGGTACAAGCTTCAGTACGATGTCTCTCATCTTCAGAAGGTTCTCTGGCTTCAGTAGGTCTTGATCATTCAGCAGGTTCCTCTTCTTCAGCAGGTTTCACCACATCAGAGGGTTGCATGACTTCAGAGGGTTGTTGTATCATATACCTTCTGAACACAGAAAATTCCTTTAGCAGAAAGTTGTTCTTTCTTAAAGAATGTTTACCAAATTTGTTATCCATTAAAGTTCAGGGTTGTGAGACTGAAACATTATTAACCATTTAATAATATTTTTAGACTCAACATTCTTCCCCTTTTTAATGATGACAAATTTGCTTAAACTATCAAATATCTGAAGGGAAATGAGGAAATGAGTTTAGAAATTCTCCCCCTATATCAGATACTTGAAGAGAAATACAACTTGCTTTGCCTTGCTTTGCTTCCCCTTAATAGTTGCTATACTAAAATAATAGATATCTTCTCTGAAGAGGGCTTAAACTTCAGATTTTGTTAGTTTATATTACTCCCCCTTTTGTCATCAATCAAAAGGGTGTTCAAAGCATGCTGAAGTTAAAGAATGAGCATGAGAGCAGAACATGATTCAGGGAAAATGAGTTGCTAAAAGAATGTTTTGGCAGCTACCAGATAATATCAGCAGGTAGAAAACAATAGATTTAGTTTTAGATAATGCAAGAATGTGCAGATTATCTCTAATGAACTTAAACCTATCTTCAGTAAGAGGTTTTGTGAATATACCAGCCCATTGATGCTCTGTGTCAATGAACCGTATATCAAAAACACCTTTCTGAACATAGTCTCTAATGAAATGATGTTTGATTTCAATATGCTTAACTCTAGAATGCTGGAAGGGATTTTTAGAGAGATTTATGGCACTTGTATTATCACAAAATACAAGAATTGATTTAACAGGAATGTTGAAATCTTCAAGTTTGTATTTTACCCATAGCAGCTGTGAACAACAGTTTGCAGCAGCAATGTACTCAGCTTCAGCAGTTGATAGAGTTATTATGCTTTGCCTTTTGCTTGCCCAACTAATCATATTTTCTCCAATGAAGTGACATCCACCACTTGTTGATTTTCTTTCAACTCTATCTCCAGCAAAATCAGCATCACAGTATCCTATTAATCTGCAGTCCTTACTCTTCTTATAGCATAGACCAAGATTAGTAGTGCCATTGAGATATCTGAAAATTCTTTTAACAGCCTTGTAATGAGTTATTCTTGGATCTGATTGAAATCTTGCACACAAGCATACACTGAACATAATGTCAGGCCTACTTTCTGTAAGATACAACAGAGATCCAATCATGCCTCTATACATTATTGAGTCAACACATTCTTCTCCTTCATCTTTACTTAGGATTGCTGAAGGATGCATAGGAGTTGACATAGGCTTGCAATCATGCATATTAAACTTTTTAAGCATTTCCTTTATATATTTCTCCTGATGGATCCATATATAATCAAAATCTTACTTTATTTGAAGTCTTAAGAAAAATTTTAGTTCACTCATTAAACTCATTTCAAATTCAAACTGCATAAGCCTTGAGAACTCAGTGCACAGAGAAGAGTTTGTTGAACCAAAGATAATGTCATCAACATATATTTGGACTAGAATTAGGTCTTTGTTAGACATCTTTCTGAAAAGAGTTGTGTCAACTTGTCCTCTTTCAAAACCATTTTTGAGTAGAAAGTTGCTCAATCTTTCATACCAAGCTCTGGGAGCTTGTTTCAGACCATACAAAACCCTCTTTAGTTTAAAAACATGCTCAGGAAAAGTCAGATTTTCAAAACCAGGGGGTTGTCTAACAAATACCTCTTCCTCAATGAATCCATTTAGGAAGATACTCTTTACATCCATTTGATATAGTTTGATGCCATTATTGGCTGCATAGGAAAGTAAAATCCTAATGGCTTCAAGCCTTGCTACTGGAGCAAAAGTTTCAGTGAAATCAATACCTTCTTGTTGGTTATATCCTTGTGCAACCAGTCTGACTTTATTTCTGACTACTTGACCATCTTCAGAAAGTTTGTTTCTAAACACCTATTTGGTTCCTGTAATAGTTTTCCCATGGGGTTTAGGAACAAGAGTCCAAACATCACTCCTAGCAAATTGATTAAGCTCTTCTTGCATGGCTAGGATCCACCCTTCATCATGCAGAGCTTCCTCAATATTCTTTGGCTCAATTTCAGAGAGGAAGGCAAGATTATTGACTTCTCTAAGTCTTGATCTTGTTCTTACTCCTTCTGAAGTATCACCAATGATTTTCTCTTGAGGATGGTGAGTTTTGTATCTCCACTCATGCCTTCGTGGAAATACTT
Organism: Sesbania bispinosa; assembly: GCA_026901365.1. NCBI lineage: Eukaryota > Viridiplantae > Streptophyta > Magnoliopsida > Fabales > Fabaceae > Sesbania > Sesbania bispinosa. Next base: position 19,913 of record QLOH01000247.1, read on the forward strand.
GCTCATTTTGAGACTCAACATTGACTTTGTGAAGAGGTCCAATTTTCAGCAGGTTGACTGGAAGTTTGTTCAGCAGACACTTCAGAAGGTCTTTCAGTAGATGCTTCATCCTTGACTTCTGGAGTCTCTGAAGTAGGGTTCAGCTCCATACCTGCAAAATCCTCTTCTAGATCTGATAGTTCCCTATCAGTCTCTTTAGCATCATTAAATCTAACATGAATGGATTCTTCAACTGTCAAGGTTCTAGAGTTGTAAACTCTATAGACCTTGGATGTTTCTGAATAACCAATGAAGAATCCTTTATCAGATTTAGAGTCAAACTTACCCAGATCATCTTTGGTGTTGAGTATGAAACACTCACAGCCAAAAATGTGAAAATAAGAAATGTTGGGTTTTCTTCCTCTCCACAATTCATAGGGAGTTCTTTTGAGGATTGGTCTTACCAAAATTCTGTTTTGAATGTAGCAAGCAGTGTGAACAACCTCTGCCCAAAAGGATCTTGGTAGATTGCTTGAAATGAGCATGGTTCTACCCATCTCCTACAAGCTTCTGTTCTTTCTCTCAACGACCCCATTTTGTTGAGGTGTTCTAGCTACTGAGAAATTGTGTGAGATCCCATTCTCATCACAAAACATACTAAAGCTTGAGTTTTCAAACTCACCACCACGGTCACTTCTGATTGCAGAAATGCAAAATCCTTTTTCATTTTACACCTTTTTACATAATTTTGTGAAAATCTCAAAAGTCTCATCCTTGCTTCTGAGGAATATCACCCATGTAAATCTAGAGTAGTCATCAACAATGACTAAGCCATACTTCTTACCAGCCAAGCATTCTATTCTTGTAGGACCAAACAAATCCATGTGAAGTAGTTCTAAAGGTTTTGAGGTAGACACAACATTTTTACTTTTGAAAGAGCTTCTTGTTTGTTTACCTTTAAGACAATTTTCACATAAAAGGTCAGATTTGAAAGAGAGATTGGGTAATCCTTTTACAAGGTTATGTTTTGTAAGCTTTGAGATTAATCTCAAGCTGGCATGCCCAAGTTTCTGATGCCAAATCTGTTTTTCATCTTTAACAGAAATCAAACAAGTCACATTTTGATAAGCAAGTTCCTCAAGATCAATTTTATACACATTACTGTGTCTCTTGGCAGTAAAAATGACTTGGTCATAAGCATCCTTGACTACACAACCATCCTTGGTGAAGGATACAACATATCCATTGTCACATAATTGACTTATGCTCAGCAGGTTATGTTGAAGACCTTCAACAAGAAGAACATTTTTAATAACAGAGAGAGGGGATATACCTACTGAACCTATACCAGTGATTCTGCCTTTCTGGTTTCCTCCAAAAGGTCACCACCCCTCCATCTTTAGATCTAAGGTTTTGGAACAAAGACATTTCTCCTGTCAAGTGTCACGATCACCCACTGTCCAGGTACCATTTGTGGTGTCTCCTTTGTCCTATTAAACACATCTGCAACAGGAATAATCAGAGACTTAGGTACCCACATCTTTTTGGGTCCTCTCTTGTAAGCAGCAGGTCTGCCCTTTCTCTTGTGTTTGTGTTGAATTTCTGGCAAGCGTACCAAAAACCCAGCAGTATAATAGTAAGTAAGAGTATCGTATCCACAGGATACGGTTCAATTTATAAAGATTAGTGGTCACAACTATCAAGTAAAAATGGATAGTTGTTTGTTGAGAATTGCGAAAATAAATTAAAACTGAAATTAAATTGAGATAGAGATAGCAAGTTACTTGGACTAGGATTAAACTTCGTCTATCGCACCCCTTTCATATGTGAACCCCAATAATATTTATGAATATGAAGTTATGATACCTTAGCCAAACTAAGTTACCCCATGCTGGTTCCCCATATCGCGAGATACTCATAAATAATTCATGCGGGTTCTCCCAGGCGACAAATTACCCCGACTTTAAAGATTTGTTTTTCGGTTTGTTGACACTATCAATTCGCCCTATATTCCTATAGCGACTACTATGAGTATTTTTACCAATTAGAGTTCAAGTTTCCTATTCCTAGGCTCCCCCAAACTCGCTATTGATTTTACAAAACCATTTTCCAATGCATCCATAAAATCAACCTATAACTCCAGCACACAGGCGGAAGCTAAGCATTAAGCACAGAATAAAAATACCGATATCATAAAAACAGGGATTCATAAATATTAAAGATAATTCACATACAATTGGGGATTGAATCGACTACATTCAATCCTATTGGAGAGTTTAGCTACGCATGGTAGCCGTTTCAAACCAACGGAGAAACTGTCACTTTCTCCAACCCTAGCTTTGCTCCACCGTCTCTCTTCTCCAAAATCTTTTTTTGATCTATGCAAAAGGTTTCTTTAAATAGAAGTTGGAAAGCTATCTGAAATCTGGAAGGAATCTAATTTGAAATCCTTTGAAAAACTGATCCCATATTCCTGCGCTTCAACCTGCGCTCAGCGCAAATGAAGCGTAGGAAACAGAGAGCTAATTAAATGTTGCGCTCCACTTGCGCTCATCGCAGGTGGAGTGTATTTCTCGTTCACATAATTGACTTATGTTCAGCGGGTTGTGTTGAAGACCTTCAACAAAAAGAACATTTTTAATAATAGAGAGAGGGGATATACCTACTGAACCTATACCGGTGATTTTGCCTTTCTGGTTTCCTCCAAAAGGTCACCACCCCTCTATCTTTAGATTTAAGGTTTTGGAACAAAGACCTTTCTTCTGTCATGTGTCACGATCACCCACTGTCCAGGTACCATTTGTGGTGTCTCCTTTGTCCTATTAAACACATTTGCAACAGGAATAATCAGATACTTAGGTACCCACATCTTTTTGAGTCCTCTCTTGTTAGCAGCAGGTATGCCCTTTCTCTTGTGTGTGCACTGTGACACACTGTGTCTAGGCTTTCCACGGTGAGAGCATCCCTTACCTTTCTTAGCTTTTTCAGCAGGTTTAGAATTTGAATCATGTGATGATTCATTGTCTGAGTAGCCTAAACCTTCTTTGCTTTTCGAGTTCCTTTAAGCACCCAACATTCTGTTGAGATTCTTGGTTCCATTAATAAAGTTGGCTAGGTCTCTAGTAAGTTCAGCAACTTGTTTCTTTATAAATTCATTTTCTTTGATTAAGCTTTCTGAACTACTAGTCCCAGAATTCTTTAAGAGTTTTTCTTTTAGTAAAAGATTTTCTGTTTCTAGAGCTTCATTTTTGTTTGCAACTTCAGTGTATGCTCTAGACAACTCTTTGTACTCTTGAAAAAGCTCTTTAGAAATTTCCAACAAATCAACATACATGTCTTGAAGAGTTTGAGGAATTACCTCAGATTCATAGTTGTCTGATGAGGGGAGACTTTCCATCAAGCATAGGTTAGCCTCTTCAGCAGATTCATCTTCCTCCTCTGAAGTTGAATCATCTAAGTCTTCCCAAGTTGCCATCAGACCCTTTTTCTTCTTGAAGAACTTCTTCTTCTTGTAAGAGAGTTTCTTAAGTTTTGGGCATTCTGTCTTCATGTGCCCTGGCTGCTTCCATTCATAGCAGATAATTTTGTCAGTAGTAAATGAATCTTTACCTGACTTACTTACTTTAGTTTTAGAGGATGATCCTTTTCTGAACTTTCTTTTCCTCTGAAGCATCCTCTTGATCTTTCTGCTCAAAAGAGCTAGATCATCATCATCATCAGAGTAACCTTCTGAACCTTCAAAACCTTCTGAAGATTCCTCAACTTTCATGGCCTTTTGTGCTCCAGACCTTGGTAGTTTGGACTTGGAATTCAGGGCAAGTGACTTCTTTTTGGGAGCATCTTCTCCAAGTTCCAAGTCATGGACTTTAAGAGATCCCAAGAGTTCCTCCATTCTTAAGGTATTGAGGTCTTTTGCCTCTTGAATGGCAGTCACTTTGGGCCTCCAAGCCTTTGGCAGACTCCTAAGGATTTTGCGATTATTATCACCTGAATCATAGGTTCTTCCAAGAGACTTGAGTCCATTTGTGATGGTTTGAAATCTTCCAAACATCTGATCAATAGATTCAGATTCATGCATCTTGAACATTTCGTACTGATGAACAAGCATGCTGATTTTGGATTGCTTTACATTATCTGTCCCTTCATGGGCAGCAACTAATGTATCCCAGATTTCCTTGGCAGAAGAGCAGCCATGCACCTTCTCATATTCTGACTTACTCAAGGAGTAGACAAGATAGAGTTTTGCTCTGGCATTAAGTTGTACACGCGCCTTCTGATCACCAGTCCATTCTGCCTTAGGAATGGGCACACCATTGTTGGTGGGAATGTAATCACCATCAGTGACCACGTCCCAAAGATCTATGTTACTGCTCTCAATGAACAACTTCATACGATCTCTCCAATAATGGTAGTCTGTACCATTGAAAGCTGGGGGCCTTGAGACTGGGGCTCCTTCTGCAATGTAGTGGGGATTGCTGGTTAAGGTTTCCATTTGGATCTTCTTCCCTCAGCACTTGTTAGATGCTCAACCCGGGGTTGAGCTCTGATACCAACTGTAGAAACCACAGGAAACACTAGAAGGGGGTTGAATATTGTTTTATAATTTCAAACAGATTTTATAGGAAACCTTTTTGCAAACCAAGTTTAACAAAACCTTTGAGCAACTTGTTGAAACTGGTGTTTTTAGAGACTTGCTTAAATGCTTCAGCAGGTTCAAATCTCTGAAATAAAGACTAGTTTTATAAAGATTGTGGGATTGATTTTTGTTCAAACTTATAAAACTAATTATTCAGAACCCTCCTGTTAGTTCAAATAACAATTATAAAGAGATAAGGGTTGAGAAAACTTAGCCAAGAAAATTATCCTGGTTCACTCACATCCACCGTGAGCTACGTCCAGTCCCAATGCTAAACCAGCAAAGGATTTCCACTAACTGATCACAGTTACAAGTATTCTTTTACAGTCAAGCCTCTTCAGGCTCTTAACCCAAGTATTGTTTTACAGACAAGCCTCTCCAGGCTCAAACCCAAGTATTGTTTAAACACCAAGCCTTTTCAGGCTCACACACCACCAGTGTATAAAAAGAAAGATGCTTAAGCTTTTAAACTATAGAAGTTCAAAGCCTAAACTTTGTAAGATGTACAAATAACTGAGTTAAACTTAGGATAAGAAGGATGTTGTACAAATGGAACAAATGAATGAATAACAGAGATTGTTTTTTAGCAGCGTTTCAACAAGTATGTTCGTTCTCTTCTTTATTCGTTCTTCCGCATGAGACTTCATATTTATAGGGTTGGGAAAAAGATTTGTTTAGCTTCAGCAGTGTTCCCGTTGAGAAATAGCATTTAATGCAAATGCTCCCGTTGAGACACATAGCTTTGATAGCTTGCAGTAGCAGGTGCAACAGGTAGTAGGTGTCAGCAGCGCAGACTCCACTTTTTCTGAGCACAGTGTACTTCACAGCATACTTTGCTTCCTTGGTGAATGAGAATTTGAAATATGCCAAAAGTAACTGATCTGACTTTCTGGAAGAAGTATAAGCAGCTGGGAAGGGCTACGAATGACTTTGAGTTCTTCAAAGGGTATTAACAGAGAAGCACTTTCCCAAAAAGGTACAAGCTTCAGTACAATGTCTCTCATCTTCAGAAGTTTCTCTGGCTTCAGTAGGTCTTGATCATTCAGCAGGTTCCTCTTCTTCAGCAAGTTGCACCACATCAGAGGGTTGCATGACTTCAAAGGGTTGTTGTATCATATACCTTCTGAACACAGAAAATTCCTTTAGCAGAAAACTGTTCTTTCTTAAAGAATGTTTACTAAATTTGTTATCCATTAAAACTCAGGGTTGTGAGACTGAAACATTGTTAACCATTTAATAATATTTTTAGACTCGACAATACATTTAAAAGTTCCATCAAAGGAACTATATTTTCAACATACTACACTTATTATAACTCACAATCATCTTGAGTTTTATCTTCTAATACTTAGCCAAGTATTACTTGAGCAAAATTAGTATTAGAAGTTTGCAGAAATTTAAAGAGATCACAATTCAACCCCCTTCTTGTGATTGGAATTTCAACTTCATTAATTACTTGATAGCCTTGGTCTCAAGTTTTCATTGTCATTCAAATGTTATTAGAAAAACTGAAATTGTGATTTTTTTTCGTCATTCAAATGCATTTTCAGTATTCAGGTTTACCCCATCTCAGACTTATTATTTATGATGTATGGCTTTTGGTGAACGCATGTTGCTGGCATTGAATCATGTAGTCCTTAAATCAAATTTACACAATATTATAATTGATAAATTTTAATAGTTATTATCATAATAGCTTTCATGTTTGTCTTAGATAATATTAAATTGAATTTCTTGCTAGAATCTCTTCAATCTGTGATTTGGCATTTGATTCTTCACATATTTATCTATCTATAATTTTACAATTCATCACGTATTTTATTATTTTTTTAGGACTATTCATGAATTGGGTGTAACTTGTATTCACATATTTTGATTAAATTATTTTAAATTTTAAATTCCAAATCCTCAAATTTTATTTACTTTGTGTTAGATGTAAGGTTCAATTACTTTTATAGTGATGATTACATTCATCAATTATGATTTGAAAGGATGAGTTATATTTTGGTATCTAGAAAAAATATATGGATAATATAGGAAAAAGTTTGCTATATTCTCAACAAAATATAATTGTATAAAATAAAATTACTCAATTTTTGATGTAAACCTTTACAAACTCATAAGTACTTATTTGAGTTCTGATTTTTTTACACTTCCTTTCACATGTTTTTTTAATCTCTTTCTTTCTTTCTTTTTCATCACACCAATTTTCACATTTTTCATTTTCTCTTTCTTCATTTTTTACGATTTCTTTCACAACTCAATTTTTTCTTTATCTCTATCTTTCTTTTTAATCACATCAATCATATTATTTTTCATTTTTTCTCTCTTCATTTATTTTCATCTCTCTTTTATACACTCTCACGTCCCAATGGTCAAAGTATTTCTTTCTCTTCTATTACTTATGGGCACTATTTATTTATCAGTGGACATGTGACATAATAAAATTATTCAAGTATATTTTTCAGATAACATCTTTAAGGAACAACAAAATGTGTTAGAGAAGCTCTCCTTGTTTCTTTTGAAATTTAACATTTTGTACCCTCTTCAGTATTCCCTCTTTGTCTCCCAAATCTCCCCATATCCTCTCCTTTCTCTCTCTGTTGCCTTTGTTCGTTGTTGGAGCCACAACAAGGCATCTCTTCTTCATCCATCCTCAAATGAGAGTTTTTATAATTGTAATCCAATATAAAACATTTAATAAATATATGATATCTCTTGTGTTATTAAACTCAATAAATTATGTGTGACAAATCATCATTACATGAAGTGTAACACATCCTTACACCTTCTCTATATATCTGTTAAATTCTTTATTTCATATAAGCCAACAAAAAGAATTAATGATGTCTTGTGCATTGCACAAGCATCACACTAATTTATAAACAATATGAATTTTGGTGACGTAAGCTAAAATGAATTATTACATTTATAACACTATAAACAATATTATTAACATTATTATTATTATATATATAAACAACATTGAAAAACTCTTATATATATATTTTTTTATAAGGGAAGCTGAAAAGAAGGACAAAGACAAACAAAACCAAAAAAGCAGAGAAACAACTTTCGATATTTTTTTATATAAATTTACTCAAATTAAATAAATGGGCTGCTTTGCAAAAAAATTGTTATCAAGGTCTTAAATGAAAATTTGAACAACGGGACTTCTTTACAAATTTTATGTTCCTATGATCTTAACAGAAATTTGAGCCAATCGATCATTAATGGCTATTAATAAAAATTTTAAATAAAAATTGAGCCAATCGATAATCAATCATTTTAAATAAAAATTTAATGGCTATTAATAAGTGTCACATGGTATGCCACTTTAAGTCTAAGGTATACGTTAGCGGTAACCAATAAAATGCGCTATTGATATCATAGTAGACGTAGATGGACCATGTACCCGAATTGCCAATTCTTCAAATTCCTTTCTCTAACCATCAATTGCCTTTCTACTCGTACAAATTCTTTCATTTCCCTGTGCTATTGCGCAGGTGCAATCAAATGAAACAATCTATAAGGAAACGAAGAAGATAAAGTAAAGAAGAAAGAATTCTTATTGAATGATAAATGATAATTGATTGATACAGAGAAGCTATTTACAAAACTTATATAAAAAGGAAGAGAAATGTTAACATGTTGTACAAAAAGAGATATAGAGAGAAAAGAGGGAAAAGAGAGAAAAATGTGGGATGTGATGGAGAGAGTAGAGAGAAAAAGTATGTTGTAAAAGAAGTTGTATGTTTTTTGTTGTATGGAAATGTTATCTAAAAAAGGAAAGAGGAAAAGGTAGATATTCTGTTGCTAATAAAGATAGGAAAGAAAACCAATTAGAGTCCCGACTTTCCCACTCCAACCACTCACCTCACGCACACCTTCCTTTTTTTTAACACTACCTTTTTTATTTTACAAAAAGTCGATTTTTTAAAAAGAAAATTACTTGTAATTAACCAGATTAATAACATACATAACTATCAACTTATATAGTATTAACCATAAATTCATACTCTCTCAATTGTGTAATAACTCTTATGATCAATTGAAATAAAAGTTAAATGTTTGTCATTTTGAACAATTATTTAAAGTAACTTTGATATTAACCAATTGAGTAACTCACTTAACCACACACTAACTCACAGTTAAGCACATTGGGTGTTACTTGTAATTAACCAGATTGATAGCATACATAACCACCAACGTACACATAATTAACCATAAGTTCATGCCCCCTCACATATGTAATATTCCTTATGATCAATTGAAATAAACGTTAATTGTTTGTCATTTTGAACAATTATTTAAAGTGACTTTGATATTAACCGATTGAGTAGCTCATTTAACCACATGCTAACTCACACTTAATCATCTTTTGTAATACTTGCAATTACCCAGTTAGATAGAATAAATAACCTTCAATGTACACATAATTAACCATAAATTATTTGCCCACTTATGTAATAATCCTCATGTACATTTGAAACCAAAGTTAAAGGTTTGTCAATTAATTTCAATATTAACCATTTGAGCAACACATTTAACCACATACAAACTCACATTTAACCACCTTTTGTCTCACTTGTAATTATCCAATTTAATGGCATAAATAACCATCAAAGTACACAAAATTAACCATAAATTCATATTCTCTCACTTATGTAATGATCCTTATGATCAATTAAAATAAAATTTAAATGTTTATTAATGTACCTTAAATATTTGTTCAAAGATACAAACATTTAACATTTCAATTGATCATAAGGATTATTACACAAGTGAGGGAATATGAATTTATGGTTAATACTATATAAGTTGATGGTTATATATGTTATCAATCTGGTTAATTACAAGTAATTTTTTTTTTTAAAAAAAAAAAGAAAAACGGTCAGAGTTTTCATAAAAAAAATTGACTACTGTTAAAAAAAAAGAAAAAGGGAGGTGTATGGTTAGAGTAAAAACAATGGGCGATGCTTGGTTACAATTTCAAATCCGTTATTATATGTTTGCTCTAGTTTTTGTTGTTTTTGATGTTGAAACAGTTTTTCTTTATCCATGGGCAATGAGTTTCGATGTATTGGGGGTATCCGTATTTATAGAAGCTTTGATCTTCGTGCTTATCCTAATTGTTGGTTCAGTTTATGCATGGCGAAAGGGGGCATTAGAATGGTCTTAATTCTTGAATATTTAGACAATTAAAAAAAAAGAACATTGAGACAATTATGAATTCCATTGAGTTTCCCTTACTTGATCGAAGAACCCAAAATTCAGTTATTTCAACTACATTAAATGATCTTTCAAATTGGTCAAGATTATTCAGTTTATGGCCGCTTCTTTATGGTACCAGTTGTTGCTTCATTGAATTTGCTTCATTAATAGGGTCACGATTCGACTTTGATCGTTATGGACTGGTACCACGATCTAGTCCTAGGCAGGCAGACCTAATTTTAACAGCGGGCACGGTAACTATGAAAATGGCTCCTTCTTTAGTTCGATTATATGAGCAAATGCCCGAACCAAAATATGTTATTGCAATGGGAGCCTGTACAATTACCGGGGGGATGTTCAGTACCGATTCTTATAGTACTGTTCGGGGCGTAGATAAACTAATTCCTGTGGATGTTTATTTGCCGGGCTGTCCACCTAAACCAGAGGCAATTATAGATGCTATAACAAAACTTCGTAAGAAAATATCTCGAGAAATCTATGAAGATCAAATGAGTTCTCAATGAGAGAATAGGTGTTTTACTACCAACCACAAATTTCATGTTGGACGAAGTACTCATACCGGAAATTATGATCAAGGATTATTCTATCAACCACCATCTACGTCAGAGATACCCTCTGACACATTTTTCAAATATCAAAAAGTTCAGTATCCTACCATGAAGTAGTGAATTAGACAGGATCCTTTTATACAAAATACAATAAGAAATAGCAAGTCAATCTTCAAAAATTTCATCATAATATAAATGGTAAATACTTAGACTAAATACCAAATTTATACAAAAAATGTGGGAGAAGTAAAAAAATGCAGGGTCGTTTGTCTGCTTGGCTAGTCAAACATGGACTAGTTCATAGATCTTTGGGTTTCGATTACCAAGGAATAGAAACTTTACAAATAAAGCCCGAGGACTGGCATTCCATTGCTATCATTTTATATGCATATGGTTACAATTATCTATGTTCCCAATGTGCCTATGATGTAGCACCAGGAGGAATGTTAGCTAGTGTGTATCATCTTATGCGAATAGAGTATGGTATTTATCAACCAGAAGAGGTATGCATAAAAGTATTTGTTCTAAGGAACAATCCCGGAATTCCTTCTATTTTTTGGGTTTGGAAAAGTGCAGATTTTCAAGAAAGGGAATCCTATGATATGTTAGGAATCTCTTATGATAATCATCCACGTCTGAAACGCATTTTAATGCCCGAAAGTTGGATAGGATGGCCTTTGCGTAAAGATTATATTGCCCCCAATTTTTATGAAATACAAAATGCTCACTAAATTCTAAAAATAAGAAAGTAATCTGCACTTCTAAAAACCCGGATATTCAAGGAATATCTGTAATTCTAGATTAGACAAAATAATTGAGGTCTTATTCATATATATGGATGGGATAAATAACAAAATTCATAAATAAGAGTAGGGATTCAAGAAAATGAAGTAAGATAGGGGTTCATTGAGATTCTAAAATTTGAACGATACTAATTTTGGATGAGCCAAGCCAATAGGATGAACTGAAAAAGTTTCTGCCTCATTAACTATGTAATATGCACATCAACATCAATTCCATGGCTATGAAAAAGTAAAATTAAATGAAATGAAGAAAATAGAAATGAAATACCACAAAAAAATACAAAGAAATGGGCCAGATTCTATTTATAATGTATCTGAGATGAATTTTGACTATTCCTTGCTTCTGAACTCCCCTAGATTAGACTTTTTTTTGTCTTTAAACCAACTAATTTAACCATTTGAATATTATTGAAGTATTAACATTATTTTTGGAGCGCAAAAAGAAAAAAGGGAAACAAAATCGAATAATTCATTTTTTTAGATACTTTCTATACATGGAATATACCTATAAAATACATCTATTATTTACTCATCTAGAAAGAGTACATCTCTAGACACTTAGATGGATAAATATGTATAATGATCTAGAACACTAATAAATAGAAATCTATTCCCAAATTCATAAAAATGAATATAGGGAATAGATACTCATACAAATGAATCATGTGCCAGGAACCAGATTTGAACTGGTGACGAGGATTTTCAGTCCTCTGCTCTACCAGCTGAGCTATCCCGACCATTCTTGACGCATCATCCTCATTTTATGAAATTACTTGAGTCTATGTCAACTAAAAAAATAAGTTTTTTTGTTTCAGTAGTAATGATTATGTATTATTAATCATTCATATGAGGATTCCTTGCTCAAAGATAAAATGTTAATTTATACGTTTATGACATAGAAAATAATTTCATGTATATTATATATATATTCAATTACATATTCCAATACATATTCCAAACGTATTCCACATATTCCAAGACTTGTGATTATGATAAGAAAAATTCCACTTCGATCCATTTGTAAAAGAATAGACTGAATAAGAGACACATAACGAATTAAAAGAAAAGAAGATATAGAATAAAGAATTAGAAAGTCAAATGTGTCCTTTGGGGATAGAGGGACTTGAACCCTCACGATTTATAAAGTCGACGGATTTTCCTCTTACTCAAAATTTCATTGGTGTCGGTATTGACATGTAGAATGGGACTCTATCTTTATTCTCGTCTGATTAATCGGTTCTTCAAAAGATCTCTCAGACTATGATGGAGTGAATGATTTGATCAATGAATATCCGATTTTTTCTTTAACTTGTAATTGATTTGATTCACATTTTTCATTTGTGATAGAAATACAAATAGAAATTCGGAGTCTTCATTAACCAATTGAAATAGTATTTCAGTACATATAGGTATATAAACATATATGTTAATCCTTGATCCTTTCCTACCGCGAAAAGAAATGTCATCAACTCCATTTGTTAGAACAGCTTCCATTGAGTCTTTGCACCTATCCTTTTTTTATTCTCGCTTTCTGAACTTTTATTTGTTTTCGGAAAGTAGGATTTGGCTCAGGATTGCCCATTGTAAATTCCAGGGTTTCTTTGAATTTGAAAGTTTTCACTTGGTAAGTTTCCATACCAAGGCTCAATCCAATTTAGTCTGTAGCGTCTACCAATTTCGCCATATCCCCCCCCCCTTTTTCTTTGAGATTGGGATCTCATTAGTATGCTTTTTTCATTTATATTATGAGAATTATGCTGGAACTGTTGAATTCATTAGGTACCGATTCCTATATTGAAAAATGTTTCCTCCTATCTGTATGATTCATTTTCTTTTATCTATATCGGATACCCATATGTTGAATCAGAAATGATTCTATTATCTCTGTATTCGCAATTCAATATACACATATATATACCACATGGATATCTATTTTATATGTCCCTCCTTCTATTATTTTTTGATGCAATTTGAAATACTCGAACGTTCGATTCTTTTTTTTTATCGTTTTAGTTTTTACCTTTCCGAATGAAAACAGGGGAATCTTTGATTATTATCTGGATTGAACCTTTTTCTTTCTTTCATTTTTTTCCTTAGAGCGGACAGATCTACATCCTATATATATAACATAACTAAAAAATGTAAATTTTCTTATTCATTTTATTAATATTAATTTTATTAAATAAAAAATCCATTTATTAATTTAGAATAGCTATATTTCATGGATAGAAATAATCGTTTTCTTAATTTAGAATTCGACATTTATTTAGGAATTCAAATATTTTTTTGTTGATTCCATCTAAGTAATTAGAAATTTGATATTTCTATTGAATTCCATTTCTATCCAATTCCTAATTACCTATCAAATTAATTTTAATAATCTAATTTTTTTAGAATTTCTAATGTATAAATCTATACATTATACATATTTCATCTTAATGTATAAGAATATAATAATATATATTATTATTTACTGTAATTTAATTATTCATTATTCTAAATTTTAAAAAATTAGAATATTTTTTTTTAGAGTTTCGAATAGTATTCTACTATTAACAATTAACAATAATATCTATCTGTATATAGATAGAATAAGAATATATATATATATATATATTAAAATAGAAATATCTGAATGGAAAATAGATTAAAAATATGAATTTGATTTTTTTTCTATAATAAATATTCTATACTATAATAAATAATAATTAAATATATCAATTTGAATATTTTAATAAAATAGAAAAAATACAAAAAATCTAAAATATTAAAAAAAATGAATCAAATAAATAAATAAATGGTATTTGAATTAAGAACTGAAAAAAAAAGGAAAATCTCACTATTTAAGATGAAGATATTATTTTATTGATAAACATATATTTGATAAATCAATCGAAATATATTCTATTAATTATTAATCCTTATCTTCAAATTATTATGTTCTTTATGTACTAAAATATCAAATAAATAATAAATATTCGATATTCTATATTTTTCTCTATGTTCGTATTAATTTCATTATGTTATGACATAGTAATTATTTCATAAATAGCTAATAATCAAAAGTTAATAACTAAGATCCCAGTAGTTTATGAAATTCCTATGAATGTGTAATTTTTGTTATTTGAGCCCACTTAGCTCAGAGGTTAGAGCGTCGCATTTGTAATGCGGGGTCATCGGTTCGATTCCGATAGCCGGCTTTTCTCTATTTGTTTTGATTTTTACATAATCGATAATGTCTTTTTTTTTTAGAAATAAAAAATTGGGAAAGTTCTATCTCCTTAGAACAAATCAAGAAAATAACCTTCTTTTTATATTTTCTATATACAATAGAATAAAATTCGGATATTAATAGAACTTATCTAATTCTTCTTTTTAGTACAATACTTTAATAAAAAAGTAAATTTCACTTGATTTATCATATCTGTCATTTAGTTTAGTTTTAATTTTTATTTATGGGATTTTCCATTTAAATTTAAAAAGGAGTCTTTATGTCACGTTACAGAGGACCTCGTTTCAAAAAAATACGTCGTCTGGGAGCTTTACCAGGACTAACTAGTAAAAGGCCTAAAGTGGGAAGCGAACTTAGAAGCCAATCACGTTCTGGTAAAAAATCTCAATATCGTATTCGTTTAGAAGAAAAACAAAAATTGTGTTTTCATTATGGTCTTACAGAACGACAATTGATTAAATACGTTCGTATTGCTAGAAAAGCAAAAGGGTCAATCGGTCAGGTTTTACTACAATTACTTGAAATGCGTTTGGATAACATACTTTTTCGATTGGGTATGGCTTCGACTATTCCTCAAGCTCGCCAATTAGTTAACCATAGACATGTTTTAGTTAATGGTCGTACAGTAGATATACCAAGTTATCGTACAGCGAAGGATGACCAAAAATCGATAACTTTGATTAAAAATTCTATTGAATCAGCCCCCGTGAGGAGTTGCCAAACCATTTGACTCTTCACCCATTCCAATATAAAGGATTAGTCAATCAAATAATAGATAGTAAATGGATTGGTTTGAAAATTAATGAATTGTTGGTTGTAGAATATTATTCTCGTCAGACTTAAACCTAATAAAAATAACAACAGTTTTGATCGCAGGATTTTCCTCCATTCATGTATCATAGACATGGATATAGGAAAATTTTCATTCCTTGCCTACTTTTACACTATTTTTTGTATTATAGAAAGAAATTAGGAATAAATAGAAAGAAATTAGGAATAGAAAATCCATATCAAAGACAGCTGGAATAATGGTATCCGTTGTTATTTCAAATATTGTGGTCAGTAACATTGATGAATTTGGTAAAGGTACGGAAAGAGAGGGATTCGAACCCTCGGTAAACAAAAAGCCTACATAGCAGTTCCAATGCTACGCCTTGAACCACTCGGCCATCTCTCCTACATAATGATTATGGCCTAGAAACTGAGTGAATAGTGAGTCATTCATATTCTATTTGGGTAGGCTCACACAATCAATTGAAATTATAAAAAGAGAAAGAAAAAGTTTTTATCAAAAAAACCCTCCCTCACGTTCGAATGTAGAATAAACAAATTTGATTAATGAGTTCGTTTTTACGTTATTTCGTACTGTATTGTACAATTCCTTTGTTTGTGGGATTATTTCCTCACGCGATAAAAAATTTGAAATTATAGAATGGATTGCTACCTATGCCCATATCTCGGATAAATGGAAATTTTCTTGATAAGACCTTCTCAATTGTAGCCAATATCTTATTACGAATAATCCCGACAACTTCAGGTGAAAAAGAGGCATTCAGTTATTACAGAGATGGTGCGATTTGATTATCTTTTTTTTTTTATTTATCAATCTCGTCTTAGGAAAAAGACACATTCTTCGTAGAGAAAGAAAAAAATTTTGAAAAAAAAACTTACGCCTGCTGAAGGTGAAGTTTGTAAATAAAACGATTAATTCCTTATGTCGTGTATCCTCGATTAATGCAGCCTCATATGCTTCAATTTTAGGTTTATAGTATTAAGCGAAAGGTTATACCTATACCTATGGAGTTAGGTCAAACCTACTCCACTAGTACCAATGGGCGGCATAGGGAAAGAAGCACTACGTTTAGGAATCAACAACACGAAAACTTTGTAAAAAAGAATATCCTTCCTTTCTTATAGGGATCAGGACTAACAAGAATGGTTGGGACAATAAACATCCATCTCGTTCGTATTTTGGATACCCGTATAACCATCGAAGACTATTGAAGTGACTAATTCCGGGAAATTTAGCGGCGTTGAGGACAAAGAAATTGTTGGAGTTACTATTTTTTTATCAAGTAACAACATACTTGATGTTAAGCAAAGATCTTTTACAGGAAGGTTGGCTAGAGATTTCTTGTAAAAACACTAGCCCCGCTCAGTTCATAATGATAATATTGCAATCTTTTTTTATTCTATGTACTTTTATCATTATACACATTAAAGGAGGAGCTGTATGAGATAGAAATCTCACATACGGTTCTGGAACGGAGATTCTTTGAACCGAATGACGACCGTAACGGATGTCGGCTCAAGATGAAGGAAATTATGCGGAAGCTTTACAGAACTATTATGAGGCTATGCGACTTGAAATTGATCCCTATGATCAAAGTTATATACTTTATAACATAGGACTTATCCACACAAGTAGCGGAGAACATACGAAAGCTTTAGAATATTATTTTCGTGCACTCGAACGAGACCCACTCTTACCTCAAGCTTTTAACAATATGGTCGTGATCTTTCATTACGTGCGACTATCTCCACTATAGAAAAAGAATGAGTAAATCCGCTAATACTAATAAATACTAGAAAAAAAAAAAGGCTTTTTGCATATATATCGTCCAAAACAACGATTTTTATCAGATGTAGCAAAGAAAGAAACTTCATAGAAGTCGAAATATGAAGAAATAGATATGCCTAGATATTTTTTTCTATGGATAAAAGATCTAATTGATAGATGAAGCACCGTAAAGATCAATTAACAAGGTTTTTGGCTGATACACTCAGAACTGCTTACTTATATCATGATAGAAAAGTTAGGAATCCACTTATGTAATAAAGTCGATCCCCTAAGGTTTTCTGAGCAGCGGTGTAGTATCAGATCCCAAAGATAGTAAGTCTTTTCTTATGAAGAAAAGTCTTTATCAAAGATTCTATAGAAATTGATATATCATATATGAAAATAGATGATCTATGAAATCGAGATAGTTACCTTTCAGAAAATAATAATGAGAGTATTAATGCCGATGCTTTATTCTATTCTTCTGAAGGTAGGAAAAAAGATAAAACTCTAAAAAAGGATTACATTTTTATTAATTCAAATTGAAGTTTGAAACTCATGTATTTAACCTTTTTCTTTTGGTTAATTCTAGAAAAAAAATGGAGCATAAAAAAATTGATTGTTGAGCCGTATGAGTGAGGAAACTCTCAAGTACGGTTCTAAGGGAAGGAATTTACTCACCTATTCCGATTGCGGAGAACAGGCCATTCGACAGGGCGATTCGGAAATTGCGGAATCTTGGTTTGATCAAGCTGCTGAATATTGGAAACAAGCTATAGCTCTTACCCCAGATAATTATATTGAAGTACAGAATTGGTTGAAGATCACAGGGCGTTTTGAATAAGAATACTCTATTTATTATTTTCTTTTTTATTCTAATTTATTATTTCTATATATATTATTTTATTATTACTTTATATATATTAGTTATATTTTATATATTCGCTATCGAATTCTATATATTCTATAGAATTCGATACCGAATATATCCATTTTATTTATATTTAGAATTTATATATTATTTCTATTTTTTATTTATTTTTGTCTATTATATACATTGAATTTGTTATAGTTAATGTCATAGTTAATTCTGTCCCTATCAGTGAAAAAAAAACAGATCATTTGTATAGGAACAATCAATCAAAGAATTTCATTATATCCCTTCTAAAATCGTTCTATTTCGTCTGGTATTTTGTAGAGATAAATGATAAGTCGATAAAGTAGAGAATTTTTTCTTTTTTCTGCTATTCAAACTAATAAAAGAAAAGAAACCCTCAAAAAACGAAATAGAAATACTCGTATATTTCCTAGTAATGCTACTAATTGTTTACGTGATTTATAATTTCAAATAGAGTACATAAAAAATAGTATCTTCTATGTAAAACAAAAAGTGAAATTAGTTCTATCCAGGAACTTCTAAATGAAATCTAAATACACTAAGTTGTACAAAAAAATGATTTTATTTCAATTCAAAATCCAGAAAAAGTTTTCAAAGATTCAAAAAAGGTCCGTTAAGCGCCTCACTGTTATGTCATAATAGATCCGAACACTTGCCCCGGATTGACTTCCGGATCATAATTGTTCCAATGAATAACTAAAAAAAATATATTAAAGCAAATATGGAATAGATAGATGGGGATATAAGATAAAGAAACTCAATATAAACATCTCTCATAAGTTCACTAATTATGTTTTATGTTGGTGGGTCTCTTTGTATGTGTTGTCCGGAAAGAGGAGGACTCAATGATTATTCGTTCGCCGGAACCAGAAGTCAAAATTTTGGTAGATAGGGATCCCATAAAAGCTTCTTTCGAGGAATGGGCAAAACCCGGTCATTTCTCAAGAACAATTGCTAAGGGACCTGATACTACTACTTGGATTTGGAATCTACATGCTGATGCTCATGATTTCGATAGCCATACTAGTGATTTGGAGGAGATTTCCCGAAAAGTATTTAGTGCCCATTTCGGCCAACTCTCCATCATCTTTCTTTGGCTGAGTGGCGTGTATTTCCATGGTGCTCGTTTTTCTAATTTTGAAGCATGGCTAAGTGATCCTACTCACATTGGACCTAGTGCTCAGGTGGTTTGGCCAATAGTGGGCCAAGAAATATTCAATGGTGATGTAGGCGGGGGTTTTCGAGGAATACAAATAACCTCTGGTTTTTTTCAGATTTGGTGAGCATCTGGAATAACTAGTGAATTACAACTCTATTGTACTGCAATTGGTGCATTGGTCTTTGCAGCCTTAATGCTATTTGCTTGTTGGTTTCATTATCACAAAGCTGCTCCAAAATTGGCTTGGTTTCAAGATGTAGAATCTATGTTGAATCACCATTTGGCAGGGCTACTAGGACTTGGGTCTCTTTCTTGGGCAGGACATCAAGTACATGTATCCTTACCAATTAACCAATTTCTAAATTCTGGAGTAGATCCCAAGGAGATTCCACTTCCTCATGAATTTATCTTGAATCGGGATCTTTTGGCTCAACTTTATCCGAGTTTTGCCGAGGGAGCAACCCCATTTTTCACCTTGAATTGGTCAAAATACGCGGAATTTCTTACTTTTCGTGGAGGGTTAGATCCAGTAACTGGCGGTCTGTGGCTGACTGATATTGCACATCATCATTTAGCTATTGCAATTCTTTTCCTGATAGTGGGTCATATGTATAGGACCAACTAGGGTATTGGTCATGGTATAAAAGATATTTTAGAGGCCCATAAAGGGCCATTTACAGGCCAGGGTCATAAAGGTCTATATGAGATCCTAACAATGTCCTGGCATGCTCAATTATCTATTAACCTAGCTATGTTAGGCTCTTTGACCATTGTTGTAGCTCACCATATGTATTATATGCCTCCTTATCCATACCTAGCTACTGACTATGGTACACAACTGTCATTATTCACACATCATATGTGGATTGGTGGATTTCTTATAGTTGGTGCTGCTGCGCATGCAGCTATTTTTATGGTAAGAGAGTATGATCCAACTACTCGATACAACGATCTATTAGATCGTGTCCTTAGACATCGCGATGCAATCATATCACATCTCAACTTGGTGTGTATATTTTTAGGCTTTCACAGTTTTGGTTTGTATATTCATAATGATACCATGAGTGCTTTAGGGCGTCCGCAAGATATGTTTTCAGATACGGCTATACAATTACAACCCGTCTTTGCTCAATGGATACAAAATACCCATGCTTTAGCACCAGGCACAACAGCCCCTGGTGCAACAACAAGCACCAGTTTGACTTGGGGAGATGGTGATTTAGTGACAATGGGCAGCAAAGTAGCTTTGTTACCTATTCCATTAGGAACTGCAGATTTTTTGGTCCATCATATTCATGCATTTACAATTCATGTGATGGTATTGATATTCCTAAAAGGTGTTCTATTTGCTCGTAGCTCACGATTGATACCGGATAAAGCAAATCTTGGTTTTCGTTTCCCTTGTGATGGGCCTGGAAGAGGAGGGACATGCCAAGTGTTAGTAATATTTTGGATGTACAATTCAATTTCAGTAGTAATATTCCATTTCAGTTGGAAAATGTAGTCAGATGTTTGGGGTAGTATAAGCGATCAAGGGGTATTAACTCATATAACAGGAGGAAACTTTGCCCAGAGTTCTATTACCATTAATGGATGGCTCCGCGATTTCTTATGGGCGCAGGCATCCCAGGTAATTCAGTCTTATGGTTCTTCATTATCTGCATACGGTCTTTTTTTCTTGGGTGCCCATTTTGTATGGGCTTTTAGTTTAATGTTTCTATTCAACGGGCGTGGTTATTGGCAAGAACTTATTGAATCCATCGTTTGGGCTCATAATAAATTAAAAGTTGCTCCTGCTACTCAACCTAGAGCCTTGAGCATTGTACAGGGACGTGCTGTAGGAGTAACCCATTACCTTCTGGGTGGAATTGCCACAACGTGGGCATTCTTCTTAGCAAGAATTATTGCAGTAGGATAATGGCTAGGAGGATTTGAAAAGCATTATGGCATTAAGATTTCCAAGGTTTAGCCAAGGCTTAGCTCAGGACCCCACTACTCGCCGTAATGGGCCGTTTGGGGTGGTCGCAAGTTTTCAGTTTTTGGTTTTTAAAAATTTTCAATCAAATTTTTACAACTCAAAACCAAAAACTGAAAACTTGTTTTTGTGGTTTTCAAAACATATATTTTGAAAACCACAAAAAGTGGTTTTTAGTTTTTTGTTTTGAGTTGTAAAAATTTAATTGAAAAATTTTAAAAACCAAAAACTGAAAACTCGCAATCACCCCGAACGGGGCTTAACTTAGCTGACTGATTTGTAAACAGAAAACTAAGCTAGAGGTCCCTAAACTACGGGAGCAGATTAAGTGACTTTAGTGCTCCAAAGTCACAGTGACTTTGTTGATTTTATAGCCATTGGATCAATTAAATGCTTTAGATTTTGCCACATGTCCTTAAAAAAGCAATTTTCTTTAAAAAAATCATTTTTGTGTATTTGTACTTACTACTCAGCAAGATTGAAAGGCACACTGCAGTGTTTTGTTGGATGTGTGAAAGCTTCAACAACGGAATAAAACATTGACTAATATGCGTGGCCTCCACCTCTTAAATGGTTAAGCTGTTAAAAAAGTAATGCTGCTACATTGTAAAAATTTGATAAAATTAACTAAATTTTGTCAAAATTCAAGAATTGTTAATAATAATAATGTAAATCCACTCTTGTAAAAAAAAAAAAAATGTTGTATACTGCATGTTGTTAAAACTTCAAAGATGTACGATTCATTCCAATTAATTTCCTATTTGAGACTTCGCTTTGCTTTTATTGCATATGGCTAGACAAATAATATAGTTTCGGACACTGATGGTTAGTCTCCACTGGACGACTATGAATTTAATGAAAATGGTGAGAAGGTTGAAGCTTTCGGACATCCAATAAAACACTGCAATGTACCTTTCAATCTTGTTGAGCAGTAAATACAAATACATGAAAATGATTTCTTTAAAGAAAAAAGCTTTTTTAAGGAATTTAATTGATCCGCTATAAAATAAAGTGATTTGGAGCACTAAAGTCACTGAATCTGCTCCGGAAACTACGTGGGACTTCTTGACACTATTCAATTGGCAGCAAGTTAGTTGGGGGAGATAATTAAAATTAAAGCTGACTTCAAAAAACTGTTGATCATTATCTTTATAAATTATATATAAATGTGATCACCCACAGTTAAAAAGTCATCAACAGCCATGGAGTTCTGTTTCATGGTTGTTGTTTTGCTCTGTTTTTGTGTTCTAATCATGAGAGCACTACTCCCGTCTCGTCACCTCCCACCAGGTCCTCTCCACCTTCCCATCATAACCAACATCCTCATGCTGCGAAAATCATTCTCACAACTCGAGCCAATTCTTAAAAACCTCCATGCCAAACATGGCCCTATCTCGTCCCCACATTTTCATATCCGATCGATCCCTTGCCTACCAAGCCTTAATTCAAAAGGGTGCTATCTTTGCTAACCGCGCCAAAACCCTTTCCAACAGTAACCAACTCAACATCACTTCCTCCTTCTACGGTCCCACGTGGCGTGCCCTTCGCCGCCATGTTCTGCTTGCTTGTCTTCATGTGTTTCGGTTAGGGATGGGAATGGGTCGAGCCGAGCTAGGCTTTCCAAGGCCTGAGTCTGGCCTGCACCTTAAATTCATGGCCTGAGTCTAGCCTGTTACCTGAAGTTTTATTTTATGGTCTGTGAGTCTGGCCTATTTAAAGCTTGACAAGGCCTGAAAGCCTGTTTTATAGTAAGATACTCCCTCCGTCCCTATTTATAAGACCCATTCTAGAAGAATTGGATGTCCCTTTATATAAGACCATTTGCAGATGTTTAGGTAAATTAATTATTTTTTCCATATTTGCTCTTCATTAATATTCAGCTCTTTTTATTCCCATATATTGATGAGTGTGAATAATTAATGAAGTTTTACCCATATGCTCAACTACCCCATTGGAAAGTGAATTTTGGAGTCTTCCAATTAATGTTTCTAAAATATAGTGACTTTTAAATAGGGGTATATTTGGAATGGTATTATTTTTTTTAAAAGACCAATACATTAACCAGCTTTTCTTAAACTGTGTGAAACGGTTGAGAGAGTCTTATAATAAGGGACGGAGGGAGTACTTGAATATCATAAGCATATATATGAATAGACTTATAGATTCAAGTTTTTGACAAACTTAAATGTTTATACAAGCTAATAAGTATATAATTATAAGGAAAAGTAATAACAAATCTTTATAATAATAATAGTAATATAAAAAATATTAGTATTTTATTTATATTTAGTTAAATAAACCGGCATGATAGGCTCAAAAGGCTTTTTCGATGGCCTGAAGTCTGGCCTGTTTTGCTATATAGGCTTTTGAAAAAACCTTGGCCTGCTCTATTTAATAAATTGGTCTGGCCTGGCCTGATATAGGCCGGGTAGTAGGCCCCTAACGAGCGGCCTGGCCTGTTCCCACCCCTAATTTCGGTAAAAGAGTCGATGACGAGAGAATCAAAGACATCAAACGCGTCCAGCGCCGTCTAATTTTGAGCTTTAGAAGATTCAGTGTGTTGAATTTCTTTCCAACCTTGATCTCTCGCTTGTTGTTCCGAAAGCGTTGGCAAGAGTTGTTGCACCTTCGGGAGACCCAACACGATGTGTTGGCTCAACTAATTAGAGCAAGAAAAAAAGCTATAGATAATGGTCTTGGTGAATGTGTTATTATTTGTTATGTGGATACTCTTTTGAATTTGCAGTTGCCTGAAGAAAAACGCAAGCTTGATGAGGGTGAAGTTGTGACTCTATGTTCAGAGTTTCTCAGTGCGGGTACAGATACAACTTCTATGGCGTTGGAATGGGTTATGGCAAATTTGGTGAAATACAAAAATGTACAAGAATGGGTTATGGCAAATTTGGTGAAATACAAAAATGTGCAAGAAAGGCTTGTGGAGGAAATTGGAGGGCTCATGCGTGATAGAGAGGAAAAGAAAGTAAGAGAGGAGGATTTGCACAAGTTGCCATATCTCAAGGCTGTGATTTTGGAAGGCCTAAGACTTCATCCTCCTTCACACTTTGTGTTGCCACATGCGGTGACTGAGGATGTGGTTTTGAATGGTTACTTGGTGCCTACAAATGGGATAGTGAATTTCATGATAGCAGAGATGGGTTGGGATCCAACGGTGTGGGAGGACCCCATGGTTTTCAAGCCAGAGAGGTTTTTAATAGGTGAGAGTGGATCTGAAGCATTTGACATCACTGGGAATTAGGGGTGGGAATCAGGCAGGTCAGGCCGGGCTTTACATAAACAGGTCAGCCCTGTTTCAAAATTTTAAAGCCTAAGCCTGACCTTTTACCTGTGATAGGCTTTAATTAGTACCTAGGCCTGGTTCGTTTAAAGGCCTGTTAAGCCTACGAGCCTATTTAAAAGCCTACATGTAATGAAGGCTAGTAAAAAGGCCTAAAGCCTATTTATATTCTTAGCTAATAGGCTGGAAGGCCCAAAGGCCTATTTCCTATTAAGCCTACAAGTATATTTAAAATCCTACTTGTTAGAGTTTTAGTTTAACATAAAACTCAAGAACATAACTTTTTCTATAATATCCAAATCAGCAATATACCATTGGCAGCAATTTCAATTCTATAATATCCAAATCAACAATATGTCATTGGCAGCAATTTGAATTCTATAATATCACAATCACAATAGCAGGCCAAACTTCCAACTTATATAAAAAATGAAATCACATAATTTAGCTATAATAATAATGGATGTTAAACTCGTAGAGGATTTTGCCATATATGTAAAGATGGAGCTACACAAGATGGATGAATTACAACAGCATCTAAATTCTAAATAAAGTATTGATAGCTTGTTATTATATTATTACACATTTCAATTTTCTTTATGGGGCACACCAAAGAAAATGCACCAAAAACTTACTAAGCATAACAAATCAGAGTACAGACTAAACATAACATAGACTACAAGTTTCAACCATCATAACCTACTAAGCATCCCCCACCCCCAAAAAATGCAAAATAATTTCAGCACCGCACCCTAATTTATATATAAAGAAATCAGCATCTTCCTTAAAATTCCAGTGTTCAAATTAACATAGTTCAACATTATTACAAAAAAAAGTGTGAATTAACAGAGAAACCAATACTAACAGACGGAGGCAGAACGAAGGCGGGAGGCAGAACAAAGGCAGGACGGGCGCGACGGAGGGTGGACGGACGCAGACAGAGCACGGACGGACGCAAACGGAGCGCAGATAGCGACGGGTGCAGAGTAGAGGCTGAACGGACGCAGACGACGACAAAGAGCGGAACGAGTTGCACAGTTGCAGAACAGACGCTGAGACGCAGAACGAGCGGAGGCGGATGCCGGACGGTGACGGCGGCACAGAACGTATATGGAGTATGAACCTTGGAGGCAGCCAACTGCTACTGCTGCTTGTGACTTGTGAGAGACAGAAAGAGAGGGAACTAATTTTAGGGTTTTATGATACAGTTTCATTGAACTTAGTCTTACTAATACTATTTTAATAAAAACGTCTTAAAAAAATAAAATTAAAAATATACTATAATAAAATATTTTTATAAAAATTAATAAATAAATATAAATATATAATTATATTAATTAAATATTATTATATTTATGCAGGCCGCATGACAGGCTAAACAGACTTTTTTACCTACCTGAGCCTGACTTGTTTATATAAACAAGGTTTATAAAAAGCCTAGGCCTATCTTTCTAATAAACAGGCTAGACCAGGCCAGACTTTAATTAGGCCAGGTAGTAGGGCCCCTACCAAGCGGCCTACCTGACTCCCACTCCTATTGGCAATGCTCCATTTGCAGTACTTCGTGGCGAATTTGGTTTGGAATTTTGAATGGAAGGCTTGTAATGTTGATCTCTCAGTCAAATAGGAATTTACTATGGTGATGAAACATCCATTACAAGCTCAAATTTCTCCCAGAATCTAGGCTCATATGCCATAGATGTTCGTAATCATGTTGCTTGATTACATAGTCATATCGGAAAGTATAAGTGTACATAAAACAGTAGTAGGTACTCAAAATGTACCACCGCTTCATTCACGCACACCCAAAAAAAAATAGAGAGAGAAAGTCAGTAAAAGGAGAGGGAGGACCATGTGGTAGGAGTATGGGATTCATTGTGCAAGTGTACGTGAATCACTACTCTAGTCATATTATAGGAAAAAAAAAACTTTCACACCCTAGTTTTTTGTGTGGAAAGTGTGTAATTGTACTTGACCCAACGGGTAGCACTCACCATGTAGGGTAATTACCCCTCAAATGGGTCCGGGTAATTACCCGTAATTTTTAATGTATACGAGTGTAGTACGAGTACTATGGTACCCTACTCATACTCATACTTATATAATATATATAATTTGTGAAATATATATGATTAATTTAATATATATATATAGTATTAATTAATATTTTTTCTAAAAAATTAATTAATCTTAATATATATTATAGTCACAAAATATATTAATATATACAACTAATTTAACTAATTTAAATGTTATAATTTTGAAAATGTTATAATTTTGTATTCATAAACACTAAATTAGAAAAAAACTTGAACTAATTTCCATTCTCCTCCCACTGTTTTCATCTCTCATCCACTTTCACATTCTCAGAGTTGTTTTGTAGTTAAATTTGGATGATCTATGAATTATTTTTTATTTGTGCTAGAGTGATTAATTTTTTAATTAATTTTCATTTTCTAATGAATTTATTATTTTTATAGTTAACAAAAGTGTGTGTAATGGGTGCGAGTACGGGTACTTAAGAACCCTGCGGGTAAGGGTACAGATATTAGAATCACTACCCATGCAGGTATTGGTCCAGGCACAGGTACTTTTTCAAAACGCAAGTATGGGGACGGGTAGTATAGTACCCTACCCAGACCCTACCCAGTGCCATCCCTATGCGGGAACTAGGCATGACAGTGGGCCGGGGACAGGTTTTGCTCTCTTGTCCCCGTCCCCGTAAATGTCAAGGCGGGTTCGAGTTTAAAGAGAACGGGTATGATATTATGAAACCCAACCTCATCTCAACGGAGTACCGTCGGGTTCGGGGAAACTCGCAGGGATTTTACCGTCTCTATTTTCCATTTTTTCTTTAGTTTTTATAACTTAAATACTTGTTTTTAAATAAGCCATATATATCTAATATATTCTAATTCAAATAATATATAAATATAAATATTGATAATCCAAAAAAAATAAGAAACTTAAGAACTATATTATATTTTAAGGAAAATATATACGTTTTACCTTCATTATTTAACTATTAATATAATATAAATTATTTAATTATTATATTAGGACAAGTTTAGGTTTGGGGACGAGGCGGGTTCTTGAACCCCAAACCTTGCACCACCTCCGTTAAAGGCGGTACGAGCTCGGGATCCGATTTTACTTAAACCCGATCAAAATGGGTTTTCCACGTCAAAGTCGGGGCGGGTTCTTGAGCCTAGGGGTGTAAGTGGGTCGGTTCGGGTCGAGTTTGGGGTGATTTAGCATCCAAACCAATAGGATATAAGCGGGTTGGGTTGGTTCGGTTTTAAGCTTTTTTAGTGGGTAACCCGAACCGAACCAACCCGAACGTCAACGGGTTGGATCGGATCAGGACATTTTTTACCATTAAAACCTGTTAAAAATTAAAAAAAAAAACAAAATATTCCTATTCTAGAGAGTTCTTTCCCACTAGCTTCCAAATACAGAGAGAAGAAAATACAGATGCAGAACAGAGAGAATACAGAGAACAAATACAAAATATCCACCATTCTCAAATCAAGAGACCACATACAGTCATACAGAGACCAAGTAGAGAGAAGAAAAATAGACACAAAGTGACCGGAGATAATGAGAAAGGAGAAAGAATGCAACAGCTCTTGCCGCCACTCAGAGAGATCGGCTTTCCACGCACCGCGTCCTCTCCGTTGCGCATCGCTTCATCTTCGCTGCAAATCGCTTTGTCCCCGCCGCGAAGCATCGTCCCTCCACACACCGTGTCGTCCCCGTCGTTCTATTTCAAGTTGTGCCCATGTTCTATGCGATGACGCCGCCACAAGCTAGCCTGTGCGACTGTGCTCCTAGCTTCCTTGAACCCCCATGTTGTTGTGTGTTCACTGTGTTCAGTGTGTTGTGTTGTCTTCTATTACTAGCTAGGGTAAAAATTCTGAGTGCTTTGGGCCGTTTGGGAGACCTTTGGGCTGGGCCTTTTCTTTGTTTTTTGTTTTTAAAGTCACTGTCGGGTCGAGTTGGTTTGCTAGGTTTGAAAATCTCCAAACCCGAGACCCGACCCAAAGGTGATCAAGTTGAATAAAAAATAACCAAACTAACCCGTGAACCCAACCCATCTATTTATATTTGGGTCGGGTCGACCGGGTTCGCGGGTCTACTTACACCTCTACTTGTGCCCAAAAACCCACATCTCTCCTTCTCGATGCTTCACCCATCCCTGTTAAAATATTATAATTTTAAAATATAAAAAAATCATTCTTTTTATTAAGAGTGTGTTTGACTTGTCATTTCAACTAGCTGAAAGTTGAAAATAATAGCTTAAACCATTTCAACAGTGTTTGGGAATGTAGCTTTTTTGGGTAGCTACAAGCTTTTCTTAAAAAGCTACTTGGGGTAGCATTTTTAAAAAAGCTCCAATTTTCAGCTACTAGCTGAAAATTAATTACAGGTTTAGCCCTCAACCACCCCCCACTTATCATTATTTAATAATTAATGTTGTCCTTAAATGTCATTTTACCATTTTCAACTAGTTTTACCAAACACATTCAATAGTTTTTCAGCTTTCAGCTAGCTTTAAGCTTTCAACGAGCTTTTCAGCTTTTAGCTAGCTTTAAGCTTTTAACTAACTTTTCAGCTAGTTTTACCAAACACGCTCTAAATATTTATCTTGTATGAGTGACGTAGCTAATATGTAGATTTATATGATACACTTCCTTTTACAACTTTTTTTTTCTTTTCCATTATATCAATACTGCTATTTTTATATTTTAAAATTAAAATTTTTTTGTTCAAGTTCATATATATATTATTGTTTGTAATAAATTCCTCATATATCAAAATAGACATTGCCATATGTTTGGACCCACCTTATCGACATACAAGTTAAGCAGCAGAGATTTTTTTTTTCTCAAAACAAAATTGATTCTTTAAACATCTAAGAACCAACATTTAGATGTATAATTAATTTATCACGTAAATAACAGAATAATGTTTTTCTGGAAGAAAACAAATGAAGATGGATATGAAGCTAAAAAATACTAACGTGTTTTTGGTTTTTAGTCCCTGCCGCCATAGGCAGAGGGCAAAATGGTTGGAGTCGCGGGTGGGGGAAAACCACAGAGGAAACACCCTGTAGCATTTCAGCAGAGACAGAGTTAATCCATTTGTACCTCTGTTCTTTTTTTACCCTCGCCTCACAGTTGCGCGCGTTATTATCAACAATGAGTGTTGGTGGTGCATCAGCGAGTTCATCTGAGTTTAGAAGTGAATTACTGCAAAATTAATAGGATCTAAACGTCCACCAAGAATTAATAGGATCTAAACAATGGTCCTCACAGTTTGAAAGCTTGTCTCAAAAATCTATATTTCTGTAGACTTTACAAATTGCAAGATATTAACCTAAAACAACGATGATAGTTACTTCCTAGACTATAGTCCTGTTCTCTTTGGTTCAAAGTACCAAGAAAAAGTAACTTGGTAAATTAGTTATATTTTATTTTATTCTACTAACTATCAAGCAGCAGCAGGGATGCAAAAGAATGAAAAAACAAAGCACCAGAGCATGGATAAAGAAACTAACTTGAGCAAAGCAGCTAAATAATTTCATTTTCAAGTAAAAGGACCAAAAGAGGAAATTATATAGAGTTTCTATAGCAAACAAAAAAAAAAAAAATTGATCCAGGTTAGTTCATGGTTATCAACATTGACAAGAAACTGTGTAGAGTTATATAGAAGTCTTACTCTTGATTGTTCAAATCAAACATGCTAATATCTTTATCAAAAACTATAAATTTAACAACTCCAAGACATTTTTATCCTGTTTTATTCATCAATGTTTTGCATCCTGCAGCACTTTTAGACATTATTTCTGAGTTGAAAAGGCTCAATTATATGTTGCGTCGTTTTACACCTTTTTCTGGGAGCGGATTCGCTGATAGTCACGGTGACTTTGCTCTTTTTATACTTATTGGATAAATCAATTGTTAGACACTTTGTCATATGTCTTGAAAAAAGCTTTTCTTTTAAAAAGAATATTTTGTCTTTACGTGCCTAGCAAGATTGGAACTTGAAAGCCACATTGCAGCGTTTTGTCGTTGTACGTCCGAAAGCTTGACCATCTCACCATTTTCATCAAAGTTGCTGTCAAAGAGTAGGCTAACCACGACACGTTGACACCTCCGGGTTAGTTCGTCTTCCATCCTTCTTCCATCGTTATTCTTACTACATAAACTTCTCTGTTTCTCTAATAATACATTTGGAGATTGATTTGAAAAAAAAAAAGGAATGTTTCGTTTCAAATACTATTTTGTCTGTGCACGCTTTACAAGCATGCACGCTTTACAAAGCATGTTGAACGGAAGTGATTTAAAATCAATTCTGCAGAATTGATTCTCGATGGTTTAAAATTTAAACTAAACATGCACTAAATTCTTGCACACTTAATTAATCATGAGTAGCTTTATATTGATTTAAAACTGAATCAATTTCAGCTTTTTTTCCTTTTATAACTTGTGTATTTACTTCATTCATTGCTTTGGTAGGAACCATAATATGGCATCTTTAGATGTTGATTGCAAGCCGATGGTTGGTATGGAATTTGATAACATAGAAACAACTTAGCTTTTTTGGCTCACACATGTGTAGAAATAAACAGGGAAACACTGGAAAGGAGTTGAATAGCGTTTCAATAAAACTTGAACCTTTTTTGGAAACTTTTTCTCAACAAAGTGTTTTTATAAAAGCTTTCAGATGATATGCTATTATCTCTGAAGTTTAACGTTGCGTCTGAAGGTCGTTCAGACTGATAAAACTTGTTTTCTAAAAGACTGAATTTACGTTTAAGCTTTTATATGAACCAATTCAATTCCCTTCTTGTTAGCTATAAACTGAATTTAAAGAGTTAAGAGTAGAGAAAACTTAACCAAAGGATTTATCCTAGTTCACTCACAACCACAGTGAGCTACGTCTAGTCCCAGAGCAAAACAACACCTGGATTTCCACTAATCTTCAGAAGATTACAAGTATTCTTTTCTGTCAAGCATCTTCAGGCTCTACAACAACAAGTATTGTTTCCTCACAAGCCTCTTCAGGCTCAACCCAAGTATTGTTTAACAAACAAGCCTCTCCAGGCTCAACACCCAAGTGTTTAAAGGTATAAGAAAGTTTAAGCTTAAGAACTACACAAGTTCACAGCTCAAACAGAAATATTGTACAAGATAACTGAGTTATTCTCAGGATAAGAAGATTCAAGTACAAGTGAAATCAATCAGAGTGTTTTTTACAGCGAAAAACTTGCAGTGTATGGGCTCTTTTTTTCTTAGATTGTTCTCTACTTTGCATGGTTCTGCATGAAGCTATTTATAAATGCTTGAGATGAAGTCCGTTGAAATCACCGTTTAGAAATAGCATTTAATGCTCTTAATCCCGTTGTTATACAACCTCTAATAGCTTCTGACACTGATGAGGACATGACCCATGACAAGGCACTTGAAGGACTTGGGGGACCAATGACAAGCGCAAGGGCAAGGAAGGCAAAAGAGGCACTGCAGCTGATTGTGACATCCTTACAGTTGAAGGGCGCAAACAATGAAGAACAATTCCCTAAAATTGTTCTTTGTAATAAACATGAAGAGGAGGGTGGCGTGGACTTAAATGAAGTCCAGATATCATCAATGCCACACATCAATTGAAATCAAGATAAGGAAGAGTAGGGGGCGGCCAAGAAGGAGGGGCGGCCAAGGGGATTGAGTGGCTGAATTATTTCTTAGTTTTATTTGCTTTCAATAAGAATTATGTGGCTGTTATAATACTTAATTAGGTGGTTGGTTGGTTACAAAAGAGAATTGAAGGAATTAAAGCTGAAACGGTTACAAGGAGACAAGGCATTAATGGCATTGAAGCACTTGTTGAAGGTTACATTGAGCTCTCATTTTTGCGGCCAACATGTGATGAAAATTGGCTGATTCCTTAACCTATTGAGGGCGGCCAACATTTGCTTAATTGGGTGAGTTATGTGTCATCAAATATGGACCAACAAGGAAGTAAATGGCTGATTCAATTGTCATCAAAGTTGCGGCCACATTCATGAGATGGAGGTTACAAATTGAAGACAATCTTGATTCTTTTGGGTTGTTTTGTGCGGCCACTTCAATGGCTGGTTCAATGGCCATTTTACTACATGTTTGGTGGTTACAATCCAATGTTTATTGCAGCCACATGTGCCAAAGAAGCTGAATGGAGTTTGCAGCCAAATAGCTACATTAGGTTGCATTTTTACTAGTTAATTAGCTTCTTTAATTAATTAAATTGTAGTAGTTTTAATTAGGGTTGCATGGGATATGTATGAGGGGTATTTTGGGGCTGTTTGGGGCGTGTAACTCAGCTGAATGCATGGCCCAAGAGTTGCTTTGTAATCCTTATAAATACATGCTTCATGCATGCAAGAAAAAAAAGAATGTTTTATGCAGAAAAATTTATCTTACTTTGAGAGTGTTTCTCTAAGTTTCTTGCTAGTCAAGAGTTGAGATTTATCAAAGGTTCTTTGCCTTTGTGTGTGTAATCTCAAGGACTTATCTTTCAAGTCTTGGAAGTGTGACATCCACCTATCTTTGTTTTATGTTTTACTTCCTCTTTCTTAAACAAGAATTCTATTCTCTTGCGTGGAAACTTGGTTGTATGAGATTTACAATTCAAAGTTTAAAAGGCTGAGTCAAAGCTCTTGCTTAGAAAAGTTGTTATCTTGTTTTTATATTATCAAATTCAAAAGAAAGAAAATCAAAGAAAATAGAAAAAGAAAAGAAAAGTATTGAAAAAGAGAAGAATATTTGTTATCAAGAAAAAGTGCTATTTCAGTCAGAAATTTCTAAGGTCCAGAAAATTCGAACCTCAAGGTTCACATCATTTGGTATCAGAGCTCCGGTTATTAGAAATTTTCTGAATTCTTCTTTCTAACAAATACTATTTCTTCTTAGCTTTTCTTGTTTTAATTTTTTTCTTGACTGCGCGTAGGTTGGTGAACTATTTGATTTTTCTCCTTGTTGGTTGGGTAAGAAATCCAAGAGAAATAGAGTGGAAAAAGGCAAGAGAGTTGCATCATAGAAAAAGCCAAGTGTTGTGTGTAAACACGAGTGTGGTGAGGATTTTAAACACCTAACATAATTTTCTCTGTTACGTTTTTTTCTTGTTCTTTATCATGGCAGAAAGGGTGGGAGAATTCTACATGATTAGAAGACTTCTTGGTAGCCAAACCGTGGACAAAGAGGAAAGCCAAAGGGAGAACATCTTTCACACTAGATGTTCAATCAATGGTAAAATCTGTTTGGTGATTATTGATGGTGGTAGTTGCACTAATGTGGTTAGTTCCAGATTGGTAGACAAGATGAAATTGGACACAGAACCACACCCTAGGCCATACAAGCTTCAATGGCTTAGTGAGAGAGATGAAGTGCATGTGAAAAGGCAAGCTGGAATTCCTTTTTCAATAGGGAAGTATCAAGACAAGGTGACTTGTGATGTGGTACCAATGGAGGCCAGCCATATTCTCCTTGGGAGGCCGTGGCAGTATGATACTAGAGCTATCCATGATGGCTTTACAAATAAATTTTCTTTCATGTACCATGATAAAAAAATTGTTTTGAGGCCTTTGAGTCCAAGAGAGGTTAGTGAGGACCAAAATAAATTGAGAGAAAAGATTGAAAAAGAAAGAGAAGAAAAAAGGAGAGAAGAATTAGAAAAAGAAAGAGAGAAAATTAGTAAGGAAAATTTAAATTCTAATGATTATTCTTCTCTTGTTTGTGATGTTATCTTACAGGAGCAAGAGGATGTGACTGTGAATGACACACACCACAAGTTGCCAAGTTTGAAAACGAATTGTGTTGATATCATTCCTAGTGCTCCATTGTACGTTCAACCCACTTTTGGAAGCCAAACTCATGACAAAATTGAGAACAGACACATGGAGTCTTATGGTTTGTCATACAAAGTTACATGTTATAGTAATTGTGTGGTTAAAATCATAAAGGAAAATCATAAGCATATTGGGGCTAACTTGTTATGTGATGAAAATGCTTTTCGGAATAATCATTTGAATACTCTTGATTTGTTGCTAATTGAAAATATTCATGGTTATCTCCATTTGGTTTTATTTGATTTGTTGATTATGACTAACATGCAAAATGATAAAGCAAAAGAGGAACACAAGAGAATTGTCTACGACCCTGGTGATTGGGCTTGGAGACTAAAAAAGAAGGCTTCCTTAATGCATGAGGAAGAAAAGACAAGATCTGAATTTGTACAAGTTGTGTTTGATCCGGGAGGATGGATTGGTTTCAATCATGTAATAGGGGGAAACATCAATATAAGTGTTAATTTCAATATGATTGACTTAACCTCTTTTGATACAGGTGAGGAACCTTCAAATTTGAGGACAAATCCTTTTCAAGAAGGGGGGTATGATGAGGACATGACCCATGACAAGGCACTTGAAGGACTTGGGGGACCAATGACAAGGGCAAGGGCAAGGAAGGCAAAAAAGGCACTGCAGCTGATTGTGGCATCCTTACAGTTGAAGGGCGCAAACAATGAAGAACAATTCCCTAAAATTGTTCTTTGTATTAAACATGAAGAGGAGGGTGGCGTGGACTTAAATGAAGTCCAGATATCATCAATGCCACACATCAATTGAAATCAAGATAAGGAAGAGTAGGGGCGGCCAAGAAGGAGGGGCGGCCAAGGGGATTGAGTGGCTGAATTATTTCTTAGTTTTATTTGCTTTCAATAAGAATTATGTGGCTGTTATAATACTTAATTAGGTGGCTGGTTGGTTACAAAAGAGAATTGAAGGAATTAAAGCTGAAACGGTTACAAGGAGACAAGGCATTAATGGCATTGAAGCACTTGTTGAAGGTTACATTGAGCTCTCATTTTTGCGGCCAACATGTGATGAAAATTGGCTGATTCCTTAACCTATTGAGGGCGGCCAACATTTGCTTAATTGGGTGAGTTATGTGTCATAAAATATGGACCAACAAGGAAGTAAATGGTTGATAGCCGGATAGGTGTAGGATCTAGAATTGAGCAAAACCAACCGATTAGAATCAATTAAAGGCACTAAAATTGCGAATTATAGGTGTAGGGCAGCAGCTATAATTGCGCAAGAAAATGCAAGAAAATGAGAGAAAATGAAAGAAAAAGTGGAGAGGAAGAAATGGAAAGGACGTCACTGAAGCAAGAGTCCACTTGCAGCAGATAAGTCCAATGCCAGACGCCACTAATTCAGGAGAATTAGATAAGTCTCAGTATGGTTTGAGCAACAACCACCAAGCCTCACTCAACTCACAAAGGGAGGAGAAAATTGGGCATAATGCCTTTACTTCAAAATTCAAATGTGTGATTACAAGAGGAGAGGACTCCTATTTATAGGAGAAGAGGGGGAGAGGGGCGGATTTTTAGGGGCATAAAAAAGGAAGAAAATAAAAGGTGAGTGAAAACACTCCTAAGTGGGTTTTGAACCCATGACCCCCAAGGTTTATGGCTAAGCTAAGTCTTAAGCCAATAAACCTCTCAAAATGGCGCCCACTCATGTAGGAAAATACAAGATGAGTCAAATTTCTATCCTATGTGGGAATAGAACCCACTAAAAATAGCACCCAAGTAGGAGGAATTAAAAGAAAATTACAATTAATAAAAAGAAAATATAAGAGAGTCCTAATTAAGGGTGGTCCATAGGACAAGGGTCCTATCCAGGGTCAAGATGTCCTTCTGTAGGGTAGTGACCTTTATTTTGTAGGGCAATGACCCTTTATTTGTAGGACACTAATTTCTCCAACTCTTCCTTGCTTGAAGTTCTGGCTTGAAGTTGGTGCATTTCCTCCAATGTAGGTCTTGCAGGTCCAAGCTTCTAGCAGTGTGCCATCAATGGCTGATTCAATTGTCATCAAAGTTGCGGCCACATTCATGAGATGGAGGTTACAAATTGAAGACAATCTTGATTCTTTTGGGTTGTTTTGTGCGGCCACTTCAATGGCTGGTTCAATGGCCATTTACTACATGTTTGGTGGTTACAATCCAATGTTTATTGCAGCCACATGTGCCAAAGAAGCTGAATGGAGTTTGCAGCCAAATAGCTACATTAGGTTGCATTTTTACTAGTTAATTAGCTTCTTTAATTAATTAAATTGTAGTAGTTTTAATTAGGGTTGCATGGGATATGTATGAGGGGTATTTTGGGGCTGTTTGGGGCGTGTAACTCAGCTGAATGCATGGCCCAAGAGTTGCTTTGTAATCCTTATAAATACATGCTTCATGCATGCAAGAAAAAAAAGAATGTTTTATGCAGAAAAATTTATCTTACTTTGAGAGTGTTTCTCTAAGTTTCTTGCTAGTCAAGAGTTGAGATTTATCAAAGGTTCTTTGCCTTTGTGTGTGTAATCTCAAGGACTTATCTTTCAAGTCTTGGAAGTGTGACATCCACCTATATTTGTTTTATGTTTTTCTTCCTCTTTCTTAAACAAGAATTCTATTCTCTTGCGTGGAAACTTGGTTGTATGAGATTTATAATTCAAAGTTTAAAAGGCTGAGTCAAAGTTCTTGCTTAGAAAAGTTGTTATCTTGTTTTTATATTATCAAATTCAAAAGAAAGAAAATCAAAGAAAATAGAAAAAGAAAAGAAAAGTATTGAAAAAGAGAAGAATATTTGTTATCAAGAAAAAGGGCTATTTCAGTCAGAAATTTCTAAGGTCCAGAAAATTCGAACCTCAAGGTTCACATCAGACATAGTACAAGGTAGATGTGCAGTATTGTCTCTATTCTGAGAACTGCAAAGACTAAGTTGCATATATTTCCTTTCTGGTGCATGTAATTCAAACATGCAGGAAAGTCTTTGAACAACTTGCCTTAAAAAGGAAAGACAAAAGACTTGTTTCAGAAGGCGTTGAAAATGACTTGAATCTTTATCAGAGATCTTTAGAGGGCTTCACTCTTTAGATGGTTTCTGACTTCAGACACTTTGTCACGTCACACGTCTTCAGATGGTCTTCTTGGCTTCAGATGATTTCATGCTTCAGATGGATGGACCACTTTAGGTGGTTCTACTTCT
The DNA here is from genome assembly GCA_026901365.1 of Sesbania bispinosa. Lineage (NCBI taxonomy): Eukaryota > Viridiplantae > Streptophyta > Magnoliopsida > Fabales > Fabaceae > Sesbania > Sesbania bispinosa. The sequence continues at coordinate 57,308 of QLOH01000247.1, forward strand.
TCAGACAGTAGATCACTTCAGATGGTCAACTTGCTTAAACACAGACAGTAGATCACTTCAGAACATAAAACAGTATGACATAAATACATACATACATATTAAGTAGCATCGATGTACCTCTCGAATACCCACATGACCACATTAAAACATAAGTTCCGGTAGTAAAATAAATGAGACCTCTAACAGAATAAAAAGAAGAGATTCCTAAATCAGAGTTGCGTACTACCTAGACTCAACACAACCTAGTCCTTTTCAGGTACAAGAGGAAGTCTGGGGTGCGTGATGGTGACACAAACTCCCCCTCCATAGAACTCACACCTGCGCGGGATACTCGTCGCCCACCGGGTGCCCCTCGGCAACCATCTGAGTCGCACCTGCATTGAAGTCATGACGGAAGTCCTCGATACCGACTATCAACGTGACGAGAAGAGCATAAAAAGAAAACATAGAACAGGAGGGTGAGAACATCGCATGAACTCACAGCATGTAGGATACAGCAAACTAGAGCACACACACAGAGGCAATCCACACAGTCGAATCAATAAGCAATCACAACATCTCATTATGGTGTACTCATATGAACGCAACTCTACTATTATAATGTAATATCTAATGCATGCGGGCCCAGGGGAAACATCACCATCGGCAGAGCACATAGCAGCTGCCCGACCATATATACACAGCACGTCAGGAGTTAGAGTTTGTACTAGCATTGGTACAAAGAGCATTGCTCATACATTTTGGCCAAATCATTTAAGCGTTCTTCCAGACAATCTCAACTGACCCGAAAATCATGAGAGCGACAGGAATAACTAAGCTGGGTTCCCCAATCTCGACAGTAGGGAGCTAATCTACGTCACCTGAGATCTTCCGGGAGCTAGGCTATCCTCAGGGCTGGCGTCCCTTTTGAGGACCCACTGACGTTCTTTGCAAAACCTAGTTGTACCCTTCCCAACCGATTTCACACTGTACCAAGTGCTACTGTCATATAGGTCATAAGGTTATTAACCTCGAACATCAACAATGCTTCATGATGCATGTCTCACAACAATGCTCACAACATTCACATCCTTACAGGCAAAGCCCATTGAACCATTCAACGTCACCACATCCCCGTGGCACGACCCGAATTCAATGTCTTTCCTTCAAGGAAAATCGAACCCTACCTTGGGTTGGAACCGCACTCTCTCACTAAGCTTCTCAAGTTTTATGAAGAAAGAGTGTGTTTGTTATAGCCTTTTAAGGTAGTTTGTACTAATGTTCTTGATAATCATGTCCACTTAAGTCCTATAATTTACTAAGACTTATGATTGTGTCTTATGGATAGCATTGCTTATCCTAATTCCTCTTGTATGACTAATTAAGATTAAGTTTAATCTTTAATTACAATTAGTTTTCATTAACTAAACTATAATTAGTCTTAATCTTCTTTAATTAAGTCTTAATCCTTACTTAAGATCCTAATTAATTCCTAATTATTCCTTAATCTCTTCCTTAATCTTGGATTAAGTTTTTAATTATATTTGATTAAGGTTAATTAATTTTAGCCTTAATTTATTATTCTTTACTTAATTAACTTAAGTAGATTAGGTTAATTAACTTAGATAACTAAATTAGCCAAGTCCACTAATTAATTCTTGAGTTTTAATCTTAATAACTTGGATTAGAGTTGAAGTCCAACTCCAATCTAACTTTAATTTCATAATCTAATCTTGATTGACTTTTAATGAGTCTTTAACTCCTTTTCTTAAAGGTTTTAAACTTAAATTAAAAGCCTAAAGGTTTTATAACTCTTAGGAACTTATTTTTAGTCATGACAACCTAAAATATTGACCTTTAAGTTGACTTTTACTTGGTTGGAATTGGAAATCCGAATTTATTTTATTTATTTTTAAAGACTCATTCTTAATTGCACTTTAGTCCTTTTACTTGTAAAATTGCTTCTTAGTCCTTTTGGGCCACCAAAGCCCATAAACATGTTTTCAACATACCCTTGACCTTTTTAAGATCAAAAAGGTATTCTTGATGAGTTTCATCAAGAACAACTCATGAACATCAAGAACAACTTGAATGTTCATCAAAACTTCAATTTTTTCACAACATCCAATCTTCACCAAAACTTCACACATTCATCAACAAACAATCTAAATGCCAAATATCATACTAATCCACTCAAAATCATCCATATACACATTAAAGTTCATAACTCCATTTTCAAGCTCATAAACACTATTTTTCAAAGATCAATCATCCAAAACAATTGTATACCTTCAACCAACTTCATGCATGTTCATAGATTCATCATACAAACACATTCCAAGCACCAAAAAAATTTTGAAACACATGCAGCCCCAAAATCCCTCAAGGCCGAGAGCTATTAGAGGAAAAAGGGGAAAATTTTTCCAAAATTGTTTCTTGGCTTGCATGCACCAACAATCACAATCCAAACACATTCCAAGCATCAAAATAAACTTAAAACATGTAAACAACCCAGCTCCAAGAATCCAAAACATTTGCTCAAAGAAAAGCTCAAAAAGTGATTTTTTTCAAGGAGAACAAGAGTAAAAACAAGGATTTTAAGGGCAAATCCTTGACTCTAGTTACCAATCCTACTAGAGTTCAAGTTCTCCCCCCCTTTACCTAAGGAATTTTATGTAAAAATAAGGTGCAGTAACAGCCCCAAAAACAGCTCCAAGATCCTCCTCTTGATCACCAACAAGGACTTCTACAAGGTTGGAGGCTAGGTGTTTAAGCTTAGGTTCAAAAATGGAACCTTTAGCTTGAATGTGTTTGGAAGAAAAATGGAAAACTTGAGAGAAAAATGGGAAGGAAGCTCACGGCTGCAAGGGGATGAGAATGAGTGAAATGAGAGAAAAAAATTCTGGTTTGCATGTGAAAGGAAAAGGAAGAAAGTGGAGTTTTTACTTTAGGAAACATAAATGACACATGGCTTATTTGCTTGCACACTTGTCTTGTAATGAAGGGGAAAATTTACAAGTGTCTCCCATGCACATTATTCTGCATGCACGGCTGTTATGATGTGTCAAGGTGAGTCAGTGTAAATTTTTCTGGCCCGGATCAAGAGTATTCGGGCCCGGTTCAAGGGACAGGAGGGGCAAAAAGGTCATTTTCACAAAAAACCCCAAAAATTCCCAGAAATTCCCTAAAAATAGGAAATTTAATTCTAAATCCAAAAATATAAATTTTGATGATTAAAAATTATTTTAATCACTCAAAATCCAATAAAACACTCAAAACGGCAAAACGGTAAAAACGCAGGTGTTACATCAACCGTTTAGACATTCGGATTGGGCGGGTCTCGGGTTATAAACGGTTTGGGTCGGTTTTGGGCTTAGTTAAATTTTTGGCTTTATTCAAATTTTATTTCTTCTTTTTCCCTTCTGTTCATTTTTATGGAATTTTAAAACAAACATATTTAGAATTGAATTGGCCCATAAATAGCCCAATAGCTTAAGGGCCAAAATAAAAAAATCAGATTCTGTATTCCTTATTTCATGATTCGTATACATTTTACAATATTTGATTAAAAATAAATGTATAAAAATAAAAAATATATAAAAAGTTTAGCCTTGAAGGTTGAACCCAGAAAATGATCCATATACATTTTATTATGAATAACCCAGAAACTCATATTCCTCAACCCCCACCACCACTGATCACTACCCAAAAATCAGATCTACTCCCCCACACCCTTGAAAAAGTAACACAGAAATGGTAGCATAAAAAAACAAAAACACCCAAAATCAAGAAATCACCCAAGGCAAACAGATCTGGAAGAAGGAAGAATAGATATACACTGTATCATCTCCACCGCGGCCTATAATTGTTATTCTGCCTTTTGCATGTCGCTGCCTATCATCATCGACCATGGAGGAGAGGGAAGGCGGAGGACGCGGCCATGGAGGAGAGGAGTTTGAGGGCGGACATAGGGAGGCGGCCACCGGCCATGGAGGAGAGGGGCGGTTGGAAGGGCGTGGACTGCAAACATAATGAGAAAGAGAAGAGGATGTCAGGAAGAGGAAGAGAAAGAGAGAGTATGAGAGATTGAAAGTGAGAAGGGAGAGGCCAAGAGGGTCATCATCAGGAAGAGGAAGAGGAAGAGAAAGAGAGATCTGTGTGCTTTCTCTTAAGCCAATCAACGCTTTCCACATGTCGGTCGGGTTCGAACATCGACGAAAATTTTGTTGATCACCCGAACCCTCCCGAAATAACCCATTCAAAACTGTTTTTGATTCACCGAATAATCCGACACCCGAACCCGCCCGCCCGATGGATGGTATTTGTGACCGGTTTGAACGAGTGTCCGGTCGAGTTGCATGGAAATGGACAGGCCTACCAAGCGTTCTTAATTGCATCTGTGTGCTGCTTCAATGAGTGTCGGTGAGCTAGGTTGCATCTACGCCACTCTGAATAGTTGCTAAGAGTCTCCTAAGCATGAGACAGACAGGGTAAGTGTGGGGTCACACCATGAAAACATACCCGTCGGGTAGGGTCCAGGGAGTTCATCTTTGTAGTTCAAGGTAGGGCGAAAGTATTGGGCATCTAAAAGGCATATCTAGTTGTTCAACAAGTCTCTTAACTAGTCATAAAGTGATCCGGAGAATACACTTGTCCGAATCTTTACCCAATCCTAGATGATGTTGAGGTGCCTATGTTGCTTCCACTACTTTGCTATCCTTAGGTGAGGTCTTTGGTCTACTTAATCTATGTCCCAATATTCCCTTTCGATGATTCCTATTTATTTTATTCCTCCCCGTGTGCCTAATTAAAAAGTTGGTTTGCTCTAGACGAGGTTTCTATTTTGATCTAAGCTAATTGTTCCATCCTCACTCCTATCCAAATTCTAACAGGGTGCTTAATCGATTGAATCTTGACTCAACGAATTAACAATCCAACCCATACATACAAAAACACAACATGTCATTCAAGCAATTCAAGCATCACAATCAATCAAACAATCATACAACTAAGGTTCAAATTCAAGCAAAAACACTCCTCACTCATCATGGAGTCTACTGAGGTTAGTTTTCCCTATGTGTGCCTCATGTTCACTAGGGCTTAAGGGTGACGTTCTATAAGGTCTCTAGGGTGAGGGTTCTACTCTTGGGAATATACCTATGTTGTTCTCTCTCTATCTAATAGGTGGGTGGTTTTAACCTTGTTAGGGAAGTGTCCCAACTTCCTGACCAGGCCTCCTACTCACGTTACTAACCATAATCCCGTGTACGACGCACACACTGTAGGGGTGATCAGTCCCTATAGCGAGTATGGGGTACCGTGGGATCATAGGAAGTCATGGGCAACTAACCTAGCCACAGTCCAATTGGATTGAACTGCTCTGATACCATAATGTAACGTCCTAATCTCTAAATTCAAGAATAATGTTCGTTTGAAACACTATTCTCAAATTCATGAAATTATTTCGCGCCATTATTGATATCATTACAAACACATTCATAAAGTTCCTAAGTAATTCCAACGATTACTTAAGCCTGGCATAAACCATTCATACATATCAAACCTTCTAATTTATCTGCCACTCAATGGCCCAAATTAACAACCTCCAAGAGTACATAATTTCTAACCTAATACAACATAATATAAATCAAATACATTTACAATCCTCAAGAAAATAAACTCAAAAGCTAGAAGAGGAAGAATTCACTCAAGGGGCTTCTAATCCTCCATCCAAGTATCCAGCCAAACAATCCTGCATATCTAAAATGAACCCGACAACACGGGGTGAGACTAATGTCCCAACGAGTATAACCATGCAATCATACAGTGTGGGAAGGCAAGCATATGAAATGCAACATATCAATCAGCAAATCATACATAATTTAGTTCTTTCACAACTTATCATGTCATACATAAACTATCTTGGTCGCATATCATTAAATTTAACAATATAAATGCAAACACAAATAAACATGATATGCATGACCTACATTACACGACATACGAGGTCTTTTCACTAGACTGGGGCTAGACCTGAGCTCAGACTACAAGGAACATCTTCCTTGGGGGCGTATCCCACCAATTAACTGGGGGGTGAAACTCGTGTTTCAACTGGGGACCGAAGTCCAATCTAGATTAATTAAGGTGAACTAGGGTCGAAGTCAAAACTGGGGCCGAAGCCATTTTTACTGGGGTCGAAGCCAAATTCATATTTAACTCGGAGCCGAAGCTCAAATACATTTTCCAATTTATTGGGGCCAAAGGCCTTGATGCAAATATAGCACGTATGACAGCTAACATAAAACTCATGAGAAATCTGGACATTTTCATAGCAAGAATAATAATAACACCCTATCATGTGAACCCTAAGATAAAACCCCCAAATTTGAGCCCTAACTTGGAGTTCTGAGCATACAATCAAAACAATACTCATACATTGAATGTAAGTAAAATTAAACCCACAGACAACCACATACAAGCTCAAAGAAGAGGGGAGAAAGGGTAGGGTTCATTGAGGAGTACTCATACAAACATGTGTGATAGTGTGTGAGTTATACTTACCTCTATGGAAGCTCAAAGAGAAGGGAAAAGAGGTTGGGGAAGGTTAGGGTTGGAGATCCTTGGCCTTGATCCTCTTTCTCCAAGCTCCCAATGAGTGTCTCTCTCTAGAAATCTCTCTTTCTCTCTCTAAAATGAAGGGGAAGGAAGATAAAATGAGAAAGAAACCCTAAAAATGTGTTTTTATGGTGTTCTGCCCGCTAGGCTCGCTCGGCTCTCGCTCGAGCGCACACTGAGCTGAACTTCGCCAAAAACCCTCTGTTTTCTGCGCTCAGGCCTCGCTCGGGCGAGCTCTGAGCAAGAAAACCAAAATAATTTTCTATGTTTCTGCTGATATTCTCGCTCAGGCTCGTTCAAGCGAGGTTGAGCGAGATTATCAGGATGTTTGGGGGAGTCAAATAAGATCAGAATATTATCGTATTATATATCAAACTGTAGCCCTGGATCTTAGCTTTCTAGTGTAAGTAAAATCACCTTAATTAGACATCTACAACTCTAGATATTATCAAATTAGTGCATTAAGATCATTAGGCTTAAAACCCAAAATTATGCAACAACCTTGGTTGAAGCCCAACAGGGCAACCTTTACGTAAACCATGTTGTAAATCATCAATTCACTTAAATAAGGCTAAGGTTAAAGGGTTCTAAGTTTCCATTAGAATATGCCCCTCTAATTCCTTGTTCTTTCCTATAAGATCACCTCTCTACCCCGGGTTCTTGAATCTACGCCGCTCCCACTCCTTCCCACCAATTCTTTTAAGCTTGGTTCCTTCCGTCTTGATCTAATTTCCTAATTACAATGTCTCTACTTCCTTCCTCACCCTTTCACCATGTTATCCCTTCCACCACTGAGTGTGACTCCTCCTAAATTAACTCTACGGTCATTAGGCTTAATACTTGGTTTTTCCCTCCAAAATCTCTTTAAACTTTCAACTCTTAGTTTATTTATCTAGTTCTTGTCTAAATTCACACTCTAATCCCCAATTTCTCCTCCTACCTCTAACCTTACTCTCTTGGCCGGATTCACAGCCTAATGCTTTCACTACATTTTCTAGGCCCTAATTTTCGGGATGTTACAATTTAGCTTTTGGGTTCTTCATAAAAGTTGTAGGGCTTTCTTTTATCTTTCCTACAATGTAAATTAAATAATTTTTAGATGTCTAGAACTCGAGTTATGCCTGAAATACAAAAATAGTGTAATGCTGAATAATGTAATTAAGCCCAATATGAACCTGAATTGGCATAATATGCTTATGACTTGTTAATTAAGCATAAAAGATGTATTCAAAGGTTCAATTTGAGGGATGATTAATGTGTATGATTTGTATTTATCAAATTTCCCCACACTTACTTTTTGCTCGTCTCGGGCAAAATTGGAATAAAAGCATAAATTATTGACTCAAAGAAGTGTTTTCCAATGAAATTAGTGAAATGCAAAGAAAACATGAGCTAGAGGTGATTACAAGACATCATAACATTCATGAATTCTTATCTTTATGCATCTAAAATCTATTAGAAAGGCAACTTCAATTGAAAAGAATAGATTCAAATTGATAGAACCTCGTAGGAAGTACTCTCAATCTCTTGTTTAAAAGGTATGTGTTTCTCTCAAATTCGACCCATGAAAATTGCACCATCATAAGCTTGCTTATCTTCTACTTATCCACTGCAAATTACACATACATCACAAATCTAAAGGTCTTTATTCGGGTACTAATGGAATGACAATTATGGAGAGGTACAAACAGATATGACAAGTTAAATCGAAGAGAGTAAAAGAGGTTTGGAGAATGAATCCAAGTAACAAATGTGATAGATACATATGAAATCAAACATTGAGGTTTAGGTAGATCATTCAATCTTTTGGATTCTTCATTCTTTTGCATATCTTCTTTTTTTTTCTCATTTTTTTCCTTTTTCTTTGGTTTTTTTTACATAACAAAGAAGCACTAAGCATGTAGCAACCCATATAATTAATATTCCCCCACACTTGTTCAAGAATCCCTTCCTATGATAAATCCAATACCCTTATATTCCGTAAGTTCAGGTAAAAGTTTGGTTTTATACTTAAGTATGGAAGGGGAATAATAAATAAGGCTTAAAAAGGTTATTCAAAGGAAAATCATGTAAGGTTGTGATAGCATCTATCAGTGGACTTCTATGCTGACAGCTGGGAGCTGGTGAGCTGATAGCAAGCTTGGGCCTGCTATGATTGCTTGGAGCTGAACCAGGCATGGATCAACCTCTGATTGGTCAACCCATTGACTTTTAACCATGGGACCCAAGTCAACATACAAGACTCCATTTAATTAGGATTAATGTAGTGGGATTAATTTGAGTTTTAATTGTAATTAGGACATGAATGTAATTTTTCCTTTTCTTTCATTAGTGGGGTGCTAATTTGAAGGTTTATTGGCTTAAGTGATAGCTTAGCTAATTAACCATAGGATCATGGGTTCAAGACCCACTTTTGATAGTTTTTACTCATCTTTTATTTTCATTGTATTTTCCTTCCTTTTGGTCGCTCACTCCTCCTATAAATAGGAATGAGCTCTCTTGAATTTGAACCTTTGATTTGAATTAGTAAAGGTATTATGCCAAATTTCCTCCTCATTGTGAGTAGAGAAGGCTTGGTGGTTCTTGCCCAAACCAACCAGAGACTTGTTTGATTCTCCCGAATCAGTGGCGTCTAGCACTAAGACTTATCTGCTGTGGGGGTTGCCTGCTTCAATGGCGTCCATTTCATCTCTTTCTCTTCCACTTTTTCTTTCAATTTTCCTCTTTGGATACTCATCAAGGCCGCGGCCTTGCTGCGCCATTTGTGACCCATTTTCACCGATTGTTTGCTTGTTTACAGTTGCCCGGCTCCAATTTTATATCCGGGAAGGGAAGTGCTATCAATTGGTCATCAGAGCTTCTTGAATTTGGAGTTGTTTGGAGTCATTTGGACCATCTTTGGATGTGGGTTTTGCACTCAAGAGGTGCAAAATTTTTGGTTATTTTTCTTAGTTTTTCCTTGTTTTCAAGCTCAATTTTCTTGTAATTGTTGAACTCTTGAACTATTTTGAGCCCGAGGTGTTCTTCTGCTGCACTGCAGCTTCTGTTTGCCTGCTTGGTTGCTTGATTTGAGCTAGTAGGGGTTGTTTGGGTTGCGCATTACCCACCTCTCTAGGTGTTTGATTATATGCTTGATCAAGTTTTCCATAAGTGTTCATACTTGTTCTTGAACTGCTTGAGTGTTTTAACTATTGTTTGTGGTGGATTATGGTAAGTGAAGGCATTGTTGTCTTCATTTTCCAAAGATCGTCCACCTACATTTTCTTCCCAATCCACCTCTTAATTATTCATCCCCATATCTTGTTCATCTACTCATCTCTTTACTTTTCCGCTTTTAATTTTCCGCCATTTAATTTCAGCTTCTCCACATCCTTTTAATTTCTACCATCCCCTTTACATTCTGCCATTTACTTTCTGTCCTCCCTATCCTTTTAATTTCTACCATCCCCTCTACTTTCTGCCATTTACTTTCTGTCCTCCCCATCCTTTTAATTTCAGTTTTCCCCCTTTACATTCTTGCTCTTTATTTTGCGCAATTTTTCCCTTTATTTTTACCATTTTTGCACATTTTTTTATACTGTCTTGTTCAATTTTTCTACTTCTATTATGTTTGTCTTTTTGTCATTCTGATTGCAAATTTGAATTGACTGTTATTCCTACCTTGGAAATTCCCTCCTTGATTTCGCAAAACACTCATCGTTAGGCTGCTTTTTGGTTCATAGAATTGGAAGAAGTTCAACAAATCCTAATTGTTGAATTTCCTTTAAAATTTAATTCCAATCTTAAAATTGAACCCAACGCGTTATAAACATCATTTTGTGATTGTGTGATCAACAAGGAAGATCTAAGTAATTTTTTTGGGTAAATTTTGAATCAGGTTGCCATTTCATTTTAATTTAATGTTTTTAGAAATAGGACAATCTTTTCTGTTTTTTGGTATCATTTTGGACCAGTTTTTAGGTAAAAATCTTGAAAAAAAAATAATTTAGGTAGATTTTTATTTGCTGTAATTTGGTATAAATTTCTGTTTGGGCAAAAAGAAAAGAAAAAGAAAAGAAGCAAAAAGAAATTCAAATAAATATATTGCCAAAAATACAAAAAGAGGTGTAAAAAGCAAAAAGAGTGCAAAAGTCAACAACAAGGAGAAAAAGTCAAAAGACACCCAAACAAGTCAAAATTAAAAAAAAATAGAGAAAAATAAAAAGAAAAACAGTAAAAAGTAGCCCAACAATACAGTTCATCATTTTTGCCGTAATTTTTCATTTAATTTCTTTGTATACAGTATTTTTTGAGTTGTAATAGTTGTTTTTACAAAAAATGACTATTTGGCAACTCTTTTTAAAAAATTAACCAAAAACAATTATCTTTGCAATTTCTTTCTGTCTTGTCTTATTTACTTTCTACTCTTGTGTATAAGCTTTGTTGAGTGCTTGCTTTTCTTGCTTGTCTCATCAATTCTTGAGTTTTGTCTTAGGCAATTACCTAGCTTTCCAGTAGTTAATTCTTATGCTCGTGCGCTTCAATTTGCGTAGAGTTAAGTTTGAGTCTCGTTGTTGGTCTTTGCAAGATCAAACCAACCTTAACCGAGTAGAAGGGGGCCGAGTTAGAGTCTATGTCTCAAAACTTGGCAAGGATGATGAGGAATGAAATACATAACCTTAGGCAAGAGTTGAGAGGGAATAGGAAGGAGAGAAGACAATATTCTTCTCTAGAAGGAGAAAGTGAAAGTAGGTATAGTGTGGTTAGAAGTGAAGATAGGTACCATGCTGAGAGTAGTGAGGGAGAAAGGAATTCAAGTCATACTTTTAGGAGAAGAGATGAATGGAATAGGGGGTATAGGAGGCCTAGGAGGCGTGAGGAAACTAGGAGACATAGGGAAGAGTATTATGAAGAGGAACCTAGGGGATATAAAGAAGAGTACTATGAGGAGATACCTAGGAGGCATATGAGGGATCATAGGAGGGAAGAAGAGCCTCAAAGGGAGCAATGGTTAAAAGGAGTGAAGATAGAAGTCCCAACCTTCTATGGAAGGAATGATGTAGAGCAATACCTAGAATGGGAACTTAAAATTGAACAAATTTTTAGTTGTCATAGGTATAGGGAAGAGGAGAAGGTTAAGCTAGCTTCACTTGAATTTAAGAACTATGCTTTAGTGTGGTGGCATCAGCTTCAAGCTGATAGGAGAAGGTGTAATTCTCCTTTAGTTTCCTCTTGGGAGGAAATGAAGTCCATCATGATAAAGAGGTTCATACCTCAAAATTACACAAGGGAGTTACACACTAAACTCCAAACACTTAAGCCTGTAGATGAGTACTTTAAAGAAATGGAACTTGCTTTGATAAGGGCTAACATAATTGAAGATAATGAACCCAATATGGCTAGATTTATCAATGGCCTTAATTTTGACATAAGGGACATAGTGGAATTGCATCCTTATGTTGAAATGGAGGACTTGATATATCAAGCCATCAAAGTAGAAACCCAACTAAAAAGAAAGGGGAGCTATAAAAGGAACAACTGTAGTTACTCAACTAGGAGTAAAGAGGTCCCAAAGAAGGATGAGGGAAAGAGTCAAGAGAAGGAAGAGCCTAAGGGCCCTAGGGTTGCTTCGAACCCTACTCCTTCCAAAACACCAAGTGCAAATCCCTCAACTTCCACTAGAGACATCAAATGTTTCAAGTGTGCTGAGAAGGGACACATTGCTTCCCAATGTCCTAACAAAAGGACAATGTTGATCAAAGAATCTGTTCATGTTTCCTTTGATGAGTCTAATCCCAAAAGTTTGGGAAAGGAAATTGATGATTTTGTAGATATTTTGGAAAGCACCACTCTTGAAGAAAAGAAGCAGAATGAAAAGGCAAAATCAGAAGAATCTCTTCAACCTCAAAATTCAAATGAGCCTCATGGAGATCTACCAAAGGAGTGGAGAATCTCTAAGAATCACCCCATTGACAACATCATTGGTGATATCTCAAAAGGGAGTTGCTAGTAATATGAAGGAAGAATTTGAAATGTCCATGATGGGAGAACTCACCTTCTTTCTTGGTTTTCAAATCCAACAAACCGAACATGGAACTTTCATTAGTCAAAGTAAGTACTGCAAAGAGTTGCTCAAAAGATTTGAAATGGGAAATACAAAAGAAATGGAAACTCCCATGAGTACATCATGTTACTTGGATGAAGATGAACAAGGTAAACCCGTAAATATTACTAAATATCGAGGTATGATTGGATCTTTACTCTATTTAATTGCAAGTAGGCCAGATATAATGTTTAGTGTATGCATGTGTGCTAGATATCAAGCAAATCCTAAGGAATCACACCTAAAAGCAGTAAAAAAAATAATGAGATATTTAATTGGTACTCCTAATATGGGATTATGGTATCCAAAAGGATCTTCTTGTTATTTAATTGGCTATTCAAATTTTGATTATGGTGGTTGTAAAAAGGATAGAAAAAGTACAAGTGGTACATGTCACCTACTTGGTAATTCATTAATATCATGGCATAGTAAGAAACAAGTTAGTGTGGCACTCTCTACTGCTGAAGCAGAATATGTGGCAGCAGGAAGTTGTTGTGCTCAAATTTTGTGGATGAAACAACAACTTAAGGATTATGGTACTAAATTAGACCACATTCCTATAAAATGTGATAACACTAGTGCAATCAACTTAAGTAAAAATCCTGTTCTGCACTCTCGGACTAAGCACATTGATATAAGACATCATTTCATTCGTGATCATGTTCAAAAAGGTGATTGTGTTCTTGAATTCATTGAGTCATCTTAACAACCTGCAGATATTTTCACTAAGCCTCTTGCAAAAGAAAATTTCTTTTTTATAAGAAGGGAACTTGGTATCATCGATCAGTCATGTTTTAGTTAAATCTATCTATTCTATTTTATTCTTCATTTAAGAATATTACTGACTTGAGCGTCGGAAGCTCTTTTTAGTTTGTTTTGCAGGGACTTGGAAGATGAAAAACTATTTACTATTTATGGAAAATTCCCCATTTTTTTTATAATGCCAAAAGGGGGAGAAATATCAAAGCTTCAAAGGCTGTTTGAAAAAGCGTTTATCTTAGTAAAGAATTTTGAAGCCTAGCCCCAATTATACTTAAAAGTTGTGTCATATAGATAAGGGGAGTAAAATTCCCTAAGTAAGGGGGAGTCATTTGTTTTTGAATTCGCTTCTGCACTTATACTTTGACACTAACTCCTTGTAATTGTTTGTCATCATAAAAAAGGGGGAGTATGTGGATGCAAATGATTTAAAGAGTTTTGATGATTCCAAAGAAGCGATTCAAGACAAACAGTATCTTGTGACAAGTCCAAGAAAGCTTCACTAGAATAAGAACATGAGACTTAGGCCAAGTAAGTGTAAGGTCAATATGTTATCTTTTGATAGAGCAATTTTTTTATCTTACTCTTACACAACATTTATAGCCAATAATTGAAAATATGGCCATTCTCTAAAAATTTCCTTAAAATGAGAAATATACATTTTTACAATGTTGCTTAAAATTTTTTTAATATGTATCTCTTAACTTATGTCATTTTTTATGTTTTGAAAGTTGACATGTGTTCACTATTTAAATCATAACTTAAAAAATACTTTGTGTTTTGAGATGAAACTTGTTTTATATGAAACTAGACTCAATTTCCTTTTCAAGAAGTATTTATTTATTTTAATTAAGTAATAAATGAAGAAGTTATGATTTTTGAAGTCATCCATTGAAAAAGCAACATTTTTATGTTTTGGAAAATGACATTGCTCACTCTTTTTATCATATATTGAAGGATACTTGTCTTTTTAAATTTAAACTTAATTCATCTGAAATTAGACATAATTATCTTTCTAATGAGTGGTCATTTGTTAAAAATGGACAAGAAATGAGAAGGTTATAAATTTTTGAAAATAGCACTGTTTTTGTATTTCGGAAAATGACCTTTGTCCACTATTTTGAGAATAACTGGTATTATACTCAACGTTTTGGAATGGAACTTGTTTTATTTAAAAGTAGACTTAAATATCTTTCCAAAGAGTGGTCATTTGCATTAAACGGATAAGAAACGAAGAATTTATGACCCTTTAAAGTTGGTGTCTGAAAACCAGTCGCTGGATAACGGTCAAAAACGGTAAATAACGACTATAAACTACCAATTTCGTTAGAACTCGAAAATAACTCTTAAAAACACACCTTTTCACTCTCCAATGGCTATGTCTTCATAAAGGCTATAAATATATGTGTTTGAGAATTCATATTACACTGGAAAAGAATCAAGCAAAGCCACAAATCTCTTTTCTCACATTGATCATATCATTTTCTTATTCTCTTGCTTTTGCTTGAGTTTTTGCTCTATCTTTGTGATAACCCATTGATCATAGGACTTCAATTTGTATAATCTGCTCTTCTAAGAGTTTCATAATCTCTTCTCCATTCTTTTTCATTTAAGTTGGTGAGGGTGAGGCATCCCTTATTAAAAATACTAGGGTGAGGCATCCCTAGAGTTTGGTTGAGACTTAAGCACTTGGGTGGGGCATCCCAAGGTGTGAGAAGTGCTCTATTTTGTGAAGGTCACAAGCGCCTGTTAAAGCTTGGAAAGTTAATAAAGAATTGATCGAGAACTTGAAGACTGGACGTAGGCCACAAGGAGGTTTAGTGGCTGATTGATTCTCTCTATCCCTAACTCTTTATTTCTTGCACATTTAATATTCAATATTGCATTGTTCTTCATCTTGTCTTCATCTTACTTCATATATTCAAATTCTCAAATCTCGATAAAAACATTTTTGTAAAGATTTGAAAAAAAGTTTTAAACGCTCAATTCACCCTCTCTTGAGCATAGAGGCCCTTGTCCAACAGGATTAATTTGAGTTTTAATTGTAATTAAGACATGAATGTAATTTTTCCTTTTCTTTCATGAGTGGGGCACAAATTTGAAGGTTTATTGGCTTAAATGATAGCTTAGCTAATTAACCATAGGATCATGGGTTCAAGACCCACTTTTGATAGTTTTTACTCATCTTTTATTTTCATTGTGTTTTCCTTCCTTTTGGTCGCCCCTTCCTCCAATAAATAGGAGTGAGCTCTCTTGCCTTTGTACCTTTGATTTGAATTAGTAAAGGTATTATGCCAAATTTCCTCCTCATTGTGAGTAGAGAAGGCTTGGTGGTTTTTGCTCAAACCAACCAGAGACTTGTCTGATTCTCCCGAATCAGTGTCGTCTAGCACTAAGACTTATCTGCTGTGGGGGTTGCCTGCTTCAATGGTGTCCATTTCATCTCTTTCTCTTCCACTTTTTCTTTCAATTTTCCTCTTTGGATACTCATCAAGGCCGCGGCCTTGCTACGCCATTTGTGACCCATTTTCACCGATTGTTTGCTTGTTTACAGTTGCCTGGCTCCAATTCTATATCCGGGAAGGGAAGTGCTATCAGGTTTGCTATTTAACTGGGTAATTTATTCAATCGAAAGAAAAATCTTCCTAAATCATTTTCGTTCATGCAGGTGCAAATGTAGTTTAAAAAAAAAATCAAAGCAAGTTCTGAAGTAACAAATTTCATGGGTGAAGATCACACAAAAAAGAAGATTCAATTTGTCAACAAGGCTCAAATCCTCATGGCTACTAACTATCAAAATCAATCTATTCAATTCGAATCTTTGTTGCCAAACAAATTGATTTCAAGATGTTAGGCAATCAATTCAATTATGTTATGAAATCTTAAAATCACCTACCTTCTCTATGTTTTGTTTTACACTTGTTAACTTTATTGGAAAACTTAAAAAAATAAATAAATAAAATAAAACAAAATAAAACACATAATTAATTTTTTATTAACGGGATGCGTATGAAGAGTTAACCTTAATTCCTTACTTTGCCGTCCTATTAATTTTTTTTTCTTGAAAATAAATGGACCATCTTTTTCCTCCCCCTAACCTAATCAAGACATTGTCCCTTATAGATTGATGAGTTTTTTTTTTAAAAAAATGATATTTAAATGAAAAATCATACGAGTAAAACTTTAAGAGGAAGGAAAGTTACAACCGGAGAATGCTATCAGGATCTTCCTTCTTTCCATCATCTTTATTATTCCTGTTCATCTGCTTTCTTGATGCATAAAGTACAAGTGAAAGGTTTTGCATTTTATCAAGAAGTCTGTTAGCATTTGAAGAAGATGTCATGATTTGGTGCACTGCTTGAGGTTGTTTGTGGTGATTTTTAGATAAATCAAGTTAAAGATTCCTATGAACAATCTGGGACTGGAATCAAGTTCTCTTGGTGGATTCTATGAATAATGTGATGCGATTAAGAAGTAAGAAGTAGAAAAAAGTAAATGGCCAGAAACAATATAAAAGAAAAGTAAAAGAAAATGCAAGATAGTAAAAGAAAGTTTAAGAAAATGTATTGAAAAGGTTTGACGAATTCTCAAACTGACATACTTTTCGAGTATTCTCGAATAAGCAAGTTGTCATGATAATGATAGACAGTATGCTTTTTTCGAGTAAGTCTTAAGTATAATCCGTGAGAAATTTGTCCCTAGGACCTATGACTTTGCCTTATTTATAGACTTTTGACCCTAACGATCAACTAATTTACAACAGAAACGTAAGACAAAATCCTAACAGCCTAATCTATGGCCGCACAGGTGTCTGGACTTCATTAGATGCTTTCCACGTGTCTGATTCTGTTTGAATTTGGATTTGAAATCTTCCTTTGATGTATCTAAGTCTTCATTCGAAATCTTCATGGATTTTGGTTCTGCATAGATTCGAAATCTTCAAGAAGTCTTGACATGAAATTTTTAGAACATTTGACTGAGTCTGGTCTCGAAATCTTCGAAGTATTTAGCTATGTTAAATTCGAAATCTTCAGCCAATCTGGTTAAGTCTTTGATTTGAAATCTTCTCCCAATTTCGTGAAGTATGGATTCAAAATTTTCATCCAATATGGATGAGCTTTCTAATTCGAAATCTTCTGTAAAAATGTCTAAGTCTGAATTCAAAATTTCCAAAGACTTTGGCTATATCAAATTCGAAATCCTCAAAAGTCTGGTAAGAAAACCTTAGAAAATATTCTAAGTCTAAGACTTTTGTATATTGCCAATAGTAAATTTGAAGCTTTTCCTTTAGAAACTTTTACCATACTTAACGTTTCTAATTTGTGCCACATGTCAATCTATAATTGGCTTTGCTTGCTTCATGCGTTTCGATCTGTAACTGATAAATCAGTCAAAACTCATTAAGAATTTTGGGCTATTTTACTGATTCCCATACTTCAACATTTATGTCACTACTCATGAATTCTCCTTATAAATAGTCACCTTCATTCCCCTCATTTCTTCATAATTACTCAGAGGTAACTTTCATTCTAACCTCTCCTCTCCTCTCCTCTCTTCATATTCGAATCTTTTATTCGAATTTCTCTTACTCTTTTTCCCAATAGAGAGGTTTCTGATATTGGCTATTACGTTCCACCTAAGTTTCAAGCGATTTCATTCGATTTAGGTCGATGTGATGGCCAATGTTAGGAATGTTTCTAAGTTTATGGCCTTTGGGTCGAACGTTGTAGCCAGAAGTAGGCATTTAATTGGTATGTTTACCTAATAATGCCTTAGTTTTCTTCTACTCTGAGGAGGTGCCTATATCCTTTGTGGCACTTCCATCTCCCTCCTTATCATTTCTTAACACCCAGATCTTGAGAAAAAGGGAGTAGAGATGAAGCTTAGTGAGAAAGAATGCTCACTCAGAAGCTTTATCCTCCACGGAGTTTTCTTCCCTTTCAAAGACTAAGAGGTTCGAAAGCACGGAAATTTGATTACTCCAGAATTTCTAGAAGAGATGAAGGCTTCTGTTTTGAACTACTTTCCTTCTTGTAATTCATTACCGTCTTAATTTTAATTTCTCTGTAGTTTGAAATTTCTCTTGTACGTTGTAAGCATTCTATTGTAATTCGAAATTTCTCTTGTAATCTGTTGTATGGAATAGAATCCAGTTTCGAATTACTTCCCTTATGTAAAGTTCTATCTTATCCTTGTATCAATATATTTCGAAATCTCTGTATCCTTTATTGCTAAGTTTCATTCGAAATATTTGAGCATATCATTCAAGGACTTCTAATCAAAAAAGGAAATAATTACTACTCTGAGATATTCGAAATATCCCTCAGATATTAGTTTCGAATTTTAACTTGAAAGGATTTCAAATCAGAATTTTCCTTTGTTACTAAGATTCATTCGAATCTTGTCCTTATAATGAGAATCTTCTTCAATTATAACTTAGTGAAATTTCCAACCCTAACAGATGCCCCCCAAAATATTCTTATTTCGAAATTTAATTATGAGAAATAGAATATTTTACCAAGATTTTTGGTGGGAAATTCAAATTTGAAATCCCTAAAAAACTTCTCAAAGAAGATAATCCTTATCTTTTCACCTTCTAACAGATTTTATCTTCCTGAACACGCCTTAATACTCGGAGTAACTTTTCAAATTCTAAGTCTTTTCAACTTCTTCACCTAGTATAAATACTCAGAATTCACTTTCATTTTTCACCACTTCAAATCTTTACTATCAGTAAATCCTCTCTAGTATTTTCGAATTTTCTTCAGCTTTTCCCAAGTTTCCTTTTTCGAATTCCCCCATCCTTCTGTTCGGAGTCTACTCAACTATGGATACTGTTGATGTTTCTGCTCTCCTTACTTCCATAGAAATTGTTACTCGTGACCAAGAGGAATTTATCTCTGATCCTCAAGCTGAGTCAGAAAAACTCTTGATTTGGAAATCTTAGGTACTCATTCCCTACTCCATCGCTGAAAAGACTTATGCTTTCATGGGTCCTTATGACACTGATCATCTTAGAAACTCCTCTTCCTTTTTCCCTGCTCATTCAAATGAGCATATTCTTGCTTTCAAAAATCCTATTCGGGTGGATTTTCTAGATGATCTTCAACATAAGGTTTTTAAGACTGCTTCATTTTCGAATAAAACCACCTATATCACATGGCTTAATCGAATTGAGAAAGTGAAAAGTGCTGAATTGAAAACACTTGGTATTTTTGAATTTATTCAGCTTAGTAGGTATAACTTGAATTTCAATTACACCATGTTGATAGCTTCCATGTTCTTATGGAATAGAACCACTAATACCTTTTTCACTCCTTATGGGATGATATCTCCAACTCTTTTCGAAATTGCGGTCATCATCAGGCTGACTCCCCAAGGTTCCATTTATACTTCTAATTTAAAACCTATGTTTCCTCATATTAAACCAGACATGAAAAAGCCCACTTATAACCAATTTATTCTTGCCAACATGTCTACTTCTGATACTATTTCTGATAAAGAATATGTTGCTTTTTTGGTCTTGTGGTTGTCTGCCTTTGTATTCTGTTCGAGGTCTGTACAAGTTCCTTCCTCTTTGATCCCTTTGGCCCAATTCATTGCTGAGGGCACTAAGATTGATTTCGCTAAACTTCTCTTAGCCAGTTTGTACCATTCTTTAGATGATGGTGTTTCAGATTTAAGGCAACCTAAACCAATAGGGGTTTTCTGTGGTCCCTTTTGGTTACTTCAATTCTGGTTAAATGCTATTTTTGAAGGAAAGAGTAGCATTCGACCTCCTGACAGAGTTCCTCCTTCTCCTGAAGGTATTAGGCTTTCCTTTTTGACTACTCCAAATTCGAAATCTAATCCTGAATCCAGTTTTAAGAAGTATTTCGAATTTTTCCTCAAGATTCGAAAACATTCGAAATATCTTTCCCTTTTTGCCTCTAGAAAAAATGGACATGCTTGGTTTACTCGTCCATTTGTTTGTGAGACTCCAAGTGCTCAACAAGAGAATCTTGATATTTGGTACGAAGTATTTCGTTGCCAAGCCATCTGTTCGAGTACCCAGAAGGATATTCGAGTTTATTGTTACCAACCAAACTTGGTTTCTCGCCAATTTGGCATATGTCAAACTCTTCCTGGTCCCATGTACAAGGATTCGAAAGAAATTAGTCTTTCGAATGCATATCTTGATAAAGTTCACACTCTCCTCAAACATTTTGATAGAACAAAGAAACTGGATTTGGCCTTGTTCCCATTCGAACCAGCTTTCTATGCAAGTCTTAATTTTCAAGAATGGTGGAGTGATAACTTTTCAAGTTTTCAAATTACCATGGAACAATGTTCATCTCGAATGACTTGCAATGTTCCTTCTGTGCAGACAGGAGATTCCAAGAAGAAAACCAAATGTACGTATATTTGAGAAATTGAAAAATTTGAGAAATATTTTAAAGTGTGTTATAAACCTCCTCCTCGAACTGCTGAAACTGTTGCTGAAGCAGCTTTGGTTTTGAAAGAAAAAATTGCAGAAAGAATGAGAAAACAACAATTTTTGAACTTTCATTCCTATATGAATCGAAATGATCCTTCGTAATTTTGCCCAAAATTTCCTTCTTTGCCAAATGCTCCCTTTGCCTTAGCCAAACCTATACCTTCTCCTTCTTGGTTTATGCCAATTTTTCTTTTCGAATTATACAAAACACCTTTGAAACATCAAGTTACTTCGACCGAATACAACACCTTGCAGGTAATCAATTACAGGGGTCCTGTAATCGATTACCAGAGAGGTTATTAGCTGGTAATCGATTACAGGAGGCTTGTAATCGATTACCAGAGTGGATTTGTGACCCTTGTGTTTGTTGATGATTGTTATACATTGATTGTGATGTGAGTGTGTTGGGATTAGAATTTTGGATATTTTGAATTCCACAAGTTGTGAATGTTTTGTATTTTTCGAATTCATAGGAGAGGTTAAATATTGCCTTTTTCGAGTTTTGTCAAATGAATTTGATAACTTAGAAAAGTTCTTGATTGAAGTTGATATAAAGAGAACTTTAGAAGCTCGACAAGAAGATAAAGGTGAATTCGAGAAATAGGGTATTTCTAGTATTCAGAAAAGTAAATGATAGTTTTTTGTTCATAATTCAAATTCAAATTACACAAGTTCGAATACATTGGAAATACACTTAGAAAGGAAACTATCCTACGTACTCAATACATTAGAAAGGAAACTATCCTAATTTCTAAGGAGTACTTGATTCCTGTTTAACAAGCCTCTTTCTCTTCTTCCTCCTCCACAAGCTTTGATTGAACCAAGGCAAAAAGAATGTCTTCTCCAATCTGTTGAACCACCTTGGTGTACTTGGGGAATTAACAAACAAATTCATTTATTTCTAAATGAATTAATAATTGGCTACTACGTTCAACCCAAAAGAAAACCTTCAAAAAAGAAAGGTTGAAAAAGCCTATAGCTTTGGCCACTTCGTCAATCCTATCAAAAATGAAATCATTCCAAATTGGATTGTACGCAGTAGCCAAAGGAATGTACTTCTTCATATTCTTTGAAGGATTTAGATAAGAAGAAGAAGGGAAATGAGAAGGGTTTTTGAAGAGAAACTCAAATGAATTCCTATTTATAGGAGTTAAGAGGATTAAGGTTCATAAATGAGCCAATTGGAACGTCCAATAGGAGGAACCCTCATAATGGGGTTGAATGGACGGTGGACGGTGATCTTCATGATCACTAATTCAACCAAATGAAGCTTGACATGTAGCATACGAAAAGAAGATGAACAAGTCTTGGAATCTGAAAAGACTTAGTGAATTCAAGTTTCAATAAAGGTTAAGTTTCAAAGGAAGAAGATTTCGAAATTTAGAAAGATGATTTCGAGATTCTGGAAGCAGAATTCGAGTACAAGAAGTCAGAATTCCAGAAAGGAGATTTCAAGAAATGGAACAGTAAAATCTCGAAATGAACAAAGAGCAGAAACTCGAAAAAACAGAATGTGTGAAGACTTGGTAGATTTCTGAATCTAAAAGTGACTTTTCGAGGAAACAGAAGACAGAAGAAAACAGTTACTGGAAGTTACAAAAGTTTGCTGATCAAGGACAGATGGCAAAATCCCAGTGGAAGAAATTTGAAAAAGTTCAAAAAAGAAAGGTAGTTTTCTGGTTAGCAGAAAACGTAGAAGGCATGCAGGCTGCCAACACATAGGGCTAGATGATGTGTCAATTGTACAATAGTTAGCCGTTAGAATTAGAAATCTATAAATAGGTGAACTTTCTATGTAATAAGGGCTGGCAAATCATTATACTCAAACTCTGAAACACCTTATACGTTCGATCTCACTGCGACAAACAGGTTACAAGGAGTAATAGTATGTGATGAACCCATCCACATTTCAATTCAAGCAAATTATTCTTACAATTCATTTACTTTCTGCACTCTACTTTCTGCAATTTACTTTATGCAATTTACATTCTCCAATTTACAGTTCGTGTACTTTTTCTTTCTTTCTTTCAAAATTTGTGTTTTCTATTTCTTTGAAACTTTGATTTTCAAGAATTCAATTTTAGAACTTTGTTTGATGAGATTCTGAGTCAAGTAGTTCTAAACTTTTTGAAAGATAAGTTCTTTGATAAAATTCTGAATCAATTAACTTTAGTTCTTTCATTTCTAGAAGTCAAATTCTGGAAAAATCAATAATAATTTCTGGAAAAGTCAAGTCCTTTGAAAGTTTCTGGAAAAATCAAGTTTTTCCTTACTAATTCTACAAATCAGAAACACAATAAATCTATTGTTTAAAACGGGTCCCGTAAGAGGATCTGATTCTAATCCCCAGATTGTTCTTAGAATCAAAGTGATAAAAGATATTTTTCGAATTTAGATTTTATCAACACAAACAAATTGGCACGCCCAGTGAGACTAAATTTCCAAGAGTAGTGTGTGTTATGATTTTCTGAAAACTGATCTTGCATGCGTTTGAGAAGTGGTAGAACAATATCTGTTGAAATGGCTAATAATGCAAGGCAAACAAGAAATGGAAACAATAGTAGGGATACTACCAATTCTGGAAGTCCACCACCCCAAGCAAATGAATCTGTGAATAATAATGATAATGGGGTTAATGGAAATAGTAGTGTTAATAGAGACCAAATGGCCTCTACGACTTTACCTGAAAATCTGGGTATAAGTCAAGTTATGTCTACTATCCCTATTTCTAGTAATGTTTCTGCATCTCAGAATGGCAATCCTCCTTAAGGATTACCTTTTAGTTTCGTCCCATGTTCTGGGATGGCACCACCAACAATGTCAACAGTTGGTCCAACAACGGTTCCTTTTGCAAACAGTGGGACTATTTTTAATCCTTTTGTGGGAAGTTCTTCTTCATCCATTACAAACTCTACTTTACAATCTTTGAGATAGCAAATGGATGAAAGTAATCATGAAATGATGAATATGTTGACTCAACAAATGGCCACAGTATTTAATCCTCTCGTACAAACAACAAATACTAACTATAATTTGTTGGCTAGGAAAATGGAAAGGATTGCATATGTGTTTGGGGCACCTGCAGACCCTATCGTAAGGCAAGTGGCTAATTGTAATCCTCAAGTAAATCAAGGGGATCAAAATAATCAAATACCAAATCCTATTGTTCCAGTCGAAAATAGGGAAGAAAATGCTCTTAGAGTTATTCTGAACAGAAATCAGAATGCTGATGAAATTCTGGAAAGGATAAGAGCAAATAACTTAGGGGGGCAACAAAATGTTGTTGGAATTGTCGAACAAGTCCTAAACAGACATGGGTTTAATGTAGGATTTGCATATCATCCCTATGTAGTATCTCCTTTTACCCAAATGGTTTTACAAACTGAGTTACCTAGGGGATGGAAAGTCCCTAAATTTACTAAGTTTTCTGGTGAAGTAGGAGAATCTACTGTTGAACACATTACTCGATACCAAATCGAAGCAGGTGACTTGCCAATAATGAGGAACTGAAAATGAAGTATTTTCCTAGTTCCTTAACCAAGAATGCCTTTACTTGGTTTACAACTCTTTCCCCAAATTCGATTCATTCATGGAATCAATTAGAAAGGAGTTTTCATGAACAGTTCTTTAGAGGAGAAACTAAAGTTACTCTAATGGATTTAGTTAATATTAAAAGATTATCAAATGAATCAATAGATGATTATTTGAATAGATTTAGGCAAATGAAAGCAAGATGCTTTACTCAAATTCCCGAATATGAGTTAGTCCAAATGGCTCCAGGAGGTTTGGATTATTCAATTCGAAAGAAATTGATTAATCAACAACTTAGGGATATGGCCCAATTGGCTGATAAAGTAAGGCAAATCGAACATCATAAAAAAGAAAAAGAAAGATTTAGGAAACCTGAGAAGGTTTTCAGAAAAGATAAAATAGCATATTTAGAAGTTTCTGATGACAGTGATTTCGAATATGACTTAGAAGATAATGATGTTCACGTGGCAGAACTTAAGCCAGGACCTCCTTATGTTTGTCAATCACCAAATGGAAATGTTAAGAATGATACAAAAGATAGATTTCCTAAGAAAAATTATGGTTTCGATATTTCGAAAGCTGACCAAATTTTTGATATATTAGTAAAAGACAAACAAATAATTTTAAGTGATGATCATAAGATTCCTTCTCAGGAACAGAGAAGAGGTCGAAAGTATTGTAAATATCATCATACCTTTGGACATTTAACTAATAGTTGTGTTCATTTCAGGGATATTATCCAAGAAGCCATTAAACAAGGGAGTTTGAAATTCGAAGAAAAAACTCCAATGGCAATGAAGATTGATTCTGACCCACTTCAAGTGAATGCTAACTATGCAGAGCCTGCAAGTGTGAACATGGTTGAAGTGGAAGTTCAGGAATTTCGAGACATTTTCCCATAAGGAGGAGAATCACTCCTTGAATTTCTGAATAGGAAGAAATCTGAAGATACTTCAATTGACTTATGTCCAAGATGTCATGCAGTATTTGATAGATCTGTTGCGAAGGCATTTCGTGATTCTGGGATGAAGAAGCATTATCAGGAAGTGGCTGTAAAATGCCAAAAGAATGAAAACAAGCAAAGAAAGGTTAATCCTTCTTATGGTGGATGGATCTCGAAATTAGAGTCCATTTCGGAAGAAAAGATACCTCAAAAGGTGAATAAGTTTAATAAAGGAAGCAACCTATGCACCCAAATTTCCATGTTAATGGAAAACCTTGAACTTTTGTGCCATCATCATCAATTCCTCCAAACAAATGGGTTCGTCCTGGATATTCAAAGCCTCAGTACAATTCTCAAGGGTTTCAACAGAGGCCTTATTATGGAAATAGGCTACAAATGACGAAAACTCGATGGAGGAGAGAACAAAGAATGAGAAAGGCTGCTTTCGAGGAACAAGAGAAAAGAAACATGGTGGTTGAAAGAAGTAATGCACAACCCAAACCTGTTCAAGCAAAGAACGCTCAAGTTATTCAAGTTCAGGCGAACTCAAATCATCTTTCATATGCACAAGTTGTAAAGAAGAAACCTTCTTTCCAAGTGATTGGGGGTTTTAACGAAAACGAAGATGATTTGTTAACTGAGAATTTCGAAACAGGTTTCGCAGATGGTCTGGATGACATTTGCGCAGTTGTTTCTGTTTTACCTGCTGAATATGCAGAAGAACTTGAAAAGGACTTAAAGGATGAAGACTATGAAGAAGATGATATAGGTGAGGATCCTATTTGTTATACTTACATTGGTAAACAGATTTGTCAGAATACTTCTGCAGCTTTCAAAAGGCCTACAGAAGATATGAAACTTCACATGAAGCCTTTGTTTATTAGGGCTTTGTTCGAAGATGTAAGTATAGGAAAGGTACTTGTGGATTCTGGAGCGGCAGTGAATTTGATGTCGAAGTTTATGATGAAGAAGTTGATGAAGACTAAGTTTGATTTAATGCCTCATTAAATGATCATTACAGATTTCAGTGGAAAGACTTCGAAATCTGAAGGAGTGTTGTGTTTGGAATTAACAGTGGGAACCATTATGAGACCCACTATGTTTGTTGTGGTTGATTCGAAAGCAAACTATAATCTTTTGCTTGGAAGAGAATGGATTCGTGGAGTAGGTGTTGTTTCATCTTCAATGCATCAGAGGCTTTGTATGTGGACTAAAGAAGGTGTACCCATTTATGTTGATGGGGACAAAAATTATTTCAAAGTCGAAGAGGATTCTGTTGATGTGAGAAGTACTGAAAAGAAGGTTATGAAGACAAGACCTTATGAAATGATTGATAAGTATATGTTGGTGACTACAAATGTACCTTACTCTTTAAGGTTGAATCCTGATCACGGGTTCATGTTACAGTGTAATGTTGGCCCATTTGAGGCCACAGAAATCTCTCAATGGTCAGATCCAGAATAGATTCGAGCTTTTGGGCTCGAATTTCGGCCTACATGGCCGAAAAGAAGGTAGAATAAGGTAGAAGAGGCTTTCGAAGCCGAATCTGAACAAATTAAATGTAATGATGAAATAAGGGCCACTTAGGCCGAATGGCAAGAATGAAGAATAATTATTGAGGAAATAACAGAAGAAGAAATGTCATCAGACTTAAAAATGAAAATTTTAAAAAGATTTCTGAAGGAAGTGAGAATTCTGAAAAGGACTATCTTGAGAAAATGATTCAGAAAGTTGAAACATATGTTCAAGAAACTCAAGGGGTTGATTTTGGAAAGTTAGATTGTATTTATGATGATTCCCCTTTGGGTTTTGAAGGAACTTTATCTCAAGGTATTAAGAAAATGGAAGCTCAAGATCCTTTAGAAGAAGTGAATTTAGGAAATGATGACGAAAAAAGACCTACTTTTGTAAGTCAGAATCTCAAAGAAGAATTCAAGAAGAAAATAATTGACTTGTTGAAAGAATACAAAGATTGTTTTGCATGGGATTACCATGAAATGCCTGGTTTGAGTCGAGACTTGGTCGAACATAAACCTCCTACTTTTCCAGAAAAGCAACCAGTGAAACAAGCTCCTAGAAGATTTGCTCCAGAAATAGTTTCGAAGATAAAAGAAGAAATTGAGCGTCTTCTAAAAGCTAAGTTCATTCGAACTGCCAGGTATGTTGATTGGATTTCGAATATTGTACCTGTTTTTAAGAAAAATGGATCTTTAAGGGTATGTATTGACTTTAGAGATCTTAATAATGCAACCCCAAAAGATGAATATCCAATGCCGGTTTCTGATATGTTAATAGATTCGGCAGCAGGAAATGAAATTTTAAGTATGTTAGATGGATATTCTGGATATAATCAAATTTTTATTGCTGAAGAGGATATTTCGAAAACATCTTTTCGATGTCCTGGTGCAATAGGAACTTATGAATGGGTAATGATGCCCTTTGGCCTTAAAAATGTTGGTGCAACGTACCAAAGGGCCATGAATTCTATTTTTCATGATTTAATAGGGAAATTTATGCAAGTCTATATAGATGATGTTGTGATTAAGTCTGAATCAAAAGACTTCCATTTAGATCATTTAAGACAAGCTTTCGAAAGAATGAGAAAGCATGGTTTAAAAATGAATCCTATTAAATGTGCTTTCGGGGTATCTG
Organism: Sesbania bispinosa; assembly: GCA_026901365.1. Classification (NCBI taxonomy): domain Eukaryota; kingdom Viridiplantae; phylum Streptophyta; class Magnoliopsida; order Fabales; family Fabaceae; genus Sesbania; species Sesbania bispinosa. The sequence goes on from QLOH01000247.1 coordinate 85,346, forward strand.
TAGGTAATTTTCTGGGATTCCTAGTTCACAAAAAAGGTGTTGAGATTGATAAGAATAAGACTAAGACGATTCTAGAAATATCTCCGCCTTCTAGAAAGAAACAATTGCAGTCTTTTCTGGGAAAAGTAAATTTTCTTCGAAGATTTATTTTGAATTTATCAGGAAAGACAAAAGTGTTTTCCCTTTACTGAAGTTAAAGAAAGAAGAAAGTTTCAAGTGGGAAAGTGAACATCAACAGGTCTTTGAGGAAATCAAGAGATATCTGACAACTCTTCCGATTATGACTCCTCCTTTGCCAGGAAAACCTTTGAAATTGTATATTTTTGCTTCAGAAGCCACTATAGGAAGTATGTTAGCTCAAGAGGACGAAAATGGGGGTAGAGAGAGTTGTTCATTATTTAAGTAGAGTCCTCAATGATGCAGAAACTAGATATTGTGCAATAGAAAAATTATGTTTGTGTTTGTACTTTTCTTGTACTAAACTCAAGTACTATGTTAAATCTCATGATGTATTTGTAATATCTCATTTCGATGTAATAAAACATATGTTGTTGAAACCTATATTGCATAATAGAGTTGGAAAATGGGCGTTAGCATTAACTGAGTTTTCGTTAAAATTTGTCCCATTGAAATCGATGAAAGGACAAGTAATTGCAGATTTCTTGGTTGATCATCCCCCAATTCCAATTGAATAATCAACATATATAGGCTTAGAGCCTTGGAAGTTATTTTTCGATGGATCCAAACATAAGAATGGATCAGGGATTGGAATTTTAATAATTTCACCTAAGGGATTTCCTACTCGAATGATGTTTGAAATAAAACATCATTGTTCCAATAATGCAGTGGAGTATGAGGTTCATATTGCTGGTCTCGAAATATTAATTTCTATGAATTCGAGAAATGTGCATATTAGAGGAGATTCCCAGTTAGTTATCAAACAAATAAGTAAAGAGTATAAACGTTTAGATCCAAAATTAGCTAAGTACCTGATTCAAGCCAATAAACTTCTGGAAATGTTTGATGAAGTTAAGATTGAACACATTCCAAGAGGTCAGAATTTTGAAGCTAATGAATTGGCTCAGATAGCTTCTGGATACAGAATTTCGATTGGAACACTGAGAAAGATTAGTGATATTCAGAAAATACTTCCAATGAAAGAATTCGAGATTCACAATATGAATCTTTTAGATCAAAATGATTAGAGAAAAGAAATTGTGAACCTTATACAAAATCCTTCCCTTTCTAATAACAAAAACTTGAAATATAAAGTTCTAAATTATTGTATTTTAGGTGAAGAACTTTATAAAAAAGCTGTTGATGGGAATTTACTTAGATGTTTGGGAGAAACTGAAGCATACTTGGCTTTAGTTGAAGCGCATGAAGGAGCATGTGGAGCCCATCAAGCAGGAAAGACAATGGAATGAATTTTAAAAAGAAAACTATTCTATTGGCCTTCGATGGCCAAAGATTGTCATAATTTTGCTAAGTCTTGCGAGGAATGTCAAAAGCATGGAAATGTGCAACAAGTTCCAGCAAGTGAGCTACATTCGACAATAAAACCTTGGCCTTTCAGAGGATGGGCTTTGGATTTAATTGGAATGATACATCCAGCTTCTTCGAAGAACCATAAATTTATTTTGGTTGGAGTTGATTATTTTACCAAATGGGTAGAAGCAATTCCTTTAAGAGAAGTTTCTCAGGAAGATATCATTCGTTTTATTGAAGAAAATATCATATTTCGATTTGGCTTACCAGAAACCATTACTACAGATCAAGAAACAGTGTTTATTGGTCGAAAAATGGTTAGATTTACTGAATCAAAAGGAATAAAGTTACTTTCTTCTACACCTTATTATGCACAAGCCAAGGGACAAGTTGAAGCAGTTAATAAAACTATTATTGCTTTAATTAAAAGACATATTGGACAACGTCCAAGAAATTGGCATGAAACATTAAATCAAGTTCTTTGGGCTTATAGAAATTCTCCAAGAGAAGCTACTCGAACAACTCCTTATAAGTTGGTATATGGTCATGATGTTATATTACCAGTGGAAATAAACTTGCAATCAATAAGGGTTCAAAGGCAATTCAAGTTACCTTCTCAAGATTATTGGAATTTGATGTTTGATGAATTAAATGAACTTGACGAAGAGAGATTACTTGCTCTCGAAAATATCTTTAGACAAAAAGAGCAAATCTCTCATTGTTATAATCGAAGGGTTAAGAAAAAAGGTTTTCAATTAGGTGATTATGTTTGGAAGTTAATTTTACCAATTGATAAAAAATCTAAGAGATTTGTTAAGTGGTCACCTAATTGGGAGGGACCTTTCGAGATTGAAAAGGTTTTTTCGAACAATGCTTATTCAATTCGAGAATTGCTTGGTGATTTACGCATAATGTCAATAAACGGGAAATACTTAAAGGAATATAAGCCAAATTTGCAAGAACTCAGAATTGTGCATAAAGAAAAATAAATTGTTTAGAGGACAATTGAATTTGAGCCCATGCTGAACAAATAAATTCGAAAATTACATCACAAAAAAAATTCAAAATAAAATAAAAAAAAAAGAGGCAGAAGCAACTAAAAAGGAGAATCATTCTTCATCTTTGCGAAGTCATGCATCAGGTCTTCATATTGGATTTTCAAGCTGTAGTCAGATTTCTCTAAGTTACTGATGTCTTTAGACACATCTACAGCAGTTCTCGAAATCCCTTTAACAGAATTAAGAATTTCAGTTCGAGAAGACCTCTGCCTCGAAATAGTGGCTTCCAAATCACTCTTTTGTGACTTCACTTTTTGAATTGCTGCCTCAATTCGAAGATTCTCCTTCTCAAGATCTTCAACCTTAAACAAATTTTGCTTGATGGATTGCTCGTACTTCTGAACTTTGACTTTGCTATCTTGGAGTTTATCCATCAGCTCAGCCTTCTCACTTTTCTGAATGCTCAACCTCGAAGTAGTCTCTTCAATTTGGCCAAGAGTGTTGAGGGCATTCTAAATAAGTTTGAGAAACCCTTAATCCATTCTTGTTGAGATTCATAAAAATCTTTGAACCTTTTGTCAAAAAGGGTTGGGTAACATAGAATCTCTTCCTTGAAATGGGCATCCTTAGGGATTGTTTTCAGCATGGTTTCTCGAAAATCAGTTTCTTGAAATTCTGAAGCACCGTTTCAATAGAGTCTTCTTCGTTCAAAGGATTTTGAACAGTTGCTTCAGAATGTGCTGATGATAGTGAAACTTCTCCAGAGAGGACTTCTAAAACTAAGAAAGGATTTTCATCCAGGCCTTTGAGGCAATCATCTAAGTCTGTTGGATTATATACAGGAGTAGACCTAGATGAATCCCTCGAAAAACCTGGAGCTTGTTCAGGAGTCCCAGATTCTGTTTGAGTACAAGAAGCCTTTTTTGTTGGAGATTTTCTCTTCTCTTGCGAAACAGGTTGAGCAGAAGGCATGGGATTATCTTCTTCCATAGGAGAATCTTCTTTATTTGGATCAGAAGTGGATTGTACTTCTTCTTCTTCCCTTTCTTCTTTTTCTTTTTTACTTTCTTTAATATTCTCCATGGCTTGATTTTTCGAAAGTAATTTCTTTGAAGAAGTGGCCTGAAGTGGACTTTCAATAGTCGTTTCTTCCTGAATCACACTCTCAGTTTGAGAGCTAGAAGAGATGTTTATCTAAAAACAAAGGAATTTAAAGATAGATAAACATGAATAAGAAGTATTTTGCTTCTACAAAAGAAAAGAAAGTAAAAATTACTTGCTCCACAACCCCACTTGGGATTTGTTTCTTATAGGCCTTAGCTTTAAACCTTTGGCCAACTCTCTGAGTTTACATGAAGGCAATGTACTTTGAATTAGAAGAAGAAATTAAAGCTAAAAGGAAAAGCATAAGATTAAGAAACAAAAACTTACAACTCCAATAATTTTTCCTGGAGGAATTACAGAAAGGAGTTTCTTCTCTTTTGGACCTCTCTTTTCTTTTCTAACTTCTTTTCCTCTCAAAGGTATAATTTGTTTTTCAGGTGTAGCTTCCTGTCAAGAAAGAAAATAAACATAAACAAAAATTTGAAAGTCCATAAAATTTTGAATTTAAAAGAGAACTCGAATTTACCTTTGAGAGAGATTCATTATTGGATTCAGCTAACTGAATTTTCTCTTGACCTTTGACTGCTTTTTTCTTTGAAGTATTTGAATCATCGGTTTCACTCTTCTTTCCCACAGAAGTAGATGGACTGTTGTCAGAAGGTTCGTCATTTTTGTCGACCTTACCTGATGTAGTCTTCTTTCGACATTTAGAAGCAGTAGTTTAAAAAAGACAAAAAAAAAGAATGTTATATAATTTCAAAATCAAATCTTAAGAATTTTGAAATTCGAAATCTAACTTACAGAAGGTTTTTGAGAAGATGCTGGAGTCTTTCTCTTCTTAGACTTCTTTTCTTTTTCTTCTTCTTCTTCACTTTCCCAATCCTCATTGGCTTCTTCTGAAAGTTTGGATTCTTGGGCTGAAAAGGAATGCAAGAATTATAATTCTAAAAGTTGGGAGAAGTGAAAGAAATAAGAAGAAATGTGGTATTGTTACCTCGAACAATGAAGTTCTTAGAAATTATTCTCACATGTTCTATATCCACATGAGGTATAAAGGGATAATTATCTAAGGTATATTTGGTTAAGGTAACTCTTTTCGAAAGTGGTTTGGCATCATTACAAAGAATTTCGAAAGTTACAGGTCTAGTCTAATAAGGACCATATAAATTTTTGCCAAACAAAATTTTGTTATTGGTAAAGATGGAAACTTAGGACAATACTTTTCAAAAACAGTTTTACCTTTAGAATTAATAACTTTGCAATTTTGCGAGTTAACAGAGACCTTTTATTTTAAAGAAATAGCAGCTTCAGAAATTGTTCTAGAAATTTTGTTGGGATTATAGAACACGTGAAAATATTTCTCGAAAGCCTCAATTTCTTTGACATGCATACCTTTTGTTTTCTTTGCTAATTTCTGCGTATAAGCAATGTATTTCTTTAGTCTCGAAAAGTAGGTAGCTTCATCAACTCGAATGCTATGATAATATTTTGACCACCATTCTTCGAAAGATAGGGTGCAGTAATAAGAAAGCTCGAAAGAAATTGGGCAGATAGATAAAGGCCTTTCAGCCTTTGTGAGTTGCAGTTTATTGAAGCCCTTCTCATCATTAACTTAGTCTTCAACCAAGATTTGAGATTTATAGGTACAAAAAGGTGTTGGTCGAAACTGACTTAGTCCAAATTGACGAGCTACTAATTGTGGCTGATATTGGAAAACTTTGAAATCTTTTAATTGGAAGCCACAGTATATGAGATCATAAGATAAGAACTGCTTCTAGATCTCCAAACTTTCAGATTGTGCACCTGGAGTGTCACAAGGGAATTTTCCAGTAAACCACCCAGGTCCTCGAGTTCGAGAAGAGAAAGGTGCAAGATTGGGAGTGTGTTTGTTGATATTAAGGAAAGAAGAGAAATAAGCTTTGAATGATTCCAAACGATTCTTTTTAGAGGAACAAGTAAGGAAAGAAAGTTTGAAATCTTCAATAGAAGAAGGAAGGTTCGAGTTTGAGGGTTCAGAACTTTCGAATTTGTCTTCGAAAATGGCATTTAGCCAAAGTTGAAAAAACCAGAAAGGGCCACAAAGATTTCGAACTGGTTCTTTTATTTTTAGAGCAAAAATGACCTCAGACAGCATGTCATAGACATTGGCCAAAAGACATCTACTTAAATCCATTCGAATACCCTTGGTCAACATCTGAGCAAGGGGAAGATAGGGTTTTGGAACTTGGTAGGATCGAGAACAGAAAACATAAGCTGAAAGCCAAACCATGAGAAAGGCAACATGCTCTTTCTCAGTGACTTTACCAGATTTGGCATTGAGTTGGATGAAATGAGTATAAGTTAACTTATCCCAACAAGGCTCAACATGAGGTTCAGGAACCTTCATGAAAGGAAGAATAAGTTGGCCTTCAGGTCGAAGACCAGTTATGGCAGCAATATTGAATAAAGTTGGAGTAAGCATGCCATAGGGAAAGTGAAAAGAATTAGTGGCTCTTTCCCAGAAAAGAAATGAAGAAAGAATGAGAGTAGGATCAATGCTCAGATCATATTTACTAAGTTGAATAAGATCGAAAATCCCTAGTTGCTTCCATAAAGAACCCATGGTACCTTCGATCCTATTCAACCACATGATATATGAATCCTTTCGAGTAGGAGGAGTTGCTCGAAAAGTATCAGAGGTATTTTCGAGATGATCAATTCGAATTTTGGATTTGAAAGCATGGATTTTTTCCTCCTTATAACTTGGAAAGAAATTATCATATTGGGAAAGAGAAGAAAGTGGTGTATAAGGGCCCAAGAAAGCAAATTGTTTCTTTCTAATGGAATAGGGAATGAATACGTGGGAATTCCTGCGACACCCTTAGTTATACCGCTAAGAATGTCACATATGACACGTGACCAACGAACTTACTGTTTTCAAAAACGTCAAAATACAGATTTTTTTTTTTTTAAAAGGGTTTAGGTGTCATTGGCCTATTACCTCTCTAGCTTTATTTTAAGTGCTTATGAAATATCCTTTCCTTAAATTTAAAACTCATTTTTCCGAAAACATCTAGACGCTTATTACCGCGCCTACCTACACAGCATACACATAGTTATAAAATGAATCATAAGGAAGGAAACATCATAAATATACATATATACATACATACATCACGGTGTCGATGTACTTTTTGAGCCAACAAGGCAACCACGCAAAACATGAGTTCCAGTAGTAGACTAAAATAAATAAGACCTCAACAAAATATAAAACAAGAGGTCGCTAGATCAGAGCTACCACTACCTAGACTCAACACAACCTAGTCCTTCTCAGGTACAAGAGGAAGTCTGGGGTGCGTGATGATGACACAGACTCCCCCTCCATAGAACTCACACCTGCGCGGGATACTCATCGCCCACCGGGTGCCCCTCGGCAACCATCTGAGTCGCACCTGCATTGACGTCATGACGGAAGTCCTCGATACCGACTATCAACGTGACGAGAAGAGCATAGAAAGAAAACATAGAACAGGAGGGTGAGAACATCGCATGAACTCACAGCATGTAGGATACAGCAAACTAGAGCACACACACAGAGGCAATCCACACAGTCGAATCAATAAGCAATCACGACATCTCATTATGGTGTACTCATATGAACGCAACTCTACTATTATAATGTAATATCTAATGCATGCGGGCCCAGGGAAACATCACCATCGGCAGAGCACATAGCAGCTGCTCGACCAAATATACACAGCACGTCAGGAGTTAGAGTCTGTACTAGCATTGGTACAAAGAGCATTGCTCATACATTTTGGCCAAATCATTTAAGCGTTCTTCCAGACAATCTCAACTGACCCGAAAATCATGAGAGCGACAGGAATAGCTAAGCTGGGTTCCCCAATCTCGACAGTAGGGAGCTAATCTACGTCCCCTGAGATCTTCCGGGAGCTAGGCTATCCTCAGGGCTGGCGTCCCTTTTGAGGACCCACTGGCGTTCTTTGCAAAACCCAGTTGCACCCTTCCCAACCGATTTCACACTGTACCAAGTGCTACTGTCATATAGGTCATAAGGTTTTCAACCTCGAACATCAACAATGCTTCATGATGCATGTCACACAACAATGCCCACAACATTCACATACTTACAGGCAAAGCCCATTGAACCATTCAACGTCACCACATCCCCGTGGCACGGCCCGAATTCAATGTCTTTCCTTCAAGGAAAAACCGAACCCTACCTTGGGTTGGAACCGCACTCTCTCACTAAGCTTCTCAAGTTTTATGAAGAAAGAGTGTGTTTGTTATAGCCTTTTAAGGTAGTTTGTACTAATGTTCTTGATAATCATGTCCACTTAAGTCCTATAATTTACTAAGACTTATGGTTGTGTCTTATGGATAGCATTGCTTATCCTAATTCCTCTTGTATGACTAATTAAGATTAAGTTTAATCTTTAATTACAATTAGTTTTCATTAACTGAACTATAATTAGTCTTAATCTTCTTTAATTAAGTCTTAATCCTTACTTAAGATCCTAATTAATTCCTAATTATTCCTTAATCTCTTCCTTAATCTTGGATTAAGCTTTTAATTATATTTGATTAAGGTTAATTAATTTTAGCCTTAATTTATTATTCTTTACTTAATTAACTTAAGTAGATTAGGTTAATTAACTTAGATAACTAAATTAGCCAAGTCCACTAATTAACTCTTGAGTTTTAATCTTAATAACTTGGATTAGAGTTGAAGTCCAACTCCAATTAACTTTAATTTCATAATCTAATCTTGATTGACTTTTAATGAGTCTTTAACTCCTTTTCTTAAAGGTTTTAAACTTAAATTAAAAGCCTAAAGGTTTTATAACTCTTAGGAACTTATTTTTAGTCATGGCAACCTAAAATATTTACCTTTAAGTTGACTTTTACTTGGTTGGAATTGGAAATCCGAATTTGTTTTATTTATTTTTAAAGACTCATTCTTAATTGCACTTTAGTCCTTTTACTTGTAAAATTGCTTCTTAGTCCTTTTGGACCACCAAAGCCCATAAACATGTTTTCAACATACCCTTGACCTTTTTAAGATCAAAAAGGTATTCTTGATGAGTTTCATCAAGAACAACTTATGAACATCAAGAACAACTTGAATGTTCATCAAAACTTCAAATTTTTCACAACATCCAATCTTCACCAAAACTTCACACATTCATCAACAAACAATCTAAATGCCAAATATCATACTAATCCACTCAAAATCATCCATATACACATTAAAGTTCATAACTCCATTTTCAAGCTCATAAACACTATTTTTCAAAGATCAATCATCCAAAACAATTGTATACCTTCAACCAACTTCATGCATGTTCATAGATTCATCATACAAACACATTCCAAGCACCGAAAAAATTTTGAAACACATGCAGCCCCAAAATCCCTCAAGGCCGAGAGCTATTAGAGGAAAAAGGGGAAAATTTTTCCAAAATTGTTTCTTGGCTTGCATGCACCAACAATCACAATCCAAACACATTCCAAGCATCAAAATAAACTTAAAAACATGTACACAACCCAGCTCCAAGAATCCAAAACATTTGCTCAAAGAAAAGCTCAAAAAGTGATTTTTTTTCAAGGAGAACAAGAGTAAAAACAAGGATTTTAAGGGCAAATCTTTGACTCTAGTTACCAATCCCACTAGAGTTCAAGTTCTCCCCCCCTTTACCTAAGGAATTTTCTGTAAACATAAGGTGCAGTAACAGCCCCAAAAACAGCTCCAAGATCCTCCTCTTGATCACCAACAAGGACTTCTACAAGGTTGGAGGCTAGGTGTTTAAGCTGAGGTTCAAAAATGGAACCTTTAGCTTGAATGTGTTTGGAAGAAAAATGGAAAACTTGAGAGAAAATGGGAAGGAAGCTCACAGCTGCAAGTGGATGAGAATGAGTGAAATGAGAGAAAAAAATTCTGGTTTGCATGTGAAAGGAAAAGGAAGAAAGTGGAGTTTTTGCTTTAGGAAACATAAATGACACATGGCTTATTTGCTTGCACACTTGTCTTGTAAGGAAGGGGAAAATTTACAAGTGTCTTCCATGCACATTATTCTGCATGCACGGCTGTTATGATGTGTCAAGGTGAGTCAGTGTAAATTTTTCTGGCCCGGATCAAGAGTATTCGGGCCCGGTTCAAGGGACAGGAGGGGAAAAAAGGTCATTTTCACAAAAAAATTCCCAAAAATTCCCTAAAAATAGGAAATTTAATTCTAAATCCAAAAATATAAATTTTGATGATTAAAAATAATTTTAATCACTCAAAATCCAATAAAACACTCAAAACGGCAAAAACGGCAAAACGGTAAAAACGCGGGTGTTACAATTCCAGATAGCAATTTTTTCTTCAACATTATCAGGTTAGGGACGTAGACAATATCGTCCTGAGCTAAGAGATCACCTTTTTTAATGGCCAATGGAACAGTCTCAACAGCTTCAGAAGCCATTAATAGAGTTTTGAGAAGCTATTTGAAGAAAAAGAGAGTAGTTGAACAGTGACAAGAAGCTGAAAATTCAACCAAGAAAGCAAAATTTTAATCTTTGCAATGATTAAACGGTGAAAATATACTTTAAAAATGCAAAAGATTGATTAAAAGGTAAAAAGATTGTACCTTGAGAAGATGAACGATGATGTTCGCGCAGAGAAAGTGAGAGAGCTTGAGGTTGAAGATGAAAAGGTAAATGTAAAAAGTGAATAAATGCTTTGATTTGGCTATTTATAAAGGAAAGAGTAACATTGTCATGATTAGAGGGAAGTTAAAAAGTAATCATGATTGCACGTTTCTTGGAACATGAGTTAAATAGCCTAAAGACGTGGGATAATCAGTTATTTTGATAAAAGTAACTGAAATTTAAATTTAAATGGGAAAATGAAGAGTTTATCTAAAAAGATATTCAAATTTTTCCCTCTTCCTTTTTTGAATAACTGTTATAGGAATACCAAAGGTTGTTCCAAAAATATCTCTTTCTGCAAATAAAAGATTGATTTTTTGAAAGAGACTATTTTTGGGGGGCATCTGTTGGGATTAGAATTTTGGATATTTTGAATTCCACAAGTTGTGAATGTTTTGTATTTTTTGAATTCACAGGAGAGGTTAAATATTGCCTTTTTTGAGTTTTGTCAAATGAATTTGATAACTTAGAAAAGTTCTTGATTGAAGTTGATACAAAGAGAACTTTAGAAACTCGACAAGAAGATAAAGGTGAATTCGAGAAATATGGTATTTCTAGTATTCAGAAAAGTAAATGATAGTTTTTTGTTCATAATTCAAATTCGAATTACACAAGTTCGAATACATTGGAAATACACTTAGAAAGGAAACTATCCTACGTACTCAATACATTAGAAAGGAAACTATCCTAATTTCTAAGGAGTACTTGATTCCTGTTTAACAAGCCTCTTTCTCTTCTTCCTCCTCCACAAGCTTTGATTGAACCAAGGCAAAAAGAATGTCTTCTCCAATCTGTTGAACCACCTTGGTGTACTTGGGGAATTAACAAACAAATTCATTTATTTCTAAATGAATTAATAATTGGCTACTACGTTCAACCCAAAAGAAAACCTTCAAAAAAGAAAGGTTGAAAAAGCCTATAGCTTTGGCCACTTCGTCAATCCTATCAAAAATGAAATCATTCCAAATTGGATTGTACGCAGTAGCCAAAGGAATGTACTTCTTCATATTCTTTGAAGGATTTAGATAAGAAGAAGAAGGGAAATGAGAAGGGTTTTTGAAGAGAAACTCAAATGAATTCCTATTTATAGGAGTTAAGAGGATTAAGGTTCATAAATGAGCCAATTGGAACGTCCAATAGGAGGAACCCTCATAATGGGGTTGAATGGACGGTGGACGGTGATCTTCATGATCACTAATTCAACCAAATGAAGCTTGACATGTAGCATACGAAAAGAAGATGAACAAGTCTTGGAATCTGAAAAGACTTAGTGAATTCAAGTTTCAATAAAGGTTAAGTTTCAAAGGAAGAAGATTTCGAAATTCAGAAAGATGATTTCGAGATTCTGGAAGCAGAATTCGAGTACAATAAGTCAGAATTCCAGAAAGGAGATTTCGAGAAATGGAACAGTAAAATCTCGAAATGAACAAAGAGCAGAAACTCGAAAAAAAACAGAATGTGTGAAGACTTGGTAGATTTCTGAATCTAAAAGTTACTTTTCGAGGAAACAGAAGACAGAAGAAAACAGTTACTGGAAGTTACAGAAGTTTGCTGATCAAGGACAGATGGCAACATCCCAGTGGAAGAAATTTGAAAAATTTCAAAGAAGAAAGGTAGTTTTCTGGTTAGAAGAAAATGTGGCAAGCATGCAAGCTGCCAACACATAGGGCTAGATGATGTGTCAATTGTACATTAGTTAGCCGTTAGAATTAGAAATCTATAAATAGGTGAACTTTCTATGTAATAAGGTTGGCAAATCATTATACTCAAACTCTGAAACACCTTATACGTCCGATCTCACTACGACAAACATATTACAAGGAGTAATAATATGTGATGAACCCATCCAAATTTCAATTCAAGCAAATTGTTCTTACAATTCATTTACTTTCTGCACTCTACTTTCTGCAATTTACTTTATGCAATTTACATTCTCCAATTTACAGTTCGTGTACTTTTTCTTTCTTTCTTTCAAAATTTGTGTTTTTTATTTCTTTGAAACTTTGATTTTCAAGAATTCAATTTTAGAACTTTGTTTGATGAAATTCTGAGTCAAGTAGTTCTAAACTTTTTGAAAAATAAGTTCTTTGATAAAATTCTGAATCAATTAACTCTAGTTCTTTCAATTCTAGAAGTCAAATTCTGGAAAAAATCATTATAATTTCTGGAAAAGTCAAGTCCTTTGAAAGTTTCTGGAAAAATCAAGTTTTTCCTTACTAATTCTACAAATCAGAAACACCATAAATCTACTTTTTAAAACAAGTCCCGTAAGAGGATCTGATTCTAATCCCCAGATTGTTCTTAGAATCAAAGTGATAAAAGATATTTTTCGAATTTAGATTTTATCACCACAAACAGAGTGTGATGATATGAATATCCCCTTTGATGATAGATGTTTATACTATTGTGATGTATGATGATAACGATGATGTATTGATGTATTGAGTGTATGATGATGATGTATGAGATGTGTGATGATGACATATTGATGTAATGAGCTTATGAGGTATGAGGTGTATGATGATTATATATTGATGCATTGAGCATACAATGTGTATTATGATGATGATGATATATTGATGCGTTGAGCATATGAGCTATGTGATAATGATGATATAGATGCATTGAGCACATGAGGTGTGATATGATGATGATTATGCATTGAGCATATGAGATGTGGTACCTGAGATGCACGAGCCCAAGAGAGGGGTGTTGTGCAACCTACCGGCCTGTGTGGTGATTAACGGTAGGGTTGTGCAACCTACCGGCCTGTGTGGTGACTAACAGTAGGGTGCAACTCAGGAGGTGAACTACACGGACCCATAGAGGGGTTGCAGAGACCATGATGGGGGACATCCTTGCACGAGCCTAGAGTGGGGTATCGTGCAACCTATCGGCCTGTGTGGTGATTAACGGTAGGGCCATCATTGCGGGGCGGATGTCTTTGCACGAGCCTAGAGTGGGGTGTTGTGCAACCTATCAGCCTGTGTGGTGATTAACGGTAGGGCCATCATCGGTAACAACTAGGGAGATTGATGGGGTGCGCCCATTGTGCGAAGTTCCAAGTCATGATCCTTGGGATGAGGTTGATGAGGTTTGGTGTGCATGATGATAGATGAACATGCATTGCATTTGATGATGAAATTGAATTATATTCTGACGATATGAGTATTATTGATGATATGAGTATTATGTGTTGAGAATAGAGAATGTGTTTTCTTGGTGATTTGCGAGTGTTATTTATAAATTGGTGATGAAATAAATATTTGCTAATAAAGAGTATAAGATGATATGTGTATGATATTATTTGATGATGATGATGATTACATGTGGGTGAGGATAGGGTAGCCTTCTGTGTGCATGTATGAGTTGGTATTCTTTTCCTCACCGTGTTTCTGTTGCTAATTTTATAGGTGATGATGATGGCACGTCAGGTGCCGAGTATTGATTGAAGGGAGTGTCGCTCTGATACTTGTGACATCAGGGCTTAGTATTAGGGATTTTATTATATGATTTTCTTTTAGGAAGAGATTATGTAAACTGTTTTAAATGCCTTATGTGGCTAAGAGGGATAATTTAATGTTAACTTTTGAGGTATTGATGTTTTATTTTGGAAACCTTTGACTTCCTTTTCTGTTTTAAATAAGTTGACTTTGAAATAAATGATGTTTTAATGAGAGAATGTGAACCTTTTTACCCAATGCGGGCCGTTATATTTCCTAAATATTCCCAATTGCTGAATGTATAAGAATTTGGGGTAGAAGGGTGTCACAAGTTTTACAAAGAATAACCTCAAGAAAACAACATCGATATTGATAATTGAACTATTTCCCCTAAAAAATATGTTGCTCCTAACATAACAATTCAAATAACACATTTTATTATATTACCACATGTAAACTTTAGTATCATTCTCAACAAATATATTTGTTCTCATGTGTATCAATATCTACATATTAAACAATTTACTTTGAATAAAAGAGATGACACGACTTTTGATAACAAAAAGTAATAATAATAAAATAATTAACTAATAAAATATTGTAAGAAATGAACTAATTCCCCTAAAAAATATGTTGCTCCTAACATAACAATTCAAATAATACATTTTATTATATTACCACATCCAAACTTTAGTATCATTCTCAACAAATATATTTGTACTTCTGTGTATCAATATCTACAAATTAAACAATTTTACTTTGAATAAAAGAGATGACACGACTTTTGATAACAAAAAGTAATAATAATAATAAAATAACTAATAAAATATTATAAGAAATGAAGTGAATAGTGAAAAAAATAATAAAAAATTTAGAGAATTGTATAATTACTAGTATTTACACCTGTGCTATGCACAGGCTTAGTTTAACTTTTTATTAATTTTTAAAAAAGATTATATTAAATTATATACAAAATTTAATATGGTATTACTATTAATTAGTTTAATGTTTTTTAAAATATTTAGTAAGAAGATGATATATCAATTTAACTTAATGATGTTTAATTATGACTGTATTTATATTACACCAAATATAAAAGTAAAAGAAAATCTTATAGAAGAAAATAAAGTTTTACATTGTTAGTGTAATGTCACATTATTTAATAAATATAACATCTTATTTTAGTATCAATCTCAACAAATATACATGTACTTATGTGTATCAATATCTACAAATTAAACAATTTTAATGTAAATAATATATTAGAAAAATACATAATAAATTTGATGTAAATCAACACATTTTATTAAATGACCACATCCAAACTTTAGTATCATTCTTAACAAATATATTTGTACTCATGTGTATCAATATCTACAAATTAAACAATTTTACTTTGAGTAAAAAAGATGGCATGACTTTTTATAACAAAAAGTAGTAATAATAATAAAATAACTAATAAAATATTATAATAAATTAAGTGAATAGTTAAAATATTAATAAAATACTATATCAATATCTACAAATTAAACAATTTTAATGTAAACAATATATTAGAAAAATACACGATAAATTTGATATAAATCAACACATTTTATTAAATTACCACATCCAAAACCAACGGGGGTTGGTTCAAGTGGTACATGGTTGATTCCCCTTAAGCAATGTCTCGAGTTCGAGTCTTATGGATGGAAAAAATCCCCGCTGGGAGAGCTAGCCCCACCATGATGTGGATGTTCCTAGCTCGAACAGGATTGCCTCTTGTGGAGGATACCTGTGGTTAAACCAAATATTACCACATCCAAACTTTAGTATCATTTTGAACAAATATATTCATACTCATAAGTATAAATATCTACAAATTAAACAATTTTATTTTGAGTAAAAGAGATGGCACGACTTTTGATAACAAAAAGTAGTAATAATAATAAAATAACTAATAAAATATTGTAATAAATTAAGTGAATAGTTAAAATATTAATAAAATACTATATATCAATATCTACAAATTAAACAATTTTATTGTAAATAATATATTAGAAAAATACATAATAAATTTGATGTAAATCAACACATTTTATTAAATCACCACATCCAAACTTTAGTATCATTTTGAACAAATATATTTGTACTAATGAGTATCAATATCTACAAATTAAACAATTTTACTTTGAATAAAAGAGATGACACGACTTTTGATAATAAAAAGTAGTAGTAATAATAATAAAATAACTAATAAAATATTATAATAAATTAAGTTAATAGTGAAAATATTAATAAAAAAATTACGAGGATTGTATAATTATAGATAGATTTGATGTAAATCAACACATTTTATTGAATTACCACATCCAAACTTTAGTATCATTCTGAATAAATATATTTGTTCTTATGTGTATCAATATGTACAAATTAAACAATTTTACTTTGAGTAAAAAAGATGGCATGACTTTTGATAACAAAAAGTAGTAATAATAATAAAATAACTAATAAAATATTGTAATTTATTAAGTGAATAGTGAAAATATTAATAAAATATTATATCAATATCTACAAATTAAAAAATTTTAATGTAAACAATATATTAGAAAAATACACGATAAATTTGATGTAAATCAACACATTTTATTAAATTACCACATCCAAACTTTAGTATCATTCTGAACAAATATATTCGTACTTATGAGTATCAATATCTACAAATTAAACAATTTTACTTTGAGTAAAAGAGATGGCACGACTTTTGATAACAAAAAGTAGTAATAATAATAATAAAATATTTTAATAAATTAAGTGAATAGTAAAAATATTAATAAAATACTATATCAATATCTACAAATTAAACAATTTTATTGTAAATAATATATTAGAAAAATACACAATAAATTTGATGTAAATCAACACATTTTATTAAATTACCACATCCAAACTTTAGTATCATTCTTAACAAATATATTTGTACTCATGAGTATCAATATCTACAAATTAAACAATTTTACTTTGAGTAAAAGAGATGACACAACTTTTGATAAAAAGAAGTAGTAGTAATAATAATAAAATAACTAATAAAAATTTATAATAAATTAAGTAAATAGTGAAAATATTAATAAAAAATTAAGAGGATTGTATAATTATAGATTCGAATTTTCCTTTTGCAATTTTTCCTTAGGGAATTCTAATCTTTTTCTTTCTCTCTATTTTAGCTACTACTGAAAAAGTTTTCACTAATCCACATGACGAAGAAAACTGAGAAAGTGACCAGGGTTCCCAACCAAAGATCAAGAGAACTAAGCTTGTAAATTCTCAATCTACTGCTGGTTTTGGTTCTAAATCCTCAAAGAAATCTACTGTAAGTTTTCTTGTAACTTTAATCTTTATGATTTACTTTGAAAATTCTAATTAATTTCATAATTCATTGAAAATTTTTTAGGCTTCGAAGAATGCTAATGTTGATTCTTCTTCAAAAGAACCTTCTGCCTCTGCCACACCCAAAACATCTCAGGTATATAGGCTTTTCATATGTCATTTATGAATGAATCTCTACTATTACTTTTACCTTATTTATTTTTCGAATCTTTTAGGTTCCTGCTGCTCCAATAAGCAAAAAGAAAAATGATACTGTTAAGAAACAGAAACCAGTTGTTAAGGTAAAAGATCTTAACTCTTTGATTTCATTTTCATTTCTTTTCATGATATGTTTCCCTTATTAAATTTTTGAATTATTATTTTTTTGTTTCCAGAGAACTCCTTCTGGTACAAAGGGAAAAGAAAGTGAAAAATCAAAGATCTAAACTGAAACTGAAGGGATTGTTGCTTCGAATTCTGCTGATAATCTTGATGAAGGCGCTCAAGACTTGGAGAAAATTTTGGCTAAGACTGCTGATCCTGTTCCAGAACTTCTTCAACCTCTTTCTCCTAGAGCTCTTCATCTTACTAATGCCTGTGCTGACATAACACAATAGAATGTGCAACATGGAGAAGACAAGGAAGAATTTGAGTCTGGGGATTGTCAAGAAAATTCTTCGAGTAGCACTTCATCTTATCAGCCTTCACACCCTCAGTTTCATCCTACTTCGAATATGGAATTTGATCAACCTCCTGCAGCTATTGATTTGGATAAACTCTTTGATAAAGATCCTTTAGCTGCTATGGACAAACTTTTGTCTGAGGAAATCTCTATCTCTTCTAAGACTCAACAATCTTCGAATTAGGTTGAGAAGAAAACTCAAGGTCCTTCAATGTTACCTTTTCTTCACGGCTTGAAGACCATGGTTTTCTTTAAGGATTATTTCAAAAATTTGAAGAAAGAGGAATTCAGACAATAATTGGATAAGTTGATTACTGCTATTGATTCCAAGTTTAATGAGCTTCCATCCCCTTCATCGAAAACTTTTGTTTGACTAAATTCCTTTGTTACAGAGTCCAAGTTAGCCACATTGAAGCTTTCGAATGCCTTGCTTAATGAAACCTCTTCTATTGAGAAATATAAAAGTGGTCTTGCTGAACTTGGGACTTTGAAGGAGACTTATGAAAAAGCTTCAGAGCATATTTCAACTGGAAAGACTAAAATTTCAGAACTGGATACTCATATCAAGGCCTTGGAAGCTGATCTTGAGGAATCTAGAAAGAAGAGAGTCGACTTCGAGACTGGTGTTAAGAAATGTATTGTCAAACAGATTGAAACACTTGCTCAGGTCAAAACTAAGAATTTTGAAGTAAAAGGGAGTCTGAGCCAAGCACAGGACGCAGTTCTCGAAAAAGAGTTAGCAACTTCGTCACTTCAGCGTCTGCAAGGATCCCTTAAAGTTCTGAAATCTGATTTACACTAGTAGTTTTTTTTTTATTACATTTTCGAATTTGTTGTTTTTTGCCAAGTTTTGTAAGACTTATTTGACAATCTCCTATGGAATTCTTACTTCCATCACCATGGGCTTATATTCTTTTAGATATTTACCGTTGATAGAAATTATTCGATTTGAATCCAATTCCCGAATGACATAGGCATTATTCGAAAGAACATTTTCAATTTTGAAAGTCCTTCCCAATTTGGGGACCATTTTCCATAACCAGGACTTTTCCTATCAACGGGTAAAATAACTTTTCACACTAAGTTACCAACTTTAAAACTCTTAAACTTAGCTTTTCGATTGTAAAACCTTGAAATTCTCTCTTTTTGCCTTACAATATTTTCGATTGCAATCTTTCTTCATCAAGATTATTCAAATCATCATACATTAAGTTCCAATAATCTTCTAAAGGTAACTCTTCTTGTCTTTGAATTTGAATAGATTGCAAATTAATTTCGACTGGAAGAACTGCTTCATGTCCGTAAACTAACTTGTATGGAGTAGTTCCAGTTGCTTCTTTAGGAGAATTTCGATAAGCCCAAAGAATTTAGTTTAAAGTTTCATGCCAACTTCTTGGTTTTTTACCAATGTGTTTCTTTATTAAACCAATAATGATTTTGTTGACAGCTTCAACTTGACCAAGTTGATTTCAGTAACTTAATATTTCTGGATTCTGCAAAATTTTGCATTTTCCTTCTAGTGAAAATTGAACCTTGATCAGTAGTTAATGTTTTAGGAATTCCAAATCAAAAAATTATATTTTCCTCAATGAAATTAATAACATCTTCCAGATCAACATTTCTTAATAGAATTGCTTTGACCCATTTTGAGAAATAATCTATAGCCACTAAGATATACTTGTGAGACTTGGATGAAGGTGGATGTATTTGTCCAATTAGATCCAAAGCCCAACCTCGAAATGGCCAAGGTTTTATGATCGAATGCAATTCACTAGCCGGAACATGTTGAATGTTAGCATGTTTCTGACATTCTTCACAATACTTAGAATATTTTAAACAGTCTTTTATCATAGTAGGCCAATATAGCTTTTGCCTACTTAGAACCCATGTTATTTTTTTTTCCAAGATTGATGAGCTCCACAAAGTCCATCATGAACTTCTGTTAAAGCCAAATAGGCTTCTTTTTCTCCTATACATCAAAGAAGATTTCCATCTACTGATTTCTTATATAACTCATCTCCAAAGATTATATATTGGAGTGCTCTATATTTTAATTTTTGATCCACTTGGCCATTAGGATTTTTCAGATAATTGAATATCTCTTTTCTCCAATCATTCGAATCCAAGTCATGGCCATTATAGCAAATCTGAACTTCGAGAGGAAGTTGTTCTTTTATTTTGATCAACTTCTGAAGTTTCTTACTCGAAATTTTGTATCCTGATGCTATCGTAGCCAAACAGTTAGCCTTTTTATTATCAATTTGAGGGATATGATGAATAATTACTTCATCAAACTCATAGAGCAATCTTGCTGCTTGAGCAAAATATTTCATTAACCTTTAATTAATACATCTATACTCTCTAGTCAATTGTTTAATAACTAGTTGTGAGTCTCCTCGAATAATAACATTTTTAGCACCCAATGATATTAAAGTTTCAAGTCCTGTTATCAAAGCCTCATATTTTACTTCGTTATTTGACAAAGTATATTTTACTTCAATCATTAACTTAGTAGGAATTTTATCAGGTGAAATTATTAACACACCAATTCCTAACCCTCCTGAGTGTTTCGAACCATCGAAATATAGTTCCTAGGGTTTAGTTCCCACATAATTTATCTCTTCGAAGTTTAAATTCGAATGATAAGCCATGAAGTCAGCAACAACTTGGCCTTTAATAGCTTTAAGTGGTTGATAGGTTAAAGAATATTCAGTTAAGGCCAATGCCCATTTTCCTACCCTACTATGTAAAATAGGTATCGATAACATATGCTTTATTATATCTGAATGAGAGAATACAATAACCTCGAAAGGTTTGATATAATATTTCAACCTTGTACAAGCAAAATACAAAGATAAACAGAGCTTTTCTATTGCATAATATCTTGTTTTTGCATCATTTAACACTCAACTCAGATAATAGATTGCTCTTTCGAATCCATCTTCATCTTCTTAAGCCAACATACTTGCAATAGTCTCATTCGATGCAGATACATACAACTTGAGAGGTTTTCCTCGAACAAGAGGAGCCATCACAGAAGGATTCGTTAAGTATCTCTTAATATCCTCAAAGGCTTCTTGATGTTTAGGTTCCCATATGAACTCCTCTTCTTTCTTTAACCTTAACAAGGTAGAGAAAACCTTAGTTTTTCCTGACAGATTAGAAATAAACCTTCTTAAAAAGTTTATCTTACCCAATAAAGATTGAAGTTGTTTCTTGGTCGAAGGTGGTTTTGTACCGAATATGGCTTAGGCCTTATTTCGATCAATTTCGATTCCCTTCTGATGAACCAAGAAACCTAAGAATTCACTTGCCATAACACCAAAAGCACATTTGATTGGATTCATTTTAAGACCAAATGCTCTCATTCTTTCGATTGATTTTTTCAAATGAGTTAAATGATCTTGTTTTAATTTAAATTTTACTACAACATCATCAATATATACTTGCATAAAATCTCCAATCAAATCGTGAAAAATAGTATTCATTGCCCTTTGATAAGTTGCACCAGCATTTTTCAAACCAAAAGGCATCACTACCCATTCATAAGTTCCTAAAACACCAGAACATCGAAATGCAGTTTTCGAAATATCCTCTTCTGCTATGAAAATCTGATTATATCTAGAATATCCATCTAACATACTTAACATTTCGTTTCCAACAGCGGAATCAATTAGCATGTCAGCCATAGGCATTGGATATTCATCTTTAGGTGTTGCATCATTTAGATTTCGAAAATCTATACATACTCGAAGTTTCCCATTTTTCTTTATAACAGGAACACTCGAAATCCAATCTACATACCTGGTGAATTTGGCTTTCAATAGCCTTTCAATCTCTTCCTTTATTTTCGAAACGACTTCAGGTGCAAACTTTCAAGGAGGTTGCTTCACTAGTTTTCTTCCAGGAAACAAAGGAAGTCTATGTTCGACCAGGTTTCTTTCTAAACGAGGCATTTCTTCATATTCCCATGCAAAACAATCTTTATATTATGTCAGAAGTTCAATTAACTCAAGTCTAAATTGAGGTTCGAGTAATTTCGAAATATAAGTGGTTTTATGTGTACCTTTATCTCCCAAGTTTATTTCTTCTAAAGGATCTTGAGCTTTCATGCTGAATCCTTTTGAACTTGTGTCTTTCTCGAACCCAAGAGGAGCATCATCATAGATACAATAATTTCTCCTTTTTTATTACATAAGCCACTATCTCTTCGAGATACGATAATTGTTTTTCATCTCGAATTTGATCATGAATATTGTCATCGGCTCTTAAAGCCGAATTTCATATATTTTTGGCCAATGGGGCCAATTTGTTTGTTAGATTTTCGGCCTCAAAGGCCGTTTCTAACTTATTTTCGACCAAATAGGCTGAAATTCGAGCTAGAAAGCTCGAAGAAATCATTCGTCAATTTCTTCATAGGTCGTTTCGTATTCGGCCTCATATTTAATAACAAAACCAAACTCAGGATTGAGTCTGACATAGATTGGATACATTCCTTCTTCCTTAGAAGAAGGATCTTCAATTCGAAGAGGTGCTACATTCCCCAAGAATTTGTCAAATTTGACCAACCCAGTATTGGCCTTTATTTGGGTATAATCAGCTTCAACCTCTCTCAAATCCCTTTCCTCATTCTAAAGGAAAAGCTTTTAATGGAGAGTTGAAGGTACAACACCAACTCCATGAATCCATTTTCTTCCAAGCAACATATTGTAATTTTCTTTCGAAGGAACCACGATAGAAACTATGTGTCGAATCACATCACCTACTTCAATATCGAGTGTTATCATTCCTTCAGACTTGGAAGTTTTCCCATTAAAGTCTGTTATGACTATGTTATGGGGAAGTAGCTCCTCCTCTGTCTTCCCAAGTTTCTTTAATGGACTCTTAGGAATCAAATTTATGGCAGCGCCTCCGTCAACCAACATTCGATTGACAAAGTAGCCATTAACTCTTCCACTCACGAAGAGTGGCTTCAAATGATTTTTCATGATATCATTTGGAGGATCGAATATTGCAGAGTTTGATTTGGGTTCTGCCCAAGTTACAAAGCTTACTTTTGAGGGCCCTGAGCCGTAATCGAACTCAGTATCCTCAAAATCTTCCTCCTCTTGTTGGCCCAATGTTTGTTGAGCGAACTCAGCAGGAAGAATCGATACAACCCCACAAATAGCTTCAAGGTCATCAGGAAATCCTGACTCGAAGCTTTCAGTGATCATGTTACTATCAACATCTTCTATTGGGGCTGTTGGTTTGTCATCAACCTGTTTCCCATTCTGAACCACTTGGGCGTAAGTTGATGGGCCCACTTTCTTTTGCACAAATTGTACAAAGTTCAAAGGACCTGCACGTTGTTGAGGCTGATTCGAAATATTCTGCTCAGCCTTCTTGATTCTTTGATACCTCCTCCACTGGGTTTTAGTCATGGGGGTATCTCAACAAAATTTCCCATTGAAATGAGGCTTCCCATAACTTCCATTTCGAATTTAGTTCTGATTCTGGAAGTTTTTGTTGTAAACATTTGGTTTCCATCCGAAATGTTGATTGAGCCTTGGGTGTTGGAAACCATTAATCCATTGGTTATTCGGAGTATTTGCCCTCGGCAAATAACTCCTTCGAAAGTTTCTATGAGGCCCAACATAATTCTGAGCCTTCCTATTCTGAAACTTTCTTTTCTCAATTTCTTCGAAAGCCTTTGCAGCAGACTTGTCGAAGATGGAGCAACATCGAGGACACAACATCACTTCTTAATTGTTTTCCTTATTTTCAGCCAAGAAGTCAATCAAGGTTTCCCCTGCCTTGGGGTAGATAGGAGTAACCTCCATTTCGAATTGTTCAATGATCCCATTAGTAGGATCCTTGAGACCAACCTTCTCGAAATCTACCATCAGAATTTCGAGTGGTTCAACATAGCTTGCATTGGTAGCAAAAGGGTCAGAATCAACCTTCATGGCCATTTTTGCTTTCTCTTCGAATTTTAATCGGCCTTCTTTAATGGCGTTCTGAATGAGATCCCTGAAACGGACACAATAATTAGTCTAATGTCCAAAAGTATTATGAAACTTACAATATTTTCGACCTTTCAATTGTTCAAGGGAAGGTATTTTTTTATCATCTCCTAGAACAATTTGCTTATCTTTTAGTAAAATGTCGAAAATCTGATATGCCTTAGTTATGTCGAAACTATAATTCGATTTCTTTATATTTCTCTTATTATCTTTCGATTCATAAGGCCTTAGGGATACACAGGTATAAGGTGGGCCTGCTTTTAGTTCTGCGACATTGATTTCATTTTCCTCAATATCCTCAATGTCGCTATCATCTTCTTCTTCAATCATTCCTACATAAGCAATCTTATCTCTTCGAAAAGGCTTATTTTGTTTTTATTTTTCTAAGGAAAGTTCGTCTTTTTGTCTAACTTTATCTGCCAATTGGGCCATATCTCTTAACTGTTGATTGACTAGTTTCTTTCGAATAGAATAGTCTAAACCTCCAGCAGCAATTTTGACAAACTCATGCTCTGGTATTTGCATGAAACATCTAGCCTTCATCAACCTGGACCTATTCAGATAATCATCTATGGTTTCTTGGTTTTGTCTTTTTACATTGACTAGATCCATCAAACTTACTATGGTTTCTCCTCGAAAGAATTGTTCATGGAAATTTCTTTCAAGTTGATTCCATGTATGGATGGAATTTGGGGGAAGTGTGGTAATTTTTGGTCAAATAACTTGGAAAATATTTCATTTTCAAGTATTCGTTATTTGCTAGATTCCCACTTTCGATCAAGTATTGAGCAATGTGCTTAACAGTTGATTCACCAGTTTCACCAGCAAATTTCGAAAATTTGGAAACTTTCCAACCCCTTGGAAGTTCAGTTTGTAAAATAAAATCAAGGAATGTCGATTCGAAATAAGGTTGATTGGCATAACAAACATTAAAACCACGTCGATTCAGAACTTGTTCGACTAAATTGGCTATGTTTTGATGCCCCCCTAAGTTATTCTGTCTAATCCTATTGAGGACAAGATCAACATTCTGATTTCGATTGACCATCATCACAGGACCACCATCTTGATTTCAAATTTGGTTTTGGTTTTGGTTTGGGATTTCAACATTTTGAATTGGGATCCGATTCCGTTGGTTTGGAATTTCCTCATTTCGAGGATTCTGGGTTTTTCTCCCTACATTTGCAATCTGAGTAACAATGGGATCATCTGCAGCCCCAAAGACATTTGCAATTCTTTCCATTTGTCTAGCAAGAACATTATAATTCGAATTTGTAGATTCAACAAGTGGATTCATGACAATGGTCATTTGTTGGGCAAGCACATTGACTATTTCATGATTATTTTCATTCATTTGTTGCCTAATTGAATTTAAGGCAGTATTGGTAATGGATGTTGAAGGATTCCCCCCAAAATTTTGTAAAGGCATTCCTACAGAACTAGTGTTTAACCTAGAAACAGTCCATCTTCCCAAAGGGGCTGATGTTGTTACAACATTTGAAAATGTTGATGGAGAAGTACCCACATTAGTCAGAAATCCATATGGCATTCCATATGGTGGATTCTGTTGACTTGACCCTAGATCCTGCGTAACAGGAAGGCACACTGGGATTCCTCCTATTTGACTAACCATTGGGTTAGAAATTTGGGGAATTGTTTCAGAATTCACTCGACTCCTATTGCTACTAGAATTACCATTATGGTCATTAATCATTTCATTGTTGACAGAAGCATTTCTAGGACTTCCAGAATTCTCATTGTTATTATCGTTGCCATTTCTGGCATTATTAGAGTTGTTAGTGTTGTTGACCATCGTGTCTATTAAAATTCTACCACTTCTCAATTGCATGCACTGGGATATTCCAGATTATTAATCCTAAAAAATGAGGAAGAAAGTCCCACCGGGCGTGCCAATTTGTTTGTGGTGATTTTTAGATAAATCAAGTTAAAGATTCCTATGAACAATCTGGGACTGGAATCAAGTCCTCTTGGTGGATTCTATGAATAATGTGATGCGATTAAGAAGTAAGAAATAGAAAAAAGTAAATGGCCAGAAACAATATAAATGAAAAGTAAAAGGAAATGCAAGAAAGTAAAAGAAAGTTTAAGAAAATGTATTGAAAAGGTTTGACGAATTCTCAAACTGACATACTTTTCGAGTATTCTCGGATGAGCAAATAATCGTGATAATGATAGACAGTATGCTTTTTTCGAGTAATTCTTAAGTATAATCTGTGAGAAATTCGTCCCTAGGACCTATGACTTTGCTCTATTTATAGACTTTTGACCCTAACGGTCAACTAATTTACAACAGACAGGTAAGACAAAATCCTAACTGCCTAATATATGGCCGCACAGGTGTCTGGACTTCATTAGATGCTTTCCACGTGTCTGATTCTGTTTGAATTTGGATTCGAAATCTTCCTTTGATGTATCTAAGTCTTCATTCAAAATCTTCATGGATTTTGGTTCTTCATAGATTCGAAATCTTCAAGAAGTCTTGACTTGAAATCTTCAGAATAATTGACTAAGTCTGGTCTCGAAATCTTTAGAGTATTTAGCTATGTTAAATTCGAAATCTTCAGCCAATCTGGTTAAGTCTTTAATTCGAAATCTTCTCCCAATTTGGTGAAATATGGATTCGAAATTTTCAGCAAATATGGATGAGCTTTCTAATTCGAAATCTTCTGTAAAAATGTCTAAGTTTGAATTCGAAATTTCCAAAGACTTAGGCTATATCAAATTCGAAATCCTCAAAAATCTAGTAAGAAAACCTTAGAAAATATTCTAAGTCTAAGACTTTTGTATATTGCCAACAGTAAATTTGAAGCTTTTACTTTAGAAACATTTACCATACTTAACGTTTCTAATTTGTGCCACATGTCAATCTATAATTGGCTTTGCTTGCTTCATGCGTTTCGATCAATAACTGATAAATAAGTCAAAACTCATTAAGAATTTTGGGCTATTTTACTGATTCCCATACTTCAACATTTATGTCACAACTCATGAATTCTCCTTATAAATAGTTACCTTTCTTCCCCTCATTTCTTCACAATTACTCATAGGTAACTTTCATTCTTACTCTTTTTCCCAATAGAGAGGTTTCTGATATTGGCTATTATGTCCGACCTAAGTTTCAAGTGATTTCATTCGATTTAGGTCGACGTGATGGCCAATGTTAGGAATGTTTCTAACTTTATGGCCTTTGGGTCGAACGTTGTAGCCAAAAGTAGGCATTTAATTGGTATGTTTACCTAATAAAGCCTTAGTTTTCTCCTTCTGTGAGGAGGTGCCTATATCCTTTGTGGCACTTCCATCTCCCTCCTTATCATTTCTTAACACCCAGATCTTGAGAGAAAGGGAGTAGAGATGAAGGTTAGTGAGAAAGAATGCTCACTCAGAAGCTTTATCCTCCACAGAGTGTTCTTCCCTTTCAAAGACTAAGAGGTTCGAAAGCACGGAAATTTGATTACTCCAGAATTTCTAGAAGAGATGAAGGCTTCTATTTTGAACTACTTTCCTTCTTGTAATTTATTACCGTCTTAATTGTAATTTCTCTGTAGTTCGAAATTTCTCTTGTACTTTATAAGCATTCTATTGTAATTCGAAATTTCTCTTGTAATTTGCTGTATGAAATAGAATCCAGTTTCGAATTACTTCCCTTATGTAAAGTTCTATCTTTATCCTTGTATCAATATATTTCGAAATATTTGTATCCTTTATTGCTAAGTTTCATTTGAAATATTTGAGCATATCATTCAATGACTTTTAATCAACAAAGGAAATCATTACTACTCTGAGATATTCGAAATATCCCTCAGATATTAGTTTTGAATTTTAACTTGAAAGGATTTCAAATCAGAATTTTCCTTTATTACTAAGATTCATTCAAATCTTATCCTTATAATGAGAATCTTCTTCAATTATAACTTAGTGAAATTTCCAACCCTAACAGAGGTATGAATCCTTGATGCATAGCCTATTCCAGAAACTTAACAAACCATTATAAAAACCATTAATATTTAAGAATCCTAATGGTTTTTGGTGGAAGTTAGAATTGGCCTAAGACACAATGGTGAAGATATCTCCAACTATTTTGCACTCTAGTAGGAATAAGCTCATTCTTATCATTCTTCACTACTGTGAGGCCAGTTTTCTTAGGGACCACTTGGGCTGGACTTACCCAATGACTGTCAAATATAGGATAAATGATGTCGACTTGTAAAAGCTTGGTCACCTCCTTCTTCACGATATCCAAAATTAGAGGGTTTAGTCGTCTTTGTGGCTGCCTTACTGGTTTAGCTCCATCTTCAAGTAAGATCCTATGCATGCATATAGAAGGGCTAATACCGGGAATGTTAGCTAAGGTCCATCCAGTTGCCCTTTTATGCTTCCTTAAGACTTGCAACAACCTTTCTTCTTGCTCAGCCTGAAGACTTGTTGAAATAATCACAAGTAAATTTTCATTCTCCTCTGAATATGCATACTTCAAATGCTTTAGGAGTTGTTTGAGCTCCAATGTAGGTGGTTGCTCAATGGAGGGAAATGTCCTGGTGGATGGAATTGCATCTCCAACCTGTAACTCAACAACATCCAATTTGATCAAATCATTACCTTCTAACTTTGTTGAATCTATAGGTACACCATCATCATGATGTATATTACTTGAATCATGAAAATCCTCCTGCAGGTAAGTATCATTCTCAGCATAAACAGGACATAATATATTATCAACACAATTGTTACAAGTGTAAACATCTATCATCTAAATAAGCAAAAGAAGGGAAATCTTCATTAAACAACTCAGAATAGGTATCATCAACCAGATCATCTATTAACTCAATATGAAAAACAAAGTGCTCCTCCATGGGATGCTTCATAGCATCAAAAATATTAAATCTGACAGCATCTCCAAACTCCATGGAAAGAATTCATGCATGGACATCAATATTTGTTCTAGCGGTCTTAAGGAATGGTCTTCCTAGATTAATCGGAACATTATTGGATTTAGACTTTCCCTTCATATCCAAAATGTAGAAATCTACAGGGAAAATCAAATCATTAACTTTAACAAGGACATCCTCAATAAGTCTAGTAGGGTATGCATTACTCCTATTAGCTGGTTGGATGACAACACTTGTACTCTGCAAAGGTCCAATGGCAAGAGAGTTAAAGATAGACATAGGCATAACATTAATTGAAGCACCTAAGTCTAACAAAGCATTTTCAAATTTACAACTGCCTATTATGCAAGGGATAGTAAACGTCTGTGGATCTTTGCACTTTGTGGGCATTTGTTGAATGATGGCTGAAACGTTTTGCCCCACACTAATCTTTTCATCTCCCTTTAGCCTTCTTTTGTTTGTGCACAAGTCTTTGAGCATTAGCATATTTTGGAATCTGCTTGATTACCTCCATAAGTGGAATATTAACTTCCACTTTCCTAAAGGTTTCCAGGATCTCCTTCTCCATCTCGTCCGCCTTTCCGGTTTTTGCAACTCTTTGAGGAAATGGTAGTGGTACATTCTGCTGCATACTTTTCTCAGAATTTCGAAAAGATGCATCATCGTCTGATGGATTTGTTCCTTCTGTATGATCTAATGGTTGTACTTCTGTATCATCTAGTGCTTTGTCTGAATGAAGTCTTGGTTTTTTAGCAGCTTTTTGTATGTTTGACTCATCCATCATCCTTCCAGATCGAAGGAAAATTGCATTGATATTGGGGTTCACCACTAGTTGAGCGGGCAACTTATTGGAACCTTGAGATTGCATCTCATTTAGTGAAAGGAAAGTTGTGCAATTTGAATCTCTAAGTTTTGAATGGTAGCCTCTATCCTTTGCTGGATTTGCAGGTTTGTGGCAACCATTTGCTTCATAAGATCTTCTAGTGAAGGTTCAAAGTTAGGTTGTGAAGGCTGCTGAGCTACGACATTTTTTTTATGCATTTGATGTCTCACAGGTTACTGATAAGATGGTCTATTAGTACCTACATTATGCTAAAATTTTTGTTGGGGGTTGTGGTTTTGTATTGTTACCACACCTCAAATTGGGATGATCTCTCCCTCCAGGATTATATGTGTTTGAGTAAGGATCATAACATTGTTGTTGTTGTGATCTCCCATGGAAAGCTCCATTTACAGCAACAGATTCACCTGCTTGAATGGTAGGACAAGCATTAGTTGGATGAGATGAGCAGTTACAGATACCACATACCTTTTCCAGTGCTTGCAAAAATAGTTGTTGTGTTTGAGAAGGTTATTGTTGAGCTACTTCTACTTGTCTCACTAAGGATATTAGCTCATCAAGTCTATTCTGCAACCTTTGTTGTTCTGCTTGTGACACTTGGATTTCGTTCACTATCCGAGTTGGCGTGATCCTGGTCCCAAATTGTTGGGTGTTGGAAGCCATGGTAGAGATAAGGCTTCTTGCTTCAGGAATGCTTTTGTTCATCAATGCACCACCACTTGCTGCATCGATCATGGTTCTTTCCATAGGCAATAATCCTTCATAAAAGTATTGGATTAAAAGTTGATCGCTAATTTGGTAGTGTGGACAGTCGGTGCACAACTTTAAAAATCTCTCCCAGTACTCGTACAGGGTCTCTCCAGTCATTTGCCTAATTCCGCAAATTTCCTTTCTGATAGCACCGGATCTTGAAGCAGGGAAGTATTTCTCCAAGAATAGCTTCTTCATGTCATTCCAACATGTTACGAAACCTACAAAAAGATAAAACAACCAATCTTTAGCAACTCCTTGAGGTTTCATTGAGGAGCAAACCACTTCAAACTCTTTTAGATGTTTATGTGGATCTTCTCCTGCAAGACCATGAAATTTATGAAGCAAGTGAATTAAACCAAATTTAAGTTCAATGTTGAGAATATGCATCAGTATCTACAATTAAAGTTTATCAGTTACAATTGTTGATTTTCTGCAATTATGGGCAGTTACTAGAATAAGAAATTATAAGTTATTATTGTTCTGTTTCAGTTTTATTTTGAGATAATTTTTAGCATTTTTCAGTTATGACTTTGTTTGTATTTAAAGAATATTAGTATCAATAAAATATGTACTTCAGTCTAGCAGAATTCTTGTTCTTTCTCTTACAATTGGTATCAAAGCTTTTTCTTGAGGGACTGTGAGATTGAGGGTATGCACCAAAATCAAAATATGCAAACTGAAAACACTTTTCCAGTTGCTGCACCACCAATTTTCAATGGAGAGAATTATGAGATTTGGTCAATTAGAATGGAGTCCTACCTAGAAGCTGCAGACCTTTGGGAAGCTGTAGAGGAGGATTATGCAGTACCTCCTTTATCAGACAACCCAACAATGGCACAGATCAAAAACCATAAGGAGAAGAAGCAAAGAAAATCGAAGGCGAAGGCATACTTGTTTACTGCTGTATCACCGAAAATTTTCACCAGAATCGTGATGCTTAAATCAGCCAAGGAGATCTGGGATTTTCTCAAGCAAGAATATGAAGACAATGAGAAGATCAAAGGGATGAAGGTGCTGAATTTAATTAGGGAGTTTGAGATGCAAAGGATGAAGGAATCAGAAACGGTGAAGGAGTATTCTGATAAACTTCTTTGCATTGCGAATCGAGTTAGACTACTCGGTCAAGAATTTAAAGACTCCAAGATTGTTCAAAAGATTCTGGTCACTCTACCTGAAAGGTTTGAGACCACAATTTCTTCTTTGGAGAACTCTAGAGATATGTCAACCATTACCTTGGCGGAGCTATTAAGTGCTTTAAAAGCTCAAGAGCAGAGAAGACTCATGAGACAAGAAGGCACAATTGAAGGGGCTTTGCAGGCAAAGTTGCAACTCAACCAGAGAGCAAAGGGAAAGAAGAAATGGAAGAAAGATCACGAAAGCAGTAAGGCAGATTTAGGAGGCAAATCAAGCTATCCACCATGTCAGCATTGTGGAAAGAAAGGTCATGCATCTTTTAAGTGTTGGAGGAGGCCCGATGTGAAGTGCCACAAATGCAACCAACTTGGTCATATTGCAAAAATTTGCACATTTCAAGAGCAGAAAAAGCAAGACGAAGCTCAGATTGCAGATCAAGAGGATGACCAGTTGTTTGTGGCAACGTATCCAACAACTTCTAATGCAAGTGAGAGTTGGTTGATTGATAGTGGCTGCACCAATCATATGACTTATGATATTGAGCTTTTTAAAGAGATCAATAAGGATGTTGTCTCAAAAGTCAGAATTGGAAATGGTGAGTTCATTGATGTTAAAGGTAAAGGTTCTATTGCAATTGAGACTGACCTAGGAACAAAAATTATCCATGATGTTTTGTATGTTCCTAAGATTACTCAAAATTTGTTGAGTGTTGGACAATTGCTTGAGAAAGGGTACAGGTTGATCTTTGAGGACAAGATGTGTTTGATTCAAACTGCTGATGGAAAGGATTTGTTCAAGATACAAATGAAAGGCAAAAGTTTTTCATTAGACTTGATGCAAATTCAGGAAGCTGTTGTTGTAAGCTCAAGTTCTCTTACTGAACTTTGGCACAAGAGGTTGGGTCATTTCAACCATACAGCTTTGCGTATGTTAGAGAAAAATAATATGGTAGAAGGTGTACCATCATTGGAGGAAAATATGACAAGTTGTGCAACTTGTCAATTTGGGAAGCAAACCAGATTGCCATTCCAACAATATGCTTGGAGAGCAACAAGTAAATTGCAGTTGATCCATAGTGATATTGGAGGGCCCTTGAGTGAAACATCATTGAATGGAAGTAAGTATTATGTACTTTTCATTGATGATTTCTCTAGAATGTGCTGGATTTACTTTATGAAATTCAAGTCAGATGTTGCTGGAATATTCTGGAAGTTTAAGAGCCGGATAGAGAATCAATCTGGGCTAAAGATTCAGATTCTAAGGACAGATAATGGGATTGAATATACATCAGAAAAATTCAATCTGTTTTGTGAGGAGGCAGGAATTGAACATCAGCTTACTACTCCATATACTCCACAGCAAAATGGGGTCAGTGAAAGAAAAAATAGAAATGTGATGGAGATGGCTCGCTGTTTGTTGTATGAGAAAAACCTTCCCAAGAAATTCTGGGCTGAAGCTGCAAATACTGCAGTTTTTTTGCTTAATAGATTACCCACAAAAGTTGTTAAAGGAAAAACTCCATTTGAAGTTTGGTATGGATTTAAACCTTTGTTGTCTAATTTAAAAGTTTTTGGATGTGTATGCTTTACTCACATACCGCAGGTGAAACGTGATAAGCTTGACAAAAAGGCTGAGCCTGGAATATTTGTTGGCTATAGCAAGACTGCGAAGGCTTACAAGATTTTTCAGCCAAAGTCTGGAAAAGTACTTGTAAGTAGGGATGTGCACTTTGAGGAGGAGCATGAATGGAATTGGGGAGAAGAAAAACTAAGCATACAGAAGGGTAAAGATCTTGAAAATTTTTCTGAAATACAATTTCAAAGAAAAGATGTTTCTTCATCAAACACTGACAACATTGATGATGAACCTGTTAGAGGTACAAGGCTACTTTCTGATATTTATGATAGTTGCAATGTTGTTGTGCTAGAGCCTAGCAGTTTCAAAGAAGCTCAAGAAGACTCAAAATGGATGGATGCAATGAAGGAGGAGCTTAGTATGATTGAAAGAAATCAGACGTGGTAGTTAGTTCCAAGGCCTCAACACAAGAATGTCATTGGAGTGAAGTGGGTATTTAGGACAAAATTAAATGCAGATGGCTCTATCAACAAGCATAAGGCCAGATTGGTGGTAAAAGGATATTCTCAAGTGTATGGAGTTGATTTTTCAGAAACATTTGCTCCTGTAGCTCGGCTTGATACTATTCGAATGCTTTTGGCCATTGCTGCTCAAAAGGATTGGAAAGTGTTTCAATTAGATGTCAAATCAGCATTTCTTAATGGCTTTCTACAGGAGGAAATCTATGTTGAGCAACTGGAAGGATTTGTTGTGAAAGGCCATGAAGACAAGGTTTATTTGTTAAAAAAGGCTTTATATGGCCTAAAGCAGGCTCCCAGGGCCTGGTACAACAGAATAGATCAATATTTGCTAAGTCTTGGTTTCACTAAGAGTCTTAGTGAATCAACACGTTATATTATGCAAACTGACATTGACATTCTGATTTTATCTTTGTAAGTTGATGATCTTTTGGTGACAGGAAGTGATGTTAAGCTCATTAATCAGTTCAAAACTGAAATATTGAATAACTTTGAGATGACTGATCTTGGTGAGATGTCATACTTCTTGGGAATAAAGATCAAGCAGACAGATTCGGGAATCTTTATTTGTCAAAGAAAATATGCTGAAGAGATTTTGAAGAAGTTTAATATGAGCATATGCAAGTCTATGATTACTCCTATGAATCAGAAAGAGAAGCTTAGCAAAGAAGACGGGTCGGGAAAAGTAGAAGAGGCTGTTTACAGGAGCTTAATTGGATGTTTGATGTATCTTACATCCACTAGGCCTGACATTTTGCAAGCTGTTAATGTTCTTTCTAGATTCTTACATTGTTCTAGTGAAGAGCATTTTCGGGCAGCAAAGAGGGTCTTGAGATATGTAAGAGGGACTGCTAGTTATGGTGTCATGTTCCAGAAAAATCAAGATTTTAACTTTCATGGTTTTTCTGATAGTGATTGGGCTGGCTCTGTTGATGATATGAAGAGCACTTCAGGTTACTGTTTTTCACTTGGTTCGGGAATCTTTTGTTGGAGTTCAAAGAAGCAGGAAACTATAGCTCAATCTACAGCGGAAGCAGAGTTTATTGCAGCAGTTGTAGCAGTTAATCAAGCTTAAGCTTTATGGATTAGGAAGTTACTAATTGATTTACAGCTTGAACAGAAAGAAAGCACGAAGATTTATGTGGACAACCAAGCAGCAATTTCGATTTCCACCAACCCAGTTTTTCATGGAAAGACTAAGCACTTTAATGTTAAGTTTTATTTTCTCAGGGAAGTTCAACAGAAAGGAGAAATTTTACTGCAACACTGTACAACAGAAGATCAATTGGCGGACATCTTTACAAAACCATTACCTAGAGCAAGGTTTGAAAGCTTAAGGGAGAAACTTGGAGTTTGCAGTTACTGATGCAAGGAGGAGTGCTAAGAATATGCATCAGTATCTACAATTAAAGTTTATCAGTTACAATTGTTGATTTTCTGCAATTATGGGCAGTTACTAGAATAAGAAATTATGAGTTGTTATTGTTCTGTTTCAGTTTTATTTTGAGAGAATTTTTAGCATTTTTTAGTTATGACTGTATTTGTATTTAAAGAATGTTAGTATCAATAAAATATATACTTCAGTCTAGTAGAATTCTTGTTCTTTCTCTTACAAAAATCAACATCGACTACACCATAAAAGAGTATCAATAGCACGAAATAAATAGCATTTCAAATTTTTAAGCGCTATCCCATAAACAAGGAACAATATAGACATCGTTTAAATTGTAAACGTTATCCAGGAAAAGACAAATATAGCGTTTTTGGAGTGGATAGCGCTATCCTCTCCTTGTTAAAAAAGCAAATTAAAGGTAACTAGTGTATGAGCCCGTGCATTGCACGCGCCTTACAAAAGTGACTATATATTTGAGAGAACACATGTATATACATAATTTGAATGAGATGGGAAGCTAAAGTAAATACCAACTTTAGACATATTTCATAAAATTAAGTGGTTACAAATTGATTCGACATTACTAATTACAAATACTAACACATGCAAAATAAGATTCGATACTGGGGATACAATATATGGTCATATCCAAGATCAATGTATATAGAACAACTATTGTGACACAGAGTAAAGTTAGTAAACACTAACTTTAAAATCCTTTGTGAGCATCATTCAATAAACATAGGATAAATTATCTCTTGAGAATTCGGATAGTAAATATGAGTAAGGAGAAAGCAATCAGTGTACTCTACTATTTCTCATTCTTAATTATAATAAATAAGCATATTAAAATAAATACATAAATTAATAGGTGTATATTGATAGTAATTATATTTTAATTAACTCTCTTTTTAGTGGCCTATATACTTCATATATTTGTATAGGAGGTAATCTAAGTTGAGTTGAATATGATTATTATATATGGATAACAAAACACTTTTTTTGAATATTTAATGTAGTTTTTACTAATATCTTGATATAAAAAACAACTGAATTAACCTTTGGCTAGCAATGAATGTAAAGATAATAAAATATGACAAATAAATCTTAATCTAATTTTTATTAATTAAATTAATTTTTAAGTTTTGTCAAATATAAAAAATTCAAATATCTTTATTTTTATCTTTAAAATTACTTTTTAAATTTTACAATAATATTTATGCAATACATAGGATTATTATTAATATAGTTCTGAAATGGAGAGAAAAAAAATAAAGACAAATGTATTTAGTATATGTTTAGTTTGACGTTATAAAGTAGTCAAACTCAAATTCAGATCTCTATTATAGCGTTGAGAACTTAAGTTATCACACCAATAAATCAAACATGTATGTTTGCGAGTTAGGAAATGAAGGAAAGTGGAGGGAAGGGAAAGAAAAGGTTTATACGACACATTTCTCTCACTTGTATTTGTGAGTGTAGTTAGATTACAAAGTGCGACACCCTTAGTTATACCGCTAAGAACATCACATTATAATACGTAACCGTCGAACTTACTGCTTTTAGAAATGTCAAAAAAAACACGGAATATTTTTTTTTTTTAAAAGGATTTAGTCGTCATCAATCTATTACATCTCAGATTTTCATTTTAGGTATTCATGAAATATTCTTTCCTTAATCTGAAACTCGTTTTCCGAAAAACATCTAGATGATTATCAACTCGTGCACACACACAACATACACGCAATTATAAAATCAATCATAAGAAAAGGAAACAGCATGAATATATACATACAACATGATAACAGTATGTCTCTCGAGCCATCCTGATATCCACATCAAAATATGAGTTCTGGTAGTAGACCAAATAAACAAGACCTCGATCAAATACAAAATAAGAGGTCGCTAAATCAGAGCTGCTACTACCTAGACTCAAAACTACACTGGTCTCACATCTATGCGAGATGTCCGTCACCCGCCAGGTTCCTCTGGGCATCCATCGCTGCTGCACTCTCATCGATGTCATACTGAAAATCTCCGATGCCGGCTATCGACGTAGCGAAGGAACACAATAGCAGAAAATAACAGAAGCAGAAAGGAAGGGTGAGAACATCGCATGAACTCACAGCATGTAGGATACAGCAAACTAGAGCACACACACAGAGGCAATCCACACAGTCGAATCAATAAGCAATCACGACATCTCATCATGGTGTACTCATATGAACGCAACTTTTACTATTATAATGCAATATCTAATGCATGCGGGCCCAGGGAAACATCACCATAGGCAGAGCACATAGCAGCTGCCCGACCATATATACACAGCACGTCAGGAGTTAGAGTCTGTACTAGCATTGGTACAAAGAGCATTGCTCATACATTTTGGCCAAATCATTTAAGCGTTCTTCCAGACAATCTCAACTGACCCGAAAATCATGAGAGCGACAGGAATAGCTAAGCTGGGTTCCCCAATCTCGACAGTAGGGAGCTAATCTACGTCACCTGAGATCTTCCGGGAGCTAGGCTATCCTCAGGGCTGGCGTCCCTTTTGAGGACCCACTGGCGTTCTTTGCAAAACCCAGTTGCACCCTTCCCAACCGATTTCACACTGTACCAAGTGCTACTGTTATATAGGTCATAAGGTTTTCAACCTCGAACATCAACAATGCTTCATGATGCATGTCACACAACAATGCTCATAACATTCACATCCTTACAGGCAAAGCCCATTGAACCATTCAACGTCACCACATCCCCGTGGCACGGCCCGAATTCAATGTCTTTCCTTCAAGGAAAACCGAACCCTACCTTGGGTTGGAAACGCACTCTCTCACTAAGCTTCTCAAGTTTTATGAAGAAAGAGGGTGTTGGTTATAATCTTTTATAGTAGTTTGTACTAATGTTCTTAATAATCATGTTCACTTAAGTCCTATAATTTACTAAGACTTATGATTGTGTCTTATGGATGGTATTACTTATCCTAATTCTTCTTGTATAAATAATTAAGATTAGATTTAACTTTTAATCAATCTTCATTAACTGAGCTATGATTAATCTTAATCCTCCTTAATTAAGTCTTAATCTCTTCCTTAGTTTTGGACTAAGCTTTTAATTACATTTGATTAAGGTTAATCATAGTTAGTTAATTATTAATCATCATTGCTAATTAATTACTTAATACTTTTATTAAGGTTAATTAACTTTAACCTTAATTAATCATCCGTTACTTAATTAACTTAAGTAGATTATGTTAATTTAACTTAGGTAATTAGATTAGCTAAGTCTACTAATTAATTTCTAAGTTTTAATTTCTTAATAACTTGGATTAGAGTTGAAGTCCAACTCCAATCTAACTTTTAATTTCATAATCTAATCTTGATTGACTTTTAATGAGTCTTTAACTCCTTTTCTTAAAGGTTTTAAACTTAAATTAAAAGCCTAAAGGTTTTATAACTCTTAGGAACTTATTTTTAGTCATGGTAACCTAAAATATTGACCTTTAAGTTGACTTTTACTTGGTTGGAATTGGAAATCCGAATTTGTTTTATTTATTTTTAAAGACTCATTCTTAATTGCACTTTAGTCCTTTTACTTGTAAAATTTCTTCTTAGT
The DNA here is from genome assembly GCA_026901365.1 of Sesbania bispinosa. NCBI lineage: Eukaryota > Viridiplantae > Streptophyta > Magnoliopsida > Fabales > Fabaceae > Sesbania > Sesbania bispinosa. The sequence continues at coordinate 123,840 of QLOH01000247.1, forward strand.
CCTTTTGGACCACCAAAGCCCATAAACATGTTTTCAACATACCCTTGACCTTTTTAAGATCAAAAAGGTATTCTTGATGAGTTTCATCAAGAACAACTCATGAACATCAAGAACAACTTGAATGTTCATCAAAACTTCAAATTTTTCACAACATCCAATCTTCACCAAAACTTCACACATTCATCAACAAACAATCTAAATGCCAAATATCATACTAATTCACTCAAAATCATCCACATACACATTAAAGTTCATAACTCCATTTTCAAGCTCATAAACACTATTTTTCAAAGATCAATCATCCAAAACAATTGTATACCTTCAACCAACTTCATGCATGTTCATAGATTCATTATACAAACACATTCCAAGCACCAAAAAAAAATTTTGAAACACATGCAGCCCCAAAATCCCTCAAGGCCGAGAGCTATTAGAGGAAAAAGGGGAAACTTTTTCCAAAATTGTTTCTTGGCTTGCATGCACCAACAATCACAATCCAAGCACATTCCAAGCATCAAAATAAACTTAAAAACATGTAAACAACCCAGCTCCAAGAATCCAAAACATTTGCTCAAAGAAAAGCTCAAAAAGTGATTTTTTTCAAGGAGAACAAGAGTAAAAACAAGGATTTTAAGGGCAAATCCTTGACTCTAGTTACCAATCCTACTAGAGTTCAAGTTCTCCCCCCTTTACCTAAGGAATTTTCTGTAAAAATAAGGTGCAGTAACAGCCCCAAAAACAGCTCCAAGATCCTCCTCTTGATCACCAACAAGGACTTCTACAAGGTTGGAGGCTAGGTGTTTAAGCTTAGGTTCAAAAATGGAACCTTTAACTTGAATGTGTTTGGAAGAAAAATGGAAAACTTGAGAGAAAATGGGAAGGAAGCTCACAGCTGCAAGTGGATGAGAATGAGTGAAATGAGAGAAAAAATTCTGGTTTGCATGTGAAAGGAAAAGGAAGAAAGTGGAGTTTTTGCTTTAGGAAACATAAATGACACATGGCTTATTTGCTTGCACACTTGTCTTGTAAGGAAGGAGAAAATTTACAAGTGTCTCCCATGCACATTATTCTGCATGCATGGCTGTTATGATGTGTCAAGGTGAGTCAGTGTAAATTTTTCTGGCCCGGATCAAGAGTATTCGGGCCCGGTTCAAGGGACAGGAGGGGCAAAAAGGTCATTTTCACAAAAAAACCCCAAAAATTCCCAAAAATTCCCTAAAAATAGGAAATTTAATTCTAAATCCAAAAATATAAATTTTGATGATTAAAAATAATTTTAATCACTCAAAATTCAATAAAACACTCAAAACGGCAAAAACGGCAAAACGGTAAAAACGCGGGTGTTACACAAAGCTTCCTCTCCTTCTAATCCTTTCCTTTCTTTTGCTTTCCTCTTCTTTCAAACTCACAAACATACCCTTAAAAAATAACATGCACGTGGCAAAAATCAATCAAATCACTCTACTTAAAGTTACCTAGCAATGTATGACATATTTATTAATTTAATTTTAAAATTAAGAAAGGAATAAACGGAGATAAATGAATGAAAAAAACTAATACATTATTATACAGATTCCTTTTTACAAAACATTCTATTAACCGAATTTCATTTTAAAGTTTTAAAAATAAAAGTTTCTTACATCATTATTATTATTAATTATTATTTACATTTTAATTTATCGTCAATCAAGTATTTTATTAATTAAATTGTTTATATCTTATAAAGGTATCCCTCCACGTGACATTTATTAGCTTAATTTCAAAATTTAAAAGATATTGATCAAACATAAATATTAATGTTAAAAATAGAAATCATTATTAAAAAATTATAATCAATACTAGACACATTGTTCGGGAGGGGTGAGGAGCCTTAACTGTGACTAAGTCCCGAATAGGATTGCCCCTGGTAATAGGGGATACCTATGGTTTACACCAATAGTTAATCTTCTTTAAAAAATTCAAAAATAAAAAGGATGAAATATATATATATATATTATTTTAAAATTTAACTATTTTAAATATAGTTTAGGGTTTGTGGGTTGTATATTTTAATATTTATACAATATATAAAGTACTCGCCAACATAATTTTAAAATTCAAATAAAATATAAAAAGGTATACGTAACAAATTTTCTATTTTTAATCAATTCATATGAAATAAAGAGTTAATAATGAAACTGTAGACTGGGCCTCAAATACACCTCTATGAAAATCATCATTGATTTATATTTTTCAGATTAACTATGCGTAGTGTAATGATAAATTTAAATAAAAACAACTATTACATAATTTAGGATTAATGTCAAGGTTTATATATATAATAGTAATTTTCAACAGTAATATAATAATCTATTAAAGAATTGAATTATTCAACTGTAGAAGATTTGCTGTAATTTATAAATGTCTAATGAATGTAAAATTACTTAATGGTGGATAAGCCTTTATTTGTAAATCAATGACATAAATAGGTTATCCTTTTTTCCCAAACCTTTATTGTACAGCATTTAAAGGGGCTCCATATTCATCGGCTTCTAAACGTGATGTTTTCTATTTCATTTTATCAACATGTCTGTTTGAATTTTTTTTCGTTTTTGAACTTTAAATAAAGCATTGAGGTTATGTAAATAAAGCATTGAGGTGGAAGAAAACTTAATTTGTGAGAAAAAAATTATCCTTGACAAACTAATGGTGATATATTATTGCATAAAATTCCAATCAAGAGGCAATCAAATTCAGTTTCAACCTCCATTAAGAAGAAGGAGGAGGAGGAAGGAATACCTAGGAGTGGATCTGGGTTGCAGAGTCACCATTGTGCGCCGCCAAGGGGGTTAAAATAGCGATGGAGAATTAGGAAGCATCTCATCTGGCGACGGAATACCTAGGAGTGGATCTGGGTTGCAGAGTCACCATTGTGCGCCGCCAAGGGGGTTAAAATAGCGATGGAGAATTAGGAAGCATCTCATCTGGCGACCAAATCACAATTTTGAAAATACACTTAAAAAAATCTTGTGAGAATGGGTGAGAAAGCAGCACACCCTTTGTTGCGGCAGCGGCGGAGCATCTCCATGCAGAAAACGAATGCATGATGCAGAGACAGAGATTGAGAGGGGGACTGGAGGAGGAGAAAACTATGTTGGTTGGAAGAATGAAGATTTTAGGATTTTGATTGAGAATGAGAAGAAATTAGATGAGGGAGTGATAGAGATGGTGAGAACGCCAAAAAAAAAGGGGGAAGAAAATAAATACCACCACCCTCTTGAAGTTGGATTTGAAATTTGAAATGAAAATGAGAGATAAATCAGTGAAAAATTATTTGAGCGGGAATCTATTTTCACAAGAACTAATAAGAAAGAAGAAGTATTATGTTAAGAAGAAGAGTATTTTATACGCAAAATTATTGTTATCGAGACACCAAATTTTGATAACAGGGAAAATTTGAATAAAAGCTGAGCTGTCAGAAATCTATTACAATCATTCATAAAATAGGATTTAAACTAAACAAAGGCCGGAAGCAGATCATTAAATAATAATAAAAAGCATGAGTGAATAGTGATTAAAATAGTAAAAAACTAAGCGGATTGTAATAGTTTAGATTAGATTAGGGAAAAATAAGTTTTTCGTTCCTATAATTTTGTTCAACTTTGGTCTTCGTCCCTGTACTTTAAATCCTCTTTTTTTGTCCCTCAACTTTCTAAACCCCCAAACCATGGTTCCTGACCGTTAGTGAGATCTGTTAACCTAGTGAGTCGGGTAACAAAAGTTACATGTTAGCCTCGATAATGGGTTTCAAATAGCTGAATCATCTAATTAATATTTTTTTATTTTTTAATTATTAAAATAACCATAATTATGAAATTAAGTTTTTTATCGGGTAAAATTGCTCAGGTGAAAATCCTAATTTAGCAATTAGGATTATTTTAATAATTAAAAATTAATAAAAAAATTAATTAGATGATCATTCGGTTATTTGGGACTCACTATTGAGGCTGACATGTAACATTTATTAGCCAACTTATCAGGTTAACAGATCTCACTGACGAGCAGGGACTACGGTTTAGGGGTTTAGAAAGTTCAGGGACAAAAAACAAATAATTTAAAGTACAAAAACAAAGACTAAAGTTGACCGAAACTATAGAGACTCTCTTTAGATTATATAACATGATAGCGGAGATTTAAATGCTATCTTGGTTAATAATAACCTATATTAAAAAACAAAGTCCCCCAGTCGCACAAATCACGTCCTTCGTTTCGTCTATACGAAACCCTTGTCTCTCTACAAACCAAATCTCGCACCTCATTTTGCAAACCAAATCTTGCCTCTCATCTCTACTCTTTCTTCCGCCTTCCCAATATCGTTGTCGTCGCAGCAGTCCCAATTGTTCGCGTTTCTGCAGAAATCCTTCCCTCGATTCTCCAGTCTTCCGCGCGTTTTTCCTTTTCCGTTCGCTCGCGTTCTTGCTACTTGTTTCTGCTGCTGTCGCCTTCCATTCTTAGTCGCTGCTGCTGCCTTTTCTATTCTGGGTCACTGCCTCAGTAACAAGTGATTTTGGTGATGATTCTGAGTAAGGAAATTTACTTTTATTCATTCAAAGAAGAGATTATCTCTCTACTTGCTGTGGTTGATTACTGAAATTTGTTATTTTATTTCTTCTTCTTCGTCTTCTATGTATTATTTTACATGTGACATGTGAATTAGAATGTGGTACTCTTTCTGGTTTTTTACAATGTAGTTCTTCAATTTGATATTTTGATATGATGCTCCTGAGATATTTCAATAATTTCCTAATCAGGGCATTTGTGCTTTGCTTGTTATATTTGAGTTGCCTATGAAGATGGAAAAGTAAATAGTTCTAGCTTTGAAGTTGCTTAGCCTTGGTAGAGTTTCTTTTAGTTTTTTCAAATCTAAGGATGACTACCTCAGACACCATAGTACTTATATGGCTCTAAAGACGTGTTTATAAGACTGTGATAAATTATATAAATTGAAACTACTTTGGCTATTTTAGTTATAGTGACATTGGGAGCTGTCTAAGTTTCTTAGCAATTAGTTCATTGTTGGATCATTCTTCTACATAGTTCAGTTCCCTATTCTCAAATTACAAAAACCTACAATTTATTATAGCTTAATTCTATCATATCATAACAATAACATGTTTCCTATCTCGTTATCCCCTTTTTCTATATCGTCTTTTATTTTAACTTTAAGCTCAATATTTCTTTGATTTATTGTATTGGCTTCGTATTGAGCTCTACACAGGTTCTTTGTTAGTATTCTTCACCTTATATATGCAACAATTCAACATGACAACAAAATATTTTTTATTGGCTTTATTTTATTTATTTTACATCACTTGTTAAAAAAGTAAAATATTATAAAATATTGAGATCTAAAGTTATTGTTAGTTGTACAGTGCTAACAACATATTTTTATACTATCTTTTTAAAACCTTTTTTTGCAACTGTTGACAGAGTTACTAAGCAAATTAGCAAACTACCATGATTGTTCCTGTAATCATTTATTGTTTGGTTTTGTATTTTATTTTAAGTAGAAATAGATTTTATATTCACTGTACACTTTTGAAAAAGTTTGTGCCATTATTTTAAAATCATTGGCATTATCTATCGTGATTTGGAATCATAGCATTATTAAATCCAGAGTAGCAAATTTGAACTATATTTCTTATGGGCTTAGATTAAGATATATGATTTAAAGTTTAGTAAAATTTTCTGTTTGCAAATTTAATGTTATGAAATTGAAATAATATACCTTATAATATAACGTTAGGAAATTGAAATAATATACCTTATAAATAAAATTAATGATTAGACTAAAACAAAACTAGGACTCTCTACTATCTATTCACAATCTTGAGTAGCTTCGTACATGTTTGACAATCTTGATTAGACTAAAAGCATTAATTGTACATTTTTTAATGGAAAATATTCACCACTTAGCTTATATGGATGGTGCCCTGTTTATCATGTTCTTCATTGTCGGCATTTCACGTGTCTTTCTCCTGTGTTGAGCGAACCATTCTCTTTATTGGTGCATTGGCAGTTCGTGTCATTAAATAGAATTATCTTTTGGCTTTTCCTAACAAGCTTACATATTTATGCAGGGTCGGTGGTTGATAGCTTGATAACTGAAGAAAAGAAAGAAAAGGTCAAGGAATGAATCCTCCCTACCAAAACAACTTCTTAGGTGATTGATACCTTCCTCACTTGGGTGTGGATACACGTAAACAAGCAAAATTGGTGGAGAGGAACCGCTTGCTGGATTCATTCCTAACAAGCGTACATATTTTTTATCAAACTGAAGAAAAGGCATTAAATGTTACTATTTCTTTATATTGTGTGAACATAACAACTAACAAGTATCCTTTAGTTTTTTTGAGGTATGTTGTCTGGAGCTTTGCTATTAAATTGCATTGCCAATTACATTTTATGAATTTGACTGTTATCTTAAGAAATTGAGTGATAAGAGAATTTTGAATTTCATGAATGTCTTTCATAAATTAGTTAAGTTCAGCACTGTATTGCTAAAATGTTTCTAAATTTTCATTAATATATTCATTTCATGAATGTCTTTCTTATTTCATTTTCAATTACACTCAAAGTAGAAATATTTGCTTGATTTCAAGTTGATTTGGAAATATCTTGCCATAAATATTGTCATGATTCTCAGAACAATATATGTTTTTTTTCTTTTAGATTCTGACATTGGAGGACCCCCCCTTAAAATATTAGAACTTGGGTCAGATTTGTCACTGCGTATTGTTTGATAAGGTAAGCAACGACAGTGTGCATATGTTTTGAAGTTCCAGGTTTGTATTTAATACCTGCCAAGAGTTGTAAACAGAAAACCAATTTCTGTTTTATATACAGGTTGCAAGGATGTGGTTTTCGTGCTCAACAACTTGTCATTGTGTCAGTAAGTTGCTACTTCATTTCTTTTTTGCATCACCTATCTTTGATTACTTCCTCAAGGAATGAAAGGATGTCTAATTTTTCTATTGAACAATATTTCTACCGGGCATATGAGTGGCCCTTAAGGTGTTTTATTGAGAATGCAAGTAAGTAGTCTATGGATTTTTCTTTTGTTGCTCCTTTTCTTTTTAAGTTTTTTTAAGTGTAGGATGTGGAGGATGGGGATGGGCCTGTGTCTTAGTAACAAATACTTATGTCTGCAATTTCTTAAAGGATCCATTTCCTGTTAGATAACCTCATTTTGTACCCTTGATGACAATTCAATTAAAGGGGTGTATAGAAGACAATCTGATTAGCTAGCCATGAAGCATGGTAACATTGTATCAGTAGCTATTGATTCCTTATCTGAGAGTGATGATGAGGAAGTAAGAAAATCTTCTACTGGAGCTAGCATACAGATGTCCCATAATATTTGTATTTTAATATTTCAACTCAATAGCTATTCTATTTCCTGTTACATATTTCAACTCAGTATTTTAATATCTCTATGGTAATTTTGTATTTTTATGAAGTGCTAAAGTACAAATCTATTTCAAGGCAACCTAGAGATTATTCATTATTCAGAGAGATATTAAGTCGGCAACTATACTTTTGTGTGATGCTTATGAGGCCGGTGTGCATATACTTCTTAATTTCCTTCTATTATGCTCCCTTATTTATATTTGAAGTCCTAGATCCTAATTAAATCTTGTTTTAATGCAGGTTGCTGACTTTGGACTTGCCAAACTAATTGTTGATACTAATGTCCATGTGTCAACTAGGGTGATGGGGACCTTCGGGTATGTTCCCTGTGTCTAGAACAATAAGCAGTATAATCTAATGTATATAGACTTTCATGGGTTGAATGGGAAATACCTTTTTGGCTTGAAAAAGAAAAACAGAATTTTATGTGATGGTTTGGAATAAAAACAGTGGTTTTTACTTATTAGAACTTAGTTTTCATTGTTTATTGCACAATTTTTCATCACATCCTAGTTAGTGGTTTTTATTATTATATTTTGATTTTGATTTTAGATATTTATGTTCCCTTACCTGTAAGCAATTAGCAAACTATTTTTATTTGAGTTCCGTAGTTGATAAATGAGGATGAGGACTTGGGTTGATTACTCGGAGCGCTATCTATACTTTTTTAATCTGAATTTTAGTGGAACAGCTAGGAGTTAGCTACAGAATAGCTATGAATTTTTTTGTAATTAGTCCATAGTTAATTCGTAGCTAACCGAATAAAAAAACTTTATCCAAATATAAATCTAGATAGCGTTTTTATATTGAAGCGCTATCTAAAATCTTGAAGATAGCGCTTCTAAATAGCTATCTTTGATTATCCCACTTAGATATCACGTAATCAGATATCGCTTGTCGGGTAACATAGATAGCGCTTAAAAACGCTATCTATTCCATTTTCTGGTGTAGTCAAGTTTGGATATTGAATGCACAAAGGTTGGTATGTAACATTAGGAGTAACCAACTCCCTCAAAGTTCTATCATTCACATTGTTGGTCATTTGTTCAAATTGATTGATATCAACAGGTTGTTTAACTTGAGTAAACAATTTTCTCTTAGATCTGTGTAAAGTTCTTTCAATTTCTGGATCAAATTCAATTAATTTTGAAGTAGAAGATCTAGTCATACATAAGAAACACACAAGAAGAAAACAAAAGAACTAAAAAATCACAATAAAAAAATTAAATAAAAGGATACTATCAAGTGGATTCTCGACAACAGCGCCAAAATTTTGACAGTTGTCGAACCTGCACATAATTATAATTATCCTATCTGCAAACTACTTGTAGTAGAATGGTACAAACCGGGTCGAACCCTGAAGATCCACTCAAATTAATCCTTCTTTGGGGGGTTTGATTGATTGGAATAAACTAAAGAAAACAAAAGATCAAGTTAAAAGCAAAGGTTGAATCAATATAAGACAATATCAAACCAAGGAATTCAGAGGCTATTTTCATGGTTAATCATTGGTTATTAATAACATGCATTCAAGAGATTAAATATATCAACTTAGGGTCATATGGAACTCCTACAATGATCCCCAGATTCACTACTGAAATAATATCCAGAATTCAATTGATTGTGAATAACAAGATCTAATAACCACCAAATCTTATGTTAGATCCAAATCAATTTTATAATCGGAGCCCAATTGAAGTACATAATTAAATGAACACACTCAATTCAATTACTTTATGCTTTTTAATTGTTGCATGATGATTAACCAATCAAGAGTACAACATACATCAATAACAAATTTCATAACCAAAACATGTTAACCAATCAAGTTTGATGAAAAAAATATGAAATTGAAGAAAGTTGAGTAGAAAAGCAAGGTAGATGTAATTTAATGAACATGTAATTGAAGATCAAACCTCAAAACCAAGATGAAAATAAGCTTGACTCCTTGAATTGAATACAAACTTATCCTTCCATGAAGACTTTACAAAAAGATGAACAAAAGTATGGAACTCTTAGTAATTTCTACTACAACTTGGATGATCTCCTCCCTAGCAAGCCCTCCTATAAATAGGAGGGGGAAAAATATCATTCTAAAGATGACCACTCAGTCATGACTAAGTATATTTTGTCCACAAATGGACTCCACTACTAAAATTTTGCTCATTTCCTACGGATTTTCCTACAAATTTTTATTAAAAATATGCAGGAAACGCATTTCCTACATATTTTCTTATAAATTTTCCCCCATAGGAAATGTACTCGTGGGTAATTCAATTCATAGGTAAATTTGTAGGAAAAAATCACGGATAAATTTGTAGGAAAAAGTCATAGATAAACTCGTATGAAATATTTGAAGGTAAATTTGTAAGAAAAAATTGTAGATAAATTCGCAAGAAACATCCACAAGTAAATCCATAAGAAAAATTCCATAGATAAATTCATAAAAAATAATCGCAAGTAAATTTGTAGGAAATTTTTGTAGAAAAATCCATAAGAAAACTTTATAGATAAATTTGTAGGAAAAATCTATAGGTAATTTCATAGAATAAAAAAGAAGATAAAAGCTTGCTAAATTTATTTTACAGGATTTTTTTTTTCAAATCCATAAAACCTGTTAATTTTATTCTATGGAAAATTTTTCACAAAAACATTAATAATATGACACTATAAAGTATCACAATATCTAATTATATAGTATCATATACAAAGTAACTAATTATGTAAAAAGTATCCATCCATCTCAATTGCAACAACATAGTTCTATCAAAGAAATAGATAAATATAACAACCATCCATCCATCCATCCCAATTGCATTTTTAAAATTTAAAATGACCTGCAGTGAAGTTGCAGCAGCATATCGTCCATATATCAACATATAAAACATTTAATAAAACATATATTTAAAACATATATCAACAAATTGTAGTTCCCTAATACATATATTTCTTATGTCTTCCTTCACATGAAGCATGGCACTTCTGTCTTCCTTCACAGCTCCAAAACCCATCATGAGTGATGCAACTGAGACTAACCCATCATTGGCTCCCAACACAGCAGCTCTAAGCCACTGACCCCTTTGAGAGTAGTCAATCTCTTCAACCCCTTTTCTTGGTTATGGCTCCACACCATTGGCATGCATAGGGATCTTAATATGGTTAGTGGAAATTCCATTTGTTCTAGCTTCAAGGGAGGCCATGAAGGACGGGTAAAATAAATTAAGTTGTGAAATACTATGATATAGAAAAGAAGGAAATGATCAATCAATGGAAATAAGAGCTTGTGGAGATCACACGCTTAATATGAAGGGTGTTTATAGATAGGGATCATCATCAAGTTTAATTTGTATATATAGTGTAAATGGCCCCCAAATGGAGAGGAGATTGAGGAGGGCACTAACTACAAGTTGATGACTTTCTTAATTAATAAATCTGGTTCACGTTTAAAATTTCTTTACCATAACACAAGCAACAAAAATATACCATCTGAGCATCTATTTAGTTACTACAAAAGAAGTATAGAACATAAAAAGTTGTAAAATTTGAGCACATACCATTAAGACAGCTTTGATGATCATTGGTGAGATCTATTGACAATTAACAAACGACCCTGCTTCTTGAGTTCAAGTAATGCTTCTACTCAGATAACAAAAATAGTTACCACAAGCACATTGGAAATGAATGAAAAAATACATGATGCATCTACTTACATTGCATTAAATATATTTATTAATTAATAAAAATAAAATGTGATTAATTGTATGTACACTTATAAGTATAATAAATAGATATATTACATATATAATGATAATGAAAATACATTAAAAATTAGTTTTCCATATAATTAACTTGCATTTGTTGTTCTATTTCACAATGCTAGTAAGGGTCCAGGACCAAGAGCTCAACAATATTAATTTTAAAAGAAAATTAAGAGTAAATGGGAAATCAATTGAAATTTTATAATCATATATGTCCATGATAACTTATGTCAGGCTTGTGATGCCTAACAAGCAGGGCTCACAATAATGTAACTGATCCGATCCCCGGCCGACCGTGAACATGAGGAGACAACCACCGACGCCACGAAACATACTTTCACCACACAAACGCTACGATCCGATCGACAACCAATACGACACATGGACGGAACCGCCCGGAGTCATTCTCACCAGAATCACTCCCTAAGCGAGACCTCCGACCCTCACTACCTAGAGACCTATGTCTAGGCTACCTACCAAGTCTCATCACATTTAATGCGCCCCATGCCGCCCCCGACAAAGCTGAAACGCCTCTGGTAAAGAAGAAGACCACTGACACACGCCGCGAGATTTACGGCCGGAACAGTGGGATTACGACGTGGGTGCCGCCTGCACCCACCATCCCCTTGATGTGACAAGGGACCCCTATATAAGGAGGAGCCCCCCTCCTCGGGGGAGGTAAGCTAAATCTAATCACAAAACACTCTCACATCAACCCCCCTTTCTGACTTGAGCATCGGAGTGTCTTTGCAGGTACCCCTGCCACGCGCTCCACCCCGGAGCGACCACCGGAGAAACCTCAACAACCATTAGGACCCCTCGGGCCACCGCGGATTCCCGTCGGACCACCATCCTCGATCTCGGCCACGATCATTTGGCGTCGTCTGTGGGGATCGTGTAACGAAACCCCCACCATCTTTACCCCTTTGCTGAGATTAGGTTCGTACGCCCGATAAGTCACGATGGACATCACCACCAGCAACCAGCCACCACAGCTCACCAGAGCCACACCAGAGGTAGGAGCAGAGGTCATGACAGACCCCCGTCACACCCTGAGGGCAACACCTCAGGAGCCACCACCATCTGTACACACCACTGGATCCTCCACAGACAGCTATCACTTGGAACCTCCTAGAGAACTCACTAGAAGAAGGAAGTGTGCAAAGAGATCTAGGAGGAAGGAGGAGACCCGTTCTAGCAATGAAGAAGAAACCCCCCCTCCCCCAAGGAGGAGGAAGAAGGACAGAACGGTGAGGGAACTAGAAAGGAGGATCAAGTACCTGGAATCCCTGCTCCCTGTCCCACCACGGAGGAGGCCCCGCCGGCGGGAAACCGCCAGAAGAAGCACCACGACCAAGAGGACATGCCGCACCGGAGACCTGCCGTCACAAGAAACAAGTTACGCTTCCTCGGAATCATCGTCAGATGAAGTTTCATCCTCGGAATACCAGACCGAACGACTAAGCCGGACGCGTGGGCGCAGTAGACGTGCAACCCCCTCAGCCCGCGCCGACACAAGAGAGGCGTCGACCAAGAAGGACCGAGAAGCGACACCAAATCCGATCACTCCTGGCTCACACAGGGAAACGGAGGTCGACATACAGCCTACCCCGGCCGCCGCGCTGGCGAACCCAGTCGTCTCGGTAACCCCAATCGCAACCCCCATAGCGATCACGGGGACACCTGTCGCCACCACACCCGCGATTGCCACAACGGCGGTCCCAAATCTCATGACCCTGCATCGGCCCTTCACACACTCGTTCACACCGAGGCTCGCTCAGGTCGAGATACCCGATCGCTTCCTCCGTCCCTTTAGCACCATCAGCCTGTACACAGGAGAGACCGACCCGGGACGACATCTAGATCGGTTCTTCAATGAAATGCTCTTCCTAGGAGCCCAAGAGGATATCATGTGCAGAAGCTTCTCTCGGACACTGGATGAAGAAGCCTTGACCTGGTTCAGAACCCTGCCGCAGAACTCGGTGGACAAGTGGGACGACCTCGCAGCAGCATTCGCCAAAAGGTTCAGTATGGCCAATCAAATACCACGAGACTCCCACACCCTCGCAAAAGTCAAACAGGGGGAGTCCGAGACCTTGCGGGATTTCTTGGCTCGATTTTATAAAGAGGTGGCCCTCACGCCGAACGTTGCAGACGAGGTACAACTACATTGCGCAGTAGAGGCACTACGCAAAGGGACACCCCTAGACATCTCACTCAGAAGAATCCGAGTACAAAACATGACGGCTTTCAGAGAACGAGCGGCCCAGTTCGTGAATGAGGAACTACACTTGGAAGGCACGAGCAAGGGAACGACCTCAAAGGAAACACGAGCTCCCGAAAGAGATAATAAAAGCAGGAAGGAGCGGCGAGAGGAAAAGAAGAAATTCAGAGGACGCTATGAGGGTAACTACACCCCCCTCAACACCAACCTTTCCAGGATCTGGCAGGAGGTTCACAATGCCGAGCTGGCGGAAGTAAAAAGGCCCCCACCCATCAAATCGCCACAGGGAGACAAGAACCGATATTGCGCCTTCCATAAGGGCCATGGGCATGACACTGACGACTGTTATCAGCTCAAAGATGCCATTGAGCAACTCATACGAGAGGGAAATCTGGGGCGGTACGTGAGAAGAGAAAAGCAAGAATGGAACACCGCTCGCGATCGCCAAAAAGCCCGTCACTCGCCACCAAGACAAGAAAGGAGGCGACACCGCTCGCGATCGCCGAGAAGCCATGGCACATCGGGCAGGAAGCCAAGAGACAGATCCCCTCGGAAGGACCAAGATCAACAACCTCGGATTACCATTAACATGATTGCAGGAGGGTTTGGAGGAGGGGGATGCTCATCCAGCTCTAGGAAAAGGGCATTGAAAGAAGTGCAGCACGTGGAGGACGACCATCGCCGATCTCACCGACGAGGGACGCCTCCGACCCCAGCAATCACCTTTGACAGCAGCGATTTCGGGGATACCTTGCCCGGGCATGACGATCCAATGGTAATCAGTGCGGTGATAGCCAACGCTGAGGTAAAAAGAGTATTGATAGACCAAGGAAGTTCGGCCGACATCATCTATGAAAACTACTTTGAAAAAATGGGGATCAGCCGGGGGGACCTCCTACCTTACGACAGTGACCTTGTCAGCTTCTCAGGGGATCGCATCCAGCCCCTCGGATACATGGAAGCACTTGTCACGTTGGCAGGCAAGGGTGGCAGCAAAACGATCAAATCCAAATTTGTTATCGTCCCATGCAAGAGCTCCTACAACGCCATAATGGGAAGGCCGAGCCTCAATGCAATAGGAGCAGTAGTATCTACAGTACACCTCGCCATGAAATTCCCTACGAGGGAAGGCTGTGTGGCGACCGTCAAAGGAGATCAACTAGTCGTCAGGAGCTGCTACAACCTGAGCCTGAGGAAAAACCCCCCGCCAAATACAAAAACCCCGACCCAGAAAGCAAGACACGACGTTTCCCTTGTTGATCTAGACCCAAGGGTTGATTCTGGAGAAGCAGGCCGAGGAATGGAGCGCCCTTCCCCAGAAGGAGAAACTATCCCCATAAACGTCGGCAAAAAGGAAGGACAAAACACCAAGATGGGAGACCACCTCCCACCAGAATTCAAAGAGAAAATGAAAAAGCTATTGCTGGACAACGCCGACCTATTTGCATGGACAGCAGCCGACATGCCAGGGATCGACCCTAATTTCTGCTGTCACAAGCTGTCAGTCAACCCCCGGTTGAAGGCGATCGCCCAAAAGAAAAGAAAGATGGGACCAGAAAGGCAATAAGCAGTCAAGGAGCAGACGGCCGAGCTACTGAAAGCAGGATTCATCAGAGAAAACCAGTACGCCACTTGGCTGGCCAACGTCATCCTGGTAAAAAAGCCGAGCGGCAAGTGGAGGATGTGCGTAGACTACACAGACCTTAACAAGGCATGCCCAAAAGACCCATTCCCTTTACCAAACATTGACAGGTTAGTAGATAACTCCTCTGGCTATCGTTTCCTTTCATTCATGGACGCCTACTCTGGTTATAACCAAATCCCCATGTATGTACATGACGAGGAAAAAACGGCATTCCTGACGGAGGAAGGAACCTACTGCTACACCATGATGTCATTCGGCCTCAAGAACGCAGGAGCAACTTACCAGAGAATGATGACCAAAGTGTTCGAAGGACTGATCGGAGAAGTTGTGGAGGTGTACGTGGACGACATCATCGTCAAAACACCTGAAGGAGGAGATCCCGTAGCCGACCTGGAAAAAGTCTTCCACCGATTGAGGAATCACAACATGAGATTAAATCCCCTCAAATGCACCTTTGGAGTTCCGGCCGGACATTTCCTCGGATACATGTTGACGAGCAGGGGAATAGAAGCCAACCCAGAGAAATGCAAAGCCATCCTGGAAATGAAGAGCCCGGCGTCAGTGAAAGAAGTCCAACAGCTAACAGGGAGGATAGCGGCCCTAACCCGTTTCCTATCACGATCGGCACACAGATCACTCCCTTTGTACCAACTCCTGAGGAAAGGACAGAAGTTCGACTGGACCCCGGCTTGAGAAGAGGCTTTTAACAGCTTCAAAGAATCACTCACTAAACCACCAATCTTGGTGAAGCCCCATCCTGGGGAAAAACTGTACTTGTACCTGTCGGTGGGAGAGGAAGCCATCAGCTCTGTGCTGGTAAGAGAGTCTGAAGGCAACCAAAGCCCAGTATACTTCACAAGCAAAAGCCTACAAGGGCCAGAACTCAGATATCAGAAACTGGAAAAGGCTGCATTCGCAATCATCTCGGCTGCGCGACGCCTTCGACCATACTTTCAGGCTCATCCCATTACGATCAGAACCCACCTACCTATCAGATCAATCTTGCACAAACCCGATCTAGCCGGTCGAATGATCACCTGGGCAATCGAACTTTCAGAGCATGATATTTCTTACGAACCATGAACAGCTATCAAGGCACAAGTCTTATCTGATTTCGTCCTCGAAATGACGGAAAATCAAGCGAATAAATCAGGAGTCACGTGGACAATTTATGTGGATGGGTCATTAAACACTAGGGGAGCAGGAGCCGGGGTAGTACTAGAGGATAACACTGGTGTGACCATAGAGCAGTCCCTGAAGTTCGAATTCAAAACTTCAAACAATCAGGTCGAGTACGAAGCCTGTTTAGCCGGGCTCAGCCTGGCCAGAGACCTTGAGGCCGAGGCAGTCGTCTTGTGCAGCGACTCACAGTTAATGGTTTCCCAGATCAACGGGGAATACCAAGCCCGTGAACCCATTTTGCAGCAATACCTCACTAAGGTAAGAGAGATATCAGGAGCCTTCAAAACAATCGAATTTCGGCACGTACCTAGAGAGCAAAACACAAGGGCCGACGTCCTATCAAGACTGGCGAGCACCAAAAAAGTTGGGAATAATAGGTCGGTTATTCAGGAAACACTGGCTGAACCAAGCATTAACGAAAAGAAACACATCATGCAAGTCAACCCAGAAACTAGTTGGATGAGTCCGGTCGTTCAATACTTGCGAAGCGGGACGCTCCCAGAGGAACGGAAGGAGGCAAAGAAAGTCGAACGCGCCTCGGCATGGTACACCCTGGTGAACGATCGGCTCTATAAAAATGGATTCTCTTGTCCCATGCTGAAGTGTTTATCCCCCAATGAGGCAAATTACGTCCTAGCAGAAATCCATGAGGGAAGTTGTGGCCAACACCTGGGAGGAAGAGCGCTGGCAAAGAAGACTCTGCGGGCTGGATATTATTGGCCGACGATGGAAAAAGATGCTGCAATATACGTCCAGAAATGCGACCCCTGTCAAAAACACGCAGATTTCCACAACGCCCCGGCAGAAGAAATGACGACCACCTCAACCCCATGGCCTTTCTTCAGATGGGGAATAGATATCCTCGGACCTTTCCCCCCGGCCCCAGGCCAAGTGAAATTCCTGGATGTGGCGATCGATCATTTCACTAAATGGATCGAGGCCGAACCCCTAGCAACCATCACCTCCGCTCGGATTCAAAAGTTTTTTTACCGGAACATCATCAGCCGATATGGGATCCCAAAAGCGGTAGTCACGGACAATGGCACCCAGTTCACGGACAAAGGCTTCAGGGAGCTGCTAGAAGGATTGAAAATAAAACAACACTTCACTTCGGTTGAGCACCCCCAAACGAATGGGCAAGCCGAGGCAGCAAATCGGGTTATCCTGCAAGGACTAAAAAGAAGGCTGGATGAGTCAAAAGGAAGATGGGCAGAGCAGCTAGATCATGTCCTTTGGGCATATCGAACAACCCCGCACTCGTCCACTGGAGAAACCCCCGTTCCGGCTAGCCCATGGGGCCGAGGCCGTCATCCCGGCCGAGATAGGGGAACCCACCTGGAGAGCCAGCACCCATGACGAAGTCCACAACGATCGCCTCCTCAGGGAAGAGTTGGACTTCCTCGAAGAACGAAGAGCCATCGCCCACGTCCGAGAGGAAGCAGTCAAGATGAGGGCAGCTGCCAAGTACAATAAACGAGTGGTTGAGAGGAAATTCGAAGTCGGAGATCTTGTTCTCCGAAGAGCTGACGTTGGAGGAAGAAACGCACAACAAGGGAAATTAGCACCCAATTGGGAAGGACCTTACCGCATCACCACCACAACAGGAAAAGGAGCCTATCGCCTGCAGACATTAAGAGGGGACGACATCCCGCGGCATTGGAACGCCCAGAATTTGAGAATGTATTTCAGCTAAAAACATGTATCCGACCATGATACGCCTTATATTAATCAATACCCCGGTATTGAAAAACCGGGGCTTCCGACAACAAACAAGATAGTGGAATCTCCATAAACACTTTTTCAAAACCGATCGAAATAACCCGTCACCACGACGCTAGCGCATAAACACTCACATAATTACGATCGGATACATACATATATAAAGACAATTACGTTCGAAAGTGACTAAGTACGCATTTGCGATCAAATAAAAATGAAAATACGCAAGGGACCCGCAATCGGACATAAAGGCAAACGCGAAGAATAGCATTCAAAGGCAAGAGTCATGACAAAAGGTAAGACCATAACCGGCCATAAACAAAGTACAAGAATTGAAAAAAGAAATGAAAACAACAAGATACATCAAACATCAGTTTGGGCGCCGGTCGCAGCAGGGAGACCCTCGGGAGGAACCTCAATCTTCTTATCACCATCAACCCAGACCACGGCACCATCAATAACCTCAAACTCGTAAGAGAGGCCGCGAAGATCCAGATTATAGGCCGGATTGCGCACTTTCACTTGTTCAATGGCCACATCAAAGGCCTTCTCCACATACCTCAGCGTGTCGGACACCGACTTGCGCTCCCCCTCCACAGCAGCCTCCAGTTTCCTCTTAAGCTCCGCCACCTCGGCGTCATGAATTTCCTGCTGCTTCCTCAGATCCTCTTTCCGCCGCTCCTCGGCATCAAGCAAATCCTTGCCGAGGCCCTCCACCTTCTTTTTCAACAAATCCATCTCCCCCAGCTTCTGCTCCAGGTCTGCCTTCTCCTTCCCGATCGTCCCCAATTGAACAGTGAGAGCTTCTTTCTCCGATTTAATCTTGGCACACTCCTCCGTGGCCGACGCTGAAGCTTTCAAAGCCTTGTCATAATTCTCCTTAGCCCGCTCGGCGGCCGGAACCACATCCTTCTGGAGAAATTGTAATAGGCTAATCTGCTGTAGGTAGGTGACTTGGGCGTCTTTAAGGCACTGATCAAGGCAGAACTCGCCCTTGATGAACTTATTACGTATCTCCTCCGTATAAAACTGCGAGACCACAGCGGGATGGTCGGAGGAGAAGTCGTCACCAAAAATCACCGCCCTTGTCAAAACAGGAACCTCGGAAGAGGATCCCCCGCCAGCCTTGGGACAATCGGTAGGACCCTTTGGAGGAACTTTACTCTTCTTCTTCTTCTTATCACCATCGACCATCTTGGGATCAGCCTCCGCTGGAGGATCCTGAACCCGCTCGGGTCCCGTAGTCAATGGTGGGGGAGGTAAGCTCTGGCTGTTAGAAGGCGTCGCCGCCGAATCACCCGCTACCTTCCTCTTCCTCGAGTCTTTCGCCCCCGGCTCATCAGCTCCGATGGCCTTGGCTTTCTTTAAGAGATCCCGAATGTTCATTTGATCCTCTTCTGCAAGCAAAAGGAAAAACGAAAAACGTCAACCAGATGAAATAATACAATATAACAAATCAAAGTGTCATGACAACAAACCTAAGGCGATCGCCAGTTGATCGGGCAGTGAATCTACCAGCAACCGAGATGAGTATCGATAACCACCCCTCTCCTTGATAGCCTCTTGCAGTAGGTACACAACATCCTTCTCAGGAGGGGTCAAACGATCGAACGCAGTAGAGTACGTTTTTGGACCCCAATCGTAGTGACGCCTATCCCAATAGATGCTGATAGACGGCTCCTGCTCGTCCCAAGAATTCCTCCAAAAAGGAAGAACCCCATCCTTCGGAATAACCTTAAAGAAATCCCGCTTAAAGGACACTCCGGAAGACTTAACCGAATCCACATACAGTGATAATAGAGGTCAGCCGCTATGCGCTCGAAGGCTCACCCAACCCCTCGGCCCCGGTTTCCTTGGGCAGACGTCAAAATAATGAGTGAATACCCCTACGGTTGGGACGACCCCGAGATGCGAGCAGAGAATCTCGAAGGCCTTGATAAAGCCCCAGGCGTTCGGGTGAAGCTGGCTCGGCGCCACGCGATAGTGTCTTAAGACAGACTTCTGGAACGAGGTAAGCGGCAACCTGATCTTCAACTTATGCACGATAAAAGCGTACAAAAACATGAAGCCAGCGTTCGTCTCCCCCATATGACACACACGGTCGGAAGCCGAAGGGGGTGATACGGTGTAGTACTCATCATGCTCCGGATCTAACACAGATAAGCTCGCCCGAAGAGTTGCCTCGGTCTCCCCACAATACCGAGAGGCGGTCCCGAGCACTTCAGCATCCACCCATGTGTATCGATCTTGGACTCGCATCTCTCGGCTGGTGACCTCCCCCCCACTAGTACTCGCAGCGTCCATGAACCCGTACCTATCAGCTTCAGGAAAATAACCTGAGTCAGAGATCTCGACGCCCTCATCCTGCGACCCTAAGTCGGTTTCTGAAGAGGATGCGCAGAGATCTCTCACAAAGACCGACCTTTCAGCCGACGAGAGTCCGCGGACCTCTTCACGGGCCGATGCCACCGCAGCCTCATAACGACGGATCATTGATGGGATGGTTAACGCCCCACGCAAGGAACGACTGGAGATCGATTCCCTTGCGGGCCTCGCCGTCGGCCAAGAGGAAGGAGGCGCCAGAAGCACCTCCAGAGAGTCACTACTCTCCCCTCCACCATCCCCTCCCTCAGGAGGATCCATCACAGACCAAAGAAAAGGAGGCAAGAGAGGGAAATGGTGAGGAAGAGAGTAGTACCTGAAACACGCGGCGGCCAAGACAGCGAGGGAGAACGGCGTTGCGCGGCACAGGCCCCACGAAAATGGAGAAAACTGGTTTTGCCAACGGAAGAACACCACCAAACCAACCTCTCTAAAACGACAATAACACGGGAAATGGTTCAGCCGGAGCGAAAACGGAGAACAGTACTCCAATAAGGGACACGGAGAAGGAGAAGAAACGAGAGCTATGGAGGAAGAATACAACTCGTTCCAGCAAAAGGAGAAGAATGGAGGGAGCGGTTAACACCTCCCTCCCATTATCGTTTTAAACGAGGGATAGAAAGGTCCTTTCACCTCAAACTTCAAAGGTCGTGGGCAAATCAGAGGGGCAACCCCGTCATTTCCCATAAGGGCAAAACGGATATAACGCACCAAGTCAGGGGCACCGCGGGAACTTCACAATCATAGTTGAGGGCAAAGATGGAAAACGGCTGAGACGTGCGTAACGCACGTCTCCGCAATCATGCGCATTCAATAGCGCACGGCTCGAAGATAAAAGCCCCAACTCAGGGGAGGCCACGTGCCCCACTACAACATAACGGTCAGAAGGGGAACAGCCAAACGATGGGACGGTCGCAGACGAAAAGACAGGACATGATGTGAAGGGACTAAAGCCCGCAGACACCTGAGAAGCTCTCTGCCACCGACTGACCCGAGCGGACCGCGAGCCACCTAAGAAACTTTCTCTCACCCTAGTCAAGTTTAGGGTCGATCCGATCAAGAAGCACCGCTCAAAGCAGCCCACCGTCGGCAATAAGCCAATCGCTCATCACCACGCTGAGGGGCAACTGATCTGATCCCCGGCCGACCGTGAACATGAGGAGACAACCACCGACGCCACGAAACATACTTTCACCACACAAACGCTACGATCCGATCGACGACCAATACGACACATGGACGGAACCGCCCGGAGTCATTCTCACCAGAATCACTCCCTAAGCGAGACCTCCGACCCTCACTACCTAGAGACCTATGTCTAGGCTACCTACCAAGTCTCATCACATTTAATGCGCCCCATGCCGCCCCCGACAAAGCTGAAACGCCTCTGGTAAAGAAGAAGACCACTGACACACGCCGCGAGATTTACGGCCGGAACAGTGGGATTACGGCGTGGGTGCCGCCTGCACCCACCATCCCCTTGATGTGACAAGGGACCCCTATATAAGGAGGAGCCCCCCTCCTCGCGGGAGGTAAGCTAAATCTAATCACAAAACACTCTCACATCAACCCCCCTTTTCTGACTTGAGCATCGGAGTGTCTTTGCAGGTACCCCTGCCACGCGCTCCACCCCGGAGCGACCACCGGAGAAACCTCAACAACCATTAGGACCCCTCGGGCCACCGTGGATTCCCGTCGGACCACCATCCTCGATCTCGGCCACGATCAGTAACTGTCACAAATGACAACACTATTTACGAAGGATCTCAAGCGCAGAGACAATAGTGCTGCTGCATCAATACTTCATATATAAATTATATTAACAAAAGAATAGTGATACTGAAGCCTGCCATGTTTCTATTAAATGCTTCATAGAGCTATATAAGAAAATGCTATTTAGAAGGAGGAGGAAACCCATAAAAGAAACAATACGAATAAGGGACAACATGGGCACTGAAGGAAAGGTCTCAATGTACTCAACTCTCTTTTGAGCTAACCAATGCAAAGCCCAATTAATCTTCATTCATAACCAATTTATTTATTCTTTTGCAGAATGCCTTCCAAATAGCCTATTTCTTGTGGACTTGGGTAAGTAGCTTATGACAGAGATGCTTATTTTGAGAAATTTCATTTTTGGGGCTTTATAATTTAGAGGAGTACTAATTCTTTATGATGATATTTTCAAAGTGCAGTATGAGTTTAAGATCACATCTTGCTTCCATGAAAACTTGCCACTATTATTGACAAGGGGTTGTCCTTGGGATAACCTTACAAGTCCTATGCAGTTACATTACATTTCCTCTGTATGCACTAGTAACACAGGCGGACAATTTCAAAATTAACCTATCAAAATACTTAATTGGGGAGTTATTGCCATTTCTTATTCTTATCTATACTATTATATTAATTTGCAGATGGGATCTCACATGAAGAAAGCAATATTTGTGGAGCAAACAGCAAGGGCACTTAAGACATGGCAAAAGGTTGCAAAAGAGAAGAGGAAGATAAGGAAAGCAAGCACATATTATCATTTTAGACATGCCAGCTGTGTTTTAGATATCTAGTTAGAAAAGTCGATATACAGATATTTTGTTTCTATTATTAACCTGTCAGCACCAAAAATAAGCTTAGCACTCAATTTATTAAGCAAGCCCAACAATTGGAAGATATTCCTTGTTGCGTGACCTGAAAACAAGCAGAACAGAACTTCATAAAAAAATGGAGTATAATTTCGTTGGAAATGAGAAGAAAGAAAGTATAATCAGGAAACTAACAGGAAGTTCACGAGTTTTTGTTCAACTCTCCTCACTACATTCAAAACAATAGGTTTTCCTTCCTGGTTCAAGATACAGTATTGGTAAAACTCACTAGGAATAGATAGAACTGAAAGCTTGTGAAAGTATTAGATTTATTCAGCAACTGTACCTACAGGTCATCATTCATTAACATATATTTTCAGTGGCCAAATCAAATGCAAGGATGATTATGAATATGAAGTAGTGTAACCTAGTTTATCTAGTCCAAATAATTAAAAACCACAAATGCAATCAAATAGTAGTCTCACCTCAGTTCGGTAAGCACCAACACCTTAGGGGCCGTTCGGGGTGGTTGCGAGTTTTCAGTTTTTAATTTTTAAACATTTTCAATGAAGTTTTTACAACTCAAAACCAAAAACTGAAAATCACTTTTTGTGGTTTTCAAAATGTTTGTTTTGAAAACCACAAAAACAAGTTTTCAATTTTTGGTTTTGAGTTGTAAAAACTTGATTAAAAATTTTTGAAAACCACAAACTAAAAACTCACAACCACCTCGAACAGCCCCTAAGAGACGGTGAAAGTCGTCGCTAAGAGAGAAAAACTGTCGCTACCAGCTAATTAGTGGTCGCTAATTTGCTCGTCGTTAATACAGTAGCGACGAGCAAAAACAGTCGTAGCTACGTAGTATATGCCAATTCGACGTTGAAGTTGTCAATGTGCTAAAGTCCGTCACAAAGTCAAATGATCAAAGGGTCGTCACTACATAATGACGGCCATGGCCGTCACTAATAATTTAATTATTTTTATTTTTTTAAACTAGTGATGGCTATGGCCGTCGCTAATAATTTAATTATTTTTGAAAAAATTTTAAGGGAAAAATATGTTTTTCATCCCTATAGTTTCGGTCAATTTTGGTCTTCGTCCCTGTATTTTAAATCCTTTTTTTCTTGTCTCTGAACTTTCTAAACCCTCAATCCATGGTCCCTGGCCGTTAGTGAGATGTGTTAAGCTGATGAGTTGGGTAACAAAAGTTACATGTTAGGCCTCAATAGTGGCCCCAAATAGCTCACTCATCTAATTTATCTTTTTTTTTTATTTTTTAATTATTAAAATAGTCATAATTATGAAATTAGGTTTTTTATCGGGTAAAAATTGCTCAGGTGAAAACCCTAATTTAGTAATTAGGGTTATTTTAATAATTAAAAATTAATAAAAAAAGTTAATTAGATGATCAGTCAGTTATTTGGGACTCACTATTGAGACTGACATATAACTTTTGTTAGCCAACTCATCAGGTTAATGGATCTTACTAACGAACAGGGACCACAGTTTGGGGGTTTAGAAAGTTTAGGGACAAAAAACACATGATTTAAAGTACAGGGACGAAGACTAAAGTTAACCGAAACTATAGGGACGAAAAACATATTTTTCCCTTTTTTTAAATTAAATTTATAGTTTTATATTTAAATTTATTTTAATTTACGGATTTACGGTTTAATCATTATAGAAATTTAATTATTTATTTATTTTAAAAATTTTATGTCATATTTGTTAACGATCTAAGATGTACACAAAAACAATAAATAATATATAAAAACATCCATATATATATATATATAAACAGTAAATAATTTTTGTACACAACGCAAAGTCATAATAAAAAAAATCATGCCTGATGGCGACGACTTTGCTGAGGTGGTAGGCCACGATCATCATCGAGGGGCTAATCATCCATGTCGTCGTCGTAGTGCGGGTGCGCCTTACTGACACTGGTAGAAGCCCTTGCGCTGCGGCCATCCAGCACTGTCTACAACTATTGTCGGAGCCATGCAAAGTCCTCCTCCAAGCATGCATATTGACTGACACTGATCAACCCTCTCATTAGCTTGGCTGACATGCAGCTTTGCTTTGATGACCTCCTGCCTTAGTGCCTCTTTAGACAAATGTCGAGATTCGTCACTACCGCTAGTATGGGCTCGAGACTCCTGAGTGAGGCTGGTCACACCAGGTCGAATGTTGCTTGACAAGTCCCCGATGCCATAACAGCGACATCAAGTCTTGCCACCAGAAACATCCTTCCATATTTGTAACTTGGTGGACCCATCAGTGATGGAGTTGTCTCCTATTTGTGACTTCACCTCCCTCAAGCGGTCATGGTAATTTGTCTATTGAATATAGATGAACTTATAATTAGTTAGTTATTCTACTTCAAATATATCAAATTATATAAAATCACTGCTATAAATATTTTTTGCTTACATATGTGGATCGCGCACGTTCATCTACCCAGCCACCATCTTTCTTTGTGTGGGTGGCCACAAAATTCTCATATGGATCAACAACCCGCCTAAGCTTTCGAGCCTACATAGAAAAATTACAATAATAAATTATTTTTATTACACACACAAAGAAATTATATAAAAGTAGGTTTATACATACTATATCCAGAGCCACCTCAATGTGAGCCTTACGGCCCGTGGTGTGGACTTCTCCGCCTCGACGAGAAGCCCGGTTCGTCTTATTACGAGCGGACTTCCCCTTGAACTCATCAGAGGCGCAATAGGCCAAAAGACCTGCCCAAGCCTCCTCACCAATCCAAGTAGGCCTAGTCCCACTCGCCCGGGCATTGTTGAGCATATCTCGAAGGGGTCTAGCAATCCTCTACCCATACACCTTCTTAATTTGGGCCTCATCCTTAAGCGCCCAGGTAACTTTGCTCTGCAAAAAAAAAAAAATTATTATCGTAAGTATTGAACATGTCATAACATTAATACAATTAAGTAAAATGAAGACATTTTACCGTAAACTCCTCCCACCACTTGTCCTTCACATCCTTCGGGGTGACCTCCCACAAATAGTGAGGACCCCAAAATTGTGATAAGATCACATGACCAATGGCTGCGATTGGGGGTTGTTAGGCACCCAACTGCAAAATAAAGAAATTCAATATTAACAATACAAAAGAAGTAAAAATAATTGTAGAAACTCACCTTCTTCTATAAGGTCGGATAATAACCCTACCGTGAAGGTCCCGCTCATGAGCAATACTAGAGTTGGCACCCCGGTACGAAACTTGCTCAACATCAGCCTCAGGGTCAGCATAAGCATCAATCTCAGGCTGAGCGTCGCCCTCAGGCTCAGAGATATGTGGAAGCTCATCCTGCACCTCGGTAGCAATCTCATGATATCTCGAAGTAGGGATGAACCTCATGTCATCAAATGTTGGATGGTCAGATGTAGCAGGTTTGGCAATATGTGTAGGGGTAGGCTGCAAATATGGTGGAGGGGCTGAAGAAAAAGGCTGCTCTGACAGCTAGTGAGGGAGGGAAAGGTTGGTCCTCTCCCAGGGTGCGCGAGCTGCTTGTGCAGCAAGGTCACTTGGAGGGATGGATCTCCCTCTAACTGATGGAACCTTTTGTCCACCTCGACCATGTGCACAAGGCACTATTACCTAATTTTAATAAGTTTAAATCAAATATTAAAAAACATACCCATAACTATATAACTAACTATATAACTAAATAAATTAAATAACTATATAATTAAATAACTATATAACTAAAATTAAATAAATTAAATAAATTATTAAGTAACTATATAACTATAATTAAAAATTAAATTAATTAATTAATTACCTAGACGGTGGTTGATGGTGGTGGACGGCGCGCAGCTGGTGGGTGGTGAATGACGGCCGGAGTAGGGAGCAGTGGCGGAGAACATTGTTGGAAGGGCTGATTGAGAGCAAAGAGAGCTTTTGATCAGTATAAAATGAAGATTTATAAGAGGGTGGGTGTTTAATCGGTGAGGAAGGGAAGTTGAGATGGAGAGAGGGAGAGAGGGACGTCGGAGGAGGGAGGAGGGGCTGCGTAAGTGAATGGAAGAGGAAGAAGAAGATGGAGGGAGAAGGGTTTTGTGCACGTAAGTTTTAAACTTAACGATGAATAATGTTTGCTTTTCATTTTATCTTGAGGATCCCCATCTTCCTCTTGGCCGAGAGGTCGATGTGGTTACCTCGTTCTTCTTATACATGATTGCCGAAGGCCTGTGATGGTCCAAAGACCCTGTGATGGTCCGGAGACCCTGTGACATATGTATTTTCTTGGCCAATGGCCTTTGAATGCTTAGAATACATGCTTGTCTATGAACATGAATGGCATGGTAAACTCCAATAACAATTTCATATAGATAGCTACATCAAGACCTAGGCATACTCTAAGGTTTGGGGAAACTTAACACATACCATTCAAGTAGAGATTTCCAACCACAAAAGCAACCAATAACACGCATAATCAAGGTAAATAAGCATGGGAAGAAAGAAATAGGGGACATACAAGAGACCAAACAAAATGATAGTGAGTGGGTGACCACACTCACCTCAAGAGTAGAAGGAATAGGTGTCAATGATGAATGGAGAAGGATGAATCCAAGCTTTCTTGAGGGTCTTGAAGTGGTGGAGTAGCTCTACCTCCTTCCTCCTCTCTCTTTCTCTCTCTACGCTTCTCTCACTAGAAAATGGAAGGGAGAAATAAATGAGGAACCCTAAAATTGAATCAGCATTAAAAGCTGATTTGCCGGTTCTCGCTCAAGCGAGAGCCTTCTCGCTTGAGCGAGAGAAAGGAGAATCGCATTCTCGCTCAAGCGAGAGCTTCCTCGCTTGAGCAAAATTCGCTCAACAAAATACCCCAACCTCTCTGACTTTGCCTCGCTCAAGCGAGAACCTTCTTGCTTGAGTAAGAGGAAGTCAGAGAGCAAACTCAATTTTTGAATTGAATTGCACTTGAGCGAGAGGCTCTCGTTCAAGCGACCATACCAATAGCCAAAATCTTTGGTTTTTACTTGTATGCTCGCTCAAGCAAGACCTTCTCGCTTGAGCGAGAACCCCAGAATCCAAATTTACTGGTATGCTTGCTCAAGCGAGACCTTCTCGCTTGAGCGAGAACACTAGAATCCAGATTTCTGGTTTTTCACTCTTAAACCCATTTTCCCTAATTCCTTTTATAAAAAGTTATTTCCATAATTACCCCTACTCATTAAAATGGTTAGATTTGTGATGTTACAATTCTACCCTCTTGAAACAATTTTGTCCTCAAAATTGGCTAGGGGAAAACTAAAAGTTACCTCAAACTCCAACAAACAATTCCGGAAAATGAGAACGGGTATCCTCCTCCTTCTCCCATGTGGCCTCCTCAAGTGACTGACCAACCCAAATCACCTTCACTAGCGGAATGGTCTTATTCCTCAGGGCCTTGACACTTCGGTCAATAATTTGTGCACGCCTAGCTGGAACTATCAAATATTCCCTTAGCTGAATTGATTCTATGCTTATGATGTGGGAAGGATCTTGGACATATTTTCTGAGTTGGGATACATGGAAAACATCGTGAACATTGGATAGGTGGGGTGGTAGGGCTATCCGGTATGCAAGAGGACCAATCCTCTATAGGATTTGGAAAGGACCTATGAACCGGGGATTCAATTTCTTGGCTTTGATTGCTCTTCCCATGCTTGTGATGGGAGTGACTTTCAAAAATACATGCTCACCTTCCTCAAACTCTACGTCTTTCCTCCTCCTATCTGCATAACTTTTCTGCCGACTTTGAGCAGTTACCAGTTTTTCCCTAATCCTCTTGATTTTCTTAGTGGTTTCCTGAACCAACTCCGGACCCAACAAGTTCTTCTCCCTGATCGAGGCCATACTCAATCAAATAATATGAATTAAAGTATAGTGAGGGTTAGATAACCCAAAGTCGACTCTCAAGGAATTCAATAGCAATTCAGAATATCATATTTCAGATTAGAAATTTAGAAACAGAACTTCAGATCGCAATTAAGACAAGTGACTTCAGATAGGTCCTCAGATGGTACTTCAAAAGGTGAACTTCAGACGGTCTTAAGACAGAGTTTCAGACACCAACTTCAGACGGTCTTAAAACCGAGCTTCAGACAGTACTTCAGCAACTGTATTTCTGATACTATCGTAAGGATGAAGATTTTCAGGAAGTCACAAAGAAAGCAAAATAAGGGGTTTTGAGTGTTGTTTTTTAGAACAGAATTTTGTAAGTAAAGACGTAAGAGTAAAACAATGTAAAAAAATAGATTGATTCTCTAGTTCATTTACGATTGGATTCTTCATCAGTTAAAATATATGGACCTCAAATTCCAGAACAGATTCGATTTAACCAAACAAGCGTCAATCAATTCATCAATTATCTCACTCAAGAACTAAGTGAACTTGCAAGACCAGAACTAAGCGAACTGGTGAGAGATTTCTAACCCTTTACCTCCTGAATTAAGCAAACAGTAGGTTGTTTAGAATTAAGCAAACTAAACAGGAATTCCAAGTGATGAACAGAACTGAATTATCATCAAGCGTTCAAATCCAGTTCAAGTTCAAATCCTAGAGTTTGAAAGGAGAAGATAAAATTGAATCTATTGTAGAAATTGAAGTACAAAACCGAATTAGAAGTAAACCTCAGAATCCAATGTAAAATCACATGAGAATCAATCCTTAGAAGTTTAGCTTTCCATGAGGAAGAACAGAAAATGAAAATGTAGAGAAAGGAAATGAAACGAAAATCAAAGAAAACCAGAGAAAAAGCAGAGAGACTAAGTGTCTCCAAAACTTACTCTCTGGAAAAAGTTTTACAAAATGAGAAAAAAGATCCCTAACAGAATTGTAACTGCCTCTATATATACTACTATCCTAAACCATCATATTCAAAGAATTAATTGGGCCTTGATTAACAAGTATCAGGCCCAAAACATTTACACTACTTCAGAAGCTTGTAATTTCCCGCGTCAGTTCAGAACGTTAACTTCAAACGATGCTCGGAATGTTAACTTCAGAAGTAGACTGAATCTCGATTCCTTATTGAAATATAGTCATTTAGAATCTCAAATTGAAGCTCTGAATCTTAGCTTTCGAAGTCCATTGGAATTACCAAAATGCCCACCTACAACTCCGGATATCATCAGAACAAGACAAGTAGGTTAGTAGGCTTAAAAATTCGAATTTAAACAACATTTACAATTAAAGCTCAAATAAGCCCAATTAGGTAAATTCCCATTAAGGCAGTGGATTTAATCACAATTATAGTCCAAGAGAGTTAAGATTAAATGTTCTAAGTGTGAATAAAAATGTATTCATCAAATTCCCCCACACTTGCCCTTTTGCACTCCGGGAAAAACACCACATGAAGTCAAAAATCAACTAGGGAGCAAGATGCAAATACAAATGATATAATTATCAAGAGATCCTAGGAATGCATAGGAGTAGGCAAAATACAATATCCAATGAATAAAGGAGTCAAGAAAAATGTGAATGGAATTCCCAATAGTTTCGCAAACAAGAGGGTAGATCAAATCAAAGGAGTGAATCAAGAGTGATAGAATCCTCACAAGACAAACTCTCTAACTCTCAAGTGTTTAAGCTTGTGTATATACACTCAAAGCACTCATGTAAGCAAACACTACCATAAGCTTGGCAAGACTCTAACATCCGCAACAATTAAATCACATGCAAGCAAAGATCAAGAGGACTTCATGAAGGATGTAATGGGGTCAAGGTAAAGGTAGGGAAAATGAAGGTTAAGAAGCTAAAAACCAAAGAGAATAGAGGAGCAATGGGGAATAAATCCAAGAATAAATGCAAGTAGCATACATCTCAAGATTATAATTGAACTCCTCTTTTCTACCTTTTGTCCCATTTTTTTATTTCAAGAATTTTTTTATACTTTTCTTTTGAGCTTTTCTTAATTCTTTATCCCTCTTCTTTTTTTTTCTTTTCTTTTTTTTAACTAGCCAAAGGTCATCAATGAGCTATCCACATGAGGAGATAAGATAAGAAAATTAAGTGCACCCCCACACTTATTCAAGAACCTATTCCCAAAACAATTCCAAAGCTCCTTTATGCTCTAAGGCAAGGACAATAATGGTTTTTCACTTTTAAGGCTTGTAATGTGCTTTTAAAAAAAGATATAGGATCCATAGGCTCAAAGGGGCTAACAAGTGGAATAACATCAAGGTAGGCTAATATTGCTAGTAGCTTAATATCAACAAAGAATGCCTTGATCATCTCAATGCATGCATGCGAACAAAGTTGAAAATCAAAGAGTAAAGCCAAGTTCTGGAGCACAAGCGAACATGAGAGAATTCACACAAGAAAAAGAGAGAATGGCATGGAATGGTCCATCCAACAATAAGGCTCAAAATCTCACCAAGGACAAACTTATCACAAAAGATTCAACCCAATAATTATCAAAACCAACTTATTCACCAAATTACAAGGAATCCAATCAACATACGTCAAGAAACCAATTATCCAAGAATGATGAAAATGCCAACTACCAACACAAATCCTAAAAATCCAATGAAAAACATGACAAATGTATTTTTATTTTTCCTACTGTTATAAAATGTGTTGTCTGAAATTCTGTTGTAAATAGCACCTTCAGATAGTTATTGTACCTTCAGACAACTTAAACCAATTTCAGATGGTTGGAACAGTAACAACACTTCATACAACAACTTTTCAGACAGCTACACACTTTTTTAAGTAGAACAATCCTAATCAATATACTTATACTAAGTCTTAAAACTAATCATCTCCTCCCCCAAATGTCCCCAATGTGAAAACAATCAGATCAGAGAACAAAAAACATAGTGCAATGTAAAAAGTGGGGAAAGAAATGCCCTCATTAAGGTGGAAAAATTTGCACTCGAGGGAATGTGGGAGGTTCCAAGTTAAGCTCCTCCACCGTCTCCTTTATCAAAGCAGCATTCAGGGTTGGGTACTAATGGTCGACTCTTCTTCAACAAGCTATGGATTATGTCAGGCGTTGGATGCCTGGCAAAAACATGATGCCCTACACCATGCACCATCTTCTGAACTCTCCACCATGACGGTCCCATGGCCTTTTCATCAATGAGGAATTGACATCTTGGGTCGTTTTCCACCAGCCCTGGGACAAGTCAAGTTTCTAGTAGTAGCCATGGATTACTTCACAAAGTGGATTGCGGTTGAACCACTTGCAACCATCACGTCGACCAAGGATCAGAAGTTCTTTTACAATAACATAATAGCGTGTGTCGACATCCAGAAAACAGTCATCACAGATAACGGAACCCAGTTCACGAACTAGGGTTTTCAGAACCTCCTGGCTGACTTACATATCAAGCAACGTTTCACTTCGGTGGAACACCCTCAGACCAACAGAAAAGCAGAGGCAGCTAACAAGATGATCCTTAGGTCCCTAAAACGTTGTTTGGACGAGGCAAAAGGAAACTGGGCAGAACAACTCGACCACATCCTATGGGCATATCAGACCACACCTCATTCTTTAATTGAAGAAACTCCCTTCCGACTCACCTATGGAACTAAAGCCATGATCCCGATCGAGATTGGGGAACTAACCTGGAGAGTCACAAGATTCAACGAGGAAAATAATGGCAAGGTGATCCAGGATGAATTAGATTTCCTGGATGAAACCCGGGCGGTGGCCCATATCCAAGATGCCATGTTGAAAGAACGGTTGGCTCTAAGACACGCCACAAAGGTTGTAAAAAGGGAATTCGAGGTGGGTGATCTCATACTTCGACGAGCCGACATCAGAGGAAAAAATGAGTCACGAGGGAAACTCGCACAAAATTGGGAAGGACCTTACATAATAGTTGAGGCCAATGGAAAAGGAGCACACAAGCTAGAAACCTTAGGCAGAAAAGCAATACTCAGATACTGGAACATTTGTAACCTGAGGTTGTATTATTCTTGAAGAATATGAATAAAAACTCCCAGTTACCCTCAAATTTTGCTAAGTGTTATTTTGTTTCCCCATATTTTCCACAAAATACCAAACCGGATGTGAAAAGCATCTCGGTTGCAAACGAAGATAATGTCGGATGCGAAGAGCATCTCGACCAGCCGAATTCAAGCAACAGGATGTGAAGAGCATCCCGGTCCAATCTAACTAAAGTCAAATGTGAAGAGTATCTCGGCCTAACCAAATCAACTATATATGCATTACAAGCATATAAAAACGTTAAAAGCGCAAAGTTAAAAAAGAGCATGTGAAACGTTTAAAGTGAACGTAAATGAGGATGCAATCTCGGACATGATAAAATCGGCCTCATATAAAAATAAAAATTTGTTCGGAATTACAAGTCAATGGAAACTTAGAGAGAAGACAAAATATTAAGAAATTGCATTTCAATCCTAATCATCCTTCTCAACGTAGGGGCCGACTTCCTCCCCAAAAGCTACAAACTCATACACTTTCTTTTCCATGTCAACCTTGCAAATCTGGTCTTCAAAAACCTCGAAGTCGGCAGAGGTCCCTTCAACCACGAGGTTCGGGTTGAGAAGTTTCAGTTGAGCAACAATATTGGCAAAGGATTCAGAACTGGCCTTCTCAGCCGTTGCAACCAAAGCCAACTTCTCCTCCTTCCACCTCGATTGAGCCCTCTACAGATTCTGCTTAACAACCTCAGTCACAGCCGCCTTGTCCATCCGGTCGCAGGGGGTTGTCTCTTCAATTCTCAATCTCCTCCTTCAACTTTGCCAATGTAACTTCACCACTCTTGTATTTGGATCTCGCGGTGTTGTACAACCCTAGTACTTGGTATGTGTCTATATATATAGAGAGAGTCAGGATCCGTTGACACCGGGTGTCAAACTTCAAAATTTACACTAATTAATAACTTTTTGTAGAATGTGAAATTGACCAATCCAATCGTTCAATCATATTATATTACCTTCATGATCATGCATATCAAATTTCAGATAATTTGGATATTCATAGGTATGTTATCTAATAGTGGACTTTTATTTATATTTTAAAAACATATTATACGTTAAAATAAATTAGTTTGATGAAGTATCAATTAGTATTTGATTTTTATGAAATTTTGTAAGCTTGATCTACTTTATAAGAACTTTCAATTCAACGGTTGGATTGGTCAATTTCACATTCTACAAAAAGTTATTAATTGGTGTAAGTCTTGAAGTTTGACACCTGGTGTCAACGAATCCTGACTCATATATATATATATATATATATATATATATATATTGTTAAACAATATAATAACATAATTTATTATTAACAATTTGATTAGTAATATACGTTGTATATTCATCAAAGGTATATTGTATTATTTGTAATCTATAATTTTATTATTATTAAATTTAGATTTGTAATTTAGCTATCTATTGTTGATATATTGAATAATATATTATTACTTATATTGATAATTAGTATATAGTATACATTTAATGTAAATATTATTAATCAATTTTATATAATAAATTTATTATACATACATTGTTTTTATTTTATATTATATATTGGTTAATTATTTTAATAAATGATATATTTAGGAAAATGTATAAATTATATATACCATAAAAACAAAGTATATTAAACCATATTAATAAACTTACTAAATATATTATTATTGATGCGTGTGTGTGTGTGTTTATATATATTTATATATATTGTTAATCAATATATTAACATAATTTATTATTAACAATTTGATTACTAATATACGTTGTATATTCATCAAAGGTATATTGTATTATTTTGTAATTTGTAATTATATTATTATTAAATTTAGATTTGTAATTTAGCTATCTATTATTGATATATTGAATAATATATCATTACTTATATTGATAATTAGTATTAGTATATATACATTTAACGTAAATATTATTAATCAAATTTATATAAAAATTTATTATATATATACATTGTTTTCATTTTTATATTATATATTGGTTAATTATTTTAATAAATGATATATTTAGTAAATTGTATAAATGATATATATCATATAAACAAAGTATATTAAACCATATTAATAAACTTACTAAATATATTATTGACGTGTGTTTATATATATATATATATATATATATATATTGTTAATTAATGTATTAACATAATTTATTATTAACAATTTGATTAGTAATATACGTTGTATATTCATCAAAGATATATTGTATTATTTGTAATTTGTAATTATATTATTATTAAATTTAGATTTGTAATTTAGCTATCTATTATTGATATATTGATTAATATATTTTTACTTATATTGATAATTAGTACATAATATACGTTTAATGTAAACATTATTATTAAAATTTATATAATAAATTTATTGTATAATTGTTTTCATTTTTTATTATATATTGGTTAATTATTTTAAGAAATTATATATTTAGGAAATTGTACAAATGATATATATCATATAAACAAAGTATATTAAACCATATTAATAAACTTACTAAATATATTATTGATGTGTTTATATATATATATATATATTGTTAAAAAATATAATAACATAATTTATTATTAACAATTTGATTAGTAATATACGTTGTATATTCATCAAAGGTATATTTTATTATTTGTAATATGTAATTTTATTATTATTAAATTTAGATTTGTAATTTATCTATCTATTGTTGATATATTTTATAATATATTATTACTTATATTGATAATTAGTATATATAGTATACATTTAAGGTAAATATTATTAATCATATTTATATAATAAATATTATTAATATTGCAATAAATGTAAATATTGATCTAACCGGATGGACAAGGTATATTAATAAATGTAAATATTTATTAATAAATATCATCAAATATTTATTAATAAATATCATCAAAGGTATATTATTGCATTTATTGATCTAGCATTAATAATATTACATTTAATAATATTCATTTATTTATTAACAAATATTTATTAATAAATCAAAGGTATATTATTGCATATAATAATCAATAAATGCAATAATATACTTTATGATATTTATTAATAATATTTACCTTTATTATATAAATATAAATCTAACATATTGCAATAAATGTTTTAAGAGTACACTCATATGAATATCATAAAAGTAAAAAATTAGAGTTAGTTAGACAAATAAAACCCTCAATCACATGCTTACGTAAAATGTACGATAAAGTAAAAAAACATAAACTTTTTAAATCCTGTCATGTTGAAATTTCACATGATCAAGTTATGTGAAAAATTTGTGTTTATCTCTCTTTTCATAAATGCTCACAACTTTTGATATTATTCGACTTATGTAATATTAAAAGAGAGAGATAAACACTAAATCTTTCCATTACTTGGTCATGTGAAATTTGAACATGAGCTCATTCTAATCCCTTTAAAAAGAAGACATTTCTTCTATCTTCTATCCTGTCTTTCTCTTTCAAACTCCTGCTTTCTCATTCATTCACTAAGAACAAACATCAAACACCATGTGCACCTTCCCTAACAACTCTGACTCTGACTCCAACTTCAACATGAACAATGTTGCACTCCAAACCCTCGAGGACTTCCTTTTCAACTCTGCTAGCGACGATGAGGGGGATGACTACTATGTTGAAAGATATGGAAACAATGCGGAGCTTGTCAAAGAGGAATTGAAGGTGGAAAGGGAGATCATCAACATCATCATCAGCGGAAATGGAGATGGCCTCAAGCCAAATTCTGGCCAGGCTGTCACCATTTGCAATCATAATGTTTGTGTTGGGTATGAAGATGAAGAGAATGAAGCATGTCGGGTGTGGGAGTGGCATGGCCACATCATGGTCTATGACGGAGAACATGGCTCCTCACTTGAGTTTATATATGGAACTTACTTCCAGAGGTTGATGCCCAATCCCCCTCCTCTTGCTGAAGGGAATTGATTGATACTCGGGATTTCTTTAGTGATTGAATTCTTCAACACAACATATATAAATGAGCACCCTTATTATCATCACTATATTGAAATGCATATTTACTTTTAAATTTTAAGTTTTATATAATATTATAAAAATATATATTATCATCTAATTTTATGTTTTTTTATGAGTTCAGCTACATTATATTACGTGAGATCTGAGTTTTCTTAAGTAGTTGTATTGCGTTGTTTGGAGTTCTTGGACATTTATAGTTAACAAAATCTTTAATTTTGTGCTTGGATAGAGAATTTCTAAATTACTAGGTTTCACGTGTTAAGATAGTAAAAGAAGGACTTTCAAATGACAAACAAGAGTGATTTTTATAACAAATAGGAGGAATTTCAAATGACACATACTGAGAGAGAATTTCCATATTTCTCTTTTATGTTTAACTTTTTAGATTATCATTACAATTCCTCTCATACTTAACTCTCTTTTTAATTATCACTCATAATGCATTTCACAATTTTGAGAATTCTAAAATTCTCCATCCAAACACACATAGTATTTTTTTATCATGGTTGTTTCATATATATCAAATAATGAAATGTTTTAAATTATTAAACAAGTTAATTAGATTTTTTTTTGTTGAGAAAATGCTATTTATAAAAGCTTATAATGGTATTAATTTTTTATGTAATTTGAAAGAAAATTGGCTCCTTTGTATAAGTAGGATACAAGAGACATTTACCCGGTAATTGAAAACTCCCACGTGTAATCTTTCTATTCATTTTATCAGAAACAACAAAATTTGATTGCAATCGCAAACGCACGATTTGGTCTAGTATGAAAGTTATCATCTCCACAATAGCCTATATTGTTGAGCACCAATTGTCTACAATTTTATTATCTAAACGCACCAAATTAAATTTGAAATCAAGAAAGATAAAAGATTTGGTTAAAGAATAAAGAAAATCTATTCAAATTTAAAATTAAGAATAGGATAAAAGATTTGGATAAGGAATAACTAAAATAAATCTAATTACTAAATTGAGATGAAATCAAATCTAAAAGCTTCTAGGATTTAGGATTCACCATAATGAGTACCAACAAATTAATATGTAAAGATTACCCTCTTAAGAAGTTGTTTTATTTTGAAGGTGAATTATCCTAAGGTATATATTGATTCCTTTTAGAATCTCAATAACCTATTTGATTGGACCAACTCCTACTTTCGTCATAATTGAATCACCTCAAACCCATTAAGTTCTATGATATTTCGGTGAGTCCTTAAGGGATTAAACCTACTTTTGTGATTTACATCCTCGGGTTTGATTTAAGAGTTTCTAATATTAAGGTTCACCTTTCACTTCTCCTAATATCTAAAATTATGTGAATGAGTGATAACAAATGCATAGAAGTCAAAGACATATGAGCATGAATGCAAGCTTAGGCGTGAAGAAGGACCATGTCCTTAATCCAAGAGGAGTTGACTTTCTGTTATAGTCACCATTTGACCTTCTTACATAAGTCAAGGCATCAAAATAATGATTTGATATTATTATTACTTTGGTTATTTTTAGTTTTCCTAAATAGGCCACATGTTCATGATCTCAAGTATGTTATTTGATAGTTTTGTTTAATTGTTTGCATTTTATTTTCCCTTGTAAGTGTAGCGCCTACTTAGGCCTTTAGGGAACTTAAGGTTGTGTGTTCAACATCCCACTAGGATAGCTTTATTTTTCCTTTCATTTTTCTTCTACATAGTCGCCCCCATCACCTAAAAATAGGGAGGTCCATCACTTTTAATTACTAATCTTTATTTTAATATAAAGCCTAAGCTTTGTTCCTCCTCATTGTGAGTAGAGAAGGGCCGATGGTTCTTGCCTAAATCATTGTGAGACTTATCCAACTCTAGGAGTTGGTGGCGTTTCTTCACTGAGACTTATCAGCCTGAGGGGTTGCCTCAGCCTGTGGCGTCTTCTCCATTCCTATCTCTTTCCATTTTTTTATCTTTCTTCTTATTTCCTTTATTAAATCCAAATTGCATGATCATATTTACAATGATTGAGGGGTTACCCTGACTAAACCCTAACCTTTATCATGATTAGTGAAGATTACCTGGAAGTTAACATTTTGGTTGATCAACTAGTGGAATCATGATTATTATTTTAGAGCGGGTGGATCCATGTACTAGTGCTAGTACGAACTCTAACTCTTGATCGCTTCCTATGACAATGTTGTTGTGCATTGTGGACAGGTGAAATTACCTTGGGCCCTTATGCATTGTATAACATATGGTAGCTTGCGAGAAAAGATGGCAAAATAGATAGTTGCCTTGCATTGCATGAGCATGATTACATGATTATACACAATGAAAAAACTTACAAAAAATAAACAAGGAAAAACGAGAAAAATAAATATCAATATGCTTCCAGACACACGTGTTCTAAAACATACGAAACCCCCAAGTTCGTATGTGTCCGAACAAGTGTGTCAGTAAGAAAAGTTTATGAACTTTTTTAAATATTGCTTCCGGACACACTTGTTTGAAAAATATATGGACTTAGTGGTTTTGTATGTTTCTGGACACGTGTGTCCGGAGGCAATATATAAAAAACTTTATGAACTTTGCTTACAGACACACTTGTCCGGAAGAATTTCCGGACACACGTGTCTGTAGAAGTGAAATGTTTCACTTACAAACAGTGGTGTTCGGAAATTCTTGCAGACAAGTGTATCCGAAAGAAACATTTACAAAGATTCCCAACAAACCATCATTGATGACAAGTTTAAGAGAAATCATTTTATATAGAATGGGATTTGCGAAAAGACTGTGTGATGCTTTGGGGTGCCTTGCTTCATTGCTCGAAGATGCTAGAACCTTGGAGAACCTTGAAGGAAGGAGGAAGATGAGGGAGATGGGTGAGTTGATGAAGGGAGTTGTAGAGAAAAGAGAAAACTTAAGAGAGAGAGGGGGGAAGTGAGAGAGAGAGGGGGAGGGTTCTCTGTTTTTTAAAAAATTGCTAAAGGGTAATTTGGGAGTTTTAAAAGTTTCAAAAATTAAAGGGGTAGGAAGGGGTGGAAAAAGCAATGGCCCAAACCATTCTAACTTGGGGGACATGCTTTTAGCACCACCCCTTTTTGGTATTCACACCCACTTTTTTTTTAATTTTTCCCAAAAATACCCTCGTACACTTCTGGAAGTGCATCAACTTCCGGAAGATAAATGATAAAAAATACTTCCGGAATTAATTTTCAAAAAAATTTTAACTTCCGTATGTTAAATTCTGGAAATATAATTTTCTGGAAGCTTCCGGAAGTGTAAATTTTGTTAAAAGTATTGTTTTGCTTAATGATGGACTTAGAGACAGAGAATTTCGTCTCTAAGACCAAAAACTAAAAAAAAGTGCAGCATCGGGAAGGGCGTTGGGACAATGGGAGAAGGAAAGGGTGGGGATGGTGGGGAAGGGGGAGGGGGGTGGGTACGGTTGGGGGGAGGGCATGGGGGTGGGGGAAGGGGAGAAGGAAAGAGAGTGGGGGAGTGGGGTGTTGCCGTGTTGGGAATGGGAAGGGGGAGCAGGTGTTGGGGAGGGGGAGGGGAAGGGGAGAAGGAAGTGAGGTGGGGGTTGGGGTGTTGGGTACATGGGGGAGGGGGTGTTGGGGAGGGGGTTGGGAGAGGGTGGGGACAATGGGGAAGGGCTATCGGGTGGGACGGTGAGAAGGGGTGGGATCTGGATCTCTTGTAGTCGATTTTTCCTACAGTCACAACAGTCAATAAATCCAGACCATTCGATGAAGATGAGACGGGTTAGAGGCCGAAATGATGTTTTAAATTAGATTACACTATATCGGCCTCTGAACCGTCCAATCTCCATGGGACGGTTTGAATTTGCTGACTGTTGTGCAATCAACCGCAACAAATCCAAATTTGAAGTAGTGGGGTGGGTGCAATTAGTAAAAAGAGGAGTGCTAGAAGCAACCCCCAAACTTTGTGTTTTATAAAAATTAGCCTAAATCATAAGCTTAAAAGTTGGCCCAAATTATGAGCTGTGGTGTTCACATAGTCACATAGATTTTTTGACAAAGAAAAAATACTCACAGATTTAAATCATAAAGTCCCAAGTTGTAGACAAGAAAAAAAAAGTCCCAAGTAATAGACAGGGAAAAAAAATGCAACAAGTCCCAAGCAATATGCCAAGTTTATTGTGCAGAGAGAGAGAGAGAGAGCTAAGTTGGATTCTACTTTCTGAAGGGTAAACTAAGGAGGATAGGAGGAAACAGCACAACAGTAGCAGCAGCCAGAAGGGAAAAAGAAAAAAAAAAAAAAAAAATGGCGATGGAGGGTGGCAACAACGTAGAGGAGTTGGCGGTGGGATGCATTCTGTCGATCAGAACAACCTTGGGAGACGAATTCGAAGGCCAAGTTGTCACCTTTGATCGCGCTTCTAACATCCTCGTACTCCAGGAAGGTTCCAAACCTGCCCATCGTCGAAACATTAGGTTGTTGAAGGCCAATTACATTAAAGACTTCACCTTTTTGGGTCAAGCTGAAGACCCACTCGATCCAAACAACTGCTACCTTGACCTCACTGCTCTCCAAGCAAGGGAAGAAGTTGCCATCAGGTATTCTCTTGCAATTTCCAACTTTTTCCTTTTCTTTTCTTTTTAAATAACAAGAATTTGTGATGATATTAATGTGTGATTTCAAGTGATTTTGGGTTGTAGACAAGCGGAGACAGATGCTGAGAGGATTGGGGTTGGTGTTACCCCCGAGGCACAGAGCATCTTTGATGCTTTATCTAAAACGTATGTTCTGACTTCTGAGTGAGATGTTGTTGATTTGAGTTTATCACTGAAAGGGATTTTATTTTATTGTGAGATAATTGTTGTAAGCTTC
This sequence comes from Sesbania bispinosa, assembly GCA_026901365.1. Classification (NCBI taxonomy): domain Eukaryota; kingdom Viridiplantae; phylum Streptophyta; class Magnoliopsida; order Fabales; family Fabaceae; genus Sesbania; species Sesbania bispinosa. The sequence goes on from QLOH01000247.1 coordinate 165,555, forward strand.
TTGTTCTTATTGCAAATTTCTAATGTGTAGTTATCTTTCAAGATTTTCCCTTCTTCCTAGTTTGCTTCCTAACAATTCCCCTCTCGTGGTACAGGTTTTATATTATTCATATATTTGATGGGTTTTATCATAAAACATGGCACCCACTTGTGTTATAGTTATATTAGATGTTCCCAAGTTCTAACCCTAATGATTGAATAGCCTGAAGGGATGCCCAAACAAATTGTGAAGGGAGGGGAACCCCTTTTTTTTCTTTTGTGTTTTTTTTGGGGGGTTAAAGAGAGAGTAAGACACCTGATCTATGCATACGCATTGTGTTGGATATCAGAATATGATTCTAGAGAATTGACATACTTTCATTTTCTAGAAGATTTGTTCTTCTTGTTTCTGAACTTTTAAATCGTAAATCAATACCTGTATGTTGTGGAAGTTAATTAATTGAATGCCTGAACTTTTTAGTATGATTTTGTCAGCTTAACTGTTCTCATCCCCATATGATTTAGTCTCGTTTTGCAGTTATATTAGAATTTTACTTAGATGCCTTATGATAATGCATGTTGATATCCTCCACTGATATAAAGTGTAAACTTGAAAATGCAATGTTTATGGATACTTGGATAGTGACTGTACTCTACAGGAATAGTATCCGTCCAATGTCATGCAATTTGGGGTCAGAATTTTAAGTTGTTTTCAAATTAAACAAAAATTGGGGATCAGTTAATAGTTAATACCACAAGTTGCAATCTGAAGGGGTTTAACATATATAGGTTGCTGAAGTGGGAAAATGCTTTAGGTGCCATTTGTGATTGCAAAGTGCCCATCAGGCTGAAAGTAAATTCTAATATACTAGACAACTATATAAGACCAGTAATACTTTATTGTAATGAATGTTGGGTAGTCAAGTGTCAGCAACAAAAAGTGTAGTGGAGATGAGACTGTTGAGGTGGATGAGTGGACATACATATACAAGGAAAGCTAACATTATGAACAAATGGTTTTTACTTTTTAGAGAAAGTTGGAGTAGCACCTATTGAGGAGAAGATAATAGAAGGATAGAAACTTTTCTTTTCTTATGTTGTTTGGTCATGTGAGGAGAAAACCAATATGGAGGCCCCTGTACTAAAAAGGAACTAATGGAAAATAGTTTGATACTTTGATTATAGGGGGATAAAGGAAGATTGAAGAAAGCTTTTGGAGAAACCATTAAAAGAGACCTTATTATAAATGGATATATTGAAACTTTGGTTTTTCATAGTGTTGAATGGCATTGTTTGAACCATATATATGGCTGAACCCGTCTAGTGGTTCAGGGCTGGGACTGCTGGTTGTTGTAATGTAATACTCCCTCCAGACTTGAATATAAGCATAAAAAACCATATTTACTGGATCAAAATATAAGCAAATTTCAACTAATTCTACCCTATTTAATGATATCATACCCTAAATGCCCTTATTTAATACAAATATTGTTTTCCAATGGAGAGAGAAATGAGAATAAACCCCTCTTATACTAGTTCCAGTAAGTCTTCCATTAAGTTTAAGATGCTCAACCGCTTCATAAAAGGTCACCATCATTTATATAAAATGTTTGTTTTCTCTCATCTGCGCTACATCTTTTTCTCTCCTCGACAATATAATTGAAACAATGGCAACACCGAATCAGTGGTTTAATGGGCTGACGTTTGAGTTGGGCATTGACATTTAGTGTGGGAATTCCAACCATCCAATGACATTTATTATTAATGAAAAAGTAAACCCATCCCTTTAACTAATTTAAGAATACGCCTTTAAATTGGTTTTCTGCAATAAATTTCTGAAGGGCAGTTTAGGAAAAGTTTCTACGTTTTAGATTATATCAAGAAAATTAAATGAGGTCAACTAACTTTATTAATAAATGTGAATTTAGTTATTTTTGTTTATATTCAAGTCCGCAGTAGTATATGTATAATAATTACAAGCAATAGTGGTCTAGATGCTCAGATGTTCTCTGACATATTTCCTACTTTTACTTGTGTATGAAGAAGTATGGTTTAAATTGTTAAAGGCAGTTTTAATTTAAAACTGATGTGACTATTTAGACTGTTATGGTCATAGTTCCTCTAATTTCTGGAGAGACTATTTAAAAACAGTTTATGTGAAACCTTTACTTTAAAACTGATTTGTAAATTATGGGATTATTGCTTAGTTCCTTAGACATGCCTTTCTGGTTCAGACCTTCTGGTGAGGTATGCCTTTTGTGTCTAATTGGTAACTGCAAATAATTGAAAAGCCTAGCTATCTAACCTAGCAGAAAGGAGCTTAGGGTCTTGTAAATTTAACATTTTACTCTCTTATTTTTATCATGTGTGTTATGATTGTGTAGTTAATTTGTAAGGAAAATTAATGCAAAATGGTACGAAAAATTATGTTGCCTTCTTTCTAATTGTAAGAATGAGAGGGAGAGAGAACATAGAGAGAGGGACAAGTGAGTGGATTGGAATTGGATATACTGGAATTGGATACACTACAATGTGTAGTGACCCTGATATATACATTAGAATAAGTACATAAGAAACCCTAGTGGGCCAAGAACATAAGTAATAATAAATACTATCATAACTTAGGATAACCCTAATCCTAATGCGGCTACTCATAACACTAATGTTAACCTCTTTCTTTAGTGAGGCACACACTTTTTGGTGCTTCTTGTCTCAGAGAGTAAAAATCCCCAGTCCCCACATGTCTTGAGGGTACCTTTTTGCCTTAAAATCTTCAGCTTTTTAACTGTTTTAAAATTTTCTCCATAGATGTGATTCATGAACTAGCAGTCTAGTACTACTAATTTGGTTTCCTTTTAACTGATGACATTAGCATGTAACCAGGCTTCCAGTACGCTGGGACAAGACTGTCATAGTTGTGATGAATGAGGTGCGTGTCAGCAGTCCTTATCACCCTGACTCTGTAGTTGGAGGCACACCTGCTGCAAATGAGCGGGTGAAGAAAGTGGTAAATATCTTTCTTTTGCTATTTGTTTAGTCTTTAATATGCTATGGCGTATAACAATGTTTGTATTAATAGCATATCAAATTTCATATAGATTTGCATAACATCATGTGCACTAGGGTTGCTCATCCATGGAGCCTTATGAATTATTATTGCTTAAACAAAGAAAACATTAGCAGAAGCAAAATGAAAACTTCAGCAAGAAAACTTGTTTTCCTTTCATGTTAATTACATTTGACTTTTTTCTAAAAGAAGATTTTTTGGTAAATGGTAATATTACATTAATTAATTTAAACTGGGCTAGTGATTAGGAGCCTGGGTAGTTTGTAAGTGGGTTATAGGTTCAAACCTCCATCCCTTTCATTTTATAAAAATAAGACCCATTACTTTGGGGGACTATTAGCCATAGTTGTCAATTACAGCAGCGTGCTATAGCTGCATAGCGGTCCCTAGCTGCTATATGCACTGCTATTTTACTTCTCTCTTGTTCTCATTCTCAGCTTTTCCCCTCAATTTTCTCTTGTCATATTGTTCTCATATTCTCATCAATCTCTGTTTTCTCTGTTTTTTGTGTCTCTACTCGAGTTTTTTTTTTTTCCTGTTTTCTCTTGTTATCATCAGTCTATGTTCTCTATTTATTGTCTCTCTAGTCTGGGTCTCTGAGTTCCTTTGTTTTGGTCATCTATCTCCCAAAGACCCAAATTCACCCACTCCTGTTTTCTCTCTCTTTGGTCAGTCATGGCATCCTTTGTTACTATTTACTTGTATGTTTGCTTAAGACATAGACTTTTTATTGTTAATTATGAATATGTCAAGATTTTTTAATTTTTAATTTTTTATATTTTGAGCTTTTATATGTATTTAGTATAAATTATATAAACTATATAAATTTTAGAATAGTGGTCATTCTGCCATGCCTATGCACTATACCACTAACATTGTTGGGGATGGCCACTACGCGGTGCTATCTGGATAACTATTCTATCAGCTAAGATCTATTTTGATGATTTATGATAGTTTAAGGAAAATGATACAACTTATTTCTTGGTAGATAATTCACCCTGATATGATAGTCTTTTCGAAATAAAACCTTTCCTGTCCTGCAAGGATTTTTGTCAGCAATTGATTTCTTGGTTTAATGTTGATTTTTCATTTTTTTTCTTTGTAGCTTGAGTTGGAGAGGAAGAGGTTACAACTCCGCAATTCTGGTGGTCAGTAAAGTTACACATTTGCATGCTATCATGGTTGGGAAAGAACCTCCAAGAAGGAAACATGGTGGATATGTTGCTTTTAACAAACCCCTTTTACAAGAGGGTTTTCCGAGGCATATTTCTGACTTCAGATATCTTTTGATCATCTGCTGTCTTGAGCTCTCAAGTTATCTTGCTTATGGAGTTCATTTGAGGTAGTTCTTCCAGATTATTCTTTACTAGAGTGAATGCTGAAGCATGATTTATCGTGTGTTAGACTTGGAACCAAATAGGTGACTGGGTTTATATAATTCACGGATTTGCCATTGGCAAGATTAACCAATTACGATTAGCTAACATGAACTCGAAATTAGTTTAATTTGTTCCTTATAATAAAGCAAAATGCTTTGGAGTTTGGATAAATTGAGCTAACATTTCTAGCTGAAGCTTTCTAGTTTTGTTTGTTCATTACTTCTAAAAATTTGTGTGGTATGATTTATTCATTTACTAGACTGACCCTACTTCTATGTTTGGTTTCTTTCAAAGCACGTTACAAATGTGGATCCAAGCAAAAACTACTGATAGGAGCACTTGAAATATAATGCTTAATTGTTGTTTTTTAAATTCTAATCCTTTTAGGATAGATGTATGGTAGAATTTGATTGCATTTTGAGGAGAAGAGGGAAAGCATAGTAGAGGTGAAACAGTGGGTTCTGTGGGTTACCGCTGTCACCACCTTTTTTTGTAGATCAAATATTATCAAAAGATTCATAGCCCCTGATCTTTGTCTTGATCTAGTCCTCAAATAGTGCTGATCAAGAGGTAGCAAATACATAATCTCTGCAGCCAATGGTTCATTATTTGATCGGGAGGCTTCCATAAAACACTATTTGGAGTAGATCTGAACGTTCAAGACGTTGTCCATGACTTGGAACATCGTTTAGGGTTTAACCTACGTTTGGATTGCCATTGGAACAACTTCATATCCATGTTTGTCAGAAAGCAACAAGGAGTTGCTTTTGAAAAACCCACCTTGAAAATTGGCAAGATTACGTTCAAGACGACAATACAAACACACTAGTAGTGGTACAAAGAACACTTACTGAGGAAGAATTGATGACAGCTAGAATTGAACCTCAACATTTTAAGCAACGTGTTTTAATCTTTTTAACTAAATTAACCCCACTTTTGGTGGCTGCCTATTTAGATAATAGTGTTACTATACGTACTTTAAGGAAGTTTTATTGCATGGTTAAATTGAGTTAAATCTCAATGAGAATATTTAAAGTAGATATCATCTATATAAGAAAATTTAGGCCACGGCTAAGGTGAGCAGGAATTAGGTGCTTCACCGATGATGCGTAAGTTTTCAGGATTGGATTTAGGGAAATTTTTTTCAACACCCAAAAGTGTACACCCACTGTATACTTGGGTATTTTTTTTTGGCATGAACAGTACTTTTGGTTTTTTTGGGCATGAACAGTAATTTTTTTTTTGTTTTCATGAACAGTGACTTTTTTTTTAAATCTACAATTAACCAGACTGATAACATAGTTAACCAGAAAATTGTATAGCATTAACCATAAATTCATTCTCAGTGATTATTTGTGTAGTAATCATTATGATCAAATAACTATTCAAGATGAACTTTGTTTTCAAGTGAACATGTGGTTAATACCATATAAGTTGGTGGTTAACTGTGTTATTAATCTGGTTAATAATTTGTTTTCAAGTGAACATGTGGTTAATACCATATAAGTTGGTGGTTAACTGTGTTAATAATATGGTTAATAATTATAAGTGAGGCAAAAAATGGTTAACTGTGAGTTATTATGTGGTTAAATAAGTTGCTCGAGTGATTAATAACAAAGTTAACCAGATTAATAACATAGTTAACCACAAACTTATATGGTATTAACCACCTGTTCACTTGAAAACAAAGTTAAAGGTTTGTCATTAATAACTGTTCAAGATGAACTTTGTTTTCAAGTGAAGATGTGGTTAATACCATATAAGTTGGTGGTTAACTGTGTTATTAATCTGATTAATAATTTGTTTTCAAGTGAACATGTGGTTAATACCATATAAGTTGGTGGTTAACTGTGTTAGTAATCTGGTTAATAATTATAAGTGAGGCAAAAAGTGGTTAACTGTGAGTTATTATGTGGTTAAATAAGTTGCTCGAGTGGTTAATAACATAGTTAACCAGATTAATAACATAGTTAACCGCCAACTTATATGGTATTAACCACATGCTCACTTGAAAACAAATTATTAACCAGATTAATAACACAGTTAACCACCAACTTATATGGTATTAACCACATGTTCACTTGAAAACAAAGTTCATCTTGAACAGTTATTTGATCATAATGATTACTGCACAAATAATCATTGAGAATGAATTTATGGTTAATGCTATACAGTTTTCTGGTTAATTGTAGATTTTAAAAAAAAAACGTCACTCATGGAAACAAAAAAAATTTACTGTTCATGCAAAAACAAAAAAAAAAGTACTGTTCATGAAAAAAAAAATCACCCAAGTGTACAATGGGTGTACACTTTTCGGTGTCCAAAAATCGGGATTGTTGGATTTATTAGTAACATATTCAAAGGTGTATACATAGTGTGTGTCTAATATGGACTCATGAAAAACAAGTGTAAATTTACACCTATTTTGTTTTTTTTTTTTTTACCGTGGTAAGAAGTCATGTAATGAAATAGTTCATATTTTAGAATTAATAGTACATATAGGCAATAAATCTTTTATTTTGTAAGTTAGTATTTACTCACCTAACAAAACTTTTCACCTTTAGGGTTTTGCTCAACCAATATTTATTGAAAAAAAAATCAACCCATTGTAAAGAGAAAAAAAAAGTTCTCTATAGACCAAAAACAACATAAAATAACTTAAAGCAGCATGGATAAAAAAAAAATCTAGAGTAGCATATATGATGAACTCATGTTTCATTCTCTATGTTGTGGTCAGTCTCATCGGTAACTCAATTGCTCCCCTCATGTCAAAGTGTTTTTTAAGGGGACCATTTAAGAAAATAATGGGTACCTATCTAGTTTCTCGCATAGTTCACCAATTGATGACTTTTAATCTCTGTCTGTTTCAGATCTCTTTTACAAATATTTCTTTGGGAATTTCTCTGGTTTACAATTGGTTTAGAGGTGCCTCTTCGGAATTCTCCGCCTTTGTCTTTCATTAACTTCTTTATTTATACTGATGAAAGCACGCCTCATGTCCCTTTCTGTTTCCTTGCGTGCTTTCCTTTTAACAGTTGCGGGGCGTCTCCTTCTTTGTATTGTCGGGACTTTGCGCAAACGTTATTCCTCATTTCTGCTAAAAGGTTCAGGTCCTTTACGTGGACGACCTTTTTCCTTCCTTAAACGTGTAAAGCATCCACTGTTCATTGGCAGATGTGGACTGCACCCTCTGCTACACCGTTCCTCTGCACATCCCTGATCCATTTAATGCTCTTCCTTTTCCTGATTCCTTTTGTCCCCTATTTTCCTTTTCTTATGTTTTTTGAATTGGGCTTGTCTTTTATTTTTTCTTGGCCCATTTTAACATACTGCATCCCCATCTTCTGGGCCTTGGTCCTCAACACTGTCATTCGTTAAAAAATGTTAAGGCCTTCTTTTATTTTATAGAATTGGTGCAAGGTTGCATCCTTTTTTCATTGGTGCATATTAGACAAAATCGTAGATGTAATATTGGAAAATCGATTGAAGTAACAATTTGGAAATGACATAATGGTCCATTGTAACTTTTCTCTTGATTTCTAATTAAACTGCCTTGAGACCCTGTTTTAGGAGTTTGTTTCCATGGGTACTTCATTCTAGGGTTGGAAAGGCAATGCAGATAATACATTTTTTTTTTTTGGTTGAAGATCATCATATATTAAAGCCTAGAAGGTAGCCAATTGACACTTACATAAAATGGATGATAACCCTAAGAGAGAAACTCTGCAATGCTCAAACACATAAATACTAAAAGCTAAGGCATGCTTGCTCAAATATATAAAACATAATAGATAAATCAAGAAAGGGAAGGAGGCTCATTAAATTTCAAATCTCAAATATATAGAACAGTCGCCGCCTGTTCTTCATCTTCTTTTTTTCTCTTGCCTTTCTCTTTCCAAACCGACTCTGTTAGCACTGCAAGTATGCAATTGGAGGCCCATGAAATTTCAAATGTGGGCACACTTAGCCTCACCAACACGTACAAGAAAAGGAAGGAGGTGTGAGCCCTTAGTGAAGTGGGGGAAAGAAGTGGCAAAAAAAATCAAGAAATAAACAGAGGAGTGGTGACCATGAAAGGAATAGAGGTGGTAGGTGACCATTAAAAGAAATGAGGGAAAGGAAGTAGTGGTGTGGAAGAGAGGAGATGAAAAGAAAAACTCTCACCATGGAGAGACGAAAACCCACCTAGAGTGGATAAGAAAACCCCTACATATAGGGGGGAACCTCCCCCTAAGAGGGGGAGAGGCGGAAGTGGCAGTTCCCTCTTTCAAAGATTTGTTCGAAAGAAAGCATGGCCAATTATGAACTCACCTTGATTTTCCAAAAATCGGCCCATGAATAGAGGTCATTTTAGCAATATTTAGTTGTGAAAACATTTGGGGAATTGCTATCCATGCCACCCTTTTTTATTTTATGTTATTCCTAAAATACCCTCCTCGTTTTTCCTCATGCTTCCCCTTGCCCCTAATAGAAATTGCAAGTGCACGATTTAGTCAAGTAATATAAAAGATATCGTCTCCACAAGGACTGTATTGTTGACTATCAATTATCTACAATTTTGTTAGCTAAATGCACCTAATTAAATTTGAAATCAATAAATATATATAAAATATTTTGATGAAGAATAAATAAAAAATTGTTTTTATTAAATCAAATAATAAAATAAAATATAATTAAATAAAATCTAAAAGGAAATTTAATTATTAAATGAGATGAAATCAAATGTAAAAGTTTCTAGGAATTGGGATTCACCACAAAGTAGCAACATATATGCAAAGATTTCTCATTTTATTAAGTTATTTTATTTTGAAGTTGAATTATCCTAAGGTAATTATTAGTTCCTTTCAGAATCTCAACAACGTATTTGATTAGACCAACTTATACTTTTGTGGTAATTCAATAAAACTAAAAGAATAGAGTAGAAAATAGAAAAAAATTCAAATCCGCTCTCTGAAGCTCGTTGTCTTGTTAAATTTGGTAGAAATCCAATGCCTTGCTAATTTTCGCTCTTAATCCTCAAAGAATAAGGTTACTCTTGATTTAATTTTTAGAACTCCTTTAATTTGAGCCCTCAATTGATTTTTATAATAGGGGAATGAAAATTGGGCTTGATCCATAACCAATTAGTAGCAATTAAAAGTCAAATTAAGCCAAAAATCCTCCACCTACATAAAATAATTCATATATTCATTAAACTAACTAAAAAGATATGCATAAAAACATATTTATTTCATATTATAATGTTAAAATAAATTTATGTTTATTTTTAAAAAAATTGAAAACATTAACAGTCAATTATGATATATTTAATTATATAATAAATTATAAATTAAAAAATTTATTATTCAATCACTCATAAAAATTCCAATTATTAAAAAATACCATATCATTAATATGTTGTACACTCTTTCATATAATTATAGTTAGTGATTGTCTCTGGATAAAATTAGAGACCTTAAATAATGTTATATTGAGTATAATATGTATGGAGAAAATACTGTTGAGGAAGATACCTGTTTTAGCACCTAATAATAACTCGGGAGAGAATACTCTAATTTATATGTTCGTAACTATTCCTATAAAAATTTTAAGAAACAAGAGTATATAAATTATAATATAAAAAATAATAATTTTTCTAACTTATGCAATGTCATAGACAACAATTTTGACCATAAATATACTATAATATAATGTAATATAGAAACAAAAGTAGTATATATACTATATTATAATATAAAAAACAATAGATAGAAAATTTGTATTCAAATATAATTATAAATTTATTTTTACATTATATTAAATAATATAGAATAAATATTTTAAGAAATACCTGAATTCTTTTAATAAATATTTTTTTATAAAAACTATTTTTAACATGGCTCATTTCTATATGGGTTTTACATAATTTGAAGATGAAGATGATGATAGTTTAATGAATTTTCTCAATTGACATAGTCGACTTTTGTTATGTTATTACATTTGCAATAATATCCTTATAAAAAATAATGATATTATTATTGTTGAACATGATCAAATTTGTAAATTATACGAAAAATATCTACAATAAATTACTTAATATAATTTCCCATTATCTTTCACCATTTTATCATGTTTTATATATTTAAACTATAATTACATTAACACATTAATTTAAAAATCAATCTTATAAAATACTATAATAAATATAATAAACAAAAGCGTGCAATGCATGAGTATTATCTCTAGTGTAGAATTAAAATGTTATTTTACCTAAAAATGATATGCAATAAATGTACACATCAACCCCTCCATTTTTCCTCCTCATTCCTTCCTCTTCCTTTACCCCGTTAGAGCACCACGAAGTTATCCTCTCTTGTTGATTTTTACTTTTCAGAAATTATTTATTATTTTTCAGAAATTAAGTTTTCGAGACACAATTGTGAATAAAAAATTAAGTTTGTTTCCGGTATCTATCTATATATATTATAAAATTAACTTGAACATCATTATTAATGTTGTATTAATGAAATATAACATATGGAATACTAAACATCTCTTGCATTTAATTTATATAATATATTAAATATTATGACAAATATTAAATTCTGAATGTTAAATATTCATAATTAATTATATTAATTTTAAGTTAAATGAATTATTTGATTTTATAGTTTACTACAAATTTAATTTAATATAATAATATTTATAGGTCATAACTACTTATGATTAAATTTTTAATTTAAAAAATATTAAATAGTTCTTATGATTTTTAATATAAAATTATAAATATAATATTTTATAATTATATTAAAACAATAAATTAAACTAATTTTATATTATTTAAATCTTATAAGAATTATTTGAAATAAATTAGAAAATAGATATTAAGTAAATTTGAAAATAGAGATTGAATATTATCTAGAAAGTATTATAGAAATAAAATAAATAATTTAACATGATTTAAGTATTGAAGTAATTTTGTGAGTTTTGTTTATCATTTATCCTAAATTAATGTTTAATATATTTAAAATTTTGTATTTCGATTAATATAAAATTAACTTTAACATTACTATTAATGTTGTATTCATCAAATATAACCTATGGAATACTAAACATCTTTTACAATTAATTCATATTATATAATTAGTATTATAAATATTATAACTATTATATATAATATAAATATTATGACAAATATTAAATTCTAAATGTCAAATACACATAATTAATATAATTATATTAATTTTAAGGTAAATGATTTTCTTGATCTTATAGTTTATTATACAATTTAAAAGTTCAAAACATAACTACATTGGTATGCTCTATATAAACATCACTCAACCTCAATTCTTTAAAACTAAGGTCATGTTTTATACTTTTTAAATTTCTTGCCATTCGAATTTTTCAAGGTGCATGAGAAGAAAATAATATACCCACACCCATATACCCTTACCTTACACTTGGTTGAATATGAAGAGATAAAAAAGAGTAAAAGTGAGAGATGTGAGCAGGGGCGAAGCCAGGAAGCTAAGCCGGGGGGGGGGCAATATCTTTTTTTTTTTCAATTAATCAGCCTACCTAAATACAAATTTAATTTTTAAAATATACAAGTGTATATATAATAAATATTTAAAATCAAATATTTAATACTAAATTAAGATAAATTCTCATAATTATATATACAGTATAAATAATTTAAGAATTTTATGAATTATTTTAATTATTATTATATTTTTATTATTTATTTTAATTATTTCAATAATTAATTTATTTTTAAATACATTTTTTTCACTGACAATTTTTTTACAAAAGATCTTATCAATAACCTAAAGTTGTAAATAACTAATATTATATTTTAAGCTAGAAAATAAAAATAGAATTTATATAATAAAATTTATATAAATATTCTTTTATATTTTACATTAATTAGTTACTTAATCCAACACTTTTACATATTATTTTTAATTATGAAAAAAATGTCCACTAATTATTGTACTTATACATTTTTCAATAATTTATCCTCCACAACAAAAAATAACCTTTATCCAAGAAATATCTTTCACTATTTCATCATCTTTAGCATGTAATATATTTTATTTCTTAACATATTTTTAATATATTTAATCTATAATAATTTTAACACATTTATTTAAAAATTAATTTTATCAAATATTATAGTTACAAAATATAAATATACCGGTGCAACGCACGGGTATTATCTCTAGTTATATATATAATTTGTTCCAAATTTATTACGAATTGTTGTGTTATGTGCCTTGAGATGGATGCGGATTCCCTGCGGTTGACTGCAGAGCGTAGTTTCATCATTCACCATTAATATATTATTTTATAAATACTTTATTTTATTAAAACTAAATTTTAACGGTCCAAGATTCATCCCGTTCAAAACGGAGAGAATCCTCACCCGCTTGAGATATGTTGAGCCTAAGTTGTCAATTCATGAATGGTTTTCATAACGGTGGTCTATTGTTCCTCAGTTTTTAATTCAAAATGAAATAAAGAACGAAAACTAAAAATAATAAACAATAGAGAAAACCAGTAAATAAAACTAATGCCAATCTAAGGACTAAAGGAAGGGGTGAGGGAGTCCCTTTCTTCTGGTTCATAACACATATACAAGGACGCTCCATGGCAGCTAGGCGAAAGAGCACCATGCGCGACAGGCCAAAGACTTGTCGGGACGGTACTACGGTGTTGCAGGAAGGATGATATTATGGCTATTTTGGGACGCGGTAGCAACACGCAGTGTCGCTCTGGACGTTTCGGGCATGACAAAGACAGTAGTGTGCGATCAAGGGTAAGTGCGCGACAATCCTAGGATGCTATTGGCAGCGTCATCGTTGCCACCATTAGTTGTGCGACAAATCATTTGGGGAACAAGTGCGACAAATCATTTGGGGAACAAGGTTAGAGAAAGAAGAAGGGGATAATGGTTGCGCATGGCTAGGTCTATAAACGAGTCGGTCAAGCGAAGTAGCTGAAGTTCAAGTTCAGACTTGGTTCGTGAAAATAAAAATGGGTGGCTCATTTATTTAAACGAATTAAATTTAAAGTTTGAGTTTAGCTTGTTTTAATCATTTATAACTTCATTATTTTTACTTTTATGAAAATTTTCTTTAAACCATTTTTAAAATTTATGAATTTAATATTTAATAAATATTTTAATATTAAATGATAATATAAAAATCAAAATATATTCTTAATATACGATATATATAATTAAAAAAATTTTAAAATATTATATTTTTCAAAATTCAATACAAAATTTTTTGACTAATATAAAAAGTATTTTGATATTTATTTTCATATATATATATAGATTAATTATTTTACTTTATTATTTATTTTAAAAATAAACTTATAACAATATGTTTTATAATAATTAATTATTATATATATAATAAGTGAGCTATTCACGAGCTCTTAATGTCAAGCTTATAACGTTTGAGCTTGACTCATTTAAATAATCGAATCCAACTTTAAGCTTGAATTTGTTTGTTTAATTAAACAAATGAGCTTGGTCGAACATTTAAGAAGCTAAACTCAAATAATTCATAAATAACTCAGCTCATTTACAGCCCTACGCATGGCTACACATGGAACAGTCGGCGCTGCTACCGGCCTCCCTTGACCACACTGTCCCAATAACATTCCCGGAAAATAAAGTTCTTGATTGTAGGAATCCTATTTCTTTTGTTGCGGGGAAGGAGATTCGGGGATCCATTTTCTATATACTCACACAATGTTAGAAACTTTGAAAAAACATTTATTTTTTATATTTTAATTACAATGTTAATTTTTTTCATTTTTATTTCATTTCATGTTCTAGAATTTTGTAGAGAAAAAAATACAAAATTATTTTCATTGTTTTTTTATAAAATTTTGAAAACATAAAACAAAATAACTTTTTACAATTAAAACTGAAAATGTTTTGATAATTGAAACTATAAAATAGGGAATGAAAATAAAATGTTTGCTCAATGTTCAAATTGTGTACATGAAATTAAGAAGAATTGTATACTGGAAACTTAATTTTTGGAAAGTAAAAGAAATAAAGGATGGTTGCGCGCGTGTTGCTCCGATAGAGTAGAGATAGTGGAAGGAGAAGGAGAAAAAAAGAGGGGAAAAGATAAGGGAGAAGGAAAAATGATGACGATATTTTAGGAATAGTATAAAATTAAAAAGATGGTGTGGGTAGTAAAAAGTGGTGATATGAATAAAAATACCCAAACATATGGTTGACAAAATGTCATTTTTAATTTGGTCTTAGTGACAACGTGTTGCATCCCGAACATAAAAGATATAATAACAAGGGTGTTGAACGGGACAAATGTCAGGAGGCTGAATGTTAGCAATAGAGATTACAATTTTGGAAGTATTTTCTGTAGAACATTGGAAAGACAAAATGTTTATTTTATTTGATTATTTAAATAGAAGCAGTTGTAAAGCCTTTATGGCTATGGTTTGATACTGAATTTTCTTATGGATTATTCGAGGAATTATAATTAATCTTTTCTTTTCCGCTTAAAACCTCGAATATGAAATTATGATATTACATAAAATATGGTTAAATATTAGAATAATAAATGTTTGGATTACATAATATCATATTTTTGAGTGATTGAAAAAAATTTTACGTGAATGTTAAAAAAATCTTTGCAAGAGAGGTGTGTGAAATACACTCTCAAGAAAAAAAAAAGGTGAGAAAATACTCAAACTGACGTGTTGCCTTCTTGGTGGGAGAGTGTAGAAAGAGTGACAATGTGTTTGATTGAGTTTTATTTTTTAGTTTTTGAAAACTATTATACAAAACAATTTTTAAAAATTATTTTTCATAAATGAAATTATTTATTTACAATATTTTCACCATAAAAACATAAAACTAAAAAAGTATTTTCCAAAACATCTAAAAGTAGTTTCAGAGTTCTAGTTTTTAAAAAGTAAAAAAAGTCACTTTTCAAAACTATTTTAATAGTTGTCTGTAAAACAAGTTTTTCAGTTTTCTGGTTTGAAAAACAAAAAACTGTTTTTAAAAACTGTAAACAAACAGACCCTGAGTGTCTCATTCTATAAAATGAGGTCTCAAAATAATTATTATATAGAGAATTGATTTGAATTCAATATATAAATATTAAAAACATATTAGATTGAATTAGGGACTTAATTTTATATTTGGTGCAAGACCACGTGTATCCTCCACGAGAATTAGAAATCTGGCTCTAGTCTAGTAGGATCTCTATGGGCGGCAAAACTCTCCCTCTGAGTATCTTCTCCTTCGAAGTATTTAACACAGGTGTATACCTAGAGCTCGAACCTAAGGCCACTGGTGGTTAAGTTGGATCAACCCTACTAATTGAAAAAAAAATCTTTAAAAATAAAAATAGAAATAGTTGAATAATGTCATTTTTAAAAATTTATATCATAACAATAATATAAATTTATTTTTATGGTGTACATGTTGACTAATTCATTTCTAGTTTTTTTTTGGCCATTTTACGATTTTAATTATTTTGATATTGTTTTATTTTTTAAAAAAATGTCCACAGGCCAAGCCCGCCCCGCCCTGTTCCGCTTCCGGCCCACAAAACGAGAATGAGGTTAAACATGATCGGTTAAAGTGGATTATGTGTGGGAGGTATGATAAAACCGAAAACCTAGCCGCTAAGAGAAACAGTGAAGTCTGATAGTGTGCGCCGCTACTCCCATGGGGGCTTCCCCCCTCCATGGGAGTCTTCCTCTATCTTCTCCCTCTATAGGAGGGTTTTCTACCCATTATAGATGGGTTATCTCCTCTTTTTGGTGAGAGTTTTTTTTTACTTTCTTTTTTTTTTCTTTTGTTTCACTGCCATCTCCATCTTCCTCTTCTCTTTTCTCATCCATCATCTTCCTCTTCCCTTTTCTCATCCATCATCTTCCTCTTCTCCCCTTTTATACCTTCTCAATGTCCTCTATCTATCATCTATGTTCTCTCTTTCCCCTCTTTTTCTAGGGTTTTGCTGTTGATTTTGTTGTGATCTGTCCAACTGCTTTTGTGGGGCTGATATTGCTCATTTAAAATGTCCATGGGTATTCTTTGTTCATAGTTCCAGCAGAGCTGGCTGGTAAAGGAAAGCAAAAAAAAAAGGGAAAAACAGTAAAGAAAGGAAGAAAGGAGCAGATCAATTGTGACAGCAAAGGCTGACCTTTTGGGAGGATAAAATGGGTTCACTTATTTTATTTTCTGGTGCTATTTTGTTTATCCTATGTAATTTGAGTGGGCATGCTATGTTTTATATTTTTATTAGTTGAAGCATTATAAAATCACTCTTATGGATTTATTATTCTATGTAAGTGCCATTAGGCTGCCCTTTAGGACTTTAATCTAATCTACTTTAACCGAAAAAAAAGTGGATTATGTGTTTTTTTTTTGTTTTTTTATCGGTTAAAGTGGATTATGTGTTTTTTTTGTTTTTTTTAGCAAAGCGAGTTATGTGTTCAATTTCCCAGTTTATGCTAAATAAAATATAGGTTATACGGGTCAACTCATATTACCATCATCATAATATTAATATATAAGAGACTGATTAAAAATAAAAATAAATATTTTTATTAAGATTTATAATATTTAATATTATAAATGGAATGAATATTTGATCTCAAATAAAAACTTTTATATATGTCATCTTAACCACTATCCCAAAGCACCGGTTAAATTAGTGATAAAAATATATATATAAATTACTCTTCAATGTCATAGCTTTCTTCTTTCTGGCGCATATCCTTGTGGAGCATGTGAGATTATGAAGAAAAAGGAAGAAGCCTGTTCTTTCGGATCCCTTTTTTCAGCACTTGTCTGACATCATTTCCTATACTGAATTGCATTATAGCTTGGACCACAACGATGTTTTTCTTTAGCCCACAGAAGTGAACAATGGTGCTCTTCAGTAGTAGTCCTATATTAATTACTACTTTGAACGCTGCGTTTTATCCGTTAAAGTGAACGCTGCGTTTTTTTAGCAAAGCGAGTTATGTGTTCAATTTCCCAGTTTATGCGCCCTTTATGTTTAGAATTAGAAAACCTAGAAAAACGCAGCGTTCAAAGTAATAATTAAAATAGGACTACTACTGAAGAGCACCATTGTTCACTTCTGTGGGCTAAAGAAAAATGACCTCTATTATACATCCTTTTCAATAGGGATGTAAGTTACAACTATCTTTTTACCCTTAGTTCCCGGTTCATGCGGCCCCTTATATGCAATTATATTAAAAAATAAATTGTGGTATTTTACTATTTGGTCCCCTGACAGTTTCTTTAGAAAATTGTCGTATTCAGTCATTGCCAAAGTCCAAAGGTTTCAAGCGATCCCTGCCTGTTATGTGCATCCCTGCTTGTGAAACATATCCTCCTGGTTCTAAACTCTTGGAAGGAAAACTCCACTTTCTAAGCTTAAGATGAAGCAAAGAAGGTGATTTTCTTTTCATATTTAAATACATAAAATAGCACGCAGGTCAAATAAAAGGGATAAACTAAAAACTAAAAAGATGCTTAGCTCAAATTGCAGTTCATCTTCAATTTGATGGCACAACATATCATGAGCCTTCAACCTGGGAATATCGAGACAGAGCAACTAAAGAAAGAGTATATCACTTTCATGAAAGAGGTGTATCGACGCCATTGAATTTACCAGGAACTGCATACAGGAAGGCATTGAAGGTAATAATAATAAATTAATAAAGAAATTAATAACATTGAGAACCCCACTTGTATTTTTAATTAGCGGTGCTGAATTTTTAATGTTTCTCTGTCTTTTACAGTCTAGGTCCATCACACTGAAGTTCATAGAAGGGAAAATGAAAGAAAGGATCAAAAGAATCCAAGAGGGAAATGAAAGTTCAGGGGAAGATGATCTTCTAAACTGGGTTTTGAAGCATTAAACTGAACAAATCCTTGACTTGATCCTCAGCCTGTTCTTTGCTGGTCATGAAACTTCATCTGTAGCTATGACTGTAGCTATTGTAATTTTTTGTTTTGATTTTTTATGTTAAGATATTTGAGAGAGATGGTTTACCATTGTCACTTTTTTTTTTTTTTTTTTTTTTTTTGCGCTATAGTGCTACAGTTTTATCAATAAAATAGATATGTACCTAATAGCCTACAATAAAGGGGTGGGGTTTCTTTTTGTTACTTTTTCTTTCGATTTTTGATTTACTAGAATTAGAATAACATTAGTTGAATGTTTATTCATAGTAATGTTTTGTTGTTCATTTGCTCCTCTGGATTCCACATTCAACCATGAAGGACGGCTAAAATGAAAGCGTCATTTTCATTCTCGATTGTATTTTGCAAAAATTAAATAAGGACCCACCTGAAAATTTGAAAAGAATTGTTACATATGGGTGACTGGGAAATGTATCAGACATCATCACCGTTCAAGTGTCTTAAGGTCAATCCAACGGTTAATATTTAAGGGATGTATTACATCCCTAAAAGTAGGGATTATAATAGATTCAAGAGTAATGTGTAATCATTATTCATAGGTCAAACAGAAACGGCAATTTTCAGAACAATGTATTGCCGAAAGGAATCTAAAGCACCTTTGGTAAAAGTAACAAAATATATACACATGTTAAGTTTATGTTTCAATTTATTATTATCAATGATACTTTCTTTCTAACAATATATGATTCATCACTAACTATGACTGCCATTTTCTAAACAAGGCTCCGAGTAGTCGGTACATGTATGCATAAAAAAGTTGTTATTTAGTAGGGGTGAGAATAGGCCAAATTGCTCGTTGGGGGCTTACAGCCCGACCTACATCAGAAGGTCAAGCCAATTTATTAAATAGATCAGGCCAAGACTTTTTGAACTTATCAGATCTCAGACCATTAAAAAAGCCTTTTGAACCTATCAGACCATTAAAAAAGCTTATATAGCAAAACAGGTCAGGTCTCGGACTATTAAAAAAGCCTTTTGAACCTATCAGACCGGCCTATTTATCTAAATATAAATGAAATGTTGATATTTCATATATTATTATTATTATTATTATTATTATTATAAAGATTTTTATTATATTACCTTATAACTATATACTTATTAGCTTGTGTAAATATATAAGTATGTTGTCTTTCATAAAACATTTGAGCTTATAAGTCTATTCAAATACATGCTTATGATATATTCAAGCACCTTACTATAAAACAGACTTTTAATCAGGTTTTCAGGCCAAGTCAAGCTTTAAATAGGCCAGACTCAGGCCATTAAATAAAGTCTATATAAGGTAAACAGACTCAGGCCATGAATTTAAGATGCAGACCAAACTTAGGTCTTCAAAAGCCTAGCTCAGTTCGGCCTATTCCCACCCCAGTTATTCGGTGATAATAACACGATTATGAATTCAAAGTGTTTTTTAAGTCAAATGAACGGTGGCCCCTATTATACACAATTTTAACAAGGGCGAACTTTTACAACCCTCCATTTTACCTATTATAACCCGTTTGCGCGGCTTTTGTTCTCTGTATTTTATTAAAATAAATATTCATAAGATTTGCTATTTCGTCCTTTGTTCCCTTTGCATTAGACAAATAAAGGCTGCACTCTCCCTACATACTCGGTCTAATTTTATTGCACCCAAATTAAGAAAAACATTATAATTATAATTTAAATGAAAATACATATGAGAATATTTTTAAAAGCAACTAATGCCTTACACGTGTTCCCTTGTTTCGTTCCATACTTTACACAAAAACGTTTAATATAAATATCACGGAACAATACTTGTATTAAGCACATGTTACATAATACATATGATTGTAAATGAATTAAATTATTCGTAAATTATTTAAGTTCACCTAGTTAAATGCTAAATCAAGTTTTTTAAATTATAATATTTTAGAATTTTTTTTAACTACATATACCATATATTAAGAATATATTTTAATTTTCATATTATCATTTAATATTAAAATATTTATTAAATACTAAATTCATAGGGTTTAAAAATGGTTTAAATAATATTTTCATAAAAGCAAAAATTATGAAGTTATAATTTAGTTAAATAAGTTAAGCACAAGCTTTAAGTTTGACTCGTTTAAGTAAATGTATCAAGTTTGAGCCACCCATTTTTTTTCCCAAGCGTACTCGACTCGATTCAACTCATTTACATCCCTAATACTACATATTTAAATTCAAATTAATTCCTTAAATGATTAATAAAGATTAGAATCATATGAGAAAAATCATAAAATTGCGCGGTACATTATCCAACATTGACTTGCTTCATCGCCCGCAATATGCATTTTCGATCTATACCAAATATTGACGTTAAGGGGGACCAATATTGTAATTTTTCCAACCAATCAGTCTATCCCAAATACAATTTTGTAATATAAATATAGTAAAAAATTAAAACCAAAACCTTAATCAAATATTAAATACTAAATAAAGATAAACACTCATAATTTTTATTTACATATATAAAGTGTAAGTAGCATTAAAAATTTATGAATTATTTTAATTATTATTTTTTTACTATTTTTTTAATTATTTCACAGTTTATTTTATTTTAAATAATTTTTATCATTAAAAAGTACTAAAAATTTTAATTTATAAAAAATTAAAATTATTATTACCTAATATTATATTTTTGGCTAAAAAATAAAAATAGAATTTATATAATAAAATTTATATAAATATATTCTTTTCTGTCATTTTATATTAATTAGCTAGTTAATCCAGACATTTCTATTTAAATAAATTAATTGATAAATAAATTAATTTATCAATTACCGACTAACTTTTAAATATCTCTAAATTCTAATTAAAATTTATTATATAATTTTACTCAATATATATATAATATTAAAATTAACAAAAAATTAGAGGGCATGGCCCCCTTAATCCTTGAATGGCTTCGCCACTTTCCAAAAGCTTTCTAATCTTTGATTATAAATCATAATCGATTGTAAGAAATACTATCATTTATCCAAGTGCCAAGGTTTTTTTTTTTTTTAAAAAAAAACTAGAACTTATGCAAAATAGATAAATTTACAGTGGACTAGAAGAACCGGTTTTAACCAAACAAATGCTAACCGTACAACACTTTAAAACTTAATCCAACGGCTCAACATGGAGGGTAGTAAGTTACAACCTCAAAAAGAGGGGTGTATAATAGGTTAATATATTTTTTATTTTTTGTTTTTTATTTTTAGTTATAAAAAATGTTTACTTATTTTTTCTCATTTTACTTTATAACTTATATTTCTTAGTGTTGTACAAAAAATAATGAAATCAATACAAAAGTTTTTTATTGTTTCTCGTACAAAATTTTAAAAACATAAAATAAAATGAAAATAGTGTGGTAATTTTGTAATTAAAATTAAAAAATAAAAAATATTTTTTGAAATCAAACTACCTTAATTTTCCTTTCAAGGTTTGGTTCACCATGACGGATGCCAAAAATAAACAAATTTTGACGTCCATAAAAATAATTACTATTTTTATATAAGTTAATGAATTAGCGTGTCACAAAACTATAGACTTTTATAGAAAAATCTATTAGTAACACACGCGCGCGCGCACACACACACACACACACACACATATATATATATATATATATTCATCATCGTGATTATTTGTGTTAAATTTCATAAAATTTGAACACTAATAACTAAGATAATCAAATTGTTGATTTTTTTCATATATTTCAAATGTATATATGACGTTAATTTTGAGACATCTCAGTAATATATCAAATAATTTCAGATTAATGTAAAATTTTATATATATGATCTATATGATAATAACTTTCAATCCAACGGTGGATTACTTAATACATTGATATGTTAAAAAGTTATTGAACGGTGTAATACTTGGTGTAATTTACACGGGTGTAATTTGATCCCTCCTATATATATATATATATATATATATATATATATATATATATATATATATATAGCGGTGTAATACTTAGTGTAACTTACACTGGTGTAATTTGATCTATTCTCATATATATGTGTGTGTGTTAAAAGAAAATTAGAACTGAGTGTAGATACACTAAACATATTTATAGACCGACCACGTGAATTGTAACGTCCTAATTTCTCAATTCAAGAATAAGTGTCCATTGGAAACACTATTCCGAATTTCTGAAATTATTTTGCGTCATTTCGTGTATCGGCATACAAAAACAATTGCCTAAACAGTCCAACGTATGCTTAGGCTACCTCAATATTCAATAACACAATTCTAAACATTCCCCTAAGAAAGACAAGGAGGGACCCACACTTGGCGTGTTTAAGGTTCATAAAACTCTTACTGGAAATCCGGCAGAGTCTCCCCTGAAAACTGGACGTTCCCAATTTCCAGATCCGCCTGAAAACCAACAAAACACCAATACAGTTCATAATAACAGAAGCACTAATCCATTTCAGTAATAAGAGGCCTCCGTGGCGAAACCAAACATTCACATCAATCTCTTAAAATAATACAGTCCAATAACCTATAAGCATATACATATATACACAATTCTTAATTATTAAATCTAAGCGTCCTAAGGCAACTGACAGCTGGGGAGACGGGAGGGTCCGCCTCGAGACTCCGACTCGTCCTCCAATGCTAAGAAATCATTTCCCGCACAACTGAAGATGTTTTCCCACAACGTGGGATGAGACTACGTCCCAGTGAGTGAGGTAATAATGTGTGCATGTGTGGGGAGGCAACACATGATATACAACACTACAACATAACTCAGACAACTCAGAAAGAATTCATAATGACAATCATTCCATAACAATCATATGAGCAGTAATGATTATGCAAGGTAATGAACATGTCAATGCAACTAACATCCAATCTATCTACCGTACTTATTCTAAAGTGTTTCGTTATTCCCCAACACCCAAGGGGTCTTTTCACTATCACGTGTTTTGAGCGCTCGACCATGTGACCAAGGACCGTCGTCTAGGGCCACCCTCATTAAGTTTTTATCATCAAACATGCATGATTTATTTTTAATTGAGGAATCCCATATACCCCTTGGCCTCGAGGTAAATGTGATTGCCTCTCTTGCAACATGAATCCAAGGACCGGAGACAAAGTCTCAGAAACATGAGTCCAAGGATCAACCTCATTAATTCACATGAGTCCAAGGACCGGAGACAAAGTCTCAGAAACATGAGTCCAGGGGCCAACCTCATTAATTTACATGAGTCCAAGGACCGGAGACAAAGTCTCAGAAACATGAGTCCAGGGACCAAAAGTCTGAGTGTGAAACATGATCAATTTAAACATGAAATCTAAGGACTCAAAATAATTCTTTTCAAACATGAAGTCCAAGGATTCAAAAGTCATTAATTTCAACATGAGGTCTAGAAGACCCAAAACTCTTCCTTTAAAAAACATGAGGTCCTAAGACCCAAATCCTTTTCTTTTTCAAAAACATGAGTAAATGATTTCATGAGGATAATAACACTTCCATAAACATGTACATATGCATAATCAACAATTAATTCAACATTCAACATCAACAATCCAACATTCCATAAAATTCCCAATTCCTCTAACCTAGGATTTTATCCAAAATCAAGCAATCCAAAGCGATCCATACATAAATCCTATTTTTAACCTCCAATAATCACATAATCAAGGCTCAATCTTCTATTATACAAGAAAATCCTCAAATCCCCAATTTCCTAACCTAGGGTTTGGCCAACAATTCATATATTCAATTAATCTAGCAATCAACCCTAGGTTTTGCATAAACTCATACATAATCAACTATAATAGCAAGGGGAGGAAGAATAGGGAGCATACATAGGAGAATAACTAAGAAATAAGTGAGTGAGAACCACACTCACCTCAAATGGAGAACCAAAGGGGAGGAGAAATGGAGAAATAGAGGTGGAGGAGAAAGGTGGAGTTGATCCCCAAGCCCTAGAGTGGTAGAGTCCCCCTTTAATCTTCCTCTTCTTCCTCTTTTTCTCTCTTTCTCTCTCTAATCTCTGCTCTCTCTCTAACCCTAAGAGAAGGAAGAAGAAAAATGACATGAAGGAAGAGGGACGCTGTTTTTATAAAAACTTTTGTCGCGCGCACGCTCGAGCTTGCCCCTGGTGCAACGCTTGAGCGTGCAACAACCAGAAGCCCCCTTATGATTCTGCCTCGCGCACGCTTGAGCATGCCCCTGGTGCAGCGCTTGAGTGTGCAACCACCAGAATCCAATTTTATGGTTTTTGATGCTTTTACTCATTCCAAGCTTTTATAATCCCCCAAACCTTCCCTAGAAACCCTGAAATCAATTCCTTATCCTCTCTAATCACCAAATACAATTTCTTTGCCCCTAAAGCCTATTCTTAACCATCTTAACATACCTGATGACTAAACTTAGTATGATATGCCTCTAAGGTAAACCTATGATCACTTGGGGCTTGATATTGGTTTCTTCGTCTAAATTTCCCTTATTATTCATGGACTCTTGACTAAACCTCCTATCCTTTCTAAAAATTCATTCCCACATCCTCTGGTTCTCATTCCCCTCCTAATCCTCTTCTAGATTCTACTTAGGCTCAAACTTTGGGATGTTACATGAATCAATTATTAAAGAGTCGTTTCAACTTAATTAATAGTCAACTATGTTAAAATACTCGGTGGAAAATATCAGATTATGAGTGATATTGCAAAAAAAAATAAAAAATACACCATAAACATCCTGGGGATCAAGGGTTCTCACTTCTAATAATTGACCAAAAAAAGGGTTGTCATCAAAAGGTGGTGTGTTTATATTAAAAGTTTTCAAGAAAAAAAATGGGGAGAATATACAATATATTTTTTAATTTTTTTAGTGGAAATTCATGCTACAATAATAAAAAACAATGGCCTCAGCTAGCCATCATAAACAACCAAATTAGAGAGTCCCCTCTTCAATTCAAACAATATCTCCTAGTTATTAAAATGTCATTTTAGGTACAACATCAATAACTTTATTAATATATCCGTTTTGATATGAGAGACATTACATAGTGAAAAGTCACGTTTAAAATGAAACAAAATATTAAAATATAAGTGTTCATATGATAATCTATCATTTTATTTTAATTTTAAAATTATAAAACCAAAAATTTACTCTTTTTTAAAGGATAAAAAAATTAATTAATAGTAAATTAGGAAGTGTTATCAAGGATAAAAATGAAAAAATAATGCAAGCTAGAAGCTAGTTAAAATAACTTATAATATAAGTTAAAAGCTATTAAAATAAGTTAGTTTACCAAACACTTTTATATTAGTCAAACTATATAATTTATAAACTAGGCAAATAAGTTAGAAACTAACTTATTGGCCTTATCAACAAGAGTTTAATTACTATGTATTTTTGGTCCCTGGCGGTGTGTATGGAAATGACTTTATTGGGAGAGGTAAAACCCACTTTGGTGATCTCTACGCCTCGAAGGGGATTAGTCTATAACTATCGACTGGGGAATACCATTGGTTCACACAAAAAAACATTACTATATATGCACTATCAATATAAAAATTTTTTGTACTAACGTCCGATGATGTGTTGTCACATTAATTAATAAATATGACACCTTTTATATTACTAAACGTCACACATCATTGAATGATAGTGTCAAATTTTTTTACACTGATAGTGTATTAAAGGATAAAAAGAATATAATTGCAAATTAGGAAGTGTTATCAAGGAAAAATGAGAAATAATAGAAGCTAGAAGCTAGTTGAAATAACTTATATTATAAGTTAAAAGCTATTAAAATAAGCTAGTTTACCAAACACTTTTATGTTAGTCGAACTATATAATTTATAAACTAAGCAAATAAGTTAGAAACTAACTTAATTGGCCTTATCAACAAGAGTTTAATTACTATGCACTGTCAATGTAAAAAAGTTTTATATTGACGTCCAGTGATGTGTTGTCACATTATTTAATGAATATGACACCTCATATATTATTAGACATATTAAATGATGTGTGCAATACATCATTGGATAACAATGTCAAGTTTTTTTTTTTTACACTGATAGTGTATAGTTATTAAATTCATATAATAATTTTTTTTACAATTAATACATTTTTTGTTTTTATATATTATGTTTTTTCCTTAACTAAATTTATAGGAGAAGGATTCATTATTATTTCCTTTGGCCACTATAGTTTTACACTAATGATTCACTCTAGCCTTGTGGGTCCTTATGATAAAAACTTGATAAGGAAAGGGATTAAGAGTAGTTGCGAACAAATGTCATGTTATATCACACATATAGTTCTTCACATGTATAATTAGACCTAATTTAACAAACATCAACAAAGTAAACTTCATCTGAAAACCAAAACAGACACCTATGTTTAACATAAGGACATCATTCTTCATTCGTTGGAGTCCAATGCACACAATACTTGTCTATTGGATCACCAAGATCCAATTCAACATCCATCTTAGAAGTCAGATAATTAAAAGATGCATTGTTGGATGATGACGGTTGCCCAACATTAGAACATTAAGGATTGAAATTATCAATGGAAGCTGCAGTGCCAATATAACTTCCTGTGAGATGGGAAAAGTGATTTGCATAGCCTTCTAATTGTCCTAAAAGACGCCCTACGTTTGAGATTGTTTGGTAAGGAGATGTATAAACCAAGAAATTTCAAAATGAGGCACACATGTTAAGCTGTTGGGTTAAATCATGATTTCGTTTAAAACAGGAGGAAAGGTTCTGCTATAGCACATTAGCTCAACGCAGAGTAAAATTATAAATGTATAGGTATTGATAAAGAAAATGGGCATCATATTTTTCTTAATTTATTAGGCATGTTGAAACATGTTTGCAATTGCAACAAATGGTGAGGATCTGATGCAACATGCAAAAATTCATGTCTAGTTAAATAATAGTAATTGTATTTGATTAATAAATCCAAGGGGAACATGCTTATATTCCAGTGTTGGTAGAATTTTTCCCTTTTGAGATACATCCTTATAAGTTCTGCGTCAGCACAAACCCTATTCACAGTGAATGATCCCTCTTGAATAGGTGCGATAATTGTGTCCACATGAACCAAAATTAGCAAACTTTGGCCAATGAGGCGACCGAATATTACTGGATACGGGAAGTAGTCAGGTTCCTTAAAAAAATTGGAGGTGCAGCTCAAAGTGGAGAATGTAACATCCCATAAATTGGAACTTAGGAAACAGAAGGAAAGCCTTAGGTGGTGAACTCAACCAAGAGAGGGAAGTTAGAAGTAGGGTGAGAATTCAGCGGTTAAGTGTGATTTCAGACAAGAAATTAGGGAATTGATTTATCAAGAATTAGAATGGGGAAGAGTTTGGATGAGAACTAAGTTAGAATAAGGTTTTCATGGAGAGGAATTAGGTTTGAGGAGCAGAAAAATGAATTGGAACCAAGAGGGCCACAAACCGAGGTTATTGCTTAATTTTGGGAGTTAGGCCTAATGACCTTGGTGCACTAATTCGCAAATATCTAGAGCCAAGGGTGTCCAATTAAGGTGATTCCACTTTCATTAGAAAGATAATTTCCGGGGCTTTCAGTTTGATATGCTATATGATAGTATTCCGAACTCGTTTGCACCTCCAAACAACAAGTTTACGTGCTGCAGTGCCCAGATGCGCGCTGGAGCGCGCGTGTCCCTGCAGCTCTCTGTTTGGAGCGCGCTGAAGCGCAGTAAAACGCGCCCCAGCGCGCGAGTAGCAGAAACGCTTTAAAACTCATTTTTTCCCTCTCTTCTCATTTTCCTCCGTTCCTTGAGTTTTTAGAGTGAGAGGGAGAGGGTTTTAGAGATAGAGAGGGCTTGGAGATGGAGAAGGGCTTGATTGAAGGTGCTCCACCATTCCTAAGACTTGGATTCCACCATTCCTCCATCATCTTCTTCCTCCTCTTCCTCCATTAGAGCTTCCTTTGAGGTGAGTAAAGCTCACACACTTCCACCTCATCTATTGTATGCTTTTAGTATGACCCCTATCCTTCTATTTCCTCTTCCCTTTGGTATGTGAAATGTTGATTTGTAGTTAGATCGGATGATAAACATGTTTTAAGATGATTATTGGTTGTAGGTGAAAACCCTAGGTTAGAGGAAATTGGGGATTTTGGGATTTTGAGGGTGAAATGTTAATGGGTGACTTCTACAGATGATTCTTGATGATTTATGATGATTTCATCATAGATAGATGTTTTTGCACATGTTAAGAGTGGTAAGGAAGATTATGTTTAAATATAGAAAGATTCATGAACTACGTGTATTATGTATTGCGGGTTCATTGCATCTAAGCCTTTGGCCAATTAACCGGAAAATAATTTTTGAGCTTTGGCTCCCAGAGAAAATGAGTTTTGGCTTCAACCCCAGATCACCTTAATTAATACAAGATTGGACTTCGGTCCCTAGAGAAATAATTGGACTTCGGTCCCCAGAGTAAAACTTGGACTTCGATCCCCAGAGTAATGGCGGGATACATCCCCAAGGAAGACGTTCCTTGTAGTCTGAGCTCAGGTCTAGCCCCAGAGATAGTGAAAAGAACCCGTCTGCCGGGTAAAGCAGATCATGCATTCATGCACATCATGTTTACTTGAAATGTAGCATTAGGCTTTTATAAGATTGGGTATAGTTCATTTGAGATAATTTAAAGAGTTCATGTATGCTATGTTGATGTATGTAATATGGGTTTATTTATGAATTGTTGAATGATGTGCTGCATTGACATATGCCTGCCACCCCACACTGCTTGCTGCATGCTTTGCTCACTGGGACCGTAGTCTCACCCCACGTTATGGGGATATATTTTAGTTATGCAGGATGTTCCAGTTTCATGTTCAGAAGGGAAGTGAAGCTCTTGGAGTGGATTCATCCATTCCCATGGAGGCTTGATTGTAGCTGAATTATATTGTGTTGTGTTGTTATAGACTGTACTGGTGGTTTTGCTGGATTTCGGTTATGATAGAAATTGGTAAACGTCCAGTTTTTAGGGGAAACTCTACCGGATTTTTGGCATGAGCTCTGTGAACCATAACACTCAAAGTGTAGGTTCATTCCCTAGGTTTTGATTGAGGATTTTGTAATAAGAATAATGATGCTTGATTTTGTAGAAGCTTAAGCAAACGTTGGGTTGCCTAAGCAATTGCGTGATTTGCTTGACGATATCGTAAATGGCGCAATAGTGTTTCCAACGGATATTATTCTTGAATTGAGAAATTAGGACGTTACAGCGAAAATATATACAATGAAGCAAAAAGGAGAATAATTTAATGAAATGATCTCTTTAGAATTTACAAGATCTTTGCAAGAGATTTGAAGCAATTTTTCAACGTCTTCATCAGGGAGTTTGAAGTGGGTGAATTAATTTCCATCAGAAACTTGAACCTTGATGTTGAACTTGGAAAGGTGATTTAGTTTAGTTCTATTGAGCGTATATGAGTATATTATGTCTAACCAGGACTTTCAAATGGAGTAAATAAGATGCATTTTTGTATTAAGAATCTAGCAACATTAAGTTCACTGAAAATGCTATTAATATTATGAGCAAAATATGCTTCCATGATATTGCGAAGGTAACGAATGCATAATTAGAAGTTGAACCAACTGAAAGCCAACGACAACAATTGGTAAAAATCACGGAACCATGTTGAGAAGTACATACCTTGGCGTAACCGAAGAATTCCAATCAGAGTTAAATGATATATTATTTTCAGAAGGGATTGGTTGGGACAGACGTCTTGAGTGCCACCACAAGTCCTCTTCAATGACTGTCATTATTTTCCCCCAAACAATGAACAGACCATCCTGGGGAGACAATGTGAACACATTTATAAAGAAAAAATCGAATATTTACACAACAATTGAATCAAATTGATTTGCATTTTTCAATATGTTACATCAGGTTGTTGAATAAGTTGGCCTATTTCTCTCCGTGGGTGACAAGTAAGGAATTCATCTGTTAGGGAAGTGCTTGGAGCAGTCATTTGTTTGAACTAAAGCTTGGAGTCTAGTTTGATATCATTGATATCCAACCTACATGAAAGAACGTGAAGTGGACTACATTAGTTGATATAAAATTAGTTAAGCAATAGTTAGACAAAATGATAAAGGTGTTTTTGTTGTGTGAAAAAAAAAAACTACTTCAAGGACAAATTGTTAGTAGCTTGATTAATTAGTTGTATACCACTTTTTCATCTCAAAAACATCTAGTATCAAAGGAGTGAAAAGCAACCTAATAATATGGTTGACACCCTCTATAGCAACTTCCCCTACAGATCATAAGCATTTGAGGCAATGTGTGGGTTTAAAGGTTATTGTTGAGGTTTCTATGTAACAGAATTAAATTGTAAGAGTGAAAATTTCAAGAAAAAAAAATAGTCCAAAAACAACCACGTCATTGACTGCAATTCGTGCCAATTGGACAACTATTGGAGTCCCAGGCCCATGGACCCCTCACAAAATGCAACAGATCGTCGACGTGATTGTCGAATACCACACACTCAGTTTTCCAACTGAAGAATATGAAGGACAATAGTTATGTAGACACAATGGTATATTTGATCTTAAAAGAAGGTATTATTTATTGTGATAATTAGAGCTTACGTATGGGGTCTGTTAATTCCAAGAAGAGAGCTTTGGCTTCTTTGTCATGTTGCATATATATCCTTTCAGAGGATATATAAGTCAATAGTCCAACCTTATATGGCACCAATACAAATAGTATAAAATCAGGGATTTGACAAAGGGAATGAATATATAATTTTGAATGAAGAATTCTCAAACTAGGGGGATATAATCTCATTGATTAGGTACTTGGAGACAAAACTTCCTCCTGCTAAGTTCACCTGTTGTAATAGGTGAAAGTCCATAAGTAAGCAAAGGGTGACGGTCAATGAGGATGATCTGTGAACATATGTCAAACACCAATTTGAAGGGATGCCTAGTTGGCCTAATATCTTCATCGTTTGGTGCAACAACAACATGTTGAATATCATATTTATGGCCTTCAGCCAACACAAGCCTTTTCATATGTAACACATCCTGACTTATAGATCCTTGTATTTTAGTTCCCTTTAGAAAAAAGTTTAAGCAAAGCACATATTAGATTTGGGACATGACACATGGGATTACAATAGATGTAGCATGCTTGGCATAAAAATGACAGATAAGGAGGTACAATATGCTTGAAATAGATAAGGAAATGAGGCAAACCTATGAATCAATGAATATCATTTCCACACTAAGCACACGAGATAGGTTGTAACATCACAAAAATCAGGACCTAGAGAATACAACGAAAGTCTTAGGTTATGAATCCATTTGCAAGAAGTAAGTTAGAAGTAAGATGAGGACTTAGGAATTTGAGGTGAAAATAAGACAAGAGTTAGAGAATCGGTTAAGAGTTGTGAGTTTTAAGGGAATCAAGAAGGGAAAAACCAAGTATTAGGCCAAACATAACCTTAGAGTTAACTTAGAAGGAGTCACACCTGGTGGTGGAAAGGAATGCATGGTGAAGAGGCGCGGAAAGAACTAAGCTTAAATGAATTGGCGGGAAGGAAGAGGAGAGGCGTAGACTGAAGGAACCGGGGTAGGAAGTTGATTTCATGGAAAGGAACAAGAGAATAGAGGAGCATATATAGTCCCACAGACACTTAGAACCCTTAATCTTAGCGTTATTGAAGTGAATTGATGATTTACATCATGGTTCACGTGATGTGTGCCCCGTTGGGCTTCAACCAAGGTTGTTGCTTAAATTTGGGTTTTCAGCCTAATGACCTTGGTGCACTAATTTGCAAATATCTATAGTTGTAGATGTCCAATTGAGGTGATCCCACTTGCATTAGAAAGCTAAGATTCGGGGCTTCAGTTTGATATGTAATACGATACATTCCGATCTCATTCGCATCTTCAAATAGACTCATTCTCGCTCAAGTGAGAAACTGCTCGCTTGAGCGAAAATATCAGCAGAAATAGGATTCGAAATGCTATCAATTTCGCTTGAGCGAGAATCCTCTTGCTCAAGCAAAAATCTGGCAGAAAGTAACTTTTTCAATTTTGCTCAAGCGAAATTATTTCGCTTGAGCGAGAATACGCGAGACCAATTTTTAAAAACGGAGATCTAGGGCTTCCAACCCTCATTTCTCTCATTCTAGAGAGAGGAACTAGAGAGAGAATGAGTAGATTAAAGGAAGAATCATGGATTGGAGCCACTCACACCATTCAAGGAGCTTGGATCTTCATCCTTATCCTTCCATTCCTCTCTATTTTCTCCATTAGAGGTGAGTGTGGTTCACCCACTCACTTTCATGTTGAATGAATCTCTTGGTATGCTCCCTATTCCCACTTCCCTTCCTTGCATTGATATAAATAATCAGATTTCTGGTCCATAGACTCATGTTCCCAAGACTTTGTCTTCGGTCATTGGACTCAGGTTAAAAGAAGAGAAATCATGTTTGAAACTATCATGTTTAAGGGTAAGGTCTTATAGCCTTCAGGAACGACGATTCCTATTAGCCTGAGCTTAGTCTAGCCTCATGTAAAGTGGAAAGACCCCTTGGGTGTTGGGTAAAACACTTCAGGACTAACCTTGCACTTATTGCCTTCATGTATGCATTTTATTTCAGTTTGAGTTTCCATTGTGATTGATGCATATCATTTGCTTGCTTTGCCCACACATGCATGTTTTACCACATTCATTGGGACGTAGTCTCATCCCACGATGCGAGAATTATATTTAGTTGTGCAGGTTGCTGTCCAAATGCTAGACTAGAGAGTTGAGGGATCATTTGGATGGGTTGTTGAAGATTTACCTGTGTAGTCTTTTTGGAATTCTGGACTAGTGGATAGGATGTGAATTTGTAGTGTTGTAATTAAGCCACCGAGTGACATTTTTAATTGTAATCATTGAGTGGTGATTGGATAATTTATGCTTAAGTAACGGTTGGATTACCTAAGCGTTGTAATGTATTGTTTGTCGATATCGATAATGAGCAAAAGAATTTCAAGAATTTGGAAATGGTGATCCCAACAAGCATTAATTCTAAATTCAAGAATTAGGACGTTACATAGGTCACTACAAAAAGGACTACCATATAATATGATAAGATTAGCGGTGGTCCACCAAGGAGGCAAGTTAGGAGATATCTCCTTCACTTGGAAAAACAGTGCAGACATGGCTGACATGGTATTTTTCGTTCGTGTGTTTACAAAATAGTTTGAAATAGTGATATACCTTCACCCACAAGAAGTGTTACATACAAAATGAAATATAATATTTAAAAAGTAATTTATTTAATAGAGAGTAAGTGTCTTTCACCATCTCTGCTGCACTAGGTCACATAGAAAGTGGTGAAATAATTTTTTGGCAAATTAAAAGAGGGTTTGTGTTATTATGGTAAGAAAAGTAAAAATGTGAAAGGTAGTATGGAAAGAAATAGAAAGAGCGAAATAGGGAAGAGAGAATTGAGGGAAGAGAAATAAGTAAGAAATTGAGAATAATTATAAGTTATTTGGTGGGAAAAACAGATAAGTGAATTAAAATGGAAATATAATGGATCACAATTGATAAATTAAAAATTGTGCTTGAATAAGCAATAAAAAAATTACACTTACAACTATTAAATGTACCAAGTTTTGTGTGAAATATTTAAATATATAAATGAAAGTAATTTAATTTATAAACCAAGGAGAAAATGAATTAAAAAAACGTGAAGATTGATACATACCCATGATTAAATACGACTTATTGAATTTTTTTTAAACTAAACTTAATGAACTTAAAATTAATTAAATAAGGTTATTCTTGAGAAAATAAAAAAATATAATGAAAATAGTATATTTAATAAAAATAAATAGTAACTCAGGACCAAAAGATGACAGTATGAGTAGGACAGTCAAGTTACGTGTTTTTTTTTTGTTATAATTTTATATCCGTTCAGGTACCTGAAGAAGACATTTGTCCAAAAAATTTCATCCCTTTTTTGCCTGATATTTGGCACAATTACTCGGCATTCAATTCTTTCCTTTTAAAATGCCCTCAAGCAAAACAAAACGTAAGTTAGTAAAGAAGTGAATAGTGCATGGGTCCCTATGTGCGACCTGCTTTCCGCCACCCCCTTGTCTGCACTGAAAAAAAAAAACTTTATCGTTTTTGTCTTGGTTCATTTCCATTTCCACCCCCCAATATTTGTGCTTCCAAAACTGGCATTAAGAAGTGACTCCATACTGGAGCTCTACTGGTGTAAGAACTTTAGTTATAAAAAATTCACATTAGGCATGAAATAATATTTTCAGAATAGTATAAGGGATTATGTGGTCATTAGAACTTGGGTATTTTTTTTTACATTTTTGGTTTTCGCAACAATCAAATTGGGGATATTCTGACAAACCTAAAGATGACCCATGAAAATGAATGTATATCTGTTTAGTAGCCGCCAGAAGGAGCATCAGGTGATCGACATCATGTTTTTATGATTAATAAATACATGTACAAGTGGTGGGCCTCTAAACAGTGCACGAGTGAAATAAGTGGAAAGAATTGATATCTATAGTAGTCGTGAAAAGCTTAGGTGAAGTAAGCATAATCTAACAGCCTTACTCTAATGATATCCGTTACCCTAAGGCAAGTAAACAGGAATCCATATCTGAAAGTTAGACTAAAGTAAACAATAAAAGAACAGGAAACTTTCAACAAATTGAATAGTATAACCCTTTAGAAATAGCTTTCATTATCACAATAAGTCCAATATTAATGATAGCCACAATAAAACAATAAGGTACGACAGTCGCAAAAGTTTTAAACAATCAGATCACAAATAGATATGAATGGTCTAAATATCTGTGAAGAATTAACCACGTTAAGTCTAAGGGATATTAAGTAGAAACCATAAGGGAAGAAAAAATTATTTAAATAGATGAAGACATGTCTGTTTCAGGAGATGAGGATGAGGATGATTTATCAGAGTAGGGAAGTTTGATTCCAATGACTTGGATACGCATCGAGATAGAAGGAAAGATGAGATGAGGAGTTGTGAGTTAGTTTAAATAGAGAGGAGTTTCAGGGAGAGAGAATGAGTGCGCAAATGACAAAGAGCAGTTAATGAAACGGTTGAGAGTGGTTGGCTCTCCTTTTTATACAGTAACGGCTAGTTTACTAAGAAATGGGGAGTTACTAGCCGTTGGTTAACGGCTCTTTTTACCCACAGTAACGTCTCAGTCAATAGTGAGACATGAGTTGAGACGCATCATGAGATGCTACTCGTCTAGCATGCTCCTGAGACGTCATCTCTTCACAGATGACTCCTTTCAGTCTCATCTCTGTGAGACTCACAGCTTGTCTCATCTTACAATTCTTAACTAAAAGAGCACATATTTAATAATTTTAGATTCTCAACGAACCTTTCTTCCACTAAAGGTTTAGTGAAGATATCAGCAAGTTGATTTTTAGTATCAACAAAAATAATTTCAATATTCCCTTTCTGCACATGGTCTTTTATAAAGTGATGCTTAATATCTATATGTTTAGACCTTGAATGATGGATGAGATTTCTTGCAAGGTTTATAACACTTGTATTATCACAATATATGGGAACTATGGAATACCTGAGTGCATAGTCTTGCATTTGGGACTTGATCCATAATATCTGAGTGTAGCATGCAGCTGCTGAGACATATTCAGCTTCAGTTGTGGACAAAGCTATTGTATTCTGTTTCTTGCAAGACCAGGATATAAGACATTTCCCAAGGAATTGGCAAGTGCCACTTGTGCTTTTCCTATCCATTTTATCTCCAGCAAAGTCAGCATCACTGTATCCTATAAGGTCAACACTTGAACCTTTCTCATACCAGAGACCAAGATTAGTGGTTACTATTAAATATCTAAAAATTCTTTTTACAGCAGTAAGATGAGATTCCTTAGGGTCTGATTCGTACCTTGCACAGATGCCTACAGAATACTGAATATCAGGTCTGCTTGCAGTTAGGTACATAAAAGATCCAATCATACCTCTGTAGAGCTTGTCTGAGATAGCTTTACCAGTCTCATCTTTGTCAAGTTGAGTTGAGGGGTGCATTGGAGTCTTCATTGGCTTTGCCTCACTCATTTTCAACTTTGTCAGCAGATCTCTTGCATACTTCTCTTGACAGATGAAGATGCCTCCTGACAATTGCTTTATTTGCAACCCAAGAAAAAATCTCAGTTCACCCATCATACTCATTTCAAATTCTCCCTGCATGAGACTTGAAAATTCTTGACAAAGAAACTCATTAGTGGATCCAAAAATAATATCATCCACATAGATTTGGACAATCAGAAAATCTTTGTTAACTTCCCTTTTGAACAATGTGGTATCAATCTGCCCTCTGGTGAATCCATTTTTAATTAAGAAAGAGCTTAACCTGTCATACCAAGCTCTTGGAGCTTGCTTGAAACCATACAAGGCCTTTTTGAGTCTGAGGACATACTCTGGATATGGGGATCTTCAAATCCCGGTGGTTGCCTTACATAGACTTCCTCTTCAATAATTCCATTTAGGAATGCACTCTTCACATCTATTTCATAGAGTTTGAAGTCTTTGTGAGCAGCAAAAGCCAATAGAATTCTGATTGCTTCAAGTCTGGCAACAGGAGCAAAGGTCTCATCATAATCAATTCCTTCCTGTTGATTGTATCCTTGTGCCACAAGTCTTGCTTTATTTCTCATGACTTTGCCTTTCTCATTTAGCTTATTTTTTAATACCCATCTGGTTCCAATAATGGATTGATAAGAGGGAGGTGAAACCAGATCCCAGACTTTACTCTTTTCAAATTGGCTCAGCTCTTCTTCCATAGCCTTAATCCAGGACTTATCATTGAGAGCTTCTTGTATGTCTTTAGGTTCTATCTCAGATAGAAGAGCCATAAAGTTCTCAGCATCTCTAAAGGAAGATCTGGTCCTGACCCTATTTGAAGTCTCTCCAATGATCTGATCTCTAGGATGAGATCTCACTAATCTCCAGCTTCTGGGTAGTTGAGATGCATGCTCATTCTGGATTTCAAGACTTTCTTGTCTTGGTTCCCTAATCTCAGGTTGTTCATCTGGTTTATCTTCTTCTTCTTGAAGTACATGAGATAGGTTAGGATTGATGCTTCTGTGAGACATCATCTCAGATTGAGCTTCTCTTCTTTGTTCAGGCTGAGATGATTTCATTAGTTTCTGTTCAGGTGAGGATCTCTCTTCAGCTTCCTGAGTTGAGATTCTCAATTCTCCCATCATTTCTTCAATTTCTTTATCTACTTCTTTCTGAGAATTGCCCTGTATCTCATTAAAGACTATATGCATAGATTCTTCAGTAGATTTAGTTTTTAGATTGTATACTCTATAAGCTTTTGAAGTTTGGGAGTATCCCAAGAAAATTCCTTTGTCAGATTTTGTATCAAACTTCCCTAGTTGATCTTTAGTGTTCAGGATATAGCAATCCCACCTAAATATATGAAAATATGAAATTGAGGGTTTTCTCCCTTTCCACAGCTCATATGGAGTTTTGTTTAAGATCTTTCTTATAGTGACTCTGTACATATTTTGTAGGAATTATGACTTGGAGGGAAAGCTAAGAAGAATAGAGTCAAAAAAGGAGAAAAAGATAGCTTTGGCAACAAGTTTGTGAAGTTGGTTGAATGTCTCTAGAAGGGGGGGTTGAATAGAGACTTTAAGAATTTGTTCCTGAAATTTGCACGCTGAAATTGAAAGTTGAGACGTGATCTCAAGTCTGCTGACTTAGGGTCTCTATTAAGACAGGGTATAAGCAGTTTCAATTTCAGTTGTTTCAATTGTGTTCAAGTTGTCTTTAAATTTCAAATCAGATTCAGTTATATTTTAAAACAATTACTTAGTTGTTAACAGATTTGAGATGAGTTAAGTGTAAAGCAAAATAAAGGAATAAGGGAGAGAGATGGCACAAATATCTTATCCTGGTTCACCCACACCTTAGGCTACGTCCAGGCCTCACAACACGTGAGATTTCCATTATTGACAACCCGTCAATTACAAGTATTATTACAGCCTCTTCAGGACTTCTCTCACACCAAGCGTAGGAACTCCTACCTTGGCTGAGCCACAAGTATTCTTACAGCCTCTTCAGGACGCACACACCTCACTCTAAGACTAGGCACACTCCTATCTTAGATGAGACAGGTTACAAGAATAGGATGTTGTGATGAGTCTAGCTTACAAACATACAATGTATGTATAGGCAGTAGGCATAGCTAGTGATTCTCTCTTCTAACTGAAAATATTACAATTCAAACATGAGAGAAGGATGGAGACTAATGAGATTCTCAAGTTGAGATCAGGTCTGAATATGAACTGCTTGAGACAAGCACTTGATATGTCACTTGAGATCAGTTTAGATGCAGTAGATGTTCAATGATTTGTATATTCTCTCATGATACACTGTTGACTTTAGCCCTTATATTTCAAAACAGAAAACTAGCCGTTTTATGGCTGTTTCTAGCCGTTGAGAATTGTTGCTGAGAGAAGAGATTTTTCTATTGAGAACAAAGCAGCTTTTCAGAGTCTGAAGGTACTGTGTCAGCGTACTTTTATACTTTGTCTTGACCCTGTGCTGACTTTTATTTTGTCTTCTCATGCTGTTTTTGAGTCTTGTTTTTTGTTCTGAGTCTAGCTCTCTTTCCTTGCTTCTGAGCTAAGATCTCATCAGATACGTCTGACCATGAGACAGCGTCTTAAGCTGAACTTGCATCTGTTCATGACTTTGCATCTCAAGCTGTTCTTGAGTCTCACAATTGGAACAGTGATGAATCATATTGATCTCTTCTTCACTTAAGTTCTAGTCTCATTTTTTGACTTGTGTTGCTCTTGTGAGTCTGCTTCTCTTTCATGAGATGATCTCTAGACTTTGCATATGATCTTGAGACTACGTCTCAAGCTGTTCTTAAATCTCTTGCTGTAGCAGCTTTGAGTTTTGCTTCTTATGCTTCCTTATTTCTGAATTTCTATGTTTATACTTTAAGGATCCTTTTTTACAATTGATGTCCTGATCAAATCCCGCATAAACAAAAACTAGAGATCTCTGCCACATCTTGAGCACATGGTTAGTAATAACAAGATGCATCTCATATATTTAAACTCAGTGATTTGACATATTAAAAACTCTTGGAGGTGAGTTTGTGTCAACAGTTTGGACGCTTGGGCGCTCAAACCTCCATCTGGAGGTTTAAACGCGCGTTTCCTTTCTGAAAACGAGGACGCACGTCACCCTTTCTGAATCTGGGCGTTCAAACCTCCATTAACGCGCGACCTTTTTGAGAAAAAGTACTTTTTTGCTGCGTGGTAATCATTAGGCGTTCAAATGGAGGTTTGAACGCCCGTCCTTTTTGGAAGTAAAGAAAATCACGCGCGCGTCCTCTTTCTTGGAATGTAATGATTACTGGGCGTTCAAACCTCCATTCTGGAGGTTTAAACGCCCAAATTCAGACAGCTTGCAACAAGGGCATAAAAATAGCGAAATAGGAAAGAAAAGGGAGCTTTTTGGTAATCCTCATCTCCAAGTTTCCTCTTTGGAGCTCCGCTAGGGTTTGCTCCTCCATTTCTTCTTCTCCATTTCTATTGGGTTGTAAGTGCTACTATGAGTAGCTAAACTTTTATTTTGGGATTGAATGTAATCTATTCTAATTTGGATGTATTTTGGATTCATATATCTATAGAAATTTCGTTTCTTTTCAATATTGGCATTTTTGTTCTACTCTTAATGCTTGATTCTATTAACTCAGTAGTATCTTGATTTAGATTTCTTGAAGTAGCGGGAACATATTTCGGAAATTCGATTTGGACGAAAAATGCTCGATAGGTCGAAACGCTAGGAATGACTTTCGATTTATCGATACCTTCAAAACTTCTTTTCTTAATGCTAGGCAAATTGTTAAACATTGGAGGAATCGGTGTTTAGGGGGTTGTTCTAAGGATTTCACATTGGAGGAATCGGTGTGAATGATTTTAGCTTGTGCTTCAATGTTGTTTAGTTCGAATACTATAGGTTTTTGATTTCTAAAATACGGAAGAGTGCGATAGATGAAATTCAATCCCAGTTTTTCCCACTTGAACCTTCCTAAACTTTTACTTTGCATTTTATTACTTTTATGCATTTTTACTTTAGTTGGTATAAAAATCAATCATGAATCAAATATTCACCTTTGTGTACATATACTTAGTAAGCTAAACTTTGAAATTTGATTGAAACCGTTCCTCGTGGGTTCGAAACTCTTACTTAAAAACTATTATACTATTGTGACATAGGTACGCTTGCCAAGGTCCAACAGACCATAATGTGTTTGTGCAGGTGTTGCGCATGTATAAACGTGGTTAGGTAGGACATAGGGGCCCCGCTACGATGACGCCATGTGTTCATTTGATAAAGAGCTGGAAGGTTGTGGCACATGGGTTAATTTCACCGGTTCACAGCTGCACATGATGCAAAGTGTGATTAGTTTAAGCATCAATGCGAGAAAGGCAAAGGTTGAAAGTAAAATCCAGGTTAGGATCTTCACTCCAGTTTTTTTCATGTGCATGAAGTACACACACCATATATGAATATACTTGTGGCCAATGGCCACTATATCAAGGTTAAATCTAAAAACAAATCCTCTAGCTGATCTGATTAATCCAAACTAGCTTTATTACAAGTAGCGATAAAAAAAAAAGAAACTACTTGTCTCTAATAACAAATTTCCGTTTGTTTTCCTTGTGCCTTCCTCACGTTCTCAAAATTTGACAACAATGTATTCTTTCTGCATACCCCCTCATAGTATATTTTTATGCCCTCATTGGCTTGTGTGTACTTTTCGCAAAGAATGCGTGCTTTGCAAGACACCAATGGCATTTATGTGCTTGTCGGGAATAAAAGTGAGGCAATCAATACAAGCATGAAACCCACAAAAGTTGTTTGATATAAATAAAGGTTTAACACATTTATAATTTCCACTCCTCACTCGCATTGGCTCTATTTTGTACTTCTATGAAGTTCTCACACTGTGCAATTAAAGAGAAACATGTTACAAGTAAGCACAACAAGATGACTGCAGATATAACCTTAGTGTGATCAGTGGACCAAAAGTAGAAAATAGAAGAATGTTAATGGAGTCTTCATATAAAACATCAATTAAAAATGAACTCTTTCTGACCTTCGAGACTATACATATGAATATAATTTTTGTTGAAGTTAGAGTGGTGTTTTATACGGGGAATGGTTTGATGCCTAACACAATATGAATTCTATTGTT
This sequence comes from Sesbania bispinosa, assembly GCA_026901365.1. NCBI lineage: Eukaryota > Viridiplantae > Streptophyta > Magnoliopsida > Fabales > Fabaceae > Sesbania > Sesbania bispinosa. The sequence continues at coordinate 207,235 of QLOH01000247.1, forward strand.
AATTTGGTACCATATTCATGTGGACAATAGTCCTATAGTTACTATGAATCCCATGCTTTCCTTCTCATGATGACAGTCTTATTTTTTGAACTATAACCGAAGACAATTTTACTGTGGACAAAAAGTAGAAAATGGAAGCATGTTACTGGATTCTTCATACAAAGCATCACGTAAAAATGAACCCTTTCTGACATTCGAGACTATAGATATGAATATAAATTTTGTTAAACTTTGAGTGTTGTTTTATATGAGTAGAGGTTTGCTGCCTAACACAGTTTAAGATTCTGTTCTTAAGTTGAGATTATATTTATATGGAGAGTATTAGTAGTACTCGTAAATCAAACTGATTTCTATGTTTTTATTCTTGTGATGGCAGTCTTATTTCTGGGACAATAACCAAAGACAATTTTAAGGCGATGAGTCCTATTTTTGACTATTTTTAAGGCAATAAGCCCGACTGTCTGAATAATAAATTGCAACTAAGTAGTCTAAAAAACAATATAAGACATACACTTTCTGAACTATGCACCAACCTTTTATATAAAAAAGAATTTATAAAGTAACATAATCTAATAGATTTGAGGATGCATTGCAAAATTTCTCTCAGACCAATTATAATTTAAAATGGGCAGCAAACCAGATTTTGTTTTGACTTTGATACAGACTATTAAAAAGTAAAGGCAACCAAGTATGTGACACTTGACAGGAAAATGGCATGAAGCAACATTTTCAAACATAACTTTATGTAGTCCCTTAAAATGCAATTAAACAACTAAATTATCTCTGCCAAGAATAATTCAAACAAAAACTATAAAGTAAAACATCAGTAACACGAATGTAGTTCAACAATAAAAGGAAACACCAATTAATGTGAACTTTGTGTTTATCGAAGAAAATATGCAGCAATTATCAAATTAGTGTTCTATGGTATTTCTATTAATTCTCTCTTTTGGTTAGAGCAATGATTGTAAATCCTGATGGTGGTGCACTGTATTTGCAGCTTTATAGGCAATTAAGTTGGAGAAAAATGTTAGCATTATATAGGATTCAATGTTATAGCCCTGTTATGGGACGTAATAAATTTATGGCTTCCATTTGGTGTTCTTTCCCTAATATATTTAGAGCAAACTCCATGCCATATGTTTAGAATATTGTTAAGTTTGTTTTCATTCATTAGGATGTATTCCTTTCCTTTTTACATTATTTGGCTCTAAAAAGGGATATATGTTCCTCCTTCCAATTTGTTCCTTAGATTTTCTATGTACTAATATTCATCTTCCTAACAATCAATATTTAGCAGTTAGAAAGCGGGAGAAAATGAGAGGAAGTGAAAAAAAATGTCTGGCTACACTGATCTGAAAAAGTATAATCTGAGATGTCTCTGCAAGGTGAGATCACTTATTTATAGTATAAAGAGGATTTATTTAACCTTTAAACTTGAAGAATTGATTATACCTTTTAATTACTTAAAAATTTCTTACTTCCCCTATTTTTTATCTCTATACTGGTTTAATTAATTATTGTGTTCTTAATTGATTCAATTAAAACATGGTATGCATGTTTTCTTTCACCCATTTCTCCTGCCATGTACTATTTATTTTACACATGTTATAACTTAGTCTTACAAACTTAAATTTTAAATTTTTTATGTTTTTACAAATGTAAACAAAAAATGACAGAGGACCTCCTTAAATTGTTTGTTAGTCTTAATTTGGGCATTTTCTCATGGATACCTCACCAGACCTTTATCGTTCTACACCATGTATGAAAGGGATAATTATATGTGGAGCTATTATCCACATTCAGAGTAAGGGATTGTGAATATCAATGATTAGGGAACCTAACAATGATGAACAAATTAGATGGGAGAGTGAGCTGGAATAACCTATGCGGCCACACTGAACGTGTGCAAGTGATACCCTCATAAACGGATGGGATGGATCGAACATGGGCGATCCTTGCTGATGAAGCCATGTGCCCACCTGCTGCAGAAGACGGTGGTCACGACACACGCGTAGCCAGCGGCGGCGCACAGATGCATGCCCAACGAAGTGGTGATTAGGTTATGCTCCAATGGGAGAGTTCCCAAACATATGAAGTGCATCAGCAAGAGTTGGGCCACAACAAATTTTACTGAAAGTGGGCCTGCCATGAAGCTGACCTCATTAAACCCGTTGCTAAAATCCAAACATGGTGGGCGGCCACAATACCTTCTCATTTTAAAAGATGATTTTTGTTGCCTGCAGAATTATATGCTAAAACAATTCGGAAAGACGAATCATACTTCTGTTAGGCTGAATGTAATTTATCGCATTACTTCGACCACCGGGAAAAAAAACTACAGAAAGTGAACCATATTAATTAACTTCTAATTGAAAGAACTGCCAAATCCAATTATGATTGGAGACCGAATGAAAGGTACAACCTGCGGCACATTTCAATTTCTTGATGCCTACATTTAAAATGAGATGAAATCATGTTGAGGCTGGATTATTTAACGGAAATACTATGGCCTAAAAGATAGAAAAGCTTTGGAGGATGCTCAGGCCAAATGAAGGATGTAAATAATCACATAGCAACATATGCATTAAAGCAAAACAGGGGTAAAAAATAACAAAATATAAAGACTTGCTATATTTGATTAACCTTCCAACATACAAGTATACCCCAACACTTAACAGGAGAAGGTAGGAATCTCACACATCATCAGAATCCAGAAACCTTCCTTGGATGTGTCAGAAGAGCCTACTTCCTATTTCTAGAAGACCTAATATGAACTTAAGGTATATGCACACAATGGCCACTAAGCCAAAGCCCAAAAGTGCTGCTCATGAGCATAATTTGCAAAAAAAAAACATAAAAGCAGGAAAGCCATATTCACATTAAGTGCGTGGGACATGATTGAGTAACATTGTACATAAAGCCTAAAAACACTTGAGAACTCCATATAAGTTGTTGACCATTTATCCTCTCTCCACCTTCACTCCTCTAAGCTTTGTTCTCATCTTCTTGTTAGAGGGAGGATCATCACCGTCACTAGGACCACGCTTGGAGCACACTATCATGGAAGCCGCAGATAATGAGCATTGACCAGAAGATGGAGGAGTGGCATCAACTTCACTTGCAATTGAATTACATTGAGGGGACAAATCTATGACACAACTTTTTCCCTTAGCCTGTTACAATTTGCTAAAGGTTGGTGCAAATTTTAGCTGCACAAAAGATAGACAAATAAAAAGACACAAGTCTGAGATAAGGATTAAAGTAGAAGTGGTCAATATAGTTGCATTAGGATGAGAAACAGGGTAGTTATATGTAACATTCAAGGGGGTGTCATCGTCCACAATTTCCTTGAATTCATTGATTAAGGATGAGTCTGTGCAAATCTTTCTGACTATATAGCACTCATCATAAAGGAAGAAATTGTCCTCCTTTCTCTCAACACGGAATAACAACTCACTCCCAACTAAACTTAATATTTCATCAGGGTATGCATCCTTGTTTTTCCCCTGTGACAGACTTATGAGGCAGAAATACTTGTGTAAAATGACAATCCAACAGCTGGAAATAGCAAAATGAGATGTAATTTTAAAAGAAACCTTATTCTCAGCTACAAGATCTTTGCATTGTCTCTTTAGTAAGTAGGAGCATTCTGAGTCAAACATGATAAGGGGCGCAGACTCAATTCCATCTGAGACAACAACTTTAACCTTATACCTACAAACAAAAATAGAAGTAATATCACAGGTGGGGCCAAAAGCAATAAAGATTAGCAAGACACGAAACACGAATTCATACACGAAAATAGGGGATAGAATTTGAATAAGTATCATTTTGTTTGTAGCCAACCTTGGTCACATGTCATAAACCTCCATTTGGCACTCATCACAGTAGGGTGGGCTCACATCAAAGTTTACAACTCTCATGGAAGTACACCCTAGGTACCACAATGGTACCCAAGACAATGAATTTTCCATCCTAATGTTAAATACATCAAATCAAGGCAGTGATTAACAATGGAGACTTTGAATTAATAATGGTAGTGAAAGACTTTTGAGAGCATTGAGAGATTAAATGTTTATGTTAATACCTCTAGCAACTGAATGAGTTCACCAACAGTTTTTTTGGGGTATAGTTTCAAAAACTGGCCGCAAAGGGAGATGAGACGATTTTTCTCAGAGATAATAATAGAGATTGAAACATCTGATTCGATCTCATGCACCACAACGCTAAAAAAAATTCATAAATATAAGGGTTTTAAGCAGGAAAGACAATTTGAATCTCATTTCCAAATGAAAACACAACGAAATGAAGGACAACAACGATGAAGGATTACGTCACCTATCCTTGAAGGAGATAGCCTCCGGAATGGCAGGATTCCACCAAATTTTGGAAGCATTCATAAGGTTCTGTATGTCAACCTCACCTAAAATGGCATGAAAATAAGTCATTATATGGCATAAAGAGCAAGGCCCGGGAATTGAGATTTATAATGCTCGGAAAGTGAGAAAAGCAACCCTTGTACAAATTCACACGAGCAAGTTGAATTATCATGCTGGAAGTCCACCCCTCGGGAGATCCAGAAATCCATTCATAGTATCAACCAAATCTCCAAATACTGCACATCTAATTTGCCCCCTGAAAAGAAATTGACATGAATACGTTGATTATGCAAGAAAAGAACTATTGAATGATGAACTTGCAAAGGACGAGGGAAATAATATAACAAATCTTAGGTCATTGCGAGCAATATTCACATTTCGTCGGCCAAATCAACCAACATTAATCGTGTGTCCCTCCCCTCTTCGGTAATGTTGAGTTCTTCTAATACAGATATAACAATTCCCATAAAATCTGTTCACCAATATAGAACAACAATAGACTCAGGAAATGCGGTTCTACAATGCCAAAAATAAAAGTTTGGAATAAGAGAAACTCACCGAAGAGGTTATCAGAGAAGCCTTTTGAATCTCTGATTTCATTACTCTTGACCAAAGATAATCCCAGGAAAGGGATGATAGCATTCTCACACACCATAACTCTTATGCCAGTGGTGAAGCCCAGCTTATACTCTGATCAACTGTGCGAAATTTTCCCCCATTTCGACTAACTGTGAAGTTAGTAACCTTGTACACATGTCCCTCTACTACATGGTTAGTAAATCGGTGCATATAATGCTTCTGCATAATAGCCTCAATCTTATCACCCTGGACCACAAAGCAAAAGGGAACACTTTTGTTAGCAAAAACGTTTCAGAAAACAGCCATAAAAGCATGTGACTAGGGGTATCCCCGCTGGCCTAAAGTGCATGACTTAGGGTTAGAACATTACTTCTTCATCGACGAAAAGGAGCTCCAAGGCATAAGGGTCATTTGGCGTGGCAAGGGCACACATTTTCCACACTCTGATGAGCTTCAGCTTCAGTCTCCAGTTTTCCCTTCTGCTACACAGGTTCTTGAGTGAATGAAAACCATTAGTAACCAACGCCATTTAGAATACAAATATGGTTCTGAGTTGAACTGATGATGTCAAAGTTAGAGATAGAGTGCAAACAAGTTAGAGACCAACCTTTATAACTTGAACACACAAGATAGATTAAGAAAGTTCCCTCCAAATTTAGTGGGTGTTTAAATTTTAAAATCCTGATAGACATGAGATTAGTTCCCCGCCTGAAATGGTCACATCTCCATCATTACTTTGAACGGAGAACCAAGGCAATTATGTCCAAACTTTTGTGTTAAATGTGTGAGGTCAAATAAACAATCTGGACGAGCAAGAATTAGTTACATTCTTATTTTGATATGATTAAGTTGGCAGAGCAGCTAGTTCGATATGAACTATTAAGAGTTAGAGTGTAATTAAGTTTGAAGCCAACCTAACTAACTTGATCCCACAACATAGATAAAGAAAGTTCCCTCCAAAGTTTGAGTGGGTTTAAAATTTAAAACCCAAATAGGGATGAGATTAGTTGCCTGCCTTAAGGAGTCACGTCCCCGCCATTACCTTGAACGGAGAACCAATGCAAATGTGGACAAAATTGAGTATTATAGCCTCGATAAAAACGAAGCAAACTGTGGGGCCAATATTTTTTTGTTAAAAACTCATGAGAATTATGTTCGTACAACTTCCAATCCTACTTCAACTATTAGATTGAATTATCTTCAATTATTACTAACTATGAAACCTTGGAGGCCACAAATTTAAATTTTCCATGGACGGATTAAGTCTCCTCGTGGCTTAATAACGCCATTTGTGGGGCCAATATTTTTTTGTTAAAAACTCATGAGAATTATGTTCGTACAACTTCCAATCCTACTTCAACTATTAGATTGAATTATCTTCAATTATTACTAACTATGAAACCTTGGAGGCCACAAATTTAAATTTTCCATGGACGGATTAAATCTCCTTATGGCTTAATAATGCCATTTTATTCTTAATGTAAGAATAGGAATTCAAAAGGACGTCAATTATATGGGGTGGGGGGAGGTTACAATCAGGTGTTGTTATTTGTTTAAAAATTTGCCTCTGCACGTAAACACTCATATTAGACAAAGCTTGTCATGGGAGAACATAACCTAAACTTTGTTCACTTTAGTTGAAGAAAATAATGAAAAATTTTGCGCATGCGGAGGACTTTTTTTTTACCAGCGCACCAACATTCGAATAATTAAAAAAATAAGAATTAGAAGTCCCATTTGTTAGTAAGGCATAATGACAATCACTCATTTAAAATCCCAAAGAAATCACTTTGCATATTAAATTAAATAATTTTACAAGCCCCATCAATTCTATGAGTCAAAAACTTATTAGGCGGCTAGCATTGCAATCCAAATTAAAAAATACGTTTTAATCTAATGAATAGTGATTAAAATAATTAAATACCTATTGAATTGTATAATTTTAGATTGTGATTTTTTGTTGTATATTGTTTAATATATTATATAATTTATTAAAAAAAATATTTAATTAATACCGGTTCGACCATTGAACCTTGAACTAGTGCCCTGACCGGTTCGGTTTTCAAAACCATGAATATGATAGATTATTATAAAACAACATGACATGAGGAGTCTTTTATCTTTCACATGGGGGTCCAAGACCCGTGAGGCCGAAGCCGGACATGATTAATCCTCTTATGCACTTGAATATCATGAAACATGAATTTATCTATGAAACAATTGAACATTTTCCATACTATCAATAGAATCATTCATGAAAGTTATTAATAATAACCATACATCCCTCTTAGATCCACAAATCAATACCCTATAAGTTGGACATCCCAGAGCAATATAATTCAAAATCAAACACATAATCCCTAGGCAAGCCTCAATCATCACCAATCAAGCAATCACAATCAAAACAATAAGGGGATTCAAAGAGAGGGTCATTTAGGGTTTACAAACACAACAACAGTGAGTGAGTGGATTACACTCACTTCCAAAGCAATCCTACAAAGACCTTGAGGGGTGCTAAGCTTCCTTCTTCTTCCTTTCCTCTAGTGGAAAAACTCCCAAGCTCTCTCTCCCATTCTCCTACCTTCTCTAGGGCAAGGTGGGGTTTGAGTTAGAATTAGGTTTCGGGTCCAAATGACCCTTTAAGTTCTTTTAAAAGAACCAACTCGTAAATTTTTGCTTGAGCAAAAATCTGACAATAGCTCACTGCCTGAAATTCTCTTGAGCGAGACATTTTTGCTCAAGCGAATTCCTCATATTTGCTTGAGAGAAAATCCTTCGCTCAAGAGAAATCTAGGCAAAAACTCAGCCTTGTTCTCTGCCTGAAATTCACTTGAGCAAATATCCTTTGCTCAAGTGAATTTATTAAACAGTTTTCCTCCAAGTTATGTTTGATATTTTCGCTCAAGTGAGGAATCCTTCGCTTGAGCAAAAATGAGGCAATGTTGTTTCCCCTGAATTCAGCTTTCCTTCGCTCAAGCGAGCCAATTCTCGCTTGAGCGAAAATGAGGCACTTTTGCCTTTTAACAACTTTTTCACCCTTCCAATTATTTCATTTTAAGGAAAACTCTTTTATCATAATTTTACATATGAAAATTGGTTGTAAAATTTGGGATGTTACAAAACACACTCTGACGCCCAAGTCAGCTTTTTCCGTAGCAGAGCACAATAAATGGGGTAATTAATGCATGTCTGACCTCTGACGTTACCGGTAGTTATAGGGAAATATTTGTGGATTTGGGCCTTGGACTTTTACCTATAAGACGTGATCTGGTACAAGACTGTACAGACGCGCCCACAGTACTCCCAAATTAGAGTTTAGCTTGGTTTTTGGGTTGGGCTGACTTGCACTCTTGGGTCGACTTTGTGTACCTGATGATTCCTAGACCTTATTGGGCTTACTTACACAAGCCCAATACCAATGGTCCTAACAAATGCTCCTAGCTTGAGCCGAGGTGGAATACAAAATGAAAGTCGATTCAAGTTTCATAACATCTTACCTGGCTGAGAATATAGAATGTGGACTGAGATACTGAAGCGTCACGACCTTCTGGCTTCCTAACGTTGTCTCAAAAAAAGATGGCTTTTCAGTTTCTTTTGAGGTGACGTTTCATCTAACACATTTAATGCATGCACCGTTTAACCAAACACCTCGAATGCATGCGTCTTTTCACCTTTTGGGCTTTCTATGTGTATGGGTCTCAGAACTTCTTATAAATAGGGTTTGACAAGCATCTCACTTAATTCTATCATTTTCTTCTTAATTTTCCCCGGCGTTTGTTTTTCTCCCTCCAAAGAACTTTTTCTTCTCTGGTGATCATCTTCGGCATTGGAACCGTCTTTTTCCCCCATTACTAGAATTAGAAAATGACTTCAGGTAATTTCTGATTCCTTCTTTTTATTTTCATGGTTATAATAAAAGAGATGAGTGAAAGTGACGAGTCTTTGGAAGTGCTGGTCCTCCTCAGTTATAGCCTTCTAGTAGTCAATAGTCTCGTCAACCGTGATCTAGGACGATCATAGTCGACTCTGGGGTAGTTGAGATGTTGAGGGGTGCCTGCCCCCTGACTTTGGTTTCAACCTTAGCACAATAGTATTTATTATTTAGGTCCCCAAAGTCCTAAGAAAATGACTAGAATTGAGATAGACCAATTGCTTTTAGAATTCAAGTCAAATAACTTTGATAGTGATTCTGGTTCGGGTAGTTGTTATACAGTTTCTGTAGGTAACCTAATGGCTTAGGATCAAAATATCGATTATTTTATGCTGAGATGGACAGATAGGTACAATTAGGTAGATCCAGAAGTGCTTGGCAAGCCCAGTATATATACTCCAGGTTGTCCTCCTTTGGTTCAAGCGAGACTCTTTGATCTTAAGATCCTTAACAATCCCAACTTGGAAAAAGATTATAATATAGTCATCTCACCCCCCGGAAGTTGGATTTGTACCTATCAGAAACAAATATGTCTTTCTTAAACGCTTATGATTATTTTCACTCCAAACTGAAACTGACTTTTCCGTTTACCAAGTTTTAGGAGAAAATATTCATGTATTTAAATTGTTCCGCTTCCTAACTTCATCACAAATCCTGGGCCTTCATTCGTTTTTTCTAGTTGATCCTTAAGGAATTCAATCTTGAACCCTCTGTAAAGTTATTATTTAATTTCTTTCAAGAATTATGAAAATACCCTAAGGAGAAGAAAGAAGAAACACTTAAAAGTTAGATTAGTCTTAGGGGTTATCAATCTCGTAAGCTGGTTATTTTGTATGTTGAGTTGGCCAAGAAGGGTAAAATTCCCTTTAAACATGAGTTTTTTCAGATCTAGGCGGTTGAGGGGGTTAATTCATTTTGGAAAGAGGAGTCCAACATTGCACCCCAGTTTCATATATATTGGTGTTCGATACATTATGACGAAGATCCGTTAGAGTACGAAGTTGGGAAAAAAAGGTTGTCACGGAGGGATAAAAAAATTAAGGAGATGCTGGATAATTTGGTGCATGAGTGTGATCCGTTTTTTGGTAAAGGGATATTAGATGGGCCGCAACGTATTGTAGGATCTCGTATAGGTGAGATTTTGTTTATTTCTCATCTCAGCTCGGTCGTTTTGATATTGGTCCTTACGAGTTTTGTCTTTGATTTATGCAGTTGGGATGGCTAACACTGCAATGAAGAAGTTGTGTTTGGCTAAAGCCTCAACTGATGAAGAAAACATTCACATTGATCAAGACTTTACCCAGAAAGACACTTAGGGAGGTGATCCCCCTCAGACTGAGGTACCAAAGAAAACCGATTATGGGAAGGATAAGATTAGAATGCTGAGACCAAGAGTGAAGGTCGATTGAAGAGGAAAAAGTTAGTTGGGAAAGGTGGTAATTGTAAGAAATCTAATAAGGGAGAAAATAGCCAAGGGTTTGAATGGTCCATCACCTAAATCTCTATGATTCAGAGTTTGAGGTCGATAACCTGGTTTTGGACCAATTTCTATGCAATGACTTTATGAAGCAAGTTCATGAGAAGGTTGATCTGGTTGATAATCTAAGGGACTTAGAGGTGAAAAATTTGCAACAGGCTGCATTCTTCAACCATTTTTGAGTGGATGTGATACCATTACTTGGTCAACTTTCTGATAGCTTGAAGAGCGTGACAAGGCCCAGGCCGAGTTGAAGACTACTCCGGAAGAGTTAGAGACTGAGAAGACTAAAAAGGAAAAATATCAAGGTTGGTATAGTACTGTAAGGACTATGTATAAAAATGTTGGGACTGTGATAGCCAACTTGAAAAAGGAATTAGTTCAGTTGCACGACTAGAAGACTAGGATGAATGAGGCGACATTAGCAGAGAGTTTTAAGAAAAATGTGCAGTGTTTGCAGGCCAAATGGATAAAGAGAAGCAATCTTTGGTGAAGATGGCTGAAAATATCAATGGTGAGGCTTTTAACAATGCAATTAATCAGTTAAAACTCCTTAGCTCGAACTTGGTTGTTGAAGGGATCTCAACTGATTATGAAGTCTTCAAAGGTCAACTGTCCAAAATAGAAATGGAGAAGAAGGTGTATATTGTCGTTGCAACTGGTGAGGAAGTCGGTCCATATGTTGAGAAAGATGCTTAACTTGGGAAATTTTGTAATTTCTTCATTTGGATATTTGTATTTGTAATGGGCTTGGACCCTTAGCTTTCTTAAATTTCAGCTAATGCTTAGAGTTCTTTTCTTCATATACTTGGCGCTTTTAATATTTTTAACGCTTGTAACACTTCTAAGTTTATTATCGTAAGACGAGTAGTTCACGTAGTATCCACATTTAATGTTCTTCGCATTGTGATGCTCTTCACATCATATGCTCTTCATGTTTCTTTATTTCATTTTAAAGGAAAATAAATGTTCTTCACATCAGATTGTCTTTGGACCGGTAAGCTCTTCACATCCAATTTTATTTGGACTTGGATGCTCTTCATATCCGGTTTTATTTGGATCGGGATGCTCTTCACGTCCAGTTTCTATTTGGTCGAGATGCTCTTCACATTTGGTTTTATGTAAAGTGAAATGAGAATGGAGAAAAAAGATGAGTAATGCGATTAATGATATAAAATGGACAAGTTAGTAAGGAAAACTGGACTTTCATTAATGAATTTAAGAATAATACAACCGCAAATTGCATGTATTCCAAAACCTTTGAACTGTTTTTCCTTGGAGAGATTCAGCCTATAGGCGCTCTTCCGAATCATCTCTGTAACCCTGTAAGGACCTTCCCAGTATTTTGCTAGTTTCCCATAAGAAGAGCTTTTGTTGCCTATGTCGGCTCTACGCATAACGAGATCACCAACCTCAAATCTTCTTATAAGAGCTTTTAGTTGCATGTTTCAACACTAAACGTTCTCTCAACATGGAATCTCAGATATGGGCAACTACTCGTTAATTTTGACCTTGGGAGTTATGGTCTGAGAGTCCCGGTTGTTGGGGTCAGGATTAGCAGAGTCCTTCCCGTTCTCTCCACTCCACTTGGAAGAGTGTTCGACTTTTTCCGTTTTGTAACTCCATCTCCATCAGGACTTGGAGATATCTTTCTATAATCAGGGCGTTTGTATGCACCCTGAGTCCGTCCGTCCCTTCCTCACATAATTTTCCAATCTTCTCCCAGATTAGCTGCTCGATGATGTCTCTCAACTGGATGCATTCATTGATTGTATGGCCATACCCTTCATAAAAAGAACAATATTTAGACTTTATCTTTATAGGAAGAAGCTTTCAATGGAAGGGGCTTCCTGACATTTGCCAACTCTGTGTGCACTACTTCTTTAAGGATCATGATGGGGTTGGCGTCTAATGGAACATACGTGTTGTAACGTCCCTTGAGCCGAGGTTGGTCGTTATGAGGGTGATGTCTGTTTCTATGACGTTGTTGGTCGTGAAAGAAAGGATCCCGATCCTGTCCCTGTGTAGGGGCGTTTTGAGACGCCCCAACTAGGTGGATTTCTCAGCCTATGAACTTGTGTGCCCTCATATGGAATTGTTCTATGGAGTAGATAGGCTCTTTTGACAGAGAGATCGCAAGTTGTGAACCTAGAGTCAAAGTTGAGATGGCACATACTAGAGAAACATTCTTTGTTAGGTCCGGAATAAGAGCACATTCCTTATAGAAGTGGGATAGAAAGACTCTGAGGGATTCTTCTTTATTCTGCTTGACTTTTGCCAGAGGTGAAGTGATCCCTTGGAAGTTCAGTGGAGATAATAAACCGGCCCATAAAGGTAGATTGTAGGTCTCCCAAACAATCAACTGACGTGGGAGGAAGTATTTTAGACCAGGCTAGGGCTTCTCCCTTCAATGTTTGTGGGAATGATTGCCAAATCACTACTTCTGGTGCTCTGACGAAAAGCATTTCATTACAAAATGCATCAATGTGCTTCCCTGGATCAGTGGTTCCATTGAATGGTTCTATAGGTAAGGCATTCCTGAAGGGTTTTGGAATCTCGGCAATAGTAAGTCGGCCGGAGAAAGGGTGTTTGAAAGGGACGTGAGAAACTAGTGGGATTGGGTTGGTAGTTCTTTCTAGTTGTGTAACTTATTGTTGGGTAGTTGTGTAACGACTTATGTGTGGGTAAGAGTGTGTAGTAGGTTGAGGATGGGTTAAACAGCGTTCCAACTGTCAGATGCGTTCCTTAAGTTGGCGTGCCACGGGGTCGGGTTGTGGGGTCGAAGTTGGTTGTTGAATTGGGGGAGGTTTGGGTATTTGGTTCTTGAGTTCTTTGAGGCGAGCCTCGAGTTGGCGAATGATTTCATCTCGGGGGTCAGGATTGTGGGGAATCGTGGAGATTTGATTGGTTTGGTCAATTTCAGATGCTAGTTGTGATGTGTCGACATCACCAAAGCCATTACCATGGTAGGAGAGGTCATCGACCTAACCTTCCGGGGTTGGTTGGGGTCGATCTCGCCTGGTTTGGAATCTTATGTTGATTGTCATGCTGGTTAGGGGGAGGCCCTCCTTCTAGCTCCAATTGTTCGAGTGTGGAACTCGGACTCGAATGCTCCAATGATCTCGGACTCTGGGCTCCGGGATCTCAAACTAGGAAATGAACCATGGTAATTCTCTCTACTCGGTCCACGGCGGGGGAGTAACTGCAAAGACACTTTGACGCCTAAGTTAGCCTTTTCCCTAGCAAAGCACAGTAAATGAGGCAATTAATGCATACCTGACCTCTGACGTTACTGGTATTTATAGGGGAATATTTGAGGATTTGGGCCTTGGACTTTTACCCATGAGACACGTCCACGGTGTTGGTAAGTTAGAGTTTACCCTGGTTTCTGAGTTGGACCAACTTGCACTCTTGGGTTGATTTCATGTACTTGATGATTCTTGGACCTTATTGAGCTGACTTCGTGTAGTTGTTGATTCCTAGATCTTATTGGACTTACTTGCCCAGGCACAATCCTAATGGTCCGTAACAATACTATTGATCACCAATTAAAACAAAGAATATACAAAAGCATTTGCTAACATATCAATAACGTTAACAGACTTCTTTTTCTTGTTCCGCATAGACAAAAATGGGTATATTTTGACCCCAAAAAATGGGTATATCAACTTGGGCTAAGAATGAATCTTTTCCATGTTTCTCAATGAATGTGACACGTTGAACAAGTTTTTAGGTAACGAATTAGTTAGTATTTTTGGTGATGGGAGAATAACGAATTAGTTAGTTTTGCAAAATAGTTACTTATAAAATTTCTTAAAAGAGTATTTAAAAATATTATTTTTCTAAAATAAATCATGAAACGCATAACTTTTCATTGCATAAATTTCATAGACATGCACATAATTTACTTGTTAGAGTCCCGTCGGTCCCGCATGGTTGTGTACTTGTGTATTACTAATATTCCCAAGTTGGGTAAAATATATAAAGTTTAATATTTTAATTGTTACTATAAAATAATTTTATATCATCATCATTTTATTCAATAATTGGACAATAAATAAAGTGTTAGTTTTATCAAATGATGTTACATGCAGTATATCATTGAATAATGTAACACTTATAGTGGAATAAAATTTAGGAAAAATAAGTATAAAATCACCCTAAATTTTTATCTTTTTATAAATAGGCATCAATAATAAGGGGTTAGGCTTTGAGAAGCCCAAGTCTAACCTTTATTATATGAGTTTAGTATATATACACTGTCAGTGTAAAAAAAATTTACACAGACATTCAATGATGTGCTGCCACATCATTTATTGAATTTAATAACACATGAGGTGTCACATTCATTAAATGATGTGGCGGCACACCATTGGATGTGTGTGTACAATTTATTTACATTAACAATGTATATTAATTAAATCCTTATTATATTTTTATGACCTAAGTCTGACCTGTTATATGTCAAGTCATTTTTTAGGCCAGGTTTGGCCTGTTTTAGAGCCCAATTTGACTTATTAACCTATTTAAAAAAATCTTTCATATTATGACTTTTAAATAGACCAATGAATCTACCCTCTAAATTAATAGGATAGTAAGTTTACAGACTAGTAGACTTACTTTTTAATAATGTAAGTATGTTAATGACATATATATGCCTACAAATGGGCCAACGAGCCTATCACTAAACATGCCAACATGAAAAATAAAAAGTTATATATTATTATATTATTTTTTTATATATGTAACATATTTTTATATTTTTATTAAAAATATTATTATTTATAAATATGTTAACCGTCAAGCCAACACAAAATCTTCAAGGGTTGAGTTTGATTTGTTAACTATTTAACTTTATGTTAATGAAATTTTAAGGATCTATTGCAACAATGATAAAAGTTTAAAAAATTATTAGGATAAAATAAAAATTCATAGTGTCTATTTATAAAAGGGTGAAAGTTTAGGTTGTAATTATATACCGTTTTTCTCTAAAATTTAGTCTATAGAAACTCAATTTATCTTTATATATTATGTACTTTATTAAATTTGATAATGCAAGAAATGTTAATTTTATTAAATGAAAGTGATAGTATATTATTGGATCAGAATCTAAAATGTTTTACGCTATAGCAATACACTTAAATTAAATCTATGCCCACTTAGATTTAATTTACACAAATTATATAATTTAAGTCAATAAATAACTTACGTATCATCATTTATTCTAAATAATTACTTAAATCTTTATATCATTTAATTATTGTATAATATATCTTAATTATTATTAGATTAATTTTCAAACAACTTATTTTATAGAAGAGTCTCTTCTAACTGGCTCTATCTGTACTTTCCAGGAGCGCGTCAATCCATCAACGGAAAAAGAATCGCATCAATAAATATATGCATCATTCTAAATACAAATTGTCTTTTGTGGGAGGAACTGTAAATGTAAGAAAGAACCACTTCGTTTCTTCACGCCAAAGAAAAGGATAACAAAATACGAACTTCATGTTTTTTAATCGACCTGGATGTTACAGAGAAAATTTGATGCATATATCCGTTCCTATGGATTAATGTAACAAAAAAAAGTTCCTATGGATCTTAAACTTGAGTCCTCAGTTAAACTTAATTTTTTTGTCTCGTTTTTAATATGACTTAATTTTTTTTTGTCTCAACATATATAATTACTTAAATTTAGTTAATCAACATAAATTTTTAGTTAATTATTAATATCAAAGTAAACTTTTTTTTACAAGAAATTTAATGTTCATAAATTCAAATTTTGACACACTATCAAGTTAATAAATACAAAAAATGTTGTGCTTTGACTCACATAATTTGATTTCATAATTAATTTTTTATAATTTAAAAAGTTTTTTTTCGTAATACATGTATGATGTCTCTATATGTTTTTTATTTGTCAAAATATCACATTTTTTTCTTTTGGTCGCTCATTTTTTACATGTATATATGAGTCATCCATAAATTATTTTTGTTTATCAATAGTCCTTCCTTAAAGTTCTTCATCATTTCACCTTTAGATATACATATATGACATTTTACTTGGAGATTTTGTCATGTATAATAGTCTTAATTTATAGATGATATGTAAATAATGATCCTATGTGAAACGGCTTCCATTAATTTGTAACACATGGTCTAAAGTCTAAACTCTTAATGCATTAAAATCATTCTCTAATAAAAATAAAGCATATCAAAAAATGAGTTAGATATTTGACAAAAGAAATCGATGCAAAAGCATCAAGGGGATATTATTGTTGGATAATTTTATGTTTCACCAAACAAAATTTGATCCACCTATTCCAATTTACATTTTTTAGTTATTAAAAGGTGAGTGAATAATTTTATTTTTTATTAAATGGTTTTTACTTGACTATTTGAATTTAATTTAAGGGGAAATATAGATTTACAATACAACCTATACTAATTTCGTTGATAATCTATAATTTAAAGTTAAAGGGGGAAAATTTTATATTACACGACACTATTTGTTATTGTACTCTTAAAAAATAATAATATTTATATAATTGATTTTCTTTTCATGATTTAATCATAATCCCAATGTTCCAGATTTATTGATTCGAAAGATCGAACTTTCCAATTGATTTGAAAAAGATAAAAATGTTCAAATTGTTTTAGTACCGTGAAATACCGTGAAATTAGGGATGGCAAAGTGGGTTGGGCCCGGCGGGCCAACCCGCCTAACCCGCCAAAAATGGCGGGGTGGGTTAGGTCCCTCCGGCCCACCAACCCACTCAGCCCGCCCCGCCCAACCCGCCAACCCGGCGGGCCAATAGGTGGGTCGGGGCGGGTTGGCCCGTAGGGTTAGCCCGCCAAATTTATTCATTTTTTAACTCTTTTTATTTATATTTAGTATTTAATTATAATAATTTTATAAATATTAAGGAAAAATGTTATGTAAAGACAAAAAATTATAAATAATTTTTTTAAATTTTATTAAAATTTAAATTTATTTTATTTTTTATATTTTTTTCAGGCGGGCCGGCCCGCCAACCCGTCATCCCGCCTTAAAACGGGGTGGGTTGTACATCCTGGCCCGTTTTTTTCTGGTGGGCCAACCCGCCCCGCCCCGTTTTTGGGCGGGCCAACGGCGGGGCGGCCAGGGCGGGGCGGGCTGGCCCACTTTGCCACCCCTACGTGAAATCAAACAAATTGAATTTTCAGATGTGAAATAAAAATAATGTGTAAATAATTTTTTTTATCTCGTTACATTAAGTTCTATTCAATTCTATTTTATCCCATTATGTTTAATTATCTACTACACGCTACCTTAAAACACAAAGTTATATATATCTAGCTACTACCAGAAAAGTTTTATTTACCAACGGGATTTAGAGATGGATTTTTCTGTCTCTATCAGCGACGAAATTAGAGACGAAATATAGTATGTAGATGAAAATTAAATTCAACGATTTAGAGACGGAAATTAAATTCAACTGTTTAGAGATGAAATTTAGAGAAGGAATATTCCATCACAGATTTTCGTCTCTATATCCGTCTCTAACTAGTTTGAATGACTTTAGAGACAAATTTTGGAGACGAATTTAGTTCATCTATGATGTTGAGCGTCTCTAAATCCGTCTCCGAGTGTTTTAAAGTATGTTAGAGACAGACTTTAGAGACAGAATATTATGCATTTTACCACGTCTGTCTCTAAGTTCACCGCAAAGTGATAAATTGATCTTTTATGTTAGAGATGACAAGAATTCTATCTCTAATGAAATGTCTTTTAAATTATAAATTTATTTTTGAAAAATGTTTTATACTTATTTATATTTTAAACTTAATTTATATAATTTTAAAAATATCTTTCTTTTAAATTTATTTGAATTTAATAATATGTATGTAATTTATAATCACTTTTATTTAATTAATATTAAAATTAAGATTTTTATGGATACTGAGCTCAATCCAGGTCAGAGGATTAAGTGCTAAGACCACACTAGTGTTGGGTAATACACCAAGAGGTTGTTTGATAACTGAATTTTCATGATGTACTTAATTGTTATATGATTCTTCCGCTGTGCATTTACATTTGTGTGAACCCTTACACTATTTGCATGATAACACATTGCAGGGCTCTCAATTGGGTGTTTGATCAGAGTGTTCGGGAGTCTGTTGTTTGGCCATGTTTGGCTTTTCATATTTTGATGTACCTAGACTCTTTTGCATAGGCATAGTTGTTGTATTCTTTTGGCGGGATATCATGGTGCATGTGTTACCTTTAGGGGCTTTATCTCACCTGGTTAGGACACATGTATGATAGTACCCCCTCCATGCCTATGTTTATGTATTCTGTCATGTTGAGCCACTTGTTGGCAACTTTATACTGATTGAAGGATTAATAATTTGTACATTTATGATTTACACTTAAGTAACGTTGGAATACCTAAGCAATTAATTTGTTATGATTGTATGTTGATACTCATAATCGCGCGAAATAATTTCATAAACTTGAGATTTTGTCTCCAATGGACATTATTCTAAGTCAACGGAATTAGTACGTTATAGTCAACAATCTGATAATAACATATACTTGAACATTGTGGGAGGCATCAACAAGAAAGGACATATATTTGGATTAGGATCCCAATCTTTAGTTGTCAAGGATTCTTCTACTTCACATTCTATTTCTACTAATGGAGTATCATCAGGAGATGTTGCTGCAATGAAGGTTAAAATTGACTTTTTAACAGCTGAATTTCAACAAAAGACTCTTGAACAAGAAATGATAAAGAAAAAGATGGACCATTGGGAGGAGAAGTTTGAGAGGCTTATTCTACACAACACTTTGCCTGAATTGCCACCTAAACTCACAGGAGAAAATGTTAATGACAATGAAGACTTTAGTGATGAAGAAATTAATGATTATAAAGATGTGTTGTGATTAGTTGTAATTTTATGTTTTTATCAACACAATGTTATGAAGCACATTATGTTAAGAGTAATTTGCTTGTAAAACTTAGTATTGTTATTACTTTGCTTTGGAATTTAGTTAGTAGCATTATCTTTTCAATTTAATGATGTCTTTTGGTGCCAAACATCTTGATGTTTTAAGATTTCAATGATAAAATTCTATAAAAATGTATATAGGATGTCTGAATTGATAAAATTTTCAAAAATCAGACTACCTAAAAAATTTCAAAAATATAGACGAAAATTGAAGACGGATATCTCATCGCAACTTCTTAAGTTAGAGACGAAACAAAGGTATGTCTCTATTTAGAGACGGATAAATTAAACTTAGTGATGGAATAGAACGTACTAATAATGTGGATACAAAAAAATGATTCCGTCTCTGTTTAGAAATGGACGTTAAATAAGTAGAGATGGAATAATTCAACTTTCACAATGGTGTCAGGGATGAATTTCTTAATCTACAAAGACGGAATTATTCTGTCTATAATCAGAGACGGACAGAAAAAAATCATCTCTAATAAATCTGCGACGCTGATACCAGTGACCACCTTAAGTCTGTCTCTAAACAATCATTCAACTCTTGCAAAGATTGAATTTTTATTTGGAAAGGCTTAACCTTTCATAAAAAGGTCAAACTTTTACATCGCAACTCTTGCAAAGATTGATTTTTTATTGCAAAAGGTTGAACCTTCATTAACTATACAACTAATATCACATATTAACACATACTAAGTGAAACGATAACCAATTTATGGCATTGCAAGTGGCTCTGATACCATTGTTGGGTTTTGGAAGGTCAAACGAATTAGAAGAATTGAACTTTTAAAATTTAAATAAATCCAAAACCCTCCAAGGATCCATGCAAAAACTGTAAATCTTGTTATAGAGTATACCTTTTAGTGCTTTCCTTTTTGCCAAACCATGAACATGCAAGAGTAACTATACCTCCACCGGTATCCACACGATTGTGATACTATGACCCCCTCTTTCGCAATGCTAGGGCGCGACGAAAGGATGATTGCCTCTTCTCTCATTACGAGGGATGGTGATATGATTTAGAGAAAACCTTTTTCTCTTTAGTGTTTAGAGTATTAGAGTAATCAATCATTAGCTACCACCCATACCATTCTATATAATGTGGTGGCCAACCCTCATAATGAGCATTAGGCTTTAGTGATACCTACCCTTGTGTAGGTCCAAAATAATGGGTTGGCCCAGTTATTCTTACTAAATGAGCTTAACATCACATGAACCTTTAATCTAATTAAAAGCCCAATTAAAACCATCTAATTACTTTAGTGTCCAAGCTAGCCCGTTCTAAGAGCGTGACCCTGTAGTTCCCATTATGTTGGCAGTAACATTAAAATCTTATTTTAATATCACAAGTAGCGAATGATATCTAGCAAATCATCACTTCTACCTAAATAACAAGAATTTCACTGTAATTTGACATATAACCAATCTGCAACCAATGTTACCATGTATGTATAGTCCCTTTGTCCATATATCTAGATTGAACACAAGGCATGGAACATGTCATCCTTGTATAGTTCAATCTCGGTTTCTTGATTTCCCAAGTAGACTTATATCTAATAATATTTTTATCCCATACTAATATTATTTTGGCATGGCCATGCACTTTGTACTCACACTCAATCAAGAGGCCCAAGATATAACTCCCATTATGTGGGAGGGACAAATTCCATCTAGTCACTCCCATCCCTCCACATGATTTGTGGCATACTCGGTAACCACCTTTATAGTCACCGGTTAGGCATGACATTTGATGGAACCAAAGCATACAACTCCTCATGTTGGGAACTGTAGTGACATCAGGTCAACAAACCACACACACCATTGTCACTATAAGAATCGCTAATGACATACATAATCATCCATGTAGCATTCCCATGGTGGGTCAATCCGGTACACCGTTTAAACCCTTTAATGTGTACCCATGTGAAAGATTTGATATCACATATCCATGACCAGTGAGACATAGTCATCAATCTACTCACATATTAGTCTCGACGTATTATTGTTGTCCTTTTTTCACAATAATACTTGACTAGGTATGATTTAAGAATGAAGTTATGAAGCATCCTATAGAATCTCACTATCAAGTCAAACTTGATATCTTACAGCCACGAACAAGTCATTTCTAAGGACTTTATCATATTAATTAATATAATAAAGAATGTCTTTTATAATTAACATGACATATATTGTTTTCTAAAAGGGGTCAATATAACATTGGCCTCTAGGGCATACACCAATAGAACCAACTCTACTATTGCCTATTGCCTTCTCTTCTTGAGATCCAACCCACAACAATCCTTGTAGATGGGATTATGTATAATGTTCCAAAGAAGGGTTTGTTGCAGAGATCATAATAACATCCATTGAACTTCGTAGAAACTTCCCTACATAATGCCTTTATTTTAGTCATCTTATGTCTTTTGTCATCTCATATGGAAATCTCACTGGTGATATTCTAAGTTCTGTGGGAAACTTATCCTCTCTGGTTACTTTGGACTA
This sequence comes from Sesbania bispinosa, assembly GCA_026901365.1. Lineage (NCBI taxonomy): Eukaryota > Viridiplantae > Streptophyta > Magnoliopsida > Fabales > Fabaceae > Sesbania > Sesbania bispinosa. Next base: position 229,103 of record QLOH01000247.1, read on the forward strand.
CAATACTGTATTAGGAACCATTCAAGAAGAAATAGGAACACTAACTAAATTATTTCAAGAATTGTCAATAAATAACCAACTTGATTAAGTTTTGTAAATCTCATTGTTTGAACAAAATGAAGAAAAAAAGGGAGAAAAACCAATTGTTGTGACCAAACTCTTGGGAAGCCTACTGCATTTTCTAAATTATAAGAGTTGAATCACCTTTTTGTGCTTCACTTAGATCATAGGTGTTTGTTGTGAAAATTTTCAATTAAGTTCGAAAACTTTCTTCATTCTGAAAGTACAATCTGAGACCAGAATCTGAATCCTCTAAAGGTTCTTTTTTAGAATTAGGTTTACTCATAAATTGCATTCAAAAAGTGACAGAATTTTGAATAACTGATTTCTTCAAAAGAATGATTTCAAAAAAATTAATTTGCAGAAAGAAACAGAATTTCAAAGAGAAAAGAAAGATAAAAACAAAGATTTGAAAATTTAAAAGAAATGAAAGTAAAACGGTAAGAACTGAAAGTAAAGTGCAAGAATTTAAATGCAGAATTTAAACAAAAGAAAAGAAAAAGTTACAGAAATTGAAATGCAAGAAATGAACAAAGAACAGAAAAAGTTGCAAAAAGTTAAAGGCAAGAAATAATCAAAGAAAAGAAAATCGCAGAATTGTAAATTGAATTAATGAAAAGTTGGTATGGATACACATACTGGACAATCTCCTTTGTAACCTCTTAGTCGTTTATGATGTTAGACGTTGGGTGTTTTCAGAGAGTTTCAGTAAAATGAAATCCAACCTTTATTACATCAAAATTCTGCCTATTTATAGACTTCTAATCCTAACGGCTAACTTACAATATTTTGATACGTTTACAAGCCTAATTGAGGTGTCAAATTTCTAAGTAGGACACGTATTCAAAGCAGCAACGGTCTTCTACTTGCCAAATAACTGCTAGCCTGAGATCTTGACATTTGTCTTTGAATGATAACTTCCAATAACTGCTTCATTTGAAAGTTGAATGGTCTTCGAATGACTTTTCAGACTTCTGACTTCATGAATTCTTCTAAGTTACTGAGCTTCTTTCAACTTCGAACAAGTCTTCGATTCTGATCTAATTTCGAATCATACTGGGAAACTTAACCAAATGTTGACGAATTAATTCCCTATGTTTTCACGTGCTGTAATTCTGACTGGTCAATATGTTGGTGTACTTGACAACCGACCACACGTGGGTTTGACCTTCAATCTGATTGGACAATTCTGCATGCACATTAATGGCACCGTCCAATTCTATCAGTATAAATACTCATAGTCTTTGACGTTCTTCTTCATTCCCTTCTCTGTTCAAAATGAAGAAGTTTCTTCCTTTGGCTATTGTGTTCAACCTGATCTTTCATGATTTCATTTTTGATAAGGTTGACGAAATAGCCAAAGCTATAAGCTTCTTCAATCCTTATTAAGGATTTTCTTAGGTTGAATGTACTAGCCAATTAAAGATTCATTTATACAATGAATGAATCTTCTTTATTACTTTCCCAGGCTTTCTTTGATATCATCCCATGCACCAAGGGCTGCGCAACCAGGTTAGCATAATGCTTTTGCCTTGGCTCAATCAAAGCTTGTGGGAAAGAAGAAGGAAAAGGAGGGTCAAATGAAGGACAGGGAGGCAGAATCAAGTTCCCTGAAGACCCAAGAAGACAGGAGTCAAGTTCTCTGAAGATTTAGAATAGCTTTTATTTTCATGTACCTTTTGTATTTCTTATGTAATTTCATTCAAACCTTCTTATGTAATTCGAATTCTATTTGTACATGAATAAAAAGACTTGCATTTCTTTATCTTTCTATTCTTCAGATTCTATAAAGATTATAGGACTCTCCTAAGATTTTGTCCAAACAAATGTATCTCAGAGCAATCTAAGACGAGATACGTGTCCTCAATTGTGTGGGTTCTCCAAGTGTGAAATCTAAACTTTGAAATAGAAAGAACAACTAAACAAGTGACAAGAGGCCCCTGAACGAACCTTGATCTATATTGAAACTGATTGAAGTACAATGATGATAATAAGTAAGGAGAAAAGATGATTACAACTTGATAAAACTTAAAAGGAAGTGCATAATAATGAAGAAAAAAGGGGTGGACTATATGATCCCTACTTTCTCGTCGCGTGCTGGGTGCCTGTGATCTCTGAGGTGGATGCTACGGCTTTTCAGGGTGTTGTGAGTGTTCAGGTTGCCGACCTGCGTGCTGTCTTTCATTCTTCCACTTATAGGTGCTTCAGGTAACCGTTCCTGTGGTGCTTAACCGTCCATCAATTCTCCATGTAACTCCCATGAACCCACGTTCCTGTCCTGCTCTCATGAGGGTTTACTTCTGATAACTGCTTTTGGTGACGTGGAAAACATCCAAGTTACTCTGATCAAAGGCAAAAGGAACCTCCTCGAACTAGCAGGGATGATCCTCTTCGAACTACAACAAGGGAGCATCTTCGAGCTACGATAAAGACTTCCCCTCTTCGACTCCTGACCTGCTTCAAATTCACTTGGTCTCTTCTCGATCCTTTCTTTGTATCCAGGGACTTCGATCTCTTGACAGCTTACTTATGCCCTTCGAAGCATGATACACCTGCCAGCCAACATGAATTTCCTTGACCACCGTCCACCTTGGTCAAAGTGATCAATACCTCCTCTCATTGGCTCATTTGAGTGACGATTTTAAAACTTTCCTGACCTCCATCCTTATAAAAGGGTGAACTTCACTTTGATTCATCATTTCCTTTTGAACAATGGAGAGATCCCTGATATTGGCTGCCTTGTACGAGCTGGTCCTTCCATTACCTTTGGATTTCAGGTCGATAGGGTGTCCAACATTAGTGGTCACTTCAATTTGGACTTTGACTTCAGATCGAACAACGCAGCCAATATACAAAGCCATAGCCTCATGCATGGCGTGGTATTACTCCCATCTCCTTGGTGCCAAGCTCGAACCCAAGGCAGTGGGTAAGCTCAATGCCCAACGCTCAGTCTTCTGATCCTTGGGAGAAGAAGAAGAAGAAGACAAAGAGGAGGAAAAGGAGGAAGAGGAGGAAGATGAGGGTGAGGAACTTATACCCTTGGATTATTTGGAAGATATAAGGCTTCGAGCCACACCTCCCTCGAGGCTTAGAATGCAGCAACACTCCTCCTCCGGAGACATGACACTGACCCGGGGGTTAGGACAACTCCCTCTTGAAGATGTGACACTGGTTCGAAGGACGGACATCCCTGGAGGGAAAAATGTAATAAAAAGGGAACTTTAGATTCAAAGAGAAACCTCTTGTAATCTGATTCGATCCATTGTAACCTTATTGAAATATTTAATAAATATTTCTTTTCCTCATTGTCAGCATCTTCGAACCATATTTTTAAATTTATGAGTAATAGACTTCTTTTCCTTTTCTTCGTATTCAAAGGACATTTCGAATTCGAATAGGCATTCAATCAAGTATCTGCATTCTTTTTGAATATGTATAACACAATGCCTTAAATTTCGAATTCAGAAGACAAAAACTTCAAATTTCACTAAGTTATAATGTATTTTGATTCCTCATAGACTTTTCAAATCTTTTATTGTATACTTCGAATTCGAAGATATCAATCTTGTAATAACTTAGTAAAATTTGTAAATTTCACCCCAACAACAGGTATGTTGTTGTTGAAAGGGATTTGGATTAAAGCTAGTTTCTCTATACCAAAATATTAATCTGCAATGCAACCATACAAAAAATATAACAGTGGACTTTATGCTCTGTTGCTTTAAACATTAAGGGCAACGCTGCCATTCTCAACTTCCCAACTCTGTATCACGCCCTACCCCACTCGTTCCTCGTGATGTTTAAATCGCTGCAGCGAAAGTTGCCTACTTGTCGAGTTCCTTCCTATGGTGGTGTGGCGCTATGATGATCGTGGAGGGTGGCATGGCACGGTGCGGAGGCATCACGAAGGGAGAGGGCGGCCAAGGAAGCAGATGGGGGAGGGCGGGGCAGGGCGTGAAAGATTGTCTTCTTTTTTTTATTGAAAATACCAATTGAATGTCATCCGTTAGATATTTTCATACCACATGTTCGCTGTAGAAGAAACAAAATGGAGATCTACATTTCCCCAACAAATAGAGAGGAGCTGAACGCGGCATCAAGTTCCCTTTTCAAAACGAGATATTGTTAATTAATATAAGTTTATATTTGGATAGAATAATTTTAAATTATATTAGATTTGTTATGTGTTAAAATGTATAAATGAAAAGAATTTTTATTATAAATAAAATGCATTTCAAATGATAGGTTAAAAAAGGATTTTAATATTTTTATTTTATATTTAAATTTTTAACTTATCATTTATAACTCTTATTCTTCACTCTCTTTTTAATGATTACTTATTATTGATTTTATTACTTTGAAAATTCTAAAATTCTTCCTTCAAACATTCAAACATATAAATTAGCTTGAGCTTTATTGCTCCCTGACAAATAAGATTAGATACAGAGAGGTTAATATTACCTTGCCAAATGCCAATGGCCACTACGGCACTGCCATTGCCATCGGAGCCAATAGTCAAGCAAGTCACACTTCAATATCTGTGCCCACATTGAGTGAGTAGGTTTTCACTGTTATAGAGAAAAGTTGATTTTTTTTTTCAGATTGCAAGGGAGAGGACAAGTCCAAGAGAGACAGCTCAGTGTTCATGCAAAACGGTCAAGCAAGCAGACACTGAGACACAACACAAGGGGAGAGGCCTACATGAAAAAGAAAGAATGCACTACACAGAACTTGCACTGCACCCATATAACAGAATTCTTGTTTTATTCATTTTTTGTGCCAGAGACAAAGTCACTGTTTACATTACAACCAAGCCACTACTACCAATTAATTTTCAGATTCTGGGTCAAGGTAAAAAAAAAAAAAAAAAGAGCTTTTTGATCATTTGCAGTGATTAGTGCTCAGTACAGTACAAGTACTAGAGGAGAGCTAAAAGGGAAGAAAATGGTAAACTTTCTGCTGAGCTAAAATGTTTTACTGCAATAGGGTGAAAGAGAGGGCTCTTTAGTGTGTATTTTTTTTTACCTTGTTTGGCGTTGAATCCGACTAAATCTAAGTTTGGATTTGCCAACGGATCTATTTCTAGTGTTAAAAACTTGATTTTACTACGTTTTAACGCTAAACATGTTATAATTATTCTTGGAAAAATTAGTTATCACATTTTAATGCTAAATAAACCAATCCTATAACATTTTCTTAGCTCCATTCTTTTCTTGATTATTTATTTATTCTTTTTTAATAAATATTGGTATTAGTTAAATACTAATAACTAATACTGAATCTGAGGTTAATATAATAAAGGTGAAGGTCAAGATGCTTTTATACAAACTTTATCTTTACGTGTTGAACAAAAGAAAGACACTCTTGTTAACAGTGTTAAATATTGGATTACAATATTGTAAAGCAATGTGGAACTCGGAGATTCTTTGGGATTTTTGATTTCTTACTTGCTTTAGGAGGAGCTGGCTCCCTCCTTTTCCTTTTCTTCCACATCTTCACACTCACTTTTTATGCTTTCTTTACCTCCATGTGGGTCTTGGGCTAAGAAATCACTCCAACATTTGCTGCATTGCATTACATTGCTGACAAGGTGTCTCCCTTGGACTTGCTTTGTTCATTCATTCATTCCCCTTGTGTGAATTTCCCAAGAGTGAAGAAAGTTTTCATTTTTCATTGAGGGTGTCCTCTTCTTCTTCTTCTCTTCCCATTACCACTGCTTTGATTGATCATTCCACATTTCATTGGGAAAAGTACCAAGCTTTGAATTTGTTTTCTTCCAACTGGTTGTGTCAGTGTTGCATAACTTTTTTGTTTTATTTTGAGGTTGAGAAAACATTAGTCTAGTGAAGCTTTGCTTTTTGCTGTGTTGGGTTCTGAGAAGTTTGAGTTTTGGTTATTGGGGGGTTAGATAAGAAGAATGGCAGGAGGAGGAGCTGCACCACAACCCAAGCAGGATGAGCTTCAGCCACATCCAGTGAAAGATCAATTACCACAAGTTTCTTACTGCATTACAAGTCCTCCTCCATGGCGTGAGTTAACTTCTTCATTGGAACTTGAGCCTCTTTCTATCTCACATCTTTTGATATTGATAAATGTGATGAATGATATGCTTCTTCTTATGTTGATTATTGACTTTTTATGTGTGTTAATGAAGCGGAGGCAATTCTACTTGGCTTTCAACATTACCTGGTGATGCTTGGCACAACTGTTCTAATCCCCAGCTCTCTAGTTCCTCAGATGGGAGGAGGAAATGTAAGACTATCTTGAAAGAGAGAGAGAATAGTGAATGGATTTCAATACTGTTGTGTGGTTCATATATCTAATAAAGGCTGCAAATTTGGTTTGGTTAAACAGGAAGAGAAAGCAAAAGTTATTCAGACACTACTGTTTGTGGCTGGCATAAACACATTATTCCAATCATTCTTTGGGACTCGTCTACCTGCAGTTATTGGGGGATCCTACACTTTTGTGCCAACAACTATTTCAATCATTTTGGCTGGTCGCTACAGTGACATTGTGAATCCTCAAGAGGTTGGTTAATCACAAACCTTGCTGATCTTTACTGTTTTTTCTGTTTTTGTTATGTCATCATCCTTGTTTACTTGAATTGTGACAAATGTGCAGAAATTTGAGAGGATAATGCGTGGAACACAGGGTGCCCTTATTGTTGCTTCAACCCTCCAAATTGTTTTTGGCTTTAGTGGCCTTTGGCGCAATGTAGTGAGGTTCTTGAATCTATCCTACTTAACTACTAGTGTGTGTTTGGTTTACGGATAAACACAAATGATTTTAAATTAATGACTAAAAAAATTATACAAGAATTACCATACAAGTATACATGTTTAATGAAAGTGATTTCATTTCAATTCTTCAAAAAATCAATTATTCACTAGTACACTGTGATTCCAAACAAGCTATAAAACTTTTTACTCACATTTTCTCTGTCACACCTATACAATTATTTTACTTTAATTAAGATGTTAAAGAGAAGGTTTTGATTTAACTATCTGGGATAGGTCTAATTCTTATATATTGTCCAATCTCCACTTTGCTAAATCCTAATTAGAGATAATCCTTATGTTAATCAACACCAACATTGTTTTCTTTTACTTTATTCAAAACCATAGTTGATCTCTGTTGCAGTTATACTGATGGATACAATTTTAGCCATTCTGAATTTTATTAATTTGTTTTAGCCTCTTAAAATCATATTCATGAATAATTTGATGTATTTTGTTCAGGTTCTTAAGCCCCCTCTCTGCTGTTCCCTTGGTTGCTCTGTCAGGCTTTGGGCTGTATGAACTGGGTTTTCCTGTGGTATGTAATCTTTGCAACAAGAACTAGTTCTTGTTTCTTTCCTATATTTTGTAATTATAATGTGTGATTCCCACTTTGTTGATTGTGGCTTTTGAATTCTAGCTTGCAAAATGTGTGGAGATTGGCCTGCCAGAAATCATCATCCTACTAGTATTTTCACAGGTGATTTATAAAATCATAATATTCTTTAACAGCATTAGAGCCATTTTTCAACACAACCCTGAGTACTAACACACAACTAAGATGAAATTTTGTTAATTCTTTCTTTTTTTTTTTCCCCCTTTCTTTTCCAATCTAAAAGTAGTGACATGTTTTTGCAGTACATTCCTCACATGATGAAAGGAGAAAAGCCTATCTTTGATCGCTTTGCAGTTATATTCTCAGTGGCAATTGTATGGATTTATGCTCATCTTCTTACTGTTGGTGGAGCTTACAAAAATTCAGCACCTAAAACTCAAATTACATGTAGAACTGATCGTGCTGGAATTATAGGTGGTGCTCCTTGGTAAGGATCTTTTGGTTTTTTTTCCAATGATAGAAATGTAGTTTCTTCTTCTCTAGTTAGCAGTACATTGCTAAGAGCAACTCCAAGCTTAACTTAAAAACTATTATTTTAAATTACTTATATAAGTAATTCTTATCCATTTTAAGCAATTCAATTTGTGGCACCCACATTAAAATAATAATTTTTATGTTAAGCAACTCTTCTAACCAACTCCGATTGGAAATGATCTAACTCCTTAGTTGGTGACTCTTGAAACTTTATTTTCAATTTGTTTAATACCTTAGTGTAGTTGCTGACAAAATATATCATGTAGGATAAGAGTCCCATATCCTTTTCAATGGGGGGCTCCTACATTTGATGCTGGAGAGACTTTTGCTATGATGGCTGTTTCATTTGTTGCTCTAGTAGAGGTTTGTTTATTTTTATGGTGGTGAACTATATGCAATTATGCATTGTTGAGCAAGTACAGTGGTTGTTTCTGAACTTCAAATTTACCTGTTCCACAGTCAACTGGTGCTTTCATTGCTGTGTCAAGGTACGCAAGTGCAACACCAATTCCACCTTCAGTTCTTAGCCGAGGTGTTGGTTGGCAGGTAAACAAAAATTTTGAATCAGTAATTTTCCCCCTCAACTAGTTTTTTCTTTTTTGTTACTTGAAATATTGTAGAGATTTGATTTTAATCCATATAATTGAAAACTATCCTCAAAAAGTAAAAATACTCATTTTTAGTCATTTTTAAATTGGTGTATTTTCATTTTTTGAGTAACAAAGTGAATTTGAATTATAGAGAGTAAAATCAAGTTTTGACAATATTAAATGGATTGGATTAAAAACATATTTAAACTTTGGTTCTTACATATTTTTATTTTTCTAATTTTTTATGACCATCATTAATTGTTATTTCTGATGTATCAGGGAGTGGGAATTTTGTTATCTGGAATCTTTGGGACTGGGAATGGATCATCTGTTTCTGTGTAAGAATCTAATTCAATATGTTATTAGAGACTACTATTCTATTTTACTGGTAGGAGTAGTAACATCATTGGCTTTTTCCCAGAGAGAATGCAGGGCTCTTAGCTTTGACACGTGTCGGTAGCAGAAGGGTTGTTCAAATATCTGCTGGATTCATGATCTTTTTCTCAATTCTTGGTAAGTTTGTTAATGTTGTAATTTTGATTTGATTTGTCTCCAACCTAAGTAACTAGTATGAACTACTGTTATCTAGGAAAATTTGGAGCAGTTTTTGCTTCAATTCCAGCTCCAATAGTTGCTGCTTTATATTGCCTTTTCTTTGCCTATGTGGGTAAGTATTTATTATTAACTTAAACAAGTTGGACTATCATTATCAAAATTCAAAACCTTCATTGAAATTTGATTTGTTTACTCTTATTTTATGTTCCCACAACACAGGCTCTGCAGGTCTCAGTTTCCTTCAATTTTGCAATTTAAACAGTTTTAGAACTAAATTCATCTTAGGCTTCTCTGTTTTCATGGGCTTCTCTATACCACAATACTTCAATGAGTACACAGCATTTAAAGGCTATGGTCCTGTACACACCCGTGCCAGATGGGTATCTCATTCTTTTCCTCTTTCTTATTTAATTTTGATGCAATGTCAAAGTGTTAAGTAATATGAAATTGTAGGAAGAGCTTTAAGGTTCGTTCAATCCCTACTAAACACATTCTTATAGAGGGGTGAAAAGCGTTAGCTGGGACTAAACTTCTAACAAGAGTATAATAGGGAATACATGTGGTTAATAAAAAGAAAGTGTTAAAGTACTATATTTCTTCTCTATACCTAACATTATTAAATGATCATTAAGAGATAGGGATAAAAATTAAATATTTCTTCTTATTGTTAAATTACATTTTTGAGAATTATATATTTTTTTTTCCCTTTTGACAGTTCAATGATATGATCAATGTACCGTTTGCATCTGAACCATTTGTTGCTGGTTTATTGGCACTATTCTTGGACGTTACATTGCACAAGAAAGACAACCAAACTCGTAAAGACAGAGGCATGCATTGGTGGGACAGATTCCGTTCATTCAAGACCGATACGAGGAGTGAAGAATTTTACTCTCTACCTTTCAATCTAAACAAGTTTTTCCCTTCTGTGTGATTAGAGTTAGACCATGCTCTTAGAAACTTGTGTAGTGAAGTCAAGATATGTTATTATCCCCTCTTGTCGAGGGTAATATATGTGATTTGTAACTTTCAAAAAAAAAGAAAGAAAGAAAGAAAGAAAATCATCACTTTCTTCATTATTAAGTACAAATTTACCTTGCATCAATGTTATTTTGAGGCAGCTTCTTGGAGAAGGTAATAGTTATTTTGAGGCATCAATGTTCTTTCTTTCATTATTAAGAAAGAAAATGACGATGATTTTTGTCATTTTGAGGCAGCTTCTTGGAGAAGGTAATAGTTATTTCTTCCAGTCAAGTTAGTTTTGCATCAATGTTATGTTTATAGAAAGAAAATATATATTTATCTATTATATTACGTACATTGAATCTAAAGTATGAAATGTAGCATGGATATGATAATGTTATTTTAAGTGAGATGTCAGCTTTTAAACTAGGCCGATCATGGGTCGGGTTCGTGGGTCTGAGCAACCCGAACCGAGGAATTGTCACGGGTTGGGTCGGTTTGGGTAGCTACAAAAAACCAAGTCAAACCCGAACCGACCCGAGGAGTAAGGAGTCGGGTTAGGTAGACTTGGTCGGGTTGCTAACAGGCAGTGAGGCACATATGAATGGACAAAAAATTAATGATTCTCAAATTGACAAAATTTAAAATTTAAGAATCAAATTACAACTAATATGACTTTTCCTTTTTCCTCCAAGTAAAATTACATTACAATAATGCACCTAAAAATTTATGCCACAGTCAGCCACACCATGTTATTGTCCCATATGAACAGAGTATCAATAATGTTTTAAAAGATGCACACACACAAAAAAAGAAAAACAACAACCAATAGGGCAATAGGCAGAAGGGTGAAGAGAACAAAGTAACAAACCTAAGCTGTGTAGCTGAAGGCTGAAGGGTGAAGGATGAGGGAGAACCGGTGCGGCTGAAGGCTGAAGGGCGTCTCCGGTGCGGCTTTGACGGAGTCACGACGACGACCGGCGCGGCGGGGAGGAACGAGATCAATGAAGATTGAAGAAGGAGGGTGCGATGGTGCGTGGTGGAGGGGGGCTAGGGTTCGGGCAGAGACAAATGAGGAGAATGATGGATGTATCTCATCTTTCTCAACTCAGAGACAGAGTATTGGGCCTGGGCCGGAAAAGAAAAGTTTTTTGTTTTTCATACGTTACTCGGGTCGGGTTACTCGGGTGAGGAAAACTCAAACCCGTTGCCCAAACCACTCACCCTCGGTTGCTGTCTCACTGGGTCGGTTCTACCCGAGGACCCGATCAAACTGTACCCACCGGGTCGGGCCGGGCCGGGTTCAACCCACCGGGTTGGACAGGTTGACCCAACCCATGAACACCCCTATTTCAAACTATTGCATTTCAAAATCATTTCACCTTCTTATAACTACGCCTAAAGCGAATTTTATGATAAGACTTTACCTTTAATATATTAGTGCATGTTTATTAGATTATTTTTAAAAAAAATAATTATTTGTTTAAATAAATAAATCTACTCACACATATATAATATAGTCTAATCAAGTAAAGTGACATGTTTATATACACACACACATATATATATATACTCACTAAAAAATAAATCTTTCCACTTAATCAAGTACATATAAGAGAGACATGAGAGTAAGAGAGAATAGGTAATATCAATATAACACGACTTGAAGGAGAAAAGTCATAAAAAAATAAAGTAAGTAACAAGTCAATGTTAAAAATGGATGGATAAAATCAATTATTAATAATATAATTATATTCATGAAAAGAGAGAAAATTATGATAAAATGGGGCTTTTTTAAGAAAAAAACTTAGTTACTATTAATAATTCAATATTACTTACTAAATAAATATTAGTTATTTTTATTTTTTTAAAAAATATTAATAGTAAATAAATACTTTTTAGATGCCTAAAATTTCCTAAAGTGAGGGCTTTACACACCTTAGGGTTGGACCGACTAGTTATAACACCCATCACTTTTTAATAATAATTAAAAAGATAATTGTAAATTCATTTCATGTTTTCATCTTAATTGCAGCTTAATGTCTAGTATAATACAGGTCAAAATGGGATGCGATGTGACATATAAGTTTTGTTCTATATTTGGCGTATTTTAAAAGTGGAACAAAATAGAACATATTCTTAAACAATGGAACACTTTGGTTCCTTAGAAAATGGTAGAACCAAAAGAGAATAGAACAAAATAAATTATTATTAATTTTTTTATTGACAAAACTACCACTTTGTCTTCTAACCTTCCTCCCAAAATTGTAATTCCCTCCTTTACCACCCGATACATTCTACCTCCACTATTGTTGCCTTGCACCTTACTCTGCCATTGCCACCACCTCCATCACTGTCATTGCCACTGTCACTGTCGCATAACACCTTTAATAGTTGTTTTCAGTCACAATCTCACCCACTGTCGTCACCACCCGCACCATTCATTATCGCCATTGTAGCTTGACACCCCCATCACTAACCGAATCCCCATCATCATCACAACCCACCTCCCTAAATTCCCGTCCCCGTTATTGAACACTCCATCATTGTCACTACTGTTCAACACACTCACCACCACCCTACACCCCCTATCACCGCCCAACACCCTTGTTCAAATATTTAATACTCAATTGAATACTAAATAGGAAAAGATATTTATGTAATTGAACACATAAAACATTATTTGTGCTGGTACATTTTATTTTATTTTATTCATCTATCAAATGCCACCTAAATGACATTTATAATCCATCGCACTTTACCAAATTAAAATAAACATAAACATATAATTAGAAAACAAAAATACATATACATTGACTCTCCCTAAACATATACAAATCCATATCTCCACGGTAATGATCCTCTCTTAAATTATTAAATTTAAATTGACCATTAAGAGATTTAAAGAGGTTTTGGAGTCACCATCAATTTTATTATGGGGAAAATTGAAAAACCTCTTAAAATGGAAAATTTTGGTTTATGAAATCGTACCTAAGTCGAGGAATCGATTATGTACAAAGAATGGTAGAGACTAAACCCCACAACACCCTTATACACCCGTTTTAGAACGATTTCCTCTAATTAATTGTGCAAGAAAAAATATTAACTTTAAATTTATTTATTTTACCCCAAAATAAACTAATGAATCATCTACAATCAAGAATAAATTTACAAGAACTAAATTAGGAAAATAAATAATTTGACTTGCACGGAAATCCTGCTCCTACGTACCATCGGGTACAATAAGAAAAAAGTCATGTGTTTTTTCTAGAAAATAGTTTAGCGAGTTCGGTGATTTTAATTTTTCAAAAATAAAATTTTGAAAGAAAGATTAACTTAGATTTTTAAAGGGATTAAATTTATTTTTGAAAATATTTTGAAAGAATTTTTTTTGAATTTATTTTATATTTTGTTAAAAAAAATGGGAGAGGAGATTGATCTATCCCAAACCGATGATACTCTTTCAGGATAATAAGAAAAAAGGAACATGGCACCACCCGTAGGGTTAACCGTGCCTATCATAATAAAACCTAGAAGAACTTGAGGTTGAAGACACAATAGCCAAAAATCAAAGACATCTTCTTTGCAGCTAGACTTACTATTTATAGAAGAAAAGGCAAACTCTTGATAGATCCTGTCATGAATCAACTATTCCAAAAGCTTAATTAAGCTATTGGGGTGGAGGACACATGAATATATATACTTTTAGCACGCCCCCTCACACAAGAGCCTATTGGGATTGGAGCATGGACAATGTACATGCCCACCTACATTGTGTTAAAATTAAACCTTTTTTATTGAATAATGGGACGATAAGGATCAAACTCTTAACCAGTTGGTCATACAGGCTCTAATAGCATGTTATGAACCAACTATTCAAAAAACTTAAGTTATTGGGTAAAGGAAACATAAAATTAGGGATGACAATGGATAGGGTTTGAGTAGGGTATTATTGTACCCGTCCCCATACCCGTGTTTTAAAAGAATACACATACATGCATGGGTAGCAATTCTAATACTCACACCCATTACTCGCACTTTTGTTAACTATAAATATAATAAATCAATTAGAAAATAAAAATTAATTAAAAAACAATTATGGCACAAATAAAAAATAATCGCTAGACCATCCAAATTTAACCATAAAACAAACTCTCGTATGTGGATGTGGATCAAAAACAAGAACTGTGGGAAGGGAAATGGAAACTAGTTCAAGTTTATCTATTTGAGGGTTTAGGGTATAAAATTATAACAATTTTAGAATTATAACATTTAAATTAATTAAACTAGTAACATATATTAGTTTTTTTACTATAATACATATTAATATTAATTATTTTTGAGAAAAATATTAATTAATATATTAATTAAGGTGAATTCTACTATACCGAAAAGAAATTAAGGGTAGTTGTACCCAATGATGTGTCTCAATAATATATTGACACATGTAATTAATGAATTTAAATCTATTTGACTTAATAAAAAAATTCTAAATATACCTGATTTTTTTATAATTTATTTCCAGGTCCTTCGACCAATAATTAATCTTCGACTCAAGGTCTTCCACTCCATCTTCTGAACTGAGAAACGCTAAACCTTTCCATCCAAGATTGCCTAGTCCTTCATCTACAATCTAGTTTCTCATGAGTGTGTAAAATTTGATGCACTCTTTGCTATAGCTAGTGGAAATCACATAGTTGGTTCAAATCCGCCATGGCAAACTCAGAGAGCTCATCGTTGGAGGATTCTTCATCATAATTTTTTTGGTGAGAAGGAAATTACAGAAAAACAAACAATGAAAGCAAAGCAAATCAACCAACAGGACCGTGAAGGTCAAAGTACAGTAAATTGACAATCTCCAGCGGGGTGAGTCATAGTCACATAATTCGCTCACTCACAGAGAGAACCGCAAATTTGTTCGTGCGTTCCAATTTGCGGTTCGTGGACGATTTGGAACGTTGAAATTCGTTGTTGAATACTCTCGTATAAGCGAACCGGGGTTCCATTTGTTTTCTCTTCACTACTCTCCGTGTCTCATCTATGTTCCCTTGTTGTTCTTCTTCGTTCGTTCCATATACAGAATATCTTTATTCACAAATTACTTTCTCTTCTTTCTTCTTCATAATTTTTGGTCCAGCACTCCAGCTGGGCATTTGACCAGAGAGAAAAAAAGGGTTTCTTTGTAGTGTGTTGTGTTGGTTTTGGACACTTTGGTTTTTTATGTGAGGATATGTGGAGTTTTCACATGGAAAAAACAGTGAAAGCATAAAAACTTAATAGATTTGACGTACCATGAACCGAAATAGCGAACAAGACTGAGTATACCCCCTCGTACCGAATTCTTATCATATAACGAACCGCGTACCCGTACCCGTACCAAGTACCGGAGCAAATTGTGAATTATGTGACTATGGGGTAAATCCCCCAACTTAGAAAAACATCGATGACAATGAGCCAAAAAAGCCAATCTATCAGCTAGAATAACAAGCTGCTCTCGAAACAAGCCTGAAAATAGCATCCGTGAAGATGGATGAAATAACTTGAATCCTTGAGACTTCTTGTAAATAAAAAAGTCCCACCCTTTCATCAAATATTCTGAAAATATTGAAACTGAAAAAAAAAGTGCAAGAGGCAAAGCAATAATTACTCCTTCAATTCTAATGACAATAAATTTAAAAGACCCGACAATTATCAATAGCTTTTTATTATTATGAAAATGGACCAAGAGAACTCATTAGCAATTACAAAAATTATTAAATGGTCCACTGAATTCCCACTTCAATTGTTACTAGAGTACAATTGGCCCTACCAATTCATGACACGTCATTTGGGTACAGTACCTTTGTAACATCCCAAAAATTAGAGCTTAGGAAACACAAGAGAAGCCATAGGTTGAGAGTCCTGCCAAGAGAGGAAGGTTAGAGGTAGAAGGAGAAATTTGGGGACTTGAATGTGAAGTTAGATAAGAATAAGATAAATAAATTAAGAGGTTTGAGTTTTAAGAGATTTTGGAAGAATAACCAAGTGTTAAGTCAAACAACTTTAGGTTGGACTTAGAAGGAATCACGCCCTGTGACAGAGGGAGTCACAAGGGTGTAAGGATGAGAAAATAAGGTTAGATGAAGAAGAACTGAGTTGGAAGAGTGTGTTATTAGAAGGAGTTAGGGAGAAGTTAATCACCCTATGTTTTAGTCATTAGGTGTGCTAATATAGCAATGGAACATGCTTTAGGAATAAAGGAGTTGATTTGACAAGGTTTCGAGTGGGGAGAGATTTGGATGAGAAAAGCTAAGTTAGAAGGAGGTTTTAGGGAAAGGAATTAGGTTTGAGTGGAAGAGAATTGTGATGTGAATTCCACCGGGTTTAAAAAAAAAATAAAATAAAGAAGATGGTGACATGGCTTTTAATGAAGTCCAGCTGTCATTAATTCCAAACTCCAATTGAAGACCAACCTAGAGGGAAAGGGGGCGTCCAAAGGTGGGGTGGCCAAGGAGGATGATGTGAATCCAACCAGGCATAAGAAGGCTATACAAGAAGCTACATGTGGGCGGCCAACTTGGAGTTATTTGGATGACTTATTTTGTCAGGACAGTTACAAAAAAAATTGTTGCGACTGAATCAATGCAAGGGGACAAAGAAATTACAACCATCAAGAAGAGAATTGTTACAAATTTAAGGGGGCAGACAAGCATTGCAATGCAGCGGTTATACATTGAATGAAGAAACCACAATTCAATATTGGAGCCGTTATGTTTCTCCTAAGGGGCGGCCAATTGATGGCTGAATTATGTAACTTTAATCCTTGTTGGTTGTTACAAATTTACTTGTAATTATGCGGTTACATGTGGAGATTGTGGGCTGAATATTGCTGGTAGTTTTATTATCTAAGTTTATTTTCTATTAGTAGGAATAAATGGGGCTACATGGGTAGTTATAGGCTGATTAGTTTAATTTCTTGTTGGTAGTTATGTTTCTAAATTTTAATAGAATTATTAGGAGAATTAAGTGGCTGAATGTGAAAAGCCATGCAAGGATTGTAGGCACCTTTAAAAGGAGCGCATCATGCATGCAGAATTTACAAGACAAGTTTAATTCAGAAATTTTAAGAAATTGGAGAGTGTTTCTCTTATTCTCTTGTTTATCAAGAATTGAGTTTTATCAAAGGTCCTTCATCCCTTTGTGTGTATAACTTTTAGGCTTATCTTTCATCCTTGAAAGTGTGACGTCTATCAAATTCCATTCCATCTTCTTACCTTTTTCCATTTTCTCGTTTTAACCATTTCCCAAATTTCCTACTTATGAGCATTCCAACCTAGATAGATCCGTAAAACGAATCCACCCCCTACCTCGGATTTATATCATTTGGTATCAAAGCTTCGGCTCTGGGTTTAAAATGGCGATGGAAATTTACTATACAAGGTGTTTAATCGAAGGTCACCCATGTATAGTTGCATACGATTATGGAAGTGACAACAATGTTGTGAGTCAAAGATTGGTGGAGAAACTCCACCTAGGAACGAGCTTTCATCCGAATCAAGCGTGGATCACATTCACTGTGGGGCAGTGTAAGAAAGAAGTATTATGTGATATCGCTCCCATGGACTCTTGTCATCTTCTTTTAGGATGGTCATGGCTTCGTTATAAAACACTCAATCTTGATGAACGCTCGCTTTCTTTGAGGCATGAGGGACGTAATATTAAGTTCAAATTTCTGACACCAAGCCGAGCCAGTGAGTATCTATGTAAGTTGAAGGAGAAAATAGAAAAAGAAAGGAGAGAAAACGAAGCAAGAGAGAGTGAACAAAAATGAGAGAAAAAGAAGAAAAAGAAAGAGAAGAAAAACAGAGAGAAGAAATAGAAAAAGAACTAGAGAAAAAGAGCGAGGAAATTTTATTTGTTAACGATAGTTCTTCTACTGTTTGTAATGTTAAATTACAGGAACAAGAGGATGGGCATGTGAATGCAATACACCAACCCCTATGTTTGAAGAGGAAGCTTGTTGATATTGTTCCAAGTGCTCCATTGTACATCCAGCCCGATGTTGAAACACAACCTCTTGAGGATGATGAAAACCAACACATGGAGTTATTTGTTTTTACGAATAGTATCCAAGCTGCACATTTTCATAAACATTTTGGGGCTGAACCATATGTGCTTGACAAAGAAATTTTGCATACTTTGTGTATTGGTAATCATTATTGCTTGCAGGAAGGTGAGGGAATGTTGACAAGAGAGGTGCTCCACGGATTGCAACCATTGGAAAGGAACAAATCTGAATTTATTCAAGTTGTATTTGATCCAGGAGGAAGCTTTTGAGTTTCTGCAGTAGTTAGTGAATTAAATTAAGCAAATAAATAAAGCTTTAAGATTCGGGACGAATCTTCTCGAAGAAGGAGGGTATGATGTGAATCCAACCAGGCATAAGAAGGCTATACAAGAAGCTACATGTGGGCGGCCAACTTGGAGTTATTTGGATGACTTATTTTGTCAGGACAGTTACAAAAAAATTGTTGCGGCTGAATCAATGCAAGGGGACAAAGAAACTACAACCATCAAGAAGAGAGTTGTTACAAATTTAAGGGGGGAGACAAGCATTGCAATGCAGCGGTTATACATTGAATGAAGAAACCACAATTCAATATTGGAGCCGTTATGTTTCTCCTAAGGGGCGGCCAATTGATGGCTGAATTATGTAACTTTAATCCTTGTTGGTTGTTATAAATTTACTTGTAATTGTGCGGTTACATGTGGAGATTGTGGGCTGAATATTGCTGGTAGTTTTATTATCTAAGTTTATTTTCTATTAGTAGGAATAAATGGGGCTACATGGGTAGTTATAGGCTGATTAGTTTAATTTCTTGTTGGTAGTTATGTTTCTAAATTTTAATAGAATTATTAGGAGAATTAAGTGGCTGAATGTGAAAAGCCATGCAAGGATTGTAGGCACCTTTAAAAGGAGCGTATCATGCATGCAGAATTTACAAGACAAGTTTAATTCAGAAATTTTAAGAAATTGGAGAGTGTTTCTCTTATTCTCTTGTTTATCAAGAATTGAGTTTTATCAAAGGTCCTTCATCCCTTTGTGTGTATAACTCTTAGGCTTATCTTTCATCCTTGAAAGTGTGACGTCTATCAAATTCCATTCCATCTTCTTACCTTTTTCCATTTTCTCGTTTTAACCATTTCCCAAATTTCCTACTTATGAGTATTCCAACCTAGATAGATCCGTAAAACGAATCCACCCCCCCGGATTCATATCAGAGGAGTTGCTGAATTGTTTTCTTTGTTTTATGGCTTTCAATAAAATCATGTGGTTGTTACAATCTACAATAATGTGCCTGATTGTTACAAAAGAATATTGAAAAGAAATCAAGGCTGAATCGTTACAAGGAGACAAAACTTTATGTGCATAGATGTTACAAATTGAAGAGCTTGTTGGGTGGTTACTCTTAGGCATTGAAGTGCGGCCAACATGTGCATAAATTGGCTGGATTATGACCATTCCAATGTGCATCCAACAAGTGATTAAATTTGCAGAATAAAGCTAATAAAAAGGGTGGCCAACACATATTGAAGGAAGTTATTAAATTGGTTGATTGAAGCTATTAAATGGGCGGCCAACATATGCTGAATATATCATTATTTCCATTCATTCAGAGCATTATTTGGCTGAATCATTTTTAATTTTGGACGGCCAATAGATGTTATATTTGGCTAAATTTTATTAAGGCTTTGATGAATAGCTACAAGGGTGTAAATGGGGGCGGCTACATGGGTAGTTATAAGCTGATTAGTTTAATTTCTTTTTGGTAGTTATGTTTCTAAATTTTAATAGAATTATTAGGAGAATTAAGTGGCTAAATGTGAAAAGCCCTGCAAGGATTGTAGGCACCTTTAAAAGGGGCGCATCATGCATGCAAAATTTTCAAGACAAGTTTAATTCAGAAATTTTAAGAAATTGGAGAGTGTTTCTCTTATTCTCTTGTTTATCAAGAATTGAGTTTTATCAAAGGTCCTTCATCCCTTTGTGTGTATAACTCTTAGGCTTATCTTTCATCCTTGAAAGTGTGACGTCTATCAAATTCCATTCCATCTTCTTACCTTTTTCCATTTTCTCGTTTTAACCATTTCCCAAATTTCCTACTTATGACCATTCCAACCTAGATAGATCTGTAAAACGAATCCACCCCCTCCCCCGGATTTATATCATTTGGTATCAAAGCTTCGGCTCTGGGTTTGGAATGGCGATGGAAATTTACTATACAAGGTGTTTAATCGAAGGTCACCCATGTATAGTTGCATACGATTATGGAAGCGACAACAATGTTGTGAGTCAAAGATTGGTGGAGAAACTCCACCTACCAACGAGCTTTCATCCAAATCAAGCGTGGATCACATTCACTGTGGGGTAGTGTGAGAAAGAAGTATTATGTGATATCGCTCCCATGGACTCTTGTCATCTTCTTTTAGGATGGTCATGGCTTCGTTATAAAACACTCAATCTTGATGAACGCTCGCTTTCTTTGATGCATGAGGGGCGTAAGATTAAGTTCAAATTTCTGACACCAAGCCGAGCCAGTGAGTATCAATGTAAGTTGAAGGAGAAAATAGAAAAAGAAAGGAGAGAAAAAGAAGCAAGAGAGAGTGAAGAAAAAATGAGAGAAAAAGAAAAAGAAGAAAAGAGAAGAGAAGAAATAGAAAAAGAAAGAGAAAGAGAAGAGTAGATGAGAGAAGAGAAAGAGAAAGAAGAAAAAAAAACAGAGAAAAAGAGCGAAGAAATTTTATTTATTAATGATTTTTCTTCTATTGTTTGTGATGTTAATTTACAGGAACAAGAGGATGAGCATATGAATAAAATACACCAACTCCCATGTTTGAAGAGGAAGCTTGTTGATATTGTTCCTAGTGCTCCATTATACGTTCAACCCACTATTAAGAGCCAAACTCATGAGGATATTGAAGACAAACACATGGAGTCTTTTGATTTTGAAGCTGAATTACATTTGTTTAACAAAGAAACTCTGCAGGTTTGTTTGACAAGAAGAATTGCCCTTGATCGTGGTGTTTGGGTTTGGAAATTAATAATGAAGACTTCCTTGATGCATAAAGAAAGAACGACCAAATCTGAATTTTTACAGGTTGTGTTTGATCCTGGAGGTTGGGTTTGTTCATTCCAATTTCAAGTGAATAAAGCCTTAAGATTCGGGACGAATCTTCTCGAAGAAGGAGGGTATGATGTGAATTCCACCGGGTTTAAAAAAAATAAAGGAGATGGTGACATGGCTTTTAATGAAGTCCAGCTGTCATTAATTCTAAACTCCAATTGAAGACCAACCTAGAGGGAAAGGGGGTGGCCAAAGGTGGGGTGGCCAAGGAGGAGTTGTTGAATTGTTTTCTTTGTTTTATGGCTTTCAATAAAATCATGTGGCTGTTACAATCTACAATAATGTGGCTGATTGTTACAAAAGAATATTGAAAAGAAATCAAGGTTGAACCGTTACAAGGAGACAAGACTTTATGTGAATAGATGTTACAAATTGAAGAGCTTGTTGGGTGGTTACTCTTGGGCATTGAAGTGCGGCCAACATGTGCATAAATTGGCTGAATTATGACTGTTCCAATGTGCAGCCAACAAGTGATTAAATTTGCAGAATAAAGCTAATAAAAAGGGCGGCCAACACATATTGAAGGAAGCTATTAAATTGGTTGATTGAAGCTACTAAATGGACGGCCAACATATGCTAAATATATCATTATTTCCATTCATTTGGAGCATTATTTGGCTGAATCATTTTTAATTTTGGACGGCCAATAGATGTTATATTTGGCTAAATTTTATTTAGGCTTTAATGAATAGCTACAAGGGTGTAAATGGGGGCGGCTACATTGGTAGTTATAAGCTGATTAGTTTAATTTCTTGTTGGTAGTTATGTTTCTAAATTTTAATAGAATTATTAGGAGAATTAAGTGGCTAAATTGGTCTTAAGGGAGACGTTCCTTGAATGGTATTGAGCTCAGTCCAGGTCAGAGGTTACCAAATGTTGAATGTGAATGTTAATTAAGACAAAAGGTTAAATTGGCCTCAAGGGAGACGTTCCTTGAATGGTATTGAGCTCAGTACAGATAATAGGTTCAAGTGCTAAGACCCCACTGGTGTTGGGTAATACACCAAAAGGTTGAAAGTAAAGACTAATGAAAGAAGTGTTATGAATTGAATGTAAAGTTTGATGTATGGATTGCTATGAGCTGAGCCTATGAATTTTCGCTATGCATATATGTTATGTCTGCACACCTACACTTTTGCATGACCATACTCACTGGGACGTAAGTCTCACCATACGTTTCGTGGCACATTTTAGATATGCAGGATGACCAGCTAGAGGCCTGGAAGGAAAGACTTGTTGTTTAAGGATGGACGATACCTTCGAGAAGTTATGTGTATTAGGATAGCTAGATTCTGGTGTATAGGAATGATGATAGTAACTGTATTGGCTGTTTCTATTGAAACATAGCCAGTTCATGGCAAACGCTGTATAGCATGATTTAGTAAATCCTTCTTAAGTAAATATTGGTTACTTAAGCTTCATACGTGTTGTATGTCTACGATATCGGTAATGTCGTGAAAAAGAAATTCAGAAATTTAGGAAGGTGCTTCCAACGGGCACTATTCCTAGGTTTCCGGAATTAGGACGTTACATTATGGTATCAGAGCAGTTCAATCCAATTGGACTGTGGTTAGGTTAGGTTAGTTACTGTTAGAACTTACAAATTCTGTTTAGGGAATCAAAAAAGGGAATAATTTTGTTATTGATTTTAGTTAGAATTTTCTACCATAGTTAGTAATATCCTACCTTAGTTAGTTTAGGAATGCTTCTATAAATAATTGTTGTATTCCCTTCTTTTAGTATCTTTTCAAAATGATAATATTTGGTTCATTTCCAAATTCCCCTTTCTCTAGTTCTCATTCCTAATTTTTTGAACCATCTTTGATTTCTAAGATGGTATAAGAGCTCCATCCATGGAGCTCACCACCCTCGTCTTGCCACAAAACTCTGTTTCCAGTAATCTTCGATCCACCTAGCTTCCTCCTCACAAACTCCATAATCTCTCATCTATGGAGGTTAGCAAAGGTGGAGAAGCCATCAACACCATTTCTTCCTCCTAGGGCTACATTCTCCATAACAACGAAGAACGACAATCCTTCTGACAAGTTGCAATGGACTCCAAATGCACTCACATTCGGAAGCATCAATTCATCTTCTCATTAGAAAATGGCACCAACGGATTCGTCGTCTTTAGATGGCGATGCTTCCTCTCCGCCAAAATCGGAAACCGCAGCATCGTTGGCGTCGATTGCAAAGAATCTTCAGCGTTCTGCTATTCAATCTACTCGTACTATGCAACAAAACTCCTCCACCCATTTTCGTACCATTCAGAATTCTTTACCAGAAGCAGTGTCACAATATAGAACTTATGAAGATGCTTTCTTCAATAAAGTCAAAGATGGATTGATGGTTGCAAGGGAGCATCCGGCTTTAGGTGTTGGTTTTGTTGTTTCTGCTACATATCGAACTGCCATTTGCAAAGCAAAGCGTGGCGGCTTCAAGGATTCAGAAAGAGCAAATGAGTGCAGAATGGCTGCCTTTTATGCAGGTTTCCCAGAGACGGTGCCTCTTCGAACTGTCAATAGGCAACGTTCATTTGGACTTCAGGCAGTTACTGATGTTGCTGCTTACATAAGAGCTGGGTTTTATGACATTGGCATTGGGGCTGGATTGGAGCTGAAACATACTAGAAATTCTCTGGTGAATGAATTAGTTCCAATCGTGGAATTCTGGGATGCTGATAAAACTGTGGATCAATTGAAGAGAATTTACATGGATACTAAAGATGTTAGTGATGAAGATAGTGGGTTAGATTGCCTGCCAGATGTTTTATTAAAGCTAGTGAAAACATGATTGCAAGTGAGTGGAAGGAATTTGTATGCACAGAAGGTGTTTGATGAAATGCCAAAGAAGAATGTAGTTATTTCATTGTTGTTTTCCTTTCTTTTAGTTGAATTATTTACTTTGTTTCAAGTTGATATTGGTTGATACCAATTATCAACTTGCGGGAGGGTGTTAGAATTTACAAATTCTGTTTAGGGAATTAGAAAAGGGAATAATTCTGTTATTGATTTTAGTTAGAATTTTCTACCATAGTTAGTAATATCCTACCTTAGTTAGTTTAGGAATGCTTCTATAAATAATTGTTGTATTTCCTTCTTTTAGTATCTTTTGAAAATGATAATTGGTTCATTTCCAAATTCCCCTTTCTCTAGTTCTCATTCCCAATTTTCTGAACCATCTTTGATTTCTAAGAGGTGTCTGTGACTTAATATAATCCTATAGTACAAGATCCTTCCCGGTACTGAAAAATTCGAGTAAGAGAAAGAGTGACCCCTACTGGAATTTTCCAATGTCCGGAAAAAGCATGAACCGAGAACTTATATGATCAAAATCCTACTAAAAGTGATGTAGTATTAACATCTTATCAAATCAAAAGTATATAAAATTAAATCATATACTATTTATATCTTATAATACTATCTCTTTATACCCAAAGTAGCTTGAATAATCCTTATAACAATGACAGATAGGATTCCACAAATGTTAAACCATGACTCAGCACATGCCAATTGATTGGCCGTGCTGACTTTTTACACAATCTCTTCGGCTCATATGCAGATTACGTACTGATAGAATATAATATGACAGGCGAGTGCGATGCGAGGGGGAGATTCGCCTTTTCCCTTATTTATATTCTCTCTCTCTCCCTCTCCCTCTCCCTCTCCCTCTCTGTCCATTTGGCCTTCGTTCTCATCACACACACACACCTTTGCCTTTTGCTATGGCGTCCATCATCGAATCTTCTTGGCAGGTTCTCTCTTTCTTTTCACCATTTACTCTTTTATTCTTCGCATTTTCTTCTTCTCCATGATTTCGCCTAGATTTGATTTTCTTTTTCTTATTTCCTTTTTTCTCTATTCGTTATTTTTCGGTGTGACGACTAGTGTATGCAATTTCAGTAATCGATTTCAGGAACAAGAAACACTCATGTTTACCTTTTTCTTTGAAAAACAAGGTTAGACTTAGCAATATGATGGCGTAGTACGATGTATTTAGGAACAATGATGAGTGCTTGCATTTTTGTGACACTTCTGAAAAATTCTGGATCGAAATTTGTTTGGAAATTGGATTCTTCTTAATCTGACATCCACTTTATTCTTGTTAAAACATTCATGAAGAAATGCAAGAAGAGGAAATAATAATGAAGAGCGTTGGATTAAGGATGAACATTACATTTTAGCAGATTCACAGACCTGCAATCTTGTTTAATTTCATTTTCTTTTGTTTTTCTTGGTTTTGGGGTGGAAACTTGTATGTCTTTGACCACTATAATAGGCCAGTAGATTGTTTGGTTAGGTTTGTTAGAGGTTGAAGAGTAACAGGATTAGAATTGAATTGGCATGTTGACATTGGAAATGTCAATTTTATTATAGTTTGATGTCTACTCCTTTTCGTAGTTGGACTTTTACTAGAGAACAAAAAAATTCACGGGCTTTTGTGCTGCAGTACTTGATCACACATTTCAGCGACTTTCAACTGGCATGTTTGGGAAGTTTCTTTCTACATGAAAGTGTTTTCTTCTTATCTGGACTTCCTTTTATATGGCTTGAGAGGGCAGGATGGCTGACCAAGTACAAAATTCAGGTTTTCTCATAATCAATTTTATTGCCTCCTTAAATTGTATGATTGCCTCTTTTTGTATTTCAAGGTAGACATTAGCTGCTTTATGTTTTCTTCCCCATCCTTTCCTTCAAAAGACTTATTGCAAGTTTTATTTGGATGGACACATTCATTGCGAAGCTTCTATATGTAGTTGTAGTTTGCTTTAACATGATAGACACATTCACTTGGACAGCCCCATTTTAATGATATCAGTGATTCTCCTTTTCCTTCCTTGTTTTCCATTTTACCAAAATAAAGCACCCTGGCTTTTAAGTGAAAAGTACTACAGATTTTCCCTTTTAATAATGTTTTCTTCTTTATCTTTATGTTTACATTGGTAGATGTTCTTGTAATGCCATCTTGTGTTGATTGTAAAAATTTCGGTTAGCCTTTCAAAAAAAAAACAGAAGAAAAATAAATCCTGCAAAATATATTGCACTGTTTTCTATTTGAGCTTGTGCATGCTATAGTTGAATAGTGCAGTCTGAGAAAAGCCCCTGATACCAGCTGCCAAAGATAAATGTATTCCATCTTCACTTGATATAAAATTGTCTACTTTATAGAAGAAATATTTGAATTTTGTCTTGTATTGTTATGAAATCAAAATATTCCTGTTTCTTCCACTGTATGAGACCTGGTATGCTGATCAACAATCCTATTTTTGTTGGCACTTTCTGATCAGTATGTAAGCTTTCATGCAGGCAAAAACTAACAGCCGTGCATCTGAGGAGAAATGTATTCTTCGCTTGTTGGTGTATCATTTTGGAGTCAATCTACCTGTTATGATTTTTTCATATCCTGTCTTTAGCTACATGGGCATGCGGAGTAGTCTTCCACTGCCATCCTGGTACTTTCAGGTTCTTTAGAACACTGGTTCTTCTGCACTTACATGAGTTTCATGATGGGAATTTTTCCCATTAACATTTAGAATATATCTTTCCATTAAGCTTACTTAACATGGCCCAATTTTGTTTTTGCAGGAAAGTAGTTCTATCTCAAATAATATTTTACTTCATTTTGGAGGATTTTGTATTCTACTGGGGACATAGGATACTGCACACAAAATGGCTGTACAAGCATGTGCACAGTGTTCATCACGAGTAAGTTTTATATATGTTCTGCAGTCTATGGAGTGGTTTAGGTTTGTGCTTAAGGCTCAAAGTTGTTTCACTATATTGTGAAGGTATGCTACACCATTTGGACTTACTTCTGAATATGCTCATCCTGCTGAGATACTTTTCCTTGGATTTGCCACCATTGTTGGTCCTGCTGTCACTGGACCCCACTTGATAACTCTCTGGCTATGGATGGTTCTTAGAGTCCTTGAGACAGTTGAGGCACATTGCGGTTATCATTTCCCATGGAGCCCCTCCAACTTCTTTCCATTATATGGGGGGTTAGTGTCATGTTCCTTTCCTTTAGCTGGCATTA
Organism: Sesbania bispinosa; assembly: GCA_026901365.1. Classification (NCBI taxonomy): domain Eukaryota; kingdom Viridiplantae; phylum Streptophyta; class Magnoliopsida; order Fabales; family Fabaceae; genus Sesbania; species Sesbania bispinosa. The sequence goes on from QLOH01000247.1 coordinate 256,341, forward strand.
ACCTTTTATTTTAGTCAGTTATTGTGCTCATTTCTTTGTTGTTAAACTTTGCATCTTCGTTTTCAGAGCTGATTTTCATGACTATCATCACCGTTTGTTGTACACCAAGTCTGGAAACTACTCATCAACATTTACTTACATGGACCGGTAAGTTTTTGACATATACTTCTTGATGGATTAGTTTTTTTCTTGATGCTTAGAGTATAAGATGACTTAACTGGCATTGGTTTATGCATTGGATTTTTTACTTGATAAACTGACAATGGTATATATATATTTTTTTGTCCATTATAATAGGATATTTGGAACTGATATAGGGTACAGAAAGTTGAAAGCATTAAAGAACGCGGGAGTTGAGGACAGTAGCGAGCAAAAGAAACAATGATGGAACAAATTTTGTGAATATCTGAAACAATTAAAAAGTGGATCTCCAAACTTTAGGGCAAATTTGAAAAATGTCATGTCATGTTGTGTTTTGGTTGGTGTAATGCTGTTATTGTCAACGAAGTGCAGATGGCCTTTTTAGGAAGTTCATGCCCTGTGATTCAGAAAAGTTTAGTGAGAGTTGTTGCAATTTTGGGATTGGTTTTTCCTATTGCACATCTATTGTTCTTGATTCCAATTCTTTATTGGCGCACATGACTATTGTTTGATTAAACATAGTTGAATGGAATGAAAGAGACAATTCGTTCACATGTTAAAGACCTCACCAAAGTACAGCTTCGACATGAGTTCCAAGTGTGTTTGGATCTAGTTTTGAAAGTGGAAAATTGATTATATTCATTGAAATAATCAATTTGAACATGTTTAGTTTTATCACTCAATAATTAATTTCTATCTTAAACCATGGTTTTATCATAGGTAACTCGGAGTTGCTTTTGATTATGGGGTGAATCAATTATGAAATTTCATTCCATTTTTGCTCTTTAGAGCTGCTTTATGAAAGGTTGTTTCTATATCTCAGAATTTAAAGTATTCTATATGCTAACTGGCCTGTAATTGAAGAGGGATCTGGAATTAATTGAATGTATGATTTTTATATTTATAAATAAAAAGTTACATTATTATAATAATTAATTTTTTAATTCAAAATTTTAATTAATCTTTAGATAAATTATATCATATAATATACTGATAACATGATTATTAGATTTTATATTTATAAATAAAAATTATATTATTATAATAATTAATTTTGTAATTCAAGTTTTTAATTAATGTTTAAATAAATAGTATCATATAATTCACTGATAAGGTGATTATATATTTTTATTTTATATTAATTTTTTATATTTATATTTTATTTTAATATAATAACCTACATTAAAAAGTTATACAAATATTTATATATTTAAAATATTAATGTAGAAATCAGAAAAGTTATGATATTGAAAACATAATTAAAGAATACATGGACATTAAGCCCATTTTGGGAATTAGACACCAAAAAACCAATTTTGATAACAAACATTCAAACAAAATTTTCTGCAAAATTCACTTATCTAGTATAGGTTATTCAAATAAAAATCACATTATTTCAAAATCAATTTTACACAAAATCAATTCTACATATAATCAATTCAATTCAAAATCAATTTTACAACCACGAAACCAAATATACCTAGCAAATGACGCGAAAAAAGACTAATAAATAATAATAGCATTCTAAAATTAAAATTTCACATTACTGCAAGACAAGTCATTATGAAGTTGTTGCACTCACCGGTGAAAATCACGTTCTAAAGCAATCTCTTTATCTCAGTTAAAATCCAAGTTAAATTGACCATACATTAGATTTTTTGTTTTTTATTTTAATTTTTAGTTTCATAATTTTCATCTTACCCCATGTGCATATTTTGGTATGCGTGATTTTTTAAAATTGATTTTGAGTAAAAGTGAGATTGAAATAACGTGAATTTTATTTGAATATCAAGTGGTATCAGAAAAGTGATTTTTACATGTTCGGATACTATTGATGCAACTACATAAGAAGACCAAAAGGTTGGGTTAGAATATGTGAAGCCAAAGTCGAAATGGATGACAAGTGAAAAAAAAAAGAGGTGTACTTCCCTTCAAATCAACTCCACTGCCAGCTCAGAGTTCCACTGGCAGTTGCCATCACTATTCTAAGGACATTAATTGTATTCTTAAAAGAATGAATTGCCTTTATAAAATAATATGATACATGTGATGGATGTTTCAAAACATATAAGTCTCTAGTGCATATACCTAACAATCTCCCACTTGCACTAGAGACATTCAGACATAGCTCTTATGCCTAATGATCTAGTCTGTCCTTCATGCTTCTGCTGCACAAGGGGTTTTGTTGATGTGGTAGAATCAGCGACTGTTTCCTGCTTTTAAATTTTCAGGTCATAGTGCCACCATTCAAACATAACACATATCCTGATTGCGATCTTAAATCATCCTTGTCGGTTTGGAAACTAGCATCAGTGCTATTTTTTAAACCAATGAAAGATCCTATGTGAATGACCCTGAGAATTAATCCATTTCTTGCATATATTTATGAATTATCAAATTTTAATTTTCTGTTCTTGAATTCTAAAAAAAAAACCAAATAAAACCCCCTTGCTTGCTGTTGAATCAACAATTCTTGTGAGTAAATTCGGATTTGCTATTGAATTCCTTGAGATACGACTTTGGTTAATTTTCCATTAACTACATTTACTGAATATTAATATTTGGTTGAGTATGACATCGATCAAATTTGGTGCTGTTGTCGGGGAATTCAATTCATTTTCGGATTCACTCACATAGTGTTGTTAATTCTGTTTCTTGTAAATATTGTGTGTTTTCTTTGTTAGAAATTGTGTTGTGTTTTCGGATTACATCAAGTGCATCTTAGAATTCTTACGCTGACACCTTATGAGAAATCAAAGTCTTTGTGTTCCGGGGGGAGTATGGTCGCAAGGCTGAAACTTAAAGAAATTGACGGAAGGGCACCACCAGGAGTGGAGCCTGCGACTTAATTTGACTCAACACGGGGAAACTTACCAGGTCCAGACATAGTAAGGATTGACAGACTGAGAGCTCTTTCTTGATTCTATCGGTGGTGGTGCATGGCCGTTCTTAGTTGGTGGAGCAATTTGTTTGGTTAATTCCGTTAACGAACGAGACCTCAGCCTGCTAAATAGCTATGTGGAGGTAACCCTCCACGGCCAGCTTCTTAGAGGGACTATGGCCGCTTAGGCCACGGAAGTTTGAGGCAATAACAGGTCTGTGATGCCCTTAGATGTTCTGGGCCGCACGCGCGCTACACTGATGTATTCAACGATTCTATAGCCTTAGCCGACAGGCCCGGACAATCTTTGAAATTTCATCGTGATGGGGATAGATCATTGCAATTGTTGGTCTTCAACGAGGAATTCCTAGTAAGCGCGAGTCATCAGCTTGCGTTGACTACGTCCCTGCCCTTTGTACACACCGCCCGTCGCTCCTACTGATTGAATGGTCCGGTGAAGTGTTCAGATTGCGGCGACGTGGGCGGTTCGCTGCCGACGATGTTGTGAGAAGTCCATTGAATCTTATCATTTAGAGGAAGGAGAAGTCGTAACAAGGTTTCCGTAGGTGAACCTGCGGAAGGATCATTGTCGATGCCTCAAAAGCAATCCGACCGGTGAACTCGTTAGCTACACATCCACCAACGTCGGACCCGTATGCCCTGTGCCTAGGCTCAGGCACATGGGACTGGCTAAAACACAACAACCACATCCCTCATTGCTTCAACATCTTGCTCTCCAACCTCAGCCACATGCTTCTTTTATGTTTTTTTTTGCTAACATTTCAATTCCTCAGCAGTCTCACAATTGGTACGCTGATTCAGGGGTTACTCATCACATTTACTCAAGTGTATCTTATAAGTGACACCATGTGAGTGAATCCGAAAATGATTCACACAGTGCATCTTCCATTAATTCTGTTTCCTGGCCTGCCAATCACATTTACTCAAGTTTGGAAACTAGCATCAGTGTATCATTTAGGGTGCATGACACCATGCCTCTATTGGAAAATGAAGTTGAATTTTCCATTGTATATCAAGTTAAACTTGTAAATTAAATTCACACAAAGGTAGATAATGAATTGATATTAAAAAAGAAAATACTATTACAACCAAACTTTCAGTCTACTAACACAACATCAATCTTCCAAAAGTGTACATATAAAGAAAAATAGTTATTTTCTCCATTCACAGTGCAAACATTTTAATTGTGAAAAGTAGACATGATTGAATCAGCCTTTATGGAAACATTTCAATCAGAAATACACTAAACACTGTCAAACAAAGGGATTAAAGACATACTAAGTATTAATCCAACATGAGAGATTAAAGACATACTAAATACTAATAAAAAATGAGGGATTAAAGATCAACTAAATAGTAATCCAAAATGACAATTCGATAAAAATTAAACGCCCATAGTTAATCGGTACAAAAAAACAAGTCCTAAAAATGAAAACAATTTTAGAATTCATGAGTAGGGCCAAAACCCATAATTTTTCTCAACCCACACTGTAGAGGGAATGTATTTCGAATAAGTAAATTACATCAAAGGAAGATGTAACAAATGGGGGAATTCAAATAAGTAAAGCGGTAATTACTTATAACTCATGTTGTTACAACACAAATGATAGTCAATTCCACATCAAACATTTGTAAAACCCCTTTTCCCCTTCAAGAAAAAAAAATTGTGAAAGACAAAAAAAATTTGTATGCATAGTATGGTGGTTCTAAACTCAGCAACCTAGCTAGCCATGTTAATAATTGCAATTTATTGAAACTAGCATCTTTTTTTACATCGGGCAATTTAGACCCTGGCATTTAAAAATGGCCCTGTTAGTCCCTAACATTCTTCACCGTCCATCAGTTTAGTCCAACGTCATATTTTCCGTCAACAGATACTTGAGTTGTCACATTAAGTGACTCGTAGGATCCAAAAAACCGTAAATCAGTCCCTAACTTTTTTAACATCAGACAATGTAGTCCTTGACGTTTAAAAATTACTCTCTTAGAGATTGAATGTTGTAGAAACACATGACTCTCTTCTGAACTCTAAAAACTCTCAAAATACATTCATGTCCATTCAAAAAGTGACCGTATGCAATTCCTTGCAACATTTTTTGAAATCAATTCTTAAGCCTTCTTTATGACTACTTGTTTCTTTTACTTACAATGGAGGGCTTCGAGAGATTGGTTTTTGATCCAGGATCCCATTCTACAGAGTACATGGACAAGATGGTTCCAACTTCAAAGAGTTGTCAAGTGCTTGCAAGATAAGGACAAGAAGATTGCTACTCCTCAAGGGAAGTACCTTCCTATCACAATCTACTTTGTCATCCACTTTACCTGTCTCCTTCTACTCTTCTTACCCCCTTTTTGCCTTTGCACACTACAGGCCTCTTATGTTCATATTTGAGATCAAATCCTTTTCAAGGGGAAGGAATGATGGCATGCTGCTGGAAGGGGACAAGGCCGCTTGGGCTTGCAAGACCAATACAGTGGAATATAACCCAACTTCAAGCCAGGAAGAGATGAGGAAATTAGTGTCCTATAATCTTAGGGACTCTACCCTACAAGAGGAAACTACCCTACAGAAGGACACCTTTGACCTTGGATAAGACCCTAGTCCTATGAACCACCCTTAATTAGGACTCTCTTGTATTTTCTTTTTATTTTGTAATTTTTCCTTTAATATCCTACATAGCGGCGCTATTTTTAGGAGCTTGATTGGTTAGGATGTAGTTTAGCTAAGTGAATAGAAGGTCATGGGTTTGAATCCCATTAGGTGTAGTTTTGAGTCTTCTCCCTTTTTATTTTCCTTATTTGGATGCCCCCCTCTCCTATAAATTGGAGTGGCCCCCTCTTCATTTGTAACTTTGAATTTGAAGTAAAGGTATTATGCCAATATTCCTCCTCATCTTATGAGTAGAGAAGGCTTGGTGGTTCTTGCTCAAACTAACCAAAGACTTATCTGATTCTCCTGAATCAGTGGCGTCTAGCACCTGAACTTATCTGTTGTTGGGGTTGCCTGTCCCAGTGGCGTTCATCCATCTATTTTTCTCTCCACTTTTTCTTTCACTTTCCCTCTTTTTCTTTCATTTTCTTGTGCACATATAGCTGCTGCCCAGCCACTATTTTTGGTTTAATTTGATTTCTAATCGGTTGTTTTTTCTCAATTCTAGATCCATAACCTTTCTGCTATCAATTGGTCATCAGAGCGTTGTTACTTCCATTTTCCAAAGATCATTCACCTACATTTCTTCCCTAATCCACCTTGATATTCATTCCCCCATATGTTCATCCATATTCATCTCTTTACTTTCCGCTTTTAATTTTTCAGTCATTTACATTCCGCCATTTGAATTCTGCTTCTTCTATCCTTTTGATTTCTGCTTACCCATCTACTTTCTACCATCTACTTTCTATCATTTATTTTATTCCATTTAATTTCAGTCCTCCAAATCCTTTTAATTTCAGGTTTCCCCTTTACATTCTTGTTCTTTACTTTTTGCGCATTTTTCTCCTTATTTTTTTTTCATTTATTGTGCTTTCTTTTGGAACTGTTTTGTCCATATACTGCTTTTATTCTGTCTGTCTTGGCATTCTGATTGCTAGTTTGACCTTAGGAATTCCCTATTTGAATACGCAAAACGCTCACCAATAGACTGATTTTTTGTTCATAAAGTTGGAAGAAGTTCAACAAATCTCATTTGTTGAATTTCCTTCAAAAATTAATTTCAATCTTAAAATTGAACCCAACATGTTAGAAACGTCATTTTGTGATTGTGTAATCAATAAGGAACTGCTAAGCAATTTTTTTGGTCAAATTTTGATTCAAGTTGCCATATCGTTTTGAAAAACAGTTTTTAGAAAACTGACAATCCATTCAGTTTTTTTGGTACCATTTTGGTCTAATTTTTAGGCAAAATTATTGCAAAAATTGTTTTTGGTAGATTTCTATTTTTTTAAAATTTTGTACAAATTTCTATAAAATTCTATTGGGTCAATAGGCAAAGAAAAAGAAAAGAAGCAAAAAGAATTAAAAAAGAAATACATAGCCAAAAATACAAAAAGATGTGCAAAAAGTCAAAAGGGTGCAAAAGTCAACAAAAGGAGAAAAAGTCAAAAGACACAAAAAAAGTCAAAAATTCAAAAAAAATAGAGAAAAATAAAAGAAAAACAATAAAAAGATAGCCTAACAATACAGTTGTCAATTTGCTGTAATTTTCCCTTTCATTTCATTGTATTCAGTTCTTAAGTTATAAAGCTGTTGTTTTCCTTAAAACAACTGTTTTGGCAACTTTTTCAAAAATCAAACCAAAAACAATTCTCTTTGCAATTTATTTCTCTCTTGTTTTGTTTGCTTTCTAATATTGTGTATAAGCTTTGTTGAGTGCCTGCTTTTCTTGCTTGTCTCATCAATTCTCAGTTTTGTCTTAGGCAATTTCTATCTTTCCAGTAGATAAATTTTTGTGCTCATGCGCTTCAATTTGGGTAAAGTTAAGATTGAGTCCCGCTATTGGTCTTTGCAAGATCTCAAACCAACCTTACCCGAGTAGAAGAGGTAAGAGTGTTTGATTTTAGAAAAAACCTAAAAAAAAAGAGTGAATACACAAGTGATTATATTCCATTGAGTGTAAACACTTAGTGAGTGGTAAGGTCCTTAAAAACTTTCAAATAAAATCATTTTAGGATGTCATATAGATTGTGGAAAAAAGAGCTAGATGAAGATAAGCGAAAATTTAGAAAAGAAAAGGAAGTGAGGAGACACTCTTCTCATGATAAATTTGATGAAAGGTATAAGAAAGAAAGGAGAGAAAGAGAAATAAATAAATCTCATTTCGAAGATAAGGAAAGGAGTTATGATAACTCTAACCAAGAAAGGAGAAGGTATAAAGAAAGAGAGTATAGAAGAAAAGATTATTATAAGGATAGTTTTGAAAGGAAAGATAAAATAAAAGAAAATAGAAAAAGTTATAAGGAAAATTCTTTTGAGGATTATTTGGAAAGAAGAATAGAAATTTTTTTAAAGAAGGTTAAAAATGAAATGTCAAGGCACTTGAATAGGATAGAAGAAATATGGAAATTAGAGAAAGAAGAACAATTAGAAAAAGAGAAGGGAGAAAAACTTAAAAATGAAAATGAGGAAAAGAAATTAAGAGTGCAAGGAGAGAAAGAATGTTTATCTTGTGATCATTTGAATGCTAACTCTTCTAGTGAAAGCGTGAATAGGTTGATGGAAAATAATCTTAGTGTTGCAAAAAGGATAACTCAAGTTGTTGAAAGGGAGTTTCCTAAACTAACTTTCTTTATGCATGAAATGCCTCCTTCTATGCACAATTATATGCCTCAAAGCATTACATGTTTGAAAGAAATAAACAATGTTGATAATGTTTTGAAACCTATTGCATGTTTAGAAAAATCGACTAAGTTTAAGAGTGCCATAAAGCTTACTAGAGATGCATGTTTAGTCAATTACTTTGATCAATTTGAAATACATGATGATAACAAAGTTGGATTGAATATGCATGTACCTTTGGTTTGTATATATAATGTGAATACAAATCCTGAACCTAAAATAATTGTTTCATATAAAAATGTGTGTTATACTATTGAAGGTAAAAGAAAAGAATAAAACTTTGGATAGAAAACTTGTTTGACATCTATTTCACATGATGATATGCTTTTTGATATGCATGCTCAAAGTGAATCTTTAAGTATATCACCTTACATGTCCACATATGATGATTTTAATATGCGTAAGGTGCTACCAACTCCATACTTGAGTAAATGCATTTATGTAGACATACCCCTTAATACAAAATATAACAATACTTATAGGCATGTTAAGGCTTTTATGCCACATAGTTTTAAATGTGCATTCATTTGGAAACATACTATAGGATATTTTGATGAAATTGCAATTCCTTGCAACCATTTTGGAAATCAATTCTTAAGCCTTCCTTATAACTACTTTTTTTTTTTTTACTTACAAATGAAGGCTTCGAGAGATTGATTTTTTATCCAGGATCCCATTCTACAAAGTACAAGGACAAGGTGGTTCCAACTTCAAAGAGCTGTCAAGTGCTTGCAAGAAAAGGACAAGTAGACTGCTACTCCTCAAAGGAAGTACCTTCCTATCACATCCACTTCACCTTTCTCCTTCTACTCTTCTTACCCCCTCTTTGCCTTTGCACACTACAGGTCTCTTATGTTCATATTTGAGGTCAAATCCTTTTAAAGGGGGAGGGAATGATGGCATGCTGCTGGAAGGGAACAAGGCTACTTGGGCTTGCAAGACCAATACAGTGGAATATAACCAAACTTCAAGCCAGGAAGTGATGAGGAAATTAGTGTCCTATAATCATAGGGACTCTACCCTACGGTAGGACACTACCCTACAGAAGGACACCTTTGACCCTGTGATATGAACCTTGAGGTTCTATTTTGATTGGACCTTAGAAATTTCTGAATATTCAACACCTTTCTTGATATCAATTCTTTTTCTTTTCTTTTCTAATTTTTTTCTTTTTGATATTTTCTGTTTCTTTTCTATTTTCTTTTCTTTTGAAACGTAACTCAAAGAGATTGAAATAAACAAAGACAACTAAAAATTCCTTGTCAAAACGTGTATTCAACTTTGATTCCTTGAAGAATAAGTCACATATAATTCAAGAAAACTCATGAAGAAAATTAAGTTTTTGTTCAAGATAAACGTAGTAGAAGAAATTGAAGAAGAATAGAAAAGATAGGAAAGGACGTCACACTTTCAAAGACTTGAAAGATAAATCCCCGAGAACATACACACAAAGGAAGGATCCTTTGATAAATTCTCAACTCTTGACTAGCAAGAAAAACTTAGAGAAACACTCTCAAAGTATAGGTAATTTTCTGCATAAACATTCTAAACTTTATTGCATGCAAGAAGCATGAATTTATAGGAGTTTACAAGGTAAGTTAGGGTTGTGTAATCAGCTGCATTACACGCCCATAAACATCCACAAATTGCCCCCTTACACACTTCTCATGCAACTCTAAACATATTCTAGGAATTAAATAAATTAAGCTAAAAGAACTCAACCTAACTAGACTTATTTGGCCGCATTCTCTAACCATATTTTTAAGGCACATGTGGCTGAATTAATCTTGAAAAGTAACCATCATACATGGAGTAAAATGGCTATTGATTCAGCCAATAAGTGGCCGCATGTAACAGCCCAAATGCATCAAGTTTTCATTCATTTTGTAACCTCCCAAGTCATGATGATGGCCGCCACCTTGAAAGCTCTTCATTCCTCCATTTACTTCCTTGTTGGCACCTCTTAAAGACTCTTGATTCAGCCAAATTAAGCACATGTGGCCGCATAAATTGATGAGGTTTTATGCGTCCATATAGCTTCAAAATATGTCCAGATTCATGCTCTCTAGTATGCTTCCTTCCAACGGCTAGAAGACACAATTTTAATGTCATTCAACCTCATTACCATCATGTTTTGTAACCACCAGAAAAAAGAAACATAACCACCAAATAATTAAGCCTTGTGTCTTGTAACTCCCACATGTTTATTGAAAGCAAATAAAAACTAAAAATTCAGCAAAATAATTCATGAAGTGGCCGCCCACAATTGCCACATGTGGTCGCCCACAATGCCACTTCACTTGCTTGAAAGTGCTTCAACTGGTAGTTGCATTAAATGCAACTATCTCTCCTTCAATTGGTCCATCCTCTTCAACCTGAGTGCAATTAATGAACTGAGGACTTCCGTTAATGCTTTGCATGTTTTGAGACTGGACTTCTTTGATGATAAGTTGTAGTGCTTCCTTAGCCTTCCTAGCATGCGCCCTTGTCATGGGCCCACCTAATTTGTTGACTGCTTGACTGATATCCACATCACGCCCCCTTCTTGAAAAGGATTTGTCCTCAAATCTAAAGGGTCCTCACCTGCATCAAAAAGAGTTAAATCAGCAACATTAAAGGTTGCACTAACATTATACTCACCAGGCAAGTCTATTTTGTAGGCGTTATCATTGATCCTTTCAAGCACTTGGAAAGGCCCATCTCCCCTTGGCTGAAGCTTTGACTTCCTTGGTTCTGGAAACCTTTCTTTTCTCATGTGTATCCATACCCAATCCCCTGGTTGGAACACCATTTTCTTCCTTCCCTTGTTTGCTTGTTTGGCATAGCTCTCACATTTTTCTTTTCAATTTGAGCCTTAACCTTCTCATGCATCTTCTTGACAAAATCAGCCTTAGCATACGCTTCCTTATGCTTAAACATAGAAATATTAGGCAAAGGTAATATATCAAGAGGAGTTAAAGGGTTGAATCCATACACTACCTCAAAAGGTGAACAATTAGTAGTACTATGAACAGCCCTATTATAAGCAAATTCAACATGAGGCAAACAATCCTCCCAAGATTTTATGTTTTTGTTCAAAATTGTCCTAAGCAAAGTACCTAGGGTCCTATTAACCACTTCTGTTTGTCAATCAGTTTGGGGATGACAAGTAGTAGAAAATAGTAACTTGGTGCCAAGCTTTCCCCACAAAGTCCTCCAAAAATGACCCAAGAATTTTGAGTCCCTATCACTCACTATGCTTCTTGGTATTCCATGCAATCTGACTATTTCCTTGAAAAATAAATCTGCTACATGGCAAGCATCATCCACTTTCTTGCAAAGGTATAAAGTGAGCCATTTTTGAAAACCTGTCAACCACAACAAAAACAGAATCTTTTCCATTCTTTGTTATTGGAAGTCCCAAAACAAAGTCCATGGAAATATCAGTCCAAGGGAATTCAGGAACAGGTAAAGGAGTATATAAACCATGAGGTTTGACTTTAGACTTAGCCCTTTTGCAAACAATACATTGGTCACATATTTTATGAACATCACGTTTCATATTTGGCCAATAAAAATTATCTTGCAAAATTTCTAAGGTCTTTTGCACTCCAAAATGTCCCATTAGTCCCCCTTCATGTGACTCCCTCACAAGCATTTCTCTTGTGGAACTTTTAGGCACACATAATTTATTTCCTTTAAACAAAAAATCATTATGCCTTAAAAATCCATTTTATGATTTTTTTTATACATGCCACATACAAATCAGCAAAATCCATATCATCACAATACATGCTTTTCAAAGATTCAAGTCCATACAATTTAGCTTCAAGCATAGCAAGCAAGACATGTCTCCTAGAAAGAGCATCAACAACTATATTTCCTTTTCCTTTTTTATGCTTTATGACGTATGGAAATTGTTCCAAAAATTCAACCCATTTAGCATGTCTTTTATTTAATTTTCCTTGGCCTTTTAAATACTTCAAAGATTCATGATCACTGTGAATTACAAATTCTTTTGGAAGTAAATAATGTTGCCAAGTCTTAAGAGCCCTTACCAAAGCATATAATTCCTTATCATAAGTAGAATAATTAAGTGCTGGTCCACTTAATTTTTCACTAAAATAAGCAATTGGATGCCCCTCTTGCAACAAAACAGCACCAATACCAACATTAGAAGCATCACATTCCAACTCAAAAGATTTTGCAAAATTTGGTAAGGCTAAAATAGGCGCATGTGTGAGCCTATCTTTGAGGGCAGCAAAGGCCGCCTCTTGCTTCTCCCTCCACTTATATCCCACATTCTTTTTAACAATATCATTTAAGGGTACAGCCAAGGTGCTAAAATCCTTAACAAATCTTCTATAAAAACTTGCTAAGCCATGAAAACTTCTCACTTCACTCACATTTTTAGGCGTTGGCCATTCTTGAATAGCCTTCACCTTTTCCTCATCCACTTGAACTCCCTTAGAACTCACAACAAATCCCAAGAAAACAACATGGTTGGTACAAAATATGCATTTTTCTATGTTGGCATACAAATTTTCCTTTCTAAGCACATCCAAAACAGATTTTAAGTGGTTAACATACATATCCAAAGAAGTTCTATAGATAAGAATATCATCAAAATAAACCACCACAAATTTTCCAATAAATTCCCTCAAGACATGGTTCATCAATCTCATAAACGTACTAGGAGCATTAGTTAAACCAAAGGGCATAACCAACCATTCATACAACCCATATTTAGTTTTAAAGGCTGTTTTCCATTCATCCCCCTCCCTTATACGTATTTGATTATAACCACTTTTAAGATCAATTTTGGAAAAAATGCAAGCACCATGAAGTTCATCAAGTAAGTCATCTAACCTGGGAATAGGATGACGATACTTGATTGTGATGTTGTTGACTGCCCTACAATCTGAGCACATTCTCCAAGTTCCATCTTTTTTTGGTACCAGAATGACTGGTACTGCGCATGGACTCATACTATTCCTCACCCATCCTTTGCTTATGAGCTCATTCACTTGTCTCTCAATTTCTTTGGTCTCTTGAGGATTACTCCTATAAGCTGGCCGATTTGGCAATGAGGCTCCAGGAATGAGGTCTATATGGTGCTCAATTCCTTTTAAGGGTGGTAAACCATCAGGAACATTTTCTGGAAAGACATCCTCATATTCCTGCAAAAGAGATTTAACTACAGAAGGCAACTCAAATTTGTCAAATTGGTTAGCAGTTAAAAGAAAAGTTGTATCAAAGAATAAGTAAAGAGGTTGTCTTGTACATAACACTCTCCTCACTTCTCTTTCTTTTGCTAAACACAACTGTTTGCCCACAAGTGTTTCACTCTTTTTCTTTTGGCTCTCTTCTTTTTCAAGTGTTTCACTCAACCTCTCTTGAGCAATCTTTTCTCTCAACTTATTTTGATCCTCACTAACCTCTCTAGGTGTCAATGGTCTCAAAACAATTTTTTTATCTTGGTACATGAAAGAAATTTTATTGGTATAGCCATCATGGATAGCTTTAGTGTCAAACTGCCACGGCCTCCCAAGAAGTATGTGGCTGGCCTCCATGGGTACCACATCACAAAGCACCTTGTCTTGATATTTTCCTATTGAAAAAGGAATCTCAGCTTGTCTGCGCACATGCACTTCATCTCCCTCACTAAGCCATTGGAGTCTGTAAGGCCTAGGATGAGGTTGTGTGTCCAATCCCATTTTACTCACCAATCTGGAACTAACAACATTAGTTAAGCTACCACCATCAATAATTACCAAGCAAATCTTACCATTGATTGAACATCGAGTGTGAAAGATGTTCTCCCTTTGGTTTTCCTCCTTGCCCACGGTTTGGCTTCCTAGAAGTCGTCTAATCATGTAGACTTCTCCCACATCAGCACGTGTATCATCATCACTGGGCTCCTCCCTTTCATCCTCTGATTCGCTTGTATATTCACCATTGTCCTTAAGAAGAATGGTCTTCTTAGTTTGACACTCATAGGCATAGTGCCCTCTTCCTTGGCACCTGAAACAAGTCACATCCCTTCCTTTCTTTGCAACCTGTTCAACATTTTTATTAGTGGATTTACCTTGAGGACTGGGCGCTGCATGGCTTGAGGATTCAGCCATCTCCTTTTTAATTTTGTCCTTCCAATTTGCAGGCAAATTAGTAGAACTTCTCCTGGCAGCTCCTTTTCTTTTTAACTGTTGCTCCACTTGAAGAGCCTTATGTAACAAGTCTTCCATTTCCACAAACTCCTGTAACTCAACAATGTCTCTAATATCACTGCTCAAACCATTAAGAAAACATACCATAGTGATTTCAGGATCCTCTTCTATGTTGGCTTGAATTTGCAGCATCTCCATCTCCTTATATTACTCCTCCACTCCTTTACTGCCTTGAGTCAATTTCTGTAACCTTAGCTTCAAGTCACGTTGGAAATTGGAGGGAACATATCGTTTCCTCATAATCCTCTTCATCTCCACCCAAGTCTCCACCATAGGTTCTTCATTTCTGACTCTCTCTTTCTGTAGCTTATTCCACCAAACAAGTGCATAGTCAGAAAATTCAGTTGCAGCAAGCTTTACCTTTTGCGCTTCTGTATAGGCACTATGCCAAAAAAGGCTTTAGAGGGCGCTCCCGTGCAGCCTTAAAGGGCGCTCCCGTGCGCACTAATAAAATCTGCTCTTGTTTGGTCAACAAAACGAGGACGCTCACCGGAGCGCCCTGACAGAAGCAAAAAGAGGGCGCTCCCGTGCAGTCTTTAAGGGCGCACACTAGAGCGCCCTCCTTAAGCACAAGACATGCTTATGGAGGGCGCTCCGAGGAAGCGCCCTGGTTCTCTAATACAAGGGCGCTCCTAGGAGCGCCCTCCTTTTATTATTATTATTTTTTTTAATTTTTGTTAAAAACAAGGGCGCTCCTAGGAGCGCCCTCCTTTCTTTTTTATTTTTTTTTAAATTTTTGTTTAAAAACAAGGGCGCTCCTTGGAGCGCCCTCCTTTTATTATTATTTTTTTTAAAATTTTTTTTTTGTTTTTTTAATCCACTTTAACCTGCATATTTATTTTAGTCTGATCCCAATGGCTTAATCCAAAAACATGTATATTAATTCCTTAAAATTCAAACACTTAGTCATTTTATGAACAACACACATATCTACTTGAAATAAGAATTCAAACTTGACATAATATGAATGGTTTCCTATGCAAGCTATACAATGTAGTGAAAGTATGAAGTACCTATACAGCTATATAGAATTCAAACATGACATCTCACAATAATCTACTCAGTTGGTAAATATACATGCATCTCATAATGTACATGTTTACTTACCCTCATAATGTACAAATCAATTACAAATAAGTGGTAACTACATGGTTTGCCCATTCTTCCCGAACCTCATCAAGTTGCTCCGTTGTGTAGGTTGAGCATCGGAACTTAGCAAAGTACTGTAAAAGGAAAAAATTGATTTCAGTATATAAACTAGTGTATGAGGGTTGAAAAAAGTACTTTGCTATCACAAGTCATAATTACCTCTCTAGGTATTATGAGTTGGTTTTGATCAATGATCTCCTTCATATAACGCATTACGAAGAGCCCACAACCGTCATTGTTTATTTGGGTAGGACACTACAAGTATAATTAATTTAAAAATAAGTGATGCTTACGCGCTTAGTAATGAAGAAACAAATTGTCCAGAATAGATCAATATTACCTTAATGCAGTACCATGTGGGATCTGGTAGAATACTATTCTGTGATTCCTGGAATCCACTCAACTTTCTATACTTTTGTAAAGATCTAAAGCAATATAACAAGTACATTGTATAAGAGCTCTTAACTATGTTAATGTGATATTAAACCAAGGAATACTTACTTTTTAATCATATCCTTGATGGGATCATAGTGTTCTGGGGGATTACGTAAAGAGTCCAAAAAGTAAACCTTGCCAAAACCAGTGAGACTCAATGCAATAAGAACCCAATGTCGGCTACAACCACAATGTAAATTATGTCAAATAAATGGTTTTATAAAAACAAGAATATTGAGACATAAACATATACTACACATACCCGGCATGATTGTATGGAAGCAGGAACAATTTGTCTTGCCCGCGTCTATTGTACAACACCCTTCCCACCAACTTATGTTGCTTGGTGTTCGCATTGAATGCTGTGGTGGTTTGTGGAGATATGAAAACATATCGATCCGTGTTGGAAGATGGAGCTAAGGATGAATGATATAAATAACTATACGAAAAAATGTACATAATGTCAAAGCAAGCAAAACAAAAACGAAATAAACAAACTATGAGATGCTTTGGATTGAAATTACCTGCAATAGACATCAATCACGGTGGCATCCAACCACTCACGGTACAAAACCGAATGAAGACAATCGGGATCGATCCATCCAATCATAATATCAGTACTAACAATGCCTGCACCTATCGTGCAATTAATCACAGCACCATCTTCTTGCATCTTTTCAGAGTAGTACCTCTTCAATATTTGCAACGATGTTGTGGTAGATGCAGCAGGCTTTGAAGTCACCACCTCTGGCGGGCATTTACGAACAGGAGTCTTCCGCGTAGTTGAGTGTGGTGAATAACGAGTCTCCACATGTGGCCCCGCAACAGAAGATTGTGTAGTCTACAAATTCCACAATTTGTACGTATTAATATTTGTAGCTGAAATAATAAAAATGCACTTTTGACACAAATAAAATACAGACATACCAATGCATCCAATCCAACATGTGAAGATGGCCATGCGATGAAACACCCTAATGCCTCAGTAATAGTGCTCAGTTCCCCGTAGGCGTCAGGGAATGGAAGCGCCGCATGGGGTTCAATAGCAATTTGAACCATCACCTTAATTGAGTTGGCTGGAAGTGGGGAATTGTGTAAATCCTGCCCTGCGAGATTCCATGCTTGTCCCTTACCCACTACTCGTAACACCGAGTCTCCCAAGTACAGTATACATTGAAATACACCCTATATAATTAACACAAGGAATCAAGTTTATGGATAATTAGTGCCAAAAAAAAATATAACTATTAAGAAGTAAGAAATACCTCAGGCAAGCCAGGTCTAGTAGAAGAGGTAGAATCTCTGTAACTCCGTTCTGTCCTAACTTCGTGAAGCTCTCTTCTTGTTTCATCAAGTTGTTGTTGCATGTTCATGTATCCGGCTCTCATTTCTCTCAATTCCGCAAGAACGTCTTGAAAATTTTCAGGGACTACATTTGGTTGGGGTTTAGGAGCATTATAATATTGTCCGGGATATACACCAAAGCCCACACCCCGAACACGTCCCCTATAGACATCCTTCTTCAAAACTTGGTCAAGAACTTGTCTATCATCAGAGGGACCACTCTCATCAGGTTGAGACAATATTTCCTCCTAATAAGATAAGGGCAAAAATATAAACTCCACGATCAAGAAATACATGAAATTTAACACACAATGATAGGAAGTATATACTTACACATTGTGTGAAGACCTGTTCGACTTCTTCATTGTTCGCATTTTTTTTTTGTTAATCCTAGCGGTTCTCCATAACATATGTCTTGAAACTTCCGAGGTTCCATCCCCCGCTTGTTGTATCTGCAAAGTATTATTGAGACACAATCAATACTAAAAAATACTACATTGGGATAAAATGTTAACGACAATAATTACCAGTTCTTGCTCAAGTCTGGCATAACCCTTACGTGAACCTCTATACGGGTATTGAGGATTAGAAGCTCTGGCCTTTTTTTTTCACTTTTTTCCTGGAATAACACATGGTAAATATATTGAAGACCTCTTTGACGTGTAAAAATGTTGGTTAACTTGACAATGTTTAAAAAAATAATGTATTAATGCATATAGTACCTTAAAATGTTCTTGTGACCGTATGGCAACAAAATAATCCCATTGCTCCTGTGATAATTACATAATTCAACTTAATAAGCATAAATTATAGCAATGGTGCCAATTAAGTGCCTACCTTGATTATATTTCCTTTGTTTCTTTCTTTAACTACTTGAGCCATTGTTGTAATCCCACGTCGGTGCTCTCTATCCAGGGTTTGAGCATTATCCTGGTCCGCGCCTGACATGACAGCTGCATAAAAAAATATAAGAGATTAATTACAAAAAATATAAGAGATTCAAAATCTTTCAGAATAAAAATGCAATTTTTATAAGTATAAACATGCATACATTAACTAACTCATTCTCTTTCTTTTTCTGGTTGGTATGAAACTTGTGGGTCGATTTCTAATACGAATTGATGGGTTGATCCAAATACCCTCATTGTGGTCCGGTCTAGTGTAACAAACATCATCTGTTGTGGAGTCACCTTGTAATATGTGTGTTGTCGTAACAAAAGGATCATCTTCAACATCCTCCAGTTGGTCATCATCCACATTTGGGGAGTTATTGAATTTGTTACTTAACATCACTATGGAGCAATTTTTGTCTGCGGGATCACTAACATAAAAAAATTTCTGAGCCTGGGAAGCTAGGATGAATGGTTCATCTTTGTAACCCTGCTTGCTAAAATTAACTTTCATGAAGCCAAGATTGTCAACCTGAACACCACTATTATTGTCGATCCACTTATAACCGAAGACAGGCAACCGGAAGTTAGTATAATCCAATTCCCATATGCGATCAATGACCCCAAAATAAGACATATTTGCATAAATTGGATTTCTATCTTTTGCACTTGACATATGCAATGCTTGGGCAATTAAAGTGACACCACTATTTTGAACCGTTGTTCTATCATCATGGTCCTTTGTGTAGAAAGTGTAGCCATTAATCATGTAAGCCTTGTAAGATATCACATTAAAACTCGGACCATATGCTAAAAATTTAAGCCTAGTTGAGACTGAAGAATTATTGTAGTTCATGTCATGAAAAATCCTAGACTTAAACCATGTGATGAAGCTTCGATTGTGTTCTCTTGTGATCCAATTGTCTCCTCTATTAGGATTAGAGTGCCGAAGTATTTCCTTGTGAATTTCAACATACGGCTCTACCTCATCATCATTATGCAAGACATAAAGGTGTGCTTGAACCCATTCCTCTCTTTGAATGCTTATGACTTCGCTTGCCCTAATCCCTCCTAATTGTAAGCTTTTGTTGTGTCTAGAGACCGGAAACCCTATGGAGTTGACACCACTAAGGTATTCTGTACAAAACTCAACAACTTCTTCAACTATGTACCTTTCAACCATACAACCCTCAGGACGACTGCGATTCTTAACATACCCTTTTAATATCTTCATGTATCGCTCAACCGGGTACATCCATCTCATATAAGCTGGTCCACACAATTCAGTCTCCCGAACCAGGTGAACTGTGAGATGAATCATTATGTCAAAAAAAGATGGAGGAAAATACATTTCAAGCTCACACAGTGTCACCACTATTTGTCTTTGCAAAATGGGCATCTTACTAGGGTCAATGACCTTACTACAAATAGCTCTGAAGAAATGACACAATTTAGTAATTGTAATACGCACTT
This sequence comes from Sesbania bispinosa, assembly GCA_026901365.1. Classification (NCBI taxonomy): domain Eukaryota; kingdom Viridiplantae; phylum Streptophyta; class Magnoliopsida; order Fabales; family Fabaceae; genus Sesbania; species Sesbania bispinosa. The sequence continues at coordinate 276,216 of QLOH01000247.1, forward strand.
TATTTGGAAGAATGGAGCGTATTGCAACCGGAAGCAAATGACCCATCAGAACATGATCATCATGAGACTTGACACCTACCAATCTTTGGTCTTTTAGTGATACTAGATTTCTAATGTTAGAGGAAAAACCCTCTGGAACTTTGACAGCCTGCAGAAACTTGCAAAAAGTTACTTTTTCTTTCTTGCTAAGAGTATAAGCCGTCGGGGGAAGATATGTACGTGATCCCCTTTTGTCTGGGACCAATTCTTTCCTTATACCCATTGCCAACAAGTCCCATCTCGCATTTACCCCATCCTTGGTTTTGCCTTTGACATTCAGTAACGTGCCAATAACACTCTCACACACATTTTTTTCTATATGCATCACATCAAGGAAATGTCTAACAAACAATGTCTTCCAATATGGCAACTCAAAAAAAATGGACTTCTTTTTCCAACCTCCGGTAACGAGTTGTGCGGCAAAAGGTTTACCGAAGTTGTTGGTCAAGTTACCCACCTTTTCCCACAACTGCTCACCAGTCAATGGAGAAGGAGCCCTACCCTCTTCGGTGTTGCCATTGAATGATTTCTTCCATCCCTTATAACGATGGGATAAAGGCAAAAACTTACGATGACCCATGAATACATTCTTCTTACAATGAGTCAAGCGCATCCAAGTAGTATTTTCTTCACAAACAGGACAGGCACACTGACCCTTTACACTATAGCCAGACAAATTACCATATGCAGGGAAATCATTTATCGTTCCAAACAGCATCGCCCTCAACTGAAAAGATTCTTCTTTGTAGCCATCATAGACCTGTACTCCAGTATCCCACAATAGCCTCAAGTCTTCAATCAATGGTGCCAAGTACACATCTATATCATTACCCGGTTGTCTGGGTCCTGATATCAACATAGATAACATCATGTATTTCCGCTTCATACACATCCATGGAGGTAGATTATATATTATCAATACCACCGGCCATGTGCTATGACTACTAGATTGGATACCATGCGGATTCATTCCATCTGTTGATAAAGCAAGGCGAAGATTTCTTGGTTCCTCGCCAAAAGAGGGGTACTCATCATCAATCTTCCTCCATTGCGGAGAATCAGCGGGGTGTCTCAACATGCCATCCTTGATTCGTTCATTTGCATGCCAAGTTAAGTTCCTTGCATCAATGACACTACGATACATCCTTCGAAACCTTGGTATTATGGGAAAATACCAAACCACCTTTGCTGGTGTAGTCTCTTTCTTATAACGAGGCAAGTTGCATTTAGGACACACACTTAATGACGCATGCTCATTTCTGAACAAAATGCAATCATTGGGACAAGCATGTATTTTCTCATAGCTCATCCCAATAGAACTTAACATCTTCTTTGCCTCATATGTTATGTTAGGTAGAACATTGTCCTCCGGTAACATCTCCTTCAACAAGGTGAGTAACTCTGTGAAACTCTTGTCAGACCAACCATTTGTTGCTTTTAAATTATACAACTTCAACACAGCTGACAACCTTGTATACTTGGTGCACCCGTTGTACAATGGCTTCTCAGCATCACTGGCTAGGGTATCAAACATTTGGGGACAATCTCTGAGGTCATCTTCAACCACCTTTCGAATCTCATCAATTCGGTCGCAGTCCTCCCACCCGGTCCCAACGTCATCATCACTTGGTTCTACATTGACATTATTCTCTCCCATACCACTTTGTTCACTCCTAATCTCACCATGAAATGTCCAACATGTGTAACTCTGATCAATTCCAAAACAGAAAAGATGGTCCATCAACTCTGTTTCACTAACTCGCTTAGAACAAAAACACTTCGTACAAGGGCAGAGAATTCTACTAGGGTTTGTTGCATGGTCAATGACAAATTTTATAAACATTTCCACTCCTTCCTCATACTCATGTGTCAGACGGTTTGCAAACATCCAAGAACGATCCATATTCTATCAACATAAGATGACATCATTAATAATTAACTCGAAAAGTATATATGATATTCTTTTGATGTAATGACTAACTACATGCCTAATTTTCATATTAGTTTATGACTATTGTTCCTAGTCTATGAAAATTTGACCAGCATTTCATCTATTTCTTTAACATTCCCAACTTAAGGAAAAACAATTTTAACTCTAAACCAACAGCAACCAGTCCAAAAGAGTTCAATATGAGTAATGTATATTTATATAACATTACTAAATTTATAAAACACATTTTTAACTCCAACCAACAACAATAAAACCAAAAGTGTTCAATAATAATAAGACACACATAATTAATTTTCATATTCAAATTTCAATGTTATTTAAACTTACTAACACAATCACAGTTCAGATAGCAAAACAGTGGGTGCAAATAGCAAAAAAGTGGGTGCAGATAGCAAAACAAAACATGGCCAAAAAAGGTGCACAAGCAAAAATAAAGGTGCAGACAGCAAAAAAAGGGTATGGTGGGGTTTCCCTTACCCTAGTGGCCGCGAAATGAGAGTGGGGAGAAGGGAATGAGCCACCACGCACTCACCGAAGTGAGGGAAGGAGCGCCGCGCCGCGCCGCGCCGGACCGAAGGTGAGGGAAGGGAAAGAGCTTGCTCCCTTCAAAGCTTGCTCCCTTCGAAGCTATTGCTCACGGTGAGGGAAGGAGAAGTTGCGGACGGAAAAGGAGGAGGAGCTTGACGGAGGGAGAAGGAGGAGCTTGACGGAGGGAGAAGGAGGAGCTTGACGGAGAATGAGAAGCTTCACGGAGGAGACAAAGGAGACGTCTTGGAACAATGGGATGGAGACGGTGAGGGAAGGAGACGAAGGAGCTTGAGGGAGACGAAGGGCTAGGGATACAGTTTACAGAGAGAGACAATGGAATGTGAGAACGCTGGATGGTTCATTAATTTGTGCTAGAAAAGAGAGCGCTCCAAAGGAGCGCCCTGGAAAAACAAACAGAAAAACATACGAGGGCGCTCAGGAGCGCCCTCCTTTCATCAGAATTAAAAAAAATCACCCCGGAAACAAGGGCGCTCCCGTTGAGCGCCCTGGAAAGTAGCCAAAGAGGGCGCTCAGGTGGAGCGCTCTGGAATCATAAACAGAAAATCCAACGAGGGCGCTCCTAGGAGTGCCTTCCTTTCGTCAGAAATAAAAAAAAAACAAATTAACGTTGGGAACAAGGGCGCTCCCTGGGAGCGCCCTGGAAAATGGCCAAAGAGGGCGCTCCCCCTGAGCGCCCTGGATTTATAAACAGAAAATCTAATGAGGGCGCTCCTAGGAGCGCTCTCCTTTCATCAGAATTAAAAAAAAAACAAATTCACGCTGGGAACAAGGGCGCGCTGTTGGAGCGCCCTCTATTCTACCTATCAGGGCGCTCCCGCCCATCTTTTGAGCGCCCTGGTATTTAAACGATTGTTTTAGACGCTAGCCCGCACGGGAGCGCCCTAAAGGGAGTGCTCTAATATCCTCAAATTGGCGTAGTGAGGAGTTACACGCAAATATGTGCTCAATTTTGAGCTCCCACTCTAGGTAAGCTTCTGGATCACTGCGTCCTTTGAAGGCTGGTATGGTTAACTTAACTCCTTGTATTATACCTTCATCTCTTGGTGGTCTCTCCTCTTCCGCATCAGGTGTTGGTTTGATCTCCAATTCATCCAACCTAGCATGCAGCTCATCATACTGTCTTTTCATTGCCAACTCTAATTGTTGATAAAGAGCAGCAATTTGTGCCTGAAGATCACGGTTCTCCACGGGTCTTTCTGCCATAGTAAATAAAAAGAAAAAACGTAACAGAGAAAGACAATGTTAACTGTTTAGAAACCTCACCACACTCGTGTTTGCACACAAAAATTTGGCTTTTTCTATAACGTAACTCTCTTGCCTTTTTCCACTCTATTTCTCTTGAATTTCTTACCACACCAATGAGGAGAAAAATCAAATAATTCACCCACCTGCGTGCAGTCAAGAAAAAAATAATAAAACAAGAAAAGCTAAGAAGAAATAGAATTTGTTAGAAGAAATGAGAAGAAATTATTTCAGAATAATTTCTAATAACCGGAGCTCTGATACCAAATGATATGAACCTTGAGGTTCTATTTTGATTGGACCTTAGAAATTTCTGAATATTCAACACCTTTCTTGATATCAATTCTTTTTCTTTTCTTTTCTAATTTTTTTTTCTTTTTGATATTTTCTGTTTTTTTTCTATTTTCTTTTCTTTTGGAACGTAACTCAAAGAGATTGAAATAAACAAAGACAACTAAAAATTCCTTGTCAAAAACGTGTATTCAACTTTGATTCCTTGAAGAATAAGTCACATATAATTCAAGAAAACTCATGAAGAAAATTAAGTTTTTGTTCAAGATAAACGTAGTAGAAGAAATTGAAGAATAGAAAAGATAGGAAAGGACGTCACACTTTCAAAGACTTGAAAGATAAGTCCCCGAGAACATACACACAAAGGAAGGATCCTTTGATAAATTCTCAACTCTTGACTAGCAAGAAAAACTTAGAGAAACACTCTCAAAGTATAGGTAATTTTCTGCATAAACATTCTAAACTTTATTGCATGCATGAAGCATGAATTTATAAGAGTTTACAAGGTAAGTTAGGGTTGTGTAATCAGCTGCATTACACGCCCATAAACATCCCCAAATTGCCCCCTTACACACTTCCCATGCAACTCTAAACATATTCTAGGAATTAAATGAATTAAGCTAAAAGAACTCAACCTAACTAGACTTATTTGGCCGCATTCTCTAACCAGATTTTTAAGGCACATGTGACTGAATTAATCTTGAAATGTAACCATCATACATGGAGTAAAATGGCTATTGATTCAGCCAATAAGTGGCCGCATGTAACAGCCCAAATGCATCAAGTTTTCATTCATTTTGTAACCTCCCAAGTCATGATGATGGCCGCCACCTTGAAAGCTCTTCATTCCTCCATTTACTTCCTTGTTGGCACCTCTTAAAGACTCTTGATTCAGCCAAATTAAGCACATGTGGCCGCACAAATTGATGAGGTTTTATGCGTCCATATAGCTTCAAAATATGGCCAGATTCATGCTCTCTAGTATGCTTCCTTCCAACAGCTAGAAGACACAATTTTAATGTCATTCAACCTCATTACCATCATGTTTTGTAACCACCAGAAAAAAAAGAAACATAACCACCAAATAATTAAGCCTTGTGTCTTGTAACTCCCACATGTTTATTGAAAGCAAATAAAAACTAAAAATTCAGCAAAATAATTCATGAAGTGGTCGCCCACAATTGCCACATGTGGCCGCCCACAATGCCACTTCACTTGCTTGAAAGTGCTTCAACTGGTAGTTGCATTAAATGTAACTGTCTCTCCAACAATTGGTCCATCCTCTTCAACCTGAGTGCAATTAATGAACTGAGGACTTCCATTAATGCTTTGCATGTTTTGAGACTGTACTTCTTTGATGATAAGTTGTAGTGCCTCCTTAGCCTTCCTAGCCTGCGCCCTTGTCATGGGCCCACCTAATTTGTTGACTGCTTGACTGATGTCCACATCACCCTGGATAGGACCCTAGTCCTATGAACCACCCTTAATTAGGGCTCTCTTGTATTTTCTTTTTATTTTGTAATTTTTCCATTAATTGCCTACATAGGGGAGCTATTTTTAGGAGCTATATTGGTTAAGAGGTAGTTTAGCTAAATGAGTAGAAGGTCATGGGTTCAAATCCCATTAGGTGTAGTTTTGAGTCTTCTCCCTTTTTATTTTCCTTATTTGGTTGTCCCCCCTCTCCTGTAAATAGGAGTGGCCTCCTCTTCATTTGTAACTTTGAATTTGAAGTAAAGGCATTATGCCAAAATTCCTCCTCATCTTGTGAGTAGAGAAGGCTTGGTGGTTCTTGCTCAAACCAACCAAAGACTTATCTGATTCTCCTGAATCAGTGGCGTCTAGCACCTGAACTTATCTGTTGTGGGGGTTGCCTGCACCAGTGGCGTTCATCCATCTCTTTCTCTCCACTTTTTCTTTCACTTTCCCTCCTTTTCTTTCATTTTCTTGCGCACATATAGCTGCTGCCTAGCCGCTATATTGGTCTAATTTGACTTCTAACCGGTTGTTTTTGCTCAATTCTAGATCTGTAATCTTCCTGCTATAAAAAGGATTAAGTTTTTTATTCTTATTCTTCTTCCATTGTCTTTGTGCTAAATCATTTTCATATGGAGAAGCACAAGTGCAAGCTTCACTTCAAAATTAAAGCTTTTCCAATGGGAGAGCTTTGCGATGCTCTTATGAGAAAAGTTCTCCAAGTGGAATTTTGTTCAATGTATTAATAATGCAAATAGGATTCTAATGAATAATTTGATCATAGAATCTACTCCTTAAGAGGATTCATTTCCTTTAATAAATATGGTACATAAAAACACAAATTCAGACAAGGAAGAAAAAGAACGAAACCAAAAGTTAAAAGGAAGAGATTTAATCTAAACATACTTGATTCTTGAGAGAATAATTGGTCACTTTTTGAATGAATATGAATGTATTTTGAGAGGTTTCTTAGAGTTCGGAAGAGAGTCACACATTTCTACAATATTTTATCCCTAATGGAGTCATTTTAAATGTCAAAGCTAAATTGCCCGATGTTAAAAAAAGTTGTATAATTTACAGTTTTTCTAGATCCTATGTGTCACTTAACGTGACAACTTAGCTCTTTGCTAATGAAAAATGTGACATTGAACTAAAGTGATGAACGATGAAGAATGTCAGAGAATAATGATGTCATTTTTAAATGTCAGGGATTAAATTATCCTACACAAAAAAAAAATTCAGGACCAATTTATCTTTACTCACTTATTACTTAACTGATATATTTCTCATTTTCATGGGCTGATGAATTAAGAGAATCAACTCTTAACCATTTTGTGATATTATATATCTTGGTTATTCTATTCATTGTTTTCGTTTTAGCTTCTTTTAATTCAACTTTATTTAACTTTAGTTTTTGCACTTCCTTAACCTTGTTTTGCATTTGTCAATCATGACTTGTTCACCTAATAATTTATATTTCTGAATTGATGCTTAAATTTCAAACTCTATAAAATAATACTCTACTCATCATTTGCTATGATTTGGTACGTTTGCCCAAATTCCATCCGTGTAGACCCTCTACATGAGTCACGCTTGAATAAGAAGTAGTCCATTCATCATTTAATATTTGAGCTAAAGTCTCCCAACATTTCACGTGCCTTAGACAAACGATCATTTTGGAGAGATATGTTTACTCGTGTGAAAATATCGAAGAAGAAAATTTCAAACCTTTACGCCGTATAATTAAGATTATGTCATGTTAGGTTAGGTTTACAAAAGTCAAAGATCCTCAAGAAAGATTACCTTTTTTGTCTTTACTTAACGAGGTCAATGTTTCATCCCAAAATCGATCGAAAATTAATATTCATGTATAGATTAAAATGACAAATGATTTTGTTCTCTCAGCATATTGTTTTTAGCTAGATCCTGGCGATAGAAGCTGATGACGTATGGAGACCCTTCTTACAAATTATCCATAGTGCTTTTAAGCAGATAACGCAAGATTAATTAATTGTGTAACAATTTTAATTTTATACGTTTACTTTCTCTTTCTTGAGTTTCTTCCATATTTTTCTGATCTATCTTATTTTTGTATGTCTCTCATATTTTTTTTATCACATAATCGATCACAATTTTCTATTTTGTCTCTATCTCTCTCACTTTAACACTCATCAAGTAGAAATTAGGGTGAGAAAAGAGAAATAGAAGGAAAAGAAATGATAATTGTGTTTAGTAGAGTGAAAAGAAAGAAAGATGTTTATAAAAGGTGGGTTCCATAAAAAATTTTCCACAAAATCGAAGAGAAATGTGAGAATAAAGAAAAAAATTCTGCTCACATGTCACAGCTCACGAGGACGTCGTCGCTTCTGCAGATATCCTCTTCTCTTCCTTTGTCTTTTCACACTTCAACCCTTTTTTATTATTTTAAATTATATTTCATTATACTAAATAAAAATATCATTTCTCTCCATCTTATTTCATCTTTATTTTTTTCCTATCAAACAATCCAATTTTTTCTCTATTTCTCACCTATTTCTCTTTATCACATTTCTCTCTACTCTATTTCTCTCTACCCAACCAAACAAAGGCTAAAGCTAGGTGGAGTCCATCTCTCAAGTATATAGGGATTCGATTGTGTAGCATATTAAATTTATTTTGATTGAGCATTATTGACATTATGAGTGTGACAATTAGGATACGGATTTTAGCATTATGACAAAATTAGGCGGTTTTTATATTTTTCCTTTAATAGGATATATGTGTAAATACATGGCTCGAACTTGGAGACTAATTCTTGAGCTTCAAATAGCTAATTACTAGGTACAGATCTTTTGAAAAGAAAAGGTACAGATTTTTTAAATTGAAAATGATAGATTATTCCAAAAGATGGAAATTACATTTTCGTTCCTGAATGATGAAAAGTCATTCAATTTAGTCCCTTTTAGGGATTAAAATAAAAATTTTAAAAAATCTTTCAAGGACTGACTTTTTATCTTTGAGGAATTAAATTGAATAATCTTTTATCTTTTAGGGACGAAAAGTGTAATTTCATTCTTTCAAGGACTATAATATTATAACATCCCGGAAACTGGAACCTAGGTAACATAAGAGAAACCTTAGGTGGTGAACCCATCCAAGAGAGGGAAATTAGATGTGGGATGAGTATTCAGAGGTTAAGTGTGATTTCAGACAAGAAATTAGGAAACCCATTAGGAACCATAAGTTTTAAAAGAGTTTAGAAGAGGGACCAAGAGTTGAGCCAATCAACGGTAGGTCGAAACTAGACGGAATCACACCCTGAGTCAGAGAGAATATAGTGGTTAAGGGTCAAGAGATGAGGTTGGGTAAAGAAGAATTAAGTTGAAAGGAAGGGTCAAGAGAAAGAGTTAAGGAGAAGAGCAACACCTGAGATCTTAGTCATTAAGTGTGGAAGAATAAGCCTTGTGGTCAAGGGGATTGATTTATCAAGAATTAGAGTGGGGAAGGGTTTGGATGAGAAGAACTGTTAGAAGAAGGTTTTGGAAGAGAGGAATTAGGTTTGAGAAGGAGAGAATTGAATTGGAAATCAAAGGGGGGCAAAAACCAAGGTTGTTGCTTGATTTCGTGTTTTAAGCCTAATGACCTTGGTGTATTAAATTGCAAATATCTAGAGTTATAGGTGTCCAATTGAGGTGTTTCCACTTGGATTAGAAAGATAAGATCCGGGACTTCAGTTTGATATGCTATATAATAGTATTCTGAGCTCGTTTGCACCCCAAACAGACGTATTCTTGCTCAGGAGAGAAAGCTGTCGAGAAACAGAGGAATTCCAATCTGTTTTCCTGCGCTCCAGCTACGCTGAGCGCAGCCTGAGCGCAGAAAACAGAGAGGAATTGAGGAAACCTGCGCTCTAGCTGCGCTGAGCGTAGGAACGCGTCTGGTTCTTTAAAACACAGATTTAGGGATTTCTCCCTCATTCCTTCTCTGTTCCTTTTCATTTTAGAGAGAGGGACGAGTCTAGAGAGAGAAGGGAGCTAGGAGAAGAAGGAGAGCTAGCTTGGAGCCTTCCCCACCTCTTGGAGCTTGGAGATCATCTTCCTTTTCTCCCCATTTTCCATTAGTTTCTTCCATTTAAGGTGAGTGTGGTTCTCCACTCACTCAATGTTGTATATATGATATCTTTTACATGATCCCCTTTCTTCTATTCCCTTCTCTATTGATTGTTATGCTTGGAAATGATATGTATATGTTTGGATTGGTTGAATGTTTGAATTGAATGGTGTTTTACCTCAAATGCTCAAACCCTAGGTCAGGAGATTTGGGGATTTTGGGGTAAAGCTTAATTGTTTGATGGTGTGGATTTGTAAATGCATACATTTGAAATTACTCTTATCCAATAATTGAAGAAACATATAGGGGTTGAGATGGCTAGGGTTTAAGGAAAGGAACAAATGTTGTAAGCCCTATCTATCTCTTCCCCCTTATGTTAAAGGCTAAGGTAATATATTTGACAGTGAATACTACCATCCCATGAATTGAACATATAAACAGATGTATGAATGTATAATGAAAACAAAGAGGGGACTTCGGTCCAAAGAGGGGGTCTTGTGCCCAAAATGAATAAGAATGAAAAATGTTATTGTTTAATTTGCTAATTAAAACAGGAGGTTTAAAAGGCCACAAGGAAGACGTTCCTTGGACGGTATTGAGCTCAATTTCCAGGTCATAGGTTTAGGTGAAAAGAACCCCGGTGTTGGGTAATACACCAAGAGGTTGAATGTGAATGATTGATGAATGGAATGTATTGTATTGAATGTAAAGTTGAATGAATGAAATGTTATGAATGGCATGTTGGATGAACGTAATGTTATGGATTGAATGTGATATTGATGAAGGAATTGTTAGAATTTGAATTTATATAGTTTCGCTATGTTTATATGTATTGTTTTCTCCCATACCGCACACACAATTACCTCACTCACTGAGACTGTAGTCCCACCCCACGTTTTGAAGATATATGCTAGTTGTGCAGGGTGTTCCAGCTTCATGTGTAGGAGAGGAAGGGAGCTTTGAAGTGGAGTCGCACTCCCCGTGGTCAGATAGGGATAGTAGAAGTAGAATTAATTGTATTTGACACTTACTGATGTAGTCTGTAAAACTTAGATCGGCCATGGAGGCTTGGTTATAGCTAAGATCTTGTTGTGTTATTTTAAATTGTACTAGTGGTTTTGTTGATTTTCACGAAACAAAGAGAAATGGATTAACGTCCGGTTTTTAGGGGAAACTCTGTCGAATTTCCAGCATGGGTTTTGTGGACCATGACACTTCAAGTGTAGGTTCTTTCCCTAAGTTTTGGTTAAAGTTTTATAATGAAAATAATGATGTATGAACTGTGTGAAGGCTTAAGCAAACGTTGTATTGCCTAAGCAATTGTATGAATGGTGTGACGATATCGAAAATGGCGCGAAATAATTTCAGTAATTCAGGAATGGTGTTTCCAACGGACACTATTCTAGAATTGAGAAATTAGGACGTTACAAATATGACCGACACCAAATCTTTCAGGGACCAAAATAAGGGTTTACTCAAAGTTTATTATATATTAAGATCGAAATTTACTTTCATTACAATCAATCACTAATAGATCATTAGGCTATTTTTATATCTAAATTAAATAGCTAGGTTCATATATGACATAAAGGAGGATACACAGAATTACTTTATTACTCCAAGTTTCAATGAGAAGTCCCATGTCACAGTAGTCATGACTGATTAATGCTAGATCCAAGTGTTTGCTCTCTTTACAATTTAACTAGCTTATGATAAACACTTTCAATAATTTATTTATTTCAGGACGAATAACCTATTCTATATAACAAATTTGAGTATTTTAGAGTGAAATAACTTTTATAAATCTCATTTCTTTGTTGCATGACCCATATGTTTTTACTATTCAATCAAAACATATATGATTTTTTTTTTTATGTTTTCATAAATACTCAGCCCGTTCTAGTACCCATCATTAATTTGCTCGCAACCAAACCATCCTAGTAGCTAGAGTTTGCAGTAATTGGTTGGATATTCCTCATCCACCAGTTGGAGTGTTTAACCATGATATCAACAACATATAATAATATATATATCCAGCCCTTATTATTATAGCATTAAAAAACAAGTTTTTGGGTTGTCCTCATGATTAAGGTAAATACCAATTGATTGCTCGCGTTTCATCATAATCTTGCTTATAGAATACTTTGGGCTACTAACAAATTACTACAATTGATCTGTTCTCAACATAAAATCATTTATTTTTCTTAGTATACATAAGATAAAATCATTTTGCAACATGCAAGGTAATCGATTACTGGCTTAGAAGAAGCTCAATTGGTAATTGATTATAATTGCTTGGTAATATATTACCAATTGATTTCAAAATGATACCTTAAAGGCGTGGTAATCTATATATTATTCCATTACTACGAAGTGAGATAATAACTCACCAATCTCAGATTTTTTTTTTTAAGTTTGAGAACAATATCAAGGCTTGCTTTTACATCAAGGACCTATATATATATATATATATATATATATATATATATATATTGTTTAAAAAATTTAGGGTGAGAGATGGTACCCCCAGTCTAAGGTAGGGAAAACCTCCGGGCTCTTTAAACACTTATAAAGATACTTACATTTTACCTCACCCTAAAAGATACAAGTGAGGGGTTCATATATATATATATATATATATATTGCCATGAAGCTTCCTTGGACCTGATCTTGATAATAAACATTTCGTTATCATCAAAACATACATTAGATAAACACAGCTTGGTTCCATCTATTTTTTAAAATTAAAGCTGGTAACTTCTTACCACTCATATTAAGAATCAATTGCTATTATACGTACTTTTTTTTCTTGTGGAGACTGAGAGCTGATGATGGATTATTATATACGGGTGTTTTATTACCCTTCTTAGCATGAGCCAAATAATGGATTACTAGATTCTATAATCGATTATCCAGGATCTTTACAGTAACCTTTAAACATGCCTAGAAACCAATCAATTACCCATAATTCAGTAATAAATTAGATGGAATGTGAGTTGTATGAAATAGGGTATTTCGAAACCATTATCCAAACAAATATTCTTAACTGAATGAGTAGACTAAATTTGAGTATGAAGAGTCCTATTTCTTACTAATGATGGGGAACGAAATAGTGACAAAACGTACACCTCTTTTTTTAAATAAATAAAAATACAAATAAAATAGAAACACATCAATAGTGAATGGATGAAATACATTGTTAAAAATTTCGTTTCCATATACTTTGCGTAAGGATCCTCTCTTGCCTCTTCATCCTCTCTAGCAAAAGTTAGCTACGGAATAACTATGGATTAGCTACGGCTTTTGTTTTCCTAATTATTCCGCAATTATTCCGTAGCTAATTTTTGCTGGAGAGGGCTGGAAACAATAGCGGGCTGGAGAGGATCCAAATCCATATACTTTGGCATTCGTCATATTACTCTTTGTGCGCATACATACATACATACATACATACATACATATTAGAATCAGGATCCGTTGACACCAGGTGTCAAACTTTAAGAGTTACATCTCTTAATAACTTTTAGTAAAATAAGAATTTGATCAATCCAACCGTTGAATCACATTATATTATGTTCATGATCATGTATGTCAAATTTCAAATAATTTAGACATTTGTAGGTATGTTATCTAATAGTCGACTTTTACTTATATTTTAAAAACATATTATACGTTAAAATAAATTAGTTTGATAAAGTATCTATTAGTTTTCGATTTTTATGAAATTTTATAAGTTTTTATCTACTTTATAAGAACTTTCAATTCAACAATTAAATTGGTCAAATTCTCATTTTACTAAAAGTTATTAAGAGGTGTAACTCTTAAAATTTGACACCTGGCGTCCACGAATCCCGACTCATATATATATTTTTGAAAACAGGGAAAGATATTGTTTACACAATTTTTATGCAAAACTTTTAAAATAAAAAAATAAGAATAAGGTGATGTTTTTATAATTAATTAAAAAGCATATAATAAAAATAAAAACATTTCTGGACCTAAACAGATCATACAGAAAGAGAACAGAAAGAGATCAGAATATATAAACAGATCATACGTTGAATTATAAATATTTATTATCTTGATTATTTGTATTAAATTTTATAAAATTTTAATACTAATAAATTTATAATTAAATGATTTTTATTTTCATTAATTTTAAAAACATATATAGCTTTAAAACACTCCTCATATTGCAACCATTGGTTCTTAGTTTTTATATATATTTCTAAATTTGAATAGCAAACTAAATTATTTATCACGGAAAAGATCACTTTGCTATTTTAATTTTTATTTGGTAATTCATGTTGAAGACTATCAAGCATCCTGAAACGGTGCTTTTTTTGGGATTTTTAATAAAATAGCTACACATTAGCTGCAAAATAGCTAGGAAAATCTGTAGGTAGTTTCTAGCTAATAATAGCTGGGACATATTTTCAGTGGTTATTAATGTGAACCACTATAAAATTTGGCACTCTTTACACCATATAATAGAATGTACCATTGTAAAAAATGCTTGATTTTACACCGGTTCATCTTAATAACTATTGTAAATTCTTTTGAGAAATGTTGTTGTACAACAAACAACATCTACAACCAAGAGAGAGAAAGAGATGAAGGAGAAAATGAAGAGAGAAGTGTGGAATGTGATAGGCGATGTGATGAAGAGACATGGAGAGAAAAAGTGCGTTGTATGTTTTTTGTTGTATGAATAATTAATCTCAATTCTTTTTTACTTCACTTGATTTATTCAGAGGTTCCACCCGCTGTAAAAAAAATCATGGAACTGCTGTAAAAAGCCTTTTTTGTATAGTGGATGATAAAGTGTAGAATTAGAATCATTGATTAAAAAATTAACAATTTAGATTTTAACAACTATAACTTATTATACATATACATATATATTATCACAACCTTAATAATTAATGGTTAACTTTACACTTTATCCTATGCATTTTAGAACAAGCAAATCTTTTGCAATGTGCTTGTATAGTTGTTAAGAATGTGAGTCTGAGAGTCTGAAGTGCAATGCAGTTGATCTGAAGTTAGATTCACTTTCAGTTTTGGTGTTAGTTTTCTATTACAGTTTGTTGAGTCAGTTTAGAGTTAGGCCATAACATATCTTTCTTCTATAAATACTTTCTCTATGTAATTCATTTTGGGTCAGTTTGGATGAAACTTCTGCAGAAGTACTTCTAGGTGAGAAAAAATAGAATGAATCAAAGAGGTCAAATGCATTTAACTTCTCCATAAGTTGAAATTAGTCTTTGTAGTCCACCTATTCCAAAAATTCTCCCATTTAACTTCTCCACAAGTAACTAATTTCAACTTATGGAGAAGTTAAATTCATTTGACCTCTTTGATTCATTCTATTTTTATCTTCTAGAAGTTCTTCTGCAGAGGTGTATCCAAACTGGGCCATTGAATCTTTTCAATATTATCAATGAGTTTTATAAACACTCTTATTGGTTACTATTGGGATGATCCATGGGTGAACCCATGGTACACTTCCTCAACTTCACTCTATTATGCTTCTGCTCCTCCATCTTATTTTCATAAGATGGTATCAAAGCTCAACCAGAAGAGCTCTCTGCGCTTCAAAAGGATTCACCAACCTCTCAAGAAGGGAATGTTAAATGTTGTGCACATGATGGTTTTTACAGAGGCATCATCATCTCCTCCATCTTCCAAGCACTCTTCTTCCTCTGTTGCATTGGCTTCAAACATTGTTTCTTCCTCTACTTTGTCTACTACGTTCTTTATGACTGAAATTTGCAAAGACTGTGTCACAAATTTGGAATGGAAATCTTCATCGGATACTTTCAATTTTGGAAGCTTTGGGTTTCAGTCAAACATTGTTTTATCCTTCTCCGACAAGAAACGAAAACAACAACAACGACGATAGGACAAGCATAGTTCAAAGTTGAATAATGTGAGGTCAAAGAAGCTATCGGATCTGCTCAACATGGTGGAGTGTGGAGTCGATGTGGAGACAGAGAAGAAGAAGGAGACATTAAAGGAGCTAAAATGGCTCGTGAAAGAGTTGCAACATGAAGAAGATTTGGCGAAGCAGTGAGAGGTCGTGGTCACCGTGAGGCTTCTCGTGAAGGAGAACTTGGAATTCAGAGGAACGTTCACAATGCTTGGAGCCATTCCTCCTCTCTTTGTAATGCTCGATTTGGATGTCCTTGATTCTCAGATCGCTTCTCTCTATGCGTTGCTCAATCTCGATGTAACATCCTAAAATTTTATTAAGTAAAATATTAATTAAATTAAATAAATAAGTAGAGGAAATAATTAATTAAATAGATGAATAAATAATAGGATCAATATTATTATTATTTTTATCCATAAAATTAGCTTAAATTTAAAAAGAGGAGAAGGGGGTTGAGAGTGGGCCCAGGCCCAATTAGGCATTCTAGTAAGGAGGGGTTATCAGTCACCCTAATCCTTATTGGTATTATCGTCAGAGAGTGAAACGCTAAGGAGGGGAAAAAAGGAGTCTCAAGAGAGGATTGCTGCAGAGTGAGCATCATGAACCAAGTAAGGGACTTCCTTGTTGTAATCGATCTTCGCTTAAGGTACGGTGGGGGAGAGGGTGCTGCTTGTATATGCATGTAGGGGTGCTTGGGTAGTGAGGGCAACCATAAGACCCTCTAAGACTCTAAATTTGAAATTGATAAATATATATTGAGTATTGTATGATGAAAACATGTTGGTTGATGATTAATTCTGTGAATCTTTATGAATCTTGATTGGATTGAATGAGAATAAAGAGAATAGTGAAAAGGGGTTAATGAGGGTTTAATGATTTGGGGTTTTGATGGGAAAACAATGTAAAACTGTTAAATATTGATGATTTGGATGAGCTTGATGAATAGTAATGATTATGAATGGTGTTTGATCAAAAAGGATTGAATAGAGGTTGAATAGAGTGATGTAGAAGTGTTAGAAATCGTGAAATCTGCGATCTGCGTCGCGGGTAATCGATTACCAGGAGGAGTGGTAATCGATTACCAGTGTGTTCTGGGCAACCCAGAAGTGTTGTTTGTTCGCTGGTAATCGATTACAGGATTGTGGTAATCGATTACCAGAGAGATTGCTTGCAGGTAATCGATTATAGGGATGATGTAATCGATTACCAGAGTGTTTGGTTGCAGGTAATCGATTACAAGGTGGTTGTAATCGATTACCAGAGACCTTGTTTGCAGGTAATCGATTACTAGAGGTTGGTAATCGATTACAAGAGTGGATTTTGAGATCCTAAGTTCTTGATGATGATTGATGTTGTTTGATAATGCTTTATTATGATTATGGTGTTAATGATGATTTGGTGTGCATAATGATCGGTGAATATGCAATGTGATTGATGATGATTGGGTGTGCATAATGATTGGTGAATATGCCATGTGATTTATGATGTTTTGGTGTGCATAATATGCAATGTGATTAATGATGATGTTAATGATGATAGTGTATATCACTTATTGATGATGATGTTAATGATGATAGTGTGTATCACTTTATGATGATGGTTGTCGCGACCGGGGCCACGACAGGGTCGGCGAGCCCGTGAGAAAAAAATATTGAAAAATGATAATTTTGGGGAGTCGCCACCAATTTATTTGGTCTGGGGAAATTGGAAAACCCAAAATGATTTTAAATTGAAAAAAATGGTCTGCGAACAAGAGATCCAAATTCGGGAGTCGATTATGTGTAGGGAAGGTGTTAGCACCCTACAACATCCGTTAAAAACGGTTACCTTTAATTAATTGTGCAAAATTTATTAACTCTTGAAAATGTTTATTTTACCCCTCAAAAAGAAATTTTATTTACATTCTTTAAATTAAAGAATGATGAAAAAAAATTAATTTGAAATCAAAGGGACAAAAATGTTGAAAATTTTATTTTGGCTCGACGGGAAATCCCGCTCCTACGTATCCCAGGTGCAATGGAGAAATCAAAGCCACGTAGTTCTAAAAATGTGTTTAAAAGAGATTGGTTTTAATTTTGAAAGAAATTGATTTTAATTTTGAAAAAGAAAGAAAAATGTAAGAATTGATTTTGAAAATATTTTGATTTAAAGAAAAAGGATTTGCTTATTTATTTATTTTTAGACAGAGTTGATGCTAGCAAATGGCTATACAACGAACCCTTGAAACTGTTCAAACGATGTTATTGATAGAAATGCTATTCAATAAACATCACTTATTTTGAAAAATTTATTTTGAAAAAATGATTTGATTTTACGCGCATCATTGAGTTAGTAAATGACTATACTCAATGTTTCCTTTTTCTGATAACGTTATTGATAAAAATGCTATTCAATTAACGTCGTTTATTTTGAGAAAATTTATTTTGAAAAAGATTTGATTTTGCACACATTACTGAGTTAGTAAATGACTATACTCAATGTTCCTTTTTTGAATGACGTTAAAGGATAGAAATGTTATTCCGTCAACGTAATTGATTTGATAAATAAGTTTATTTTTCAAAGAATATTTTTCTTATTTGCAAAATGATCAGAATATCGAGTTAGTAAATGACTATACTCGATAATCCTTTTTAATTTGAATGACGTCAAAGGATAGAAATGCTATTCCATCAACGTAATGGATTTGATAAACGAACCCATTTAAAGAATGCTTTCTTGTTTACGAACGGGCAGACTGTTGAGCTAGTAAATGACTATACTCAACAGTTCCTTTTAATTTGGGTGACGTTAAAAGATAGAAATGCTATTCTATTAACGTCAAGGATAGAGATGATAAATTAAATCAACTAACATTTACATGTACACATAATTAAAATTACAAATAATCAATTATTTACAAAGGAAGAGAATTAAACAAATATTTACAAATGATTCTAAACATTTAAAATAAATACAAGATGGTGGATCTAAAATAATTACAAGAAAAAGATGAATAATCACAAAATAATTAACACACATTGAAATAACAAGGGGTTGGGCCTCATCTCACATCATTGGCCCAGCCCATCAAAACATATACAAGAGACTTTCTTGACAAAAAAGGGAGACATGAAACAAGTTAAAAAAGAGTTGGGCCTCTTGGCCCAACCTAAATCAAATCAGTTTTTTTTAAACCAAAATTAACACTTAAAAAAAAAGAAAAAGAAAAAAAAAACTCTTTAACTCTCAGATTCATAGACTTGTTGCTTACAATCCACACACTCAATCTATTAGGGTTTCAACATTTGGGGAAAAAGAAGGCAGCCATGGGAGTGTAACTACGGCGGCCACAGAGAAGTAACAGCCACAGTGACAGAGAGCAGTGGCGGTGCTGGCCGCCTACGGGGAAGGAGACGCAGCGACGACGACCACGGGGAGGACAGCGTTGCGCGCAGGGGGAGAAGGGATGAAGTCGCGGTGGTGCGGCGCCGCGCGCACGGCTGGAAGCGAGAAGGACGCTGGGAGGCTCGGCGGTGCTCGTGACACCGACGGAGGGGCACCGCACGCGGTGGTGCGCGACTGCTTGCGAAAGCGAGCGGTGGCTCGCGGCTGGGCTTGCGTCGGAAGTTGGCGCAGGGGCGGAGGCATACTCCGCGACGGTTGTGTGACAGAAACGGCCGCGAACGTGGCGCGCGGCGGCCGCCGTGGGGGTGTGATTTCCTTTCTCCCTTTCTCTCTCTCTAAATTCCTATTCAACAGTTTGAATCTTGCTCTGGTTTTTTACAGGAATCTGGGTTGCTGGCTTGGATTGAGGAGAAAAAAGGTTGTGAAACATAATCAAGCAAAAGAATTTATTTGGGTTTGAATTAGAAGATAAAATGTACAAAGCTGAAAGTTCTACTTACTTGAATGTGGGATGACAATCTCACTGTAATTTTAACTTTGTATTGGCCCCCTTCCCTTAGTTTGATATCTTCTTTGCTGGCTTTCTTTGTTTGATTTTGAAATTGCACTTGTAATCTTTGTGACCAAAATTAACCTGTGTTTTTGTTTCTGCGCGAATTTTTCTGTGAACCCCTTGTAATTTTCTCCATTGTGTCCCTGTTCTTTTATTCTAAACTTGGTTTAGATGAATTTGGTGTTTCCCCTGCATTTTTAACCGAATCCCCCTGTATATTCCTCCTGGTTATGAATGTATCTGTAAGCCCCCCCTCTTTTTTCTTTTTCCCTTTCGGAAAAATCGGTTCCCCTTTTATAGGAAAGTTTCACAATTTTTTTAAAGTGCAAATCGCACTGCAAAACCATCTTTGCCCATGCTGCTGTCTGACATTGCCTCCCACCTCCATGCTTCTGGCCGCCCAAATCAGAGGCAAGTTGCAAATGCAACTTGCTCTGTTTCAACTACTTTCATCCCCTTTTTTTTAAAAAAGAAATTAAGTAATGAGGATGACTTGCAGCCTACAAGGTTTTTTTTTTAAAAAAACATCATTAATAATGGGTCCAAAAATGGCCCAAAAAAGCAAATATGAAACAATCTTTTTTTTTTAAGTTAAGCAAATGAACCTATTGACCCCAAAACACTCCTCCTTTTTTTAAAAAACAAATGTACAAACAATGGGCTCAAACTGGCCCAATTGGAAATCTGAAAATAAAATAAAATATTTAATTAATCAATTAATTAATTAACTATTAATAATTAATTAAATAATTCATTTTACCTTCTTAAATAATTTTTGGATTTTTATTAATAAAGTAAGTAGAAAAGGTTAAAAAGTAAATGAAATTCCCGGACAAAATTGGGTGCTGACAATGGTGCTTAGTGATGAGCATAATAATGCATGATGATGATGATAATGATGATGGTGTATATCACCTTTTGATGATGATGTTACCTAAGTTGTGCGGGCCCATAGAGGGGGTACAACTTAGGAGAGATGCCTTGAGCATATGTGATGAGACCTGAATTGTGCGGGCCCATAGAGGGGGTACAAATCAGGAGGTGAACTGAGTTGTGCGGGCCCATAGAGGGGGTGCAACCTAGGGGTGAATTGTACTGGCCCATAGAGGGGGTGCAACCTAGGGTCGAATGTCGTTGTGCGGGCCCATAGAGGGGGTACAACCTATCGGATTGTGTGCGGTGACACCGGTAGACTATCTTGGTACTAACTAGAGTGATTGACGAGGTGCACCCATTATGCAGAGTTCCAAGTCATGATCTTTGGGTAGGTGAGGTGATAAGTTTTGGTGCATATGATAGTGTGTTATACTTGATGATGGTATTGAGTTATATAATGTTGGTGATAAGTTTTGGTGCATATGATAATGTGTTATACTCGATGATGGTATTGAGTTATATAATGTTGGTGACAAGTTTTGGTGCATATGATAATGTGTTATACTCGATGATGGTATTGAGTTATATAATGAGGTGATAAGTTTTGGTGCATATGATAATGTGTTATACTCGATGATGGTATTGAGTTATATAATGTTGGTGATAAGTTTTGGTGCATATGATAATGTGTTATACTCGATGATGGTATTGAGTTATATAATGTTGGTGATAAGTTTTGATGCATATAATAATGTGTTATACTCGATGATGGCATAGAGTTTATATAATGTTGTTGATGAGTTTTGGTGCATGTGATGATGATTTATACTTAATGATGAACTGAGTTATGATATGATGATGATGAGTTTTGATGTATGCATGATGGATGTATATATGTGATATATTTGATGATGAAACTGAGTAAATAATGATGTTATGAGTATTAATGATGATCGAGTATTATGTGTGAAAATAGAGTGTGTGATTCAATTGGTGAATGATGGTATGAGACTTATATGATGATATAGATGAATAGTTATATGCCGATTTACAGGTGATTATTATCTGATGGATTATTTGATGTTTGGGTAAGTGGTATGATTGATGATGATGTTGTTTATATGAGGGTGAGGATAGGGTAGCCTCCTATGTGTATGTATGAGTAGTATTCTTTTCCTCACTATTATACTGTGGATATTTTTACAGGTATTGGAGATGACACGACTGGTGTCAAGTTTTGATTAAAGGGAGTGTGCTCTGGTATATGTGACATCAGGGCATAATTTTGGGGGTTGTTTCTTTATGTTTCTAGTTAGGAAGGTTTTTGTAAACTGTTTTGGATTCCTTGCACAGCAAGTAGGATGTTTAGTTACTTTTATATTTTTGGAGATTCCGCTGCATGAGTATTTTAATACATTTGAGTTTCGTTTTATTTTAATTAAGTTGTTTTCGAACTAATGAGGTTTTTAATAAGAGATTTAAGTGAATCTTTTACCCATTGTGGGACGTTAATTTTTTTTACACTTCAATTTATTAAACGTATAAGAGTATGGGGTAGAAAGGTGTCACATTAGTTGGTATCAGAGCAGGTCGGTTCACCGGCCTTGAGTTATGAGTTTACTATGCTTCTGAGGTGTTAATCTGATTGATTGATTGTTTGAGTGAATTGTGTTGCTTTGGGTTAATTGTTTGTTTGATGGGTCGGTTCATCGACCTTGAGTTACGTATTAGTTGTGCTTCTGTGGTGTTAAATTGTGATGTAGATTGAGTAAGGTGTATTATTGATTTTTTTCTAGATTTTCAGTGTCCTGCAAGGTTGGTAAGTCTTTGATTATCTTGCTTTAAGTGATTGGGACTGGCCAGCCTAATGATTTGAACATGATAAGAGAAGAGGTAACAACTTGAGGAGAGTATTTTGTCAATAACATTGCTAGAAGAAAATCTTTGCGAAAATGTTTTAAGAAAGAAAATTTTAAACAATATTTTATGTGTGAATGATGATATGATTATTAAATTATATAATTGTGATGATTGATTGATTGAATTGTGTTGTCTTGATTGGATTATTTGTTTAACACCCCTACTTTTCTGTGAATCAAGAAAAGTGATGGCTAGAAGAGGTAGGAATGATTGTGCTGAAGCCTTAATGGCTATGACACAGGCTGTTGGCAACCTGAACCAACATTATGAGGTGGATTGGCTTGCTCGGTTCCAGAGGAATCATCCACCTACTTTTCATGGGGGTTATGATTCCGATGGTGCTGCTGACTGGATCTTCGAGACCGAGAAGAATTTTAGAGCGATGGACTGCTCGTTGGTGCAAAAGGTTACGTTGGTTGCGTTCATGTTATCAGGGGATGCCGGGTTCTGGTGGCAGAGCACTTATCAGAGGATGATCGATGAGGGCACCGCGTTGAGCTGGGATAACTTCAAGGGGTTGTTCCTTGAGAAGTACCTTCCTCACGATATCCGTAACAAGAAGCAGATGGAGTTTCTCGAGTTAAAACAAGGAGATAGCACCGTGGCGGACTACGTATCCAAGATCGAAGCGTTAGTTCGATTTTGTCCTACATATGAGGGAGCTGTTAAGGAAGAATCAAAGTGCGTAAAGTTTATCAGCGGTCTTCGTCCAGAGATCAAGCAAGTGTTCAACTACCAGGGAATTACGCGATTTCACGAGCTAGTGAATAAACGTAGGGTGTACGACGAAGACAACCGGGCTAAAGCTACGCATTATAAGAGTGGAGGACCTATCAGGAACTAGAACAAGTCTGAATCTGCTTGCAAGGGTGAACCGTATTCTCGTTCAGATGGGAGGCTTCTAAGTCAGTGAGCGAAATTAGAGGTTTCCTTGGGTTGGCTGGGTACTATAGGAGATTCATAGAAGGGTTTTCCAAGTTAGATTTGCCTTTGACCAAGTTGACTAGGAAGGGAGTTGCCTTTGTGTGGAATAGTAAGTGTGAGACTAGTTTCCAAACCCTTAAGGAGAAGTTGACTAGTGCACCAGTGTTAGTGTTGCCTGACCTTAGCAAATCCTTTGTAGTATATTGTGATGCCTCTAAGATGGGTTTAGGTGGGGTGTTGATGCAAGAGGGTAAAGTAGTAGCTTATGCTTCTAGGCAATTGAAAATCCATGAGAGAAACTACCCTACCCATGACCTAGAGCTAGCGGCCGTAGTATTTGTGTTGAAGATATGGAGGCATTATTTGTATGGATCCAGGTTTGAGGTTTTTAGTGACCATAAGAGCCTTAGATACTTGTTTGACCAGAAGGAGCTGAACATGAGGCAGAGGAGGTGGTTAGAGTTTCTTAAGGATTATGATTTCGAGTTGAGTTACCATCCCGGTAAGGCTAATGTAGTGGCTGATGCTTTAAGTAGGAAATCTATCCATGTTAGTTCCCTGATGATTAAGGAGATGGATCTTTTAACTCAGTTTAGGGATTTGAGTTTAGCTTGTGAAGTGACTTCTGTTAGTGTGAGGTTGGGGATGACTAGAGTAAGTAATGATCTGTTGAAAGATATTAGCAAGGCCCAATTAGAGGATCCATTTTTTATAAGTAGAAGAGAGGCCATAGAAGGAGGTAATGGTGGAGAGTTTGTAATAGGTACCGATGGGGTAGTGAGATTTGGGGACCGAGAGTGTGTGCCTAGTGAACCTACTATTAAGCGTTTAGTGCTAGCAGAAGGGCATAGGAGTAAGCTTAGTTTCCATCCAGGATCGACTAAGATGTATCAAGACTTGAAGAAAGTGTTTTGGTGGCCTAGAATGAAGAGGGACATAGAAGAGTTTGTAAGTGCTTGTTTAGTGTGCCAAAAGTCTAAGGTAGAACATCAAAAGCCTTCAGGATTGCTTCAACCCTTAAGTATACCTGAGTGGAAGTGGGATAGTATTTCCATGGATTTTGTAGTTGTTTTGCCTAAGACTGTAAGGGGACATGACTCCATTTGGGTTATTGTGGATAGGTTAACTAAGACTGCACATTTCCTTCCTATTAACATTAAGCACTCCTTAGAGAAACTAGCTCAGATTTACATCAGTGAGATTGTGAGGTTGCATGGCATACCATCTAGTATAGTTTCAGATAGAGATCCCAGGTTCACTTCTAGATTTTGGGAGAGTTTGCAGCAGGCATTGGGGACCCAACTTAGGCTTAGTTCAGCTTATCACCCTCAAACTGATGGTCAGACCGAGAAAACCATTCAATCCTAAGAGGATTTGCTTAGGGCTTGCGTGTTGGACCAAGGGGGTAGTTGGGATAGCTTCTTACCTTTGATAGAGTTTACCTATAACAATAGTTTTCACTCTAGCATAGGTATGGCGCCTTATGAGGCATTATATGGTAGGAGATGTAGAACACCTTTGTGTTGGTGTGAGCCGGGGGAGAGCCTTGCGCATAGGACCTGAGATAGTTCAGCAAACCACTGATAAGGTTAGGATAATCTAGGAGAGGATGAGGACAACTCAGAGTAGGCAGAAGAGCTATGATGATAAGAGGAGGAAGGAGTTAGAATTCAAAGAAGGGGACCATGTATTCCTGAAAGTCACTCCGTGGACTGGGGCTGGTAGGGCATTAAAGTCTAGAAAGCTTACACCTCGATTCATTGGTCCTTACCAAATTCTCAGAAGAGTCGGCAATGTTGCCTATCAGATTGCTTTACCTCCACACTTGTCAAACCTTCATAATGTTTTCCATGTTTCTCAACTCCGGAAATACATTCATGATCCTTCGCATGTGATCGAGTCAGATCGTCTTGAAGTTAAGGAAAACCTGATGGTGGAAACCATGCTGGTGAGAGTTGAGGATCGGAGGGTGAAACAACTTCGAGGTAAAGAGATTCCTTTAGTTAAGGTAATATGGGGAGGACCTACACCCGAGAGTGCTACTTGGGAACTGGAAGAGAAGATGAAGGAGTTCTATCCAGAGTTATTCGCTTCAGGTAAAATTTGAGGTCGAATTTTCTTTCTAGGAGGGGAGAGTTGTAACATCCTAAAATTTTATTAAGTAAAATAATAAATAAATAAGTAGAGGAAATAATTAATTAAATAGATGAATAAATAATAGGATCAATATTATTATTAGTTTTATCCATAAAGTTAGCTTAAATTTAAAAAGAGGAGAAGGGGGTTGAGAGTGGGCCCAAGCCCAATTAGGTATTCTAGTAAGGAGGGGTTATCAGTCACCCTAATCCTTATTGGTATTATCGTCAGAGAGCGAAACGCTAAGGAGGGGAGAAAACGAGTCTCAAGAGAGGATTGTTGCAGAGTGAGCATCAAGAACCAAGAAAGAGACTTCCTTGCTGTAATCGATCTTCGCTTAAGGTACGGTGGGGGAGAGGGTGTTGCTTGTATATGCATGTAGGGGTGCTTGGGTAGTGAGGGCAACCATAAGACCCTCTAAGACTCTAAATTTGAAATTGATAAATATATATTGAGTATTGTATGATGAAAACATATTGATTGATGATTAATTCTGTGAATCTTTGTGAATCTTGATTGGATTGAATGAGAATAAAGAGAATAGTGAAAAGGGGTTAATGAGGGTTTAATGATTTGGGGTTTTGATGGGAAAACCATGTAAAACTGTTAAAGATTGATGATTTGGATGAGTTTGATGAATAGTAATGATTATGAATGGTGTTTGATCAAAAAGGATTGAATAGAGGTTGAATAGAGTGATGTAGAAATGTTAGAAATCGTGAAATCTGCGATCTGCGTCGCGGGTAATCGTACCAGTGTGTTCTGGGCAACCCAGAAGTGTTGTTTGTTCGCTGGTAATCGATTACAGGATTTTGGTAATCGATTACCAGAGAGATTGCTTGCAGGGAATCGATTACAGGGATGATGTAATCGATTACCAGAGTGTTTGGTTGCAGGTAATCGATTACAAGGTGGTTGTAATCGATTACCAGAGACCTTGTTTGCAGGTAATCGATTACTAGCGGTTGGTAATCGATTACCATAGTGGATTTTGAGATCCTAAGTGCTTGATGATGATTGATGTTGTTTGATACTGCTTTATTATGATTATGGTGTTGATGATTAATGATGTTGATGATGATTTGGTGTGCATAATGATCGGTGAATATGCAATGTGATTGATGATGATTGGATGTACATAATGATTGGTGAATATGCCATGTGATTGATGATGTTTTGGTGTGCATAATATGCAATGTGATTAATGATGATGTTAATGATGATAATGTATATCACTTATTGATGATGATGTTAATGATGATAGTGTATATCACTTTATGATGATGGTGCTTAATGATGAGCATAATAATGCATGATGATGATGATGATAATGATGATGGTGTATATCACCTTTTGATGATGATGTTACCTAAGTTGTGCGGGCCCATAGAGGGGGTACTACTTAGGAGAGATGCCTTGAGCATATGTGATGAGACCTGAATTGTGCGGGCCCATAGAGGGGGTACAAATCAGGAGGTGAACTGAGTTGTGCGGGCCCATAGAGGAGGTACAACTCAGGGGATCAAGATGGGGCGTTCGATGCACGGGCCCATAGAGGGGGTGCAACCTAGGGGTGAATTGTACTGGCCCATAGAGGGGGCACAACCTATCGGATTGTGTGTTGTGACACCAGTAGACTATCTTGGTACTAACTAGAGTGATTGACGAGGTGCACCCATTGTGCGGAGTTCCAAGTCATGATCTTTGGGTAGGTGAGGTGATAAGTTTTGGTGCATATGATAGTGTGTTATACTCGATGATGGTATTGAGTTATATAATGTTGGTGATAAGTTTTGGTGCATATGATAATGTGTTATACTCGATGATGGTATTGAGTTATATAATGTTGGTGACAAGTTTTGGTGCATATGATAATGTGTTATACTCGATGATGGTATTGAGTTATATAATGAGGTGATAAGTTTTGGTGCATATGATAATGTGTTATACTCGATGATGGTATTGAGTTATATAATGTTGGTGATAAGTTTTGGTGCATATGATAATGTGTTATACTCGATGATGGTATTGAGTTATATAATGTTGGTGATAAGTTTTGATGCATATGATAATGTGTTATACTCGATGATGGCATAGAGTTATATAATGTTGTTGATGAGTTTTGGTGCATGTGATGATGATTTATACTTATGATAAACTGAGTTATGATATGATGATGATGAGTTTTGATGTATGCATGATGGATGTATATATGTGATATATTTGATGATGAAACTGAGTAAATAATGATGTTATGAGTATTAACGATGATTGAGTATTATGTGTGAAAATAGAGTATGTGATTTCCATTGGTGAATGATGGTATGGGACTTATATGATGATATAGATGAATAGTTATATGCTGATTTACAGGTGATTATTATCTGATGGATTATTTGATGTTTGGGTATGTGGTATGATTGATGATGATGTTGTTTATATGAGGGTGAGGATAGGGTAGCCTCCTATGTGTATGTATGAGTAGTATTCTTTTCCTCAGCGTTATACTGTGGATATTTTTACAAGTATTGGTGATGACACGACTGGTGTCGAGTTTTGATTAAAGGGAGTATGCTCTGGTATATGTGACATCAGGGCATAATTTTAGGGGTTCTTTCTTTATGTTTCTAGTTAGGAAGATTTTTGTAAACTGTTTTGGATTCCTTGCACAACAAGTAGGATGTTTAGTTACTTTTATATTTTTGGAGATTCTGCTGCATGAGTATTTTAATACATTTGAGTTTCGTTTTATTTTAATTAAGTTGTTTTCGAACTAATGAGGTTTTTAATAAGAGAGTTATGTGAACCTTTTACCCATTGTGGGACGTTACTTTTTTTTACACTTCAATTTATTAAACGTATAAGAGTATGGGGTAGAAGGGTGTCACACTCGAAATCGGAAAAAATGCAAATATAGCAGCCATTGTCAACGTTGGTTCAGTTCATAAGATGATCAATCTCATTAAATATCTAGATGGTCCAAATTCGGGTGTGGTGAGCGTGGAGTTCATCTTTGACCCAAGTGGAGTTAATTTATGCCTCTTGGTTGCTTTCTTGGCTATGATCTATTTTCTTTCTCTGTTTCGATTAACTTCTTTCTATGATGTTATTTTTGTTGTTGTTCCCAAAAGAAGGTTGCAAACCCAAGCTGCCAAGGTCGCTAATTTTCATGCGTAAAAGTTGTTTGTTGTAAGTCCTAAGAAATTCAAAGCTATAACTAGTCATGCTTTAGGTGGATCTTCCATGGTTCTTTTAGGAAGAGTTGATGGTGGTCATGTTGTCAAAGGGGTGTTTTCTGGTGTGGTTATTGGGATAGCTAAAGAACCAGATCAAGCCATTGATAGCCAATTACATGTTGAAGTAGTGGAATTCTCAAAGAAATCCAAGTATTGGGAGAGGTCTGGAGATGTTGAGTCTCAAGATTCACTCAATTCATGTTTGTTTCTCTTCCATCACAACCAAAAGCTGTCGGATCTGAAGTAGTTGGATCTGGAGCAACTGCCATTTATGGTTGCAATTAAATATCCTCGATTCTCAGTATTGGTTTTTGACATAGGTGGGATGTTTTCTTCCTTTTGCCTTGTTTTCAAGCTTGGAGTGTTAGATATTCACTAACCCTTCAGCTTGTGGGGGGGTGTTAAGAATGTGTGTAACATCCCAATAATCAAGACTAATTAAATCTTAAGAGAGGTTAGGGTAATGATGTTAAGAATGTCAGCAAAGAAAATGAGTAAATATAGGATAAGAGAAGAGACTTAAAATAAAAACCAAGGTTTTGGAGTTCAGTATTCTCGCTCGAGCGAGAATATCTCGCTTGAGCGAATTATGCAGTAAAAGTGTAAGAATGAATTTCTGCATATCTCGCTTGAGCGAGAGAGGCTCGCTCAAGCGAGATACATGGTAGTTTGGGAGGCTCTCTGGACATTTTTCGCTTGAGCGAGAAGGGCTCGCCCAAGCGAGAATCTTCTAGAGAGGGAGTCCTTTCTGGATCATTTTCGCTTAAGCGAGATATTTTGCTCAAGCGAGAATGTGAAGAAAAGACATGCAACCAACTCGCTCGCTCAAGCGAGAATACTTCGCTTGAGCGAGAATCCACTTACAGGCTTAAAAAACACGGTTTAGGGCACGAGATTATTCATTCTTCCCCATCCCTTCTTCGTCTTAGAGAGAGAAGAGGTAGATTTTTTAGAGAGAGAAGGAGTTCTTGGAGCCAAGGAGAAGGAGGAAGAAGATCAAGACCAAGGATCTCCAACCCTAACCTTCCCCCAACGTCCTCCCTCTTCTATTTCAAGCATCTTTGAGGTGAGTAAAGCTCACACACTTTCACTTTCATCGGGTGTTGGTTCCTCTCATGACCCCTATTCTCCTATTCCTTTTCCTTTTGACTTATGGATGTTGTCTCATGGTTGGAATTAAATGATTTGCATGGTTGAGTTGATTATGAGATTGTATGTGAACCCTATGGTAGAGAATTTGGGGATTTTGGGGATATATGTGGAATTGATGGTTGTTTGGTGATCATGATGATTATGTTTGCCCTAACTAATAGGTTCGGGGGTTTTCTGCTAATGTTATATGAATGTAATTCCTAGAGTATGAAAATGCAGTGTAGTTGAGTAATGTTTTATGTAATGCTTTATCTATGTATTGAGGGCGTATGCGCCGAGTTCAGATGTGGGCGTATGCGCCGAGTCACAGCTCAGTTGAGGGCGTATGCGCCGAGTTCAGAGGAGGGCGTATGCGCCAAGTCATGATTCAGTTGAGGGCGTATGCGCCAAGTTCAGAAGAAGGCGTATGCGCCATTACCCGTCGGCTGGGTTATGCCGATCATGTGTTTTCATGTTTAAGTTTCTTATCATGACAAGTTACTAAGTGTTGAGCTAGATTTATATGATATGTCAATTGGGTTTAACTTGATGTGATGATCTAAAGTGATTAGAATAGTTATGTATGACTTGTTGAATTGTGTTGAGTGTTGCATTGCATATGCCCGTTTTCCCCACACTGCATGTCGCATGCTTTGCTCACTGAGACCCCTAGTCTTACCACACGTTTCGTGGTTACATTTTAGATGCGCAGGTTCCTCCCGAGGTGGATCATTGAGCTGAGGGGGCCCAAAAGACTTTATACCTTGCCTTGTGTTATATTGCTAAAATGAATTGTATCTATTAGGTTGTCATGAACAATTATTTAGTATGTAATTATGTATTTGATGGCTACATTGTATTCATGAATAGCTTTGATGTATGTATTAAGTTGGATTTTCATATAATGACTAAGTAGCATTTGGATGCTTAAGTGTTATATGAAGTGTGTGCATTGATATTCGAAATGGCGCGAAATAATTTCAGTAATTCGGGAATTTTGCCTCCAACGGGCATTATTCTTGAGTTAAGAAATTAGGATGTTACATTTTGGTATCAGAGCAGTTCAATCCAATTGGACTGTGGATATGTATTGCTCCTCACGTTAGTTATTGCCTTCTATGCATTATTATGAAATTGATAGACTGATCACCTGGATATTTCCTAACGATGTGTAGTGGGCTATGGCTGACGGTAGGAGAGGGTGTCCTCGTGCCAATCCACCTTTTTCTCCACAGGGTCAACCTAGGGATCCCGTGGCAGCCGCTCTTCAGATGCTCACCCAGATGATGGGAGAGCAAGTAGAAGCCAATCGCCAGCAGGCTGAGGCGGCTCGAGAGCAAACCTTTGCTAATGCGGCCGTTCTGCAGGGGCTAATCCGAAGACCAACGGGGACACCATCCCCTATTACCGTAGATCCATTTATTCGAGGATTGGCGGAGTTTCGGAAACATAACCCTCCCCAGTTCAGCGGGGTTTATGATCCGGACGTGGCGGCAGATTGGATCTGCGACCTCAGTTGGATTTTCGAGGTGATGGGGTGCACTGGTGACTCAAAGGTGGGGTATGCAGTGTACATGCTGAGGGGAGAGGCGGAAGACTGGTGGAAGATGCCCAGCGTCCGAGCCACTATTACAGGAGTCCCGATCACCTGGGGAACCCTTCAGAGTATGTTTCTGGAGAAATACTTTCCGGCTACTGTTCGAAGGAAGAAGGAAGCGGAGTTTCTCCAACTTAAGCAAGGAAACATGATCGTGGGTCAGTATGTGGCCAAGTTTGAAGAATTAGCCAAATACACTAGATACTTACAGGTCGTTCCCGACGAGGAGTGGAGGTGCACACAGTTTGAAGCAGGTCTGAGACTTGAGTTGCTGGATCGGGTTGGGACGCTCGGGATCAGGGACTTCCCTACCCTAGTCAACAAGTGTTATATTGCTGAAAGGAACCAGAAAAATGTCACATCATTTCCACAGTCAGATGACAAGGGGAAGAGAAAGCTGGAGGAGCCCAGCCAGGACACGGACTCAGGATCAGAGGAGCAGGACGAAACTATTGTGGATGACGCTACAGCTCAGGGGCATTGGGAGGCACCCCAATGCCCCAAGTGTGGGAAAAGCCATGGGGGAGAGTGCATGTGGGGAGTCGGAGTATGTTTCAAGTGCGGTCAGCCCAGACACGTGGTGCGGGACTGACCGGAATCTACAAATCGGAAAAGATGCTTCCATTTCCAGAGGTGGGGTCAAATAGCACGTAGGTGCCCAGAATTAAGGGAAGATGAAGGTAAGATCAAGGTCAAATTTTTCCCTGAGCCTAGTCCTTTTGTCAAGGATATGGATCTCTTTTTTCCTTGTAATCATTTCTCTTCTATTTACTTCCTGCTTGTTTTGTTGGTATGATTTGGAACTTGTGTGATTGTGCCTTGTCTTAAAGTACTGTTTTTGGCTGTTTACTTTCATTATATTTGGTCTATTTGAAATGCTTGATTAGAGTAAGGAATGTAGAGAGGACTTGTATGGCAAATTTTGAGGACAAAATTTATTTAAGGGGGGTAGAATTGTAACATCCCAATAATCAAGACTAATTAAATCTTAAGAGAGGTTAGGGTAATGATGTTAAGAATGTTAGCAAAGAAAATGAGTAAATATAGGATAAAAGAAGAGACTTAGAATAAAAACCAAGGTTTTGCACCCAGTACTTTTATGAGGTTAATGAACCATGAGTTGTGCTCTTTCATAGGAAAATTTGTGGTAGTTTACTTTGATGACATTTTGGTTTACAACAAATTTTATAATGCACATGTTGAACACTTAAATGTTGTTTTTAAGGTATTATGGGAAAATAAATTATATGCTAATTTAAAGAAATGTACCTTTTGCCTTGATTTTGTTGTATTCTTAGGTTTCTTGGTAAGTTCAAAGGGGGTAATTGTAGATGAGAAAAAGGTTAAGGCTATTAGAGAGTGGCTGACCCCAAAGAGTGCTAGTGAAGTGAGAAGTTTTCATGGGTTAGCAAGTTTCTATAGGTAGTTTGTGAAAGATTTTAGCACTATTGTTGCGCCTTTAAATGAACTTGTTAAGAAAAATATTGTGTTTAAATGGTCAGATACGCATGAAAAAGCTTTTAACACTTTAAAGGAAAAATTAATAAATGCACCCTTACTTGTTTTGCCTAATTTTGATAAAGCTTTTGAGATTGAATGTGATGTTTCTGGTGTTGGTTTAGAGGCTATTTTAATGCAGGAATCCCAACTGATTGCTTACTTTAGTGAAAAGCTTAATGGGGCAACATTGAATTATCTGACCTATGACAAGGAGTTGTATCCCTTGGTAAGGGCATTACAAACTTGGCAACATTATTTGTGGCCAAGAGAGTTTGTTATACATTATGACCATTAAAGTCTAAAGTTCTTAAAATCTCAAGGGAAGCTTCAAAAGAGACATGCAAAGTGGTTGGAATTTTTTGAGATGTTTCCATATGTAATAAGGTATAAAAATGGTAAGGAAAATATAGTTGTTGATGCTTTGTTAAGGAGGTATGTTTTACTTACTTTTTTACAACCACAATTATTAGGTTTTGAAAAAATTAAAGGTCTGTATGAAAGTGGTCCTGATTTTAAACAAATCAGGGATTCTTGTTCTAACCGATCTTGTGAGAAATTTTATAGGTATGAAGGATTTTTGTTCAAGAGGAACCAACTGTGCGTATCAGTCAGTTCTCTAAGAGAATTTTTAATTAAGGAGACCCATGGAGGCGGTTTGATGGGACACTTTGGAGTGCAGAAGACACTGGACATCCTGGCCGATCAATTTTTCTGGCCAAGCATGAAGA
Source organism: Sesbania bispinosa (assembly GCA_026901365.1). Taxonomy (NCBI): domain Eukaryota; kingdom Viridiplantae; phylum Streptophyta; class Magnoliopsida; order Fabales; family Fabaceae; genus Sesbania; species Sesbania bispinosa. The sequence continues at coordinate 309,770 of QLOH01000247.1, forward strand.
AGGACGTCTGAGTTGAGTGTGAAAGGTGCATAACATGCAAGTAAGCTAAGTCAAAATTAAATCTGCATGGATTTTATACACCTTTTGACTGTTCATGAGCAACCTTGGACAGATATTTCCATGGACTTTGTGATCGGTTTACCAAAAACTCAAAGTGGTAAGGATAGTATTTTTGTTATTGTTGATCAGTTTAGTAAAATGGCACACTTTATTGCATGTTCAAAGACAAAAGATGCAACACAAATTGCTGACCTATTCTTTAAGGAAGTTGTTCGATTGCATGGTTTGCCAAGGATAATTGTGAGTGATAGGGATGTTAAATTCCTAAGTCATTTTTGGAGGACTTTATGGAATAAATTGGGAAGAAGCTTCTATTTTCTACTATTACACATCCTCAAACGGATGGACAAACTGAAGCAGTAAATAGAATGCTTTCAACCTTATTACGTTCTATCATTGGAAAGAATCTAAAGCAATGGGAAAAATGTTTGCCATGAGTTGAGTTTGCATATAACTGAACGGTACATTATACTACTACTTTTTCACCATTTGAGGTTGTATATGGTTTTAATCCATAAATTCCTTTCGATATTTTGCCATTATCTATTTCTGAATTTTCCAAATTAGATGGTAAAAGGAAAACAGGTTATATCAGGGAGTTACATGCAAAGGTCCGAGCTAATATTGAGAGAAAAAATGAGTAGTATGCAAAGCAAGCCAATAAAGGGCGAAGGAAGGTAGTATTTGACCCAGGCGACTGGGTCTGGATTCATATGAGGAAAGAGAGATTTCTAGCTCAAAGGAAGAACAAGCTTCAACCAAGAGGAGATGGTCCGCTCCAAGTTCTAGAGGGGATCAATGACAATGTCTACAAGATAGATCTTCCAAGTGAAAATGGTAATGTTGGTGCAACATTTAATGTAACTGACTTATCCTTATTTGATGTAGGTGATGAATCAGATTCGAGGACGAATCATTTCAAAGAAGGGGGAATGACACGATCCTGTCCAACCTCAACCATGATGCCTCAGATGCATTGCAAGGGATTGAAGGTCCAATGACCGGGGCCAGATCTGAGTGGATGGAGAGAGCTTTGAAACTCTTGATCACTGAAGTCCAAAGGAAAGTAGACCACCAAGCAGAAGAAGATCCAAAGAAGTAGTTTAACTTAATTCGGATTGAAGTACAAGAGTGTTATCCGATCTGACAATCGGATATGTCTGTTATCCGAATCTTAGAAGAACCTATTTCGGGAAAGTGTATCTAATCAAATCATAACTAGTTTATATAGGATCAGATCTGTTAGGAATTAATATCAAATCTGTTAGAATTATATTTAATCTTTTAGGATTATATTTTATATTATCTAGGATTAAATCTATTTAATTTAGGACTGTATCTTTTAGATAGTTTATTTTAGGGAATTCCTTTGCTATATAATGGCATTGAGAATCAGTTTGTAGGGACACAGTTGAATTCAATAAAATTTGAGTTTTCTCATTGTGAGAGCTTATCCTTTGTTCTTTGATTAAAGAACTACTTGATAACTTAGGTTCTACCAGTAGGTTTTGGTTAGGGTTTAGTTGCATATATCTTGATAACTTTGGTGCTTCCGGCAAGTCACGGATTGTGTCAAGTTCCTATATTTGATAACTTTGGTGCTTCCGGCATGTCACGGATTGTGTCAAGTTCCTATATTTGATAGCTTTGGTGCTTCCAAGAAGGTCTTGGATTGTGTCAAGCTCCTTATTGTTAATTGATCTTCAAGGCGTTTCTTTCTTTACGCTTCCGGTTCGTATCATATGGGTTGTCTCGAGTGAATGAGACAGTAGACAGCCCTTGATTTAGTGTAGTTTATAATGATTTTACTTTAATTAGCTGTGTTTAGTAGTTTTTCTTTTTGTAGGGATTTTTTATTAAACTGCTATGCATTAACTACAGAATAGCTAGGAAATTTTGTAGCTACTCCATAGCTTGTTCGTAGCTATGAAAATATGTTTTTACATTAATGTGACTATGGATGTCAACGGGGCGGGGCGGGGGCGGGTAGTGCCTACCCGTATAGATACCCGTTAAAATTAATGGATACCCATGCGGGTAACGGGTATCCGCGGGTATTCACGGGTATCCATTAAAGTTTAAAAATTTAAATTTTATAAAGAAAAAAGAGAGGAAATGATATATAATATATTATAATATCATACTATATATATAAATAATTATTATATAATACTATTATGTGTTAATATATTAAAAATATCATTATAAAATAATATAAAATAAATTATATCTCATCATAAAATAATAAAAAATCCTAATATTCAAATATATTTAATAGAAAAGTATGTTTTAATAAGTATGCGGGTAACCGCGGGGCGGGTAGTATAATATTCATCCCCACTCATTATATAAATATGCGGGTACCCATTGCGGGTATATCCACGGATACCCACGGGTACGGGTTTTTTTTACATCCCTAAATGTGACCCACATCTTTCTATCGCGGTTCCGAGAAACAACCACGGCAAAAAATCATTTGGAACCGTAGTAAAATATTTTTTTACATAGTGATAACTTAGTAACATGGATGACAAGTTTTAGCAAAATAGTATTCACTCTTTTTTGTCATATCAAAAATTGTAAATTTAATATCAATTGAATGGAGTAATAGCAAAAGGATTACATTTGTTTAATTAGAAACTCAAGACGATTTAATTGGAGTAAAAAAAATTACAAAATCCAAAATGACACATATATGAAACTATAGGATAAAAAATCCAATTAAACCAAACATATCATCATATCATATCATCATATATCATATAAAAAAAAGGAACAAGGAGTATTTGGGTAAACTCCATTTTTCCACCTAAAAAAGTTGGTCAATTATTATTTTTTAAAACCTATTTATTCTCTCTCCTTCAATTTTTATATATGAGCATATATTCTTTTAAATATTTTTACATTTTTCTACATTAAAAAAATTATTAATAGTTTATTTTAATTACTGATCATTGTTAATAAGATAAAAAAAGTTAGCGCGTAGCTTTTTTTTATCCAATCAAAACCACCTTTTTCATTTCATTTTGGAAAAACATAAATATAATATATTATGTGTTATTAACAATTAATAATTTAATTTTGAAATATCATTACTATAATATTATAAATATTATCATTAGTATAAAATTTAATATTGAAATATTATTAGTAAAAAAATTATGTCTTTTTAAGAAAATAATAAAGAAAATACTCTCAACATAAATTAATTATTTTATATTATTGTTTCTTTTACAATGACAATGAGTACAGATTACGGGTCAAATATTTAAATTACAGGTTAAAAATACAGGAAAAGATTTAAAATAAATAATTTACAAGGTAATACCAAATCCCATAATTAATATTTGAAGTATAAGGTAAAAATAGGGTAAAACCAAATCACATAGAAATGTAAGTTTTACAATAAACTATTATAGGGTGAAAATAAATTACATGATAAAAAAATTACATAAAAATAAAATAATACTTACATTACTGCATTAATAATGTTAAAATAAAATATGAATATTAAAAATTGTGTTGATTATATCTATATGAAAATTTATTATTAATATTATTATTATTTTTAAATTTCAATGTAAATTAATTATTTTTTATTGTTGTTTTATTTGCACTGAAAATAAGTAAAAAATCACAGGAAAAACATTTAAATTACGGATTAAAAATACGTTGGTCAATTATTACTTTTTAACACTCACTTATTCTCTCTCCTTCAATTTCTATATAGGAGCATATATTCTTTTAATATTTTCACATTTTACCACATTAAAAAAATTTATTAATAAATTATTTTAATTAGTGATCACTATTAATAAGATAAGAAAGTTAGCATAGCCTTTTTTTTATCCAATCAAAACCACCTTTTTCCTTCTATTTTAGAAAAACATAAATATAATACATGATGTGTTATTAACAATTAATAATTTAATTTTCAAATATCATTACTATAATATTCTAAATATGATCACTAGTATAAAATTTAATATTGATATATTATTACTAAAAACATTTATGTCTTTTAAGAAAATAATAAAGAAAATACTCTCTCCGTAAATTAATTATTTTATATTATTGTTTCTTTTGCAAAGACAGTAAGTACAAATTATGGGTCAAATATTTAAGTTAAAGGTTAAAAATACTGGAAAAGTTTTATAATAAATAATTTATAGGGTAATACCAAATCCCATATTAATATTTTAAGTATAAGGTAAATATAGGGTAAAACCAAATCACACGGAAATGTAAGTTTTACATTAAACTATTATAGGGTGAAAATAAATCACATATGATAAAAAAAAGGGTTAAATATGTTTTTGGTCCCTAAACTTTCACTCAATTTGGTTTTGGTCCCTAATCTTTTTTTTTCGTTGGTTTTGGTCCCTAACGTTTTCAAATCATTGAAATTAGTCCCTGCCGTCAACTCTGTTAAATATAGGGGTGACGGCATGGGCTAATTTCAATGATTTGAAAACTTTAAAGACCAAAATCAAATTCGGGTGAAAGTTTAGGGACCAAACCCGAATCTGGGTTTGGTCCCTAATCTTTATTTTTCGTTGTTTTTTGTCTCTAACATTTTCAAATCATTGAAATTAGTCTCTGTCGTCAACTCTGTTAAATATAAGGGTGACGGCAGTGACTAATTTCAATGATTTGAAAACGTTAGGGACCAAAACCAACGAAAAAAAATTAGGGACCAAAACCAAATTCGGGTGAAAGTTTAGGGACCAAAAACATATTTAACCCTAAAATAAATTACATAAATGATGTTAAAGTAAAATATGAATATTAAAAATTGTGTTAATTATATCTAAATGAAAATTTATTATTAATATTATTATTATTTATAAATTTAAATGTAAATTAAATATTTTTTATTGTTGTTTTGTTTGCAATGACAATAAGTAAAAATCACATGTCAAACATTTAAATTACGGATTAAGAATACATAAAAACACTTAATAATAAATAAATCATAGGGTAAAACCAAATCACACGGAAATGTATGTTTTACAATAAATTATTATAGGGTGAAAATAAATCATACTCCCTCCGTCCCTTATTATAAGACCCTTTCAACCATTTCACACAGTTTAAGAAAAGTTAGTTAATGTATTGATTTTTTTAAAAAAATAATAGCATTCCAAATATACCCCTATTTAAAAGTCACTATATTTTATACATTAATTGTGACATAGTGGAAGACAACAAAAGTCACTTTCCAATGGTGTAGTTGGGCATGTAGGTAAAATTTCATTAATTATTCACACTTATCAATATATGGGAAATAAAAAGAGTTGAATATTAATGAAGGGCAAGTATGGAAAAAATTATTGTTTTACCTAAAAATTGGCAAAGGGTCTTATATTAAGGGACACTCAATTCTTCTAGAAGGGGTCTTATAAATATGGACGGAGGGAGTATATGATAAAAAATACGTAAAAATAAATTAATACTTACATTATTGCATGAATGATGTTAAAAACAAATATGAATATTAAAAATTGTGTTGATTATATCTATATGAAAATTTATTATTAATATTTTTATTATTTAAATTATATTGTAAGAATAAATCAAACGGGAATGAGCATTTCATAAGAAATCTCATAAATATCTAAATTAAAAGTACACATTTATTAAATTTTTTTAAAAAATATTCAGTTCATTGTAAATATTTTACTTTTGTTTTGTATTTTTTAGTTGTAAAAATAATTACAAAAAACTAATTAATAAAATGCATGACTTTTTAAAATTGAATTGTGTTTTTATTGATATAAATTTTCCTTTTAATCTTTCTTATATTTTTATTTATATACACTAGGAAGTAAATATTTATATTGAATTTATTAATATTTAATTTTTAATTTAGTATATTGATTATAATTTGTTAAAAGAATTTATTTTGGGTAGAAAGTTTACTAAAAATTTATATTTAATATTTAAATTTAAATTATAGATGTAAATATTTATAACACGTAGGAATAAAAAAAATTTAAGAAAATCATGTTAATATCTTCATCATAAAAGTACATATACATATATATATATATATATATAGACTCAAAATAATTTAAAAGTACAAAAATATCACACAGAGATGCTCATTCTACATGAAAACAATTGTATTCAACCTATAATAATTCAGATTAATACCTATGTTTTGGAAGCAAGATTCATATTAAGAAACAATGTTGGAGGAAAAATAATTATTCCGAGACCATCAATAATTTTAGTAAATTAATTGTTTCTTATTGTTGTTTCATTTACAATGATAATAAGTAAAAATCATGTTCAAACATTTAAAATACGGATTAAGAATACAAGAAAAGTGTCACGGCCCAAATTCAAGGCTGTGACCGGCACACAGACTAATACCCTTAGCCTAGCAAGCCTAAAACAATAGTACATCACTTGATTTCCAAAATAAACATACTTCCAAGAGTTTACAGAAATTTTGACAGAGTCTCTCCTATATTTTGGACATCCAAAAGTTCACAGAAATCCTATTATCAACAAATATCACCAACCAGAGTTTCCAACAACATAATATTTATCCAATCAACATCAAAATATACATCTCAACTTAAACCAACGACTAAACACCCTATAGCTGCAGAATATACATACAATCCCAAAATAACATCAAATGGCCACCAACACAAAGGAGGCTTACCAAAATGAAATAACAGCGGAGCTAGAACAAATGGATCTGCCAGCAGCCTGCTACTCAGCTGCCTGGGAATCTGGATGAAAAACAATAGAAAGGGGTAAGTCACAAAGACTTAGTGAGGGCTGAACAACCACCATGAACTAGAAGATAAACATACCAACGCACGAGTTGTTCAATAGAAACAATTCACAGTATAGAATTTATTTTTCAACATAAAACTTACTAAACAAGTGAATTCGATAAATCCCACAATTTGAGATAACTTGTTTTCAATATCCAAAAGATAAGTTTATCATATCCAAAACAATACAGATTTATCATGTATAAGTTTAATAAGTAAATCTGAAATGAAATAAACTGAGTAAAACATAAATCATATGAAATGTAAATACAGTAGGGATCACTCATGAGATAGAACCGAGAGGCGGCTCCATCTCGCTGATAGCACTCTCCTCCGAAGGGTGGCCTTTCCCATGGGGCAGCTACATCTAACGGATAGTCATCTCCTCTCCAGAACCATGTCCATATCTCAATATCATCGAGGGAAGCTACATCTTGCTGATAGCCCTCTTCTCTAAGAGTGGCCTTTCTCTTGGGGCGGCTCCATGCATCTAACGGATAGCCCTCTCCTCCCGGAATTATATCATGTCTCAATGATCATGTCATATCATATCATCGGGGGTAGCTCCATCTTGTTGATAGCCCTCTCCAAAAAGTGGTGGCTCCATCTAACAGATAGCCCTCTCCTCCCGGAATCATACAACTAGGTGCACATAGGTCGTTATCATCCGCTAATGACATACGAGGTTCTAACATGGATCCCAATAATATAAATATCAAAATTATTCTATTTTCTCAAAGTCCCTTCTAAAATTAAATCTCCAATTTCGTCAAACATAATCAATTTAAATTTATAAAGCTCTCAACCTTCGAAATAAATTTCATAGAGAATAAAATCAATAAAAGAGTATGTTTCCCAAATTTATTAAGTAAATAACATTAAAATAGAACAAGATGAATTAAAATAGTAATTATAAAAATATTAAAATAGGCCACGATGACCGTTAAACCACTCACAATTACGGAGAGTCAACCAAACTGCTTCCCAACAACTCCAAGAGTATTATGCGAGGTAGAAATCAACAGATCTGAGCACCAACAAATAGTTCCAACATTTAGAAATTTATTTGAAGCTCTACCTATTTATGGGTAACCATAAAATCCCTAAAACTAGTGCTCAAAGCTCTAAAAATAATTCTACCTAAAGTTAACACATACCAATAGCCTATTTACGAGTTGTGAGTTTACCTTAGAGAGCCGAAACGAGTAACCTTTATGGTGTGGGTACTCTCCTTCTTCCTCAGAGCACTATCCCTAACTCCAAAAATTACCAAACTTAGTTTCAGAAAAAGGGAATGACTAGAAATTATGAGTTTCAATACCTTTCAATGGGTATAAGGGAATGAGGGGAAAATGAAGCACCATGTGAAGGAAATGGGTAGAAGAAAAAGAGGAGGAGGAGGAGGAGGAAACGGACTTGCACGGCAGAAGAAAGAAAAGAAAAGGGGTTGGGGTTTAGCTTTTAATATTTGAGAAGCTGGCCCCCTTTTTTTTTTTTTAATGAAGCGACGTGTTTCAAAAAGTCTTAAGAAAAAGTAATTTATATGATAAAATCAAATCACACGAATGCAAGTTTTAAAAGAAAACTTACTAGGAATTACTTATAGGGTAAAAAATAAATCACATAATAAAATTTTTTACATAAAATATAAACATTTAAATTACTTTATTAATAATATTACAATAAAATATAAATACTATAATTTTTGTTGATTATATCTATATGAAAAATTATTATTATTATTATTATTATTATTATTATTATTATTATTTAAGAATTTCACATAGGAATGAACATTTTGTGAGAAAACTTATAAATATCCAAATTGAAAATACATTTTAATTGAACTTTTAAATAAAATTGAGTTGATTGTAAATATTTTAATTTTATTTTTTGTTTATAGTTGTAAAATATTTTTAAAAACTAATTAATAAAAACAAATGACTTTTTAATACTTAATTGTGTTTCAATCAATATAAATTTCATTTTCAATCTTTCTTATTATACTATATTGTTTCTTCATCATTAATAAGTAGATTTTTATATTAAATTTATTAATATTTAAATGTTAATTTAGCATATTGATTACAAGAGGTAAATAAAATTAAGCTAGGGATGAAAAATTTACAGAAAATGTATATTTGATATTTAAATTCAAAATATAGAGATAAATACTTAAAATATGTGGGAATAAAATTTTAGAAGGAAAACATGTTAATATTGTCTTGATCATAAAAGGACATATATATAAATTCATAATAATTTAAGAATAAAAATATGGCACACGAGAATTATCATTCTATATGGAAACAATTATACTTAACTTATAATATTCCAGATAAATACATATGTTTTGAAAGTAAGATTCATATTAACAAACATTGTTGGACGGAAAGTCTTTATTCTAATATAATCACTAATTTCATCTATTAAAATGATGTTGTTTAAATTTCAATGTAGATTGATTGCCTCCTATTGTTGTTTTATTGATAATTTAAATTTTAGTGTAAATTAATTGGTTCTTATTGTTGTTTCATTTGTAATAAAAATAAGTAAAAATTATGGGTCAAACATTTAAATTACAGATTAAAAATACAAGAAAAATATTAATATTTTTTCTTATAATAGTTTTTATACATCACAAGGGAATAATTTTTTAAATTAAATTTATTAATATTTATTTATTAATTTAATATATACCTTAGGTAAATATAATTTACCCTAATAAAAAAATAATGTTAGAGGAAAAGTTTTTATCTTTTGTGTATTTCAATCATTATGTTAACCTAATCAAATGCCCTATGCAACACACGCGTTCAACACGCTAGTATAATATAAAGAAGAGCAATGCATTTAAGAACTAGATAATTACTTTTGATTTTTAATTAGCGCAATTAAGTTTACTTTAGAGTCTAAATAAATATTAAAAATCTTCATAAATCATGTATTAATTGTCATTTCGAAAACATTAATAATTTTTTGGAAGGACGTTGTTTTATAAAATAGCTTAGATGTGTAAGCGCACACAGACACAGTTAACATGTATAAAAACAGATTTACCTCTTCTAAAATAAAAATATAAAATCATAATCATTAATTAAAAAATTAATAATATTTTTTTTTTCAATCACAGTTTCTGTATATAACGAGGATAAGTCAGTGGCCAGTGTCCTAGTCTAGTGGCCAGTGTCCACCAAAAGGAATCTTATTAACCCGCACGCTTTGGTGATTATTCTTTGATTATTAACAAAGATTATAATAAATAAAACCCATATATGTTAGTACCTTAAATCCAATAATCCTTGACCCTTTCAACAGGTCCGTCCAATCTCCTTAGCTTTCTCATCTCTCCACGTGGCACTTACATCCGCTCTATTGTCCCATGCCGGTGCCGATCAGTCATTTCCAAATATATAAAATGAAAATAAATAGACAAATAAAAAATCACATAACTTGTCACATTATTTTACTAGATTGATAATTATTAATAGCATGGTCCACAATAATTTTGCCATGCTCCTATTAAATGTAAAGTTGGCTTTAAATTGACTTGCCTAGCAAGCATAAGTTAGTTGGGTGGGAAGGCCAGCTTAGAGAGGAGTATAAGTTTTACTATAGCTGTGCAGAAAAAGACCCTTTTGATTAGTTCACATCTCTCTTCATTGTTATTATTGTTCTCATTCTTCATTTTTGTTCAGATAGATGGGGAATTGCCAAGCTGTGGATGCTGCAGCACTAGTGATTCAGCACCCATGTGGGAAGAAGATAGAGAGGTTGTATTGGCCAGTGACTGCAAGTGAGATCATGAGGGCTAATCCAGGTCACTATGTATCTTTGATCATGCCATTGCCTGTGTCTGAAGAAGGACAGAATCAGGGTCAGAAGACTGTGCTTTATACTCGTGTTAAGCTGCTTAGGCCTGATGAGACTCTCACTCTTGGCCATGCTTACAGGCTCATCACTACTCAAGGTATTTTACTGTTTTTAGAAGGGTCTATTTTTTTGGTTAGTTCTATGTTCTGACAAGTTTCTTCTGTTTTTGTGATTTTAGAGGTTGTGAAGGTTTTGAAAGCAAAGAAACGTGCAAGGATGAGGCAGCCACATGCAGCGACAATTGAGAGTGTGCAATTAATGCACCTGGAAGAGGCAAGTTCAGCTTGTGAGACTGGAGGGATGTTGGACACAGGAAACATTTATCAGGTATCATCCACAATCATCTTCTTTTGTTTAGATTACATTAAAATCACGTTACAAACATAAATCTTCTTCAGCGCTACTAAGAGAAGTTTTTAGATTATATCAAAATCACGTTATAATGTAGATCTTGTTCAACGCTACTAAGAGAAGCCCGAATTGAATTTATGTTTGTAACGTGATTTCGTCCAAAACCAAATATGCTATTAGCCGTTTTGGTTCAGTACTATTTCATGAATAATACTAGCATTATCCAACAGTGACTCCACTTAAGACTTTGATCTGCCAAAAGTACTATTTTCTTTGCTAGATATATCTTTAATAGTTGCTACTAGTCTGACATATATGTGTTCACTAACTACATAAATTACAATACCAACAGTAGATTTTCTAACCAATGAATGTAAACTTTAAATTAGAGGAGTGAAATCTATTATTATTATTATATGCAAATGTGGCCCTTCGGTTCTTCCAGAAACAAAGAATACTGAGAGAGAGAGAGAGAGAGAAACTGTTGACAGGATGTTATAATTATAATTATATACAAATTTTGTCTTCATGTTTTGTGTGCCAATATGGTCATAGAGTACTGATGTTGTAACTGCATAATGAATTCCAGGCAATGAGAGCAGACAGGCAGAGGGTAAGGGTAGCATCAGTAAATTCAGCTGCATTGAGGCCAAAATCATGGCGCCCCTCTTTACAGAGCATCTCAGAGTCTGGGAGTTGAGTGATCCTAGGTTGTGACATGAACGGTGTCTCAACATTATTTAATTGCCATTTTTATGTTGGATGCTCCTCCTGGTTGAATTTCTGATACATGGACAAGGAAGTTCAACAGAGGTTCAAACTACAGACTTATCTAGCATCACCAATCATAACCATGTTAAGGGACAGCATGTTTGTATAGCACCAAGAAGAAGAGGAAAAGAAAGAAAGAAAAAAAATAGTGTATGTCAAAATATACTAGAAGTGAGTTATTCTTATTGTTTTGGTTAAAGCATCCACATGTTTATTAGCAAATGGAAAATCTTTACATTGTAAAAGACAGAAAACTGTAAAGTACAAGTTATTTTAGTTTTGAGTTCCATATTTCCCAGTCCTCATCAACATTATTTTGTGCCCATAATAGTGATGCTCTTGCAGCCAGAGGTGCTCCTGGCAATTTCTTCCTCTTTAGAGCAACCAACATATCCGTGAATGGCTCCACCAACAATGTCCCAGGACCTCCATACTCCTTGTGCAAAAACTCACTAAATATCTGTTTTACAACAAAGGCTGGTTAATGCTATAACTCATTAGATTCAAAATGGAATTAAATACCTCAAATTTAGCTTCAAATCTCAAGCATCAAACTACGGGTAGCATGTCAAAACATTGTCAACTTTATGCCAAACATGTTAGAGAATTACAACTAGTTGATAGAGGCTGCCTAAAATATCATGCTGACTTTGTAGCAAAGGTTTCTGTTTCCTTTAAGGCGATTAATTATTGTACCATTGCATGTCAGGTTAGAAAAGAACGAAGAAAGATTGCTTATAGCAGCATATAGCCAGCAGAAATTAATAAGGGTTTCTGTAATTGAAGAGTTATTAACCACAATATTCTGAAAATGGGTAGGGAAGATTCATCATTAGTTGCTGGAGATCAATCATGGATACAAGAGAATAATTCTTTCGTTGTGCCTGTATAACAACAAAATGAAGACATAAAACCAACCTTTTCTCTTAGACCATGTTTGGTTTAGTACTGAAACGTGGTAAACTCACGTTTGTAACGCTAAAAATAGTTATGTTGGAGAATCCAAACTTGAGTTTGGCAAATTTCAACGTTAAACCAAAACACACTAAGTCATAACTGTGTATGTAGCCAATAAGATCTAGCACAGGACTGATATATCAATAATCAACTACCAAGAACACCCTTATTGTTAAATGTTAACTGGCAAGCAAAGTGAACTCTTACAGAACTCATAAGCCAGTGTGTTATTATTATAGTATCATTTTGCAAGGTGCTTACACAGTATTTTGTGATATATCAAATTATCAATAATCAATAACAGTATCATTTTGCAAGAACACCCTTATTGTTAAATGTTAACTGGCAAGCAAAGTGAACTCTTACAGAACTCATAAGCCAGTGTGTTATTATAATAGTATCATTTTGCAAGGTACTTACACAGTATTTTGTGATATATCAGATTATCAATAATCATTAACAGTATCATTTTGCAAGAACACCCTTATTGTTAAATGTTAACTGGCAAGCAAAGTGAACTCTTACAGAACTCATAAACCAGTGTGTTACTATTATAGTATGCAAGGTACTTACACAGTATTTTGTGATATTTTATCCCATCTGGTACTGGATAAATAAAGAAATAAAACCATATAAGTTATTAGTTATTTCAAAACTTTCCAGATCTTAGCATTTCAAATGATCAACAATGTCTAGTACTTCTATTATCTCAACCATCGGTGTAACTGTATCTCACTATCTCACCCAACATGACTATATTTAAATCAGACAGTTGCTGATTGAGGCCAAGAAGAGTCAAGAAGTACTATCAACCAATGTTTGCATGCAATATGGAACACAATAAAATATTAAATGACTTCAGGGGTTCATATGCAGATACCCCAATTTGGAGAGATTCAAACCAGATTAATGGAGTGGTGATTCCATACAAACAGGTAATCCTAACTTAGACTTTTTTGACAATCACTGAGGGAAATTTAACTTAAAAATCCTGTCAACTTAGGACTCATGACTAGGAAAGAAAAAAGATAAGGTCCAAATAAATAAAGTCAGATGTAATTTGGACCAAATTGGGACATATTCTTAAAAATTTTTATATTCTTATTAATTTCACATGATTTTTTCTAGGAAAGGAATGTTGGCAACAAACATTAATGAAAAAATTCCTTAAGATGCAAGAATAGTGACAACATAATTATGAAATGATAAAGTTTAGGTATGGTAATCAATAAGGGTGTTATCAGAGAAATAAATGCATATCTTTATTACAACTTACAAGATCACTAGTGGCAAATAAAGTGCAATGCTTTGCAGGAAAAGATAAATGCAGAGACTGATTTTGTTTATTTTATTTATTTATTTATTTTTGCAAAAGGATTCTTAGATTCACAAGGCAACCCAATCTATGTACAAGATCAAGTACTCTCAAAGCCTCATCTGTTACAAAATCCATCACACTAACACTGCAGTAATTTATTTATTTTTAATCAAAATCAGTTTTTCTTTTTATATGTAATCAAGAAGTAAATCCATGCTGAAAAACTTCCTCTGTTCAAATGCTTAAAACATGTAGAATTATTTTCTTTTGTTAATAACGCAAGCATAAAAACTATAAAGAAAAACGAAGTGGAACACAAGAGGAAGCAGATACATGCTGAATCAAATTGCCAACTGATTTCCCACTATATGAACAAAGAGAGTCCAATATTCTCTAAAGATAGAAATAGTCATCACCCCCTTTTTCCGTTGATTGATGAAAGAAATGCAAAATGATAAGTATGCAATTAAAATCTAATTTGGCGACATGACAGCAACCTTAACATAAAAAAAAAAATCAAAATGAAAACAAAAGAAGAGAGCGGAGAAGAGGCAAGAAAAACTAACTGATTTGGGTATGTATATATGTAATTAACATATATGTGAATGTGTACAAAACTTGATTTTCAAAATTGCGGAGCAATGAAGACCTCACAAGATACTAATAGTCGATTACATATATATTGCTTTTCAAATTGACACCACAACTACAATGAAAATGAAAAGTGAAGATAAAATAAAATGAAGACTATAGCTCAGTTTGGATTAACTTTTCTAGAATAATTTATTAGAGAAGAAAATAAAATAAACCAAGAACATAAAATAAATTTAACTTCTTTCATAAGTTAAAATTAGTCCAAAACAACTCAACTTGTTCAGAAACTACTTAATAAGTTCTTTTATCCAAACTGAACCTATGTACAAATGTACAATTCAGTCAGATTTGAACGAGTAAGTTGTAAGCCAATTTATAAATATAACTCTCACCATCAAATCGTACCAAAATCTAAAGAGTCAATCATTGACCATATAAAGTTTAATCACATATGACATAACTACTATATTTTGTTAGAATGGACAAAAAGAAAAGTACAAAGTTGCAAAAATGTCATACGTAATTTCAGCACCTTTTTTGTTATATTTTCAATGAATCACATATCGGTTCAAGCTTTTTCCCGAGCACCTAGCACTCAAGTACAATAAATCTCAAGTAGGTGAACCATTAACACAGGTACTACTAATAGATTGGAAGCATTCTTGGACCATAATAAATGAAATTCAGTAACAAATGAATTTCGAAGAAAACAAGAATGAAATGAAACCCACAAACGTTTCTGTCATAAAGTTAAGTTCTTGAACAGAAAAACGGCATTCACCTGAGCGCATACATCTATAACCGCGTGAAGGTCATCCCCGAACTCGTCCACGTCCTCCGAGAGCTTCTGCAAGAGCTCAACCTTGAACTTCTTGGTCTCCTGCAATACCCCACACAAAAATAGAATGAATAAAAGGCACGAGATTTCGAATTTGAAGGAAAAGTGCATGTGCGTACAGATTCAGCAAATTGGGGACTTGGGTCGGGGTACACGTGGTTCTGGGCGGGAGAGTCTCTGAGAGCGTGAGTGAAGAAGGTGTTTTTGGAAATGGGTTTCGTGGAGAGGGACGATGATGAAGACTGTGGGAAACAGTGGGGCAGGATAAGAGCGTTAGAGGTGAATGTATTCACAGGAGAGAGAGTAACCGTTGGTGTAGAAGAAGACACAAATATGAGAGAGGAAGTGAAAAGCAGCATTGGATTTTTTTTTTTTTCCCTGAATTAAGAGGTGTCCAAACTTATTCTGTCCTTCATAAAGTCATCACTCACCACCGTCGTGCTTTCTTCATGATCTTTCTATTGCCCTCCTACCGTAACCGATAAATTCTTTGATGTCATCTGCCACAGTATTCTTAGCTTGTAGCAGAGCAGACATCTCAAGTTCAAACTCATATGTCCTAGTCAAATTTTAACTATTCATTTTAAACTATATCAACTTAATTATTTAAATTCTTACACTCCATCTAAAATGTATAAAACTAGTGTGAAGCCCGTGCGTATGCGCGGATACTAAATTATGTTTCCCTAGCTATAAATTGCTAGAAAATATAGGTGACCATTGAATACAATGAGTAGTGATAATAGAAAAGGTAATGAGATGAATGATCTTAACAGCGTAAGATGGTGAAGAATGGAGTATGTTTATGCCACCTATTTAAGGTGTGATATGTCCATAGCTGATAGGAGTTGCAGGAGCAGGTTCGCCATTCATAATGGAGGTAGGATGAGATGTTAGGTAGGCACAAAAATGTGTTCATGTTAATCCAATCAATTTTGATAACAGCGGAATGAATGACCCTAGTTAATTAGCAGAATAAGTGTTCTGTAAATAATTTGACACCTTTGCGTTTGATCAAAACATGTCACGGCTTAGGGACAATGTTTTAAGCATGTTGGTCGTAACATAGTAATATTTTATTCATGATTGCGAATAATAAAAAAAAACCATTAAACACCATGAATAGTGAGTGTACAAAAATTTTACACATATCTAATGATATGCTACCACATCATTTATTGAATTTAATATCACATGAGGTGTTATATTTATTAAATAATGTGGCGGCACACCATTGGATGCCCGTTTTAAATTTTTTTACACTAACAGTGTATATCAATTAAATCTAAAAAATTAACACTGGCTAATGTAAATATATCTAGACATGTCAACGGGGCGGGGCGGCGGCGAGTGGTACACTACCTGCACCCATGTCCGCTAAAATGAACGGGTACACATGTGGTAGCTGGTATCCACGAGTACCCATTAATATTTAAAAAAATCTAAAGTTATGGAAAGAAAGAGAAAAATGTCATATAATATATCATGATGTCATATAATATTAATATTATATAATATAAATTAACATTATATAATACCATTACTTGTTAATATATTGAAATATCATTATAAAATAGTAAAAAATATTTTTATATCATGATAAAACAATAAAAAGTTTTAATATTTAAAGCACCGGGTTCGGTTTGGTTCATTGGGCTCATCAGATTGAATCAAATCAAAGAACACCCCTGAATAATATATTTGGAAAATACACAATAAATTTGATGTAAATCAACACATTTTATTATATTACAACATCCAAACTTTAGTATCAATTTCAATAAATATATATGTACTCATGTGTATCAATGTCTATAAATTATATAATATCTCAACAAAAATATATGTACTCATGTGTATCAAATATCAATATCTACAATTTAAACAAATTTAATGTAATTAAATAATATATTAGGAAAATACACAATAAATTTGATGTAAATCAACACATTTTATTATATTACCACATCCAAACTTTAGTATCAATCTCAACAAATATATATGTACTCATGTGTATCAATATCTACTAATTAAACAATTTTACTTTGAATAAAAGAGATGACACGACTTTTGATAACAAAAAGCAGTAATAATAATAAAATAACTAATGAAATATTTTAAAAATGCACCGACACATTTTATTATATTATCACATCCAAACTTTAGTATTAATCTTAACAAATATATTTGTACTTGTGTGTATTGATGTCTACTAATTAAACAATTTTACTTTGAAGTTTGAATAAAAGAGACGACACGACTTTTGATAACAAAAAGTAGTAATAAATATAAAATAACTAATTAAAATATTTTAAAAAGGAACCAACACATTTTATTATATTACCACATCCAAACTTTAGTATCAATCTCAACAAATATATTTGTATTAATGTGTATCAATATTTACTAATTAAACAATTTTACTTTGAATAAAAGAGATGACACGACTTTTGATATCAAAAAATAGTAATAATAATAAAATAACTAATGAAATATTTTAAAAATGTACCGACACATTTTATTATATTACCACATACAAATTTTAGTATCAATCTTAACAAATATATTTGTACTCATGTGTATCAATATCTACTAATTAAACAATTTTACTTTGAATAAAAGAGATGACACGACTTTTGATAATAAAAAATAGTAATAATAATAAAAGAACTAATGCAATATTTTTAAAATGCACCAGCACATTTTATTATATCACCACATCTAAACTTTAGTATCAATCTTAACAAATATATTTGTACTCATGTCTATCAATATCTACTAATTAAATAATCTTATTTTGAATAAAAAACATGACACGACTTTTGATAACAAAAAATAGTAATAATAATAAAATATTTAAATAATTTGAATGAACAGTGAATTAATTATTAAAATACTTGTTGGATTGTAAATATATATAGACTAAATAATAACGAGTATTTTATCCTCCCATACGATATACATACAATATACAGAATAATGTTTTTATTTTAATAACACTTATAAGATTATTAAAAAATGATATCAAGTGTAAAAAGTTAATGTGTTCTAAAATTTAAATAAACATTTAAAAGAGGGGAGATAAGATTACTATATAAAAACTAGGGTTAAATATGTTTTTAGTCTCTCAAAATATAGTGAAATTTGATTTTGGTCCCTCATTTATTATTTCATTGGTTTTGGTCCTCCATTTTTCAAAATTACATGATTTTAGTCCTCGTTGTTGGTTATATTCCGCTAATTGATGACATAATAATATTTCTTATAGATTTTTCTATGGATTTACCTTCAAATTTTCCTACAAATTTCAAAATTCAAAGGGAATTTTGTTTAGATTATAAAATTTGTGGAAAATTTACTATAGATTGTTTTACAACAAAGCAAAGAAATTTTATAGCAGCATTTTTATGTAAAAAATTTGTAGTTTTTTTTTAATTTACTACACATGAATTTTCTAGAGAAAAAATCGCAAGAAATCTCCTATAAATATTTACCCAGAAAACGTCGTAGTGAAACTGTGAAAGTGACTTAACAAAGTATTGTTAATAAGGAGGACTAAAAACATGTGATTTTAAAAAATGGAGTGCCAAAACCAATGAAAAAATAAATGAAGGACCAAAACCAAACCTCATTATATTTTGAGGGACCAAAAACATATTTAACCCTAAAAACTATCAATGTGTTTTTAGAACAAACATCAAGTCATACATTGCATATATAATACATAGACCTTAATGTTGGGTCTTAGAATAATTTAAGTATTCAAATTAAATCAAAGACTCATTACCCTTTGTTTTAATGATTATCAAATTTGTTGATCATGTTATCTAAATGAAAAACAGATTCTGCTCAAAGGTATTTGCTCTATGTGTTGCAGGAAAATACTATCATGAATATACTAAAATTGCTTGTGCCAAACAATCTGAAGATAACTTACACTGAACTGGCTGAAACAAGCTTGAAGCAACCTTCTGAAAGAAGCATACTTTGAACCTGCTGATCTAGAGCAACATGTTGAAGTTATGCAACCATCTGAAAGCTCTCAACCTGCTGGAATTATGTGCGTACTAAAATTGAACCTGCTAAACACATACTCTCCGAACTATCACTTGATGACGTGGCAATTCGAGCTCACTGAAATGAAGAACTCTCTGAAATGCTTGAATTTGCTGAAGACTCTCTCAACCCTCTGATGACGGGTACCAATTTTTAAGCTGAGAAGTCTTACTGAATTAGTGCAACACAATATCTGTTAAACACATAAGACCTTCTGCGTAAAGAATAAAAGGTCTCTAAACGTCTCCTACCATCATCTACAAAAGGAAGTCTTTACAGAGGTCTTTCCGCATCTTATGGAACTTCGTACACGAAAAGGGAACCTTTGAACCTGCTGTGTGTCAGAGCAGTGCTATCTCTGCACACTTACTCTACTCGAGACAAAGACTTTCACAAGTTTATCTCTCAACGTCTACTTTATCAACGGCTATTTTTCCAATGCTATATATAGCTCAATGAAAGGCCTTGAAGAGGTGAGAGCAAAATGTAAGAGCAAAGAAAGAGAGCGAATAATATAGAAAAACCTCATAGAAAGGTGAAACGCTCAAGAAAAGAGGATCAGGAAAGCATGAAAAATTAGAGAAGCTCTCCAGAAAAAAAAAAAGAAGAAAAGTCTTAGCAAAAAGAGTGAATCGGCCACATTATCAGAAAATC
Source organism: Sesbania bispinosa (assembly GCA_026901365.1). NCBI lineage: Eukaryota > Viridiplantae > Streptophyta > Magnoliopsida > Fabales > Fabaceae > Sesbania > Sesbania bispinosa. Next base: position 330,036 of record QLOH01000247.1, read on the forward strand.
CTTTCAAGCCAAAACACTCTATTGTAACCCATTTCCTTGCACTTAGATTTATTCTATGTATTCTGAGTTTTACTCAGTTATCCCTTTGTACAAGAGAACCGTTGTTTAAGTTTCTCAGAAACTTAAACTATTTATCATTGTAAACATTTTTAAGTGCTTGAGAGCCTGGAGAGGCTTGGAGGAACAAAGAATACTTGTTGAGCCTGGAGAGGCTTGTCTGTAAAAGAATACTCGGTTGGTCCTGGAGAGGCCAGGTGTGCAAACAATACTCGGTTGGGCCTGAAGAGGCCAGGTGTGCAAAGAATACTCGGTGTTGAGCCTGGAGAGGCTTGTCTGTAAAAGAATACTCATTGGGCCTGGAGAGGCCAGGTGTGCAAATAATACTCGTTGTAATCTTGCGGGATTAGTGGAAAATCCAGTGGTGTGTTTGCCCTGGGACTGGACGTAGCTCACGGTGTTAGTGGGTGAACCAAGATAAATCTTTGTTGTTAAGTTCTCTCAACCCTTTACTCTTTACTTTCCGTTGTTATCTGTTTATTTCTAACTGAGGAGGGTTCTGAAAAGTGAGTTTATAATTTGCGCAGCAAAAACAATTTTATTTATTACGCAAATCATTTTAAAAGACAATTTTACTGGACCTGCTGAAGTGTTTCAGCAAGTCTCTGAAAACACATTTCTCAGCAAGTAATTTGAACGTTGAAAATATCTTTGCTTGTTTCGAAAGGTTTTCCAAAAATCTGTAAAGATTATAAAACACTATTCAACCCCCCTTCTAGTGTTTCCTGTGGTCCTAACACTTAAAGCAATTGCAAAACCACCCATAATCAAGTAAAATAAGAAGAGGAAAGGACAATATGGGTCATTAGGGAGTATCACACAAAATGAAAGTGAGTGGGTGAACCACACTCACCTCTAAGACAATCACAAGAGTAGTTCAGGGTTGGGGGTGACCTGATCCTCCTTGATTGGGGCCAATCCAAGCTCCTTCTTCTTCCTCTCTTCATGAATCTCTTTCTTAGGGCAAGGTTAGGGAAAAAGGTTTTTGGAGAGAATGGCTCAAATATTCTAAAATTTTGTTTTTAAAATCGTGTTCGCGCATTTTCGCTAAAGCGAGACGTTTCTCGCTTGAGCGAAAATGAGACAGAAGCTCTTTTCGCATTCTCACTCAAACAAGAATCTCTCGCTTGAGCGAAAATCAGACAGAAGTAACCCCAACTCTCTGCCTCATTTTCGCTTAAGCGAGAATTCTCTCGTTTAAGCAAAAATATCAAAAGAGTTTTATCCCATTTTGTCTGATATTTTTCAATCAAGCGAAAATGCTCTCGCTTGACTTGAGCGAAAATCTCACACAATGGAAACTCCAAATTGTTGAGTCTCAGAACTAATTTGAGAATTCAAATTTAGCCTAAGACTCAGTACTCATAAGTTTTAATGAATAACAAATAAGATAATATTAAATCAGGTGCTACTGAGAAAGGTATTGTTTTCTTGATTGTGTTTTAGGTTGGAATATTCGTCTGAAGTATCAGAATCAGAAGAAGAAGAATCAGTGAAGAATCAGAAGAAGAACCAGTGAAGTATCAGAAGAAGAAAAAGAACAAATCAGAAGAAGAACGAAGGAAAATCAGAAGATGAAGCAATACAGAATCTGAAGAAAAGAAAAGACTCAATCATCTAAAGCATATTCATCTGAAGCCCAGAAGACAGCAAAGGAAGGAGAGATCCACAAAAAAAATGTAGCAACTAGAAGCAAAGGAAGCTACAGAAAAGAATAGAAAAGATTAAACTATCTGAAGACTTGACTTCGTCTGAAGAGTGACTATCATCTGAAGACTTGACTTCGTCTGAAGAATGGTTATCATCTAAAGACCTGACCTCGTCTGAAGAAGTGATTATCATCTGAAGACTCGAAGACAAACTGAAGACTTGACTCCGTATGAAGCATACCTATCATCTAAAGAATGGAAGTTAATCAGAAGCACTCTGTATGACTGAAGGACTGAAGGCGTCAGAACCAATAAATGTTCTCATGAAGATATTGTCAAAGCATGAAGAACATTGTATCCAATGGACTACTTCATTTTGGCACAAAAGTTAGGCATACTTTTCTGGCTCGATCAAAAGACTTGCACAAATAAGGAAATCCTGCAACGACTGTTGCATCTGCAATCAAAAGGGTACTGTATACGCAGACATACTGCACATGCTACTGTCCAAAAGAAAATCAGAAGCATGGACAAGAAAATATCGAGAAAGATGTTTGAACTAATATTATTTAATTCAACATCTATCCAAATATCAGAAGAACTAGAAGAGACAAAGATGAATAAAGCTAGGATCGTCTGAAGTAAAGGAAGAAGCATTCTGCTGAAGTAAAAAAGAAGAAGATTTCTGCTAAAAGGAAGAAGCATCTTGCTTTAATCATCTGAAGAAGAGAAGAATCATATTGCCAGAAGAAAGGAGCGAGTTGAAAGCATTTCAATCTGAAGAATTAAAAGAAGCTTGAAGCTATCATATGAAGGAAGTTATAAATGGCTTAACAGTCTGAAGAAATGAAACTCTCTGAATGCATGGAACAGATTTCAACATAGAAGAAGTCACAATAGAAGCTGAGACCATATGATTCAACGGCTATAATATCATATGTATTTATTCAAAGAGGAAATAGCAACAACAGCTATTGTCCTTAGAACAAGACACCTCACTCAAAGAAGAAAGAGGAAACTGTGTCAGGAGCAAATGAAAAGGAGTATATACAAATAAGAAAAAGGACAAATCCAACGGATACCTCCTCATACATACTCTAAAGGAAAACAAAGGAAAGCAGAAGAAAGCTGAAGAAAGCAGAAGAAAATCAAGAGAGAGAGAAGAAACATAAAAATATCAAGGAAATCTCTCAAAGGAGCTCATCAATAGAAGTGTCAGAACAAGATCGTCTGAACACTTATTTTGCTTAAGAAGAAGCAACCGTTTGAGAAGCTATTACACAACGGCTATATGAGCCACGTCTTCAACATATCAACGGTATTATCAACCATCTTTAACAGCTATATTTCATCAGAACATATAAAAAGCCTCAAGATTGAATTTGAAGATGTTGGCATTTCTTGCTAACCAGAGAAGAGTTTGGTTCATAGGAAATCAATTACCATATTCAACCAATCTTCTAAAAATATAGAGTTGAATTAGAGCTTAGAAGAAAATACTTTCTCTGTAAAACCTTGTATTAAGATTTATTCATTGTATCCTGAGTAGAACTTAGTTAACCTCTAGTACAGGAAGAGATTAAGTTTATGTTTCGTGGAAACTTAAACTTTGTTTAGTTTATAAACACTTTATGTGTCTGAGAGCCTGGAGAGGCTTGGTGTAAGAAAGAATACTTATTGAGCCTGGAGAGGCTTGTCTGTAAAAGAATATTGCACTGAGTTGCCTGGTGAGGCAGTTGAAAATAAAAGAATACTTGTGGTAGAGCCTGAAGAGGCTTTATAGAAAAGAATACTTGTATCTGTGGTTTCAGATAGTGGAAAAATCCAGTGGTGGTTTGCCCTGGGACTGGATGTAGCTCACTAGATTTGTGAGTGAACAAGGATAAATTTTATGGCTAAGTTTTCTATCCCTTAAACTCCTTAATCTACAGCTTTATATTTCTGATGGGGATTGAACAGTATTTTTCATAATAAACTTAACACAACAATTTCAATAAACTAAGTTTTCCAAGATAATAACTCATTCAGTTAATCTTATATCATTTGGAGTATTACAAAGAATATACTTTGAAGAACATCTGAAATAACTCTTTGAAGTGGATCTGAGACAGTTTCAGTTCAGAAGTTAGAAGTACACTTCAGACGATGATCAATCATCTGAGGTTACTCAAAAACTGTTCTGAAAAGATTCTTTGTAATATCTTTCATAAGGTATCTTGACTTTCATCTGAATATCTAAATCAATTTAATCAAAAGTCCAAACAAGTTTTTGATCTAGTCACCTTTTCTTAGTCTCTATGCTTTTCCTTCTTATATTCCACAATTTAAGTATTAATTCTGATAATAAGATTTTCTCATTAATTTGTTTTAATGAATTAATAACTTATGTTAAAGATTTCCAAAATGGTAAAAATATTCAAAATACTATTCAACCCCCCTTCTAGTGTTTCCTGTGGTTCTAACAATTGGTATCATAGCTCACCTTCGGGTTGAGCATCTAACAAATGCAGAAGAAGTAGATCCTCAGAAGATGGAAATCTCACCGAGCTGAAGAAACTCTGAAGAATGATAATGAGAAAAGGAAATTATTTTTCTGAAACTCATTATTTATGCAATTAAGGCATCTTTAAGAAGGACGTAATGGATAAAGGAAAGTACATCTATCTCAAGATCACATACGGGTAACATCTTTCTTATCTTAGTTCAAATTTAAATATAGTTATTTAACTGCTATATGCTTTACATTCTGTTATTGAAATTGTTGATGCATGCGTGTTTGAACTTGTGTGAAAATTAATTGTTGCATGTTAATCTGTGTCATATGTATTTGAGTATCATTAGCATACACTTTTAAGTTGAAGAGTCATGTATGTTAATAATTGTGATACGACGCTACATGAATCATTGAATCCTCAACCGGTGTCTTTTAATCGGCACGATGCACAACTCTCCACACCTGTTCAGTGCACGTAACCGTCTCTCAATAACTGCTCAGTTCATGCAATCGTCATTCATCAATGCTTCAAGCATGTCCTGTTGCCTATATATTGGGATTGGAAGATCATCATGGGAACTACACCAGAATCAATCCTCAAGAGCTAAAGTCTACCTTCCTCAAATTCTCTAACCTCTCAGTTCATATGTACTCATGGCCAACATGTCTGCATCATCAAATGACTCAAACACCTCAATGTTTGATGAGAGAATCATACTCTCAAAATGGTTAATCTCTCAGATTTCGATGAGGCTGACTACAGAGTCTCAGAGTACTTCGATGTCGTCGGTTGGACTCCATTCTTCAACAATATTTCCTCACCATGGCATGAGGAAAGTGTGTTGGAGTTCTGGAACAACTCCAAGGTGGTGTCTAATCAGGATTGGACTGGGATTAAGACAGAGGTGATGGGAAGACCAATTTGTGTGGACTGCAACTTGATTGCTGAGGTGATCGGTGTGCCTGCTAGAGGAAAGCAATATTGTCAGAATTGGGAATCCCTTCATGGTGGGACTTTAATCTTTGATGAAGTTCTCTTTGGAAGAAGACGTCTAGCCCCTTACAGACCTTCTCAACTTCTGAACATTCCCAGAGCACTCCTTGTTGTGCTGAACTGTTGCATCCTTCCCAAAGGACGCAACAAGTTGATAATTAATCAGCTGGAAAGGTTCATGCTGGGACACCTGCTGACGAAGAAGAGAATCAGTCTCCCCTGTGTGCTGATGTTTCAGATGATTTTCAGAAATAAGATGGGCAATGAGGACCTTTATCCCCACAACACCCTGATAATGAAAATTCTTATGCATAAGGGCTTTCCTATGGAAAGTTACTTTGACCAACCGCCTTCTTACTTCTTCACTCCAAAAATGCACACGCAGCTGGACCGGACCTTAGCTGAAAGAGAATAAGCTCCAGAGAACCAGATGGTCATCCCTTCTCTCTTTGCTTCACAAAACAAAGAAGAAAGGTCTGTTACTCATCTGAGTACTCATGGAAGGAAAAGGATGGTGATGGCTACATACAATCTGAAGAGGGTGCATAAGAGGATAAACAGGCTTTCAAAACGGCAGAAAGTAACTGAGAAGGAGTTACAAAAGTTGAAAGCAGAGAAAGAGAATGCAGATGCCGTTGAGGACTCATCTGCTGACAATCATTGATCTTGTAGTGCCCTGTCTTAATTATAATTTTTTAAAATTAATAAAATTCAAATTTCCTTGTTCTTTTGCATCTTTTGCATTAACTGTGTTATATTATATAGTTTCTGGTAACTATGCATTCTTCTAAATATGTCTCTCACAATATACACTTCCTTAGAATAATAAAGTTCATTGAAAATAAAATAAACTAACTGAAATTTTGGTAATGTCAAACTTATTAATTTAAAAAATATTTTCTTAATGATTAACAAATTCAGTTAAGTAATATCAGATGCTACTGAAAGGTACTTTTAGTTTGTACTTGTGTTAAGGAAACAGGATTTGAAGATAATCTTAAGAAGATCATCAGAAGGCAATACCGTCTGAAGAGATGAATTAAGGTAATATCATCTGATAGAGTAGTTGGTGTAACATCATCTTCATTCTCTGAACCTGTTCAGAAGATTCTCAATGAACCTGCTGAAATTGTGGGTCGGAAATACTAAGATGATTAATATTCAACACTCTAAGACTACCTCAAAACTTGAGAGGCAAATATGACAGGATATCATCCTCATTTGCTGAACCTGTTCAGAAAGTTCCAAATGAACTTAATGAAATTGTGGGTTGGGAATGTTAAGGTGATTGATACTCTAATCATAAAAGTCTATCTCAATCCTTGAGGAATAAGTCAAGATGATTGTTAAAGGAATCTATTTGAGCACAAAGGACAAGACGTATGCTAAAGACAAGCTACAAGCAACCTCAGAAGGAGAAAGAATCTCTGAAGAAAAGTTGAATGTCAGAGATGCATCTTTTCAACCAGAGAACAATAAGGAACATCTAATGGGTAACATCATTCTACCCTATAACTTAGATATCTGTAAAAACTTAACCCTGCTAAAATACTCCAAACTCTTTAATAATTAAAACTAAATTACATAAAAGACTCAAAATTTCCCAGATAATAATTATAAAAACTTTGTCTTGTGTTTCCTTTTGTGTTGTGTCTGAAAATGTTGTTTTAAAGTTTTCCTTTTATAAAATGTTTTCCCTCGTTTTATTTACTTACTCACAAAAAGCATTTCCAAAATGTTTTTCAAACATATATTTATATATCTCTTCTTTGTCTTCTTTTAGAAACGTTTTCCAAAAATTTCTTTATCAACGCTAATGACTCAGTTTTCTATGACTATGGCACTTCATCTATGACCAATCAATGATGTACGTTTTTGGCACTCCCAAGGTCTGAAACCGTCATCATCAATGCTACCCGAACCCATATGTATCCCGTGATCAACTATCCATTAGGATCAATCTCTGCACTTCTCTATTTTACCCCTGCTTCAAGGTCCTATAAATTCACAAGAGCTCTTCATACAAATTCATCTCTTCAAAGTTCTTCCATAACTTTGTCTAAGAGTCTGAGTGTGTTGCTCTTTGAAGAAGGATGAAGAAGCAAAGGAAAACTGAAGAAGGAATTCTGGAACAAGTTGAGGACAAGATCAAGTCATCTTGGATGATGTGTGGAATGACAAGTAAGAGAAAGGCTTCATCTGAAGACCAGTTTCTCTACACTTGGACCATGGTGATCTTGTTGCATCTCAAGTGCACTGGAAGACCACTGGTAGAAGCCAGTTCAGCCAATCTTATGAGGGAAACCACTTCACATGTGGTCCTGATGATAAAGGTTGTGGTTGGTGGTTGAAATACAGTGTTAAATGATGCACCTCCACTGTTTCAGTTGTCACAAGGGGATTGTGTGCTAAACGCACGGTTGGGAGGAGGATACAGGCTCAAGAGGCACCACTGAGGCTGTTCAGCCAAAGAAGTGGTGGTAGCTTTGAAAGAGATGAAGATGCTATTAAGGCTATGCCTCAGCCTATCATAGGAATCAAGAGAGGCAGCGATGATAAATGTATTTTCATGTATTTTCAAGAAAATTTCTAGTAAAAACTATATATATGTACCTATTTTTGTTTTCTTCTTTGTAATCTCTCTTATTTATTTATGTACATATCATCTTTGTTTTGTTCTTTGTAATGTTTCCTTCAGAAGTTGTGTATATATCTGTTGGAATCATTTTCTTTCGTCTGAACTCTCTTAAAACTGCTCATCTTTTTAAAGGACTGGTTTTAAAAATTAAATCATTTCTATCAATTTTAATAGTTGGTATTCCTTCAAGTTAATTTATAAAAGTATCAAGATAAAAGCTTTAACAAGTGGTATTAACGGTTCACAACATAACCTTGAATAATTGGAATCAAGATAAATCTCACAAACAACACCTTTTTAATTAATGACAAAAGGGGGAGAAATATATATCTAACAAAATACTAAGAAGGAGAAAGAAACATACAAAATACTAAGAAGGAGAAAGAAACATAAACATAAAGAGAAACATAAAAGGGGAAGAAATAACTAACAAAATACATCAGGATAATACATAAAGGGTAAAATATACATCAAGTCAGTATGAAGTCTAAATAACTACAAGATAACAAGAAGAATCTAACAAGTAAAATCTCTGAAGAGGAATCATCTCTGAAAAGAAATAAAAACAGTACAAAAGAAATTGGTGTCATAAAATATAATTCTCATGGGGAGTATTATAGATAGGGGAGCTATCTAAAATGTTTAATCTTTCTTCATTTCATTTCTGGTATATTTATATATTTTGTTAAGAGTATATATCTTATTTGTCATCATTAAAAAGGGGGAGAATGTTGAGTCTCAGAACTAATTTGAGAATTCAAATTTAGCCTAAGACTCAGTACTCATAAGTTTTAATGAATAACAAATAAGATAATATTAAATCAGGTGCTACTGAGAAAGGTATTGTTTTGTTGATTGTGTTTTAGGTTGGAATATTTGTCTGAAGTATCAGAATCAGAAGAAGAAGAATCAATGAAGAATCATAAGAAGAAGAAGAAGAAGAAGAAGAAGAATCAGAAGAAGAAGAACCAATGAAGTATAAGAAGAAGAACAAATCAGAAGAAGAACGAAGGAAAATCAGAAGATGAAGCAATACAGAATCTGAAGAAAGAAATCAGTGAAGAATCAGAAGAAGAAGAACCAGTGAAGAATCAGAAGAAGAAGAACCAATGAAGTATCAGAAGAAGAAGAACCAATGAAGTATCAGAAGAAGAAGAACAAATCAGAAGAAGAATGAAGGAAAATCAGAAGATGAAGCAATACAGAATCTGAAGAAAAGAAAAGACTCAATCATCTGAAGCATATTCATCTGAAGCCCAGAAGACAGCAAAGGAAGAAGAGATCCACAATAAAAATAAAGCAACTAGAAGCAAAGGAAGCTACGGAAAAGAATAGAAAAGATTCAACTATCTGAAGACTTGACTTCGTCTGAAGAGTGACTATCATCTGAAGACTTGACTTCGTCTGAAGAATGGTTATCATCTAAAGACCTGACCTCGTCTGAAGAAGTGATTATCATCTGAAGACTCGAAGATAAACTGAAGACTTGACTGCGTATGAAGCATACCTATCATCTGAAGAATGGAAGCTAATCAGAAGCACTCTGTATGACTGAAGGACTGAAGGCGTCAGAACCAAGAAATATTCTCATGAAGATATTGTCAAAGCATGAAGAACACTGTATCCAATGGACTACTTCATTTCGGCACAAAAGTTTGGCATACTTTTCTACCTCGATCGAAAGACCTGCACAAATAAGGAAATCCTGCAACGACAGAATCATATTGCCGGAAGAAAGGAGCGAGTTGAAAGCATTTCAATCTGAAGAATCAAAAGAAGCTTAAAGCTATCATCTGAAGGAAGTCATAAATGGCTTAACAGTCTGAAGAAATGAAACTCTTTGAATGCATGGAACAGATTTCAACATAGAAGAAGTCACAAGAGAAGCTGAGACCATATGATTCAACGGCTATAATATCACATGTCTTTATTCAAAGAGGAAATATCAACAACAACTATTGTCCTTAGAACAAGACACCTCACTCAAAGAAGAAAGAGGAAACTGTGTTAGGAGCAAATGAAAAGGAGTATATACAAATAAGAAAAAGGACAAATCCAACAGATACCTCCTCATACATACTCTAAAGGAAAACAAAGGAAAGCAGAAGAAAGCTGAAGAAAGCATAAGAAAATCAAGAGAGAGAGAAGAAACATAAAAATATCAAGGAAATCTCTCAAAGGAGCTCATCAATAGAAGTGTCAGAACAAGATCGTCTGAACACTTATTTTGCTTAAGAAGAAGCAACCGTTTGAGAAGCTATTACACAACGGCTATATGAGCCACGTCTTCAACATATCAACGGTATTATCAACCATCTTTAACGGCTATATTTCATCAGAACATATAAAAAGCCTCAAGATTGAATTTGAAGATGATGGCATTTCTTGCTAACCAGAGAAGAGTTTGGTTCATAGGAAATCAATTACCATATTCAACCAATCTTCTAAAAATACAGAGTTGAATTAGAGCTTAGAAGAAAATACTTTCTCTGTAAAACCTTGTACTAAGATTTATTCATTGTATCCTGAGTAGAACTCAGTTAACCTCTAGTACAGGAAGAGATTAAGTTTATGTTTCGTGGAAACTTAAACTTTGTTTAGTTTATAAACACTTTATGTGTCTGAGAGCCTAGAGAGGCTTGGTGTAAGAAAGAATACTTATTGAGCCTGGAGAGGCTTGTTTGTAAAAGAATACTGCACTGAGTTGCCTGGAGAGGCAGTTGAAAATAAAAGAATACTTGTGGTAGAACCTGAAGAGGCTTGATAGAAAAGAATACTTGTATCTGTGGTTTCAGATAGTGGAAAAATCCAGTTGTGGTTTGCCCTGGGACTGGATGTAGCTCACTAGATTTGTGAGTGAACAAGGATAAATTTTATGGCTAAGTTTTCTATCCCTTAAACTCCTTAATCTACAGCTTTATATTTCTGATGGGGATTGAACAGTATTTTTCATAATAAACTTAACACAACAATTTCAATAAACTAAGTTTTCCAAGATAATAACTCATTCAGTTAATCTTATATCGTTTGGAGTATTACAAAGAATATACTTTGAAGAACATCTGAAATAACTCTTTGAAGTGGATCTGAGACAGTTTCAGTTCAGAAGTTAGAAGTACACTTCAGACGATGATCAATCATCTGAGGTTACTCAGAAACTGTTCTGAAAAGATTCTTTGTAATATCTTTCATAAGATATCTTGAGATGCATCTGAATATCTAAATCAATTTAATCAAAAGTCCAAACAAGTTTTTATCTAGTCACCTTTTCGTAGTCTCTATGTTTGTCCTTCTTATATTCCGCAATTTAAGTATTAATTCTGATAATAAGATTTCCTCATTAATTTGTTTTAATGAATTAATAACTTATGTTAAAGATTTCCAAAATGGTAAAAATATTCAAAACACTATTCAACCCCCTTCTAGTGTTGCCTGTGATTCTAACACAAATTTCCATTCCCACTCGCTCAAGCGAGCCAGTTCTCGCTTAAGCGAAAAAAAAATGATAGTGTTATGCATTTTTTAACATTTTGAAACCCTCTTTTATCCTAATTCCCTTTACACAACCTCTTCTTATTATGATTCCACCTATGAAGATGGTATTTAAACCTTCCCCTGAGTTCCCCTCTTCTATAAACTTTTATTTCTCACTTCTTAGATTAATTTCCATCTAAGTTTGTTTATGATTTAGAATTAATTATGGAATACTTGTTTTTACCCTTAAACTCTCTCTAGAACCTTGAACCTCTGACCAAGTACCAACCTCTTATCTTAATTGAGTCCTTAAATCATGTTTTGGTTTTATTTCTTAAAGTCCTAATTTTTGGATTTTACATTGTTGGGTAAGGAGAGGTCACATTGGGCTTGACCCAAGCCTCCACGGCTGCTGCACGGAGAGAAATTAAAGATCCCCTTATGTAGCGTAAGGAAGACAATGGGGTGGGGAGGGTCTGTTTTTTTTACTTTTTTTAATAATTAATAATAAAATTAATAAAGTTTAATTTTACTTTTCTGTATTTCTGAATTAAGTTTAGTTTTAATAATGAAAAAGAAAATCAATGGTGGAGACTTTTCTTTCATTTTTTAGTTTTTTTTTTCTTTTTTAGGGGTTATTTTGGCAACCTCATTACTTGATCTGACCCGACCCGACCCAATCTTATTCGGTTTGGGTTGGTTTGGGTCAATAGCCAAGAAAAAAATTTGACCCAACCCAACCCAAAAATAATTGATTGTGTATGAAAAATCCATAAATTCGACCCAACCCAACCTAACCTATGTGTAAGTGTACTCATAACCTCACCAAATACAAATAGAAAAGAACTACGAAACACTATGTATCCGATCTAAGAAAGAAAAACCGTAACTTTAGATATTTAACTTGCATTATATGATAGATGGGTACGTAATGTTACTTTCCCTTCCGACCAAAATGAAACAGGAAAGGGAATGTTGCAATTGAACATGACAAAATGTGAGTCTCGCTTTCTTTTCCTTTACACATATTTTGTTAACCAATACAATAAGCCATATATCATAATGGATATTAAATCTATTGATCAATTTATTAAGGGCTTGTTTGAGCGATTGCCAATTTTCAGTTTTTAAAAATTTTAAATCAAGTTTTTACAAATCAAAATAAAAAAACTGAAAACTTCTTATTATCGATTTCAAATTAGACATTTTTTTAAACTACAAATTTTAACTGAAAACTTCCCATCACCACCCCACCTCCACCTTCCCAACCCCACTGCCAATCAACTCCTCCCTTTTTTTCTCTTACCAAAAATTAATTTCTTAAAAAAATACACCTCAAGAAATTAATTTTCAGAAAAATTAACTTTTAGAAATCAATTTTTGGAAATTTCTAAAAAAAAATTAGAAGCAAAACATTTTTATAAAAATTTAGTTTTTAGAGATAGAAAAAATTTGTCAGTAATTCCATCTCTAAACTTATTAGAGGCGAATTAGAGATACAATTTTAGAGATAGGCTTTTTTTCATCTTTAAAAAAGGAAGTTTTATAAAAAATATTCATTTTTAGAAATTAATTTTTGAAAGTGTATATTTTTTAGAAATTAATTTTTGAAAGTAATTTTATCATGTAGCTTTTGAAAACTAATTTCTGGATTCCGGACGTGGAGAGAGGATATTTTTAAAAATAATATTTTAAAAAAGTAAGGGGTGCAAAAGCAAAAGGTGGGGTGCAAAAAGCAAGGCCTGTCTACAATTGGACGTGAAAGAGTCCAACGAGATATATGTTGGTCAAAAAATAACAGTACATACGTGAATTGCGACCAAAATAAAGAGACACATAAAGTGAACGTGAATTGGAAAGCAAAATAAAAAAAGCACAAAAAAACTACAAGTGGCGTCGCCTGGACTCGAACCGGAGATCTTCAGTGTGTTAGACTGACGTGATAACCAACTACACCACGACACCTTTGAAAGGATCTTTAAAATTTTTTTATTTAATTGTATATTGTTAGACATCATCACCCTCCATCACTCAGAAATTAATAACTATTGTTCTCCGGATTCCACAAACAATTTTGATTCAAAATTAATTATGGATATCAACTCCCCCTTTGTTAAATATATATATATATATATATGTTTTGTGTTTTTGTATGTGTAAACCATATATATTATATGATGGGAAAGAGACAAGTGTTTGGGAATTTTAGAATGGACCCCTATTTTTTGGGTCTACGGTAGACCTTTATTAAAAATAGCATAAATTTGATATTAAAATATTTAATAATATATTTTATTAATTTAAATTTACTTTTTATAGTAATAAAATGTTGGGGTCTACGGTAGACCCAAACTTAGATGGTCTATCCTAAAATTGCCCTTCTTTTCAATCTCTTTTTATAATGTGATGTCTACAAAAGATGATGTCGATTTTATATAGAGATTTGTTTTTTCTTTCAGACTAAATGTGATTTTTTTCACGGGTGCTTCTAGGGTGTGTCACCACCATGGGTGTCACTTTTTTTCCAGGTTATAGCAGGTTAGTTAACCTGTTAGAATAAAATAATAAACAACGATACTGTCTTGCTGGACTAAAAATAATAACACCGTTAATGGATACTTTGTAACATCCCAAAAATTTAGAAATCTAGAATTATAATAAAAATAATAATAATAATAAAATAAAATACTTAGAACTGTATTTCGATAATATTGGTTATAAAAAGAGAGTTATTTATAATTATAACAGTAATTATTAATAAAATAATATTATAATATTCATGATATAATAATGATACGATAATATGGATACTAAGAGGGAGATATAATATAAGATTAGATTTTAGAAGATATAATAAGTGTTATTAATATAACAAAATAATAATAAAATTATTAGAAGATAAATCATATTATTAACGTTTCAATTAACCTTAATTGTTATAAATATAGTAATTATTATATTATTAATATTAATATAATAATATCATAATCGATTGGGATAACCTTAGGAAAGAGATATGTTTTATCATTTTAATTTAAGATCATATTTCAAAATAGGAATGATGACATCACAAGAAGTAGAGATAGGAAAGTAATATCAGTTTTAGGATAATGTTTAACTATAAGATTTGAATTTAAATTTGAATGTAGGTGGATAAGGAAAAGCTTAAGAGGCAAAAATAAGGATTTGAGATTCTGCATATCTCGCTTGAGCGAGAAGGACCTCGCTCAAGCGAGAATCTTCCAAAGAGGGTGTATTTTCGTGGGCATTCTCGCTCAAGCTAAATGGTCTCGCTTAAGCTAGAATGACAATCTCGCTCAAGCAAGAATTCTCGCTTGAGCGAGAAGACGGTTATAACGTTTTTAAAATACGATCACAGGCAGTTTCCACTCAGTTTTCCTTCCCTTTCTTCATCTTTTCAGAGAGAGAAAGAGAGGTTCTAGTGAGAGAATGTTCTAGTGAAGGTCAAGAACGATTTTTACCCAACCAAGATCAAGTTCTCCCTTAATCTACTTATCTCCAACGCTCCTTTCTTCCGTTCGTCTTTTGTATTTTCGACTCTCAGGTGGTTGTGACTCTCACTTGGTTGCTATTGTTACTGCCAGAGCATGACCCCCATTCTTCTTCCCCTTCCTTCCATGGAATAATGATGTATGTATGAGATAAACTTAGGAAATATGAATGCATTGATGATTGGATGTATTGATTTACAAAACCATAGGATAGATGACTTGAATGATGAAGTATTATGAATCTTGAATATGTTATTATGGAATCATGGGCCTTTGGCTATCAGAGTCACGAATTATGAGTTAAGATTCTTGAATATGTTATTATGGAATCATGGGCCTTTGGCCATCACAGTCATGAATTATGAGTTAAGATATCACAGGGCTTATAGCCATCACAGAGCCTCCGGGCTATCACAGGGTCATTGACCGTCACAGGCCTTTGGGCAATTTATTTAAGAGAGACGGGGTAACCACATCGAACTCATGGTCAAGAGGGAGATGGGGTCCCCAATCACAGAATGAATTATGATTTAAATATTATTTAAGACTTAATCATATGTAGCCATGGACGACGGTCCTTGGTTACATGGCCGAGCGCTCATCACAGTCACGTTACAGAGAAAAGACCCCTGGTGTCGGGTAACAACACTTCACAATCATGCATTGCATAATAAACATTGTTTCAATGATGATATATTATGTGTAATTCATTTATTCATGATGCTCTAGATGGATATGTGCAATTGTGATGATTCTTGATTGTTTCCCTACACCGCACACACTTGTTGCGCTCACTGGGACGTTGGTCTCACCCCATTCTATGGGAACAATATTTCAGTGGTGCAGGATACTCTTCAGGATTATGACGAGCAGTAGAGGACTAGTATGATGTTTAGTTACATTGATGTACTTGACGTTGCTTAGGACCGCTATTGTTATTTGTTAGGATGTTCTTAAGAATTATCATGTTATTTTAATATATTGGATTGGAGCCTTGATGGCAACCTTGTATTGGCTTTTCTTTGATTTATGTGTGTAATGTTGGAGCTTTAGTAATTGTTGGGTTACTCAAGCGACTATATTTTATTTTGATACGCGAAATTGACGAATTAATTTCACGAGTTTGGAAGTAGTGCTCCAAACCGGCATTATTTCTGAATTTAGAAATTATAACGTTACATTTGGTCCATTTCGAACCAAAAATCGATAAACACCGGTACTGTCTTGCTGGACGATCTTCTTCGCACCATTTGGTCTATTTCGTTCGCTCGGTTACTAGACCACTAATGAAGGTTGCCAACAGATAGCAGTTTAAAATTTCACAAGAGGGGCACCTGAGCAATTTTTGCACAAACCGGTTTACCAAGTAACAGGTAACACATCAGGGACATTCATTAAAAAACAAATAAATCTAACGGCTCAAAGAAGGTGGAACACCGGTGTGTCACCCAGAGGGTGACACACCCTAGACGTTGATAATTGTCTCAATAAGGATTGAGTAAACCACACTTTATAAAGGGTTTAAGTGCAAACCAAGAGGAGGTAATTGTTGGAATGATTTTTTAACCATAAAAAATTGTTGGAAGGATTTAGCCCTTGTTGTTGGAAAATCTCCTAGTTGCGAAGGGTTTAGAGCAACTCCAATGGAAGTTGCTTGATATGAGTTGCTTAACTTAAAAACTATTATTTTAATGTGGGTCTCACAAGTTGAGTTGCTTAAAAATGAGTAAGCAACTCTTACCCATTTTTAAGCAACTCAACTTGTGGGATCCACATTAAAATAATAATTTTTATGTTAATCAACTCTACTAAGCAACTCCCATTAGAGATGATTTTACAACAATGTATGTAGGATAGATGGAAATTTTCTTGTTTGAGTGGTAATTTCCAATTTAGTTTCTTATATTTTTAATAATGTAAAAGACTTGTTAACAAAATGTTTTGATCTAGTAACAGTTTCTTTTTCACTATATATACTCGAGGTTTAACCTATGTTTTGCACATATTTATTTATATCTTATATTTATAATATTTTATATTTGTAAATTTCAACTTATGAAAATAATTATAATTTAAATATATTAAAAATGTGATAATAAAAAAATCCAATTTTAACAAAATAAATATAATTAGTGTAGATATATAATCCACTCAAATTCCAACTTGCAAAGGCAAGTAATATGAATGCTTTAGCTCCTATCTCCTGAGATGTAAATGTTGAAAGCATAAGAAAAATATTGGACTTAGTGCTTGGCATAGGTACAATAGGTATGTCAATCTTGGGAGCTTTTGCACATGTTGAAGCTAGAGCCTACGAAGTCTATACTAACGTAAGAACACCACTCACACTACAATAAATTGTGTTTTTTGTGGTAATAAATTGATGATAAATTGATTGTTATTATCTCCCTATTTAACCCAATATTTTAGTGACTAATGAAAATTAGCAATTAAAAAAATTAATTTTCAATGGTAATATTAATTAATTTTTGGTAAAAATCAATTCTACTACATAAGTTATTTTTATTATGGTGTATTCTATGGTACCTATGAGTTAGGTTGGGTAGCAGTACCCATATGATGTGGATCAATAGATATTAGACATGTGTCATTTATTTTTATCTTTTGTAAAAACAGTTATCTTACTTGCAAGGACTACTAAAAAACATTTTTAATGACAATTATTCAATGGCAATAAACTGATTGTCGGAATCTCATTATTATTTCAAAATTTTAGTGGTTAGTAAAAATTAGCCATAAAAATTTAATTTACAATGGCGATTCTTAGAAATTGTTGGCTAATGTTTCCAGTGCCAAGGTCTTATTTCAAATTTCAAATTCGTTCACACTTCACTCTTCTCTCTAATCTTTCTCACAATGAACCCTAAATCCCAAATTGACATTCCCATTCAACACAACAAAACCTAGGCATCATATGAAATCCCAAAAGAGCTTCAGGAAAGATTTGATGATTTACTGGAAAGTTCAAAAGAGCTTTTCCAAGAATACAAGGACCTCTCAAGAGCATACACAGAAGTGTGTGAAAAGAATGAGGCTCTTGAGAAGGAAAATTTGTCGCTCAAGGAGAGACCCTTGAACTGCAAGGACAGTAGTTCTGAAAACAAATCTGAAGAAGTTGAGGAACTTACTGTAGACCTAGCCAACTTTGAACAGAGAATCTGAACAAACTTTTAAGAGTTCGCAAAGGTTCTAAAAACAAGTGTGGTCTTGGTTACTCCTCTAGTGAATCATCAGATCAATCTGATGTTAAATCCAATAAGGCTAAGAAAGGTAAAGGGTGTTCCCATTGTGGCAAGCCTGGACATCATGTGTCAAAGGGAAAACAAAACCCAAAGCTAACAAAACGGACCTAAGAAGTTATGGGTACCTAAAATTTTGATTATTCCTGTTACAGATGTGTTTAACAGGATAAAGGAAACACTACAAATGGTACCTGGACAGTGGATGCTCGCGTCACATGACGGGAGAAAGGTCTTTGCTCCAAAACCTTAGTCACAAGGATGGAGGAGTGGTCACCTTTGGAGGGAATCAACAAGGGAGGATCACTGGCATAGGTACAATAGGTATGTCACCTCTGTCATCTATTAAAAATGTTCTTTTTGTTGAAGGACTCAAACACAACTTGCTTAGCATAAGTCAATTATGTGATAGTGGTTATGTAGTATCATTCACAAAAAGAAGGTTGTACAATCAAAATTAAAAATGACCAAGTTCTCTTTACTTCCAAGAGACACAACAATGTGTATAAAATAAACTTGGAGGAACTTGCAAATCAAAATGTGAAGTGCTTTCTATTGAGTCTCAGAATTAATTTAAGAATTCAAATCAGATTCAAGACTTATTATCCCTGGTTTTAATGATTAACAAATTAGAATAACAAAGTAGACTGAACCATAAGAAATATCAAAATAAAGTATAAAACATATTAGAATAACAAATTAGACTAAATCATAAGAAATATCATACTAGACTATAAGAAAACAGGTGCTACTAAGAAAGGTATTTTTTTGTGTATTTCAGGAACTGTATAGAAGCAACCTGCTGAAGGAAGAATCTTATTGAAGAAAAATAGCATCTCAAGGAAAATAGAAAAGCATTGAAGCAACTATCTGAACGCGACCAACTATCTGAAGAAAATGTGGAAAGAAGAAGTATATCTGTGGAATCAGAAATAAAGACAAACTTAAAGCCTATGAAAGTCTATCAATCAAAAGAACATCTCTTTGTCTCAGATACATATACTTTAGATCATTCATTCAGATGATGCAAACATACTTTAGATGATTCATTTCAGACAAATAAACAATGAACCATGTAGAAGCAGCTCAACCTTCTAAATCAAAGAAAGACTTGAAGAGAAGCAACCTGCCAAAGAAGGAAGACATACTGAAGGAAGAACAAAGAAGCAATCTGCTGAAGAAAAGAACTTGCCGAAAACGACCAACCTACTGAACCAAAGAAAAAGACTAAAAGAAAAGGAAAAGGAGAAGAAAGAAGCAACATGCTAAAAAGAAGAATAATATAGCAAACTATCTGAAGAAAAGAAAGAGTACATCTGGGCAAAGATGAAATGAAGATAAACTACATGCTCATGAAGAATGAAGAAGAAAGAAGCAACCATTCGAAACAAAGAAGAAGAAACTCGCTAAAGGAAGGAACTCGCTGAAAGCGTCTCCAAGATGAAAAGCTAAATCAAGCTGAATTAATGCAACCTGTTGAAAGTATGTGTGTACTAAAGTTGAACCTGCTGAACACATACTTTCTGAACGTGATGACGTGGCATTTCAAACTCTCTGAAGAAGAAGAAGCCAGACACATCATACAACTTTTTGAAGACTTATGAGTCCATCTAAATAATTTAATTAAGAGACTCAAGTCTCAGCAAACATAAGTGGTGAAGTTGAATTGATGCAACGAAAAGCAAAGGCCTTAGGGCTCAGCTTCAGAACCCAACATGAAAGAGAAAGCCTACTGCAGAAAAGCAAATAGAAGTCAGAGATAGGTCAGCTCTGCTGCACACCTACTTCTGTATCTTCTCCGCAACACGCTATCATAGGCATATACCTCAAGTGAAAAGAAAAGCAGAAAGCACAACAGGACAAAAGTGAAGTCTAACGTTGTTATTTCTAAAGACTTCCTGTTGTAAAGAAATGAAGAAAGAAGAAAGAGAGAAAGAAGCAAGCCAACCTACTGAAGAATCAATTACATTCTCAAAAGAAATACTCATAAGAAAAATTGTTGTGTGTGTGTCAGAATGAATATACATCTACACACCTACTCTGCTCAAAATCAGAAGCTAAGCAAAAAGAAGCAGAACTCACAATGGGGAAAAGGAGAATTCTAACGGATCTTAGCATTCTATCTCCTTACACTCACAAGAAGAGAAATGAAGAAAGAAGAAGAGAGAGAATATCAACTTGCTAAAGAGGAAGAAAATCTCTCATGATTAAGAGCTTATCTACAGTGTGTCAGAACCAAGTCATCTGCACACCTAATCTGCTTAAGAAAGAAGCTACCAAATGAGAAGTTATTTCACAACGGCTCTATGAGCTTAATCATTTCTTCTCAACGGTAAAATCAAGCAGTCTTCAAACGACTATATTTCCAGAACATATAAGTAGCCTCAAGAAAGTCTTAGAAGATGTTGATGGGTCGGCCAAATTCCTAAAGATTCATTCACTGGGAACTGACCATAATGGGCTGCCATGAACTCTCAATCATCTACCTTTTTGAACTATGGCATTTATCAAGCCCACGAAAGAAATTGGCCAAGCTTAATACAGATTTTATCAAGACAACCTTCTGATCCTACAGAGATGAATTAGAGCTTAGAATTAAACACTTGTATCCCTGTTATACCTTGTACTTAGAAGCTTTATCTTTGTATTCTGAGTTGTACTCAGTAATTCCTATGTACAAGAAAACTGAAGTTTAAGTTTCTCTGAAACTTAAACCAATCCATCTTTGTAAACACAATATATGTCAGAGAGCCTGGAGAGGCTTGGAGGAAGAAAGAATACTCCAGAGAGTCTGGAGAGGCTTGGAGGAAGAAAGAATACTCTGGAGAGCCTGGAGAGGCTTGGAGGAATAAAGAATACTCTAGAGAGCCTGGAGAGGCTTGGAGGAAGAAAGAATACTCGGTTTAAGCCTGGAGAGGCTTGGTTAAAAAGGAATACTTGGTTGAGAGCCTGAAGAGGCTTGATGATAAAAGAATACTTGTATCTGTGATCAGATAGTGGAAAATCCAGTGGTGGTTTGCCCTTGGACTGGATGTAGCTAACTGGGTTAGTGGGTGAACTAGGATAAATTCTTGGCTGAGTCTTCTCTATCCCTTAAACTATTTTAATTCAGTTTTCATCTAACAAAGGGGATTTAAAAGTATTTAAGTGAGAACTTTACTTCTGAATTAAACTCGTTTTCAAACTACTTTGAGTCTGAACCCAGTTCAAAAGTTGATCAAAACTTCAGACTATTACTCATCGTCTGAATCTTTTCAGAAGTTATTCTCTCTATCCTTATCTCTTTACTCTCCACTATTATCTGATTATTTCTAACAAGGGAAGGGTCTGAAAAGTGAAATCACAATCAATATAGTAAAACTCCATTCTTAACCAAATCGTTTTGAAAAAGAGTACTTACTGAACCTTCTGAAGTGGGTTCAACAAGTTCTTTAACAAATCAGTTTTCAGCAAGTTACTAAAACGTTTAATACATTAGTGTAAAACATTTTTGAAACAACATGTTTTCTATTTTGAAGTTATTACTTATCAAAATCAGTTTTAAACAAGTTTCTAAAATGTTTTCATTAAATATTCTGATGTGATTTCAGAAAGCACATTTGTACTTATCAAGTTCAGCAAGTCTCTGAAAAACTCTCTTTCATTAGCCTACGCTTAACTCTGATATTATTTACTATTTGGCAAAAGAGTTTTTCATAAGAACCTGCAAAGGTTTAATTGGAATTATAAATTGTCCAAAAGGGTTTTCGAAAATTAGCGTAAAGTTTTGAAACACTATTCAACCCCCTTCTAGTGTTTCATGTGGTTCCAACACTTTCTTTCTGTAGAAGTTGAAAAACAGATTTGGTATTTGAAACTTGGGCATGCTAGCTTGTGGTTAATCTCAAAGCTTACAAAACACAATCTTGTGAAAGGATTGCCCAAGCTTTCATACAAATCTGATATTTTATGTGAAAGTTGTTTTAAAGGGAAACAAACAATAAACTATTTTAAGAGCAAGAATGTCTTTTCCACTTCAAGACCCTTAGAACTTCTTCACATTGATTTATTTGGACCAAAAAGGACTGAAAGTCTTGGTGGAAATAAATATGGGTTGGTCATTGTAGATGACTACTCTAGATTCACATGGGTGATATTCCTCAAAAGCAAGGATGATGTAAGGTCCAAGAATCCTCTTGAGATGTTTTCATAATGACAAACTCTCAAAATACACTTAATATAATTCTGAATAATCATACTAATGGTTTCAATTGAGATTGTCTTAGAAAAACAGATCAAAAGTGGAAGAAGAATGCGTTCAGAAGAAACAACAAGGTTTCAGAAGATACAATCTTACTGTTACTCTAGCATAATCAAAAGAAACAGTTACTACATAAAGAGACAACTTCTTCTTAAATGTATACATATAAGAATCATTATCAAAAGGAAGAATTTATCTAAAGAAAGCTGTTGAGAAGTTTCACAAGAAAATGATGTCAACACTCCATAAGATATATCTCAGTCAGTAAAGCTTCAGAAGAAAAAATTGTGACAGCAAAGCAACAGTTTCAAAGAATCACTTTCTGATTCTCATTAAGAAGAAATTCCACTTATTCAGAAGTTAAAAGAAAATAAGAAAATTGTTGAGAAGATTCATATGAAGATGATATCAATGCATCAAAGCTCCAGAAGAAAGATCATTGTCAGCAAACCTTCAGAAGAAACAAACTAACATGAAATACCACAAAGTGAATTTACTTGATGTGCAACTTCAAAGCTAAATTTACATACACACACACACAGTATTCTTGTATGATATCAAAACTGCTTAAGAAGAGGGAAACTGACACAGAACAAAAATCTTAGTTCAGAAGATATGAGCTCCAGAAGATAGTTTCTCTAGAAGATATGACTAGTCAAAGTTGAAGAAAGAGAAATGCTATCACATGAAAGTGACAGCTCCTATATGGCCAGCTGGGGACTTAACTTCTTCTTCAAGGCATTCCAACGACTAGTTGAGCCAACCTTGCCTATACAAAGGAGCCTCCTCTTCAATTCAAATATACACTCTCCAGAAGAACCAAATTGTGCATCAAAATTACCATATGTACCTTCTGGAAAAATTCCACTTTCTGTAAATCTCTTAGTTTCAGTCTCAAATAGCTAGGAAAGTGAGAATGAGAGTGTGTAGCCTCATTTATCTCTGCTGCACTAAACTGTTATAGTTTTGAGCCTCTTTTTACTTTTAATTTCATTTATCCATTCATTTTAATTCTCAAGAACAACAAGAAGGTGTTAGTTCTTCTTGAGAAAAGATGTGTGATATCTACAGAAGCTAGGTGTGCCCTGATTGTTGCAGATAGCTTGTTGTAATTCCTGTAAAAGCTGCAGAAGAACCTTGGTTGAGTGAGCCTGTAGAGGATGTAGAAGAATACTAGTATGTTGAGCCTACAGAGGCTGCAGAAGAATACTGAGTAGAGCCTAAAGAGGCTGCAGAAGAATACTAATGCTGAGAAGCACCCAAGAAGCTATTGTATCAAGATTGGTATAGTGAAAAATCCTACTGGACGTAGCGTCAAAGTTAAGGGGTGAACCATTATAAATACTGTGTGCATAAATCTTCTCTCCTTACTCTCCTTACAGTTAATGCTTCTTTTAAGTTTAAGTCATCATCTCATCTGAATAGAAGAATTTTAAATCTATCTAATACCTAAGTAAGTGATACTTGAAGAAAGTTTCTCAAAAGAAGAAACTGTATTTTTTGCATACTATACATTCTCATAGTATTACTATCATTTGCTTGTTTTTAATCTTCTAATATAAGCCAAGTAATAAACTTGAGCAGACTATATATTAGAAGAAAGCATAGATTTTTAAAGTAATCACAATTCAACCCCCTTCTTGTGATTGCAACATTTACTTCAGATGAGACTTTTGAGAAGTTCACAATTTTCTGCAAGAAGGTACAAATGAAAAAGGAGTATGTATTTCTGCTATTAGAAGTGACCATGGAGGAGAATTTAAAAACACAAGCTTCAGACTATTCTGTGAAGAGAATGGGATCTCTCACAATTTCTGTGTGGCTAGAACACCTCAGCAAAATGCAATGGTTGAGAAAAAGAACAGAAGTCTGCAAGAAATGGGAAGAACCGTGCTTATTTCAAACTCCCTCTCCAAGGTATTATGGGTAGAAACTGTTAACACAACATGTTACCTTCAAAACAGAATATTGATAATACCTATTCTAAAAAAGACTAAATATGAATTGTGGAGAGGAAGGAAACCCAACATATCTTACTACCATGTCTTTGGGTGTGAGTGTTTCATACTCAACACCAAGGATGACATTGGAAAATTTGATGCTAAGTTTGACTTAGGTCATTTCCTTGGGTATTCTGAGAATTCTAAAGCTTATAGGGTTTATAATTCTAGAATTTTAGAAATTGAAGAAACCATCCATGTAAGGGTCAATGGCAAGAAAAAGACTGATAGTGATCCATCAGATCTAGAAGATGACTTTGCAAGTATGGACCTGAACAAGCAATCTGAGGAGATTCAGAACAAGTCTGAAGGAAGTTCCGAAGCTGGACCATCTGAACCCAATGTTGAGTCTCAAACCAAAAATGTATCCTCAGTTCAGAAGGATTGGAGATACAAATCTACTCATCCTAGAGAGCAAATCTTAGGTGATATCTCTAAAGGTGTAAGAACAAGATCAAGACTTGAACATTGATGAAGCTCTGCATGATGAAGGGTGGATCCTAGCCATACAAGAAGAGCTAAATCAGTTTGCTAGAAGTGATGTATGGAGCTTAGTTTCTAAACCTAATGGGAAAACTATCATAGGAACCAAGTGGGTGTTTAGAAACAAATTAGATGCGGATGAAAAAGTTGTCAGAAACAAGGCCAGACTTGTAGCTCAAGGCTACAATCAACAAGAAGGTGTTGACTTCATTGAAAATTTTGCACTTGTAGCTAGGCTTAAAGCAATTAGAATTTTACTCTCTTATACAACAAATAGTGGCATCAAACTATATCAAATGGATGTCAAAAGTGCATTCCTTAATGTAATCATTAGGGAATAAGTATTTGTTAGACAACCCCAAGGTTTTGAAGACATCACCTTTCCAGATTATGTTTTCAAATTTAAAAAGGCTCTTTATGGTCTGAAACAAGCTCCAAGAGCTTGGTATGATAGACTGAGCACTTTTCTCATAAAAATGGTTATGAAAGGGGAATGGTTGATACAACTCTTTTTAGAAAAATTTCTAATAAAGACTTCATCCTAGTTCAGATATATGTTGGTGACATTATTTTTGGTTCAAAAAATTCTTCTTTATGCAAAGAGTTTTCTAAGCTAATGCAGTCTGAATTTGAAATGAGTATGATGGGAGAACTTAAGTTCTTTTTGGGACTTCAAATCAAGCAAGAATCTTATTGTATATGAATCCATCAGGAGAAGTATACAAAGGAGATGCTTAAGAAGTTTAAAATGAATAATTGTAAGCCCATGGCAACTCCCATGCATCCTTCAGTATTTTTGAATAAATATGAAGGAGAAGAAGCTGTTAACCAGACATTGTATAGAGGAATGATTGGATCATTGTTGTATTTAACAACAAGTAGACCTAACATTATGTTCAATGTCTGTTTGTATGCTAGATTTCAGTCTGACCTAAGGATTACTCATTACAAAGTTGTAAAGAGAATTTTCAGATATTTACATGGTACTACTAATCTTGGTCTTTGCTATAAGAAGAGTATGGATTGCAGGTTAGTTGGATATTGTGATGCTGACTTTGCTGGATACAGAGTTGAAAGAAAAAGCACCAGTGGTAGATGTCACTTCATTGGAAGTAACATGATCAGCTGATCAAGCAAAAGGCAAAGCACCATTGCTCTTTCCACAGCGGAAGCAGAGTACATTGCTGCTGCAAGCTGTTGTTCACAGCTGCTATGGGTAAAATATCAATTAGAAGATTTTAATATCTTTGAGCATGTAATACATGTGATATATGATAATACAAATGCTATAAATTTGTCTAAGAATCCCATTCAGCATTCTAGGGCAAAACATATAGAGATCAAACATCATTTTATTAGATACTATGTTCAGAAAAGGACTTTTTATATTAAATTCATTGATACAGAACATCAATGGGTTGATATCTTCACTAAGCCTTTAACTGAAGATAGTTTTAAGTTTATTAGAGATCATTTGAACATTCATGCATTATCTGAAAAATGACTGTCTGAAATGCATCATCTGAAGTATGGTTGCATCATTTGAATGAATGTTCTGAAATGCATGTGTCTGAGACAGTATGATGATCTGAAGATGTGCTTAAAATTTAATATTAAATGACAATTCAAACTTCACTGGAAAGTGACGTATCAACTGTTGAAATCTTGGCAAGCGTACCAATATCGCAGCAGTATAATAGTGATAAGAGAGTTGTTGTACCCACGAGTAACAGTACAAATCTAATTCTTAGCGATCAATCTAATTGAGTGGGATAAAATTTGTTTGGATTTTTGGGTTTAAAATATTGAATATAAAATGACATAAAATAAAGATAATTTGAATTCATAACAGAATTTGAAAGGATAAGGATGAATGAGAAAACTATGATTGAACTTCGTCTATCGCACCCCTCTTGTATTTTGAAATCATTGAAATATGGAAATATATAATTATAAATATTGAAGCCCAAATAAAATTCATTCATAAAGATCCCTCAAGTATGAAATTCTTAGAACAATTCCTTAAACACCAATTCCTTGGCTGCTTAACAAATTGCCCTAGCTTTAAGATCAGTTGTTAATAGCTATCAATAAATTGAACCCTATCTCTAAGTATTCAACCTATTGAGTGTTTTTATCCAAATCAGAAATCAAGAACCCTATTCCTAGGCATTCAGGAACTCGCACCTGATTTATAAAACCGCTTTCCAGCGTATTCAATAAATCATATCATAATTCCGGTACAAAGACGGAAGCTAAGCATTAAGAACAAAATAAAAATACCAACTTTATAAAAACAGGGATTCCCAAATAACAATTATTCAAAATACAATTGGGGATTGAATCAACTTTGTTCAATCCTAAAGAGAGGTTTAGCTACACATGGTAGCAATTACAAACCAAATAGATGAGAGGTTGAATAACATCAAGGCTTTCCAACTCCCTTTGTAATCTCCCTCTTGCTCCACTATGGCTCCTTGAGACTGTCACTCTCTTGGCTCTCAAGAATTCTCTATCTAGAATCCTCCTTTGCGGCTTTGTGTTGTATTCTGAGTATGATCCCCTTCTTGTTGTGGCTCTTGACGCCCTTTTATAACTATCTGGAAGCCCGTAGAAACCCTAATTTCAGCCCAGTTACGCGTCCTGCGCTTCACCTGCGCTCAGCGCAGGTGGAGCACAGAAAACAACAACTTATTCCTTAAATTTGTCATCTTTTGATGCTTGTTCTGTGTTGCTTCTGTCCTTCTTCACTACCTTCTTGATGCTTTATTTACTTTGTCTTTTTCCCTGCATAAATCAGCAGATTTTCTATCAAAATAACATCAAGTTCATAATCAATTAAAATAAATACACTTGCTGCAATTTAAGCTAAAAGGGGTGGATTTGAACTATAAATCTGACAATTCATGATCAATTAGTGTTGTATTTATATAGTCATTTTACTGATTTTTAGCACTTATCATCAACTGAGGCCAGTTACACACTTTTCGTAACGTAAAGCTTTAAACTTGGCACAATTTCCAAGGTATGTTCAAACCTTAGTGATGACTAATAAGCCTTCTCATTGCCTATAAATAGGAGAAGAAAAATAGAACTATGGAATGGAGTTCTCATCACTTCCCTATGGAACACCTAGACCCTTCATCCAGAAGCTATGTTCTATTCTTTCTCTCTCTGCAAAGGCTATCAAGAAGAGTGTTGATGGAAGACTACCTCCTCAGGAACAAAGGAGAATTTCTTGTACCTGTGTTCAAAGCTGCAATCTGGGATAATACCTTTGAGAAAGACCCTGGAGATTGCCCAGAAGGTGAAGTTCAGTAGGGATAACTCTACCTTGTGTGCCTTCCAGAGAAGGATCTTGAGAATTTTTCTCAATAGGATGTCTCAGCTAGCTCATTGAACGAACCAGGATTTGGCATAGTCTCCATTAAACCTCTCCCGACAAAACCTTCGGAGCCTTGGCCTGACCAAGATCGTGTTAAGGTTAAGAAAGCTCTGAGAGGTATAAAGGTGATATCTTTTCAACGCTTAATGGTAACATTTGTTGAAAAAGATAGAATCTTTTGCCTATTCTAGAAGTATATTCGGTAATAGGACTTTGGACCTTTTCCTAGCTCTAGGATTGTCCAAACCTCAAACCCTAGCTGACTGTTGAAGAAAGTAGTAGCCAATCTAGAGTGCTACAGAAGCAACCTGAAGGGAGAGCTGAAATTCTTAGATTTGAACATACCACGCTGCAAATAGCATATTAGAAAACTAAGAAAAGTGAATGTATTCATGTTTATGATGTAAAAGTCATTTCAGTTTCAATAAAACAAGTTGTTGTTTAGAGATTCATTATTGTATATTATTCTTGATTACTCTGATTTTTATGATTTGTGTATTCAGATTTGAAAATCATATAAACAAACACTTAAATCTAAAATACATATGCTCTGTAATGATTGATCTGTTGCATATGATCTAAAATGCTCTAATTTATATTCTGCCGATCTAAAGTGCTTTGTTATAACTTGCATCTTTGTACTTTTAAAAATGGGGAGCAATGCTCTGATACCCTTTTGATGGATGACAAAAGGGGGAGTAAAACTACTAACATTTGCGATAAGTGTTTGAGAAACAAAATGCGTCAGGAACAAAATGCAGAAATATGCAGTTTAGGGGGAACTGAGAAACACAATGCACAATGCAAAAATATGCAGAAGAAATATATGCAGTTCAGGGGGAGCATAACGCATGAACTTAACACATATAAAATGAAAGCATAATGTGTACAACATAAAAGAAAATCATGTTTGAGGGGGAGCTAATCCTTAAAACTATAACTTTGATTCTGATATTTACTCTTATTTCTCAAACTTTATCTCTTTTAGTTTATTTAAGTTTGTCATCATCAAAAAGGGGAGAATGTTGAGTCTCAAGACAAAAGTCTAAGACACCAAACACTTAGTTTTGATGATTGTAAACTTAATTAAACTCAGAACTTTATGCTTAATAAATATTTTCAAAGTTATGTTATTTCAAAGAGCTTCTGAAGAAAGTCTGTTTGAAGTCAAGCTAAGATCTGAAGTTGGTCAAGTTCTGAAGATCAAGGATCCGTCTGAAGTGAAACTAGTTCAAACAATGGTTCCCATCTGATGATGACATCTATCTAAAGTACAAGGGCATCTGACGTGGAAAGTTAAAGCCAGTACCAGAACTACACGCAACCACAGTACATCAGAAAAAGCAAGACAAAAGGCAACTTTTTGGCTGCAATTCAAAATGGAAGCACAAAAGGAGAAATGTTGCTATGCAGCAGTCGCAGAAGTCAAAACAATACTACAACCTAGTACGGTAACAATAGTTGTGTCTCAATGGGATAAAATGCATTTAATGCTATCTCACAACGGACTTCTCAACGACGTTCTGCAAGCTGAAGTTAAGCCTATAAATACCAGAAGTCTCCTGAAGCTAAACAGAGACACATAGAGAAAAACATATACACATGCATGAAGAGCTGCTAGCGAAATTGAAAAATTGTATAAGCTCAAATCTTCGCAAAACTCTGTAAAAATCCTTTGAGGATTTATTTGTTGAAAATCTCTTGTACAATCAAACTTTCATATCAAGAGTTAGATGTCTATAATTTCTTGTACACCCAGAACAAAGAACTTGTGTTCTAAGTTCAATTTTTTTGTAAGAATACTTGTTAGAGCCAAGAGTGGTTTGGTAGGACAAAGAATACTTTTTAGAGCCAGGAGTGGCTTGGTAGGACAAAGAATACTTGTTGTGTAGAGCTTGAAGAGGCTTGGTGAACAAAATAATACTTGCAATCTTTTCAGATTAAGAGAAAATCCAGTAACTTGTTGGCACTAGGACTGGAGGTAGCTCACGGATGGTGTGAGTGAACCAGGATAATTAGCTGAGTGCTCTTCTATCCATTATCTTTGTGTTTTCAGTTTATTTTAACAAGAAGAGGGAATTTGAACTAAGTTTTATAAACGCTTTTGAGAAAACCATTTACAAAAAGCTTTCTGAAAACCTCTATCTGAAAACTTCAAATAGAGACTTATACTTCAAACAACATCCGAATCACTGTCTGAAAGCGTTTCAAACTTAGTTTTTGCGAAAGGTTTCCATAAAAATGCTAAGTTTATAAAAACACTATTCAACCCCCTTCTAGTGTTTTCCTGTGTGTTCTACAAGTCAGCCGGTTGGATGGTAACCTGCTCGGACAGCCGATTGGATGGTAACCTGCTCGGATAGAACTCAGATTGATCCGGCCGAATGAACTCTTCACCTTGTACTTCAATCCAGATTAAGTTGACCCATTTTCGTGCATCTTTTTCACCTTGCTGGTCTTCTTTCCTTTGTATTTCAGTGATTAAGATCTGCAAAGCTTGCTCCATCCGTTGAGACTTGGCCCTGGTCATTGGACCTTCAATTCCCTTCAAGGCATCGTGTTGGTAGCCGAATGGGATTTCATCAACAAGCCTTCGTGTGGGACGAGAAGTGCGAGAGGAGCTTCATGGAGCTCAAGGAGAGGTTGACCACAGCCCCAATACTAGTGTTGTCGGACCCATCCAAAGATTTTGAGGTTTATAGTGATGCATCAGGTAAGGGATTGGGTTGTTTGTTGATGTAGAAGAAGAGAGTAATGGCTTATGCCTCTACCCTACCCTTGACTTAGAGTTAGTGGTTGTGGTATTTTCCCTCAAAATCTAGAGGCATTACCTGTATGGAGTGAAGTTTGAGGTCTTTAGTGATCGCAAGAGTCTCAAGTACCTCTTTGATAAGACAGAGCTTAACATGAGGCAAAGGAGGTGGATGAAGTTTCTTAAGGATTATGATTTTGAGCTGAAATACCACCCGGGCTAAACCGATGTAGTGGCGGATGCCTTGGGTAGAAAATCCATGCATGCATCACTAATGATGGTGCATGAGATGGAATTGGTGAAGGAGTTTAGGGACTTGAGCCTCAATGTGAGTCTCGAGACCGATAGTTTGCGACTGTGTAGGATAGAGGTATCTAGTGAGCTGAGAACCCAGAATAGAGAGGCCCAGGATTCAAATGTAGAACTCCAAGCTAGGAGAGGGCAACCAGGGTTTTCTGAGTCTAAAGATGGGATGATTCTCTTCCAATGGAGAGTTTGCGTCCCTAAGGAGGATTGTCTATGGTAGTAGACTTTAGAGGAGGCCCATAGGAGCAAGTTCACAATACAGCCTGGTACTACCAAGATGTATTAGAACTTGAAGAAAGTGTTTTGGTGGGTAGGTCTGAAGGGTGAGGTAGTAGAGTTCATTTCTAGGTGTCTAGTATGCCAACAGGAAAAATTAAAGCACCAGAAACCTTCAGGAATCCTTCAACCTTTAGAAATCCCCGAGTGGAAGTGGAAGGGCATAACGATGGATTTTGTGATGGGACTACCTAGAGTCCCTTTTGGGTATGACGCAATTTAGGTCATTGTGGACCGGCTAACCAAGTCGGCCCATTTCCTACCTATTAGGGCCACATATTCCCTGAGCAGATTAGCGGACTTGTATATCAAGGAGATTGTAAAACTCCATGGTATACCCTCTAACATAGTTTCATAGAGAGATCATAGGTTCACCTCTAGGTTTTGGAATGCACTTCACCAAGCTTTTGGGACTAATATGAAGTTAGTACCACATACCATCCACAGACTGACGGTTATTTTGAGAGAACCATCCATACCCTAGAGGACATGCTCAGAGCTTGTGTGTTAGAGGAGAAGAGTAATTGGTATAGGTACCTACCACTTATAGAGTTTTCCTACAACAACTATTTCCACAACAGTATAGGCATGACACCCTATGAGGCTTTGTATGGTAGGAAGTGTAGGTCCCCACTCTGTTGGTATGAGGTGGGAGAGAGGAATCTATTAAGTCCGAAGTTGGTCCAAGAGACCACAGATCAGATCAAGAGGATTAGAGAAAAACTTGTAACGGCCCAAAGCCGGCAAAAGGGTTATGCGGATAGGAGGAAAAATGACCTAGAGTTTGAGGAAGGAGAGCATGTATTTTATAAAGTAACTCTCATCACAGGTATTGGAAAAGCCATTAAAGCCAAAAAGCTAAATCCCAGATTCATTGGCCTCTTTCAAATCCTGTAGAGGATTGGTCCTCTTGCTTACGGATAACCTTGCCACCCCACTTGTCCAATGTCCATCATGTTTTCCACATATCCCAACTCAGAAAGTATGTTCATGACCCTTCACACATCATAAGCTCTAAGTTAGTACAATTAAGGGAAAACCTTATAGTTCCCACTAGGCCTCCACAAATTATTGACCTAAGTATCTAAACCTTGAGGAACAAGGCAATCCCGTTAGTGATGGTAATTTGGGAAGGTCAGACACTTGAGGAGGCCACTTGGGAGAAGGAGGATGATGTTCGTGCTCGATATCTGGAGTTCTTTATTTGAGGTAACCAAAACTGAAATAACCAATTTTGAGGACAATATTAATTTAAGGGGGGGTAGAGTTGTAATATCCCAAATTTCATAAAAATCCTTTTCATAAGTGAAATTAGAGATTTTCATAAAAGGATATAGGTGAAAGAGGGTTAAAATTAGTTTAAAAGAGCATAACATTTATCCTTTTTTCCCTCAAGCGAGAAATTGCCTGCTTGAGCGAGTGGGAATGGAAATTTGGAGTTTCCATTTTGTGAGATTTTCGCTCAAGCGAGAGAATTTTCGCTTGAGCGAAAATATCAGACAAAATGAGGTAAATTTCTGTTGATATTTTCGCTTGAGTGAGAACCTTCTCGCTCAAGAGAGAATGTCTCGCTTGAGCGAGAATGCGCGGATCTAGTTTTTTTAAAATAGAACTCAAGGGTCATTTGACCCATTCCTATACATTTCCTCTCAACCTTTTTGTGCCCTAGAAGGAGAAGAAAGAAGAGAAGGAGAAAAGAGAGCTTGGGATGATTCCTCAAGGAAGAAGGAGACCTAGTAACTCAACCTGATTCCCTCAAGATCTCTATTTCCCTACTCAAGAGGTGAGTGGGGTTCACCCACTCACTTTCATTTCGTATGAAATTCCCTAATGACCCCTATTCTCCTTTCCCTTTCAATTTGCTTGATTGTGATTGATTTTGAATGTGCCCTAGGGTCAATGTATGGTTTATGCAATGTATGCCTTGGTCTTTGTTCTAACCCTAGGTTTTTGAGGTTAGGGTTTGTATGAGTTGTTTATGATGAGGTTGTAACTAGCATGGAATTGTTTAATAGCATATATCATCATGTCCACATGTTTTACATCATGTATCACACATTTCAAACCCTATTCATATAAAGAGGAATTTCACGGGCCTTTGGCCAAGAGGAAAAGAGGTTTTCATGGCAAGATAAAATGTATTCATGATTGATTGCTAATAATCTATGAAGATTAATGGCAAGGTCTATATGGCCTTCAGGAGAGACGTTTCCTATTAGAGTGTGAGCTCAGATTTAGCCCCAGTTAAATGATACGACTCGGGTGATGGGTTAAACACAAGAGGACTAACCATTGCATATTATTGTTAATTGTGAATGTGTTGGTGATGAGACTGAGTATATGTTTGCTTGTTGCTTTATATTTGCTTGATTGCCTTCATTGTATGCATGATCACATTCACTGGGACTTTAGTCTCACCACACGTTTATGTAGAGCCAGCAAAATGGGCTGGCCCGCAAAAACGTAGGGTTTGGGCACCTAATTTAGAAGCCCGAATAACTCCCGGGATTTTTAGCCCAACCCAATAAAGCCCGCTACCCATAAAAAAACCCGCAAAAATGCCGGGTAGCTCGCAAAAACCTGTAAAAATATTGGGCTGCCTGCTAAAGGGTAGGGCTCAGGCACCTATTTTAGAAGCCCGAATAACTTTCGGGATTTTTAGCCCAGCCCGGTACCCGCATCAAGTCGGGCCGGGTAGCCCAAATTGAAAACTCTACATTTATGGGTTCATTTTAGATATGCAGGGTTCTCAGCCAGACACTTGACCAGAGAGCTTAGGAGCTCACAAGTGGACCATCCCACTTGTCTTTTGTTCTTTTGATTTCCTTTGATACTCTTGATGTATATATGTTGAATTTAACATGATTTCCCTAGTTACATAATTTGGGCCACTTGTTGGCATTTGGATTGTAATTATGAGTATATATTTATGATTTGAGCTTATGTAATTGTTAGAGTTACTTGAGTTCTTGTAAGTATGACGATATCGGTAATTTCACGAAAAATAATTCTGTAAATTTAGGAATATGCTTCCAATGAGCAATATTTCTAGGTTTATGGAATTAGGACCTTACAGGAGGCGCTTCATGCCATACTTTTGGAGTTCAAAAGTGGGATGTCTACAACAGGTAATTTTCCTAAACTTAGCCAAAATAGAAAAATCTAGTTCACTGTTAATCAAATTAGTTATTATGGTACTTTATATCTCTTTTTGAAACAAAGTGTACTCCTCATGATTGTCTCGATACCACTAATTATATTTTATAAATCTAAAATATTTATTATGAGTGACAATTAGTATTATCAATATGTATTTGACACATTAAGAGCTAGAGAAGCTCCCCTGTACTCTAAGGGCCTGTTTGGTTTACATTTTCATTTTCTGTTTTCATTTTGTTTCCTGATTTCTGAAATTTTACAAAGGAAAAACTGGAAATGCTGGAAACAACAATTTTTTGTTTCCAGCATTTCCAGTTTTTCCTTTGTAAAATTTCAGAAAACAGGAAACAGAAAATGAAAACAGGAAATGGAAATGGAAACCAAACATGCCCTAAAGTGTTATTTCAGTAATATAATCTCAGACCAATATAAATTTTCTTGTTAATCTTATTTTGAAAACGACAAGCCCAAATTATTTAACCATGCAAAGATATATAAAATTTGATCCAACGATACAATTTACTAAGTGACTAAAAAATAATATCAAAAGTTTCTTTAGTATTTTTTTTGGTTTGAATGTCAATGTCACAGTGTCAGAAGCCATTTAATTTGAATTTGGATTCCATCCAAAATAAGTTTTGTTAAGTTACAATTTTGTCCTTTGTTAATTGTCAGATATAAACTTGTTTGGTGTAAAGTGAAAATAATGTGATGAAAACTTTCTGTTTAAGTTTTTTAGGCTGTGTTAGGGATTTTAGTGTCTAACTTTCCCGATGTGTAAATTTATACTAGCAATTTAGTGGGCAAATTAGTACAAAATATGTAGATATTATTTAAATCATACATTTTTAAGCTTCTTGATATTCGAGGACTAGTTATTAGTTATTTCTTTCTCACAATATTTTATCTTGTTTTAGATCTGCAAGTTATATATGTGTGTCTATATATAGTAACTTGCTATTTGGTAGAATTTTGAAATGTGAGATACTGAAATATTTACCTGGGAGTTTTTTCAAATGGCATTATAGTTTCAGCTAGAGATTAACTACAAATTAACTATGGAATTGTCTGTAACTGCTCTACCATCTTCTTGTGATGTTGATCACTTTTACTGGCCATTAAAATTGCCACCATTATTTGCCACTAAAAGTCTTAGATTTTTCCCATCCTTTTACGGGGGTCTTTACCATCACCCCTTATAAATGTTGGTAAAAGTTTATATCGACATTAGATACACCAGCCATCGGTTAATTCCCAGTAAAAAATTTAATAGCCATTGATTTTTGTTGTAGTGATCGATGACCAAGACTATTTGTAAAACTCTTAAAATTTCCTTTCTCACTCTTTCTCAACTTTTTAGAGAGAGAAACACATACGCACATAACTTATTCCTCTTTTGCAATTGGAAACTTACACAGAGAATAAAGACACAAATGGTGATTGTTCGATGTTGAAGAGGTGAGAGTGCCAGATATCCACAACGTTAGTGCCTCCTCTACCCCAAAGAAAAAAGCCCTTTTCATTTGGGAAGAAAAGGTAGTCGCCTAAGAATTGCTTTTTTCTAGTCCCCTGATCTTGAGGAGCTCTTCTCTATTTTTTTTTTGTTACAGAGGAGTTCTTCTCTCTTATGCCTCTTCCCACTCACCCTCTGCATTAATTTTCCTTCTTTTTCTGCAATTTGCGGCTTCTGTTCCATTGGAATCATTATTCTCACTATTATTATTTATTTTTTGAGTATGTTTTGCCTATTTTCCTCTAATTTTCTAGCGAAGTTTGTGACTTTCATATCAGGGGTGCGCTGTTTCTTCTTCTTCTGGAACCCAGTACCCACACCCTTTCTCTCTAACTTCTCTCCTCATTTTCATCTTGCCATCGTTAAGTTCAAATATTGATGTTGGACATGTGAATTGTCATTCAAAATTAATAATTATATTAAAAAAAATTATATTCGAAAACTGATAGTTTAGTGATAAAAACAACATGTAAGAAGCATTCATTGGCTTTGTCATATTTTCATTCCATTTTGGAGAATTGCACAAGAGATTGAACTATGCTTCACTTATTTACATTGCATCACGTGAAGCGCCATTGTAACACTGTTGTTGATGCTTTATCAAAATTAGCCTTTTCAATTTGAAGCATGAATTGGATTGAAGGGTGTTCCTTTGCAAAGTCCCCTTTTCAATTTGAAATAGGTTGATGACTTTGTTTTGCTGCAATGAAAGCTCTACCAAACCTTAGAAAAACAAATTAAAATGAAAAAAATATAATTCAAGTAAATATAAAAAGAAGGGCATCTTAGCAAAATATTAAACTAAAATAATTTTTATCCCACTTATTTTAATGAGGTACCCTTGTAATATTTTAACTGGTACAACTAAGAAGGGTACAACTACCCAACAAAACTTAAAGGTATCATTGAATCACCTTTTATTATTTCATTCCCTGCAATTTTTTAAAAAAAGTCTCAACTTGATAATGATATTTTGTTAACGTAAACTAAAAAAAAAAGTCTAGCTTCCCGTGAAACTCATTTCCCTCATCTCTATATCTGAAAAATCGTTCCCTTTACAAAAGCCTCATCTTTGTTGTGAAAATCGTTTTTGCTGCCTACTCATTCTTCTATTCGTCACCGTAGCCACAACTCTCTCATAAACCTTTGTTGTCGTTGCAGTCCCAGCCCTCGTCTACGAAACCCTTGTCGGCGTGTTCTTGCATGTCCTGCTTTTTCTTGTTTCTGTTACTGTTCTCGTTGTCCTTGGTCACCGTCGCTGCCACTCTCCCTGTTCCTGTCATTGTCGCAACAACAAACCTCTGTTGTGTGGTTCTTGTCTCAAGTGAGCTCTTTACCTCCAATGAGGCCGAAGTTGTGAAATTTGGTACGAGACATAAAGTAGACGACTTGATCATGAGATCTTATGAAGAACTATTCTTAAAATAGTCCCTAGTCAAGAATCATCTTAGGACAACTTGATGCATTAAGACTAGTGTGTGAGTTTATTGATGATCACATATCAGGAATGGATATGGGATATCAAGTACTCACATAAGTACATATTAAGAGTAATGATGTACTGGACTGACCCGCTATAAGAACATTGCATGGTTTGTTAAATAAGTTTCATGAACGATTCTTAAATTGATAGTGTTATATGAAGTCCTTTAACCTGAAATCACTATGATTCCTACATGAGGAATTATATGTTTTAATATCATCAAATGTCACCTGTAATAGGGTGATTATAAAGTTGATTTTAGACATATAATAAATTATGTGGTGGAATGTGAATGACCTAGATGAGATTTGTCCCTCCTATGTAACAAGAGTTATATTTATGGGTCTCTTGATAGAGTTAGACTACAAAATGTATGTCCATGCTCAAAAGGATAAACATGATATGTTTATTTTCCTTGGGCATCAAGAAAAAATAAATTGAACTATACAAGAATGACACATTCCATGCACTTGTGTTCAATTAGATATTTGGACAAAGGGACAATTCATATAGAATATTTCACAAAATATGATACATCAAATTGTTGGCATTCTCAATATTTGGGCATTATTGATGTATTTCTAGATACCACTAACTATTTATGATATTAAATATAAAATATTTTATTTTAATATCATAATCAGATATTAGGAGAACCTATTGGGTCACACGTATACAACAAGCTAACTAAGAATGTTAGAGATTCTAATCGGATTAGAATAATAACATAATGGGTCATGCTCATAAGTGATAGGGTTAATGAGTGACAGTTAAACCCTACCCACCACTCTATATATATTGCATAAGATGCACAACCTAACATACATGAGTAGCCGCCCTTTACTTTCCAAACACTACTAGCAGAGGTGGGGATGGTTTCCTAGACACGACTGCAACTACCTCGTTTGCAATTTGAAAGATATGATAATCGATTTTTTTATAACGTCTTAATACATGTTTTCACAAATAACGTTCAAAAGAGGGGGAATCCAATTATTCCTCTGCACTCTGACCATGCTAGATTCCCTTTTGGCCAAACTATGAAATTAGGTACGAGAATGTGTGCTTATTAACCAATTAATCATGCATATATAATTTGTATTATATATTGTCCTATTAATTTTATTGATATATTGCCAGAGTTCGGAGATTTGTTTATATATATATATATATATATATATATATATATATATAGATAGAGAGAGAGAGAGAGATTTTGTCCTCACAGTTTAGAATTCCTGAATCCAATTGAAATGTCCAATGATTGTAAAAAACATATATATATATATATAAAAGAGTGTGCAAGTTGTTCTATTTTGGAGTAAAGAGGGAGGGAATGCACATTTTCTACCAATAATTGGTGCTTTTAAGGGGCTTAGCTTAGTTTAGTTTATTTGAGTTTAAGGACCCATGATCAAAATGTCATTGGGGCTAATCCAGGAATAATGATGGCATAAATACTTAACAAAGCAACTGTCTAAAAACGTAATTGTCGGTAAAAGTTTTACCAACGTTGCATTCACCAACTAAAATGTAATTGCCGGTAAAACCCTTTTGGTCGATTTTTACTGCTGCTAAAACCAAAATTCATTGCCTTTAAAAATCCTTTTCGTTCGATTAATCAGTTCAAGCATAAGTATATTACTATGTGGATTATTTTTTTAGCAACTTCTACCTCATCATTATTCTATAACCTTATAAGTTCTTGTTCAGTTCAATTTTGATAAGCAATATGCACTTATCTTGTTAAGGCGTCGAAATATGATAATAAAAGTTATTAATAAAAAGGGAAGTAACTTAATATTAAATTCAGATTTCTCCTAGTCCTTTAATTAATTGTTTATATTATTGTGAAAATCACAATTTAAGGTAAATTAAAGATGTTCTCCTATTTGTTTAGATACATAATCAATAATCTCACATGACCTTTTCAGTTTTCTAAGTATAAACTCTCAAAATCTTAAACCGTTTATAAATATAATCCGTCACTTAAAGCAAATAGGTATCTCAACTAATAGTAGGGATGAAACATGTCTCTTAAACACCAACTTTTCTAAAATTTGATTTGTCAAGTAAATACTCTTGCTACGGCGCACTCGAATGAGAGACTGACACCACAGACTAGGTGATGAGACGACCACTCTGACCGACGAAGAGGGCACCGAGACTATTATCGAGGTTGAAGGATTTACTATTCGAATGAGATGTTGCCGAGGGTGTAGTGGTTGCTGGTCACTAGATTCTACCACATGTTTAGAGGCCTTGGTTGTGGATGATAGGAAGACCTATCGGGTTTGAACTACCACTGGTTCTCTGTTGAGTATTTGATGTTCACATCCAAGAGGGGGCATTATTCTGATTTGCACAAGAGCTTGATTTGTGAATAACGGTCCCCAAATTGACATTGTCTTCAATCTTCAAATATACATCAATACATCAATTTATATATAGATATAAATAAATAACTACATGATTCAAAAATGTTTCTTACTTCTCCATTCTCTGAAATGTCAACTTCTTCAGACATCTTACTTAACCAAGTTATGGTATTATATTCCCAATGAGACAAATGAAAAAACCCTTGCACATTATCCACATAGAAAATTTAAACAAATTTTTCATTAAAAAAATTCCTATCAAAGAGTAGAGAAAAAATATTTTAAATTTAGTTCGAGAAACTAATTTCGAGTAAACAAAGTAATTTTAGGTCCATTACAAGGATAAACTTACACTAATATTGTTTATATACATTATATATATATGTATATACACGTGAAAAATTTACAAATATTTTTAAAACTAAATAACAGAAATTAATTATCAGTAATTCCATAAATATGATTCCGGTAACTACTGACAATTAAAATTCGATAGTTCTAGAATTTACTTTCTGATCAACCTCTTAAACGAAAAAAAAAAGACGATGAAATTCAGGGTTTAATGTTGCATTATTTAGGGTTGAATAAGATTATAACAATAATTTAATTAGCAATTAAATCACCATGGCTTAGGGTTTAAGTTCACTATCATATTAGAGAGAAAATAATTCAGAAGTCAAATAAAGAGTAAGTAATTTAGAAGCTTTGAATAAAATTATTAACGGGGGAGGGAGAGGTGGGAGGGAGAGAAAATGAGGATCGGTGGTATTATGGTGGGGAAGAGAGAAATAAGTTTAGATATTTAATATTTAAAAAAAGATATCTTAGGAAATAAAAAAATAGGATGTGTAGGATTAAAAAGGATGTGTAAAAATAAACTCCAGTAAAAAATATTGGCCCAATAGTTCTTTGGACCAAGTCTTCAATATTTGGATACGGGCTTAGAAGGCCGCAAAACAGAACCCGACCGGAGCTCACTCCTGCTTTTTCATCTTTCACTTTCAGCTGCTCAGTTCTGTTCTGAAAGACTGAAATTAAGTTAAGCACTAACTGCTGCAATATCCAAATAACCTTATTTTCCTAGTCAATCGTCAATTCCACAATGCATTTTCCTTCACTTTCTCAGCAACCAAACAAGTTCTGATTCTGCGCGCAGTTCAATCTGAAGAACTCTTCTTTGTCATGACCTGTTTCTCGCAGCTGTCATCGTTCACTGCTGCCATAGTCGGAAGGACCGCTCGAATCGTCGTCGCGAACCGCTCTCTAAACGGGTGTTCTTCCAGTTTCTCGTTCCCGAGACAATCATCATTTTCTGGTGTTAGGTCTTTGTGTTCAGAACTCTTGCTGACTCGGTGCTATTCCACACGAAAAGGTCGCAAAACAGGTTCTTCTCGGTTGCAAAAGGTGGAGCCTGATCCGAACATGGAGCAGGAGAAGGACGCTTTCTTTGTGGTGCGGAAAGGAGACTTGGTTGGAATCTATAAGAGTATCAGTGAATCTCAGGCTCAAGTTGGATCTTCTGTAATTCTCTTCCGAACCCCATTATATACTTTTTTTTTGTGTTCACGTGTGTTTTTTTTAATAGTTTATAAAATTTTGGAGCTTTTCATTGTTTTGAATTTTTATTGGCTAACAAGATTGAAGGTGAGAAAAATTTTTGATTGAAACTATAGAGTGGTCTTAGTGACAACCATTATGCTTCTGATCTTCGTGAGCATGATTTCCCATTGTTAGTTTTCAAAATTCCAATTGCCTTTTTTTTAATAAAGGCTGAAACTGTCACACAATAGCTATATGTGTAGTTATTAAGAATGGTCTGTTTGGTTTGCATTTTCATTTTCTGTTTTCATTATGTTTCTTGGTTTCTGAAATTTTACAAAGGAAAATCTGGAAACAGGAAATGAAAACAGGAAAAACATTTCCAGTTTTTCTTTTGTAAAATTAGCATTTCCAGTTTTTTCTTTGTAAAATTTCAGAAAACAGAAAATAGGAAATGAAAACAGGAAATCAAAATGCAAACCAAACAGGCCCTTATGGTGTTTTGTGGTTTTTGTTTTCATTTCCTTTGTCAAAACCGAAAAGTAATCTTCAAAAGTTCCTCAGGATGGAGAAAATTTTGTTTACATTTGTACTTTTGTAGTACCTATTCCCCACAAAATAACTGCCATTGTTTTATCTTCAAAATTTCATTCAAAAAAACTATTAAAAAAAACCATACATGCTAGATAACCGCTTCCTTCTGTGTGATATGATAGGTATGTGATCCTCCTGTTAGTGTATACAAGGGATATTCGTTGTCAAAGGACACTGAGGAATATCTTCTCTCGCATGGACTAAAGAATGCTTTATACACAATTAGAGCCTCTGATTTGAAAGAGGATTTGTTTGGCATGCTTGTCCCTTGCCCCTTCCAGGTAAATAGCTGTTGCAATGAGTTCAATTTACCCTTCTTTTTGATGAATGCATCATCTGTCAAAAAATAGGATGGGAAAAAGGTTACCATTTGCTGTGAGTTGAAGACATTCAATTACTGAAAACTTGTATGATTATATAAATTTCTTTAAGTACAACTTTTTCTTATCTATAATAAGTTTTTATCTTTGATGCATAAGGACTATATCCTTAACTATGAGTTGGAGACATTTACTAATTCCCAATGCAAGAGTAATTTGAATTGATAACAGAATGTACTGTCAGATAACATAGATATCTTTTACATTCATGTTAGCAGCATATTGGTGATTGATGGGAGTAATTCCTAATTTTGGTATTCTTGCAAGCAAGACAATATTATATATAGAATCCCTTAAAAATGTTATAACTTATGATGCATTTTCAATTATTTACTAGGTTCAGTTCCTTCTTGATTACAAAATTGTAAAGCCCATTTTGTGTTTACATTGTAAAGAACTATGTAGTAGATAATAATATTTTTTAATTGAAAAAATTTCAGATAAAGATAATATTCTATATTATAGCTGGCACGTATTGTTCCCTTGACTTATGCTTTCTCCGTATATACCTTTAAAGAAGTTCAAGATTTGTTAATCAAGCAAATCAGAAGATTTATTATGTCTCAGGATCCTTCTTCTACAAAAGGGAGCACAACAAATGAGGATGTATCTAAAAAGAGATCTGTGGGAGAGCTTGGACAAGATAATCTGGTAAGTTTAACACAATTTGGAGCTATAATATGCTTATCAGGAAGATAACGATCCAGGGATTGTATATCTGATTAGTAAGGTGTTATATTTGACAGTTTCTTTATAAATTATCAATTTGTTATCATTTTCATATTGGGAAAAGTATGTAATATCCATATTATTTTGGATAGCTGAGAGATATGCTTATGACACTCCTATATCTCTACCTTGTATTCTTTCAACTGTATTTCTAATCCTAACTTTGTTATATAATTGACTGCATAGAATTCTTTCATAAAATGGAGTCTTATAATGGCTGTCAAACATTATATACACAATATAATAATAGAGTCAAGTGTGATTGATGATATTGTGTGTATGTCAGTAAAAGTTTAAGTTAATAGGTTTGGGTCAATGCTTGGTAATAACTTAATAAAAGTATTATGGGACTATCAGCTACATCAGATACTACACTCAACATTTTCAGCAAGAAATCTCCACCTGAGAGTCTAATATTTGATGACATTCAAGAAAATGTGGTGATCTAAGTTGTTAATTATCTTCATGCGTCGATTCTTACTAACTGGTTGCACTATCCAAACTTGTTTTTTATTGCAAATGTTTTAATAAATTTGAGGTATTTCTTTGTTTTCTCAGCAGAAAGTAACTAATCTGACGTCCAGCACTGAAGAACCCTTGAGAAAGCAAGTCAAGTTAGATCATGCCGCCGTGGCTGGTGCATCTTCACGTGAAACTGTAAGTGGAAACCACTCTGATGCTCATGTATGCAAAAGTATTCTTGCTTGAGGCTAACCGCATTTCAACAACAATTATTGCTGCATTGACTCCATAATCCATATGCAGATGTTCCGTGAGTATGTTGATCAGTAAACTAATGGGTCATAGTCAGGGCCAAGTATTGGTGCTGAATGATGTCAGTGCTACTTGGGTCCTGTCATTGCACCTTGAAGATGATGCATAAAGTATTAGCTAAAATGAACATAACCCCCTACCATTATAGGTCTCTTGCATAAAGAGAAATGCTGATTCCTACGTGCTCATTCTGCAAAAACCGTATATGGAGAGAACGTGGCCTGATTTTCACCAAACTGTTCTTTTATTCTTTAAATTAGAATTTGTCCACTGAAACACAACCACATCAATTTGTGATGGATTGTACAAAAATTTTTCTTTTCATGTAGCAATGCACTTGCAGAAAATTTAGCAACTTGACTCCCTAAACTCACAAAACATGCAGAGTAGTGTATATTCATCCCCTGGTTTGGTAAGTTCAAGGAGTCAAGCAGCTGAGATTTTAACCTTAAGGTTTTGTGCATTTGACTTATATAGTTGAAGCCTTAACAGGGTTGCTTGCAGTTTATCCTAAACTATTGGGATACAATCAGGGATAATTGCATTATTTCCTACTCATCATTGTAATTGCAGACAGAAGTTTTATAGGGTGGTCACTGGAGGCTCTCTAGTTGCTATTGTTGATTTTTATCATAAAGTTTTGAATGAAATCTTTTTATTAATGCTTTACATTTCATTTACTTATTTGATGTTTTTAGATTTCTCATATGCTAGTAAATAAAACCTAATCTTCATAGTCGTCTATCCTTGTGCAGCAGACTTGTCTTCTTGAGTTTGATGGTGCATCAAAAGGAAATCCTG
The DNA here is from genome assembly GCA_026901365.1 of Sesbania bispinosa. Lineage (NCBI taxonomy): Eukaryota > Viridiplantae > Streptophyta > Magnoliopsida > Fabales > Fabaceae > Sesbania > Sesbania bispinosa. The sequence continues at coordinate 374,906 of QLOH01000247.1, forward strand.
GAAAAGCTGGTGCTGGGGCTATTCTACGATCTAATGATGGGAATTTGGTATGCATTTGATGTTTCTAAGCCTGTGCATCATTTTCATACAACTACTGATCTCTTTAACTATTATTACTTTAAAGATTTGTAGGTTGCGTGAAGGTGTGGGTATAGCAACATGCAATGCCGCTGAATATCGTGCAATGATATTGGGAATGAAATATGCTCTTAAAAAGGGATTTACTGGTATTCGTATCCAGGGTGACTCTAAACTTGTTTGCATGCAGGTTGGCCATTTAATATTCTTCTTTCTGTTGGTTAACTTTAACATGATTAAATGTTCAATAACATAACCCCCTTCCTCCACACAAAATTGTTACATTTTTTAAAGTATATTTTTGTTGTTTCATAAGTTTTTGCATGATATAATTCTTTTCCTTCTTAGAATATATGAAAAACATCTTATAATATCTTGATTGTCTTTTAAAGTAATTGAGAGTAACTTGGATTATATCTTAGGATTGGTTTCCATTTTTCCTTATATAGCATCATTTGTGTCCTTATTTAATTAGGATTAAGAGTATAACATTAGTATAAATAAGGATTAGTGTTTTATCTTCTCTATAACATCCAACATATCATTCACGTCATGATATTATGAGTATTCCTTTTCCTCCCTCTATACTTCAAGGACTAAACCTTATAACTTCAACAATAACCAAAGTGTCTCAAATGTTTACAGGCTTATATATAAGTCTCACACTTGTGCTACTGCATGAAACAGATTGATGGTTCATGGAAGGTCAAGAATGAGAACTTGTCTATATTGTATAAGGTGGCAAAAGAACTCAAGGATAAATTTGTGTCATTCCAGATCAATCATGTTCTAAGGGTAGGTACAGTTTACTGAACTATTGGTATATATGAAATATTTTTGGGCTTTATATTAGTAATTTTTATTGAATGAGTTAATCTTGTAAATTGTCTAAAGAAGGAGAAAGAAGTGTTTGCAGTTAAACTGTAAAAAATTTTGAAAAGGTAATAGTGCCTTTGTTAACTTTTTTAGGGGTTCGATTTTCCCCTTTACTTGAAAGATTTGTTTGTATGAAGCAAAAATTAATTGCTGGAACCTGTTCAACCTAAAGGTATTATCTATTAAGCATTTAACACTAAAAAATCAATTAGATGAAAATAGCATTTGACAGACAAACAGAAAAAAAATGGAATATTCTGTTAGTGGAACCAAAATATATTTTTACAGCAATGCTATTTCATTTGAAGAAATTGCTATGAAGGTGAGTACGAAAAAAAGATAATGCATAACAATACATTACTAGGTCCTTGTAAAAGTTGTCTTGAAAGTAATTTGCATACCCCACTTACATACACAACTAATCACATTTATTTAAGCAACTTATCTGAAATGTTTTTCATACCAAAGGTCATTTTTCTAATTCTCAACCTCATGTTCTATTCTGTTCTATTATTAAAATGCGCCGAACATAGAATATAATCTATATGTTACATTTCATCTGGTTATAGCATGTCTACCAAACGTTATATATTGTCTCCTTCATGGTACATATCTGTTTTCATTGAATTCTATAAGCACATCATCCTCTTTTCTGGTTGACTTTGTTTTGTCAATTTGTTGATGACTTGATGGGAATTATTTTCCAGGTGCTAATTTCACTCGATAAACTTGGCTACTAAATTAAACTATGTCCTGAGTCTCCTTATTTTATTAATTTGATTGGGAATTTTTTGTTTTTTCTTTTAGGATAAATCACTTCTTTCTTTTGTGATTTTCTGTGTTAGGATGAGATCATCCTTATTTAAATCTTCTATCTGGGCAAAAAGTCCCTGATGCTTTTATCTAAGTGCTTCTTTGAAAATAATTTTTTGTTTCCCTTGTCAAGAACTTCAACTCCGAGGCTGATGCTCAAGCAAATCTGGCCATCAATCTTGCTGGTGAGACTTTCAGAATGTTTAATATTTGTTTAGCTTTAATGTACATGTATCTCTTCATGTGTATATACGTGTATTCAACTTTTCTAAGCTTTCTCTGCTTCTACAGATGGCCAAGTCCAGGAAGAGTGTGCAGAGTAATTTATTCATGGCAGTTGCTGGCTACGTTTTGGGTTTGTGGCAGAACACCTGCAATTTACAGATTAGTGTCAGCGTTCTTTCATTTATCAGTGATCCAATTGTTTAACAATCAAACCCAAGATTCAATGAATTTGAATTAGTGCTCTATCACTTGTCAAGTGCATTTGGCTAATATTTTCTAGCACTCAGGCTGAGTATTGACCCTCAGCAGTCAGCAGTGATAGTAATTTTTAACTTCATTCCATCAAATTTTTTGGAATGGAATATTCCCTTTAGCCACATGAAGTTGGATTTTGTGATATTCATTCTGGGGCATATGGAAGATCAGAAACGCTTACGGTCTATTGTAAACACGACTCTTGTTTAATTGACGATAATATTATTATACCTCGTAGCTGAAAGTGCTGTTTTATTTCTTGTAATATTAATATTGTTACCATGCATAAAACAGTACTGTAAATATTACCTAATGAAACCAACCTTCATAAATATGGCATATGACTATGATTGTGCATGGATTTGGATCAGCTTATTTAGATACCACTCGCTGCCTATTGTTGTCATTGGCGTTTAGTGCTTTTGGATTCGTAAAAATAAACAAATAAATAAAACACTGCCCTCGAGCTGCAAAAGGAAAAATTCTGATCTAATTTTATTATCTGCTAAGAGACTTTATTGAGGCCAAAGCCATGGACGTCAATTTTTTGTTGTGTACAAGCAAATAGTATAGTAGTGAGGGGGTGGTTTTAATTCTGTAATTATTTGCAATGAATTCCAAAATATTCTCTCATTATATGGATAGGAACTGGGAGTGGGATCTTTATTTGCTAGCTTCGTATTTGAAATGAAACAATACTATCACCCAAAATACTCCTGGCTTGGCAACAAAATAGAAAATACTTGATATCAAATGCAGTCATATTTAACATTTACTTAAAAACGGTTTGTGAATTAACTAATGATTTAATTGGAAGGAACTGGAGTCTCTTAAGGATATGATTAGGGATGATAATGGATATTTGTAAAAATTACTTATCACAAATAGAATAATCATTTGCCTAAATGGTATGATTATGAATATGGGTAATTAGTAATTACTGGCAATTTTTTTTGAGTATTAGCGGATGTATGGGAATTATAGTATCCATAAGTTAAATAATTATATTTATAATGTTTTGTAGTTAGGATTGGATAATCTTTGAATGTTTTATCAATTGAGCTAGTAAATTTTTTTAAAAGCAATGCTTGATTTTTACTTATCTATCATATTTTATAGTTAAGTAATGTGTGAGTGTGGATGTGATACGAAGTAAGTATTAATGTTGTTATTTATGTATATATTGATATTTTATTAACAAAAATGGGTATGAGACGAGTATCTTACGCATTGTCATTCTTACATGCAATTCTAGGTTAGATTTTAGAACTTGTGTATGAAAAAGAAAAAGAAATTAATCTCTCCGCTATGGGATTAGAGGATACTTTAAAAAAAATTGACTTGAGATATTTTTCCGTGAATGTTTACACTTGTCGATAATGGTGGGGGATTAAAGTGAGTTGTACCGCTTAAGCATTGATAATGATAAAAAAAAAGAAAGAAAATAATAATTATACAAAAAAATTCTAGATCAATAAATTTTGGTATCGTTTGCTGGAGTGGCTCAGTAGTGCATGATAATTATACAAATTAAAGCTATATCAATAGTGGTTTCATCTGCTGGAATAGCTCAGTTGGTTAGAGCGTGTGGCTGTTAACCACAAGGTCGAAGGTTCAAGCCCTTCTTCTAGCGGTTTTAATTTTGAAATTTTTAACATTTGGGCATTTTGCTTGTTGTTTCGGACAAATTCCTCAATAAATATTTAGACTTATGACAGACTCGGATGAGCATTTTTCAATCATTTTGTTGCCGTTGTCTCATACTTTTCATGTGATCCTCATCAGGGGTGAACGATCTAATTGCTGTTACCAGTACCTTACTCACTACGGAGGGTAGCGTTTCTAGAATTTCCGTTTAAAACGTGGTTTTAAAAAGTAAACCAAACAAAAACCGGTTACAAAATGCTACAAGCCAAGTTATGCATGTCCAGCAACATCTTTATTTTATCTTGCAGTCTTCAGCAACAAAAATTTGTAAATTTGAAGTTATGAATGCTCCAACCAAAATCACTTTTACCTCATCCAAATTGCAAATATTTTTATTTCAGTAATAATATTCTCGAAATTATATTACATGTACCACAAATGCCTTCAAGATGATGTATTCTGAAAAATCATTCTATATTCCAAGATTTATACAACCCTAATCTTATTGAACTTGTTATAATGTCATATACTAAAACTCTCAACGCTTCACCTAAGCTTGATCTTTGTTATGAGTAGTTCAACTTTTTCAGTGTTTTCAAGTAAAAAAATATTGCAATATTAACAATGTTAAAACGGGATTGGAAAAAAGCATCATCATTATGTTCCGAATCCTAAGTTCCTTTCCTTCCCAGCACTGCTGTAGCCTAGCCAGTTGAAACAGCACAGACAGGGTTTGAAAATAAATTTTGAAAGTAAGACATAAAATACAGGTTAAAAAATGTGCCAAATGCTTCAGCCAGCGTGTGCTTAAAATAAGCAAATAATTACGCTTCTATATGTATTTTTTTCAACAATCATTCTAATCTTTACGCATTTTCTTGTCCATCTTAAGAGATAATAAATATCAAAACTGCTCATTTACCTCTTCCAAAACATAAGCACCACAGTTGTTAGAGAACTAAGTGATTAACAATTTAACATACAACAAGAGGTACTCTATCAGTTGCTATCACCACCTGTCCATTCTTTCCAGTCCTTGTCAACATGATCTTGGGCCCACTTGACAGCAGCACGTGCAGCTTGTGGCCCTCCAGGCAAGCCCCTTTCATTTACGGCATCAGCCATGTCAATGAAACAATCCACCAAAAGTGTGCCAGGACCTCCATACTCGGAATGTAAGAAAGTGCTAAAAACCTGTTCAATCCAATGAATAATCACAGAATTCACACCCAGCAAGGTAAATATGGACTTTATTTCACTAGACAACTCAAGCTCAAGAAATAGCATTGGTGTGCAAAGAAAATCCACACAGAATAAATAAATACCTTAGTGGATCAAACACAACACTGAACAGATATTTTATGTGCCAAACAAAGGTAGTGGAGACAGGCTGCATCTAGTTTGCTTTTGAAATGTATGTTGTGTGACACAATCATATTGAAAGACATTCAAGCAAATATGAAAATGCATTGAACCCTTCCAATGAGTAAAATATGGAAATATTGATATCATAGACAGATAAAACTCTCTTCCTCTTCTTCCCCTATTCTCTTTTCCTAGTTGTTGAAAAATCCTCATATTATTGACCCCTAGTTGTATATACTTTGTTGCAAGATGTTCAACTCAGTGATTGTAGAATTCTACAATCAGCTAATGCCTATGGATGAGATAAACCCACGCTGCAAATTTTTTGCAAACTAAAGTACTAGACAACCAACCCTATTTTATTCTCCATCCCATAATATTAGAAAATAGGAGCTCCTTTGTTGTAAGAAATGTACTATAGATTTCTCTAACACAGACATAAAAATCTCTTCCAAATTCAGTAAGTTCTGTAAAAGCTTACTTCACAAGCTGAGCTCTACCTGAAGGTAATTGTTCTCATTACTTTAGTGGCAAAGATCAGAAAAGCCACAATCTAAACCAGTAAACATCAATGCAGGATCATTCACAATTTACTTCAACAATAAAGGTGAACACATCCAAAGCAGGGTGACAAAGAATGCACTTAACAAAAGTTTAGCATGCTGACGAATCAGACTGATCAGTCAGTCACTGATATAATATAATCAATTAATCATTAACCTTATTTCCATTCCCTATTTTCATCAGAGTCATGTACAGGAGACCTTTCAAAGATGGGATCATTCCCAAGACTAATATTTTTTTATGCAATACCATACGTATCCTCCATGGGAGACAATGCTGTTCGAGTCTGGTAAGACCTCTATGAGCGCTCTCCCTCCTAGTATCTAATGCAACTACATACCCGGGCTCGAACCCAAACCACTGGTTAATCAGCCCCTGCCAACTAATACACCTACTCGGTGACCTTATGATAAATTATCATGAAATCTAATGCCTCAATCCCCTATCAATTTTAATAAATATTGTATAACTGTCTTGGTTCAAAAATGAAAATTTTACTCTCGCTATTCATTCCCTCCCAAATCCTCCATTCAAACATTCATTCACTAAATGAAAACAAAATTCATTGCCCAAATCAACAAAAAGCAAAACCCAGCAACAAAAATTCTTCTAGACAACCAAATCAGCTAAATCAAAGTGCAAGGGGCACAAAAGCAGGAAACCCACCTCTGAGCAAACTCCTACAACTTCTTTAACGGATTCTCCATAGATATCTTTCTTTGAAAGCTTCTTGAGAAGGTGGCTTTTGAATTTTTCCGTCTCCTGAAGCGCACAAAGAAAAGAAAAGAAAAACAAGTGGGAAATGAAGTTAATTAATGACTTAATGAAGTGACAGAACCCAAAAATGGAAGAGAAAACTCACGGCATCTGCAAATTCAGGAATTGGGTCAGGGAATTTGTACTCAGCGGCTCTAGTAACGAGTCGTTTTGTGGATGAAAATGGTAAAATTGCGACCTTTCCATATAGAGAAGGAAAGGAGAAACGTTGTTTGCATTTGGTAGAGGTTGAGTTTGAGTGAGTGTGCGAGAAGCATAACGAAGAAATATGGGTGGAAGGGTAAGAAGAAGAAGGAGAAACAAGGAGGGATGCAAGAGCCGAAGTTGAAGTCATATTCAAAACCGCTTAGTAAGTAGTTCTTTATCCTGCGAAGGGCTAAGCTGAAATACCTCGCTTCGCTTGCTTAACTTAACAGAGGATTTATGTTGTGACGAAATAAGAGCAAAACCGTAAATGGAATGAATATATATGACTTCAGTGCTCAAATGTCAAATGAACTAAAAACTGCACGTGATGATGATCCTTGATGTGTTTCTTGACCTTTAAAACCAGCTAATTAACTTATAAGGGTTAAACGTGTTTCAGGTGTCTCAAAAATTAGTAAAAATTAGATTTAGTCCCTTATTTTTAAAACCCGTGTTTTAAGTTCCTGTTTTATTTAAAATACCCGAAAATAGCCTCGGTCCCTAACTCTATTAACATTCCGTTAACTGTGTGCCCAGACAGCTTCTTACTCAGCAAACATAAGGTTAATATAGTCATTTTATAATTATGAAGACAATGAAGTGAACCCTAGACTTAATTCGTTCACCGTCCATTCCTTTTACTCTAGTTCTCTGATTATCTGATTTTACCCCTTTTACTGCTCATCAAATTGCTATGTGAAGAAGGAATCTTGATGACAGGAATTGCCAAGGACCTAGAATTGAGCAAAGCAAACCAATTAGAACCAAAATTAAGCAATTAAAATGCAAATATAGGTGCTGGAACAACAGCTATATTCACGTGGAAAATGAAAGAAAGTGAAGGAAAATGAAAGAAAAATGGAGAGGAAAAGAAGTGGAAGATCGCCACTGATGCAAGTCCTTTCTTGCAGCAGATAAGATCAATCGCCAGTCGCCACTAATTCAGGAGAATTAGATAAGACTCATCCATGGTTTAAGCAACAACCACCAAGCACACTCAACTCACAAGGGAGGAGATTCTCAACTGACAAAGAGGAGAAAAATGGGCATAATGCCTTTACTTCAAAATTCAATGTTTTTTTACATGAGGGAGAGCTCCTTTATATAGGAGAAGGAGGGGGAAGGGGCGGCCTACTCTAGGCGATGTGGGACTTTACAAGGAAAAGAAAAATAAGAAAAGAAAATAAAAGATGAGTGAATACTCATCCAAGGTGGGATTTGAACCCACTCCCCAAGAGGCTCCTAGCTCAACTATGACTTAGCCATTAAAGCCATGTCCCATGCGCCCCACTCTTAAGGAAAAAGGGAAAAGATGAAATAAAACTATCCTACATGGGAATTGATCCCATGACCTCCTATACCTTGTAGCAAGGTGACCCACTAACCATTAAACCCAAGGGTAGGGGCGCCCAAGGTAGGAGAAATTACATCAAAATAGAAATGTCCTAGTCTAGGGTGGTGCATAGGACCATGTGTCCTATTCCTGGGTCAAGGTTGTCCTTCTGTAGGGTAGTGGTGTCCTTCTGTAGGGTAGTATCCCTAAAAATGTAGGTCACCAACTTTCCCATCTCTTCCTTAATCTTCTTAGCTCGTCCTCTAGTCATTGGTCCAGTGATATCCTTGACCGCTTCAGTAGGAGGCTGTTGTTGTGCTATGTCATCATCCCCTCCCCCTTGCGGAGGATTTGACCTCAAATCTGGATAGTCATCTCCTACATCAAAGAGAGAGAGAGATCAGAAACATTGAAAGTAGCACTTACACCATACTCACCAGGAAGATCAATTTTGTAGGCGTTATCATTTAAGTGCTCCAAGACTTGAAAGGGTCCATCACCCCTAGGAGAGAGTTTGGATTTCCTTTCATTTGGGAATCTTTCCTTGCGGAAATGAACCCACACCCAATCCCCAGGTTCAAATATCATCCGCCTACGCCCTTTGTTAGCGGCCTTTGTTTGGGAAGCCAATCTGCGCTCAATATTAGCCTTTACTCTAGCATGAAGTTTCTTAATAAACTCGGCCTTAGCTTTACCATCTTTGTGCTCCACAAAAGAAGAGTTAGGGATAGGCAAAATATCAAGAGGAGTTAAAGGGTTAAAACCATAAACAATCTCAAATGGAGTATGCAAAGTAGTAGAATGCTTGCTCCTATTATATGCAAACTCTATATGAGGTAAATATAAGTCCCATGATTTTAAACTCTTTTGAACCATAGCCCTTAATAATGTGCCTATTGTCCTATTGACAACCTCTGTTTGTCCATCAGTTTGTGGGTGGCATGTGGTAGAGAACAGTAATTTGGTGCCTAGCTTGTGCCATAGTGTGCGCCAGAAATGACTAAGGAACTTAGTATCTCTATCAGACACTATGCTTATAGGTATGCCATGTAAGCGTACTATTTCTCTAAAGAAAAGATCAGCAATTTCTTGTGCATCATTTACCTTTTGGCATGGAATGAAATGTGACATCTTTGAAAAGCGATCCACTACTACAAAGATTGAATCCTTTCCTCTTTGGGTCCTAGGTAATCCTACAATAAAATCCATGGTTAGGTCTAACCAAGGTCCTTCAGGAATAGGGAGAGGAGTGTAGAGGCCATAGGGATTTACCTTTGATTTGGCACTTTTACATTTTATACACCTATCACAATGTGCTTTAACGTGTGTGCTCATATGTGGCCAATAAAAGTGTTCTTGTAAAATCCCTAAGGTTTTGGGTACACCAAAGTGTCCCATAAGCCCTCCCTCATGGGCTTCCTTAACCAAAAGCTCTCTAATGGAGCAATGGGGAATGCACAACTTATCCCCTTTGAAGAGAAACCCTTCATGCCTATAGAATCCATCTTTTGCCATTATTTCACAAGCTTGGTACTTTTCGGCAAAGAAGGAATCATGCTCATATAATCCCTTTAAGTTTTCGAAACCAAGTAGTTTTGCATCTAAGGTAGCTAACAAACTATACCTCCTTGAAAGAGCATCAGCCACTATGTTGGCTTTTCCTTTCTTATACTTGATGACATAGGGAAATTGTTCAAGAAATTCAACCCATTTTGCATGTCTTTTGTTAAGTTTCCCTTGTCCCTTAATGTACCTTAAGGATTCATGATCAGTATGTATCACAAATTCTTTAGGTAGGAGGTAATGTTGCCATGTTTGAAGTGCCCTCACCAAAGCATAAAATTCTTTGTCATAGGTGGGGTAATTCAACATTGCACCCTTGAGTTTTTCACTAAAATAGGCTACAGGATGTCCATCTTGCATTAAGACAGCTCCTATTCCTACATTAGATGCATCACACTCGATTTCAAAGGATTTAGAAAAATCTGGTAGTCTTAAAATGGGAGCTTGCATAAGTTTTTCTTTGAGTTCTTTGAAAGCATCCTCTTGTGCTTTCTCCCACTTAAAACCCACATTTTTCTTAACCACTTCATTGAGGGGAGCAACTATTGTGCTAAAGTTCTTGACAAACCTTCTATAGAAGCTTGCCAAACCATGGAAGCTCCTCACATCTCCCACGGATTTTGGGGTGGGCCATTCTTTGATGGCTTTGATTTTCTCTTCATCTACTTGAACCCCTTGAGAGTTAATGACATAGCCTAGGAAAGTGACACTTTCTTTATAAAAAATACATTTTCCAAGATTAGCAAATAAGTGTTCCTTTCTTAGTGCCTCAAGTACATCTCTAAGATGATTGATGTGATCTTCACAGCTTTTGCTATAGACAAGTATATCATCAAAATAAACAACCACAAACTTGCCTAAGAAAGCTCGAAGCACATGATTCATTAATCTCATGAACGTACTTGGTGCATTAGTTAAGCCAAAAGGCATAACTAGCCATTCATACAACCCATATTTTGTTTTGAATGTCGTTTTCCATTCATCCCCTTCCTTGATTCGAATTTGATGGTAGCCACTTTTTAAATCAATTTTTGAAAAGATGCAGGCTCCATGTAATTCATCAAGTAAATCATCCAATCTTGGAATGGGATGCCGGTATTTGACTGTTATGTTGTTAACAACACGGCAGTCAGTACACATTCTCCATGTACCATCTTTTTTTGGTACAATGATAACAGGAACATCACAAGGACTGAGAGATTCCTTGACCCAACCCTTACTAATTAGTTCTCCTACTTGTCTTTGTATTTCCTAGGTTTCAACTGGATTTGTCCTGTATGCTGGTCTATTGGGTAGAACAGCACCGAGTATGAGATCTATTTGGTGCTCAATTCCTCTAAGAGGTGGTAATCCACTTGGGATATCTTTTGGGAAAATGTCCCCAAATTCTGCTAAGAGATCTCTTATGTTTGGAGGAAGATCAAGAGCGATCAAGGGATCTTCTTCTTCTTCTCCATTGGTTTCCTTACTAAGTAGTAGGAACCAAGGTTCTTCTTTGGTGGCTTCTTTTTTTATCTTACTTTTCTTTATTACGTGAATCCTATTAATCTCTTTTTCTAATTCCTTTTCTATTTTTCTAGACTCTTCCTCTTTTTCCTTGTCTATGATCTCTTTAAGTTGGATTTGGTCTTCTCTAATTTCACTAGAGGTCATAGGCATTAAGGTGAATTTAACCCCTTGGTGGCGGAACCTATAGGTGTTGGAATACCCATCATGCTTCACCCTTCTCTCATATACCCATCAAACCAAACTAATACTACCCAATTACTTCCATTTGTAGCTATAGTCACCTAAACATAACCCAATCGTTATAACCCAATTTTTGGTAACTAAACTCAGCTAAGTTGGACAATCACACTTAAATGCAAAAACTAAACACAACCCAACTGTCACAACCCAATTCATAATCAGCAAAACTAGACACATCCTTCCTTTCTTCCTCTCATCTGTGAGCTTCCTGTTCAGCTTTCCATTCTTTCTTTTTAGCTCCTCTGCTTCGACATTCAACCGTTTAAACTCTTTTGCCAATCCATCATCGCCCACAACATCATCTTTTAGATTCATATCCTCATCAAGCCATAGAAAAAAATTGCAGGAACCGGGTGTCCGCAATTGAGAAGAAAGACATGGAGTGGTCAAGATATGATACTAAACTAAAAGAAATAAAAGAACCCAACAAAGTATATTTATCCCCCAGTTTCTGCATCTCCATAAAGCTCTTCCAAGATTGCTTGGCGTCTTTGAAGTAAGGACAATCAACTCTTCTCCGCGTCAATAATACCTCACCCTTAAACGCACGAAAGAGGTTGAAGATCAAGACGTGATAAATGCTAAATTAATGATAAATTTCTATATAATTACAACACTTATCAAGGGTAAAATGTTAAATTTATTCCCCAATTTATCTCTTTTTAGTTTAAATTGCAAATCTTGTGAATATTTAATTCAAATTTGAATTTGATGCTATTTTGATAAGAAATCTGTTGATTTTGCAGATAAAAAGGAAAGTTTTAAATGGAGTAACAAGATAGCAGCAAATAAGGATAAGATCAAGCAAAAGATCAAGCTAAAAAGAAGGAAATCAGGAAAGCGAAGCAAATAAAGATAAGATCAACAAGAGATCAAGCCAGAAAAGAGGAAATCAAGAAAGCAGAAAATGGAAATCTGCGCTGAGCGCAAGTGGAGCGCAGGAATTAAATTCCTCTCTGTTTCCTGTGCTTCATTTGTGCTGAGCGCAAGATGGAGCGCATGAGTAAGAGATTCTAATTTCCAAAAGATCAAAATGAGATCTCAACAGGCTTTCCAAAGTTCTATTTAAAGAACCTTTTGCAAAAATCAGAGGAGACGACGGAGCAGAGCTGGAGCTAGAGAAAAGTGTGACAGTCTCTCGATTGGTTTGTAATGGCTACCATGAGTAGCTAAACTCTCCTTTAGGATTGAATGTAGTCGATTCAATCCCCAATTGTATTTTGATCCCTTTTGTTATTTAGGAATCACTATTTTTATAATATATTGGTATTTTTTATCCTGTTCTTAATGCTTAGCTTCCGTCTTTGTATCGGAGTTATGATATGATTTTATGGGGCACACTGGGAAGTGGTTTTATGAAATCAGGAGCGAGTTCTTGGGAGCCTAGGAATAGGGATCTTGAATTCTGATTTGGGTAAAAATTACTCAATAGAGTGAATACCTAGGAATAGGGTTCAACTATTGATGGCTATTAACAACTGATCTTAAAGCTAGGCAATTCGATTAAGCAGCCAAGAAATTGGTGTTTAGGGGGTTGTTCTAAGGATTTCATATTTGAGGGATCTTTATGAATGAATTTTATTTGGGCTTCAATAATTATAATTATAAATTCTTAGATTTCATTGGTTTCCAAATACAAGAGGGGTGCGATAGATGAAGTTCAATCCTAGTTCCAGTAATTTGCTCAACCTCATCCCAATTTCTTATTCTTTCTTTTACTATTGCAATCTACACAACAAACACCTTCTCTCACTTGATAAGTGTGACCACTAGGATTTACATTGAACCGTTCCTTGTGGATACGATAACCCTTTTACTTACTATTATACTGTTGTGATTTTGGTACGCTTTCCAGAATTTCAACAAGACGCGCAATGTCCCTGTCCCTGACCCAGACCTCGCATGTTTCATTCTGTCTGAGTATCAACCACTGACCTTCTTCTCTTTTGCGATGAGGTTGCTCTCTGTGTTAGGTCTGTGCGCAATGGAGATGGCCTCTGCTAGGGTTCCAAATTGGGGCAAATCACACAGGTTTTTTCTGAAATGAATTCATTGATTTTATGTAAAAAAAAATTATTGTGTTATTAAACTTAACAGAATGTTAACAGAGTTAGGGACATGGACCATTTTCAGGTATTTTAGATAAAGCATGGACTTAAAACACTGATTTTAAAAATGAGGGACTAAATCCAATTTTCGCTAATTTTTGAGGGACCTAAAACACATTTAACCCAACTTATAAATAAGCTAAGGTTATTGGATAAGAATTTTCCGATTTTAATTCTTAAAAATTTTAAATCAAATTTTTATGACTTAGAATAAAATATTAAAGACATTTTCTTGTGATAAAATTTAAAAACTATAAAAAAAATTAATTTTAAATTATACAAATTTGATTTCTATTAAATAAAATTGAAAATTCACAATTACCTCAAAGAGAATTAATTTATTAAATGTACTAGTATTTAATATATGGAGGTCTTTAAACTAATTAATAGATGTGAAATGATATATAAAATATGATTATATAATTTTTATATAAAATTTGTTTTATACTCAAAAGCATATATTTAAGTAATTATAGTTTTAAATTTGTTAATTAAATTTAAATTTTATTATTTTTAATTATCAAATATTAAATTAAAATTTAAAATAAATAGTGTAATAATTATAATAAATTTACAATTTTAAAAAATAACCTAAAATATAGTAAAATTATAATGATAATAAAAATAATTTATTCCTTTACTTATATTTTTATTTTGAATTACAATAATCGGTATTATGACAATATTGTTTTGGTTTTCGTTGATAAATTACAATTTTTTTATCCTTTTCTTTTGGGTTATACGTTATTTATTATATGATCGTATATTGCATTAAAAAATTAAATAGTAAAAATATTTTAATAATTAAAAACTTGTTTAATATTTAAAATAAATTAACTTTTTGTTGCATTAAAAAACTGAACAATTATTGTAGAAATACACATAAGGTTTGGTGCATGTATTGTAGATGTTGAAAATGATATGTTATTAATGGGATGGGTTCAAGTAATACATGTTTGTTTCTCCTTAAATAAGGTTTCAAGTTCGAGTCTTGTGGATGAAAAAAATCCCTATGGGAAGAATTAGCCCCACCATGGTCAATGTGGATGTTCCCGGCTCGAACATGATTGCTTTTTATGGAGGATACCTGTGGTTTAAAACCAAAAGATGTTGAAAATGTTACTAAGCACGTGACATCTTCATTTTAGGTTTCTCTTCATTGGCCCAGAAGTAGTTTTGGTTTTTTTTTAATGATTTGGCTTATTGTGAATGGATTTATATGGTAAGTGGATCATATTTGAAAGACCTTATTTTATTTTTTTATTTTTTTTACTTTACAATGTGCTATATTGTTAAAAATTTAGTGGTAGTTTTTTTTTCCTTTTTATGAGAACATTATTTGATTCCTTTATTTGGGCGCATGTGTATATTGAAGAGCAACTATTTTTCATTTAACCTTACATTTTGCTCTTGCTCTGGTCTTATCATTCTCCACCCATTTTGATTTCTCTCTCAAGGTTGATATTAAAATCTTTCACTCCTTGCTTGAAGAAATCTAAGGTTGCAAACTCCATCCCCCAACTCTAATCTCACATGGCCAAATGTTGCATTCTTATTGAACTGTGGGAAAGCTTCATTCTCACCACCCTCATCTTCACTATTGACAGGAGTCTTCAACTCCTCAAAATGCCATGCATAACCATCTTATGTTTCAACCCCTAGATTGGTGTCATTAGCATAAGTACTCTTGTGTCCCACAGGATCCTGCTCCACTTCCTAGTCAGAGTGTCCTTCTTCAATTATAACCGACCTTTTTCCTTTGCTTCCTTTCCCTTTTTTGTCCATCACTTACTTTCCCTTTTCCTTTTTTCTATTTCCCTTAGACTTTGCTTTGTTTCCTGAGCCCACTGCCTCAACACCTAGTTTGTTTGTTGTAGTCTCCTCTGTTTGCACATTTTTATGTTGGACACGTACACTCCCTTGAGCTTGAGCTGGTGTAGTAACTGGCCTAGTGTCCATAACAGTCTATTGGGATAAGTCTATTGGGTCCTCAGTAATCTTTGCTTGGGCCTGACCTTGTTGAGTAACTAGCCTCGTGTCCATAACAGACTCTTGGGCCTGAATGGGGTCCTCAGTATTCTTTTCTTGGGCTTGAGTTGTTGGAGTATCTTCAGATGCATGCTTCTTAGCTGGACTCTACTTAGAAAGAGTCTTAATATCCAGACCCTTTTTTGCAGGGAATTTGAACCACAGAACTCTCTTAGGGCCTCATCTCTTATTGGACTTTTCGCTTGCCCTTGACCCATATTTGGTGGACTCTTCACAAATAATTTGCCTCTGTTGGCTGGCCTCTTCACCCTCACTCCTCTATTTTTTGGTATACCTGTTATAGAAGCAAACCAAACAATTAGTAGCTTAAAAATGGTTTTGTCCAACAAGCAAAAAAAGGAAGAAATTGTTCCTCACTAGTGGGCTCCATAACTGGTATAACCTTGTCTTCCTTTTGTATTCCATAATTTGTACAACCTTGTCCCAACTTATTGTCATCTATTTGCATAATACGTTTATTACATTATCAAAAAGAAACAACAAAAGAATAAACAATAAACGGATTACACCTCACCAGCTTTAAAGCCAGAAGTAGCAGCAGACTTCTCAAACCCAACATCTTCCTTGTCCTTCTTGTAAGGTCCAAGACCCCTTTGAGCAAAGGTTTTGATCGTGGACGAGATCAGGGGGTGGTCCGAGATGTTCGGACGAGGCAATCCTGGTTGTTGGAGACGACGAAGAGGCTCAGAGATGAATATCTGGACGGTGTGCGCGGCGGGGGTACCTGCAAAAGGCACTCCGACGCTCAAGTTAGTGTGAGTATAAGGTGAGTGTGAATGAAGGGTGATTCAGTTACCTTGTGCAAGTGGGGAGACTTCCCCTTATATAAATGATCTCTGTTGGTTGTAGGGATGGTGACGTAGACTCTCTAGCTGGAAAGGTAGGAATGATTACGCTGTAATCCCTCTGCTATGGCCGTAAATCATGGTTGCTTGTGTCAGTGTTAATGCTGCCCAGAGTAGGAGGCATGGGGTGCATTAAATGCGATGAGACCTGGTAGGTGGCCTAAGTCTGGCTACCTAGGGTTGACAGGTTTGAGGTCCAGGGCCTAGTCCCTGAAGACCTCGTCAGGAACTAACCTTGGTGCGTACCTCAGATGGATCTCTAATGACCTCATCTGGAGTGGATGGCGTGGGACACATCAGATGGATCTCTAATGTCCTTGTCTGGAGTGGATGGTGTGACACCCTTCTACCCCATGCTCTCATATGTTTAATAAATCGAAGTTTAGAAAAGATAGTGTCCCACGATGGGTAAAAAGGTTCACAAACGTTCTTACTAAAATCTCATTAGTTCGAAAACAACTTTATTAAATGAAAGTAAACTTCAAATATAATCCAACAATTATACAGCGGAATAAAATCAACTAAACAACCTATTGCCATACAAGGTATCCAACACGGTTCACAAAAACATACTCCTAATCTAGAAACATGATAAAACTCCCAAATACACCCTGATGTCACATCTATCAGAGCATACCCTCTCAATCATAGTCGACACCAAATGTGTCATCACCACCACCTGAAACAACAACAGTAACGGTGAGGAAAGAGCTCTAACTCATACATACATACAGGAGGCTACCCTGCCTCACCCACAATATCATCATCTATCATGCCACTAATACATAAGATAAACCATCAGATAACAATCATCCAAAACTCAGCATATAGCTATTCATCTATATCAACATATATATTTCATACCATCATTCACATTATGACACATAAATACGTCCATCATGTATTCACCAAACCCATCATCATCATAATATAACACAAATATCATCATATATAACTCATTAATACATGCACCAAAACTCATCAGCATTATCAAATAACTCAATTCCATCGTTGAGTATTCCAAATATCACATGCACCAGCACTCATCTCATCATCTACCCAAATATCATGACTTGGAACTCCGCACAATGGGTGCACCTCGTCAATCACTCTAGTTAGTACCAAGATAGTCTACCGGAGTCACCACACACAATCCGATAGGTTGTACCCCCTCTATGGGCCCACACAACGACATTCGACCCTAGGTTGCACTCCCTCTATGGGCCAGTACAATTACTCCTAGGTTGCACCCCCTCTATGGGCCCGTGCATCGAACGCCCCCATCTTGATCCCCTGAGTTGTACCCCCTCTATGGGCCCGCACAACTCAGTTCAATTCCCGAATTGTACCCCCTCTATGGGCCCGCACAACTAAAGTAACATCATCATCAATTATATCGCATGTTCACCAACCACATGCATTCCAAATAACATCAATTATATCGCATGTTCCTAACCACATGCATTCCAAATAACATCATTTATATCACATGTTCCCAACCACATGCATTCCAAATAACATCATAGCATATAAACCAATCATATGCATTCCAAATAACATCAAATATATAGCATATTCACCAACATATGCATTCCAAATAACATCAAATATATATATCATATTAACCAACCATATTCATTCCAAATAACATCAAATATATATAGCTTATTAACCAACCATATGCATTCCAAACATCATCCATTACATCAATTATCACACCATAATCAATATAAAGCATCATCAAGCATCATTAATCATCATCATCATAATCATCATCAATCATCATATAAGCAACATTCTCATACACAATATAACCTGGTAATCGATTACCGCACAACTGTAATCAATTACCAGAGACTGTTACTCAATTTTGGAGTCTTCAAGCTTTAAGCTTAATGAACTTGGTTCACTAATTTTGAAATATCTAGAGTTCTAGGTGTCCAATTAAAGTGATTCCACCTCTATTAGAAAGTTAAGATCCGGGGCTTCAGTTTGATATATTATATGATAGTATTCCGAGTTCATTTGCACCCTTAAAAGATGCATTCTTTCTCAGGAGAAAACTGTCAAAACCTGGTAATCGATTACCACACAGCTGTAATCGATTACCAGCAACTCAACTCTCTGGTAATCGATTACAGACCCCTTGTAATCGATTACCAGCAACCTAAACTCACTCAACGCTGCCCAGAAAGCCCTGTAATCGATTACAGACTTCCGTAATCGATTACCCGCGACCCCAGATGACAGTTCTTGCGATTTTTACCCCTTTTATACCCCTCTATTCATCCTCTAATCATTCCTCATCATCAATACATCATTATTACTCGATTATACTACATAAAATCAACCAAAGACACAATCTTTACAAAAAATTCACAGTTAATCATCAAAATCCCTAACATCAAACCCTTATTTAACCCCCTTTTCACTATTCTCATTATTCTCATTCAATACAATCAAGACTCATCAAATTCACACATATAAACATCCAAGCAACATATTCTCATCACAAAACACATAATACACATGTCAATTTCAACCTTAAATCCTCAGATGGGTCTTATGGTCGCCCACCACTACCCAACAACCCCCTACATGCACATACAAGGAACACCCTTTTCCCCCCGTTACCTTGTAGTAGAGATCGAAGACTCTTTCTTGGTTCTTGATGATTACTCCTCAGCAACCTCCTCTTGAGACTTGGTTTCTCCCCTCCTTGGCCTTTCGCTTTTTGATGATTATACGAATAAGGATTAGGGTGAACTGAGAACCCCTCCTTAAATACATACTTAATTGGGCTATGCCCACTCTCAACCCACTTATTATATTTATTATTCTTATTATTTATTTATTATCTCTTATTAAATAACTCTCCTCAATAAATATTCTAATTCTATTATTATTAATATTTATTAAATAACTCTTGCTCATTAAATGGTTTAATTAATATTAATATTATTTATTTATTCCTCATACTCTTATAAATTTTATTTTATTTAATAAAATTTGGGATGTTACAACTCTCCCCTCCTTAAAAGAAAATTCGTCCCTGAATTTTCCTGAGATGACTAATTCTGGAAAAGACTCCTCTCAACAGGTCGATCAAAGACAACTGTTTCACCAGAACAATCCAATACGACATGGTTGAAAGATAACCAGTCCATGTCAAGATTAATATCTAGTTGACTTAGAGGCAAACAAATCAAACCAACTAGGAATCCCCCACCATTACTCTTTCTGTATTCAAGAAAGGGTAAGCACACATACTAAGGAACGCATAAGAGCAAAGAAGTCAAACAAACAACAATCAAACAAACAGACAATTCACTCAAGCAATCAATCAGATAATCAGATTAGCACATCAAAAGAATAGTAAACTCATAACTCAAGGCCGGTGAACCGACCTGCTCTGATACCAACTAATGTGACACCCTTCTACCCCATGCTCTCATATGTTTAATAAATCGAAGTTTAGAAAAGATAGTGTCCCACGATGGGTAAAAAGGTTCACAAACGTTCTTACTAAAATCTCATTAGTTCGAAAACAACTTTATTAAATGAAAGTAAACTTCAAATATAATCCAACAATTATGCAGCGGAATAAAATAAACTAAACAACCTATTGCCATACAAGGTATCCAACACGGTTCACAAAAACATACTCCTAATCTAGAAACATGATAAAACTCCCAAATACACCCTAATGTCACATCTATCAGAGCATACCCTCTCAATCATAGTCGACACCAAATGTGTCATCACCACCACCTGAAACAACAACAGTAACGGTGAGGAAAGAGCTCTAACTCATACAATCATATAGGAGGCTACCCTGCCTCACCCACAATATCATCATCTATCATGCCACTAATACATAAGATAAACCATCAAATAACAATCATCCAAAACTCAGCATATAGCTATTCATCTATATCAACATATATATTTCATACCATCATTCACATTATGACACATAAATACGTCCATCATGTATTCACCAAACCCATCATCATCATAATATAACTCAAATATCATCATATATAACTCATTAATACATGCACCAAAACTCATCAGCATTATCAAATAACTCAATTCCATCGTTGAGTATTCCAAATATCACATGCACCAGCACTCATCTCATCATCTACCCAAAGATCATGACTTGGAACTCCGCACAATGGGTGCACCTCGTCAATCACTCTAGTTAGTACCGAGATAGTCTACCGGAGTCACCACACACAATCCGATAGGTTGTACCCCCTCTATGGGCCCGCACAACGACATTCGACCCTAGGTTGCACCCCCTCTATGGGCCAGTACAATTACTCCTAGGTTGCACCCCCTCTATGGGCCCGTGCATCGAACGCCCCATCTTGATCCCCTGAGTTGTACCCCCTCTATGGGCCCGCACAACTCAGTTCACTTCCCGAATTGTACCCCCTCTATGGGCCCGCACAACTAAAGTAACATCATCATCAATTATATCGCATGTTCACCAACCACATGCATTCCAAATAACATCAATTATATCGCATGTTCCTAACCACATGCATTCCAAATAACATCATTTATATCACATGTTCCCAACCACATGCATTCCAAATAACATCATAGCATATAAACCAATCATATGCATTCCAAATAACATCAAATATATAGCATATTCACCAACATATGCATTCCAAATAACATCAAATATATATATCATATTAACCAACCATATTCATTCCAAATAACATCAAATATATATAGCATATTAACCAACCATATGCATTCCAAACATCATCCATTACATCAATTATCACACCATAATCAATATAAAACATCATCAAGCATCATTAATCATCATCATCATAATCATCATCAATCATCATATAAGCAACATTCTCATACACAATATAACCTGGTAATCGATTACCACACAGCTGTAATCAATTACCAGAGACTGTTACTCAATTTTGGAGTCTTCAAGCTTTAAGCTTAATGACCTTGGTTAACTAATTTGGAAATATCTAGAGTTCTAGGTGTCAAATTAAAGTGATTCTACCTCTATTAGAAAGTTAAGATCCGGGGCTTCAGTTTGAAATATTATATGATAGTATTCCGAGTTCATTTGCACCCTTAACAGATGCATTCTTTCTCAGGAGAGAAAGCTGTCAAAACCTGGTAATCGATTACCACACAACTGTAATCGATTACTAGCAACTCAACTTTCTGGTAATCGATTACAGACCCATTGTAATCGATTACCAACAACCTAAACTCACTCAACGCTGCCCAGAAAGCCCTGTAATCGATTACAGACTTCCGTAATCGATTACCCGCGACCCCAAATGACACTTCTTGCGATTTTTACCCCCTTTTAAACCCCTCTATTCATCCTCTAATCATTCCTCATCATCAATACATCATTATTACTCGATTATACTACATAAAATCAACCAAAGACACAATCTTTACAACAAATTCATAGTTAATCATCAAAATCCCTAACATCAAATGTAACATCCCGGAAAAATAGAACCCAAGATCAACTATAGGTAAGTTAGAAAGAGAGTGAGAAGTTTGGGAAAGAGGAAGGATTTTAAGTAAGATTATGAGGATAATGAGAATTTATGGGCATTAAAGGGTATATTTAAGAGAGTAACTAAGATAGGAATGTGTTTTAGCAAAGGAAACTAGGAATGACGGAGTAGGTGAGAATTAGGAGGAGCCAAATTATGATATAAAGGTGTTAGAGTCCTTGTTCAAGTAACAATCCGGTAGTCAAGATTTAGGATGAGTTAGAAGAGATTGGAATAAGGATATGGATGAGTAATAGCCAAGAAAAGAGTATTTAGGGATTTTCTTAATTAGGGGAAGATTATGGTAAGTAATTATGTGTTAAACAAGTAAGGAAAATGGTTTAGGAAGTGAGGAAACAAGACTTAGACTACAAAAGCAATTTTGAGTTTTAAGCCCTTTGACCTTTGCTCACTAAATTGTGAATATCTAGAGTTGTAGGTGTCCAATTAAGGTGATTCCACTTGGGATAGAAAGCTAAGGTCTGGGGCTTCAGTTTGATAGGTTATATGATAGGGTTTCGATCAACATTGCACCTTCAAACAGACTCATTTTCGCTCAAGCGAAATAGATTCGCTTGAGCGAATTATGCAGAGAAATTTTGAAGTTAGTTGCTGTAAAATTCGCTCAAGTGAAAGAAAATTCGCTTAAGCGAATTTTGACCAGAGAGGGTACTTTTCTAGGGTAATTTTCGCTCAAGCGAATTTGATTCGCTTGAGCGAAAATTCGTATTTTTGCATGCAAATGTCTTACTCGCTCAAGCGAAAATATTTCGCTTGAGCGAGAATCCACTTATAGGCTCAAAACCCTTCATTTAGCTCGCGATTTCTTCACTTCTCCTTCTTCTTTTCTTAACTTTAGAGAGATGTTAGAGCTTTTTAGAGAGAGGGAGGAGGGTTCTTGCTAGGTAGAGGTGTTTTGGAGCTTGAATGCATGAAAGGGAACCTTGGATCTCCATTTCAAGCCTTCCTTCAACTCCAATTTCCTTCTCCTTAAGTATCTTTGAGGTGAGTGCAACTCACCCACTTCCACTTTCTATGTTCATATGCTTAAGCATGATCCCTACTCCCTAATTCCCTTTCCTATGATTGTAGATTGTGTTTATTAGAGACTAGGTATGACTTGTAATCCATGGATGGAAAATGTATGCTTTCTTATAGAATTTAGGTTATGTAATTTAGGGAAGTTAGGGTTTAATTCTTGTATTAATCGTTAAGTTTGTTAACTAATATGATTAGGAGCATGAATATAGGGAATTATGTGGATATATTTACTTAAAGTTGCTTTCAAGGTTATGTGTAGGATATTGTCATGTTGAGTTGTTAAAGAAGAATACATGTGATTATGGAATTAATATCTTGTTAATATAGTTTCATGTGTATCGAATATAAGTACTTAGTTAATTAGTTCACATGGAGCATATTCAGCATTATAACATCTTAAGCCGGTTTCGACCGTGAGTAATTCAAGCCGGCCCTCGCGCCGTGAGTTAAAAATTAAGGAATTAAGTAAAATACGACTTCGGTCCAGTATGGGTGGGATTCGTCCCCGGGAAAGCCGGTTCCCGTAGTCTGAGCTCAGGTCTAACTCCAGAAAGTGATAAGATCATGCCTGCTGGGCACAACAGTGAGTGCATCATGAGCATCATAATTTGCATCATACATAAGTTCATATTAATTAAGTCACATATTCCTTTTAGTCTGTTGCTAACTATTAGTAAATATGTTTTATGTATTTAGTTTGTGAATATGTCACATGTAATGTTTGATAAATGTAGTTTGATTTCCCACACTATATATATGCTTGGTTGTACTTGCTGAGACTGTAGTCTCACCCCACGTTTGGGGGATCTTCTTTAGTTGTGCAGGAAACCTTATGAGCTGGTTAAGCAAGAAGGAGGAATTGAGGAACTGAGTCATTTTCGAATTTGGAGTTTTAAGTATTAGAAGTAGATTCGATTGTAATTAATAAATGATTAGTCACTGATGTATATGGTATAAGTATAATTATTTTTGAATTGGCCACTGAGGCCTAGTTCTGATGTTATGATATGTATGATTTTGAATTGTACTGGTTTTTGCTGATTTTCAGGTTAAGCTGGAATTGGTAATTATCCGGTTTTAGGGGAGACTCTACCGAATTTCCAGTATGAGTTCATTGAATCACACTCCTCTAAGTGTGGATTCTTCCCTAAGCTTAAGTAGATTTCATACTCATTTAAGGTCTTTGACGTATGTCTTGTTATGGCTTAAGCTAATCGTTGGAAAGTTTTAAGCAAATGTATGACGATATCGGAAATTGACGTATTGATTTCAGAAATTTAGGAATAGTGTCTCCAACGGGCATTATTTCTGAGTTGAGAAATTAGGGCGTTACATCAAACCCTTATTTAACCCCATTTTCACTATTCTCATTATTCTCATTCAATACAATCAAGACTCATCAAATTCACACATATAAACATCCAAGCAACATATTCTCATCACAAAACACATAATACACATGTCAATTTCAACCTTAAATCCTCAGATGGGTCTTATGGTCGCCCACCACTACCCAACAACCCCCTACATGCACATACAAGGAACACCCTTTTCCCCCCGTTACCTTGTAGTAGAGATCGAAGACTCTTTCTTGGTTCTTGATGATTACTCCTCAGCAACCTCCTCTTGAGACTTGGTTTCTCCCCTCCTTGGCCTTTCGCTCTCTGACGATTATACGAATAAGGATTAGGGTGAACTGAGAACCCCTCCTTAAATACATACTTAATTGGGCTAGGCCCACTCTCAACCCACTTATTATATTTATTATTCTTATTATTTATTTATTATCTCTTATTAAATAACTCTCCTCAATAAATATTCTAATTCTATTATTATTAATATTTATTAAATAACTCTTACTCATTAAATGGTTTAATTAATATTATTTATTCCTTCTACTCTTATAAATTTTATTTTATTTAATAAAATTTGGGATGTTACAGATGGCGTGGGACACATTGGATGGATCTCTGGTGACCTCTTCTAGAGTGGATGGTGTGGAACATCTCGGGTTGGTCCGGATCAGTTTGCCCTCAGCTTGATGGTTAACGATGTTAACTGTCGAGGTGATAACGTGTCGACGGGTCGATGGAAAGCTACCTTGACTAGGTCTGGAACAGCTGCCCCTCAGCTCGATGGGCCGAGGTGACGACGTTGTTGATGTCTTGTCTTTTCACCTGCAGCCGTCTTGTCATTCCAGCTGTTTCTCTTACAGTTTCAACTGCGCGCGAGACACATGTCGTCGTCCGATTGGCCAACCTTCCTTGAATCGCAGGGCTATTAATGCTCATTATTACTGGGATCGTGCGTTTGCCCATGATCTTCCTGTTTCCTATTTTACCCCGGTTTTAAACCGGTAAATGTCGGTTTTACCCTTAGTAATTTACGTTTTGACCTTTTTTACCATCGCGTGAAAAGTCGGTTTTTCCCCTGTGTGTTCTTCGCGCCTTTTTGTTTTTCATGCGATTAGACCTTTTTGCCCTCCGTTTTGAATTAAGTAAGTGGAGGGGGAGTAACCGTCCCCCTCACTCTAACTTCTTCTCCAAAACTTCTCTGAGTTTCGCCTTTGTTTCTCTGAGAGCTTCCTTCTTCTGCCAGAACTGTAGCTGCTGTTTCTACTCCTTCCTTGTTCCATTCTTCAATTGTTGCTCCGATCAAACTCTCCGCCTTCTCCGCCTCTTTCGTTTGGTGTAATCCTTTGGTGGTTGGGTGGTCTGTGGCTGCTGCAGTCTTCTTAATTTCATTTTTCACCGGAGAACTTCCAGGTACCTCCTTTCTCCTTCTGCATTGTCCCTTTCTTTTTAAATTTTCGCAATGGTGCTCCTTCGGGAGAAGAGGGAGTGGGGAGGAGAGTGGAGACTCTCTGGAGGTTCTTCCCACGCCTCCACCGTCGTGGCTGACGTCTAAGTCCAGGGATGGTTCAACGTCACATAGACTGAGCTCGTCTCGGTTGTTGACCATCCCGGATATGGTGCGCCGTTATAGGAATACGGTGGCATCGACTTGTGAGGATATTCACAAACTCTCCACGGCTGAGGTGTCGGTGCTAGTGAAAGAGCTTTGTGCATCCTCTTCGGAGTCCGACTTAGACTCGGCCGTTGAGGATGCTGAAAGTTCTAACTCACTTGCGCTGTATACTTCTTCTGTAGAATATTCAGTATCTCGGCGACCAATGGATGCTGCTAGTATGAGTAACCAGGAGGTGACCAGCCGAGAGGTAGCTGCTTCCGACCGATATCATTGGATTGATCAGGAAGTGGTGGGCACTGCTTCTCGCAATCAACCGAGTTCTGACGCTTATCTTCGTGGGCGTTTTTGTATCGCTGAGGGGGATGACGCGAACCGATATTCTATTGTCGCTCCTCCGGCTGGGGGCCGAGTGTGCGAGAATGCGGAGACATCGACTGGATTTATTTACATGTATAGTTTTATGGTGTCTCGGCTGAAGGTTCGATTCCTTTCTCGAATTTCGAAAAAGCTATCTTACTTCATCTGCAAGTGGCGCCCACACAGCTTCACCCGAACACGTTGGCTTTTATGAAAGTGTTCCAGATTTTGGGTCGCATCTGAACTTTGTACCTACCGTTCGTTTATTTTTTCACGTTTTCTCTGTGATCCTAAAGAACGCTGAGGCTTGGTCTTGGGTGAGCGTCCAAGGTCGCCCGGGAAAGGCGGCGTTGGACCTTTATGTGGATTCTGCAAAGGCCGATGGGGTACCCTTCAAACAGGAGTTTTTTAAGGTGGTGCCGAATGACGGGCTTTTGCCATTCTGGAGAAGCTCATGGGAAGAGATGGAGCCAACGTTTAACATTTATTGGTGTCGGCGACATTACGATCACGCTCTAAACACCTATACTTTCTCGGAAGATCGTCTATCCGAGGTCGAGAAGGAAGCATTGACGACATTGACGACGGCGATAAAGAACCGGGGTGGCCATCGTTTTTCGACACGCCTGTTGATAGATACCCCTTCTGATCAACTTACTGCTGCTATATGTATATTTTTGACATGTCGTTTGACATGTCGATTTAACATTGTTTTGCTTGTTTGTTTTACTTATTACTTTTGTTTCTTTTTGGTGCAGCAACTGAAAATATGCAGTTGGTGTGTTTACTTCAGCAAGCCGCTGCTGCCCGGGGTGTCTGCTGCCGGGGATGCCGGCAAGAAGAAAAGGAAACCAACTCGGTCGAAGTCTTCTTCGGCTGATCAAGTCGTCCAACCGACTAATCAACAACCAGCGCTCGTGGATCTGACTGGTCAGAGTGAGCCCCACGTGGGGGGTGCAACCGGGGTTGCCAGTGGTGGGCCCGAGTTGGAGATTCTTGACCCCAAGAGGGTTTGTACCAAAGAGGTTGATCCTGTTGTCAACCAAGGGGGGCAAAGCTTAGATGGTGGCCAAGGCGTTGGTTCCGATGTCTTTTGGATTGGGGGCCCTTCGCATTTTTCTGAGGGTTTCAACCCGGATCACCCCCGACTATACCAAGTCTTCTACTCCTCCAAGATTCAGGAGCGCTTTATGAAGGATCAGACTAACATCGAGTCCCTTATCTGAGATGCTCAACACTCTCAGCTTCAGGAGATCTCCTTCCTGAAGTATCTGGAAAAATATCTGCTCCAACTACCGCCCAGATTAAGGAATCTTACGACAAGGCTTGCAAGGCCTCAGAAAAGGCGAATGATGAAAATGTGGTGTTAAAGGCTGAGAAAGAGGACTTGGTAGCGCAACTGGGTGTGGCTGGGAAGGCATAGAAGGATGCCGAGAAGGCACAAAAAGATGCCGAGAAAAAGTTGGCGAATGCTAAAGAAAACTACAAGACCTTGAAGTCGGAAATGGATCAGTTGAAGGTCAGTCAAAAGGCCCAGGTTGAGAAGCTGAAGGTCGATCATGAAGCCGAATTGGAGGAACTGCGTACCAAGCTACAAGAAGTTGTGGCCGAGAAGAATAAAATGCTAGCTGACACAGTCGGTTATGCTCAAGAAGCCTTCGACCTTGCCATTACTCAAGTTCAGGCTCGCAATCCTGCTTATAATTTGGACACTCGTAACCTTTCGCTTGCGTACGAGGTTCACAAAACACCATTATGAGAAATCACGACGAGGGTGGTAAGGTCGAGGTCTTGGCCGATGCTGATCTTGCTCCAACGGCTTCTGAGGTGCCTACCCAAGGAAATGTTGATACTGATGCCGTAGCTTAGATTTTATTTTAGCTTTTTTTAAGTTTATCTTCTCGGTGTAGTTAGACCGAGTTATTTGTAAGGACACAATTTTTAAAAGCACTTTATCTTATGCTGTACTTCGTTTATTTACATTTCGTTGTTCATCGGCTAATTACCGCTTTTTGTTTGATCGTATATTGCCTTATCGGATTGTTTCTTAGTGCATATCGGCTAATAACGAGGTTTTATATCGGTTTTCAAGTCGATATTTCATGTTTTGAACAAGGTTTTCACACCATTGACTTTGACTGGAATACTTTCATTGATAACCACAAGGTTTACATGTCGGCCTTGTGTTTGGCCTGATCAACTGTAATATTTTCTGAGGTTGGTAACAATCCAGTGTCTTGGGATTTGACTCCTGCCAAGTGTTTCCAGCCGATAAGATCCTTTCCCTGTTGAGTCAATGATCCGATATGCTCCTTCCCAGTTTGGTGCCAGCTTTCCTTGTTGAGCATTTCTTCCCCCGACATCGGCTCGTCGAAGGACGAGATCTCCGATATTGAACTTCCGACTTATGACCCTTCTATTGTGTCTAAGGGCTGCTCTTTGCTTTCTGCCTCTTCTCGGACATGGGCAATGGGGCGTCGTTCTTCCAAGAAGTTGAGTTCCTCGAGGATGAGATGGGAATTTTGTGTCTCATCAACATTTTCGGTTCTCCAACTTGGTTCTCCGATTTCAACCGGGATGACGACTTATGTTCCATACGTAAGTCGGAATGGTGATTCACCCGTAGATGAGTGTGGAGTCGTCCTGTATGCCCACAGGACGTGGTCTAGCTGCTCGGCCCATTTTCCTTTTGCCTCGTCCAACTTCCTTTTTAAGCCTCTCAAGATGACTCTGTTTGCTGCTTCTGCTTGGCCATTAGTTTAGGGGTGTTCCACCAAAGTGAAATGTTGTTTGATGTGTAAGCCGGCTAAGAGTTCTCGAAATCCTTTGTCGGCGAATTGCATTCCATTGTCAGTTACTATGGCCTTCGGGATGCCGAACCTGCTGATGATGTTCTTGTAGAAGAACCTTTGGATTTTGGCTGAGGAAATGGTGGCTAAGGCTTCCGCCTCGATCCACTTGGTAAAGTGGTCGATTGCCACGATAAAAAAGTTTTACTTATCCGGGAGCTGGAGGGAAAGGGCCAAGAATATCCATGCCCCATATGAAGAACGACCAAGGGACCAAAGTGGTGGACATCTCTTCAGTGAGAGCGTTATGTAAATCAACATGTTTTTGACATGGATCACACTTCTGGACATACTCGGCGACGTCTTTTTCTGGTGAAGGCCAATAGTATCCTGCTCTTAGGGCTTTCTTAGCTAGTGCTCGTCCTCCGTGGTGGTTGCCATAGTTTCCTTCATGTATCTCGGCCAAGACATAAGAAGTCTCTACTAGGGAAAGACACTTCAACATTGCTGATGAGAAGCCTTTCTTGTACAATCTGCCGCCTACCATTACATACCAAGCCGAGATTCGTCTGACCTTCTTTGCTTCCTTTTCATTGTCAAGGAGGGATCCGTTGTCTAGGAATTTCTGAATGGGGGTCATTGGTCGAGGCCGTACTCAACCAAATAAAATGAATTAAAGTGCAGTAGGTTGATTAACCCAAAGTCGTCTCTCTCAAGGAATCCAATTACAATTTCAGAATTTCAATCCCATAGCAACTCACACACACAAGAGGATTTTGATTGTTGTTCATACTAATTTCCTAATTTCCAAAACAGAATTTAAATTTGCAGAAAACAATTTCAGAAAAACGAATTGGTTCTCTACCTCATTCACAAATTGGATCAATCATTGGTTTATACAAAATTCCTCAATTCCTTGACAGATTCAAATTCGGATTAAGCATCCTCATTAATTTTCACACTAGAATAAAGCAAACTAGCATGAATCCTAATTTCTAATCCTTGGAATTAAGCAAACCTAGAATTCATTTCAGATTAAGCAACCTAAAATGTGAGTTAGATTCAGATTAGAATTCGAATTCCATAAAGCATGTAACTCAATTTCAAATTCAAACCTAAACATCAAGAAACTAGGAGAAGGAAAGTGAAGAATCTGTCCAAGAATTCAAGACATGAAAAACGAAATTATAACCTCAATTTCCTTTGTGAATTCAGTAGAGAAACAATCCTTGAAGCTTAGCCTTCCATTTCCATGGAGGAGAAACTCGAAAATTGAAGAAGATGAAGAAGAGGAACCAAATTCGAAAATTGCAAGAAGAGAGAAAAGAGAGGGAAAGTGGAGAGTCTTTTTTTCTAAAATCTGAAAAATGAATGTAAAGTGTTCAAACTACTCAACAACACACCTATTTATAGAGCCTAAATCACTAACAATCTGATTAGGCCTTAATTGGGCCGAAATTAATTAAAACAGGCCCACAAACTAATTACAAAACTAATCAAATTCGGACTTGTGTCAGACAGCAACAGTAGGCGATTTTCAAACAGCAACTGCTCCTAATTGCTTCATGGTAATATGGTCATATTGGATATCAAATTAAAGCCCCGGAAGTTAGCTTTCCAATGCCACTGGAATCTCTCAAATCGGACACCTATAGCTCCAGATATCATCAAAACAAGACAGGTAGGTCAGTAGGCTTAAAAATCCGAATTTAAACAACATTCACAATTAAAGCCCAATTAAGCCCAATTTGGTAAATTCCAATTAAAACAGTGGATTTAATAACAATTATAGTCCAAGCAAGCTAAGATTAATTATGCAAAGTGTGAATAAAAATGTGTTCATCAAATTCCCCCACACTTGCCCTTTTGCACTCCGGGCAAAACACCACATGAAGCTAAAAATCAATTAGGGAGCACAATGCAAATACAAGTGGCATTATTAACAAGAGATCCAAGGAATGCATAGGAGTAGGCATAATACATCATCAAAGGAGTCATGGAGTCAAGAAAATTATGAATGGAATTCCCTACAATTTAGCAAACAAGAGGGTGAATCAAATCAAAGGGGTGAATCAAAAGTGATAGAATCCTCACAAGACAAACTCTCCAACTCTCAAGTGTTTAGGCTTGTGTATATACACTCAAAGCACTCATGAAAGCAAGCACTACCATAGGCTTGGCAAGACTCTAATATCCACAACAATTGAAACACATGCAAGCAAAGATCAAGAGGACTTCAAATAGGATGTAATGGGGCCAAGGTAAAGGTAGGGAAAATGAAGGATAAGAAGTTAAAAACCAAAGAGAATAGAGGAGCAATGGGGAATAAATCCAAGAAGAAATGCAAGTAGCATACATCTCAAGAATACAATTAAACTCCTCTTTTCTACCTTTTGACCCATTTTTGCTATTTCAAGAACACTTTATTTCTTTGCTCTTTTTTTAACACTTTTCTTTTGAGCTTTTTTTTTTTATTCTTTATTTTTTTTTTTTTACTTTTCTATATTTTTCCTTTTTCATTTTTTTTTCTTTGTAACTAGCCAAAGGTTAACAATATGATATCCACAAGAGGAGATTAGATAAGAAATTCAAGCACACCCCCACACTCATTCAAGAGCCTATTCCCAAAACAATTCCAAAGCTCCTTTATCCTCTAAGGCAAGGACAATCATGGTTTTTCACTTTCAAGGCTTGTAATGAGCTTTCAAAAACAAGAAATGGGATCCATAGGCTCAAAGGGGCTAGCAAGTGGAAAATCATCAAGGTAAGCTAATATGGCTAGTAGCTCAATTATCAACAAAAATGCCTCAATCATCTCAATACATGCATGTGAACAAAGTTGAAAATCAAAGAGTCAAGCCAAGTTCTAGAGCACAAGCAAACAAGAGTGAAATCACACAAGAAAAAGAGAGAATGGCATAGCATAGAATGGTCCATCCATCAATAAGGCTCAAATCTCACCAAGGACAACTCTATCACAAAATATTCAACCCAATAATCATCAAAACCAACTTATTCACTAAATTATAAGGAATCCAAACAACATAAATCAAGAAACCAATTGTCCAAATATGATGAAAATGCCACTACCAACACAAATCCTAAAAATCCAATGAAAAACATGCCAAATGTATTATTTTTCCTACTGTCAAAAATTCTGTTTTTGCTGCAAAATTCAGATAACTGTCAAAATTCTGCTGTAAAATGAAATTCTGCTGTAAAAAAAAAAATTCTGCTGTAAACAACATCAATAAAAATGTACAGCAGCTACAGTAATGCAAAAACAGCAACAGCAACAGCAAAACAGCAAAACAGACAGATTACAATAATTTCAGACAGCAAAACAGTAACAGCAGTAGCTACAGAATAGCTATGAAAATGCTGACAGCAACTCAAAAACAGCAAATTTCCTATGGAAAACACCAAAAATACAGTAAAACAACATTTTTTTTCTTTTTTTTTTCTTTTTTTTTGAACAGTAAAACAGCAAACAATTTTTTTTTAACAATCCTAAAAATTACTAACACACAAACAGTATAACCCTAACCACATACTAATTCCTAAAATCAATCCTAAAGTCCTAAAACTACAAATCTCCTCCCCCACACTTAAATCACACATTGTCCTCAATGGAAAAATAATCAAATTATAGAAAAAAGGACATAATGCAATAAAATAGTGGGGAAAGAGACTCCCTCATCAAGGTGGAAAAATTTGCACTTGAGGGAATGTGGGAAGCTCCAAGCTCATCTCCTCAACCGTCTCCTCAACCAAAGCGGGACTCTCATGAAATAGCTTGAGACGGTGGCCATTGACCTTGAAGGTCTTGTTGGTGGACTCACTCTTCAACTCTACAACACCATAAGGATAAACATGAGTGACAATAAAAGGTCCAATCCAACGAGAACGAAGCTTACCAGGCATGAGCTTAAGTCTAGAATTAAACAACAACACCTTTTGGCCTACTACAAACTCTTTTCTAGCAATACATTGATCATGAAATTTCTTAGTCTTCTCCTTGTAGAACTTAGAGTTCTCATAGGCCTCCAGGCGGATCTCATCAAGCTCCTGCAGCTGAAGCTTCCTCTGCTCTCCTGCCTGGTCACAATCCAAATTGCAAGCCCTAACTGCCCAGTATGCTCGATGCTCAATCTCCACAGGTAAGTGGCACGCCTTACCAAAAACAACTCTAAAGGGAGACATCCCAAGAGGTGCTTTGTAGGCGGTCCTATGAGCCCAGAGAGCATCATGAAGGCGGCAGCTCCAATCCTTCCTGTTAGGCTGCACCATCTTCTCCAGAATCCTCTTGATCTCTCTGTTGGAGATCTCAGCCTGTCCATTAGTCTGGGGGTGGTATGGTGTAGAAACTCTATGCACCACCCCATACTTCTTCAGCAAAGCCTCCATGGACCGGTTACAGAAGTGGGTCCCCTGATCACTAACAATGGCTCGAGGCACTCCAAACCTGCAAAAGATGTGAGACCTGACAAAATCCACAACAACTCGAGCATCATTAGTCCTTGTGGCTATAGCCTCCACCCACTTGGAGACATAGTCCACAGCAAGCAATATATATATAAAACCAAAAGAAACAGGAAATGGACCCATAAAATCAATACCCCACACATCAAAAATCTCACAAAACAACATAGGCTGCTGGGGCATCTGCTGCCTGCTAGAAATGGCCGCTCCTGCTCTCTGACACTGCTCGCATGTAGAGGAGACTTTCCAGGCGTCTCTGAAAATCGTAGGCCAATAAAATCCACAATCTAGCACCTTTCGTCCCGTCCTCTGGGGTCCAAGATGTCCTCCAACAGGTGAGGAATGACAGAACTGAAGTACAGACTGGATCTCCTGATCTGGAATGCACCTACGGATAACCTGGTCACTGCAAAAACGCCATAAATAAGGGTCATCCCATACATAATACTTGGCATCACTCTTAAGTCTATCTCTCTGAGCCCTAGATGCCAAGGGTGGAAAAACAGATGCAACAAGATAATTAACAATATCAGCAAACCAAGGGGTAAGGGGAGGGGAATGGGAATCAAGCAAAGCCATAAGCTGCTCATCCGGGAAGTCATCCCGAATAGGAAACACATCCTCCGCTCTCTCAATGCGGCTCAAATGGTCTGCTACCAGATTATGCGCACCACTCCTATCCTGGATGTCCAAATCAAACTCCTGAAGCAGTAGCATCCACCTGATCAACCTGGGTTTGGAATCTGTCTTTTTCAAAAGGAACTTAAGAGCAGCATGATCAGTAAAAACCACTACCCTAGAGCCTAGCAAATATGATCTAAACTTATCCAATGCAAAAACAATTGCTAACAGCTCTTTCTCAGTGGTAGTGTAATTTACCTGTGCTGCATCCAAAGTCCTAGATGCATAATATATCACATGAGACAGCTTACCAACCCTCTGTGCCAAAACAGCTCCCAAGGCGTAGTTTGATGCATCACACATCAACTCGAACGGAAGCGTCCAATCCGGTGGCTGAATAATGGGAGTGGTGGTGAGAGCTCTCTTGAGGCGATCAAATGCCTCTCTGCACCGCTCTCCAAACTCAAAGCTGACATCCTTCTGTAGCAAGTTGGACAGCGGAAGGGCTATCCGACTGAAGTCCTGAATGAACCTGCGATAGAAACCTGCATGTCCAAGAAAAGATCGAACCTCTCGCACGCAAGAGGGGTAAGGCAAGTGTGAAATAACATCTAATTTTGCAGGATCTACCTCTATACCCTTCCTAGAGATAATATGGCCTAAGACTGTACCATGCTCTACCATAAAATGACACTTTTCATAATTAAGAACAAGGTTAGTCTCTATTCACCTATCAAGCACTCTAGTCAAGCTATCCAAACATGCATCAAATGAGGAGCCATATACACTAAAATCATCCATGAAAACCTCTATGCAATGCTCAAGTAAATCAGCAAATATACTCATCATGCATCTCTGGAAAGTACCAGGAGCATTGCATAGACCAAAAGGCATCCTCCTATATGCAAAGGTACCAAAAGGACAGGTAAATGTAGTCTTATGTTGGTCCTCTGGTGCAATACAAATCTGAAAATAACCAGAGAAACCATCTAAGAAACAGTAATGGGATTTACCTGCCAGGCGCTCCAGCATCTGATCAATGAAAGGAAGTGGGAAGTGATCCTTCCTGGTCGCCTGGTTGAGCCTCCTGTAGTCGATGCAGACTCTCCAGCTGTTCTGCACCCTAGTAGGAATCAGCTCATCCTTCTCATTCTTCACAACTGTAATCCCAGATTTCTTCGGTACCACCTGTACCGGGCTCACCCAAGTGCTATCTGATATGGGATATATGATACCCGCCTGTAGCAGCTTGGTGACCTCCTTCTTGACCACGTCAAGAATCTGGGGATTCAGCCTTCTCTGAGGCTGCCTCACAGGTTTAACCCCATCCTCCAACAGAATCCGATGCATACACAAGGAGGGGCTAATACTCGGAATATCTGCCAAAGTCCAACCTAGAGCTCTCCTGTGCTCTCTAATCACGTGCAACAACCTCTGCTCCTGATCAGCTGAGAGAGCAGTAGAGATGATCACTGGAAGCTTCTGCTCATCCTCCAAATATGCATACTTGAGGTGAGTGGGAAGTGGCTTCAGCTCCAGTGATGGGGGCTGAACAATAGAAGGTAACGATCTGGTACTGGTAGAAACCTCTGCAACCTGCAAATCAATCAAGTCAGATGTATCTATAATTGCTGTAATCAAGCCACTGCATTCTGACTCAATTGACACAACTGGTGCATCAATACCAGAACCTGTAGGACAATCAGAACAATCAACATAATCAACAGATATGAACTCATCTATCTCAGCACACATACTACACACAGATGAATCAGAACATAAATCACAAGTGTAGACATCAATGAAATCAGAAAAGTCCGGAAAGTCCAAATGTCCTACAAACTCAGACAAACTATCATCTACAAGTTCAGCAAGCATATCAATATGGAATACAGAATGATCCTCAACAGGATGCCTCATGGCATCTAAAATATTAAACCGAACCACACTGTCTCCAAACTCCATGGTAAGTGTGCCTGCATGAACATCAATCTTAGTCCGAGCTGTCTTCAGGAAGGGCCTGCCCAAGATGATGGGGGCTGCACCAGTGAGTGAATCTCCTCCCTCCATATCCAATATGTAGAAGTCAGCAGGGAAGATGAGGTCATTCACTCGAACCAACACATCCTCAATAAGGCCTGCAGGGTGGGCAGTGCTCCTGTTTGCCAACTGAATGACAACACCTGTAGCCTGCAAAGGACCAAGAGACAAAGAGGTGAAAACAGATAAAGGCATAACATTAATAGATGCTCCTAAATCAAGCATAGCATTATCAAACTGGTTACTGCCTATAACACAAGGAATAGTAAATGTCCCTGGGTCTTTGCATTTTTCTGGAATGGGAGTCATAGGTCTCTCAATGAGTGCAGAGACATTCCTTCCCATACTAATCCTCTCATTGCCCTTCAGCCGCCTCCTATGGGTGCACAGATCCTTCAAGAACTTGGCATATCTCGGAATTTGCTTTATGGCCTCAAGTAGAGGTATATTCACCTCTACTTTCCTGAAAGTCTCCAAGATCTCCTTGTCAGCCTCTTCCATTTTTTTACTCTTCTGCATAACTCTCTGAGGGAATGGAAGAGGAATAGAAGGCTGCTCACTGCTTGAAGAACTAGGGCTACTCAAAGGACTAGGACTAGCTCTCTCCTGCACAGGGTCTACAACTGTATGAATCTCATCTTCTTGCTCAGACTGTTGCCTATCAAGTGCTTGCACACTCTTACCCGACCTCAAAGTGATTGCACTAACATTCTTCGGGTTGACAACTGTTTGAGCAGGAAGCTTATCTGAACCCTGAGACTGCAACTGATTAAGAGTGGTAGCCATTTGGCCTATTTGATTCTCTAGGCTCTGAATAGTTGCCTCTGTCCTCTGCTGAAAATTCATATTATTGACGGCCATCTGCCTCATTAATTCTTCCAAGGAAGGCTCACTCTTGGAAGGTGCAGCAGCAGGCGGTGTAGGCTGCTGTTGCTGTTGTACATGTGGAGGCTGGTAAGGTCTACTAGGCCCAGCAGCATGAGACTGATAAGGCACATAAGGCTGTTGTGGCTGCTGCTGAGAATTCCCCCATCTCAAATTTGGATGATTCCTCCAACCCGGATTGTACCTGTTGGAAGAAAGATCTTGATTATACTGTTGCTGCTGAGGGGGTCTGCCAGAACCATAGATATTTGCTGCATAAGCCTGAGGAGGAAAAGCACCATCTCCCGCAGGCTCATGTAAGGTGGGACATGCATCAGTGGGATGATCTGCAGAAGTACAAATCCCACATAGCTTAGCAACTTGTTGAGAGACTGCCATCTGCTTAACCAAGGAAGCCAAATCATCTAGCTTGCTCTCCAACTTCCTATGATCAGCAGCATAAGTGGTCTCCATCTCATGAACTCCTCTGGTCAAGGCTATTGAATTGCTTCTGGTACTGAACTGTTGGTTATTAGAAGCCATATTCTCAATTAACTGCCTTGCTGCAACTGGAGTTTTATCTACAAGAGCTCCTCCACTGGCTGCATCTATCATCTGTCTGTCATTGTTCAATAGGCCCTCATAGAAATACTGGATGAGTAACTGCTCATGAATCTGATGATGTGGACAGCTTGCACAAAGCCTCTTAAATCTCTCCCAGTACTCATACAAACTTTCTCCATCCATCTGCCTTATACCACAAATCTCCTTCCTGATTGAAGTCACTCTAGATGCTGGGAAGAATTTTTCCAGAAACATCCTCTTCAAATTATCCCAGCCAGTAATGGATCCAGGTGGAAGGTAGTACAACCAGTCTTTTGCTGTATCTTGCAGGGAGAATGGAAATGCCTTCAGCTTAATATGATCCTCAGGAACTCCAGGTGGTCTCATAGTGGTGCAGACAATATGGAATTCCTTGAGGTGTTTATGTGGATCCTCACCTGCAAGACCATGGAACTTGGGCAACAAATGAATCAATCCAGACTTAAGCTCACAAGGCACATCTATATCAGGATATTGAATGCATAAAGTCTGAATATTAACATCAGGTGCTGCAAGCTCTCTCAAAGTTCTCTCAGCCATGGTATCACAATTAAAATCAGACTCAAGGAAAGAAGAAGAAGAAAACACAGAAACAGACTCACTTTCACTTACACTAACAGCAGAATACACACTATCAGACAACTCACTATCACTAACAGAATTATGCACAAATGGAATCCTAGACTCTCTAACTAACCTATGATATGTCTTATCAATTTCTGGATCAAATGAATGTAGGGTACCTGGGTTTGCTCTAGTCATACACCAAATGCACACAAAAATGCACAAAATGAAGCATACAACAACATGTCAGCTTATAAAGGCAGCCTATATCAAATGAGCAGAAACCAATGAAATGGATACATGGAAAACACTATATTAACATAGGAAACAACCACAAAAATTTTCAGAACAAAATTCAAAGCCTAAGTACCAAAACTACCTAAGGTAAGAAGGGGAAAATACACCAAAAAAACTTAAAAAATCCTTTAAAAATAGAAAACGACCTTTTTTGGCAAATTTACGGCCGACCTCCTAGCGCAAGCTGGGAGGGGCTGCTCTAACTAGCTTTTTCTACCCCAAAAGCATATAAAATTTGTGAAATTCTGATACTCCTAGCTCAAGTTATGTCCAATTGAAGTCAACAGGTCAAAATAAGCCAGTGCAAAGTGTAATCTCACAATCAGGACTAATCTAACAGCAACTGGGGTATCTAAAATTCATTATTAACCTAAAGAAATGTGGACACAAAAATTGGCATAAAAATTCAACCTCTAACTATGTTAAACAAAAAGATCAGATTCAACTGCAAAAGTCAACAGCAGAAAAGTCAGCAACAACTTGATCAACTTATGCAATTCAATCCAAATCAATCCTAATTTCATCTAAACAATTTCTAAACATCAAAACATGACTAAACACACTAATTACAATGACTCAACACATCACACAACTCAAAACACAAATTGAACCTCACTAAAAGCAATGTAACAGTAACTATGACAAATTAGGCTACTTACCTCAAAGCTGTGAACCAAAATTGATCAAACTAAATCTGCACAACCAAGGTTAGTATACCAAAACACAATATGAATTATGACTCTACTTCCTAAACACAGAACAGTACACGAATTTACAAAACAGAATTGAAAACAAAACAGAATTTTACACAAAACAGAATTGGAATTGAAACAGAATTTGAATTGAATTCCCCGGCAACGGCGCCAAATTTGGTCGAGGCCGTACTCAACCAAATAAAATGAATTAAAGTGCAGTAGGTTGATTAACCCAAAGTCGTCTCTCTCAAGGAATCCAATTACAATTTCAGAATTTCAATCCCATAGCAACTCACACACACAAGAGGATTTTGATTGTTGTTCATACTAATTTCCTAATTTCCAAAACAGAATTTAAATTTGCAGAAAACAATTTCAGAAAAACGAATTGGTTCTCTACCTCATTCACAAATTGGATCAATCATTGGTTTATACAAAATTCCTCAATTCCTTGACAGATTCAAATTCGGATTAAGCATCCTCATTAATTTTCACACTAGAATAAAGCAAACTAGCATGAATCCTAATTTCTAATCCTTGGAATTAAGCAAACCTAGAATTCATTTCAGATTAAGCAACCTAAAATGTGAGTTAGATTCAGATTAGAATTCGAATTCCATAAAGCATGTAACTCAATTTCAAATTCAA
Source organism: Sesbania bispinosa (assembly GCA_026901365.1). Taxonomy (NCBI): domain Eukaryota; kingdom Viridiplantae; phylum Streptophyta; class Magnoliopsida; order Fabales; family Fabaceae; genus Sesbania; species Sesbania bispinosa. The sequence continues at coordinate 414,877 of QLOH01000247.1, forward strand.
ACCTAAACATCAAGAAACTAGGAGAAGGAAAGTGAAGAATCTGTCCAAGAATTCAAGACATGAAAAACGAAATTATAACCTCAATTTCCTTTGTGAATTCAGTAGAGAAACAATCCTTGAAGCTTAGCCTTCCATTTCCATGGAGGAGAAACTCGAAAATTGAAGAAGATGAAGAAGAGGAACCAAATTCGAAAATTGCAAGAAGAGAGAAAAGAGAGGGAAAGTGGAGAGTCTTTTTTTCTAAAATCTGAAAAATGAATGTAAAGTGTTCAAACTACTCAACAACACACCTATTTATAGAGCCTAAATCACTAACAATCTGATTAGGCCTTAATTGGGCCGAAATTAATTAAAACAGGCCCACAAACTAATTACAAAACTAATCAAATTCGGACTTGTGTCAGACAGCAACAGTAGGCGATTTTCAAACAGCAACTGCTCCTAATTGCTTCATGGTAATATGGTCATATTGGATATCAAATTAAAGCCCCGGAAGTTAGCTTTCCAATGCCACTGGAATCTCTCAAATCGGACACCTATAGCTCCAGATATCATCAAAACAAGACAGGTAGGTCAGTAGGCTTAAAAATCCGAATTTAAACAACATTCACAATTAAAGCCCAATTAAGCCCAATTTGGTAAATTCCAATTAAAACAGTGGATTTAATAACAATTATAGTCCAAGCAAGCTAAGATTAATTATGCAAAGTGTGAATAAAAATGTGTTCATCAGTCATCCAACATAAGGTTGTGTTTATCTCCATGACATGCTTTTGTTGGAGGATGCTTGGTGCACTCAACGTTTCCTGGATGACGGATTTGTTGTTACCTGGTTTCTTTGTACTGGCTACCCGAGATAGGATATCTGTTCTCGTATTTTGCTCCCGGGGAACATGTTAGAATTCAACAGCTTTGAATTGCTTAGAGGCTTCTTTGATCTTGGCTAGGTACTGCTGAAGAATAGGCTCTCTAGCTTGGTATTCTCACTTAATCTGGGATACCATCAGCTGTGAGTCACTACATAGAATGATTGTTTCGGCACAGAGATCTTTAGCCAGTGCCAGGCCTGCTAGACATGCTTCATATTTGGCTTGATTGTTCGAGGTTTTGAACTCGAACTTTAGGGATTGCTCAATGACGAGTCCCGTGTCATCTTCAAGGACCACTCCTGCTCCTGCTCCTTTCACGTTGGAAGATCCATCCACATATATTGTCCATGAGTTGGTGGCCTTTTGGGGTTGGGATCCCGTCATCTCGAGAACAAAGTCGGCTAGAACCTGGGCTTTGATGGCTACCCGAGGTTCATATGAGATGTCGTGCTCAGATAGCTCGACTGCCCATGTGATCATTCTTCTTGCCAAGTCTGGTTTATAGAGGATCGATTTGATCGGGAGGTTGGTCCTTACAATTATTGATGTACCTGAAAGTAAGGGTGAAGCCGTCTGGTCGAGGTTACAATTTCAAAGGAGACTTTCTCTAGCTTTTGATATCTCTGTTCTGGTCCCTGCAGTGATTTGGACGTGAAGTACACCAGACTCTGGCTTTCTCGGCTTTCTTTGACGAGGACTGAACTGATCGCCTCCTCGTCCACTGAGAGATACAAGTACAGTCCTTTCCCTGGGTCTGGCTTTACCAAGATTGGAGGATTTGCTAATGCCTGCTTGAAGCTTTGGAAGGCTGCTTCACATTCTTCATTCCATTCGAAAGTTTTCCCTTTCGGAGCAGTTGGTAGAGGGGAAGAGATTTATGGGCTGATCTAGCAAGGAAACGGGTGAGGGTTGCTATTCTTCAGTTAGCTGTTGGACCTCTTTGACCGACTTGGGACTCTGCATTTCCAAGATGACCTTACATTTCTTTGGATTGGCTTCTATGCCTCTGTTTGTCAGCATATAGCCGAGAAAGTGGCCAGCTGGTACACCAAAGGTGCATTTGAGATGGTTCTGTCTCATGTTGTGATTCCTTAATCGGTTAAAGAACTTCTCGAGGTCGACTACTGGGTCTTCTCCCTCGGGTGTCTTTACGATGATGTCGTCCACGTACACCTCCACAACGTCCCCAATGAGTCCTTCGAACACCTTCGTCATCATCCTTTGGTATGTGGCTCCAACATTTTTAAGTCCAAAGGGCATCATTGTGTAACAGAAGGTGTCTTGGTCGGTGACGAACGCGGTCTTCTCCTCGTCCTCAGCAAACATGGTTATTTGGTTATAACCAGAATAGGCATCCATGAATGAGAGGAAATGATAGCCGGAGTAGTTGTCAACTAACCTGTCAATATTGGGCAAAGGAAAGGGGTCCTTTAGGCATGCTTTGTTGAGGTCAGTGTAGTCGACGCACATCCACCATTTATCGATTGACATATTCACCAGGACGACGTTGATAGCTTGTTGCCTTTCTGGGCCCATCCTTCTTTTCTTCTGGGCAATCGGCTTTAGCCGAGGATCTACAGATAGTTTGTGACAGCAGGAATTGGTATCTATCCCCGGCATGTCGGCCGCTGTCCATGCGAATAGATCTGCATTCTTCAGGAGGAGGTTCTCCATCTTCTATTGGAATTCTAGTGGGAGCTGTGAGCCGACCTTTGTGGTTTGCCTATCCTCTCGTCCAATCAGTAGGGGGTGGATTCGCCCCCTAGTGTTATTCTTTCTTGGCTCATTCCTTCTTCTCCTGCATCGATCCGAGGGTCGAGGTCTACAAGGGAGACATCATGCCTAGCCTTGGGGACCGAGGTCTGGGTACTCAGTGGGGGATTTCTGACCTGCTTCAGGCTGGTGTTGTAGAAAATCCTTGCCATTTGTTGATCTCCCCTTACCGTTGCTACTTTTCCTTCCCTTGTGGGGAATTTCGTGGCAAGATATGGTGTGGACACCACGGCTCCAATGGCATTCAAACTCGACTTTCCCAAGATGGAATTATAAGAACTCTTGCATGGCACCACAAGGAACTTGGCTTTCATAGTCTTGTTTCCACCAGTTCCGATCAAAGTAACTAATGTCTCCATGTACCCCAAAGGTTGGATTCTGTCTCCTGAGAAACTGACGAGATCGCTGTCATACGGCAGGAGGTCTCCTCGGCTGATTCCCATCTGCTCGAAACAGTTCTCACAAATGATATTAGTCGAGCTTCCTTGATCTATCAGTACTCGCTTTACATCTGCGTTTGCAACAACGACTATTACCACCATTGGGTCGTCGTGCCCGAGGGTGACATCAGCAAAATCGCTGCTATCAAAAGTGATTGCTGGGGTGAGGGAGAACTAGTACGCCTATAACCTCCTTCAAGGCTATCTTCCAAGAGTTGGAAGATGATCCTCCTCCGCTGAATCCTCCTGCTATTCATGGTGATCCGAGGTTGGTCGCCTCGGCTCTTGGTTGGGGATGACTCCTTTCCCTTCTTGTCCGATGTTCCCCTGGGCTTGGGTGATCGGGTGTAGTGTCTCCTTCTATCGGATCTCGGAGGGGAATGGTGATTTCCTCGTCTATAATCTCGGATCTGGCTTCCCCATTCAGGCTTATCCATCTTCACAAATCGTCCGAGGTTCTCCTCTCGGATCAGTTGTTCAATAACGTCTTTGAGTTGATAACAATCGTCTGTGTCATGACTGTGTTGTTTATGGAACGCACAGTAACGACTCTTGTCACCCTGGGCGGCGACTTTTATGAGTGGCAGTCTCTTTACCTCGGCCAGCTCGGCGTTGTGGACTTCTTGGAAGATTCTGGAAAGACTCCTGTTGAGGGGGGTATACTGCCCCTCATATCGCCCCTTAAACTTCTTCTTTTCTTCCCTGCGCTCCCTTCTGCTTTTTTCTTCCTTCTCTTGAGTCGGGGCCTCCTTACCACCAGTGGCCTCTACTACGCGGTGTAGCTGGATCTCGTTAGCTACGTTAGGGGTAAGAGCTACCTCTTTATAAAATCTCGCTGGGAAGTCTCGCAGGGTCTCGGTCTCGCCTTGAGTCACTTTAGCAAAGGTATGGGAGTCCCTTGGGATTTGGTTGGCCATGTTGAAGCGTTTAGCGAAGGCGGCTGCTAGGTCATCCCATTTATCAATCGAGTTCTGTGGGAGCATCCTGAACCAAGTAAGGGCCTCTTCGTCTAAGGTTTGTGAGAAGCTTTTGCACATGATGTCTTCTTGTGCGCTGAGGAAAAGCATCTCGTTGAAGAATCGATCTAGGTGCTTTCCAGGGTCGGTTTCTCCTGTATAGAGGCTGATAGTGGTAAATGGCTTGAGGAATTGATCCGGGATCTCAATCTGGGCTAGTCGAGATGTGAAGGGATGATGTAAAGGACGATGTAGAGCGTTGAGGTCGGCCACCCCGGATAGCGAAGTGACAAGGTAGGAGGAGTGACGAGCGTCGTCCCTGTGGCAATGGGGTTTGGAGTGACTGGGGTCGCTTGATTCCCGACTGAGTTAGGAGTCGGATTGGTTTGGTTCCCAACCGGTGTCTCCTGGTTCTTCTGGGGGGGTGACGCCGGCAGCCGCGACATCGGCCTTGGGAATTTCTCCTTGGCCACTCTTAGCTGGGGTTTGCTAGACCTTGTCTTTCGCGGATGGTGTGTGGTGGCGGCTTCTCCCATGAGTTTGGCTCATTTGCTTGGTTTGGAAGCTGGATGAGGAGGACTCATCCGGGGTGGTGTCATCTTGGGATGAGAATGTCAACTCACTGGACGGGAGGTCTCTGGTGTGGAAAGACCTTTTGGATGTTTCTCTTCTCCTTTCTGCCGGACCTTTGTCTAGGTGCGACAGGAATGAGGGATTCTAGGTATCGGAGCCTCTGCTCCAGTTCCCTGACAAATTGGCTTTTCCTTCTCCTCCTCCTGAGGGGTGGAGACAGAGTCCTCTCGTTACCGTTGCTTCTAGGAGGGGTGTCTCTCCGGCACCTGGCCCTCACAGGGAGCCTCTTCTTACTCCGGGATTGGTTGCTTGAGGAGGGCCGATGGTTGTCCTCAGATGAGGAAGTGGCAGTATGCCCTAACGGAGACATCCTCCAGGGGGTGGTTCTCATGACCTGTTGGGGGTCTTCTCTCCCCTCACTTCCTCCGGCAACATTATGAGTTAATGGCTCTGCGTTCTGGGGTTGCTGAGTGTTTGTTGGGGCCTCCATCTCCCGCCTCCGTCGCGTCATGCAAGATGGCAGGATCTCAGCAAAGTGGTAAAGGTGGTGGGGATTTCTTTATAGGATCCCCACAGATGGCGCCAAATGATCATGGCCGAGATCAGGGGGTGGTCCGAGGTGTTCGGACGAGGCAATCCTGGTTATTGGAGACGACAGAGAGGCTCAGAGATGAATATCTGGACGGTGGTGCGCGATGGGGGTACCTGCAGAAGGCACTCTGACGCTCAAGTCAGTATGAGTATAAGGTGGGTGTGAATGAAGGGTGATTCAGTTACCTTGTGCAAGTGGGGAGACTTCCCCTTATATAGATGATTTCTGCTGGTTGTTGGGATGGTGGCGTAGGCTCTCTAGCTGGAAAGGTAGGCATGATTACGCTGTAATCCCTCTGCTATGGCCGTAAATCATGGTTGCTTGTGTCAGTGTTAATGCTGCCCAGAGTAGGAGGCATGGGGCGCATTAAATGCGATGAGACCTGGTAGGTGGCCTAAGTCTGGCTACCTAGGGTTGACAGGTTCGAGGTCCAGGGCCTAGTCCCTGAAGACCTCGTCAGGAACTAACCTTGGTGCGTACCTCGGATGGATCTCTAATGATCTCGTCTCGAGTGGATGGCGTGGGACACATCGGATGGATCTCTAATGTCCTCGTCTGGAGTGGATGACGTGGGACACATCAGATGGATCTCTGGTGACCTCGTCTGGAGTGGATGGTGTGGAACATCTCGGACGGGTCCAGATCAGGTTTTAATGACAACAAACTTTCACAACAATATTCTAAGTGTTTTGAATACTTTGGTACTAATGTTTTCATTTGAGAATGCTTGAAAGAATACAAGAAAAGTTACAGAAGGAAGGTGAAAAGATCAAAAACATCATTTAACATCAGAACATGTGTCTAGAAGCATGTTAGATAAAGCTTTCATGTCAAAAGTGATGAAACAAGTTCAAGAAGTAGCTTCTTAGCCTCAAGAAGGTCAAGAAAGTTCATCTAAGATCCCATGAATATTAAACTGAGTTGTATCAAGCTTCAGAGGCAAAGTTGAAGTTTTAGAAGGATCATTCAAGACCACTAAAAGCATGAGAAGGAGCTTTTCATAAAACCTGACACCTTCTGAATGTGAAAGATAACTTAAGTAATTCAAGAATATTCATTCCAAGTGTTACTGATGCAAACAAAGTAATTGAAGAAAGTCAATATCACTAGAAACACAGTTTTGTCCTTAGAAGTAGAACTTACAGTTTCTGCGGAAGCATCAAATTCATATTTCAAGTTGTAAACATGTTCAAAGTATCTTTAGAAGCATTGAACAAGTTCCCACACTCCTCAAGCTATTATCCTTGAATATTTCAAGTTGAAGAACACTAAAAGAAGCTTCCAAAAGCATAATTACTTCTCTCACAATGCAAATAAAGCAAGGATAAAAGATTGAAAGCTTTACAAGCATGTTTGAAGCTTCAGAAGAAGAAACAGAGTTTCTGCACACTTTCAGAAGAAACAGAACTTCTGCACACTTCCAGAAGAAGAAACAAAATTTATGCACACTTCTAGAAGAAACAATTTTCTCCAGAAGAAGAAATGGAGTTTTTGCACACTTTCAGAAGAAACAGTCTTCTCCAGTAGAAGAAACAAAATTTCTGCATACTTCCAGAAGAAGAAACAGAATTTCTGCATACTTCTAGAAAGAACAACTTTCTTCATATGCAGGAAAAACATCACAGATTTTTCCAGGAGCTTATTATTATTATTTAATAATATTTAGATGTCTTTACACGTCCATAAGAAAGATTTTGTGAAAGAACAGAAGAAACCTATAAGAAGGATTGACTGGTCAAAGAATGAGAGAGAAAGAAGCTGTCCTATGATAGTGATAGATCATACAAGGCGAACTAAGAGCTTGATCACCTCCCCAAGCAATTGCAATGGCTAGTTTGACCCCCATAATTCTAGATATACAGTCCCATTCAACGGGGAAACATCAAGGAGAGAAAAAGGTAAGAAATCCAAAGAGCCATAATGTAGAAACTCCCTTCTAGAGTGAGGTTCTCCTTCGACCACTCCAAAATGCAGAGCTGTTTTCCATAATTCTTAGAGAGTGTGTCTAGGTTCAGTTTTGTAAAGATTAATCCACTCCATGAGTGTTTTTTGTGCCATATGTATAAAACCCATCTCTTTTTGAAGTGTGTTTGTGATCTCCCAAGCTAACTAGAGAGAGTTAGTGTTGGTTTGAGAGTGTGTAGAGCCTGCAAAGGCTGAGCAAAGAATACTGGTGTTAGAGCCTGAAGAGGCTGCAGAATAATACTTGTAAGGATCCTGAATAGACTGCAAAAGAATACTTGAAGAGAGCCTGAGGAGGCTGTGGGAGCAAAGAATACCTTGTAATCAAGATTGATTAGTGGAAAATCCTACTAAGGTAGGTACTGGACGTAGCCCAAGGATTGTGAGGGTGAACCAGTATAAAATCATCTGTGCAATGTCTCTAACCCTTACTCTCTTCATCTTTCTGCACTTACATCTATTGATTTGCTAGTTATTGTTCATTCTTTGAATATTTAGCAAGCTGTAAACCGGATTTTGATAAACCTGTTTTTGAACTGATATTTTCACATAAATCACATCCATATCAGTTCAAATACTGATCTAGAAAGTTTCTTTAAATTATGAAACTGTTTGGAGCTTCAAAAGCACATTTCTTGAAATTTGTTCATTGTTCATCATTGAAACTTGCGGTTCAAATTACCAGATCTTTACAAACTCGATTTTAATTAGATTTAACTTTATATTCTGATTGTTTACTATTTAAATATCTGATCTGGAAAGTTTTATCAAGTTTCAAGTCTATTTGATACTTCAGAAGAATCATTTATCAGATTTCATTGTGTTACTTGATTTAAAATATCAGATTGATATAAACCTTCTTCTAAACAGTTTTTCATATATAATCTTATTAGATATTGGTTAAATAACTATTCTGGAAAGTTTTATTAAAATATAAAATCATTTGACCCTTCGGAAGAATGATTTAAAGTGACAGATTCATTGTTTTGCTTCTGCATAACTACAGAAACATTATGTTATTCTTCTGAACCTTATTTGAAGTTGTTTTTACATTAAATGCACTATATGGAAGAATAAAATTTGATGATATTATTCCTTATAATATTGTTTGCCTTTGAGAATACAGTTTCAATCAACTTAGTTGGCATTATACACTAACCACTATCTTCTAGAAGTAACTTCTGATAGCCAAGGTATACCTTGAGCAAAGATCAACAAGTTTCTCAAAGTATTTGTAGGTTGGACCAAAAGTTTTCAAGGGTCACAATTAAATCCCCCTTCTTGTGACTCTCTGATTCACTTCACTTCTTACCTGCATTTCTGACCTCATCTCCAACAACAACACCCTCCTTCATTGCACATCCACCTCCCTGATCACCATCATCATTAACAACATTAATCACTTCCTGTAATATGGTTGTAATGTCCACAACCTTAGGTTGTTGCACTGGATGCTCATAATATATGTGAAGTTCACTCCCATGCAGAAACCACAGGAAACACTAGAATGTGGGTTGAATAGTGGTTTATAATATCAAACAGATTTTCTTGGAAACCTTTTCACAACCAGAGTTTTAACAAAAGTTTTGAGCAACTTGTTGAAACTAGAGTTTTCAGAGACTTGCTGAAGTGCTTCAGCAGGTCCAATAAAATAGTTCTTACGTGAAAAACAAAATTGTTTTGCTGCGCAGAATTATAAATGCACTTTTCTAAACCTTCCTTGGTTAGTTATAAACTGAAAGTAAAGAGATGAGGGTTGAGAAAACATAGCCAAGAAATTATCCTGGTTCACTCACATCCACCGTGAGCTACGTCCAGTCCCAATGCCAAACCAGCAAAGGATTTCCACTAATTGATCACAGTTACAAGTATTCTTTTACAATCGAGCCTCTTCAGGCTCTAAACCAAGTATTCTTTAAACAACAAGCCTCTCCAGGCTCAAACCAAAGTATTGTTTTACAAACAAGCCTCTCCAGGCTCTCAGACACTTGAAAGTGTTTTACAGTAAAAGGAAGTTTAAGTTCGTGAGAAACTTAAACTGAAAGTATCTTGTACACAGGATAACTGAGTATAACTCAGGATACAATGAAAATATTCTAAGTACAAAGATTATCAGAGAGTAGCAGGTTGAATTTTTTGCAACGTTTTGGCTTGATAAAAATTGTTTTTCACTCTAAGCTTGACCGACGTCTTCAAAGTCTCTCATGAAGCTTTATATAGGATGACATCTTGAGTCCGTTTAAGATTGAAGAAAACACCATTGTGAGATAGAATTTAATGCTGTTAATACCATTGTGATACAATCTTCACAAAGCTTCTGACTTTGTATAGCAGGTTCCTGACATGTGCAGGTACCAGATAACAACAGTTTCCTTTTCTGGTGAAAAACATGAAATACTTCATAAAGGGTTCTCTGCAACATTCCTTAATTGAATCAAACTTGCTTTAGACGTTAATGATGCATTGAAGTCTTGAGCAGACAGCCTTCTGACTTCAGTCAAATTCTATGATGTAGGTCTTCAGCAGATAATCTTTCTTTAATGTAATATAACTTCGGAAGGATGGATGTACTTCAGCAGGTCTTTTTTCTTCAGAGAGTTCCTCATATCAGCAGGTTCAACTTCGGAGAGTTGGAATATATCAGAGGGTTGCTCTTCATAAAGATTGCTGAAACATTTAAGCACACTTCCTTCAAGTGAGACTGCTCTTGTAAAATAATCCTTTAAACCAAATTTGTTATCTAATAAAACTTAGGATCTGTGAGACTTTAAACATTATTAATTTCCTTAATAATATTTTGAGACTCAACATTCTCCCCCTTTTTAATGATGACAAATTTGTTTTAAAAAGAAACTTAGCAAATATCTGAAGGGAAATAAAAATGTAGAGATTAGAATATACTCCCCCTAAATCAGATACTTGTTTTGAATACCTTGCTCCCCCTGAACTTCATATTTCAGATTACTTCCATTTTAGCTTTTCTGATTCCTGATACTTCCTCTTCTTTTATTTTCTTTTCTTTTTAAATACTCCCCCTTTTGTCATCAATCAAAAGGGTGGGCAGAAGTGAACAGAAGTAATAAATGCATACAATGAACACGGGGTAGGTAGGCAAAGGAATTAATTCAGACATAACAGTTTTAATTAATAATTTCAATCATTGCAAGATATAACGTACGCAACTGATTAAATGCAAGACAAACACAATAAATTCATGTAGACAAATCATAGAGAAAATATCATGATCATATTAAAATTTAAAAGGTTCAATCATAAAAGAAACTCGTAAGCACATAGACTTTCTGAAATTTGGCAAATTAAAAGTTGTTGGTCCTCTTAAGCTTTGGCTTGGAATCTTCATTCTGAGGACGAAGGGGAACAACATTCAAGCTCCTCACTAATCTTTGAAGTCTATTGTTCCTTCTTCTTAACCTTCTGATGTCATCTTCTCTCATTGCAAGAACTTCAGAGAGATCAACTTCCTTGTAAATGATGGATACATGCTTCCAAGTGAAAGTGATCTCCACAAAGCCAACAGGAAAACCATATTCAGCAGGATTAGCTACTAACCAAGTGTAGATAGTAGGAGAATATACCACTGTGGCCCAATCCTTAATATTGTATTCATCAAGTAGACGCTTGGAACCAGGAAAAGTTCCAGGAAACCAGGCACGGACTTCCTGAGTTGAGAGGGTGCTCTTAGTCATGCAGTCAACAAAGTCATATCTTATACCAGAGCATGAACCTTCCTTTTCCCTTTCATGCCAATATGATTTCCATATCCAGTCTCTATAAGAATGATCAAATCCACCATAAGCTTCAGCTACTTCAGGCATTCTTTCCCATTCTTCAGCAGTCATGGGTTCTGGATCTTCTAAGTATGCTGAGTAGAACTTAGGTGATTTATTTTTATCATTCACTCCTTCACCAAAGGGTTGCTTTGGAACAACTCTATCTGGTTGCCAATAAATTTTGGTTGAAGGCTTCATTGTGAGATGTGTGGGAGGATTGAACCCTGTGTACCCAGCATTTTTAGCAACATACTTGGAGTATACCTCAGCTTCCATGTTAAGATGCCTGATGAGGATCCAATCTTCAGTAGGTATACTCACTGCATCAGGAGAGTCAATGTCAATCCTCTTCCAGTAATGCTTGGGTGGCTCCACTCCTTGTCTAATCTTCTCTATCTGATCAGACCCTCCTCCTGAAGCCTTGGCCTTTCTTCTCATTCTTGCATCTTCAAGAGAGTCCACATGCAAACCAGTTTGCTTGGGTGGTTGCAGTGGCAAATGATTTTTAAAATATAGAAGCTCTTTATACAAGTTTGGAAACTTGGGTAATATGTTCCTTTGAGCTTGAGCACTCTGATAGAATCTGTGAGGAAACTCAGCACTCTTCAGTAAGTCTTCAAAACTGAGTATAGGCATTGCATTGTCAAAAGTAGGGCTTCTTGAGATATCCCTAGGTTTAGGCTTCCACATAAGGGGATAGGTCACCTTCATACACAAATACACCTTGTTCTTTCCACACAAACCTTCCCTTAGAGTTCCAATCAACAACGTTTGATAATGTAGGAATTAGTTCCAGTTGATTTTGCATCCTCTCATCAGAGAGATCAACATTAAAGGGTGATGGAGGTTGAGGACTTGGTGAAGATAGATCATTAACCTCGACAGGTTCAGTCCTCAAGGGAACAACAGAGATAGGTTCAATTACAGCAACATCTCCCTCCATTGGTTCATCAACATTAGGTTCTGCAACCTTTTCTCTGTCAGCAGGTGTGTTGAAATTTTGGCAAGCGTACCAAAATCCAGCAGTATAATGGTAAGTAAAGGGGTTTGTCGTATCCACAGGGAACGGTTCAATTGTAAATCCTAGTGGTCACACTTATCTAGTGAGAGAAGATGGTTGTTGATTGTGTAGATTGCAATAGTAAATAAAAAGCAGTAAATTGAGATAGGTTGAGCAATTACTAGAACTAGGATTGAATTTCATCTATCGCACCCCTCTTGCATTTGAAACCCAATGATATTTATGAAAATGCAATTATAATATCAAAGCACAAATAAATATTATTTCATAAAAGGTTCCCACAGATATGAAATACTCAGAAACAATTCATCCTGGTTCCCACAGTGACAAATTGCCCCGGTTGAAGAATAGTTGTAAAAGCTATCAAGTCATCCTGGTTCCCACAGTGACAACTTGAGTGTTTTCACCAATCAGAGTTTAAGATCCCTATTCCTAGGCTCCCGAGAACTCGCATCTTGATTTTATAAAACCACTTTCTAGTGCGCCCCATAAAAATCAAACCATAACTCCGGCAAAAAGGGGGAAGCTAAGTATTAAGAACAAAATAAAAACACCGATATTATAAAAACAGGGATTCATAAATAACAAAAAGAATTCAAATACAATTGGGGATTGAATCGACTACATTCAATCCTATGGGAGAGTTTAGCTACTCATGGTAGCCATTACAAACCAATAGAGAGACTGTCCCACTTTTCTCTAGCACTAGATCTACTCCGCCGTCTCCCTTTGATATATGCAAAAGGTTCTTTAAATAGAAGTTGGAAAGCTATCTGAAATCTGGAAGGAATCTTGTTGGAAATCTTATTGGAAATCTGTTTCCGTATTCCTGCGCTCCAACCTGCGCTCAGCACAAATGAAGCGCAGGAAACAGAATGGTATTTTAATTCCTGCGCTCTACTTTCGCTCAGCGCAAGTGGAGCGCAACTCACCGTTTTTGCTTTCCTAGTTTTCTCTTTTTCAGCTTGATCTCTTCCTGATCTTATCTTTGTCTGCTACGCTTTCCTTATTTCCCTCTCTTTAGCTTGATCTTATACTGATTCTATCTTCAATTTGATTTGAATTTGAATTGAGAATTTTATCTGCAGAATCTTTATCCAAATAACTGCTGATTTTATCTTGATCTACTGCCATTTACAATCTTATCTGCAGATTCTTTCTTCAAATAAATGCGATCTTTTTTCTTCATTTAAAACTTTCCTCTTTATCTACAAAATCAACGAATTTCTTATCAAAATAGCATCAAATTCAAATTTGAATCAAATAATCACAAAATCTGGATTTATTACTAAAAAGAGGTAATTTGGGGAATAAATCCAACATTTTGCCCTTGATAAGTGCTGACAATATATAAGAATTTATCATAAATTTAACACTTATCAAATTCCCCCCAACTTAGCTTCTTGCTTGTCCTCAAGCAAAAAAATCTTTTGCAATCAAATTAATTCAAATCCCCATTCATGATTCTCAAAAATAAGGAAATAATTTCTCCACCTCTTGTTAGGCAGCTGTCACTTACCAAATATCAGACTGAAAATCAGAATTAAGTGGTGTTTCGAAAACTCAATCAGAACAGGATAAAAACACATTCAAACTTTTTCAAAAGTAGTAACCAAAACAATAAGTGATAAATGAAGGAATTCTCTCATGCTCACGGGTAAGTGTTTCCCTCAATTTTTCACAGCAGTCGAACAATTAAAATTGATAGTCGTTTCTGGTTAATAGACATGCACATGGTAAATCATGGATCAAAAGGTCTTTCTTGGGTTGTAATGAGGCTGGGCTATCAAGAACTCATGGTTTTTCTGGATATGCAAAAAACTTTGGAATAGAGAGCACTTTTTATTTTTCTTTTTCTTGGACTTTCTCTCAATTCTCCATTTCATTCTTGATTTGCATCATTCAGCTGGCCTCTTTTCTTTGTTTGGTGATTTACTCTCTTTTTCATTCACTTTTGTACTCACTTCTTGTTGTTCTTTTATATTCTTGAGGGAGTGATTCACTTTGCTTGCTTGTGCTTGCTTTTGTTTATCTTCAAGTAACTAACCAATTCACTTTCAAGTAACCAACCAATCCTCCCATTTTGTCAAACTGCACCTTTGCTCTCTATCCCAAGTGTGTAAGGGACAGGATATAGACATTATTATGGCTGGGGTGCATAAGAAAAGAAACATTAAAGCTCAAATGGGTTACAAAAAATTGGAAAAAAATTTTCATGGGTTGGTTTTTTGGCACTGAGCAAATAATTCATAATCACAAATTTGCCTTTATCACTTCCATATTTTTCATGTGCAGAATAAAATCCAAAAACTCAAGCAATAGCAGCTGTCAAGCAACGGTGAAAACTCTCATATCAAGTGTTTGGTCTCACAACTCACTGACTTTTTGGCTAATATCCTTGATGAATTCACTTATTGAAATTAATTAACTACCCTGATATATTTTCCTGCATAATATCCTAATCCTAACTGATTATGGTTTTCAATCACAAAATTCCTTTTTCTTTCCTAATTCAATTAGTTAGACCGCCTAGTGTTGAGATTTTAAACTTATTTCCTTAAATCCCTATTTCATGAAAAAAATGAAATACAAAACAAAAATCCTAATTAACTAGAAAAAAAATTAATCCTAAAAAAATAAAAGAAAATAGAAAATAAAAGAACGAAAAGAAAGAAAAACACTGGTATCAATCTTCATCCTTTGTATCCTGTAAGTTCTCGTCCTGCTCTCCAGCTGCTATAAGTTGTCGTCCTGCTCTCCAGCTGCTGCCGCTCCACCTCCCCCTGGATGAATAGGCCTGTCCCCAGGCTACTGCAAGAATGTCCAGAACTCATCAGGCAGCATGCCTGGGTCTAGGTGTGGGAAGATGCTTCTGAAGGTGGGAAATCCCTCTTTAGAGGGTGGAGTTCTGCTTGCAGATGTGCTCCATGTAAGCTCAGAGTGGGATGTCAGCTGGTGGTGGCGGATGTGGCTGTTATGGCTGATGATCTACTCTCTCCTCTATCACCAGGCTCTGTGACGACGTTGACATAGGATTCCCGGACCAGCTCAGGGTCAAATAATCTGTCTGGAGTAACTATCCTACGCCATCCGCATCTCCATGTTGAACTCCTTTTACTCCCCTATTTGAGGTCAACTAGTCTTTTCAACACAAAATTGCATGGTTTGAGAGCTTCATATTTTGCAGCAGCCTTTGCACTCTTGAATCTCATGGGATCATAGTGAGGTTCATCTCTGACCCTCTTCCCCATGCCTTTTCTTCGTGAGCTAGATCCACGAGAAAGGCCAGCAATGTATTTGATCCTAGGCATCTGAAAAGTCAAATAATAACAGTTAAATGGAAGAAACATATTCACTTCAGTGATGCCTTATTACACGCAATAATTCATGAAGAACATGGAAACTTATTATTAACCAATTTGCATGCATAATTCAAAATGCTTTCAAAAGAATCAATCTCTTCACAACAAAATTTCAGTTGCACTTGGTAATGGCTTCCTAAAAACAGAACATACCCATTTGTTTTTCAAGCATTCAATCAATACATGGAAAGTGAAAGTTTAAAATTTTTGCAAGAAATAGAGGATAACACTTTCAAATTCAATAACTCACAAAACAAAGAGCATTTCAATAGAAAAATTGTTCTTTATATTCCACACAGCCATAATGACATCAAAGATAGCAATAATCTACAATATATACAATCACAGTCATAAGGTTTCTATCCTAAAGTTAAAATCATAAAAACAGAGGAAAATGAAAATTTCAATAGGTTAAAACTACTTAAAAACAAGAAACATACCTTAAAACTTGAAATATTCAAGATTGATGGAGGTTTGTGAGTGAAAAAAGTGAAAAGAAGAGCTTAGGAAGTAGAGAAACAGTACAGGAGAAAACAGGGGAGGAAGAACGAATGACTCCCCCCTTTTTTTAGTTCCATTTAAGCAACAACGCGTACCTGCGCTCCACCTGCGCTCAGCGTGAGTGGAGCACAGGTTTCAGTTTTGAAATTCCGTACCTCTGTGCTTCACCTGCGCTTAGTGCAAGTGAAGCGCAGAAAACAGTGACTAAAATTGCACTTCTGCGCTTTACCTACGCTCAGCGCAGAAAACAGAATGAAATTTTGAAATTTTTAGTCAAGTTTTCTGCTACTTCCTATTGTTTAAAAATTTTATTTTCCACAAACTTATTCCAATCAATTTTGAAAATTTCCTAAATCCTAGAAAAAATGAAAAATCCTAATTAACAAACAAAAACAAAAGAAAACAAAAATGAAAACAATTAAAAACTTAAAAATCTCTGGGTTGCCTCCTAGGAAGCGCTCGTTTAACGTCATATAGCTTGACGCCTATTTTTCAAGGTGGTTGATATTGGAATCCTTTAGTGAGCCTTTGTGCTGCACCTTTGACTCCTTTGGGCAGTGACCCTACCCATATTCTTGCCTCGGACCAATTGTGAAAGTGACTTGAATCTACCCATTTGGTCTTGTGTCTGGAGTTAGACCATGTTGCTGACTCCTTTGGCCTGACTTTTCTCTTCTTTGGACTCTTGTGCTAAGTTTCATAGGTCTTCTCCTCCTGAAGCTTGGGAAATTCACAGTTGTTAGATTTTACTCTTTGTGTTTCATAAGGGTCCTTGGTATGGAATATGCCTGACCACTTTGTCCTCAATCTGACTTTAGGCCTCGATTGTGATGTTAGCTTGACTTTTCTTCTCTTAGCCCTGTTCTGGTCAGTGTGTTCGCATGCCTTTCTTTTGTGATTCTTGGAAGGTTGAACATTTGCATGCTGTCTGTCTTTGCCTTCCTTCTGAGGGTTGTCGGGATCTGGTGAATTTTTCACTACTTCCCCTCCTCTCTCCGTTCTTTGCCCACTCTTTTTCTCTTTTTCTTGTTCTTTTTCTATAATTACATCATGTACAATCTTATATGTTTTTTTCTTTTCATCCCCTTCACAGCTATTCTCTTCTTTAAGCATAGTCTTTTCTGTTTTATCCTCTTCTTCTTCTTCTTCTTCTTCTTCTTCTTCTTCTTCTTCTTCTGCTTCACCTTCTTCATCAATCAGATTGTCATCAGTTCCTTCCCCTATCTGTTGAACAATGTCGTCACACTTCTCTTCGGGGTTGGGTAGTGCATTTGTTGAGATCTGTTTTGATTGTTGGTTGGATCTTGTTTCTGCAATCTGCTCCAGCAAAACGTCAATATTTTTTCTTGCTTCTTCTCGATCCTTTTGAAATTGTATAATGCTTTGATTGAGTTCTTCAAGACGCTCCTAATATTTTGAGTCCCTTTGTTGAACTGAAGAGTAACTTTGCTACTGTTGGAAAGAAGGTTGCATGTCAGAAGGCTCTGCATCTTGTCTCCAACCAGAATTTTTGTTCTGGTTATTTCTCCAAACTTGTGAATAATTGTTTGCAAAGTTATTGCTATTGGAAAAATTTCCTGGTCTTCCTTGATTGCTCATGTAATCAACTTGCTCCTTTTGAGTGCATGGATAAAAGCAGTAACCATGGGGATGGTTACCTCCACAATAATCACAAATTTCTTGAGTGGGTGGATAAGAGCAGTAACTATTGGGATGGTTACCTCCACAATAGTCACAAGTTAGTTGTGGTGACTGGCCAGGATAGGAGTACACTGCCTGTAGGTTATCTAGCTGCTTGTTGAGTGCTTCTATTTGCTGCATTATAATCTTATTCTGTGCCCTGATTTCATCTGCAGAAGTTTGCATATGGGACAAAATAGCATCTTGTGTCCACCCAAAATTTTGATCCTGGTAACTTTACCCATTCCTGTGAAAAATTGTCAGAATAGTTATTGTAGGTAGAGAAGTTACCATGAATCGGTATGTTGGAGAAGTATTCTAGTTCTCGCTGTGGAACATAATCTCCAAGTGTTCTTCTGGGTTGATTTTTCCATTCACCATCCATGATTGGTGCAACTTTTACTTCATTTGGGGTGGTTGAACAGAGAGTGTTGAAATTGTCTCCTTGAGCTTGTCCCTTTTGATGTCCTTTTCAATTTTAGGGTCAAATTCCAATAGCGCTCTTGGTACCTGACCTTTCAAAAGTATAAATGACAAGGACTAGAATAAGGGGTAGTTAGAAAATAAAAATAGAAAAATAAATTAATTACAGAAAAATAAAAAAAGAAAGAATAACTACAAAAAAATTACAAATACAAATATTTACAACTTGATAAGATAGACCTCCTGAGAATTTAAATTGAGACACCGTTCCCCGACAACGGCGCCAAAAACACTTGTTGGAATTTTGGCAAGCGTATCAAAATCCAGCAATATAATAGTAAATAAAGGGGTTTGTCATATCCACAGGGAACAATTCAATTGTAAATCCTAGTGGTCACACTTATCAAGTGAGAGAAGATGGTTGTTGTTAGTGTAGATTGCAATGGTAAATAAAAAGCAGTAAATTGAGATAGGTTCAACAATTACTAGAACTAGGATTGAATTTCATCTATCGCACCCCTCTTGCATTTGAAACCCAATGATATTTATGAAAATGCAATTATAATATTGAAGCACAAATAAATATTATTTCATAAAAGGTTCCCAAAAATATGAAATACTCAGAAATAATTTATCCTGGTTCCCACAGTGACAAATTGCCGCAGTTGAAGAAAAATTGTAAAAGCTATCAAGTCATCCTGGTTCCCACAGTGACAACTTGAGTGTTTTCACCAATCAGAGTTCAAGATCCCTATTCCTAGGCTCCCAAGAACTCGCATCTTGATTTTATAAAACCACTTTCCAGTGCGCCCCATAAAAATCAAACCATAACTCCGGCATAAAAGTGGAAGCTAAGCATTAAGAACAAAATAAAAACACCGATATTATAAAAACAGGGATTCATAAATAACAAAGAGAATTCAAATACAATTGGGGATTGAATCGACTACATTCAATCCTATGGGAGAGTTTAGCTACTTATGGTAGCCATTACAAACCAATAAAGTGACTGTCACACTTTTCTCTAGCTCTAGATCTGCTATGTCGTCTCCCTTTGATCTATGCAAAAGGTTCTTTAAATAGAAGTTGGAAAACTATCTGAAATCTGGAAGGAATCTTGTTGGAAATCTTATTGGAAATCTGTTTCCGTATTCCTGTGCTCCAACCTGCTCTCAGCGCAGATGAAGCAGAGGAAATAGAATGGTATTTTAATTCCTACGCTCTACTTTCGCTCAGCGCAAGTGGAGCGCAGCTCACCATTTCTGCATTCCTGGTTTTCTCTTTTTCAGCTTGATCTATTCCTGATCTTATCTTTGTCTAGTACGCTTTCCTTATTTCCCTCTCTTTAGCTTGATCTTGTACTGATTCTATCTTCAATTTGATTTGAATTTGAATTGAGAATTATATCTGCAGAATCTTTATCCAAATAACTGCTGATTTTATCTTGATCTAATGCCATTTAGAATCTTATCTGCAGATTCTTTCTTCAAATAAATGCTATCTTGTTTCTTCATTTAAAACTTTCCTCTTTATCTGCAAAATCAACAGTTTTCTTATCAAAATAGCAACAAATTCAAATTTGAATCAAATAATCACAAAATCTGGATTTATTACTAAAAAGGGGTAATTTGGGGAATAAATCTAACATTTTGCCCTTGATAAGTGCTGAAAATATATAGGAATTTATCATAAATTTAGCACTTATCAAGGTACAACAACCTTGTTTTCTCTCGGAACTTCAACAACAATAATTTCAGCAGATTCACCTATGTTGTTGTCAGCAGGTGCAAGCTCTTCAACCTTGTCAGTAGTAGGTTGGATGAATTCTTCACTAGCACCAGTAGGTTCTTTATCAATGGGAACTATAGGTTCTGCATCCTTTGCAACTCATCATCAGTAGTTGTAGGAACTTCATCAGCAGTTGTTTCCACCATCATTACTAAGACCTTGGAAGGACTAACATCATCTTCCAAGTCAGCAGGATCAAGATTGTCAAAGAGTACCTTGGTCTTCTTGTAGGGTTTCTCAGCAGGTACTGGCTTCATGGCAGCTTCCTAAAGCTTTCTTTGATATAACCTTGATTTGGTGAAGTCATAAGGAACAAAAGGTGTGGGAGGTTTGATTTTTCTTTTCACAATCCTCTCCCTCTTGATGTTAAGCACCTTCTGAGACCTTGTTTGCTTAAGTACTTCCTGAAAGATCCCAGTATCATCTTTAGGAATAGATTTGATCCTTCTGATCATTGGAGTAGGAGCAGGAACAGGGGCTCCCTCTCTAACATGTGAAAGCAATCTCCTGTGCTTGGATCTTTCAGCCTTAGAAGGTCTCTTCCTCTTCCTTTCAGAGGATTTCTCCAATTCCTCATCCTCTAACATATCTTTCTGAGCAGCTTCAGCAAGTGCTCTATCATTCTCCTCTTGTTCTTTTCTTTTTTCTTTCTTCTTCCTCATCAAGAGCAGTCACAATCTCTACCACTTTTTGAATTTCTGGATCTAGATGCATAATGGCTAGAGGTTTGACACAGAGAGGTTCAGAAGAGCTTCCAATTACAGCTTCATCCATCATAGCCTGTCCCTTAGGATATAAGGTAGGCTCAGCAGCATTAGCAGGCACTCTAGTAGCCTAACCCACAATTTCAGGAGGTTCATCGTGAACCTTCTAAACAGGTCCAGGTTCCTTTTGTGTGGTTGCCTCAGCTACTTTTTCAGATGAAGTAGTCTTCTAATATGATGCCTCTACTTCTCTTACCCTTTAAAGATAGCAGGGGTAAGAATCTTATGTGAGACCTTGGTTCTTACTTTCTTCAGCAACTGCTTTTCAGGAGTAACATCAGCAACTTTAAACTCCTCTTTCCTTGTATCTCCTTGCAACTCATCTTCAAGGATTTCCAAAACTGACTTCTGGAACTTCGCAGCAAGTTCCTTCTTTCTGTTTTGCTTAGGTTTCTTCAAATTAATCCCCATCTGCTTGACAGTGGTTGCATTGAAGAAACTAGGGGGTTTGTGGTCAAAATTATTTTCAACAGGTACATTGTGATGCATTAAAATCTTCATTATCAAGGTATTGTGGGGTAGGTTCTTAGCCGAATCTCTTGCCCTCCTAGTCATGCCATAGAGAATGACCCATGGCAGATTTATCTTCTTTTTCTGAAGAAGATGGATAACACAGAATCTCTCAAGTTCAGAGACATGATCCTTCCTACCTCCTTTGGGGATTATGCAGCACCCCAAAACAGCAAACAGAAGCCTGGGAAAATCCAGCATCCAAGTTCCTTTATAGTTTGATGGATCTACAACTCCAAACAACATCTTTTTAACTTTCCAGCTCCACCATTTTTAGCTTCCCAGTCAGGTATATATATATAGCTCCTTCAGCCTTTACACCCATCACTTGCTCTAGAACACCATTGTCAACCACAATCTCTTGACCCATCACATTGGCCTTCAGATAAACCCTTCTGTTACCTTCCATGTAACATCCAGTACTTAGGGATTTCATTAATTAAGGTAAGACTTTGATAGCTATTTATGTGTTAAATAAGTAGAAGAAATGATTTAGGAAGTAAAGAAACAAGACTTAGAACTTAAACCAAAATCTTGAAATTTCAGTATTTTCGCTCAAGCGAGAATATCTCGCTTGAGCGAATTATGCAGTAGATTGTGGAAAAATGAGTTTCTGCATATCTCGCTTGAGCGAACGCAGCTCGCTTAAGCGAGAAACAAGGGACTTTTGGGAGGCTCTCTGGAAAAATTTTTGCTTAAGCGAGAAAGAACTCGCGTGAGCGAGAATCATCCAGAGAGGGGGTATTTTCTGGATCATTCTCACTTGAGCGAGACAGTTTCGCTTGATAGAGAATGTGAAGGAAAATCATGCAACCGACACGCGAAAATTCACTTAAAGGCACTAAATCCTTAATTTAGAATCAAAACTTCATTTTCTTTCTCATTCTTCTCGAGTGTAGAGAGAGACTCTGGGTTTTAGAGAGATGAAGTTTTGATTGAAGCTTGAAGAGGGGATTTGGAGTAAGGAATCGTCAAGTGATTCACCACTATCCATTCTTCTTCCTTCGATTTCCAAGTATAGGTGAGTACAACTCACTTCCTTTGTGTTTTCCCGAATGTTTCTATGAATATGCTCCCTAATCCTTACCTTCCCTTTCTCTACTAGGAATTAGTGTTAGAAATTGTATTTTTGTAACTAAATTGGTGTTGTGCTTTAAAAATCGAGACTTAGAATTGAAATAGGGGTTATGTGGTATGAAATAGGTTCGAAACTATCGAAATTACTTACGTTGAATGTGTATGAATTCTGAACTTGTTATTATATCATGAATTTTTACTGAATTATCATGTTTATGTTGATTGAAACATTTTAAGTCAGTTTCAACCGTGAGTAATTCAAGCCGGCCTTTGCGCCGTGAGTTAAAAATTTAGTAATTATGTTTAAAACACGACTTTGGTCCAGTTTGGGTGGGATTCGTCCCCGGGAAAGATATTTTCCGCAGTCTGAGCTCAGTTCTAACTCCAGAAAGAGATAAGAACATACCTGCTGGGCACAACAGTGAGTGCATCATGCTTGCATATCAGTTTAATTGATTATTGTTTATGAGTTAAGTACGATTTGTTGATTGACATTGATATCTGCTCCCTGCATTCATGCATGTGATTGTATTCACTGAGATTTTTATCTCACCACGTGTTATGTGGATTATTAGTTGAGCAGGTAACACCTCGTTCGGATCCTCAGAGGGGAACTGAAGTGCCTCGGGATGGACTTTAGCCACATTACTTTCTTTGAAATGTTTTCTTCATGTATCTATGTATATATTGATAGTTATATCCTGATGTATTCAGATGATGTTTTGTATTACCGGTGACTTATTGTATAGGATAGTTGATGTTTAATGTACTTAGGTTGGTTTTTGACTAGAGTAAGAGGGTTATCATTTAGTATTACTCGTTGGATTGTAGAATTATCGTTGGATTCCTGACAATTTCGCGAATATGTCGATATCAAAACTTCTACATTTTAAATTCTAAGTTAGGAATTTAGTTTCCAACGGGTTAGATTCTGACTTGAAATTTAAGGTGTTACATTTTGATATCAGAGCAGTTCAATCCAATTGGACTGTGAAATTAAGATATTTCTGTAGTTTGTTAATGATCCTTTATGTATTATCTTGTGAATTGAGAGACTGATCACCTCGATATTTTCTTAATGATATGTAGAGAATCATGGCAGGCGGTAGAAGAGGTCGTCCAAGGGTCAATCCTCCTTCCTCTCCTTTTGCATCTTTTCAGGGTCCTACTCTGGATTCGGTAGCTGCAGCCCTTCAGGCACTCACTCAAATGATGGGGGAACATATAAATTTTGATCGAGCTCAAGCAGAAGCGGCACGGGAGCAAGCTGCCACCAATGCAGCAGTGCTCCAAGAGATGACTAGGAGGCCAACGGAACCACCACCACCCTCTATAGTGGATCCATTTGCTCTTGGCTTATATGAGTTTCGGAAGCACAATCCTCCGCAGTTCAATGGAATTTATGATCCTGATGTTGCGGAAAAATGGCTCCAAGACTTGAATCGGATATTTGATATCATGAAGTGTACGGACGAGGCTAAGGTGGGTTTTGCAGTTTATATGTTGAGAGGGGAAGCTGGGGACTGGTGGAAAACCGCTAAAGTTTAGGCTGCAGAGGCAGAGGCTCCAATGACTTGGGATGTGTTCCAGAACCTGTTCTTGGGAAAATACTTTGCAGCAACCATTAAGAGGCAAAAGGTGGCAAAATTTCTACAATTAAGGCAAGGAGATTTGTTAATAGGTCAATATGTGGCCAGGTTTGAAGAATTAGCAAAATACTCAAGATATCTACAAGCCGTGACAGATGAGGAATGGAGGTGTGCTCAATTCGAAGAAGGGTTGCGACCTGAATTGTTGGACCGGGTAGGGACTTTGGAGATCAGGGATTTTTCCACTTCGGTTAGTAAATGTTACATTGCAGAGAAGAATTATAAAGGAACTACACCAACACTTGTGCCATTAGAAAACAAGGGAAAGAGGAAGCTTGGAGTGCCCATCCAGGGCAAGGGCCCCAAGCCTAAGTGGCAAGGAAAACCAGTCTTGGCCACTCAGCAGGCCCAACGCCAAGGGGTACCTACATGCCCCAAGTGCGGGAAGGAGCATTCAGGAGAGTTCCTGATAGGGAAGAATGTGTGTTACTTTTTCAAACAACCTGGTGATAAGTGAAAATCATATGATAAATTAGAGCACTTTTTAGTTCATTTATCAAGGATAAAATGGTATTTTTGCCCCAAATTAATCCCTTTTTATTTAATATTAGATAAATTGTATTTATTACTCTTGGATTTGAATTCGATGCTATTTTGATATAAATTGCGCTGATTTTTGCAGGATATTGCAAAGATTTCATATGAAGGAAAGATAACATTAAATAAAGGAGATATTTGCAAGATTTGAAGTTTAATTGAAGACATTTAATGAAGATTGGAAGATTATTTGAGAGCAATTAATGAAGATATCACTGTCAATTAAACAAGGATTCTGTAGACATCCTTCCCAATTAAATCCAGGATTCTCAATAAATGCAAGATCCCATCAAGAAAAGGGAAACAAGGAAAGACAAATCAACCAAAACCAGTCTCAGGGAGAGATCAAGTTAAAAAGAGAAAGATTGAAGCTGTGCAGAACACGTTGCGCGCTTCAACCTGCGTTGTAGCGCAGGGTGAAGCGCAACTCTCTGGTTTCTGCGCTTCAACCTGCTCTGTAGCGCAGGGTGAAGCGCAGAACACGTGATTCTTGCCCTGTTGCCGTTTTTAGATAGATTTCTCCCCAATTTTCTGTCTTTCCTTAGCCTATAAATAGGACTCTCTTGCACCAGATTAGGTGTGCACGATTATTGTAATTCAGTTATATTTCAGTGATAATGCACCAATTCTAATTTTAGAATAGGAGAGGCAGAGCACTGCACGAGGATTGAAGATGGTGACAACATCTTCGGTGGTTTGTATGGCTACCATGAGTAGTTAACTCTCCAGTAGGATTAAATGTAGTTGATTCTATCCCCAAGTGTATGTAAACTCTATCTTATTATTTATGAGCTCCCGATTTATAATATTGGTAATCTTATTCTGTGCTTAATTCCTAACTTCCGCGCTTGCGCCGGAGTTATAGGCTAGTTTCGACTAGGATTGAGGATGGGAGAGAGGATACTAAAGAAACTCATTCTCTGATTGAATAAGAGTACTCGGTAAGTAGTGACCGACACATGAGCGTTACTAATGAGTGATGGGTAGTGTGAGTACCATAATGAAGGGCGTTCACAAGATTAGGCCTGTTTATCGATAACAAAGGTTAGATGATAGTAATTCCAGATTTTGACACATGGTCATATCTAGGGATTGATGGGTAGTATGAGTATCCTAATGAAGATGCACCTACAGGATTAGGCCTGGTTTATTAATGAGTTCCTTTACAAACGGTATAATAAAAGGAAAATAAGTCGAGGGTAAGTTTGTCGCTTGGGAGAGCCCGCACGGATTACCTTTGAGTGGTGAGGCTGCTGGTAACTCGGGGTCTTAGCAAATTAGTTTGTCTACAGTATTATAGAGTAAACCTAAAATAATAAATAGTTTTTACATACACAAAGGGTGTGATGATACGAAGTTCAATCCTAATCCAAGTAAAGTGTCTCTAACTCTTCCTTTCTATTTTTATTGATTATTAGTTTGCTATTTACAATTTCCGCACAACAATATTCTCACAAAACCTGTTGTTTTCTCTTGATAATTAGATCACGATTATACGCGAATTGACCATTCCATGTGGATACGATAACTCTTCTTACTATTATACTACTGGAGTTTTGGTTTGCTTGCCAGAAACCCATCAAGTATTTTTGGCGCCGTTGCCGGCGAATGGTTTCCAATTCGTGTAGACCTTAGCGGTCTAGTTATCAAGAATATCTATCTTAGGATTTCTTTTATTTATTTTTATTTATCTTAGGATTTCTTTTATTTATTCGTTTTTTGTTATTTTAGGAAAATTATCGTTTTTCTATTATTAAATTTTTTCTTCCACACTTACCTTTTTCAAAGTTTCTTGTTTATGTTGTTAAGAGGCCAGATGTCCCCCAATCAATTACAATTCGACCCGGAAATCAAGAGGACATCCAGGAGGAACAGAGGCAGAAACGGGAGAAGGAGAAGAAGGATAGTTGTAGAAGAACCCAAAAACATGGATGAAGAAACACCCAGAAAAAGGACTCTAGGGGAATATGTCACTCATCAAGGACTACGCCACTTTTCAAGCATAGTGTTACCACCAGCTGCAAGAGCTTTGGAGTTGAAGCCTGCTCACCTCAACCTCATTAGTGCACATCAATTTACTGGAATGGATCACGAGGATCCATATACTCATCTCTCTAATTTCTATGAATTAATTGGCACTATGGGTTTTGAGGAAGGTATTTTAGAATCTGTTTACTTACGCCTTTTTCCTTTCTCTTTGTTAGGTAAGGCTAAGGAGTGGCTGCAATCACACCCAAATCAAAGTCTAACCAGTTGGAGTGTGGTTGAGGAAAAATTTCTGACAAGATTCTTCCCACCAGATAAGCTAATTGAAGCCCAAATAGATATCTATACATTCAGACAGGGGATAGATGAGCCACTTTGTGAAGCATAGGAGAGATACAAATCTTTTTTGCGAAGATGTCCCAATCATGGCTATGACGATATAACTCAGCTCAACATATTCTGCAAGGGACTTCGAAAAGAGTCAAAGTCATCCATAAATGATGCAGCAGGAGGTACCATCTTATCTGTAGATGCAGAACGAGCACTAGATATCATCAATAGCTTTGCTCAAAATGATCGACAAGCTCAAAGTGTACGACAGCCTACACAATCATCAAAGAAAGAAATGCTAGAACTCAGTCAAAGTGATACTCTATTAGCAGAGAAAAAGCTTATCAAAAGACAAATAGAAGCACTCACCGAGATGCTAAAGGCACTCCCTCAACAACTAAAAGCTGTCAACTCACAACCTATCCACACCCAACCACTGTTTTGCGACTTCTGTGGAGGTGACCATCTAAATGGTCAATGTGCTAATTAAGGGATGCAGCCAGAGCAAGTCAATTTCATGGGAAACCAGGGGAGGCAAGGTAATTTCTCCAATAACAACAACCAGTACTCACAAGGATGGAGGAATAACCAAACCAACTCAGGATGGGGTCAGAATGGAGGATCAAGACAAACACCTTACCAGGAGCAACCGTCAACTTATGATAAATTGAACCACTTAGAAGGAAAGATTGATGATCTTGTTCAAGGATTGAATGGATTCAAGAAAAATACAGAGGCATCAATCAAGACTCTGGAAAACCAGGTGGGTCAGCTAGCAACTGAAATGACAGAGCACAGGCAACATCACTTCTCAGCTGTGACCCAGACCATTCCAAAGGAGCAATGCAACATGGTTGTCACTAATGGTAACAAATTGCTAGAAGAGAAACTTGATGAAGAGGAGGAAATCATCTTTGGAAAACAATCGTCTCAAGAAGGAATATCCATAGAGATTGTTCATCAAAATGAAGAAGAAGCAGCATTAGAGCAACAGAAATACCATGAAGAAAAGGTCTTTATTACGGGTAAGTCACTTGACCCAGGTAAGTTTACTATACCCATTACTATTGGTAATTTACCTCCTACTCAAGCTTTATTGGATCTTGGAGCGAGCATCAATTTGATGCCGCTATCGTATTTTAACAAGTTGAGTAATGTGAAGGTCAAGCCTGCAAAGGTGAAGTTGCTTCTTGCAAACAAATCTGCTCAATGCCTTCATGGGATAGTAGAGGACATTCAAATCAGAGTGGATAAGTTTGCATATGTAGTAGATTTCTACATTGCAGAGACAGAAGAAGAGGATACTGATGTCCCCCTAAAATGATTATTGATGTTGATCGAGGAAAATATGAACTAAGCTCAAAAGATGAAAGTATTGTTTTTCATATTGACAGAGGTATTCCCAAATTACAACAAACTGATGTTATTTTCAAAAATCAAACAAAGCTGCCAGGCTCCGAATTTCTGAGGAAGCCTAGAATGAGAGCAAAGCATCCAGAGTCAATATGGGAATTCCAATTTAAGAAGAGAAAGGGATAAACATCTAATACTGAGGAAGATAGTGACAGCGATGGAAAAGTCAAGAATTGGCATGGAGGATGGGAGCTCAAAGGCAGAACTGGAATGGAGTCAAACATCATCCTCCACTTGAGGCCACCATAAAAGGGTTGAGTAACCAGGCGTCGAGCTAAAAGACGTTAAACAAGCGCTTCCTGGGAGGCAACCCAGTCATTGTAAGTTTTAATTTTCATTTTGTTAATTTTTAGTTTTAGAAATTACCTGTTTAACTAGGAAATTGTTAAAATGAAGTATCTAATTTTTAAAGGAATGCATGGTGTAACACCCGCAATTTTTCTTACTGGTGTATAAATAGAATAAAGAAAATTTTAAAATAGTAATAATCATTTAATTATAAATTATTTAGTAGCTTTTAATAGACAACCAAATTTATAATACCCAACCACAATTATGAGTAAATTTCTCTAGAGAGGTGTTTGAGAAAATAACCTAAGACACCTTTAGTAATTATACAGTTAAGGAAAATATAGATTTAATTATTAAAAATAGCTAAAACTCTAAGGTATCTATACCTTTATTCAAAATACTCTTAATATAATTAGTGATGAGTTTTAGAAAATTATTTAGAATTTTTCTAGCACTTCTGGGCAAAAAGATCAAAATGCCCCCAGTTAACAGTATAACCATAGCCAGCATATGAAAAAAATTGTAGAAAAATATGGAAGATATATTTTGAACCTTAAAAGATGATTTAAAATTATAATTATAATTCTATACAATCTCTGTAAATAAAACCTTAATTTTCTCTCTCTGCTTACTGTAACGCCCACTTCTTACCGTTTTACCGCATTTCGTGTTTTATTGAATTGTTAAAATTATTTTTAATCACCAAAATTTATATTTTTGGATTTAGAATTTAATTTCCTATTTTTAGGGAATTTCTGGGAATTTTTGGGGCTTTTCTGTGAAAATGACCTTTTTGCCCCTCCTGTCTCTTGAGCCGGGCCCGAATACTCTTGATCCGGGCTAGAAAAATTGCACAAACCTTTCTTTTCTTCCTTCTAGAAGCCGTGCATGTGGGAGAGCTTTGCATGAGGGACACTTGTCATTTTCTTTCTTTTCTCCAAGACAAGTGTTAAGCTTAAGCCTTATGGCATTCAAAACACCAAAATTCATTTATTCTTTCTTTCCTTCCAACATGCAAGCTTTAGTTTTCTCTCATTTCTCTCTTTCTCTCCTTCCTTGGCCGTGAACTCTCCATCAACTTCTCTCAAAATTTTTCATCTTCCCTTAAACACATCAAGCCAAGGTTCCATCTTTGAACCAAAGCTTCCATTTCTAAGCCTTCTAGCCTTGAAAAATCCTTGTTGGTGACTAAAGGAGGCATCTTTGGGGGCTGTTTTGGGACCAGAATTCTGCACTCATTTTCTTGGAAATTTGAGGTAAAGGGGGGAGAACTTGAACTCTAGTAGGATTGGTAACTAGAGTCAAGGATTTGCCCTTAAAATCCTTGTTTTTACTCTTGTTTTTCCTTGAAAAAAAATCACTTTTGAGCTTTTCTTTGAGCAAATGTTTTGGATTCTTGGAGCTGGGTTGTTTACATGTTTTTAAGTTTGTTTTGATGCTTGGAATGTGCTTGGATTGTGATTGTTGGTGCATGCAAGCCAAGAAACAATTTTGGAAAAATTTTCCCCCTTTTCCTTTAATAGCTCTCGGCCTTGAGGGATTTTGGGGCTGCATGTGTTTCAAAATTTTTTTTTGGTGCTTGGAATGTGTTTGTATGATGAATCTATGAACATGCATGAAGTTGGTTGAAGGTATACAATTGTTTTGGATGATTGATCTTTGAAAAATAGTGTTTATGAGCTTGAAAATGGAGTTATGAACTTTAATGTGTATGTTGATGATTTTGAGTGGATTAGTATGATATTTGGCATTTAGATTGTTTGTTGATTGTGTGAAGTTTTGGTGAAGATTGGATGTTGTGAAAAATTTGAAGTTTTGATGAACATTCAAGTTGTTCTTGATGTTCATGAGTTGTTCTTGATGAAACTCATCAAGAATACCTTTTTGATCTTAAAAAGGTCAAGGGTATGTTGAAAACATGTTTATGGGCTTTGGTGGTCCAAAAGGACTAAGAAGCAATTTTACAAGTAAAAGGACTAAAGTGCAATTAAGAATAAGTCTTTAAAAATAAATAAAACAAATTCGGATTTCCAATTCCAACCAAGTAAAAGTCAACTTAAAGGTCAATATTTTAGGTTGCCATGACTAAAAATAAGTTCCTAAGAGTTATAAAACCTTTAGGCTTTTAATTTAAGTTTAAAACCTTTAAGAAAAGGAGTTAAAGACTCATTAAAAGTCAATCAAGATTAGATTATGAAATTAAAAGTTAGATTGGAGTTTGACTTCAACTCTAATCCAAGTTATTAAGAAATTAAAACTTAGAAATTAATTAGTAGACTTAGCTAATCTAATTACCTAAGTTAAATTAACATAATCTACTTAAGTTAATTAAGTAACGGATGATTAATTAAGGTTAAAGTTAATTAACCTTAATAAAAGTATTAAGTAATTAATTAGTAATGATGATTAAGAATTAACTAACTATGATTAACCTTAATCAAATGTAATTAAAAGCTTAGTCCAAAACTAAGGAAGAGATTAAGACTTAATTAAGGAGGATTAAGATTAATTATAGCCCAGTTAATGAAGATTGATTAAAAGTTAAATCTAATCTTAATTAATTATACAAGAAGAATTAGGATAAGTAATACCATCCATAAGATACAATCATAAGTTTTAGTAAATTATAGGACTTAAGTGGACATGATTATCAAGAACATTAGTACAAACTACCTTAAAAGGCTATAACCAACACACTCTTTCTACATAAAACTTGAGAAGCTTGGCGATAGAGTGCGGTTTGGCCTTCCTTGTGAAAGAAAGACATTGAATTCGGGCCGTGCCACGGGGATGTGGTGACGTTGAATGGTTCAATGGGTTTTGCCTGTAAGGATGTGAATGTTGTTAGCATTGTTGTGTGACATGCATCATGAAGCGTCGTTGATGTTCGAGGTTGAAAACCTTACGGCCTATATAGAAGTAACACTCGGTACAGTGTGAAACTGGTAGGGACTGGGCACTGGGTTTTGCAAAGAACACCAGCGGTCCGGTAAAGGAGACCAGCCCTGAGGATAAGTCGGGTCCCGAAATGGCACAAGTGACGTAGGCTCGCCCCCTACTGTCGTGTAAACGGGGTACAGGCTTGACTATCCTGTCGCTCTCAAGTTTTCATGGTCAGTTGAGATTGTCTGGAAGTCGGGAAATTTATTTGGCCAAACTGTATGAGCAATGCTCTTTGTACCAATGCTAGTACAGACTCTAACTCCTGACGTGCTGTGTATATATGGTCGGGCAGCTACTATGTGCTCTGCCTATGGTGATGTTTCCCTGGGCCCGCATGCATTAGATATTGCATTATAATAGTAAAAGTTGCGTTCATATGAGTACACCATGATGAGATGTCGTGATTGCTTATTGATTCGACTGTGTGGATTGCCTCTGTGTGTGTGCTCTAGTTTGCTGTATCCTACATGTTGTGAGTTCATGCGATGTTCTCACCCTTCTTTTCTATCTCTTCTTTCTATGTTCTTCTCGTCACGTTGACAGTCGGTATCGAGGACTTCCGTCATGACGTCGATGCAGGTGCGAATCAGATGGTTGCCGAGGGGCACCCGGAGGGTGACGGGTATCCCACGCAGGCGTGAGTTCTATGGGGGGGGGGAGTTTGGGTCACCATCACGCACCCCAGACTTCCTCTTGTACCTGAAAAGGACTAGGTTGTGTTCAGTCTAGGTAGTACGCAGCTCTGATTTAGGAATCTCTTCTTTTGTATTCTGTTAGAGGTCTCATTTATTTTACTACCGGAACTTATGTTTTAATGTGGTCATGTGGGTATTCGAGAGGTACATCGATGCTACTTAATATGTATGTATGTATTTATGTCATACTGTTTTATGTTCTCTCAAGGTCTTTAATCATGTGTATGTTGTTGATGCGCGTAAGGTGTTAATTCTTTCGACGCTTACGGAAAGATAAGTTTTTGAAAGTGAAGGAAAGGATATTTCATAAGTACTTAAAATAAAGCTAGAGAGGTAATAGGTCAATGACACCTAAACCCTTTTCAAAAAAAAAAAACTTCCTCATTTTTGACGTTCTACTTCGTTGGTCACGTGTAATGCATGTGGTACTTTTAGTGGTAAGTAGGGGTATCACATTTGGTGGTATCAGAGCTGTTCTTTCCTTTTGGCCTCGGGTATGGTCTGCAATACCCTTCTCTCTGTGTTTACTCTGTGTTGAGTGTTTGTTGTGTGGATTGTTTGCTTTGGGTGAATTGGTTGCTCTCATCTTACTATCTTAGTAATGTGAGTATCTGTGTGTAGCGTTACTTGTTCTTGCCTTAGTGGTTCTGCATAGAACGAAAGAGGCTGACTTGTTCTGCGAATGCAGGACTCCATGGTAGGGAGAGGTAATCCTGGGACGAACGATCTTCTAGTGAAGATCGTGAACATTCTAGAAAATCAGCAGCAGACATTGGTCAGCGTGTGCCACATCCTTGAAAATGACACCAAGGAGAGCCAAGCTCATTGGAAGAATTCCGGCCCACAGAGGAACAAACCCAAGGTTGCACGAGAAAGGAGGAAGCCTTATTTCGTTCCAAGAAACAATTTTGGCTCATCATCTGGGGGCACTGCGAGACCGCATTCAGTGGTTGCTAGTGGGGAAAATCCTGCAAACAGTGTCGGCAACAACGATGGTAGTTGTCCACACAGTAAGAGAAGTCACTTCCTGAGGGACCGCCCAATCAAGAGCCCAATCTCAAACCAGTATAACGAACGTGCATGCTTTCATTGTGGACGAACTGGCCACATCAAGAGGAATTGCCCTGCTCGGAAGGGAAGTGGTAGCGGTACTGGAGCTACTGAATCCAAAGATCTACTCCAAGGTAAGTGCGTCATAAGTGGGATTCCTTTAATTGTATTATATGATTCGGGTGCGACGCATTCTTTCATTCCTCTGGAATGTCAAAAAAAAAAATCTTGTTACTGGACTGCCCTATGATCTTGTAGTTTCCACCCCTACTGCTAAGACCTCTAGGTCCTAAGGTTGTACATTAGTGTAGCCAATAGTTGATTTGGCTTGTGGTTTGAAGTGTTGAGTGAGACGTTAAAAGTTAGAGTAGGATGACCACTAAGGTTAGATTCCCATTCCTTTAGATGAGTAACCTAAGGGATCGATAATGAATTCGAGGCTGTAAATTCAAGGTTAAGATGATTGATCATTGAGGTTTAATTATTAAGGTTTTGAGATTTGGGGATTTGTACTAATAGCTCTTGAGGATTCAGTTATTGAAAATATATATAATTTGGCAAGGCAAGTTAGAAATAATCGACGACTTGGGGTATACTCAGGATAAATAATGATGGAGTTTAGAATAAGAATGACAAACACACGAATTGGGGTTTGATCTTAACAGTTAAGGCATATTTGGATACCCTGTTGATGAACTTGAAGTCTAAAAGGGTTTGACTGTGGAATGAGTGTCATGATTGAAGTTTGATAGATACACTAGAGTATGATCGCTATCTCTAACGGATTGATAAAATAAGGATTTATAGAAACAAGTGGAAAACTCGATTTAAGACAAAGGATGTCAAAGTATTGAGGCCAATAGCACAAGGTGTAGTTCTTAAGAAATTTTAGTCGGATGGTAGGATATGACTAAGAAAATGATCTGTTAGTATCAAGATTACGCAGGAAATTGAAGAAAGAGATCATGTGATGGAGAATTATATGCACGAGTAAGCACTACAAGAGCTACAATGGTATGAGCTAAGTAAGGACAACACTTCCATGAGGTTAGTAGAAATAATAGATATGTCAAATAATGAGCGATTATCGTATGTGTTGATTTTGATGACTGAGAGTATACTTGATTGATGCTCCTATAGATTGAATAAGGTATGTGAATGGAATCTCATAAACGATTAAGATTGGAATTGGTAAGAATTATGACACGTTGGTTTAGTATGGTTATACCAATTTACAGGATTAGTTTGTACATTAATCTTAATGGACTTAGACTCTCAAGGAAAGGTATATAAATTAGTAAATATCTAGGCAGGATTTTAAAGATTGGATTGGAATAGTACTAGATAAGTAGGTGACGTTTCGCGTAAGGATGCCCTAGGGGACAAATACAATCCGTGGGAGTAGGATAACCATAAGGAATGATAATAATATTCCCAAAGATAGGTTTAAAGATAGATTGCCTCTATCTATATACCGAGACTATAGGTAATCTTACAATCTGCTTTGGACTTTACCACGGATGCTACAGGTGTCTAGTAATTCCATCTGGATTGGTTGTCATTGGTGTTCCTTTCCCTCCTTAGTGAATCCAGTTTTCTAACCTCATTTAAGCCAACTTATCCTCATTCTTTCGTGCCATGTTCTCTCTTATTTCTAGGATCCAATGGGGAGTATAGCATTCTTTGGAATAATTTTGACTGATAGGAAGTTGTATGCTAAGCTATCTAAGTGTGAGTTTTGGTTAAAGGAAGTGAATTTCCTAGTTCATGTGATCTATAGTGGACGAGTTAGCGTAGACCCAGCTAAGGTAGAAACTGTGTTACAGTGGGAAGCACCTGGGACTTTAACGGAAGTGAGAAGCTTCTTGGGGTTAGCTGGTTACTACCGTAAGTTTATTGAAAATTTTTCAAGGATAGCAACTCCATTGAACCGTTTGATTAGGAAAGACCAACCTTTTGTGTGGAGCCAGTAGTATTAAGATAGTTTTCAGGAATTGAAGAAGAGGTTAACTTCTGCGCCTGCGTTAGTTTTACCTGACCCACAAGAGAGTTTTGAAGTATATTGTGATGCTTCAAAACAAGTATTAAGTTGTGTGTTAATGCAAAAAGGAAAGGTAGTGGCTTATGCCTCTAGGCAATTGTGAACACACGAAGTGAACTACCCTACGCATGATCTAGAGTTGGAGGCAGTAGTTTTTGTCTTGAAGATTTGGAGACACCATCTGTATGGCGCTAGGTTTGAAGTTTTAGCGATCATAAGAGTTTGAAGTATCTGTTTGACCAGAAGGAACTTAATGTAGGACAGAGACGATGGATGGAGTTTTTGAAGAATTATGAGCTTAGTCTGCAGTACCACCCTGGGAAAGCTAATGTCGTAACTGATGCGTTAAGTCGGAAATCTTTGCATATGTCAGCAATGATGGTTAAGGAGCTAGAACTGATAGAAGAGTTTAGAGATCTTAACCTAGACGTTGAACTTGGTCCTAAGAGTGTAAGATTGGGAACATTGAGGATTTCAAATGATTTCTTGGAACAAGTTCGTGTAACACAGGAAGTGGATCAATCTTTGCAAGATTTGAGGAATCTAGTCCCTAAGAAAGGAGATTCTGAGTTTTGTAAGGAAGCTGATGGAACTGTTAGATTCAAGGGTAGGATATGTGTGCCTAGTGATAAGAAAATAAGATATCGTAAGAGGACATTGGGAATTAGAAGGAAATGTTAAGAAGAATAATTATCCAACTTTTAGGGAACCATTAAGGTCATATATGATCTAATTAGGAGGGTAGCTCTTAAAGCTTAAGAAGATGGATTTATCTCTATTCAGCAGTAGGAACTCCAAATTTCGAGGACGAAATTTCTTAAAGGAGGGGAGAAATGTAACACCCGCAATTTTTCTTACTGGTGTATAAATAGAATAAAGAAAATTTTAAAATAGTAATAATCATTTAATTATAAAGTATTTAGTAGCTTTTAATAGACAACCAAATTTATAATACCCAACCACAATTATGAGTAAATTTCTCTAGAGAGGTGTTTGAGAAAATAACCTAAGACACCTTTAGTAATTATACAGTTAAGGAAAATATAGATTTAATTATTAAAAATATCTAAAACTCTAAGGTATCTATACCTTTATTCAAAATACTCTTAATATAATTAGTGATGAGTTTTAGAAAATTATTTAGAATTTTTCTAGCACTTCTGGGCAAAAAGATCAAAATGCCCCCAGTTAACAGTATAACCATAGCCAGCATATGAAAAAAATTGTAGAAAAATATGGAAGATATATTTTGAACCTTAAAAGATGATTTAAAATTATAATTATAATTCTATACAATCTCTGTAAATAAAACCTTAATTTTCTCTCTCTGCTTACTGTAACGCCCACTTCTTACCGTTTTACCGCATTTCGTGTTTTATTGAATTGTTAAAACTATTTTTAATCACCAAAATTTATATTTTTGGATTTAGAATTTAATTTCCTATTTTTAGGGAATTTCTGGGAATTTTTGGGGCTTTTCTGTGAAAATGACCTTTTTGCCCCTCTTGTCTATTGAGCCGGGCCCGAATACTCTTGATCCGGGCCAGAAAAATTGCACAAACCTTTCTTTTCTTCCTTCTAGAAGCCGTGCATGTGGGAGAGCTTTGCATGAGCGACACTTGTCATTTTCTTTCTTTTCTCCAAGACAAGTGTTAAGCTTAAGCCTTATGGCATTCAAAACACCAAAATTCATTTATTCTTTCTTTCCTTCCAACATGCAAGCTTTAGTTTTCTCTCATTTCTCTCTTTCTCTCCTTCCTTGGCCGTGAACTCTCCATCAACTTCTCTCAAAATTTTTCATCTTCCCTTAAACACATCAAGCCAAGGTTCCATCTTTGAACCAAAGCTTCCATTTCTAAGCCTTCTAGCCTTGAAAAATCCTTGTTGGTGACTAAAGGAGGCATCTTTGGGGGCTGTTTTGGGACCAGAATTCTACACTCATTTTCTTGGAAATTTGAGGTAAAGGGGGGGAGAACTTGAACTCTAGTAGGATTGGTAACTAGAGTCAAGGATTTGCCCTTAAAATCCTTGTTTTTCCTTGAAAAAAAATCACTTTTGAGCTTTTCTTTGAGCAAATGTTTTGGATTCTTGTAGCTGGGTTGTTTACATGTTTTTAAGTTTGTTTTGATGCTTGGAATGTGCTTGGATTGTGATTGTTGGTGCATGCAAGCCAAGAAACAATTTTGGAAAAATTTTCCCCTTTTTCCTTTAATAGCTCTCGGCCTTGAGGGATTTTGGGGCTGCATGTGTTTCAAAATTTTTTTTTGGTGCTTGGAATGTGTTTGTATGATGAATCTATGAACATGCATGAAGTTGGTTGAAGGTATACAATTGTTTTGGATGATTGATCTTTGAAAAATAGTGTTTATGAGCTTGAAAATGGAGTTATGAACTTTAATGTGTATGTTGATGATTTTGAGTGGATTAGTATGATATTTGGCATTTAGATTGTTTGTTGATTGTGTGAAGTTTTGGTGAAGATTGGATGTTGTGAAAAATTTGAAGTTTTGATGAACATTCAAGTTGTTCTTGATGTTCATGAGTTGTTCTTGATGAAACTCATCAAGAATACCTTTTAGATCTTAAAAAGGTCAAGGGTATGTTGAAAACATGTTTATGGGTTTTGGTGGTCCAAAAGGACTAAGAAGCAATTTTACAAGTAAAAGGACTAAAGTGCAATTAAGAATAAGTCTTTAAAAATAAATAAAACAAATTCGGATTTCCAATTCCAACCAAGTAAAAGTCAACTTAAAGGTCAATATTTTAGGTTGCCATGACTAAAAATAAGTTCCTAAGAGTTATAAAACCTTTAGGCTTTTAATTTAAGTTTAAAACCTTTAAGAAAAGGAGTTAAAGACTCATTAAAAGTCAATCAAGATTAGATTATGAAATTAAAAGTTAGATTGGAGTTTGACTTCAACTCTAATCCAAGTTATTAAGAAATTAAAACTTAGAAATTAATTAGTAGACTTAGCTAATCTAATTACCTAAGTTAAATTAACATAATCTACTTAAGTTAATTAAGTAACGGATGATTAATTAAGGTTAAAGTTAATTAACCTTAATAAAGTATTAAGTAATTAATTAGTAATGATGATTAAGAATTAACTAACTATGATTAACCTTAATCAAATGTAATTAAAAGCTTAGTCCAAAACTAAGGAAGAGATTAAGACTTAATTAAGGAGGATTAAGATTAATTATAGCCCAGTTAATGAAGATTGATTAAAAGTTAAATCTAATCTTAATTAATTATACAAGAAGAATTAGGATAAGTAATACCATCCATAAGATACAATCATAAGTTTTAGTAAATTATAGGACTTAAGTGGACATGATTATCAAGAACATTAGTACAAACTACCTTAAAAGGCTATAACCAACACACTCTTTCTACATAAAACTTGAGAAGCTTGGCGATAGAGTGCGGTTTGGCCTTCCTTGTGAAAGAAAGACATTGAATTCGGGCCGTGCCACGGGGATGTGGTGACGTTGAATGGTTCAATGGGTTTTGCCTGTAAGGATGTGAATGTTGTTAGCATTGTTGTGTGACATGCATCATGAAGCGTCCTTGATGTTCGAGGTTGAAAACCTTACGGCCTATATAGCAGTAACACTCGGTACAGTGTGAAACTGGTAGGGACTGGGCACTGGGTTTTGCAAAGAACACCAGCGGTCCGGTAAAGGAGACCAGCCCTGAGGATAAGTCGGGTCCCGAAATGGCACAAGTGACGTAGGCTCGCCCCCTACTGTCGTGTAAACGGGGTACAGGCTTGACTATCCTGTCGCTCTCAAGTTTTCATGGTCAGTTGAGATTGTCTGGAAGTCGGGAAATTTATTTGGCCAAATTGTATGAGCAATGCTCTTTGTACCAATGCTAGTACAGACTCTAACTCCTGACGTGCTGTGTATATATGGTCGGGCAGCTACTATGTGCTCTGCCTATGGTGATGTTTCCCTGGGCCCGCATGCATTAGATATTGCATTATAATAGTAAAAGTTGCGTTCATATGAGTACACCATGATGAGATGTCGTGATTGCTTATTGATTCGACTGTGTGGATTGCCTCTGTGTGTGTGCTCTAGTTTGCTGTATCCTACATGTTGTGAGTTCATGCGATGTTCTCACCCTTCTTTTATATCTCTTCTTTCTATGTTCTTCTCGTCACGTTGACAGTCGGTATCGAGGACTTCCGTCATGACGTCGATGCAGGTGCGAATCAGATGGTTGTCGAGGGGCACCCGGAGGGTGACGGGTATCCCACGCAGGCGTGAGTTCTATAGGGGGGAGTTTGGGTCACCATCACGCACCCCAGACTTCCTCTTGTACCTGAAAAGGACTAGGTTGTGTTCAGTCTAGGTAGTACGCAGCTCTGATTTAGGAATCTCTTCTTTTATATTCTGTTAGAGGTCTCATTTATTTTACTACCGGAACTTATGTTTTAATGTGGTCATGTGGGTATTCGAGAGGTACATCGATGCTACTTAATATGTATGTATGTATTTATGTCATACTGTTTTATGTTCTCTCAAGGTCTTTAACCATGTGTATGTTGTGGATGCGCGTAAGGTGTTAATTCTTTCGACGCTTACGGAAAGATAAGTTTTTGAAAGTGAAGGAAAGGATATTTCATAAGTACTTAAAATAAAGCTAGAGAGGTAATAGGTCAATGACACCTAAACCCTTTTCAA
The DNA here is from genome assembly GCA_026901365.1 of Sesbania bispinosa. Taxonomy (NCBI): domain Eukaryota; kingdom Viridiplantae; phylum Streptophyta; class Magnoliopsida; order Fabales; family Fabaceae; genus Sesbania; species Sesbania bispinosa. The sequence goes on from QLOH01000247.1 coordinate 454,586, forward strand.
AAAAAAAAAACTTCCGCATTTTTGACGTTCTACTTCGTTGGTCACGTGTAATGCATGTGGTACTTTTAGTGGTAACTAGGGGTATCACACATGGAACCAGTTAGGAATAGCAGAAGCAAAAAAATACACTGCAGATCTGCGCTTCACCTGCGCTACAAAGCAGGTGAAGCGCAAGATTAAGAATTAAAATATGAGTTTCTGACTTCTGCGCTTCACTCTGCGCTGTAGCGCAGGGTGAAGCGCAGCGGGTGCGCTTCATTTTCCAAATGACACGCGCTCCACCCTGCGTTGTAGCGAAGGGTGAAGCGCAGAGTGCGAGTCTATAAATTGCAATTTTTGAACGAGGGAAGTTCATTCAGACTTCCCCTCGTTCCATCTCTTGCATTTTCTCTGAGTTCCTAACCCTTTGCCTTCCCTCTTTCACTCTTATAGCCTTCATTTCTTCATTTATGAGTTTATACCAGGTATGTTTTTATAGTTTTCTTTACTTTTAACTGATTGGAATTTTGAAATTTTATTTGAGCATAAACCGTAGGTTAGGAAACTTAGGATTTTAGGAACCTTTAGGAAAGAAATAATTGTTCATGGTGCTTTAATATATATTGCATGTTGCTAGGATTAATTGTGAGTAATTCCTGTCTGCTTAGGTGGTAGTTTTTGAGTGCTCAATAATTTCTGAAAATTATTTTGTTAGCACATGTATGGTTAATTAATTGTTCTGATATTTTTGCATGCCCACACAAAAATAATTATGCCTTATTGCATGTTACTGATGACATGATTTTTTAGCATGAGTTTGATTCTCACTTTGCCTATTTAGGATTGTTTAGGACTTGCTTTAATTGATCACTTTAGCATGTCTTAATTAATTAATTGGAAATTATTGGTAATGTCTAAAAGCAAAATTTTTATGCACAATTGTTTGATTAGTTGATTGCTCTGATTATTGAAATTAATTGGCCATTTATTTCATAATTATGAACAATTAAATATTATTATGTTGCATAAATAATTTTGATTACATTTGTTTCACAGATGGTTCGCACCAAGAATGTCAGTGGACCTAGTTCTTCTAGGAGAGGCACAGGGGGTGCCAAGAGAAAGGCCCCCCAGAGGGAACCTGAGTTTGACCCTCATCGCTTCAAGGACCTCAAGTCCTTTGAAGCATACACTGACTTAGAGGAGTGCAAATTCATCCTCGAGCGACCCGTCATTCTTGAGGAGGATGAATATGAGGAGTTCTCTGCTGAGATTCACAGGAGGCGATGGGACCGCCTCAGTCGCCCTGACAACTATTTTGATCCAGACATCTTCAGAGAATTCTATGCCAACGCCATCGGGGAACACGACGTTAACTGCAAAAGGGAGTCCTATGTTCGAGGACAGATTATCAGATTTGATTGCGATGCAATCAATGCACTTCTAGGATATCCCATAGAAGAGGACAGAGACCTCGTGGAGTGTTAATACCACGAGAGGATGCAGGCTGTGGGGCTTCATGGCAATGATCCCCTTGATCTCGAGACTGCTCAGCTGCTTTGTTTACCAGGGCGTTCCTTTGAAAGGAATGCATATCAGGAGGCTGCTAGGATCTATAGGAAAGATATGAGGAGCATAGCTCAGATGTGGACAGTGCTGATACTGGCCAACATTCATCCTACCGGGCATGTTTCTGATGTAGTTATGCCCATGGCCCACCTCATCTACACTATCCTCACCGACGCCGTTATCAATGTCTCACGAGTCATCACCCAGAAGATATCAGACTTTGCATCTGCTATGGGGCGTAGGACCCCTAACTCTAAGATCAGGCTTGGCTTCCCCTCTCTTATCACAACACTCTGCAGATCTAGGGGTGTGGATGTACACCCTAGGGTTCGCATCGCACTTCCCATGACCAGAGCATATATTGAAGCCAACTGTATCCCGGCTGAGGAGTTACAGGTTGAGGAGCAGCAGCAACAGGCACCACCACCACCACCAGCAGGCATGGACGCTCCTGTCTGGGCCCAACGTCTTGAGGCCCAACACACTCACATGATGGCTCAACTGTCCGCTATTCACCAAGCAGATGTTCACTTTCAGGGCAGACAGTATCAGGATCGTATGGACCCCATGCCCCCTGCGTAGTTTCAGGAGTATTTACAGTGGCCTGGGGACAGGCTTATTTTCCCAAGGGGGATGGAGCAGCTGATGCTGGAGCTGAGGATGAAGCTGCTCACATGGACCAGGATGACTGATTTTTTTTCCTATTTGGTGCTTTTCCTTCCTTTTCTTTTTCTTTTTTATTTTATTTTCTTATTATTTTCTTGTTATTTCTTTTATTTTCCTTTTGATATGTACTGTATATTGTTACCCCACTGATACATCATTGATATCATGCAGTGCATATTCAGTTATCTTTTGTTTTTCTGTTAAATTTTAATCTTTTTAGGATTTTTAAAAAAAAAAATTTAGGACTTTAGGAAATTAGGATTTAAGGTAACTTTTTCAAAATTCTCTGTAATTAAGTAGTTTAACTAACCAGACTAGGAAAAATGATAGGGTTTTTGTGATTAATTCCATAATCAGTTAGGTTTAGGATACTTCTCAGGAGAACCTATCAGGATAGTTAATTAAAACCAGTAAGTGCTTTATCAAGGAATTTTAGCCAATAACCGGTGAGCTGTGAGCCCAAACACTGAAATTGAGAGCTTTTCACCGCTGCTTGTCAACTGTTATTGTTTGAGTTTCTGAATTTTGTCTTGATAGTGGAAGATATGGAAGTGACAAAGGCATGTTTTGTGATTATAATATTTTGCTCAGTGCCAAATAGCCAACCTTGATTAAATGTTTCCATTTATTGATTGCCCATTTGAGCCTTTAATATTTCTTTTTGAATGCACCCTAGCCATACTTAATGATTATATCCTGTCCCTTCACACTTGGGATAGAGAGCAAGGTGCAACACAACAAAATGGGACAAGAGGTTGGTGAATTGAAAGGTCAAAGAGATTCAAAGAGCAGGCACGAGAAATAAAAAAGAATAGTACTCCCTCATAAATAAATTCTCTATGTTATTGTTTATGATACAAAAAAAATCTGCACAAAGGTGTGGAAATTGAATAAGTTGGGGGGAGTACTTCTTCAGACAAAGAGGCCAGCTGAAAAAGGGTGACAATTCAAGAATAACTTGGTGAATTGAGAGAAGTTCCAAAGCACAACCACAAGATGCTCTCTATTCAAAGTGTTCATTGCATATCTAGAAAAACCATGATTTCTTGATAGCCCAACCTCATTACAACCAAAGAAAAGACCTTTTGATCCATACTAACTACTTGCAGGTTCAGATGTTGGAAACGATTATCAATTCTAGTTGTTCAACAGTGGTGAAAAATATTGAGGGAAACACTTACCCGTGAGAATGAGAGATTTCCTTGGTTTATCACTTACTGCTTTAATTGCTATTTTTGAGAAGTTTGACTGATGTTTTTGTTCTATTCTGATTGAGGATTGATAACATCTCTTAATCCTTATTTTTTCTTATGTTTAGAAAGTGATTGTTGCTTAACAAGGGGATGATGAAGAGTTCCTTGAATTTGTTTTTGAATTGTTTGAATTACACAGGGGATAGAATTGATTTTTTTTATTGCAAAGAGGTCTCTTGCTTGAGGACAAGCAAGAAGTTAAGTTGGGGGGTATTTTGATAAGTGAAAATCATATGATAAATTAGAGCACTTTTTAGTTCACTTATCAAGGATAAAATGATATTTTTGCCCCAAATTAATCCCTTTTTATTTAATATTAGATTTTGTATTTATTACTCTTGGATTTGAATTCGATGCTATTTTGATGTAAATTGTGCTGATTTTTGCAGGATATTGCAAAGATTTGATATGAAGGAAAGATAACATTAAATAAGGGAGACATCTGCAAGATTTGAAGTTTAATTGAAGACATTTAATGAAGATTGGAAGATTATTTGAGAGCAATTAATGAAGATATCACTGTCAATTAAACAAGGATTCTGCAGACATCCTTTCCAATTAAATCTAGGATTCTCAATAAATGGAAGATCCCATCAAGAAAAGGGAAACAAGGAAAGACAAATCAACCAAAACCAGTCTCGGGGAGAGATCAAGTTAAAAAGAGAAAGATTGAAGTTGTGCAGAACGCGTTGCGCGCTTCAACCTGCGCTGTAGCGTAGGGTGAAGCGCAACTCTTTGGTTTCTGCGCTGCAACCTGTGCTGTAGCGCAGGGTGAAGCGCAGAACAAGTGATTCTTGCCCTGTTGCCGTTTTTAGATAGATTTCTCCCCAATTTTCTTTGTCTTACCTTAGCCTATAAATAGGACCCTCTTGCACCAGATTAGGTGTGCACGATTATTGTAATTCAATTATATTTCAGTGATAATGCACCTGTTCTAATTTTAGAATATGAGAGGTAGAGCACTGCACGAGGATTGAAGATGGTGACAGCATCTTCGGTGGTTTGTATGGCTACCATGAGTAGTTAACTCTCCAGTAGGATTGAATGTAGTTGATTCTATCCCCAAGTGTATGTAAACTCTATCTTATTATTTATGAGCTCCCTATCTATAATATTGGTAATCTTATTTTGTGCTTAATTCCTAACTTCCGCACTTGCACCAGAGTTATAGGCTAGTTTCGACTAGGATTGAGGATGGGGGAGCGGATACTGAAGAAACTCATTCTCTGAGTGAATAAGAGTACTCGGTAAGCAGTGACCGACACATGAGCGTTACTAATGAGTGATGGGTAGTGTGAGTACCATAATGAAGGGCGTTCACAAGATTAGGCCTGTTTATCGATAGCAAAGGTTAGTTGATAGTAATTCCAGATTCCGACACATGGTCGTATATAGGGATTGATGGGTAGTGTGAGTATCCTAATGAAGATGCATCTACAAGATTAGGCCTGGTTTATTAATGAGTTCCTTTACAAACGGAATAATAAAAGCAAAATAAGCCGAGGGTAAGTTTGTCGCTTGGGAGAGCCCGCACGGATTACCTTTGAGTGGTGAGGCTGTTGGTAACTCGAGGTCTTAGCAAATTAGTTTGTCTACAGTATTATAGAGTAAACCTAAAATAATAAATAGTTTTTACATACACAAAGGGTGTGATAATACGAAGTTCAATCCTAATCCAAGTAAAGTGTCTCTAACTCTTCCTTTCTATTTTTATTGATTATTAGTTTGCTATTTACAATTTCCGCACAACAATATTCTCACAAAACCTGTTGTTTTCTCTTGATAATTAGATCACGATTATACGCGAATTGATCGTTCCCTGTGGATACGATAACTCTTCTTACTATTATACTACTAGATTTTTGGTTCGCATGCCAGAAACCCATCACCTGGTCATGTCAAGAGAGAGTGTCCAAAGATGAAGAATCCCCAAAAACCTCAATCCACCGGAAGAGTTTTTACCCTCAGTGGGGAAGTGGCAGCTTCTGCAGACAACCTGTTGCGAGGTATGTGCACCTTAGGAGAGCGGACCTTAATTGTATTGTTTGATTCAGGGGCAACTCATTCCTTCATTTCTTTTGATTGTGTAAACTAGTTGAATTTTCCTGTTGATTCCTTACCTTATGTTCTTAGTGTAATTACACCTGTCAAGGAAGCTATTTCTACTTCTCTTGTATGTCCCTAATGCCCTATTGTTATACAAGGGAGAGTTTCCAAGGTTGACCTAATTTGTTTACCATTGAAGAGTATAGACATTATTTTAGGAATGAACTGGTTATCTTCCAACCAGGTTATGCTTGATTGTTTCAACAAAAAGGTTGTGTTTCCACCTCTTCCTCCTCCTCCGAGGGAGAAGCCATCCATACTTTTGACCAGTCTCACCCAAGTATCCCAATGCCTCAGTGATGGAAGTAGTTGTTTCACTTTGTTACTTTCCTCAACTCTAGAGTCCAAAGTAGATTTGAACAGCGTGGCCACGGTTCGGGAGTTTCAAGATGTTTTTCCTAGTGAAGTCACAACTTTACCTCCGAACCGAGAAATAGAATTCACCATAGACTTGATACCAGGTTCATGACCCATTTCTAAAACACCTTATGGAATGTCTCCACTAGAACTTAGTGAACTTAAAACTCAATTAAAAGATCTCATAGCTAAAGGGTTTATTAGGCCTAGTGTCTCACCCTAGGGGGCTCTAGTACTTTTGGTGAAAAAGAAAAACGGGAGTATGAGATTGTGTGTAGATTATAGACAACTGAATAAGGTCACCATCAAGAATAAGTATCCCCTACCCAGAATAGATGATCTTTTAGACCAACTTAGGGGCGCCTCAGTGTTTTCTAAGATAGATTTGAAATCAGGATATCACCAGATTAAAATTAGGAAGGAAGATATCCCTAAAACAACTTTTTAGGACTAGGTATGGGCACTACGAGTATCTAGTATTGCCATTTGGTGTTACTAATGCTCCGGCTGTATTCATGGACTACATGAATCGGATTTTCCGGCCCTTTTTAGATCAGTTTGTTGTTGTGTTCATCGACGATATCCTGATCTATTCCCGTAGTCTAGAGGAACATGAACGACACATTAGGATTGTTTTAGGGGTTCTGAGAGAAAAGAGATTGTTTGCAAATCCTGGAAAGTGTGAGTTTTGGATGGACAAGGTTCATTTTTAGGGCATGTGATTACTAGAGAGGGAGTATCAGTTGATCCTAGCAAGGTAGAAGTCGTTCTTGAATGGGAAAGACCTAAAACCGTTACGGACTTAGAAGTTTCCTAGGATTGGCCGGCTATTACCGGAGATTCATTAACGGAATCTTTCGGTTAGCCTTGCCTCTCACAAGATTGACTCGAAAGGGTCAAGCCTTTGTGTGGGACAAGAAGTGTGAACAGAGCTTCCTGGAGCTCAAAGAGAAGTTAACTACCATTCCGGTATTAGCGTTGTCAGATTTGTCAAGAACCTTTGAGGCGTACAGTGATGCCTCGGGAAAAGGTTTAGGGTGTGTTTTGATGCAGGAAAGGAGAGTGGTAGCTTATGCTTCTAAGCAGTTGAGGCCTCATGAGGAAAATTATCCTACTCATGATTTAGAATTAGCAGCTGTGGTGTTTGCCCTCAAAATTTGGAGGCATTACCTGTTTGGTGTGAGATTTGAGGTCTTTAGTGATTATAAGAGTTTGAAATATCTCTTTGATAAAAAAGAACTCAACATGGGGCAAAGAAGATGGATGGAGTTTCTTAAGTATTATGATTTTGAGTTGAAGTACCACCTGGGTAAAGCCAATGTAGTGGCTGATGCTCTCAGTAGAAAATCTCTTCATGTATCATCCCTAATGGTGCATGAGATGAGCCTTCTGGAAGATTTTAGAAATTTGAATCTTAATGTGGAGTTTGGTGAAGGTAGCATTAAGTTGTGTAGATTGGAAATCACTAATGATCTTCAAGCTCTGATCAGGGAAGCTCAGGGTTCGGACCCGGATCTTCAAGACAGAAAAGGGGAATTAGGGTTTTCTGAGTCAGAGGATGGGATGGTTCTCTTCCAAGGAAGAGTCTGTGTCCCTAAGGGGGTAGTGTGAGGCAGCTGATCTTAGAGGAGGCCCACAGGGGCAAGTTTTCTATACATCTTGGCACTACCAAGATGTATCAGGACTTGAAGAGGATGTTTTGGTGGGATGGTATGAAGAAGGAGATAGCTGAGTATGTCTCCAAGTGTCTAACCTATCAGCAAGTTAAAATAGAACATTAGAAACCATCAAGAACACTCAAGCCTTTAGAAATCCCTGAGTGGACGTGGGAGAGTATAGCTATGGATTTCGTGGTAGGATTACCTCGAGTCCAGGCTGGTTTTGATGCCACCTGGGTCATTGTGGACCGATTAACTAAATCAGCCCATTTTCTCCCAGTTAGGAGTACCTATTCCCTGGTTAAGTTAGCAAATCTGTATGTCAAGGAGATTGTTAAACTCCATGGCATTCCCTCTAGAATCATATCTGATAGGGACCCTAGGTTCACCTCTAGGTTCTGGAATGCACTTCACCGGTCTTTCGGGACTAAACTTCGGTTTAGCACCGCATACCACCCTCAGACTGATGGTCAGTCTGAGAGAACCATTCAAACCTTAGAGGATATGCTTAGACCTTGTGTGTTAGAGGAATCAGGCAGTTGGGATAGGTACTTACCCCTTGTAGAGTTTACTTATAATAACAGTTTTCATAGCAGTATAGGCATGGCACCATATGAGGCCCTGTATGGTAGGAAGTGCAGATCTCCTCTCTGCTGGTTCGAGATTGGTGAGAAAGCCCTGTTAGGTCCAGAGTTAGTGCAGGAAACCACTGAGAAAAGTAAGATCATTAGGGAAAAGCTTGCAACTTCCCAAAGCCGGCAGAAGAGCTATGCTGATAATAGAAGGAAGAACTTAGAGTTTGAGGAAGGGAATAATGTCTTTTTAAAAGTAACTCCTGTCACTGGTATTGGAAGAACGATCAAAACCAAAAAGCTGAATCCTAGATACATTGGTCCATTTCAAATCCTGCAAAGGGTTGGCCCTCTGGCCTAACTTCCACCTCACTTATCCAAAATCCATAATGTCTTTCATGTATCTCAGTTAAGGAAGTATATTCATGATCCTTCACATGTTTTTAATCCTGAATCAATACAATTAAGGGAATACCTCACAATTCCATCAAAGCCTGCACAGATTGCGGACAGAAGTGCCAAAGCCTTGAGGAACAAGACAGTTCCTTTGGTTAAGGTAGTATGGGAAGATCAGTCACTTGAGGAAGCAACCTGGAAGAAGGAAGATGTTCTTCGTTCTCAATTTCCAGAACTGTTTAGTTAAGGTATAGTATTTTACCCTTCTTTTAACCAATTTTGGGGACAAAATTACCTTAAGGGGGGTAGAAATGTAACATCCGGTACTTAGGGATTTCATTAATTAAGGTAAGACTTTGATAGGTATTTATGTGTTAAATAAGTAGAAGAAATGATTTAGGAAGTAAAGAAACAAGACTTAGAACTTAAACCAAAATCTTGAAATTTTAGTATTTTCGCTCAAGCGAAAATATCTCGCTTGAGCGAATTATGCAGCAGATTGTGGAAAAATGAGTTTCTGCATATCTCGCTTAAGCGAAAGCAGCTCTCTTAAGCGAGAAACATGGGACTTTTGGGAGGCTCTCTGGATAATTTTCGCTTAAGCGAGAAAGAACTCGCTTGAGCGAGTTTCTGGATTGTTCTCGCTTGAGCGAGAGTGTGAAGGAAAAGCATGCAACCGACACGCTCGCTCAAGCGAGAATCTCGCTTGAGCGAAAATTCACTTAAAGGCACTAGATCCTTAATTTAGAATCAGAACTTCATTTTCTTTCTCATTCTTCTTGAGTGTAGAGAGAGACTCTGGGTTTTAGAGAGAGGAAGTTTTGATTGAAGCTTGAAGAGGGGATTTGGAGTAAGGAATCGTCAAGTGATTCACCACTATCTGTTCTTCTTCCTTCGATTTCCAAGTATAGGTGAGTACAACTCACTTCCTTTGTGTTTTCCCGAATGTTTCTATGAATATGCTCTCTAATCCATACCTTCCCTTTCTCTACTAGGAATTAGTGTTAGAAATTGTATTTTTGTAACTAAATTGGTGTTGTGCTTTAAAAATTGAGACTTAGAATTGAAATAGGGGTTATGTGGTATGAAATAGGTTCGAAACTATCGAAATTACTTACGTTGAATGTGTATGAATTATGAACTTGTTATTATATCATGAATTATTAATGAATTATCATGTTTATGTTGATTGAAACATTTTAAGTCGGGTTCGACCGTGAGTAATTCAAGCCGACCTTTGTGCCGTGAGTTAAAAATTTAGTAATTATGTTTAAAACACGACTTCGGTCCAGTTTGGGTGGGATTCGTCCCCGGGAAAGATGTTTTCCGTAGTCTAAGCTCTGTTCTAACTCCAGAAAGAGATAAGAACATACCTGCTGGGCACAACTGTGAGTGCATCATGCTTTCATATCAGTTTAATTGATTATTGTTTATGAGTTAAGTACGATTTGTTGATTGACATTGATATTTGTTCCCTGCATTCATGCATGTGATTGTATTCACTGAGATTTTTATCTCACCACATGTTATGTGGATTATTAGTTGAGCAGGTAACACCTTGTTCGGATCCTCAGAGGGGAACTGAAGTGCCTCGGGATGGACTTTAGCCACATTACTTTCTTTGAAATGTTTTCTTCATTTACCTATGTATATATTGATAGTTATATCCTAATGTATTCAGATGATGTTTTGTATTACCGGTGACTTATTGTACATGATAGTTGATGTTTAATGTACTTAGGTTGGTTTTTGACTAGAGTAAGAGGGTTATCATTTAGTATCATTCATTGGATTGTAGAATTATCGTTGGATTCCTGACAATTTCGCGAATATGTCGATATCAAAACTTCTACATTTTAAATTCTAAGTTAGGAATTTAGTTTCCAACGGGCTAGTTTCTGACTTGAAATTTAAGGTGTTACATTCCACCTCTCTAACAATCCTCCAAAACTCATAAACACTGGCCTCATGCCAGCCACAATCGATCACATTGAAGAACGGCAACTATCCAGCGCTCCTGAAGTAGTCACTAAGGTCAAAGCCATTCTCAGCAAGGCTCTGAAAGTTGATGCACCTTGACGGGACATTTTTCCCACCAGCTCTGGAAGACACAGAAACTTGATTCTTGGATGCCATTGCAGTAGCAGAGAGAAGCTTGTAGAAGTTAGGTTAACTTAGGAGATTCTGAAAACTCAAAGGACGCAGAGAGAATTGACAGCAAGAGGAAGCAAAAGAGAGAGAGTAACTATTGAATAGCTTCCCATGACGTATATATAGGCTCAGGTAGTATTAATGATGGCAATTACAGGTTGTGCAGACATAGGGATACATGCAATCGTGCAGCTTCAGAAGACAGGTAAAAAGCCAACCGTCTCAGGATGCCACGTCATCAAGTGCCAATTTCAGAAAGTATATGTGTTCAGCAAGTTCATACAATTCAGCAGGTATAAATTTCAGCAGACACACATTTCAGAGAGTTCTTGTATTTCAGATAGTTACATGCACACATATTTTCACAGATATTTAAAGATTGCAATATTAAACACTGTTACCAGCAGGGATACTTAGTGATATGAATTGATGATATGTATTTGCTGAGACTCAACATTGTTTCCAGAGATGCCTTTGTTGTTTCAGCAGCTTATGTTGAAAGCTCTTGGAACATACACTTTCTCTTCATTTAGAGTTCCTCTCATCCATTCATCTGCAGTGATTCTGGGAGTATTTGCTTAACACATCTGCAAGAGAAATGATAAGAGATTTTGGTACCCATATTTTCTTGGGTCCACCAGGGTCAGTTACAGGTACAGGTTCCTCTTCCTGTTTACATTCAGATTTAAATAATCTGTGTTTGTCACAATGAGGACACCCATCAACCTTTTTCTTATCCTTCTTAGGCAATTCAGAACTTGATGAATTGGGTGATAGTTTTTCAGAGAAACCTAAGCCTCTTTTAACATTACAAGGGGGGTTTGAATAGTATTTTGAATATTTTTACCATTTTTGGAAATCTTTTAACATGTTATTAATTCATTAAAAAGAATTAGTGAAAAAAGCTTATTATCAGAATTAATACTTAAATTGTGGAATATAAGAAGGACAAGCATAGAGACTGAGAAAAGGTGACTAGATCAAAAACTTGTTTGTACTTTTGATTAAATTGATTTAGATATTCAGATGCATCTCAAGATATCTTCTGAAAGATATTACAAAGAACCTTTTCAGAACAGTTTCTGAGTAACCTCAGATGATTGATCATCGTCTGAAGTGTACTTCTAACTTCTGAACTGAAACTGTTTCAGATTCACTTCAAAGAGTTATTTCAGACGTTCTTCAAAGTATATTCTTTGTAATACTCCAAATGATATAAGATTAACTGAATGAGTTATTATCTTGGAAAACTTAGTTTATTGAAATTGTTGTGTTAAGTTTATTATGAAAACTACTGTTCAATCCCCATAAAAAATATAAAGCTGTAAATTAAAGAGTTTAAGAGATAGAAAACTTAGCCACAGAATTTATCCTGGTTCACTCACCAACCCAGTGAGCTACATCCAGTCCCAGGGCAAACCACCACTGGATTTTCCACTATCTGAAACCACAGATACAAGTATTCTTTTCTATCAAGCCTCTCCAGGCTCTACCACAAGTATTTTTTATTTTCAACTGCCTCTCCAGGCAACTCATTGCAATATTCTTTTATCCTAGCCTCTCCAGGCTCAACCACAAGTATTCTTTTATTTTCAACTGTCTCTCCAGGCAACTCAGTGCGGTATTCTTTTACAGACAAGCCTCTCCAGGCTCAACAAGTATTCTTTCTTCCACCAAGCCTCTCCAGGCTCTCAGACACATAAAGTGTTTACAAATTAAACTAAGTTTAAGTTTCCACGAAACATAAACTTAATCTCTTCCTGTACTAGAGGTTAACTGAGTACTACTCAGGATACAATGAATAAATCTAAGTACAAGGGTAAAACTGAGATACAAGTGTATGAATTTGGTATAATCTCATCTTCTAAGTGAGGTAAATCTCCCTCATCTAATTGGCTAAGTAAGATATGAAATTGTTCTTCAGCCATTTCTTTCTGGTGGACTACAAAGTCCCCTGTTCGGTTGGCTCGATTGGTTTACATGCTTCTCAATGAGTAAGCAAGCCTTTTCTACCATCCAGCATGCCAACCGACGCCTTCAAATTCAATCTTGAGGCTATTTATATGTTTTGATATATTATATCCATTGAAGATTGTTTGGTTACCATTGAGATGTTGATGATGTGGCTCATATAGCCGTTGTGTAATAGTTTCTCAAACGGTTGTTTCTTCTTAAGCAATATAAATGTTCAGACAATCTTGTTCTGACACTTCTGTTGATGAGCTCATTTGAAAGATTTTCTTGATATTTTTATGCTTCTTCTCTCTCTTAATTTTCTTCTACTTTCTTCAGCTTTCTTCTGCTTTCCTCTGTTTTTCCTTTAGAGTATGTATGAGGAGATATCTGTTGGATTTGTCCTTTTGCTTATTTGTATATACTCATTTTCATTTGCTCCTGACACAGTTTCCTTTTTCCTCTTTGAGTGAGGTTTCTTGTCCTAAGGACAATAGCTGTTGTTGCTATTTCCTATTTGAATAAAGACATATGATATTATAGCCGTTGAGTCATATTTTCTCAACTTCTTTTGTGACTTCTTCTATGTTGAAATCTGCTTCATGCATTCAGAGAGCTTCATTTCTTCAGATTGTTAAGCCATTTATAACTTCCTTCAGATGATAGCTTCAAGCTTCTTTTAAAAATGCTTTTAATATAGATTTCTTCTTCTGATGAAATGCTTCTTTTTCTCTTCGGATGATTAGAGCGAAATGCTTCTTCCTTTACTTCAGACGATCCTAGCTTTATTCGTCTTTGTCTCTTCTAGTTCTTTTGATATTTGGATAAATGTTGAATTAGTTCAAACATCTTTCTCGATATTTTCTTTTCCAGACTTCTGATTTGCTTTTGGACAGTAGCAGGTGCAGTATGTCTGTGTATACAGTACCCTTTTGACTGCAGATGCAGCAGTCGTTGCAGGATTTCTTTACGTGTGCAAGTCTTTTGATCGAGGCAGAAAAGTATGCCTAACTTTTGTGTCGAAATGAAGTAGTCCATTGGATACAGCGTTCTTCATGCTTTGACAATATCTTCATGAGAACGTTTCTTGGTTCTGACGCCTTCAGTCCTTCAGACATACAGAGTGCTTCTGATCAGCTTCCATTCTTCAGATGATAGTTATTCTTGAGACGATGAATAGTTTATTCAGATGATAAATAAGTCTTCAGTTTGTCTTCGCGTCTTCAGATAGTTGAATCTTTTCTATTCTTTTCCATAGCTTCCTTTGCTTATAGTTGCTTCATTATTATTGTGGATCTCTTCTTCCTTTGCTGTCTTCTCGAAATCAGATGAATATGCTTCTGATGATTGAGTCTTTTCTTCTCTTCAGATTCTGTATTGCTTCATCTTCTGATTCTCCTTCGTTCTTCTTCTGATTTGTTCTTCTTCTGATTCTGATACTTCACTGATTCTTCTTCTTCTGATTCTGATACTTCACTGATTCTTCTTCTTCTGATTCTTATACTTCAGATGAATATTCCAACCTAAAATACAATCAACAAAACAATACCTTTCTTAGTAGCACCTGTTTTCTTTTCATCTAGTCTAATTTGTTAATCATTAAAACTAAGGATAATGAGTCTTGAATCTAATTTGAATTCTTAAATTAATTCTGAGACTCAAAATTTCTCCCCCTTTTTAATGATGACAAATTAGATATGATTAACAAATAAAATAAAAGATTTAAGTTACAGAATGATTATGTTATGTTTCAGATTAGGCTTTGTTAATTGTGAAAACTCCCCCTAAACTGAATATCTTTTATTACCTTTTATTTCTGAAAAGTTTTACTTTCAGGAATTTGTCTAGCTATATTTCTCCCCCTTTTGTCATTATTAAAAAGAAAACAGATTAAGCAAAGGGATTATATTCTAAGAGTTGTCAACTGTTTTACATTACTCCCCTTGAGAGAGACATTAATTCTTTAGATGTTAAATGTTAGCTTCTCAGATACCAGTTGTTAATCTTTTAGATACCAGAATTGTTAGATACCAATTGTTATTTAACTATACCAATTATTGTTAGAACATATCACAGATACCAATTATTATTTAATTAGACCAGGTGTTTAATACTTCTTAGATACCACTTATTAACTATTTTAGTTACACCAATTGTTACTTGTTAACTATATTAGATACCACAAAAATTTTAATGCTTCAAAGATACCACTTGTTAGGATTTAACTATTATTACCATTGTTATGTTTTCTTACTAACTTATTATTTTTGAATGCTTGTTATCTTCTGAGTTTCTTAACTTATTACAGTTTGAACAGTTATATATATTTATCCACCTTTTTTCATTAATTAAAAACATTATTTCTCCGTTATCATTATTTCTCAGATTCTTGATACCAAAAAGTTAACGGACCAACTGTTATAAATCCATTTGTTAAGAGTTATGAGATCTTATGAGATGTTGTTATTATGAATGTTAAAACCAACTTTTAAAGATAAGAAAGAACCAAAAGTTAAACTTTTAAGATACCGATTGTTATTAATTTTTAGACTTCATATTTTTATGCCCATTGTTAATTAATTAAAAGAAATATAAAATGTTAAGCGTAAAATACCAAATGTTAACTAGTTGATAGAAGTTATTAAACTTAGGACTTATATCTTCTTAAACAAGAGATTCTGAAACATGAACAGAGACACACAGATATGTACAGAAACAAGAAAATACACAGAGAGAAACAAGACTTTTATTTACAAATTAAAATTCTTTTGAAAAACGCAGAATACATTTATCATCGCTGACTCTCTTGATTCCTATGATAGGCTAAGGCATAGCCTTATCAGCAGCTTCATCTCTTTCAAAGCTACCACCACTTCTTTGGCTGAACAGCCTCAGTGGTGCCTCTTGAGCCTGTATCCTCCTCCCAACCGTGCGTTTAGCACGCAATTCCCTTGTGACAACTGAAACAGTGGAGGTGCATCATTTAACACGGTATTTCGACCACCAGCCACAACCTTTATCATTAGGACCACATGTGAAGTGGTTTCCCTCATAAGATTGGTTGTACTGGCTTCTATCAGTGGTCTTCCAGTGCACTTGTGATGCAACAAGATCACCATGGTCCAAGTGTAGAGAGACTGGTCTTCAGATGAAGCCTTTCTCTTACTTGTCATTCCATACATCATCCAAGATGACTTGATCTTGTCCTCAACTCGTTTCAGAATTCCTTCTTCTGTTTTCCTTTGCATCTTCATCCTTCTTCCTCAACTTGAGAGCAACACACTCAGACTCTTAGACAAAGTTATGGAAGAACTTTGAAGGGATGAGTTTGTATGAAGTGCTCTTGTGAATTTATAGGACTTGGAAACAGGGATAAAAGCGAGAAGTGAAGGGATTGAATCTTTTAGATTGTTGTTCACGGAATACATATGGGCTCAGGTAGCATTAATGATGACAGTTTCAGACCTTGGGAGTGCCAAAAACGTACATCATTGATTGGTCATAGATGAAGCGCCATAGTCATAGAAAACTGAGTCATTAGCGTTGATAAAGTTGTAGAAACACAGGGAAACAGTAGAAGGGGGGTTGAATTGTGTTTCTTAATAATTTATGGAAGCTTTTCGCAAACGGTTAAGTTTACAACAGTTTCAGACAGGTTTTAGGGGCTGTCTGAAGTTTCTTAAGAAGGCTTCTGAAAATATCTTTAAAAAGGTTTCTTGCTTTTTTTAAAAATTATCAGAACAGTTTTCAACACCCTTTGGTTAGTATAAATAAATTGACAAGAGATAAGGGATAGAAAACTTAGCCAAGGAATTTATCCTGGTTCACTCACTACCACTGTGAGCTACGTCCAGTCCCAATGCCAACTAGCACTTGGATTTTCTCTTAATCTTCACCAAGATTACAAGTATTCTTTTACAGTCAAGCCTCTTCAGGCTCTACAACCAAGTATTCTTTTAAAGACAAGCCTCTCCAGGCTCAAAGACAATTTTTTCAACGAGATATGTCTAAGCTTTTAAACTACACAAGTTTGAAGCTTAAACAGAGACGAAGTACAATAAAAAATGAGGTAAACTCAGGATATACAAATGATGTACAATGAATATGAAATCAGAGTGTTTTTACAGAAAAACTTGTAGCGTGATATCTCTTAGACTTTCTTGTATATGCAGTTCTCTCTCTTGATGGTCTTCATGAAGGGCTATTTATAACCAATCTTCAATCCGTTGAAATACCACCGTTTAGAGATAGCATTAAATGCTATTTAATCCGTTGGGAGACATGCTTCTGAGAGTTCTGATTATTTCTGACACACAGTACCAGGTTACTACTGCCATAAAGTTGCCATTGTTGTTGCTGCAAAGGTTGCGTTGCAGGGATTTCCTCAGTGGTGTATGAAATTCAAATATACCAGGAAATGTCTCTGTGTTCCTTGCCATAAATATGTTTGAAAAGGTACGTGCAGCAGAGAACGCTTGACTCAGCAGAACTTCAGAGATGTCCTCACATACTTCAGCAAAGTATGCCACGTCATTAATGAGACTTCAGACGGCTTCAACACTTCAGACGGGTTGCGCACTTCAGATGTAACACCCGCGGTTTTGCTGTTTTATCGTATTGAGTGTTTTATTGAATTTTGAGTGATTAAAATTATTTTTAATCATAAAAATTGATATTTTTGAGTTTAGGAATAAATTTCCTATTTTCCGGGAATTTTTGGGAATTTTTGGGGTTTTTCTGTGAAAATGACCTTTTTGCCCCTCCTGTCTCTTGAACCGGGCCCGAATACTCTTGATCCGGGCCAGAAAAATTGCACAAACCTTCCCTTTCCTCCTTCTAGAAACAGTGCATGTGTGTGTGTATTGCATGGGAGACACTTGTCTTTCTTTTTCTTTCTAGAAACAATGCATGTGTGTGTGTATTGCATGGGAGACACATGTGTAAGGTGTAGGCTTTTATGGCATTAAAACATTAAGGCATTTATTTCTTTTCCTTTCCTCACATGCAAGCTTTACTTTTTTTTTCTCTCATTTCTCTCTTTCTCTCCTTCACAAGGCCATGAACATCTCCTCCATTTTCTCTCAAAAACCTTTCAATCTTCATCAAACACATTCAAAGCCAAGGTTCCATTTTTGAACCAAAGCTTCAAACACTTAGCCTCCAAGCATTGTTGACTCTTGTTGGTGACTCAAAGGAGGGATCTTGGGCTGTTTTGAGGAGCTGTTTCTTCACCTTTTTCCTTGAGAAATCCTTAGGTAAGGGGGGAGAACTTGAACTCTAGTAGGATTAGTGACTAGAGTGAAGGATTGCCCTTGATCCTTGTCTTGATCATCTTTTTCTCTTGAAAAAAAATCACCTTTGGAACCTCTTTTTGGAGTGAAATGTTTCGGATTTCTTGAGCTGGGTTATATGTGTGTTTTGAAATTTATTTTGATGCTTGAAAAGTGCTTGGATTGTGGTTGTTGATGCATGCAAATTGTGAAATTGGTTGGAAAGATATTTTCCCGTTTTTACATAGAGCAGCGAACCTAAAATGGCGACTGCAGTTCGTTCACCGTTGGATCAGGCTGAAATTTTAGTGGCTGGTTTATAACACCGGAATCTTCTTTTTGAACGGTCGGATCGTTGATACAAAGTCTAGGCTGAGAGATATTTGATCTGCACAGTGGCTGCACGTTTCTAAAATTTTATTTGATGTTGGAAATGTTGTTTTGATGATGGATTTATGAACATGCATGAGGTTGTTTGAATTCATGAAATTGTTTTGGATGATTTTGGATGATTTAGCATGATGTTTGTTGTTTATAATGATTGTTGATGATTGTGCTGGAATTTGGTAAAGTTTAGATGTTGTTGAAAAAAAAATTGGTGTTTTGATGAACATTCAAGGTGTTCTTGATGTTCTTGAGTTGTTCTTGATGAAACTCATCAAGAATGCTTTTTGATCTTGAAAAGATCAAGTAAGTGTTGGAAAACATGTTTATGGGCTTTAGTGGTCCAAAAGGACTAAGGAAAAATTTTACAAACAAAAAGGGTTAAAGTGCAAGTTAGAAATAATCGATGACTCGGGGTATACTCAGGATAAATAATGATGGAGTTTAGGATAAGAATGACAAACACACGAATTGGGGTTTGATCTTAGCAGTTAAGGCATATTTGGATACCCTGTTGATGAACTTGAAGACTAAAAGGGTTTGACTGTAGAATGAGTGCCATGATTGAAGTTTGATAGATACACTAGAGTATGATCGCTATCTCTAACGGATTGATAAAATAAGGGTTTATAGAAAAAAGTGGAAAACTCGATTTGAGATAAAAGAAGTCAAAATATTGAGACCAATAGCACAAGATGTAATTCTTAAGCAAATTCTAGTTGGATAATAAGATATTACTAAACAAAGGATCTATTAGTATCAAGATTACGCAGGAGGTTGAAGAAAGAAATCATGTGATGGAGAATTAGGTGTACCAGTAAGCACTACAAGAACTACAATTGTAGGATCTAAGTAAGGATAACACTTCCATGAGGTTAGTAGAAATAATAGAGATGACAAACAATGAGGGGTTATGGTATGTGTTGACCTTGATGATTAAGAGTTATGCTTGATTGATGCTTCTATAAATTGAAAGAGGTATGTGAGTGGAATCTCATAAACGATTAAGATTGGAATTGGTAAGAGTTATGGTGCTTTGATTGAGTATGATCATACCAATTTATATGATTAGTTTATACATTAATCTTAATGGAATTAGACTCCCAAGGAAGAGAAATTCAATCGGTAAGTATTTAGGCAAGGTTTCGAAGGCTAGAATAATACTACGCTTAGGTGGGTAATGTTTCACGTAAGGATGCCCTAAGGGGTAATTGCAATCCGTGGGAGTAGGATAACCATAAGGAATGATAATAATATTCCCAAAGATAGGTTTAAAGATAGATTGCCTCTATTATATACCGAGACTATAGGTAACCTTACAATCTGCTTTGGACTTTACCACGGATGCTACAGGTGTCTAGTAATTCCATCTGGATTGGTTGTCATTGGTGTTCCTTTCCCTCCTTAGTGAACCCAGTTTTCTAGCCTCATTTAAGCCAACTTATCCTCATTCTTTCATGCAATGTTCTCTCCTATTTCTAGGACCCAACGGGAAGTATAGAATTCTTTGGAATAACCTTGAGGGATAGAAAGTTGTATGTTAAGCTATCTATAAGTGCGAATTTTGGTTGAAGGAAGTGAACTTCCTAGGTCATGAGATCTCTAGTGGAGGAGTTAGTGTAAACCCAGCTAAGGTAGAAACTGTATTACAATGGGAAGCACCTAAGACTGTAACAGAAGAGAGAAACTTTTAGGGTTAGCTGGTTACTACCATAATTTATTGAGAATTTTTCTAGGATAGCAACCTCGTTGACCCGTATGATTAGGGAAGACCAACTTGTTGTGTGGAGCCAAAAGTGTGGTGATAGTTTTCAGGAATTGGAGAAAAGGTTAACTACTGCGCCTGTGTTAGTTTTACCTGACCCACAAGAGAATTTTGAAGTATACTGTGATGCTTCAAAACAAGGATTAGGCTGTGTGTTGATGCAGAAAGGAAAAGTAGTGGCTTATGCCTCTAGGCAGCTGCGAACACACGAAGTAAACTACCCTACGCATGATCTAGAGTTGGCTGCCATAGTTTTTTCCTTGAAGATTTGGAGACACCATCTGTATAGCGCTAGGTTTGAAGTTTTTAGCGATCATAAGAGTTGAATATGAGGCAGAGGCGATGGATGGAGTTTTGAAGGATTATGATTTTAGTCTGCAGTACCACCCTGGGAAAGCCAATGTCGTAGCTGATGCGTTGAGTAGGAAATCTTTGCATATGTCAGCAATGATGGTTAAGGAGCTAGCACTAATAGGAAAGTTTAGAGACCTGAACCTAGATGTTG
This sequence comes from Sesbania bispinosa, assembly GCA_026901365.1. Taxonomy (NCBI): domain Eukaryota; kingdom Viridiplantae; phylum Streptophyta; class Magnoliopsida; order Fabales; family Fabaceae; genus Sesbania; species Sesbania bispinosa. Next base: position 475,170 of record QLOH01000247.1, read on the forward strand.
AATTTGATCCTAAGAGTGTAAGATTGAGAATTTTGAAGATTTCAAATGATTTCTTGGAGCAAGTTCGCGTAGCACAGGAAGTGGATCAATCTTTGCAAGATTTGAGGAATCTAGTCCCTAAGAAAGGAGAATCTGGATTTTTGTAAGGGAACTGGTGGAATTGTTAGATTCAAGGGTAGAATATGTGTGCCTAGTGATAGGGAATAAGGAAACTGATCTTAGAAGAGGCTCATAAGAGTGGATTGAGTATTCACCCTGGAGCAACTAAGATGTATCAGGATCTAAAGAAAATGTTTTGGTGGTCTGGAATGAAAAAAGGAAGTAGCTGAGTATGTAGCATCTTGTTTGGTTTGTCAGAAGGCTAAGATTGAACATCAGAGACCATCGGGAGAGTTACGGCCTTTAGATGTCCCTGAGTGGAAGTGGGATAGCATATCTATGGATTTCGTGGTAGGTTTACCTAGAACTCCGGCATGTTTTGATGCTATATGGGTAATCGTTGATAGGTTAACAAAATCTGCCCATTTCCTACCCATCAACATTAAGTTTTCCTTAGAAAAGTTGACCCAATTGTACATTAAGGAAGTAATAAGGCTACATGGGGTTCCGCCTAGCATAGTGTGAGATAGAGACCCTAGATTTATATTCAGACTATAGGGAAGTCTGCAGCAAGTATTAGGAACCAAGATTAAGATGATTCAAGGAAGGAGATTCCATTGGAGAAGGTTATTTGGAATGCAACTGATGAAGGGAACGCAACCTGGGAGTTGGAGGAGAAAATTAGGAACTCTCACCCTCATTTATTTCAAGAAGGTATGCACAAATTTCAAGGACGAAATTTCTTTTTAGGAGGGGAGAGATGTAACACCCGCGGTTTTGTTGTTTTATCGTATTGAGTGTTTTATTGAATTTTGAGTGATTAAAATTATTTTTAATCATCAAAATTTATATTTTTGAGTTTAGGAATAAATTTCCTATTTTTCGGGAATTTTTGGGGTTTTTCTGTGAAAATGACCTTTCTGCCCCTCCTTTCTCTTGAACCGGGCCCAAATACTCTTGATCCGGGCCAGAAAAATTGCACAAACCTTCCCTTTCCTCCTTCTAGAAACGGTGCATGTGTGTGTGTATTGCATGGGAGACACTTGTCTTTCTTTATCTTTCTTCCAAGCCATGTGTAAGGTGTAGGCTTTTATGGCATTAAAACATTAAGGCATTTATTTCTTTTCCTTTCCTCACATGCAAGCTTTAGTTTTTTTTTCTCTCATTTCTCTCTTTCTCTCCTTCACAAGGCCGTGAACATATCCTCCATTTTCTCTCAAAAACCTTTCAATCTTCATCAAACACATTCAAAGCCAAGGTTCCATTTTTGAACCAAAACTTCAAAGACTTAGCCTCCAAGCATTGTTGACTCTTGTTGGTGACTCAAACGAGGGATCTTGGGCTATTTTGAGGAGCTGTTTCTTCACCTTTTTCCTTGAGAAATCCTTAGGTAAGGGGGGAGAACTTGAACTCTAGTAGGATTGGTGACTAGAGTCAAGGATTGCCCTTGATCCTTGTCTTGATCATCTTTTTCTCTTGAAAAAAATCACTTTTGGAACCTCTTTTTGGAGTGAAATGTTTCGGATTTCTTGAGCTGGGTTTTGTATGTGTTTTGAAATTTATTTGATGCTTGAAAAGTGCTTGGATTGTGGTTGTTTATGCATGCAAATTGTGAAATTGGTTGGAAAGATATTTTCCCATTTTTACATAGAGCAGCGACCATAAAATGGCAACTGTAGATTCGTTCACCGTTGGATCGGGCTGAAATTTTAGTGGCTGGTTTATAACACCGGAATCTTCATTTGGAACGGTCGGATCGTTGATACAAAGTCTAGGCTGAGAGATATATGATCTGCACAGTGGCTGCATGTTTCTAAAAATTTATTTGATGTTGGAAATGTGTTTTGATGATAGATTTATGAGCATGCATGAGGTTGTTTGAATTCATGAAATTGTTTTGGATGATTTTGGATGATTTAGCATGATGTTTGTTGTTTATAATGCTTGTTGATGATTGTGCTGGAATTTGGTAAAGTTTGGATGTTGTTGAAAAAAAAATTGGTGTTTTGATGAACATTCAAGGTGTTCTTGAGTTGTTTTTGATGAAACTCATCAAGAATGTTTTTTGATCTTGAAAAGATCAAGTAAGTGTTGAAAAACATGCTTATGGGCTTTAGTGGTCCAAAAGGACTAAGGAAAAATTATACAAACAAAAAGGGTTAAAGTGCAAATAAGGAAAAACTCTTACAATAATAAAAGAACTAAATTCGAATTTCCAACTTAACCCAAGTAAAAGTCAACATTTTGACTTGTCATGTGTAAAAATGGGCTCCTATGAGTCATCCAACCTTTGGGCCTTGATTCAGGCCCAAAATCTCCAAAAAAGAGAGTCAAAGACTCATTAAAGTCAACCAAAAATAATTTATGGAATTGGGCTTAGATTAGAGTTGGACTTCAACTCTAATCCAAGTTATTAAAATTAAAACTTAGAAATTAATTAGTGGACTTAGCTAATTTAATTATCTAATTTAATTAATCTAATCTACTTAAGTTTATTAAGTAAAAGAATAATTAATTAAGGCTAAAGTTAATCAACCTTAATAAAGTATTAATTAAGTAATTAAGTCTTAATGACGATCAAGAACTAATTAATTATGATTAACCTTAATCAAGTATAATTAAAAGCTTAATCCAAGATTAAGGAAGAGATTAAGGGATCATTAGGAATTAATTAGAACCTTAAGTAAGGATTAAGATTAATTATAGTTCAGTTAATGAAGACTAATTATAATTAAAAGTTAAACTTAATCTTAATTAGTCATACAAGAAGAACTAGGATAAGTAATACTATCCATAAGACACAATCATAAGTCTTAGTAAGTTATAGGACTCAAGTGGAAATGAATATTGATTCAAAGAAGAACATTAGTACAAACTACCTTAAAAGATTATAACCAACACACTCTTTCTACATAAGAGTTGAGAAGCTTAGTGAGAGAGTGCGATTCCAACCCGAGATGGGGTTTGGTTTTCCTTGAAGGGAAGACATTGAATCGGGCCGTGCCACGGGTAAGTGGTGACGTTGAATGAATCGATGGGATTTGCCTGTAAGGACTGCGTGTGCTTAGAAAGCATTGTTTGGTTTTCCTTGAAGGAAAGACATTGAATCGGGCCGTACCACGGGTAAGTGGTGACGTTGAATGATTCGATGAGCTTTGCCTATAAGGATGTGAATGTTGTAGGCATTGTTGTGTGACATGCATCATAAAGCATTGTTGATGTTCAAGGTTGAAAACCTTACGACCTATATGGTAGTGACACTTGGTACAGTGAGAAACTGGTTGGGACGGGTGCACTGTGTTTTGCAAAGAACGCCAGCGTGTCCTCGAGGGGGGATGCCAGCCCTGAGGATAGTCAGGTTCCAGAAAGGCTCAGGTGACATAGGCTCGCTCCCTATTGTTCGAGTTGCGAAGGGGATCAGGCTTGACTATCCTGTCGCTCTCAAGGTTTCGAGGTCAGTTGAGATTGTCTGGAAGAACACTTAAAATGATTTGGCCAAAATGAATGAGCAATGCTCTTTGTACCAATGCTAGTACAGACTCTAACTCCTGATACGTTGTGCATATATGGTCGGGCAGTTGTTGTGTGCACTGCGGATGGTGATGTTTCCCTGGGCCCACATGCATTAGATGTTGCATTATAATAGTAAAGTCGCATTCATATGAGTACATTATGATGACATGTTTTGTGTTGCCTATCGATTGGACTGTGTTGACTGTCTGTGTATGTGTGCTCTAGTTTACTGTATCCTACATGCTGTGAGTTCATGCGATGTTTTCACCCTTCTTTTCTATCTCTTCTTGTTGTGCCCTTCTCGTCACGTTGATAGTCGGTATCGAAGACTTCAGCCATGACATCAATGCAAGTGCGGCTAAGGTAGATGCCGAGGGGCACCTGGAGGGTGACGGATATCCCGCGCAGATGTGAGTTCACGGGGGAAGTCCGTGTCATCATCACGCACCCCGGACTTCCGCTTGTACCTGAGATGGACTTCATCGTACCAGTGACTCTCGAGTTTCCGACGCCACCTAACTTGGTGAGGTATACTACATTTCGTCCTTCACGTCGTCGTCCAGCTTCTTCTTCATCATTTGATATGAACCATGAGGTTCTATTTTTTTATGGACCTTAGAATTTTCTTTATAATAAGAGAAACTACACGTGAACCACTCTTGCTTTGCAAGGAAAAAATAATCAATATTTTTGTTCTTTTTCTTTACGTACGCACGTAACTATTTTTCTTTTCTTTTCTTTTCTTTTCTTTGACGTACGTGTATCTTATAATCAAAAACAAGAAATTGATAATGAAATAACCAATAACAATATGAATCCTTATGAGTACTTGAAAATTAAATCACATAATATTCAAGAACGTAGAGGAAAGAAAAACAACTGATTATAACAGAAATCAACAGAAAAATAAGAAAAGCAGATAAATGGACGTCACACTTTCATGAATTGAAAGATAAGTCCAAGAAGGATGATCACACAAAGGTATATGAACCTTTGATAACCTTCACTCTTGACTAGCAAGAAAGTTAGAGAAAATCACTCTCTCAAGTGTAAGAAAATCACTCTCTAATTTGGCAGCAATTTGCATAATTCATCAAATCTTATTTTGTGCATGCATGAAGCATGTATTTATAGGATTTACATGACATCTTTAGGGTTTGAATTCAGCTGAGTTGCTCACTCAAAAGCCCACTAAGCCCACGCCCAAAATGCCCAAAATACCCCCAAGTACAATTTCCATGCATTCCTAAGTTAACCCTACAATAAACCTAGTAAAATGCACCCTATAGGAGTTCACCTAGCCGCAAATAATCAACCAGAATTTAGGCACATGTTAGCTACATTAAACCTTTAAAAAATAACCTCCAAACATGAGATAAAGAGGCCATTCATTCAGCCTTAAAGTAGCCGCACCAACTAGCCTCATTCCTCAAGATTCCATGCTTCTATGTAGCCTTCTTCTTCATGACTTGGCCCCACTTTTATGACTAAGCAATCAGCCATATTTGACACATGTTGGCCGCAACATGAAGCTCCAAAATGTGGCTAGATTCATGCGCACAAAGAGCCTCCTCCAACGGCTATAAGACAAGGCTTTAAATGCCTTTGATCACCATTACACACTTGTCTTTGTAACCATCAAAACAATAACTCAAGTTTGTAACTCCTATTTCTTATTGAAAGAAAAAATAATTCAGCCAATTTAATCCATATGGCCGCCCCCCAACATCCCATGTGGCCGCCCACAATGCCACATCAATGGCATGCAAATGCTTCATTTATCAGTTGCATTAAATGCAACTGATTCTTCATCAATTAAGCTTTCCTCTTCAACTTGAGTGCAATTAATGAACTTAGGACTTTCATTAATGTTTTGCACACTTTGAGTTGGAACTTCTTTAATGATGACTTGAAGTGCCTCCTTAGCCTTCCTAGCTTGTGCCCTTGTCATGGGCCAACCCAACCTGCTGACTGCCTTATTGATGTCCACATCACGCCCCCCTTCTTGAAAAGGATTTGTCCTCAAATATGAAGGGTCATCACCTACATCAAAAAGAGTTAAGTCAGAAACATTAAAGGTAGCACTAACATTATACTCACCAGGCAAGTCTATTTTGTAGGCATTGTCATTGATCCTCTCAAGTACTTGGAAAGGTCCATCTCCTCTAGGTTGAAGCTTTGATTTTCTTTGTTCTGGAAACCTTTCTTTGCGCATGTGAACCCACACCCAATCTCCGGGTTGGAACACCATCTTCTTTCTCCCTTTGTTTGCTTGTTTGGCATAGCTCTCATTTCTCTTTTCAATTTGAGCCTTAACCTTCTCATGCATCTTCTTGACAAAATCAGCCTTAGCCTGCGATTCTTTTTGTTTAAACATGGAAATGTTAGGCAAAGGTAATATATCAAGAGGAGTTAGAGGATTAAATCCATAAACTACTTCAAATGGAGAACAGTTAGTAGTACTATGGATAGCCCTATTGTAAGCAAACTCTACATGAGGCAAACAATCCTCCCAAGCTTTAATGTTTTTGTTTAAAATGGTCCTAAGCAAAGTTCCTAGTGTCCTATTAACTACTTCTGTTTGTCCATCAGTCTGAGGATGACAAGTAGTAGAAAACAGTAACTTAGTTCCAAGCTTTCCCCATAAAGTCCTCCAAAAATGACTCAAAAATTTTGAATCCCTATCGCTCACAATGCTTCTTGGTAGCCCATGTAATCTGACTATCTCCTTGAAGAATAAATCTGCTACATGACAAGCATCATCCACTTTCTTGCATGGTATAAAGTGAGCCATTTTTGAAAACCTGTCAACCACAACAAAAACAGAATCTTTTCCATTCTTTGTTTTTGGAAGCCCCAAAACAAAGTCCATGGAAATGTCAATCCAAGGAAATTCAGGAACAGGTAAAGGAGTATATAAACCATGTGGTTTCACTTTAGACTTAGCCTTTTTGCATACAATACATTGGTCACATATCCTATGGACATCACGTTTCATATTTGGCCAATAAAAATTATCTTACAAAATTTCTAAAGTCTTTTGCACTCCAAAATGTCCCATTAACCCCCCTTCATGCGATTCCCTCACAAGCAAATCCCTTATGGAACTTTTAGGCACACACAATTTATTTCCTTTAAACAAAAATTCATTATGCCTTAAAAATCCATTTTCTGATTTTTTTATATATGCCACATACAAATCAGCAAAATCCACATCATCACAATACATGTCTTTCAAAGATTCAAGTCCATATAGTTTAGTTTCAAGCATAGCAAGCAAAACATGTCTCCTAGAAAGAGCATCAGCAACTATATTTCCTTTTCCCTTTTTATGTTTTATGACGTATGGAAATTGTTCCAAAAATTCTACCCACTTAGCATGCCTTTTATTTAATTTTCCTTGGCCCTTTAAATACTTCAAAGATTCATGATCACTATGAATAACAAATTCCTTAGGAAGTAAATAGTGTTGCCAAGTTTTAAGAGCCCTTACCAAAGCATATAATTCCTTATCATAGGTAGAATAATTAAGTGTTGGTCCACTTAATTTCTCACTAAAATAAGCAATTGGATGCCCTTCTTGCAATAAAACAGCACCAATTCCAACATTAGAAGCATCACACTCCAATTCAAAAGATTTTGCAAAATTTGGTAAGGCTAGAATAGGCGCATGTGTGAGCCTATCCTTGAGGGCAGCAAAGTCCGCCTCTTGCTTCTCCCCCCATTTGTATCCCACACTCTTTTTCACAATTTCATTAAGGGGTGCAGCTAAGGTGCTAAAATCCTTAACAAATCTCCTATAGAAACTTGCTAAGCCATGAAAACTTCTCACCTCACTCACAGTCTTAGGTGTTGGCCATTCTTGAATAGCCTTTACCTTTTCCTCATCAACTTGAACTCCCTTGGAGCTCACAACAAATCCCAAGAAAATAACATGGTTGGTACAAAATATGCACTTATCTAGATTAACATACAAAGTTTCTTTTCTTAGCACATCCAAAACAGATTTCAAGTGATCAACATGCATATCCAAAGAAGTGCTATAAACAAGTATGTCATCAAAATACACAACCAAAAATTTTCCTATAAACTCCCTTAAAACATGGTTCATCAATCTCATGAAAGTGCTAGGTGCATTAGTTAATCCGAAAGGCATAACTAACCACTCATATAAACCATATTTTGTTTTAAAGGTTGTTTTCCATTCATCTCCCTCTTTAATCCTTATCTGATTGTATCCACTTTTTAAATCAATTTTACTAAACACACATGCACCATACAACTCATCAAGGAGATCATCTAACCTGGGAATTGGATGTCTATATTTGATGGTGATGTTGTTCAAGGTTCTACAATCAGAACACATCCTCCAAGTTCCATCCTTCTTTGGCACCAAAATAACAGGAACAGCGCATGGGCTCATGCTGTTTCTCACCCAACCTTTGCTTATCAAATCAGCCACTTGTCTTTCAATTTCTTTTGTCTCTTGTGGGTTGCTTCTATAAGCTGGCCGATTTGGTAGAGAAGCTCTTGGTATGAGATCAATTTGATGCTCAATTCCCCTTAAAGGTGGCAACCCATCAGGAACATTTTCTGGAAACACATCTTGAAAATCCTGCAAAAGAGTTTTAATAGACAAAGGCAAATCATAATTGTCAAATTGGTTAGCATGAAGTAATTGGTTTTGACCAATTAAAAGAAAAAGAGGTCGATTAGCACAAAGCTCTCTCCTAACTCCTTTTTCTTTTACCAAGCACAACTGTTTGCCCTCACGAATTTCTCTCTTTTTCTTTTTAGTCTCATCACTCTCATGTGTTTCACTCTCTTTTTCTCTTGCTATCTTTTCTCTCAATTTTCTTTGATCCTCACTCACTTCCTTTGGGGACAAAGGTTTGAGAACCACCTTCTTTTCCTGAAACATGAAAGAAATTTTGTTAGAAAAACCATCATGGATGGCTTTTGTATCAAACTGCCACGGTCTCCCCAAGAGTATATGGCTGGCCTCCATTGGAACTACATCACACAACACCTTGTCTTGATATTCTCCAATGGTGAAAGGAATCACGGCTTGCCTCTTAACATGCACCTCATCTCCCTCACTAAGCCATTGAAGCTTGTATGGCCTAGGATGTGGCTTTGTCTCCATATTCATTTTTGTCACCAATCTATCACTGACCACGTTAGTGCAACTACCACCATCAATTATAACTAAACATATCTTACCATCAACAGAACATCTGGTATGAAATATGTTTTCTCTTTGATTTGCTTTCATTGCCGTGGTATGGCTTCCAAGAAGTCTCCTAATCATATAGACTTCGCCAATTTCAGCACCTGTGTCACCATCACTGGGCTCATCCTCCTCTTCATTGTCAGATTCGCTGGTGTATTCTCCATTGTCCTTAAGAAGAATGGTCTTCTTAGTAGGACACTCATAGGCATAATGTCCCATTCCTTGGCACCTGAAACACTTAACATCTCTACCTTTCTTTGGAGTTTGATCAGCGCCCTTTTGTGGTATCCTCCCTTGGGAAGATGAAGATGATGCTCCTTGGTTAGAAGGTTCAACAACCTCCTTTTTAACCTTATCTCTCCAATTTGGAGGCATCATATTAGAACTCCTCCTTGCAGCTCCTTTTCTTTTTAATTGCTGCTCTACCTGAAGGGCTTTGTGCAGAAGGTCCTCCATTTCCACATACTCCTGTAACTCAACAATGTCTCTAATGTCATTACTCAAACCATTTAAAAAACGTACCATAGTGATTTCTGGATCTTCCTCAATGTTGGCTTGAGTTATCAGCATCTCCATCTCCTTATAGTACTCCTCCACTCCTTTACTCCCTTGAGTAAGCTTTTGTAATTTAAGCTTCAAGTCATGTTGAAAACTAGAAGGAACATATCATTTCCTCATAATTCTCTTCATTTCAGCCCAAGTCTCCACCATAGGTAACTCATCTCTGCGCCTCTCTCTTTGCAACTTGTTCCACCAAATAAGAGCATAGTCAAAAAACTCAGTAGTAGCAAGTTTTACCTTTTGAGTTTCTGTGTAAGTGTTACAGTCAAAAACATGCTCAATCTTGAGCTCCCACTCCAAGTATGCTTCTGGATCACTGCGTCCTTTGAAAGCTGGTATAGTTAACTTGACACCTTGAATCCTTTCTTCATTTCTAGGTGGCCTTTCTTCTTCTCCACGTTGAACTGGTTGTGATCTAACCTCCAACTGATCCAACCTTTCATGCAACTCATCATATTGTTGCTTCATTGATTTTTCTAACTGCTGATACATAGCAGTAATCTGTAGTTGTAGATCACGATTCTCTACCTTCTTTTCTGCCATAGTAACAAAGAACAAAGAACAAGTAATAGAAAAAGAAAATAAAGTTAAGTGTTTAGAACTCACCAACACTCGTGTATCACACACAAAAATTGGCTTTTTCTATAACGTAACTCTCTTGCCTTTTTCCACTCTATTTTCTCTTGACTTTCTTACCACGTCAATAAGGAGAAAATCAAACAATTCACAACCTGTATGTTAGCCAAGAAAAATAACAGAAGAAAAGCTAACAAGAAAATAAAACAAGAAAAGCTAACAAGAATAAAAAATAAAATAAAATAAGAAAGAATAAGAAAAGGAAGAAATATCAGAAAATTCTAGTAACCGGAGCTCTGATTACCAAATGATATGAACCATGAGGTTCTATTTTTTTATGGACCTTAGAATTTTCTTGATAATAAGAGAAACTACACGTGAACCACTCTTGCTTTGCAAGGAAAAATAATCAATATTTTTGTTCTTTTTCTTTACGTACGCACGTAACTATTTTTCTTTTCTTTTCTTTTCTTTTCTTTGACGTACGTGTATCTTATAATCAAAAACAAGAAATTGATAATGAAATAACCAATAACAATATGAATCCTTATGAGTACTTGAAAATTAAATCACATAATATTCAAGAACGTAGAGGAAAGAAAAACAACTGATTATAACAGAAATCAACAGAAAAATAAGAAAAGCAGATAAATGGACGTCACACTTTCATGAATTGAAAGATAAGTCCAAGAAGGATGATCACACAAAGGTATATGAACCTTTGATAACCTTCACTCTTGACTAGCAAGAAAGTTAGAGAAAATCACTCTCTCAAGTGTAAGAAAATCACTCTCTAATTTGGCAGCAATTTGCATAATTCATCAAATCTTATTTTGTGCATGCATGAAGCATGTATTTATAGGATTTACATGACATCTTTAGGGTTTGCATTCAGCTGAGTTGCTCACTCAAAAGCCCACTAAGCTCACGCCCAAAATGCCCAAAATACCCCCAAGTACAATTTCCATGCATTCCTAAGTTAACCCTACAATAAACCTAGTAAAATGCACCCTATAGGAGTTCACCTAGCCGCAAATAATCAACCAGAATTTAGGCACATGTTAGCTACATTAAACCTTGAAAAATAACCTCCAAACATGAGATAAAGAGGCCATTCATTCAGCCTTAAAGTAGCCGCACCAACTAGCCTCATTCCTCAAGATTCCATGCTTCTATGTAGCCTTCTTCTTCATGACTTGGCCCCACTTGTATGACTAAGCAATCAGCCATTTGACACATGTTGGCCGCAACATGAAGCTCCAAAATGTGGCTAGATTCATGCGCACAAAGAGCCTCCTCCAACGGCTATAACACAAGGCTTTAAATGCCTTTGATCACCATTACACACTTGTCTTTGTAACCATCAAAACAATAACTCAAGTTTGTAACTCCTATTTCTTATTGAAAGCAAAAATAATTCAGCCAATTTAATCCATATGGCCGCCCCCCAACATCCCATGTGGCCGCCCACAATGCCACATCAATGGCATGCAAATGCTTCATTTATCAGTTGCATTAAATGCAACTGATTCTTCATCAATTAAGCTTTCCTCTTCAACTTGATTGCAATTAATGAACTTAGGAATTTCATTAATGTTTTGCACACTTTGAGTTGGAACTTCTTTAATGATGACTTGAAGTGCCTCCTTAGCCTTCCTAGCTTGTGCCCTTGTCATGGGCCCACCCAACCTGCTGACTGCCTTATTGATGTCCACATCATCATTGCAGTCATCCCAGATGGCTGACTTGGTTGAACCAGACTTTCTTAAGTACTCCCCTTCTTTTGAGGTGCCAGCTCCTCAGCCTGTGTGTCCTGATGCGCAAGGTTGCTCTCTCACAAGGGACTTAGATTTGATTGTGATTGATGACACCTCAGAGGAGGAGGAGGTCCCGGGGGAGGATTCAGAGGAGGATCCAGAGGAGGAGCCGGAGGAGGACTCTTCTGACGATGAGTAGGACTAGGTTGTTTTGAGTCTAGGTAGTAGCAGCTCTGATTTAGGGATCTCTTCTTTTGTATCTTGATTAGAGGTCTTATTTGCTTTAGCTTGCTACCGGAACTCATATTTTGATGTGGATATGAGGGTATTTTGAGAGGTACACTGATGCTACTTGGTATGTATGTATATATATATTTCACGTTGACTCCTATTGTCACAATGTTTTATAATTATGTGTATGTTGTATGTGCGCGAGGTGATAATCATTTAGATGTTTTCGAAAAACGAGTTTTTTTTAAAGTAAAGGGAAGGATATTTCATAAGTACATAAAACGAAACTAGAGATGTGATAGGTCAATGACACCTAACCCTTTTCAAAAAAAAAAAACTTTCGCATTTTTGACGTTCTATTTCGTTGGTCACGTGTAACACTATGACATTTCTAGTGGTAACTAGGGGCGTCGCATCAGACGACTTCAACACTTCAGACAGGTTGAACACTTCAGACGGCTTCAACACTTCAGACAGGTTGAACCTTCATAAGGCTTTTCCACTTTAGACAGGTTGAAAGCACTTTAGACAGTCTTTATACGTTCAGAATGGCTTGCTGAAATCATAGATAAGTCATTAAACATTTATGTATCTATGATAAATATTTTAACCCAAATTTGTTAAGCATTAAAACTTGAGAAGTGAGCTATCTAAAACATCATAATTTTCCTTATGATATTTTTGAGACTGAACATTCTCCCCCATTTTAATGATGACAAATATGTTTAAAATAAAGAAATCTGAAAAAGTTTTTAAAATAAAATAAACTTAAAAAAAATAACTCCTCTTCAGATAGAGATCTCTCAGGACAAACTCTTATCAAATACTCCCCCTGAGACCTATAATTACTTCAGATTTTGTTAGTTTTAATACTCCCCCTTTTGTCATCAATCAAAAGGGAATTTCAGAGCATGACTGCAAAATAATTACAGTAATATAATCGCAATAATCACAGTAATATAATCACAACATTGAGATACCAGCATTCATGAGAACAAATAGAATATATTATCCAACAAAAAGAGTTCACAAAAAAATTAAACACCAAACATGAAGTTCACATAACATAAATTAAGCACTCAAAATGAAGTTAACACTAAACATGGCTAAACATCATAGACTATCCATCTTTCTTCAGCAAGGCCTCTTTCATAAAGGAGAGCAATTCTTCCCTTGCCTTGTCAATCTGAGAAATGACAGCAGTCTTCAATTCTTCTTGCTCAGTTCTGATGTGTTGTTGCTCTTGAAGGATTTGATCTTGCTTAGCAACAAGAGTAGCATTTCTTTTCTCCAAGCTCTTCACCTGATGCCTCAGCTTCCTGTTCTCTTCCTCAAGATTCAGTTCTACTTCATATAGAATGATCTGAATGTGCCTGCAAACGAATCTGAGCTGATTGAATCCTGGATGCAACCCATAATCTTCTGGATGACTCACAGGAAAGAAGAAAGTTCTGATAGGGCAGATTAGCTTCCAGTCCTCATTAAAGGGTTCAGACATGGGGAATCTGCCTTTGATATACTGAAACTGCACATTGGTGGAGACACCATAGCCTATGATGAGTCATCATCTGGTCCTGCAGATCCAGAAGAGGATCCAACATCCCCTCTGATCTTCCAGTGGGATAACCATACCCTATCCCTGTAGCTGTGATCTAAACTTCCACCTTGTCTTTTGATCTGAACAGGTAGCTCCTTCCATTCTGTTGAAGTTAAAGGTTTCTGGGGAACTGGATAAGCTTTAGATTCCTTGAACTTGTTAGCAAGGCCTTCTTCCAGGGGGGTACCTAGGAACAATCTTGTCAGGTTGCACCAGAATCTCTGTGGTTGGCCTGATGGAGATTGTTCTAGGTGGCCTATAGCCTCTCATGCCTACTGACTTCAAGTAGTCCCTCTCAAAAAGTTCAGCTTCGGTAGATAGTTGCCTGACAAAACACCATTCATCATTAGACAACCTGAGGGAGTCACCAGAGAAGGGGTTAAGTGGAGCCCACTTATGAGCAGGTGGAACTGCACCCTTTCTGATCTTTTCAATATGGCCTGAGTAATACTGATCTGAACTGCCTTGATACTTTGCCCTTTCTTCATCAGCAGTGTGCTTGATAAGGCCATGGTGAAGAGAGATTGAGGGTTCATTTCTGAAAAATTGCAGCTCTTCAAATAAGTTGGGGAACTTGGGGACTCTGACCCTCTCACTGAAAGGTTCCTCATACTTTTTATGGGGTACTTCAGCAGTTGCATCAAATTCCTCAACCAAATCCATGCCAATGTTGCGAAGCTCGTCAAGATTCACTCCCTTTGATCTAACCACATTTCCACCAGAACCAGCGGTCTTCTTGGGTGCCATTGTGAGTTGCAGGGAAACTTTGAGAGAAAAAGGTTGCTTGAGCAGTGAAGAAGATCAAACTGAGTACTGAGGAAAGAGAGTGTAAGGCTTCCTCGACACACTTACTCTTGCATTTATAGACCCATGATGCAATGATGCCCTGTACCGGCTGCGCAGACTTCGGGTAACGTGCGAAGTGGAAGAGACAAAAACTTTAAAAGAAGGAATTCAACCGTCTCAGATAGCCACGTCAGCCAGTTACTTCAGATAGGTGAAAATTTCAAACACAAATAAATTTCAGATAACCTAAAATTTCAGACATGTCACTGTTTCAGACACACTGAAATTTTAGACGCACTAAAAATTTCAGATAACATAATAATATCAGACACAATTAATTTTTAGAGAATGCATGTATATTTAAGTTGTTGCGTATGAACTTAAATCTATCTTCAGCCAGGGGTTTTGTGAATATATATGCCCATTGATGTTTGAATATCAAAAACACCTTTCTGAACATAGTCTCTAATGAAATGATGTTTGATTTCTATATGCTTTGCCCTAGAATGTTGAATGGGATTTTTGGATAAATTAATTGCACTGGTATTATCACAAAGAACAGGTATAGCAGAGATAGGAATATTAAAATCCTAAAGCTGATACTTAACCCATAGCAGTTGTGAACAACAACTGGCTGCTGATATATACTCTGCTTCTGCTGTTGATAAAGCAATGGTGCTTTGCCTTTTGCTTGACCAGCTGATCATGTTATTTCCAAAGAAATGACATCCTCCACTGGTGCTCTTTCTTTCTATTCTATCTCCAGCAAAGTCAGCATCACAGTATCCTATTAACCTGCAACCTTTGCTCCTCTTATAGCATAGACCAAGATTAGTAGTATCTTTCAGATATCTAAAAATTCTTTTAACAACTTTGTAATGAGTAATTCTTGGATCTGATTGAAATCTAGCACAGAGACAAACACTGAACATTATGTCAGGTCTGCTTGCTGTTAGATACAACAAAGAGCCAATCATTCCTCTGTACAAAGTTTGATTCACTGGTTCTTCTTTGTCATCTTTGCTCAAAGATGCAGAGGGATGCATAGGAGTTGACATGGGTTTGCAATCACTCATGTTGAACTTCTTAAGCATTTCTTTTGTATATTTTTCTTGATGGATCCATATACAATCAGAATCTTGCTTAATTTGAAGTCCCAAGAAAAATTTTAGTTCTCCCATTAAACTCATTTCAAATTCTGATTGCATCAACTCAGAAAACTCCTTGCACAGAGAAGAATCAGTTGAACCAAATATAATGTCATCAACATATATCTGAACAAGTATAAAATCTTTGTTAGACTGTTTTCTGAAAAGGGTGGTATCTACTTTTCCTCTTTCAAAACCATTTTTGATAAGAAAATTGCTCAGTCTGTCATACCATGCTCTTGGAGCTTGTTTCAGACCATAAAGAGCCTTTTTCAATTTGAAAACATGATCAGGAAAAGCAGTGTCTTCAAAACCAGGGGGTTGTCTAACAAAATCTTCTTCTTCAATGAAACCATTGAGGAAGGCACTTTTGACATCCATTTGATATAGTTTGATGCCATTATTTACAGTGTAAGAGAGAAGAATCCTAATTGCTTCTAATCTAGCAACAAGGGCAAAGGTTTCAGTGAATTCAATACCTTCTTGTTGATTGTACCCTTGAGCCACCAATCTTGCTTTGTTTCTGACCACTTTTCCTTCTTCAGACAGCTTGTTTCTGAACACCCATTTGGTTCTAATAATTGTTTTCCCATAGGGTTTAGGAACAATTGTCCAGACATCACTCCTAGCAAATTGGTTTAGCTCCTCTTGCATGGCTAGAATCCACCCTTTATAATGCAGAGCTTCATCAATGTTCTTTGGCTCAATTTCAGACAGGAGAGCAAGAAAATTCAGATTCTTGAATTTTGATCTTATCTTAACTCCTTCTGAAGTGCTGCCAATGATTTGCTCTTTTGGATGATGTGATTTGTATCTCCAGTCAGGTTTCTGAGGTGATATCAAATCAGTCTGAGACTCAACATTGGTCTGAAGAGGTTCAGTGACAGATGGTGCTTCAGACACCTGTTCATCCTTGATGCTGTCATGATTATTCAGCTCCATTCCTACAAAGTCATCTTCTAGATCTGATAATTCCCTATCAGTCTCTTTCTTGTCATTAAATTTAACATGGATTGATTCCTCTATAGTTGAAGTTCTAGAGTTATATACTCTATAGGCTTTAGATGTTTCAGAATATCCTATGAAAATTCCATTGTCAGATTTTGCATCAAATTTTCCAAGATCATCCTTGGTGTTGAGTATAAAACACTCACAACCAAAGGTGTGGAAATATGATATGTTGGGTTTTCTTCCCTTCCACAATTCTTAAGGAGTCTTTTTCAGAATTGGTCTTACCAATATTCTGTTTTGAAGGTAGCAAGCTGTGTTAATAGCTTCTGCCCAAAAAGATCTTGGTAGATTGCATGAATTGAGCATGGTTCTTCCCATTTCTTGCAAGCATCTGTTCTTTCTCTCAACAACCCCATTTTGTTGAGGTATTCTTGCCACAGAGAAATTGTGTGAGATCTCATTCTCATCACAGAACAGTTGAAAGTTTGCATTCTCAAACTCTCCACCATGATCACTTCTGATAGCATATATACAGAATCCTTTTTCATTTTGTACCTTCTTGCAGAATATTGTGAAATTCCTGAAAGTCTCATCCTTGCTTCTTAGGAATAACACCCATGTGAATCTAGAATAGTCATCAACAATGACCAAACCATATTTCTTACCACTAATGCTTTCTGTTCTAATAGGACCAAACAAGTCAATATGTAACAATTCTAAAGGTCTGCTAGTGGAAACAACATCCTTACTCTGAAAAGAGTGTCTTGTTTGTTTTCCTTTCAGACAGGTTTCACATAAAATGTCAGATTTGTAAGAAAGCTTGGGCAGTCCTTTAACAAATTTGTGTTTTGCTAACTTTGAGATCGATCTCAAGCTGGCATGTCCAAGTCTTTGGTGCCAAATCTGTTTTTCATCTTCAACAGAGAGAAAACATTTTACATTTTGACTTGCCAAATCCTCTAGATCAATTTTGTACACATTGTTGTGTCTCTTAGCAGTAAAAAGAATTTGATCATGAGAGTCTTTGACTATACATCCTTCTTTAGTAAAGGAAACCACATATCCACTGTCACACAATTGACTTATGCTCAGTAAATTGTGCTGAAGTCCCTCTACTAGAAGAACATTCTTAATAAGGGATAGAGGAGAGATACCTACAGTCCCTATTCCTGTGATCTTCCCTTGTTGATTTCCACCAAAGGTGACCACACCTCCTGCTCTGGGCCTAAGGTTTTGGAACAAAGACCTTTCTCCTGTCATGTGTCGCGAGCACCCACTGTCCAGGTACCATTTGTGGGGTCTCCTTTGTCCTGTTAAACACATCTGCAACAGGAATGATCAAGTTCTTAGGTACCCATATTCTTTTGGGTCCTTTCTTGTTAGATTTGGGTTTTGCTTTTCCCTTGTATTTACACTGAGCCACATTGTGTCCAGGCTTGCCACAGTGAGAACACCCAATAGCTTTCTCTTTGCCTTTAGTAAAATTTTTGAAAATATGAGGTTCAGAGGTATCATGATCACAAAAGCCTAAGCCACTTTTGTCAAGGGGATCCCTTTGATTCCCAAGCAATCTGTTAAGGTTTTCTGTTCCTTTGACAAATTTAGCTAAGTCTTTTGTCAGTTCCTCAACTTGTTTCTGAAGTTTTTTGTTTTCTTCAGAGACAGTTTGTGAACTGCTGCTTTCAGTCACAAGAATTCTCTCCTTGAGCATAATATTTTCTATCTCAAGAGCCTCAAATTTATTGCACATTTCTGTGTGGGCCTTGGACAGATTTTATACTCTTGGAAGAGTTCCTTGGAACTTTCCATCAGGTCATCATACATCTCTTGAAGAGTTAAGGGAAATACCTCAGATTCTGAGCTATCTGATGAGGGCAGGCTGGCCATGAGACACAGGTTGGCCTCTTCTAAAGTGTTTTCCTCTTCTTCTGAGGTAGACTCATCAAGATCCTCCCATGTTGCCATCAGACCCTTCTTCTTCTTGAAGAACTTCTTCTTTTTCAAGTTGTTCTTCTTCAGTCTTGGACATTCAGCCTTCATATGACCTGACTGTTTACACTCATAGCATATAATTTTGTCATTTTGAGAATCCTTACCTGACTTACCTGATTTAGAGGTTGAGGGTTGGTTCTTTCTAAACTTTCCTCTGTTCTGCAGCATCCTCTTGACTTTCCTGCTGAGAAGAGCAAGATCATCATCTTCTGAGCTATCTCCAGAATCTTCATATGCTTTTGAAGTTTCCTCAGCTTGCATGGCTTTAATGCTGCCATACCTAGGGTGTTTGGCTTTGGAGTTTAATGCCAGAGATTTCTTCTTGATGTCATCTTCCCCAAGTTCAAGCTCATGAACTTTGAGAGATCCCAACAGTTCTTCCATTCTAAGAGAGTTTAAGTCTTTGGCCTCTTGAACGGCTGTAACTTTGGGTCTCCAGGACTTTGGCAAACTTCTCAGAATCTTTCTATTATTGTCTCCAGATTCAAAAGTTCTACCTAAAGACCTGAGTCCATTAGTTATAGTCTGAAACCTCCCAAACATTTGATCTATGGTTTCAGATTCTTCCATCTTGAACATCTCATATTGATGTATAAGCATGCTGATTTTAGATTGCTTGACAGTCTCAGTCCCTTCATGGGCGGCTGCAAGTGTATCCCAAATCTCCTTGGCAGATGAACATCCATGAACCTTCTCATACTCTGATTTGTTCAGAGAACATATCAAATAGAGTTTGGCTTTAGCATTTAACTGAACTCTAACCTTATGCTCTAAGGTCCATTCAGCCTTAGGTATTGGCACTCCGTTATGTATAGGCACATAGTCTCCATCAGTGACCACATCCCAAACATCAATGTTGTTGCTCTCAATGAACAACTTCATACGATCCCTCCAATAGTGGTAGTCCACTCAATTGAATGTTGGGGGTCTTGTGATAGAGGTTCCTTCAGTGATGTACTGTCTGTTGTTGTTGGCAGCTTCCATCTGGTTCTTTAATCCTCAAACACTTGTAAGGTTCTCAACCCTGAGTTGAGCTCTGATACCAACTGTAGAAATACAGGGAAACACTAGAAGGGGGGTTTGAATAGTGTTTCTTAATAATTTATTGAAGCTTTTCGTAAACGGTTAAGTTTACAACAGTTTCAGACAGGTTTAAGGGGTTGTCTGAAGTTTCTTAAGAAGGCTTCTGAAAAGATATTTAAAAAGGTTTCTTGCTTTTTTTTTAAATTATCAGAACAGTTTTCAACACCCTTTGGTTAGTATAAATAAATTGAAAAGAGATAAGGGATAGAAAACTTAGCCAAGGAATTTATCCTGGTTCACTCACTACCACTGTGAGCTACGTCCAGTCCCAATGCCAACTAGCACTTGGATTTTCTCTTAATCTTCACCAAGATTACAAGTATTCTTTTACAGTCAAGCCTCTTCAGGCTCTACAACCAAGTATTCTTTTAAAGACAAGCCTCTCCAAGCTCAAAGACAATTTTTACAACGAGATATGTCTAAGCTTTTAAACTACACAAGTTTGAAGCTTAAACAGAGACGATGTACAATAAAAACTGAGGTAAACTCAGGATATACAAATGATGTACAATGAATATGAAATCAGAGTGTTTTTACTGAAAAACTTGCAGCGTGATATCTCTTAGACTTTCTTGTATGATGATCTTCATGAAGGGCTATTTATAACCAATCTTCAATCCGTTGAAATACCACCGTTTAGAGATAGCATTAAATGCTATTTAATCCGTTGTGAGACATGCTTCTGAGAGTTCTGATTATTTCTGACACACAGTACCAGGTTGCTGCTGCCATAAAGTTGCCACTGTTGTTGCTGCAAAGGTTGCGTTGCAGGGATTTCCTCAGTGGTGTATGAAATTCAAATATACCAGGAAAGGTCTTTGTGTTCCTTGCCATAAATATGTTTGAAAAGGTACGTGCAGCAGAGAACGCTTGACTCAGCAGAACTTCAAAGATGTCCTCACATACTTCAGCAAAGAGTGCCATGTCATTAATGAGACTTCAGACGGCTTCAACACTTCAGACGGGTTGCGCACTTCAGATGGCTTCAACACTTCAGACGGGTTGAACTTGCAGAAGGCTTTTCCACTTTAGACAAGTTGAAAGCACTTTAGACAGTCTTTATACGTTCAGAATGGCTTGCTGAAATCATAGATAAGTCATTAAACATTTATGTATCTATGATAAATATTTTAACCCAAATTTGTTAAGCATTAAAACTTGAGAAGTGATCTATCTAAAACATCATAATTTTCCTTATGATATTTTTGAGACTCAACAAAAGTAATTTTTGTTTTTAAAAAAAACGTTTCTAAAAGAAGACGAAGAAGAAATACATAAATACGTGTTTGAAGAACATTTTGGAAATGCTTTTTGTGAATAAGTAAATAAAACAAGGAAAAACATTTTATAAAAGGAAAACTTTTAAAACAACATTTTCAGACACAACACAAAAGAAAGCATAAAACAAAGTTTTCATAATTATTATCTGGAAAATTTTGAGTCTTTTAAGTGATTTTAGTTTTAGTTATTAAAGAATTTGGAGTATTTTAGCAAGCTTAAGTTTTTACAGATATCTAAGTTATAGGGTAAGATGATGTTACCAGTAGATGTTCCTTATTGTTCTCTGGTTGAAAAGATGCATCTCTGACGTTCAACTTTTCTTTAGAGATTCTTTTTCCTTCTGAGGTTGCTTGTAGCTTGTCTTCAGCATGCTTCTTGTCCTTTGTGCTCAGAGAGATTCCTTTAACAATCATCTCGACTTATTCCTCAAGGATTGAGATAAACTTTTAATGGCTTGAATATCAATCACCTCAGCATTCCTGACCCACAATTTCAGTAAGTTCATTGAGAACTTTCTGAACAGGTTCAGAGAATAGGGATGGTATCAAGTCAGAACTTGTCTTCTTAAGAATTGAGGCAGGCTTAGTGCATAGAGTATCAACCTTCTTAACATTCCCGACCCACAATTTCATTAAGTTCATTTGGAACTTTCTGAACAGGTTCAGCAAATGAGGATGATTTCTTGTCATATTTGCCTCTCAAGTTCTGAGGTAGTCTCAGAGTGTTGAATATTGATCATCTTAGTATTTCCGACCCACAATTTCAGCAGATTGATTTGGAACCTTCTGAACAGGTTCAGAAAATAAAATGATATTATATTAACTACTCCATTTGATGACGTTTTCTTCAAAAGTTTATCAAAAATTAATTCCTGCATCAATCACAACAAGAAATACCTTTCAGTAGCATCTGATTATTTTAAGATATTTGTTAATTATTAGTTTTAATTATTAGAGAGATATTACTTTAAATTTACCATCTTATTAATTATTTCTATTTAGATAGAGAAACCAATTGTTGATGATTAAGTTAAAGATTTAACTAATTATGCACACAAAAAAAAACAATTATACAGATAAGATACTTAGGAGCATTAACAAAGATACTCAGAACAAGAAACTAATTTTATTGATATCAAATAAAATTTTAAACAACAGGTCAAAAACACTTAATGACAAGACACAATTAAATCATTGATCATCAAGGTGGTCCTCATCAGCCTTTTCTTTTTAAGCTCTGAGCTTTTTAAGCTCTTTCTCAGCAGCTCTCAGTCTTCTTGCAAGCCGGGAAACCCTGCCATTCATCTTCTTCAGATGGTATGCACCCATCATCATCCTTTTCCTTTTACGAGACTTCAAGTGGGTATCTTTAGTTTCTTCTTCATTGCGTGGAGCAAGAAGAGAAGGAATAAACACTTGATTCTCAGGGGCTTCTTCTCTTTCAACTAGAGTCCGATCTAACTCAACATATGCAGCCGGAGTGAAGAAGTAAGGAGGTGGTTGGTCAAAGTAACTTTTCATAGGAAAGCCCTTATGCATAAGAATTTTCATTATCAGAGTGTTGTGAGGGTAAAGGTCCTCATTGCCCAATGCTTGTCTGAACATCATCTGATACAGCATAACAAAGGGAAGACTGATTCTCCTCTTCATCAGCAGATGACCCAGCACAAACCTTTCTAGCTGACTGATTTGGAAGAATGCAACAGTTCAGCATAGCAAGGAGAGTTCTGGGGATATCCAGAAGTTGAGAATGCTTATAAGGAACAAGGCGTCTTCTGCCAAACAATTGTTCATCATAGACAAATGTTCCACCATTTAGTGATTCCCATCTCTCAAAGAAATTATCTCCTTTAACAGGGACACCAATCACTTCAGCAATCAAGTTGCAGTCCACACAAATTGGTCTTCCCATCACCTCCGTCTTAATCCCAGTCCAATCCTAATTGGACACCACCTTGGAGTTGTTCTAGAACTCCAACACGCTTTCCTCATGCCAAGGAGAGGAAATGTTGTTCAAGTATGGTGTCCATCCAGCGGCATTGAAGTATTTAGATGCTTTGTAATCTGCTTCATCAAAGTCTGAGAGATTTACCATCTTACAGGGGATGATTTTATCATCAAATACTGAAGGAGCAGAGTTACTTGAAGATACTGATATGTTTTCCATGGAGTGATAGAACTTATTGAACTTCCGATGAGAGAGATACTTGAGAAACTCTTTGCTTTTTAGAGGAAGGATTGAATGAAGTGTAGTTTCCATGTAGATCTTCCAATCCTTTTAAATAGGGAACCAGGCGTGCTTCAAGCATTAATGAGAAACAGTTACGTGCACTGAACCGGTGTGGAGAGTAGTGCATTGTGCCGAGTAAGAGATGTCGGTTGATGATTCAACGATTTACGTTGCGCCGTATCACATTTAATGACAAAATAATTAACATACATGACTTTTCAACTATTATACAAATATATTCGTGCGTATGATACAGTTAGCATGCAATAATTTATTTTCACACAAATATAGACACTCATGCATTAGCAATTTCAATAATTATAGTGTAAGACACACAAAAATTAACAATTACAATTAAATTAAACTTAAGATAGGAAAGATGTTACCCGTATGTGATCTTGAGATAAATGTACTTTCCTTTTCCAGTCATGTCCTTCTGAAGGATGCCTTAATTACATGAATAGTGAGTTTCAGAAAGATAATTATCATTCTTCAGAGTTGCTTCAGCTTGGTGAGATTTCCATCTTCTGAGGATCTACTCCTTTTGAATTTGTTAGATGCTCAACCCGAAGGTGAGCTCTGATACCAATTGTTAGTTCCACAGGCAACACTAGAAAGGGGGGTTGAATAGTGTTTTGAATATTTTTACCATTTTTGGAAATCTTTTAACATAAGTTATTAACTCATTAAAACAAATTAGTGAAAAAATCTTATTATCAGAATTAATACTTAAATTGCGGAATATAAGAAGGACAAGCATAGAGACTGAGAAAAGGTGACTAGATCAAAAACTTGTTTGGACTTTTGATTAAATTGATTTAGATATTCAGATGCATCTCAAGATATCTTCTGAAAGATATTACAAAGAATCTTTTCAGAACAGTTTCTGAGTAACCTCAGATGATTGATCATCGTCTGAAGTGTACTTCTAACTTCTGAACTGAAACTGTTTCAGATTCACTTCAAAGAGTTATTTCAGACGTTCTTCAAAGTATATTCTTTGTAATACTCCAAATGATATAAGATTAACTGAATGAATTATTATCTTGGAAAACTTAGTTTATTGAAATTGTTGTGTTAAGTTTATTATGAAAACTACTGTTCAATCCCCATAAAAAATATAAAGCTGTAGATTAAGGAGTTTAAGGGATAGAAAACTTACCCACAAAATTTATCCTGGTTCAGCCACCAACCCAGTGAGCTACATCCAGTCCCAGGACAAACCACCACTGGATTTTCCACTATCTGAAACCACAGATACAAGTATTCTTTTCTATCAAGCCTCTCCAGGCTCTACCACAAGTATTCTTTTATTTTCAAGTGCCTCTCCAGGCAACTCATTGCAGTATTCTTTTATCCTAGCCTCTCCATGCTCAACCACAAGTATTCTTTTATTTTCAACTGCCTCTGCAGGCAACTCAGTGCAGTATTCTTTTACAGACAAGCCTCTTCAGGCTCAACAAGTATTCTTTCTTCCACCAAGCCTCTCCAGGCTCTCAGACACATAAAGTGTTTACAAATTAAACTAAGTTTAAGTTTCCACAAAACATAAACTTAATCTCTTCCTGCACTAGAGGTAACTGAGTATTACTCAGGATACAATGAATAAATCTAAGTACAAGGGTAAGACTGAGATACAAGTGTATGAATTTGGTATAATCTCATCTTCTAAGTGAGGTAAATCTCCCTCATCTAATTGGCTAAGTAAGATATGAAATTGTGCTTCAGCCATTTCTTTCTGGTGGACTACAAAGTCCCCTGTTCGGTTGGCTCGATTGGTTTACATGCTTCTCAATGAGTAAGCAAGCCTTTTCTACCATCCAGCATGCCAGCCGACGCCTTTAAATTCAATCTTGAGGTTATTTATATGTTTTGATATATTATAGTCGTTGAAGATTGTTTGGTTACCGTTGAGATGTTGATGATGTGGCTCATATAGCTGTTGTGTAATAGTTTCTCAAACGGTTGCTTCTTCTTAAGCAATATAAATGTTCAGAAGATCTTGTTCTGACACTTCTATTGATGAGCTCATTTGAGAGATTTTCTTGATATTTTTATGCTTCTTCTCTCTCTTGATTTTCTTCTACTTTCTTCAGCTTTCTTCTGCTTTCCTCTGTTTTTCTTTAGAGTATGTATAAGGAGATACCCGTTGGATTTGTCCTTTTGCTTATTTGTATATACTCTTTTTCATTTGCTCCTGACATAGTTTCCTTTTTCCTCTTTGAGTGAGGTGTCTTGTCCTAAGGACAATAGCTGTTGTTGCTATTTCCTATTTGAATAAAGACATATGATATTATAGCTGTTGAATCATATGGTCTCAGCTTCTTTTGTGACTTCTTCTATGTTGAAATCTGCTTCATGCATTCAGAGAGCTTCATTTCTTCAGATTGTTAAGCCATTTATAACTTCCTTCAGATGATAGCTTCAAGCTTCTTTTAAAAATGCTTTTAATATAGATTTCTTCTTCTGATGAAATGCTTCTTTTTCTCTTCAAATGATTAGAGCGAAATGCTTCTTCATTTACTTCAGACGATCCTAGCTTTATTCATCTTTGTCTCTTCTAGTTCTTTTGATATTTGGATAGATGTTGAATTAGTTCAAACATCTTTCTCGATATTTCTTGTCCAGACTTCTGATTTGCTTTTGGACAGTAGCAGGTGCAGTATGTCTGCGTATACAGTACCCTTTTGATTGCAGATGCAGTAGTCGTTGCAGGATTTCTTTATTTATGCATGTCTTTTGATCGAGGCAGAAAAGTATGCCTAACTTTTGTGCCGAAATGAAGTAGTCCATTGGATACAGTGTTCTTCATGCTTTGACATTATCTTCATGAGAACGTTTCTTGGTTCTAACGCCTTCAGTCCTTCAGACATACAGAGTGCTTCTGATCAGCTTCCATTCTTCAGATGATAGTTATTCTTGAGACGATGAATAGTTTATTCAGATGATAGATAAGTCTTTAGTTTGTCTTCACGTCTTCAGATAGTTGAATCTTTTCTATTCTTTTCCATAGCTTCCTTTGCTTCTAGTTGCTTCATTATTATTGTAGATCTCTTCTTCCTTTGCTGTCTTCTGGGCTTCAGATGAATATGCTTCAGATGATTGAGTCTTTTCTTCTCTTCAGATTCTGTATTGCTTCATCTTCTGATTCTCCTTCGTTCTTCTTCTGATTCTGATACTTCACTGATTCTTCTTCTTCTGATTCTTATACTTCAGACGAATATTCCAACCTAAAATACATTAAACAAAATAATACCTTTCTTAGTAGCACCTGTTTTCTTTTCATCTAGTCTAATTTGTTAATAATTAAAACCAAGGATAATGAGTCTTGAATCTAATTTGAATTCTTAAATTAATTCTGAGACTCAACAGTTTTTGTTGCATGCAACAACATATGCATTTGAAAGTTTCCTATACTTTCTGAAGAGTTCCTTGGTGCTATCAACTAAATCATCATATTCATCTAGAAGAGTTTAGGATGATACCTTAGGATCAGAATCTTTAGGGCTGATTTGATTTGCCATAAAGCATAAAGTGGTTTCTTCAAATGAATCATCTTCACTTTCTGAAATTTGATCTTTTGTAGACTTGTAATCTTCATCTTCTAAAAGAGCATGTGAAGCTAGCCAATCCCATATTTCCTTGGCAGAGTTAAATCCCTTAACCATATCATACTCAATTTTGCTCAGAGAACAAATTAAGTAGAGTTTGGCATGAGCATTGTGTTGAACTTTAGTCTTTTGCTCATAGGACCACTCAGCTTTGGAAATGGGTACTCCATTTCTCATGGGAACATAGTCACCATCAGCAACTATATCCCAGAGATCTAGATTATAGCTTTCCATGAACAACTTCATGTGTTCTCTCCAATAGAAATAATCTCTTCTGTTGAAGACAGGAGGTCTGGTGACAGAAGCTCCTTCAGAGATGTAGGCACCATAGCTTGTTGAGGTTTCCATCTGGACCTTCTTCCCTCAGCACTTGTTAGATGCTCAACCCGAGGTTGAGCTCTGATACCAACTGTAGAAACAACAGGAAACACTAGAAGGGGGGTTGAATAGTGTTTTATAATTTCAAACAGATTTTCTTGGAAACCTTTTCACAAACATAGTTTTAACAAAAGTTTTGAGCAACTTGCTGAAACTGGAGTTTTCAGAGACTTGCTGAAGTGCTTCAACGGGTCCAATAAAATAGTTCTTACGTGAAAAACAAAATTGTTTTGCTACGCATAATTCTAAATGCACTTTTCTAAACCCTCCTTGGCTAGTTATAAACTGAAAGTAAAGAGATAAGGGTTGAGAAAACTTAGCCAAGAAATTATCCTGGTTCACTCACATCCACCGTGAGCTACGTCCAGTCCCAATGCCAAACCAACAAAGGATTTCTACTAACTGATTACAGTCAAGTATTCTTTTTTAGTCAAGCCTCTTCAGGCTCTCAACCAAGTATTCTTTAAACAACAAGCCTCTCCATGCTCAAACCCAAGTATTGTTTTACAGACAAGCCTCTCCAGGCTCAAACACAAGTATTCTTTGTTCCACCAAGCCTCTCTAAGCTCTCAGACACTTGAAAGTGTTTTATAGTAAAAGGAAGTTTAAGTTCGTGAGAAACTTAAACTGAAAGTATCTTGTACAAAGGATAATTGAGTATAACTCAGGATACAATGAAAATATTCTAAGTACAAAGATTATCAGAGAGTAGCAGCTTGAATTTTTTGCAACGTTTTGGCTTGATAAAAATTGTTTTCACTCTAAGCTTGACCGACGTCTTCAAAGTCTCTCATGAAGCTTTATATAGGATGACATCTTGAGTCCGTTGAAGATTGAAGAAAACACCGTTGTGAGATAGCATTTAATGTTGTTAATACCATTGTGATACAATCTTTAAAAAGCTTTTGACTTTGTATAGCAGGTTCCTGACATGTGCAGGTACCAGGTTACAGTAGTTTCCCTTTCTGGTGAAAAACTTGAAATATTTCATAAAGGGTTCTCTTCAACATTCCTTAATTGATTCAAACTTGTTTCAGATTTTAATGATGCATTGAAGTCTTGAGCAGAAAGCCTTCTGACTTCAGTCAAATGCTATGATGTAGGTCTTCAGCAGATAATCTTTCTTTAATGTAACAGAACTTCAAAAGGATGGATGTACTTCAGCAGGTCTTTGTTTTTCAAAGAGTTCTTCATATCAGCAGGTTCAACTTCGGAGAGTTGGAATATATCAAAGGGTTGCTCTTCATAAAGATTGCTGAAACATTTAAGCACACTTCCTTCAAGTGAGACTGTTCTTGTAAAATAATCCTTTAAACCAAATTTGTTATCCATTAAAACTTAGGATCTGTGAGACTTTGAACATTATTAATTTCCTTATAATATTTTGAGACTCAACATCCCATTCCTTTTACCTACTTCCACAGCCTCCAAAAAGTCAGAATCCTCCTAGAAGGATCTAGCCACCAAACATTTGTCAGACTATTGTACCCTAAATTTTTACTAAAGTTCCTAAAACTGAAGACATCTAACATATATTCATCACACTCAAGCCAGATCTCTACCTTTCCCCATCTATATCTTACCTTCCACCTCCCCATTCCTCTCTAAAGTTCCCTCCCTGGTGTAAGTGGACATCTATTCTCTACAGAGTAACAATTTAGGATCAGCCTCAACACAATGACATATAATTTAAATAAATCATTAATTTATAACTAAAATTAATAATTTAATTAATTACAAGTGATATTTAATACATGAAACACTATTTTACCCAACTTTTCAGATTACACATGGGACCAACTGACAATGAAGGACCACTGCCACCATCTCACATTAATCACTTCACATTACACTGACAATTAAACAACAAAGTCAATATTCCCATCACAATGCCCCACCAATAACTTGGCCCAGTTCTATTTCACCATAAAATAAAATTTCCCCAAACCCTATATAACCCTAAATCGGGCATTCAACATACAAACACCCACAAATCATTCTTTCACAATAAGGGGAACACTGTCAGATACAAGTCACAAACAAAGGTAACGCAAGGGCAATGATGGGTTTCTGGCAAGCGAACCAAAAATCCAGTAGTATAATGGTAAGAAAGATATCATATCCACAGGGAATGGTCAATTCACGTATACTCGTGATCTAATTATCAAGGGAAATAACGGTTTTGAGAGTATTGTTGCGGAAATTGTGAATAGCAAATTAATAATCAATTGAATTAGAAAGGAAGAGTTAGAGACACTTTACTTGGATTAGGATTGAACTTCATATCATCACACCCTTTGTGCATGTAAAAACTATCTATTATTTTAGTTTTACTCTATAATACTGTAGACAAACTATATTGCTTATGACCCTGAGTTACCAGGCGCCACTCACACTCAAAGATAATCCATGCGGGCTCTCCCAAGCGACAGACTTACCCTCGGCTTATTTTGTTCTCTTTATTCCGTTTGTAAAAGAACTAATTGATAAACGAGGCCTAATCCTGTAGACACACCTTCATTAGAGTACTCACACTACCCATTACTCATCAGGATACATCCATGTGTCGGTCCTGGATTGACAATCAACTAATCCTTTGCTATCGATACTAAGGCCTAATCCTGTAAACACCCTTCGCTAGAGTACTGTCACTACCCATCGCTCATTAGTAACGCTCATGTGTCGGTCACAGAGTACCGAGTCCTCTTATTCAATCAGAGTTTGGATTTCCTATGTCTAGGCCCCCCCATCCTCAATCCTAGTCGAAACTAGCCTATAACTCCGGCATAAGCGCAGAAGTCAGGGATTAAGCACAGAATATGATTACCAATATTATAGACAGAGAGCTCAGGAAATAATAATATAGAGTTTACATACACTTGGGGATAGAATCAACTACATTCAATCCTAATGGAGAGTTAACTACACAAGGTAGCCATTCAAACCACCGAAGATGCTATCACCATCTTCAATCCTTGTGAAGCGCTCCTCCTCTCCTACTCTAAAATTAGAACTGGTGCATTATCACTGGAATATAACTGAATTACAATAATCGTGCACACTTGATCTAGTGCAAGAGGTTCCTATTTATAGGCTAAGGAAAGACAAAGAAAATTGGGGAGAAATCTATCTAAAATCGGCAACAGGGCAAGAATTAGCATGATCTGCGCTTCACCCTGCGCTACAGTGCAGGTTGCAGCGCAGGAACCAGGGGGTTGCGCTTCACCCTGCGCTACAGCGCAGGTTGAAGCGCGCAACGCGTCCTGCAGCTTCAATCTTTCTCTTTTTAACTTAATCTCTCCCCGAGACTGGTTTTGGTTGATTTGTATTTCCTTGTTTCCTTTTTCTTGATGAAATCTTACATTTATTGAGCATCTTGGATTTAATTGGGAAGGTTGTCTGCAGAATCCTTGTTTAATTGGCAGTGATATTAATTGCTCTCAAATAATCTTCAAATTTTCATTATTGCTCACAAATAATCTTCCAATCTTCATTAATTGCCTTCAATTAAACTTCAAATCTTGTAGATATCTCCCTTATTTAATGCTATCTTTCCTTCAAATCAAATATTTGCAATATCCTGCAAAAATCAGCAATATTTCTATCAAAATAGCATAAAATTCAAATCTAAGATTAATAAATACAATTTATCTAATATTAAATAAAAAGGGATTAAACTGAGGCAGAAAAACCATTTTATCCTTGATAAGTGAACTAAAAAGTGCTCTAATTTATCATATGATTTTCACTTATCAAAATACCCCCCAACTTAACTTCTTGCTTTTCCTCAAGTAAGAGACCTCTTTGCAATCAAAAAATCAATTCTATCCCCTGTGTAATTCAAACAATTCAAAAACAAATTCAAGGAACTCTTCATCATATCCTTGTTAAGCAGCAGTCACTTTCCAAACATAAGAAAAAAATCAGGATTAAGAGATGTTACCAATCCTCAATCAGAATAGAATACAAACATCAATCAAACTTCTCAAAAATAGCAATTAAAGCAGTAAGTGATAAACCAAGGAAATCTCTCATTCTCACAGGTAAGTGTTTCCCTCAATCTTTTTCACCACCGTTGAACAACTAGAATTGATAGTCGTTTCCAACATCTGAACCTGCAAATAGTCAATATGGATCAAAAGGTCTTTTCTTTGGTTGTAATGAGGTTGGGCTATCAAGAAATCATGGTTTTTCTAGATATGAAAAGAACACTTTGAATAGAGAGCATCTTGTGATTGTGCTTGGGACTTCTCTCCATTCACCTGGTCATTCTTGAATTGTCACCCTTTTTCATCTGGCCTCTTTGTTTGAAGAAGTACTCCCCCCAACTTATTCAATTTCCACACCTTTATGCAGATATATATATATATATATATATATTAGACAGAAATAATAACATACATAATTTGTTTATGGGGAAGTATTCTTATTTGTGATTTCTTGTGCCTGCTCTTTGAATCTCTTTGACCTTTCATTTCACCAACCTCTTGTCCCATGATGTTGTGGTGCACCTTGCTCTCTATCCCAAGTGTTAAGGGGCAGGATATAATCATTGAGTATGGCTAGGGTGCATCAAAAGAAATATTAAAGGCTCAAATGGGCAATCAATAAATGGAAACATTCAATCAAGGTTGGTTATTTGGCACTGAGCAAAATATTATAATCACAAAATATGCCTTTGTCACTTCCATATCTTCCACTAGCAAGACAAAATTCAGAAACTCAAGCAATAACAATTGACAAGCAGCGGTGAAAAGCTCTCAATTTCAGTGTTTGGGCTCACAGCTCACTGGTTATTGGCTAAAATTCCTTGATAAAGCACTTACTGGTTTTAATTAACTATCCTGATAGGTTCTCTTGAGAAGCTTCCTGATCCTAACTGATTATGAAATTAATCACAAAACCCTATCATCTTTCCTAGTCGGGTTAGTTAAACTACTTAATTACAGAGAATTTTGAAAAATTTGCCTTAATTCCTAATTTCCTAAGGTCCTAGAAAGTCCTAAAAATTTAAAAATTTAACAGAAAAACAGAAAATAACAAAATAAGTACTGCCTAATATAGATGATGTATCAGTGGTATACAGTACATATCAAAAGAAAATAAGAAGCAAAATAAGAAAATAAAATGAAAAAGAAAAAGAAAAAGAAGGAAAAGCACCAAATAGGAAAGAAAATAATCAGTCCTCATCCTGGTCCTGATCCATCCTCAGCTCCGGCTGCTCCATCTCCCCCTCGGAAAATAAGTCTGTCCCCAGGCCACTGTAAGTAATCATGAAACTGTGCAGGGGTCATAGGGTCCACACGAGCTTGATAATGTCTACTCTGAAAATGAACAGCTGCTCGGTGAATAGTGGACATCTGAGCCATCAAATGAGTGTGTTGGGCCCAGACAGTAGCATCCATGTCTGCTGGCGGTGGTGGTGGGGTCTGCTTCTGTTGCTGCTCCTCAACCTGTAACTCCTCAGTCGGGATACAGTTGGCTTCAATATATGCTCTAGTCATAGGTAGTGCGATGCGAACCCTGGGGTTCACCTCTACACCCCTAAATCTGCACAGTGAGGTGATGAGAGAAGGGAAGCCAAGCCTGATCTTGGAGTTAGGGGTCCGGCGCCCCACAGAAGATGCGAAGTCTGATATCCTACTGGTGATAACCCATGAGATATCGATAGTAGCGCCGGTGAGGATACAGTAAATGAGGTGGGCTACAAGCATAATGATATCAGAAACATGCCCTGTAGGATGTATGCTGGCTAGCGTCAGTACTGTCCACATTCGTGTGATACTCGTCATATCATGCCTGTGAATCCTGGCAGCCTCCTGATATGCATTCCTCTCAAAGGAATTCCATGGTAAGCATAGCAGCTGAGCAGTCTCAATGTCAAGGGGATCATTGCCATGAAGCCCCAAAGCATTCATCCTCTCGTGGTATTGGCACACCACGAGGTCTCTGTCCTCCTCTATGGGATTTCCTAGAAGTGCATTGATTGCATCGCAATCAAATCTGATAATTTGTCCTCGAACATAGGACTCCCTTCTGCAGCTAACGTCGTGTTCCCCGATGGCGTTGGCATAGAATTCTCTGACGATGTCTGGATCAAAATAGTTGTCAGGGCGACTGAGGCGGTCCCATCGCCTCCTGTGAATCTCAGCAGAGAACTCCTCATATTCCTCCTCCTGGAGGATGACTGGTCGCTCCAGGATGAACTTGCAATCAACAATGTCAGTGTATGCTTCAAAGGACTTGAGGTCCTTGAAGCGATGAGGGTCAAACTCAGGTTCCCTCTGGGGGGCCTTCCTCTTGGCACCCCCTGTGCCCCTCCTAGAGGAACTAGCACCACTAACATTCTTCGTGCGAACCATTTGCAAAGCAAAAGCAACTCAAAATTTTTTATGCATCATAATATTTAATTGCTCATAATTATGAAATAAATGGCCAATTAATTTCAATAATTAGAGCAATCAATTAACCAAACAATTGAGCATAAAAATTTTGATTTTAAATATTACCAAATAATTGCCAATTAATTAATTAAGACATGCTAAAGTGATCAGTTAAAGCAAGTCCTAAACAATTCTAAATAGGCAAAGTGAGAACTAAACTCATGCTCAGAATTCATGTCATCAGTAACATGCAATAATGCATAATTATTTATGTATGGGCATGCAAAAATATTAGAGCAATTAATTAAGCATACATGCACCAACAAAATAATTTGCAGAAATCACTGAGCACTCAAAAACTACCACCTAAGCAAACATGAATAACTCACAAAGAATCCTAACCACATGGAATCTAATTTAAAGCACTATGAACAATTATTTCTTTCCTAAAGGTTCCTAGAATCCTAAGATTTCATATCCTAAGGTTATGCTCAAATAAAATAAAAAATCAAAACTTCAATCGGTTAAAAAGAAAGAAAACTATAAAAACATACCTGGTATAAGCTCAGAAACTGAAAATGAAGGCTATATGAGTGAGAAAAGGCAAAGCAAAGGTTAGGAATATCAGAGAAAAGGCAAGGGAGAGAACGAGAGGAAGTTCGAAATGAACTCCTACATTCAAAATGGGGATATAAATATCCCGCTTACTGCGCTACACCCTGCGCTTCAGCGCAGAGTGGAGCGCGTACTGCTTCAGAAGTTAAAGCGTTCCGCTACGCTTCACCATACGCTACAGCGCAGGGTGAAGCGCAAAAGTCAGAGAGTCGGGTTTTTAATTTTAATTCTGCGCTTCACCTGCGCTACAGCGCAGGTTGAAGTGCAGATCTGCAGTATTCTCTCTGCTTCTGCTACTCCTAGTTGATTCCATGCAATCATTTTAGATTTAGATCCCCATTTTAACAACTTCCTAATTACACAGGTAAATCCTAAAACTAAAAATTATCAAATTGGAAATTAAAACTCACAAACACTGGGTTGCCACCCAGGAAGCGCTTGTTTAACGTCTTCTAGCTCGACGCCTGGTTACTCAACCCTTTATGGTGGCCTCAAGTGGAGGATGATGTTTGACTCCATACCAGCTCTTCCTTTGAGCTCCCATCCTTCATGCCAATTTTTGACTCTTCCATCACTATTACTGTTTTCCTCCGTGTCGGATGTTGATCTCCTTCTCCTCTTAAATTTGAACTCCCATATTGACTCTGGATGCTTTACCCTCATCCTAGGCTTCCTCAGAAATTGGGAGCCTGGCAGCTTTGTTGAATTTTTGGAAATAGCATCAGTTTGTTGTAAATTGGGTATACCCCTGTCAATATGAAACACAATGGTTTCATCCTTTGAGCTCAATTCATATTTTCCTCGATCAACATCAATGATCATTTTATCAGCTTTCATGAAGGGTCTTCCTAAAATTAGGGGGACTTCAGTATCCTCCTCTTCTGTCTATGCAATGTAGAAATCTATAACATATGCAAATTTATCCACTTTGATTTGATAATCCTCTAATATCCCATGAAGGAATTGAGCGGATTTATTTGCTAGAAGTAACCTCACATTTGCAGGCTTGACCTTCACATTACTCATCTTGTTAAAATACGATAGCAGCATCAAATTGATGCTCGCTCTAAGATCTAATAAAGCATAAGTAGGAGGTAGATTACCAATAGAGATGGGTATAGTAAACCTACCTGGGTCAAGTGACTTACATGTGACTAAGACCTTCTCTTCATGATGTTCCTCTTTTGGTGGTGCTGCTTTGTCTTCATCTTGATGAACAACTTCCTCTTGAAGCAATTGTTCTTCAAAGATGATTTCTTCTTCCTCATCAAGTTCCTCCTCCTCTGACTTGTTTCCATTAGTAGCAATCAAGTTGCATTGTTCCTTTGGATTGGTTTGGGTCACAGCTGAGAAGTGTTGTTGCCTGTGCTCTGCCATCTCAGTCGCTAATTGACCCACTTGACTCTCTAGAGTCTTGATTGATGCCTCAGTAGTTTTCTTGAATCCACTAAATCTTTGCACAAGGTCATCAATTTTACCTTCTAAAGTGTTCAGTTTATCATATGTTAAGGGTTGTTGTTAGTAAGGTGGTTGTCTTGTTCCTCCATTCTGACTCCAACCTGAGTTGGTTTGGTTATTTCTCCAACCTTGTGAATATTGATTGTTGTTATTGTTGGAGTAATTCCCTTGCCTTCCCTGGTTACCCATGAAGTTGACTTGTTCTGGTTGTGTTCCTTGGCTAGCAAATTGACCATTTAGATGGTCACCTCCACAAAAATCACAAATCAATGGTTGGGCTTGGATGGGTTGTGAGTGGACAGCTTTCAGTTGTTGAGGGAGTGTCTTCAACGTCTCAGTGAGTGCTTCTAGTTGACGTTTAATGAGCTTGTTCTCATCTAACAGAGCATCACTTTGATTGAGTTCCAGCATCCCTTTCTTTGGTAATTGCGCGGGTCGTCTTCCACTTTGAGCTTGTTGATCGTTCTGTGCAAAGTGGTTGATGATTTCTAGCACTCGATCAACTTCTGCGGATAAGATAGTTCCACCTGCTGCCGCATCTATGAATGACCTTGAATCTGAATGGAGTCCCTTGCAGAATATGTTGAGTTGGCTTATATCCTCATAGCCATGGTTGGGACAGTTGCGCAGTATAGACTTGTATCTTTCCCAAGCTTCACACAGTGGTTCATCAATCCCTTGTCTGAAGGTAGAAATATCTGCTTTGGCTTCTATCTGCTTCCCTGGTGGGAAGAATCTTGTCAAGAATTTCTCCTCAACCACACCCCAATTGGTTAGGCTTTGATTTGGATGTGATTGCAGCCATTCCTCAGCTTTACCTATCAAAGAGAAAGGAAACAAGCGTAAGTAAACAGATTCTAAATTACCTTCCTCGAAACCCATAGTACCAATCAATTCATAAAAGTTAGAGAGATGAGTATTTGGATTTTCATGATCCAATCCAGCAAATTGATGTGCACTAATGTGGTTGAGGTGTGCAGTCTTCAACTCTAAAGCTCTGGCATTTGGTGGTAACACAATGCTTGAGAAGTGACGTGGTCCTTGATGAGAGATATAGTCTTCTAGCGTCCTGCTTGGATGTTCCTCTGCCATGTTTTTGGGTTCTTCAAATATTGTCCTTCTTCTTCTCCCGTTCCTACCTCTGTTATTTCGCGACGTCCTTTCTATTTCCGGGTCGAACTGTAATTGATTGAGGGACGCCTGACCTCTCAGAAGCATAAACAAGAAACTTTGAAAAAGGTAAGTGTGGAAGAAAATAATAATAGAAAAACAATAAATTTCCTAAGATAATAACAGATCCTAAAAATAATAAGAGTAATAAATAGAAGAATTCCTAAGAAAACAAATAAAAAAAAATCCTAAAATAAAAATTTGATAACTAGACCACCAAGATCTACACGAATAGGAAACCGTTCCCCGGCAACGGCGCCAAAAACACTTGATGGGTTTCTGGCAAGCGAACCAAAAATCCAATAGTATAATGGTAAGAAAAATATCGTATCCACAGGGAACGGTCAATTCACGTATACTCGTGATCTAATTATCAAGGGAAATAACGGTTTTGAGAGTATTGTTGCGGAAATTGTAAATAGCAAATTAATAATCAATTGAATTAGAAAGGAAGAGTTAGAGACACTTTACTTGGATTAGGATTGAACTTCATATCATCACACCCTTTGTGCATGTAAAAGCTATCTATTATTTTAGGTTTACTCTATAATACTGTAGACAAACTATATTGCTTATGACCCCGAGTTACCAGGCGCCAGTCACACTCAAAGATAATCCATGCGGGCTCTCCCAAGCGACAGACTTACCCTCGGCTTATTTTGTTCTCTTTATTCCGTTTGTAAAAGAACTAATTGATAAACGAGGTCTAATCCTGTAGACGCACCTTCATTAGAGTACTCACACTACCCATTACTCATCAGGATACATCTATGTGTCGGTCCTGGATTGAAAATCAACTAATCCTTTGCTATCGATACTAAGGCCTAATCTTGTAAACGCCCTTCGCTAGAGTATTGTCACTACCCATCACTCATTAGTAACGCTCATGTGTCGGTCACAGAGTACCGAGTCCTCTTATTCAATCAGAGTTTGGATTTCCTATGTCTAGGCTCCCCCATCCTCAATCCTAGTCGAAACTAGCCTATAACTCCGGCGCAAGCGCGGAAGTCAGGGATTAAGCACAGAATAAGATTACCAATATTATAGACAGAGAGCTCAGGAAATAATAATATAGAGTTTACATACACTTGGGGATAGAATCAATTACATTCAATCCTAATGGAGAGTTAACTACACAAGGTAGCCATACAATCCACCGAATATGTTGTCACCAACTTCAATCCTTGTAAAATGCTCCTCCTCTCCTACTCTAAAATTAGAACTGGTGCATTATCACTGGAATATAACTGAATTACAATAATCGTGCACACTTGATCTAGTGCAAGAGGTTCCTATTTATAGGCTAAGGAAAGACAAAGAAAACTGGGGAGAAATCTATCTAAAATCGGCAACAGGGCAAGAATCAGCGTGATCTGCGCTTCACCCTGCGCTACAGCGCAGGTTGCAGGGCAGGAACCAGAGGGCTGCGCTTCACCCTGCGCTACAGGGCAGGTTGAAGCGCGCAACGCGCCTGCAGCTTCAATCTTTCTCTTTTTAACTTGATCTCTCCCCGAGACTGGTTTTGGTTGATTTATCTTTCCTTGTTTCCCTTTTCTTGATGAAATCTTGCATTTATTGAGCATCTTGGATTTAATTGGGAAGGTTGTCTGCAGAATCCTTGTTTAATTGGCAGTGATATTAATTGCTCTCAAATAATCTTCAAATCTTCATTATTGCTCACAAATAATCTTCCAATCTTCATTAATTGCCTTCAATTAAACTTCAAATCTTGCAAATATCTCCCTTAATTAATGCTAACTTTCCTTCAAATCAAATATTTGCAATATCCTGCAAAAATCAGCAAAATTTCTATCAAAATAGCATCAAATTCAAATCTAAGATTAATAAATACAATTTATCTAATATTAAATAAAAAGGAATTAAACTGGGGCAAAAATACCATTTTATCCTTGATAAGTGAACTAAAAAGTGCTCTAATTTATCATATGATTTTGACTTATCAGGCAACGAAACCCTAAAACCCAGTACAAGCCCTAACCATGGAAATATACATAATCAATCAACTTTACCTGTGAATCCATTGTAACAACCAAGATCAGCATCCTACGAACAATGTGAACCCCTTCAAATCTAGTGGAAATACATAAGAAATGGAAGAGAGCAAGACAGAGAGGAACGCGACAGTTGGGAGAGCTTTTTCGAAGTAGGAGAAATTATAAGTCTATGTTGGCATCTAGGTCGGGACTTTTGTAACATCCCGGAAATTGGGGGCCTAGAAAATATAGTAGGAGCCTTAGGCTATGAACCCTGCCAAGAGAGGAATGTTAGAAGTAGGAGGAGAATTTGGGGGTTAGGATGTGAACTTAGACAAGACTTAGGTAAATATACTAAGAGTAATGAGTTTTAAGAGATTTTGGAAGAATGACCAAGTGTTTAGTCAAACACGACTGTGGACCGATCTTAGAAGAAACCACACCCTGAGAAAAAGAAAATTATAAGGTATAAAGATGAGGAAAAGAGGTTAGATGGAGAGGAACTAAGTTAGAAAGGTATGTGTCAAAAGAATTAGGAAAAAAAAGTAGCTGGAACTAAGTTAGAAGTGGTTAAAAGTGAGAATAAGGACTTTGGGCTCTGATGTTCTCGCTCAAGCGAGAATTATAATATCCCAAATGATGAAACATTTTATGAATTTAATTAGGAATGAAATAGGTTTTATAAAAAGGAAGTAGGATTGGATGAGAGAAAATGAAGTTAGAGCCAAATAGGGTTAAAAACCAAGAACATGAGAGTTGATACGCTCTCTCAGGCTCGCTCAAGCAAGCGCTAAGTGAGGATATCAGTATTTAGGGGGAGATTTTAATTTCATTTCCTCGCTCAAGCTCGCTCGAGCGGGGACTGAGCGAGGAAAACAGAGAAGAAATGGGTGAAATTCAGCTCATGCGCGCTTAGCACGCGCTGAGCGAGAAAGGGGTTCTCGCTCAGGCTCGCTCGAGCGAGCGTGGGCGACCTACATTTTTTACTATCTCACTCAGGCTCGCCCAAGCGAGCCTGAGCGAGCGCGCAATTTTGTTTCCTTTTAAAACACCTTTTTAGGGTTTCTTCCTCATTCTTTTTCCTTCACCAACCTTTTAGAGAGAGGGGAGATTTCTAGAGAGAGAAAGTTGTTCTTGGAGCTTCAAACTTCTTCAAGGGCTTAGAATCCTCATCCCCAACCTCTTCTTCATCCTCATTCTGGGTTGCTTTAAGGAGAGTGTGGTCCACCCAGTCACTCCATTCTTGCGTGTTTTCCTCTTGTATGATCCCCCCTCTTTATTCCCTTCTTTGTTATTTGTTATTGCTTGGATTTAATTGTATATTTATGGAATGGTTGGATGATTAGTTTGAAATGGTTGTAGGCCCTTGTGGCTCAAACCCTAGGTTAGGGGATTTGGGGCTCTTGGGTGAAATGCTTGTATATTGATGTTAGTAGTTTGGATATGCATGTAGTTGAAGTTATTCTCACTGTATGATTGAAGGAGCATGTAGGGATTTGAGATAGCTAGGGTTTGAGGGAAAGGACGAATGTTTGTGAACCCTTCTATTTTCTACCCCTATGTGGTAAAAACTATGTGATATGCTTGAGTACGGTCAATCTTATTTTATGAATTTAACTTGTGAAAATGTATGAATGTAAAATGAAAACCAAATGGGACTCCGATCCAAAGAGGAAAAAGGGGGTCTTGTACCCAAGAGGTTAAAAATGTTGAATGTGAATGTTAATTAAAACAGAAGGTTAAATTGGCCTCAAGGGAGACGTTCCTTGAATGGTATAGAGCTCAGTCTAGGTCAGAGGTTTAAGTTCTAAGACCCCACTGGTGTTGGGTAATACACCAAGAGGTTGATTGAAATGAAAATGGTGAATTGTTATAAGTGATATATATATATATATGCGATTTCCGTTGTGCATTTCATTTTCCTGTACACCTATACTGCTTGCATGATCAAACTCACTTAATCTCACCACACGTTTTGTGGATTCTTTAGATGTGTAGGGTTGTCGTCCCAGAGCTAGATCGGATGGTGCAGGATCTTGTTTGGGTCTTATGAACCCTCTTTTGGATCATATATGTTGTTTTTGTAACTAGATTTATCTTGTATAGGCATTACTCATGTATTCTTTTGTTGGGATATCCCGGTACATGTGTTTGATGTGAATTTTGGCAAGTGTACCAAGTTATTGCAAGTATTCAACGGTGAGTAGAGTATCGTATCCACATGGATTGAAATTCAAGTACCAAACACAGGGGAATTATCTAGTTGGATAAGAGAAATGTGATTGTAACAAGTGACATCTAAACCAGTGCAGAGCTTAAACCAGAAAAATTGAACTAATGCAAAGAATGAAGCAAGAACACAATATTGATGAAGAACAATATCAACAAATGGTTAGGACTTGGTTCCTTTTAGTTCTCACTCCATGTACAGATTATTCAACTCAATTGTTAAGAATTAATTCATGATCCATTTCACTTAGATAGTTAAATCCCAATTCCTTGGTAAATTAACCCTATATCAACAATTAATAACCCTAATTCCTTAGGTGAAATAGATTGAGACATGCATTAGTATCAAGAATTGACAAAGATCACATGAGAATTAACTCTTATTCCTAAGTAATTAACCACTCGTGTTGCTTACTTCAGATCTGAGTTTTTCTCCAATTTTCCAATTGTGAGAACCACTCTCAAATCATACATTAGTTGATCAAGTCAATGAAGCATTAAGATTGGAAGTAAACAATGCAATTGCATCATAACAATCTGAATTGAATTCAAAAACGAAATTACATGGAGTTTGAACCAAAATTCCCCAATTCCTAACCTAAGAAATTTAGAAATCCATTAGAAAAGAGAAGAGAAAAGAGGAAGAAGATGCAAACTCAAGGACGAATTCCATGTAGATGAATCCTAAGCTCCACTTTTGAGTTTAATCTTGAGAGAGAGAGAGAAGAGAAAAAAGAGATAAAATTCGAGTGTAAGAAGAGGAAAACTGAAAATATGAGTAATCGTCTAACTAAAAATCTGAAAAACTGTATTTATATGGTTGCTGTCAGGTGCGTGTGGAACGCAATAACTCTGCGTCCTCACACGCACCATACAGAAATGACAATTAGCTTTTGCCTCCATCGTGTCCTCACACGTGTGTGACATGTTCCCACACAATCATTGCAGAGAGCAAACGTAAGCTTTCTGGAATACTGGTGTCCTCACACACTCTGTCTTGTTCCCACATGATCTTCAATTTGCTTCTTTGTACATAAAACTCCTAAAACACATCAATTCAATGAACAATTAGAACAATTTTACCAATATTTACAACAATCACCTAAGACAACAAACAAACACAATTCTAAACAATTTTAACTATAATCTCACAACATTTACAACCTAAACACTAGGAAATTATCTACAAACAACCTATAAATCTACTACTAATGTAGATTTATCAGTGCTTCCCAGGGGAATGTATTTGGTTGTTCCAGGACACATGTATAAGTGTATCCCCTCCTGCCTATAGATTTGAAATGTTGTCTTGAGCCACCATTGACAAACTTATTGAATGAATTGATGTACTTATGTTAAGCTTAAGTAACAGTTGGACTACCTAAGTTATATTGTGTTTATTGTCAATATTCATAATGCGCGAAATAATCCCTAAAATTTAGGAATATGCTCCCAATAGGCATTATTCTTGGATTTCAGAATTAGGACGTTACAGCTTTAACGTCACACGTCAGTAGGATTTAACAGAAGTTTAACATTTGGACTGAAGTGAAAGACGAAGCTTAAAGTCAAGGATTAATGTAGCAATTTCAAAAAGCAAAGGACTAAACTGCATAACGCACCAAAAGTCAGGGACTAAGATGCTAGTTTACTCCATGAATTTTAGTTAGAATCATGGTGGAGTTGTGTGAATGTGTATTATGATAGGTTATACTTATTAGAATTTTGTTTGAAAGAGTACTTGTTATCTTTCCTTTAGTTGTGATAATAAGAAAATACTATGTGACTTTTCAAAGAGCTGGACAGACAAAGGTTCAACATTGATCATTCTTAGTTTTTTTTATTGATATTACTTGTTTAAAACTCTTCGCTCATATTAATGAGTCTGCATTTAGCATGGATATCCAATTTTCAAAAATGTTTTGTTAAGTATATTTTGTCTTAATGCTTATATTAAAAGCATATATTGCAAACCCCTCCTCCTTTGGCTTATCACTTGAGTTTTCCAAATACTTCAGTCGAACTGGTAGCTATTGAGAAATTGCCACAGTTCTTAAATCCTAAGTGGGGTTGTGCCACTCACCTAGGAAGCATTTCATAAATGGTACAATTTATTCTACCTAAATGTTTCCCCTTTTATTATTGATTGATTCTAATTCTAAAGTACATAATCGGATTTCCCTACAACACTTTTCTTCATTTAGAAAGCATCAAACAATTACATTGTCACTTACTCGATACTAGTAAGACATGGCATGATTGTTGGGAAACTAGACTCAATTTAACTTTGAAGTTTATCTTATTATTTATTTACTTATTTTGATTGTAATTTTGGTTTAATTTTATCTTAATTTATTGATAAAAAAAGTAATTTTAAGGTTGTAGATTCAGTTAATAAAAATGTGAATTCTACTCTAATATGTTTTTCTTAAATTTGTAGTGATATTGGTATTAGAGTTATAGTCTTTTACTAGACACGTGTGTGTATCTAGTGATTCCTTATGTTTTTCATTGAAATGAGTATTTTCATTTGCTATAAGTGATTAGTTATATATATATATATATTAAGTTTAATTTCAATATTAAAATTATAAAATAAAGCAAAAATATTTTTAGCGAGGGAATTGCGAGGAAAAAGCAAGGATTAGCATTGGTACAATTGCGACGAACTAGATAGGGATTAGAGAGGGGTAACTTGGCGAGGAAAAAACAACGATTTAAGTTGGTAAAATTGTGACGAATTTGCTAGGTATTGGCGAGGGGTACTTTTGCGAGGGAATAGAAATGACATGGTGGTCACTAGTTAGAGAGGGAATGAACTAGTATGTTCGGATGAAGTTAGTGAGGGAATGACAAAGGAATTGCGATAAAAATAGCGAGGGAATGGTGATGGAAATTTGAGGTCACTAATTAGATACCTGAATTTAGCGAGGGAACAAATCCCTCACAATTCACATTAGCGAGGGATTTGAAGGGATTATTCCCTCGCTAATATACTTGTTTCTTGTAGTGTTTATGTTTTAATCTTAACCATCCCATCCATGACAAGATCCAATGGCCAAAGTTCACCCCTCTCATTATTACATAGAAACGGCTTTATCACTTGATATGTCTCATATATATATATATATATATATATATATATATATATATATATATATATAACAATAACAATAACCCTAAAGCCTAAAAATAAAAAACAATTGTAACAAACCCTAACTTTTCTCTCATTTTTTACCACCTTTACTCTTATCTCTGAAGTTTGACAGCATGTGGTTTGATGGGATTTAGGCAAGCGTACCAAAATTTCAGCAGTATAATAGTAAGTAAAGAGTATCGTATCCACATGGAACGGTTCACTTCGTATTTATTAGTGATCAGACTATCATGTAAGAGACGATTTTTTATGATTGGTGCGCGAAAAGTAAATTGCATAAAATAGATGAGATAATAGAGATAAGGTAAGATATCGTTACTTGGATCAGGATTGAATTTCGTATCATCGCACCCCTTATGCATGTGAATCCCAATATTATTTATGAATATATTTCTATAATACCCTAGCCAAACTATATTGTTTTACCCTGAGTCACCAGCAGCAAAACACTCGAAGATAATCCATGCGGGTTCTCCCAGGCGACAAATTATCCCGGCTTGATTGCTCTACTTTTCCGTTCGTTAACACTGTCAATTCGCCCTATATTCCTATAGCGACTACTATGAGTACTTTTACCAATCATAATTCAAGTTTCCTATTCCTAGGCTCCCCCAAACTCGCTGTTGAATTTACAAAACCATTTTCCAATG
Source organism: Sesbania bispinosa (assembly GCA_026901365.1). Taxonomy (NCBI): domain Eukaryota; kingdom Viridiplantae; phylum Streptophyta; class Magnoliopsida; order Fabales; family Fabaceae; genus Sesbania; species Sesbania bispinosa. The sequence continues at coordinate 519,852 of QLOH01000247.1, forward strand.
CATTTTACAAAAACAACCTATAACTCCGGCACACAGGCGGAAGCTACGCATTGAGTAAAGTATAAAATTACCGATATCATAGAATAGGGATTCATAAATAATAAATAGAATTCACATACACTTGGGGATTGAATCAACTACATTCAACCCTATTGGAGAGTTTAGCTACGCATGGTAGCCATACAGACCAATGAACAAACTGTCACACTTTTCTTCAATCCTAGCTCTACTCTGCCGTCTCTCCAAAAACTCCTCTATCAAAGGCTACTTTGATCTTTACAAAAGGTCCTATTTATAGATGAAGGAAGGCTATCTGAAATCTGGAAGGAATCTGTTTTGAAACTGATCTTTAAAACAAATCCGTGTAACTACGCTTCACCTGCGCTAAGCGCAAGTGAAGCGTGACTTCCAGAATGCTGCGCTCCATCCTGCGCTTAGCGCAGGTGGAGCGTGGAACACGTTTTCAGCTTTCTTTGTTTCCTCTTTTAACAGCTTGATCTCTTCCGGATCTTATCCTTGTTTGCTTGGCTTTCCTTGTTTCCCTCTTTTGTCTTGATTCTGTGTTTATATTGTCTTTGAATTTAAATTGGGGAAGTTATCCGCAGAATCCTTATTTAAATGGCTGCTGATCTTATCTTTATTTGCTCTCATTTAAACTTCAAATCTGCAGATCCTATCCTCAAAATAATGCTATCTTCTCTTCTCATTTAAATCTCCCTCATAAATCTTCAAAAATCAATAGATTTTCTATTAAAATAGTGTAACACCCGCGTTTTTACCGTTTTGCCGTATTGTGTGTTTTATTGAATTTTGAGTGACTAAAATTATTTTTAATCATCAAAATTTATATTTTTGAGTTTAGGAATGAATTGCCTATTTTTCTAGAATTTCTGGGGATTTTTGGGATTTTTCTGTGAAAAATGACCTTTTTGCCCCTCCTGTCTCTTGAACCGGGCTCGAATACTCTTGATCCGGGCCAGAAAATTTGCACAAACCTTTCCTTTTCTCCTTCTAGAAGTCGTGCATGTGAAGAGCCATGCATGGAAGCCACTTGTTATTTTCTTTCTTTTTCTCCAAAACCATATGCAAATTGTAAGCTTTATGTCACTTAAACCCATCAAAGGTCACTTTTTCTCTTTCACACATGCAAGCCTTGGTCATTCTCTCATTTCTCTCTTTCTCCTCTTCTCTTGGTCGTGAACCTTCTCCTATTTTCTCCCAAAAATCTTCAATCTCCATTAAACACTTCAAGCCAAGGTTCCATCTTTGAACCAAAGCTTCAAATACTAAGCCTTCTAGCCTTGCAAAAATTCTTGTTGGTGACCAAAGGAGGCTTTTTTTGGGAGCTGTTTTGGGATCAAAATTCTGCACCTATTTCCTTGAGAGTTTGAGGTAAAGGGGGGGAGAACTTGAACTCTAGTAGGATTGGTAACTAGAGTCAAGGATTACCCTTGATCCTTGTCTTTGATCATTTTTTTCTCTTTGAAAAATCAACTCTTGGATCCTATTTTTGAGTATAATGGTTCGGATTGTTTGAGTTGGGTTGTTTGTGATATTTCTATGTTTATTTTGATGCTTGAAAAGTTCTTGGATTGTGATTGTTGATGCATGCAAGCCAAGGAAACAAATTTTGGAAAAATTTCTCCTTTTTCCCCTAAAAGCTCTCGGCTTTGAGGGATATTTTGGGCTGCATGTGTTTCAAAAATTTTTGATGCTTGGAATGTGTTTATATGTTGAATTTAAGAGCATGCATGAAGTTGTTTGAGTTTATGAAATTGTTTGGATGTTTGATCCTTGAAAATGGTGCTTATGGGCTTGAAAATAAAGTTATGAACTTGAATATGTGTATGGATGATTTTGGATGAATTAGTATGATATTTGTTTTTTATAATGCATGTTGATGATTGTGTTGAATTTTAGTAAAGTTTGGATGTTGTTGAAAAATTGGAGTTTTGATGAACATTCAAGGTGTTCTTGATGTTCTTGAGTTGTTCTTGATGAAACTCATCAAGAATGCTTTTTTATCTTGAAAAGATCAAGTAAGTGTTGAAAAGCATGTTTATGGGTTTTGGTGGTCCAAAAGGACTAAGGAGCAATTTTACAAACAAAAGGGTTAAAGTGCAAATAAGGAAAAAGCTTTTAAAATAATAAAAGAACTAAATTCGGATTTTTAATTTAACCCAAGTAAAAGTCAACCTAAAAGTCAATGTTTTGAGTTGTCATGAGTAAAATTGAATTTCTAAGAGTTATCAAACCTTTGGGCCTTTGGTTTAGGCCCAAAACCTTGAAAAAGGTGAGTCAAGGACTCATTGAAAGTCAACCAAAAATAATTTATGAAATTGAGCTTAGATTAGAGTTGAACTTCAACTTTAATCCAAGTTATTAAAATTAAAACTCAAGAATTAATTAGTGGACTTAGCTAATTTAATTATCTAAGTTAATTAACCTAATCTACTTAAGTTAATTAAGTAAAGAATAATTAATTAAGGCTAAAATTAATTAACCTTAATCAAATATAATTAAAAGCTTAATCCAAGATTAAGGAAGAGATTAAGGAATAATTAGGAATTAATTAGGGTCTTAAGTAAGGATTAAGACTTAATTAAAGAAGATTAAGACTAATTATAGTTCAGTTAATGAAGACTAATTATAATTGAAGGTTAAACTTAATCTTAATTAGTTATACAAGAGGAATTAGGATAAGTAATGCTATCCATAAGACACAATCATAAATCTTAGTAAATTATAGGACTCCAGTGGAAATGATTATTGATTCAAAGAAGAACATTAGTACAAACTACCTTAAAAGATTATAACCAACACACTCTTTCTACATAAGACTTGAGAAGCTTAGTGAGAGAGTGCGGTTCCAACCCAAGATAGGGTTTGGTTTTCCTTGAAGGAAAGACATTGAATCGGACCGTACCACGGGTAAGTGGTAACGTTGAATGATTCGATGGGCTTTGCCTGTATGGACTGTGTATGCTGAGAAAGCATTGATTGGTTCTCCTTGAAGGAAAGACATTGAATCGGGCCGTATCACAGTTAAGTGGTGACGTTGAATGATTCGATGAGCTTTGCCTGTAAGGATGTGAATGCTGTAAGCATTGTTGTGTGACATGCATCATAAAGCATTAATGATGTTCAAGGTTGAAAACCTTACGACCTATATGGCTGTGACACTTTGGTACTGATGGCACACTGTTAGAAGCTTGCACCTGCAAGACCTACACTGGAGGAAAGGCACCAACTTCAAGCCAGAACTTCGAGCAAGGAAGAGTTGGAGAATTTAGTGTCCTACAAATAAAGGTCACTACCCTGCAAAATAAGGGTCACTACCCTACAGAAGGACACCTTGACCCTGGATAGGACCCTTGTCCTATGGACCACCCTTTATTAGGACTCTTTTGTATTTTCTTTTTTATTTTTTGTAATTTTCCTCCTACTTGGGCGCCCACATGTATGGGTTTATTGGCTAGTAGGTTGCCTTGCTAAAAGGCTTAGGAGTCTTGGGTTCAATTCCCACATAGGATAGAATTTTTATTCATCTTTTTATTTGTTTTCATGAATGGGGTGCCATTTTGAGAGGTTTATTGGCTTAAGACTTAGCTTAGCCATAAACCTTGGGGGTCATGGGTTCAAGACCCACTTAGGAGTGTTTTCACTCACCTTTTATTTTCTTTCTTTTTTACTCTCCTAAAAATCCGCCCCTCTCCCCCTCTTTTCCTATAAATAGGAGTCCTCTCCTCTTGTAATTGACACATTGAATTTTGAAGTAAAGGCATTATGCCAAATTTTCTCCTCCCTTTGTGAGTTGAGTAAGGCTTGGTGGTTGTTGCTCAAACCATACTGAGACTTATCTAATTCTCCTGAATTAGTGGCGTCTGGCATTGGACTTATCTGCTGCAAGTGGATTCTTGCTTCAGTGGCATCCTTCCCATTTCTTCCTCTCCACTTTTTCTTTCATTTTCTCTCATTTTCTTGCATTTTCTTGCGTAATTATAGCTGCTGCCCTGCACCTATAATTTGCAATTTTAGTGCCTTTAATTGATTCTAATCGGTTGGTTTTGCTCAATTCTAGATCCTACACTCATCCGGCTATCAATTGGTTATCAGAGCTTGTTGAATTTGAGCAAAATTGGAGCTACAAGGCCGCGGGTACTGCACCTATTTAGTGCAGAATTTTCATTCAATTAGTGTATTTCCATCCCTCTTTTCAATTGTAATTTGGACTTGGACTGTTTCCCGGGCCTGAGGTGCCTTTCTGCTGCTATCAGCACTTGTCTGTTTTGATTGAAGGGATGATTAAATTAGGATCTTAAGTAAGGATTAAGACTTAATTAAAGAGGATTAAGATTAATTGTAATCCAGTTAATGAAGACTAGTTAAGATTAAAAGTTAAACCTAATCTTAATTAGTCATACAAGGAGAATTAGGATAAGTAATACCATCCATAAGATACAATCATAAGTCTTAGTAAATTATAGGACTTAAGTGAACATGATTATTAAGAACATTAGTACAAACTACCTTAAAAGATTATAACCAATACACTCTTTCTGCATAAGACTTGAGAAACTTAGTGAGAGAGTGCGGTTCCAACCTAAGATGGGGTTTGGTTCTCCTTGAAGGAAAGACATTGAATCGGGCCGTACCACGGGTAAGTGTTGACGTTGAATGACTCGATGGGCTTTTCCTGTAAGGACTGTGTATGCTGAGAAAGTATTGATTGGTTCTCCTTGAAGGAAAGACATTGAATTGGGTCGTACCACGGGTAAGTGGTGACGTTGATTCAATGGGCTTTGCCTGTAAGGATGTTAATGTTGAAGCATTGTTGTGTGACATGCATCATAAAGCATTAATGATGATCAAGGTTGAAAACCTTACGACCTATATGGCAGTGACACTTTGGTACAGTGTAAAACTGGTTGGGAAGGGTGCACTGGGTTTTGCAAAGAACGCCAGCGGGTCCGGTAAAGGACGCCAGGCCTGAGGATAGTCGAGTTCCAGAAAGGACATCATGAGACGTAGGCTAGCTCCCTACTGTCGAGTCCGAAGGGGGCAGGCTTGACTATCCTGTCACTCTCATGGTTTCGGGGTCAGTTGAGATTGTCTGGAAGGACGCATAAAAGATTTGGCCAAAAGAAAATGAATGAGCAATGCTCCTTGTACTAATTGCTAGTACAGACTCTAACTCCTGATACGTTGTACATATATGGTCGGGCAGTTGCTGTGTGCACTGTGGTGGTGATGTTTCCCTGAGCCCTCATGCATTAGTCATTGCATTATAGTTGCAAGGTTGCATTCAAATGAGTGTACTATGATGACATGTTTGAGATTGCTTGTTGATTGATTTGTGTGGATCATCCCTGTGTGTGTGCTCTAGTTCATTTTATCCTACGTGCTGTGAGTTCATGCGATGTTCTCACCCTTCCTTTCTATCTTTTGTTGTTATATTCTTCTCGTTACGTCGATAGCCGGTATCGGAGACTTCAGCTATGACATCGATGAAAGTGCAGCTGCGGTGGATGCCCAGAGGAACCTGGAGGGTGACAGATATCCCTCGTAGATGCGAGTTCACTGGGGAAGTCTGCGTCATCATTACTCATCCCGGACTCCCGCTTGTACCAGAGTTGGATTTCATTGTACCTGTGACTCTCAAGTTTCCGACGCCACCTAACTTGGTGCGCTATACTACTTTTCATCCTTCACGTCGTCGTCCCGCTTCTTCGTCGTCGTCGCGATCATCTTGGATGGCTGATATGGTCGGACCGGACCAGACCCCCCTAGGTGCTCATCTTCTTTGAGGCGTCTGATTCTTAGCCTATGCATCCTGATGCGCAAGGCTGCTCTCTCACAAGTAAGCTAGATCTGATTGTGATTGATGACACCTCGGAGGAGGAGGAGGCCCCGGAGGAGGATCCAGAGGAGGAGGAGCCGGAGGAGGATTCTTCTAGCGACGATCCCTCAAAGGATTTTGGGATGATCACTATCGGAGACGCTGGGAGGAGGAGCAGTAGGGTGTTCACTACTGAGTCGGGAGATGATGAGTAGGACTAGTGTAGTTTTGAGTCTAGGTAGTAGCAGCTCTGATTTAGCGGCCTCTTATTTTGTATTTTGGTCGAGGTCTTGTTTATTTGGTCTACTACCAGAACTCATATTTTGATGTAGATATTTGGGTGGCTCGAGAGATACACTGATGTTATGTTAGTATATGTATATACTTCATGTCGTTTCCCTTTTCTTATGTTGATGTTATAACTGCGTGTATGTTGTGTATGTGTGCGAGGAAGTAACCATCTAGATGTTTTCGGAAAACAAGTTTCAGAATAAGGAAAGGATATTTCATAAATACTTAAAATGAAATTAGAGATATAATAGGTTGATGACAATTAAATCCTTTTTATACAAAAAAAAAATTAATAATTCCGCATTTTAACGTTTCTAAAACTGTAAGTCCGTTGGTCACGTGTAATACATGTGATATTCTTAGTGGTAGAACTAAGGGTGTCGCAAATAGCATCAAATTCAAATTCAACTTAAATAAACACAATTATTACAATTATTAATAAAAATGGATTATTTTGGGGCATAAATTACTATTTTACCCTTGATAAGTGCAGTAAAAATATGAGAATAAATCATATAATTGGCACTTATTAAATAAACACAACTTAACTTCTTGCTTGTCCTCAATCAAGAGACCTCTTCGCAATCAAAAAATTTAATTCAATCCCTTGTACAATTCAAGGAAAAATTTTCATCGTCTCTTTATTAGGCAGAAGTCACTTTCCAAATATCAGAAAAAATTAGAATTAAGAGATGTTACCAATACTCAATCAGAACAGGATACAACATATCAGTTAACCTTTCTCAGAAATAGCAATTAAAGCAATAAATGATAAACCAAGGAATTCTCTCATGCTCACGGGTAAGTGTTTCCCTCAATTTTTCCACCACAGTTGAACAACTAAAATTGATAGTCGTTTCTAGTTTCTAAATATGCGCATGGTCAATATGGATCAAAAGGTCTTTTCTTAGTTGTAATCAGGCTGGGTTATCAAGAAATCATGGTTTTTCTGGATAAGCAAGAAACACCTAGAATAGAGAGCATCTTTTGATTTTTCTTGAACTTGGAACTTCTCTCCATTCTCCATCTCATTCTTGATTTGTTCTCATTTTAGCTGGCCTCTTTCTTTATTTGAAGATGCACTCCCCCCAACTTATTCATTTGATTCACTTTTTTTTTTTTGAGGGAGTGATCTTCTTTTGCTTTCTTGTGTCTGCTTTTTGTATTTCTTTTAACTTTCAAGTAACCAACCTTTTCTCCTATTCTTTCAAGTTGCACCTTGCTCTATATCCCAAGTGTGTAAGGGACAGGATATAACAATTATTTGGGCTAGGGTGCATAAGAAGAAACATTCAAGCTCAAATGGGTTACCAAAAAAAATTTGGAAAAATTTTCAAGGGTTGGCTTTTTGGCACTGAGCAAATAATTTAAAAACAAAAATTGTCTTTATCACTTCCATATTTTCCATGAGCAAAATAAAATCCAAAAACTCAATCAATAACAATTGACAAGCAGCGGTGAAAACTCTCAATTCAAGTGTTTGGACTCACAACTCACTGTCTTTTTGGCTAAATTCCTTGATAAAGCACTTACTGGTTTTAATTAACTATCCTGATAGGTTCTCCTGAGAAATATCCTAATCCTAACTGATTATGGAATTAATCACAAAACCCTTTCTTCTTTCCTAATCTGGTTAGTTAAACTGCCTAATTTAAGAGAATTTTGAAAAATTTACCCTTTAAATCCCTAATTCCTAATTACTAAAAAAATCCTACAAATAAAATAATGAAAATGGACTGCATAGCAATATAATGTATCAGTGGAGTATATATACAGTACATATCCAAAATAAAAAGAAGAAAAATAAAAGAAAATGAAAAGAAAAAGAAAAGAAAAGCATCAAATCAAAAAATATCAGTCTGCTCCATCTCCATCAGCTGCTCCATCTCTAGCTTCTCCTCCCTCTCCCGGAAAAACAACTGCATATATGCATGGAACTCCTCCGGAGTCATGCCAAAATCTAGATAATGCCTGGAGCGATACTGGAACTCCTGGATATGGGATAAACCTCTGGCAATGGATGCATTCTGGGTGAGAATGTGTTGTGCCCAGAATGGGATAGAGGCGTCTGCTGCTGGTGGTGCTGGTGGTAGTGTCTGTGGTGCTGGTGGTGGTGGCTGTTGTTGCTCATCCTCATCATCCTCCCCCTCCGGGATGCAGTTGGCTTCAATGTAACCTCTGGTCATAGGTTTCCTGATGCGCACCGAAGGGAACACCTCAACTCCCCTTGAACTGCAGAAGGTCGTGATCAATGATGGAAAGCCCAGACTGATCCTAGAGTTGGCGCTGCGGCGCCCCACAGAAGACACAAAGTCTGCGATCTTCTGTGTGATAACTCTGGCGATGTCAATGTCTACGCCAGTGATGATGTTGTAGATGAGGTGGGCGACTGGCATAGTGACGTCTGAAACATGGTTGGTGGGCTGGATGTTAGCCAACACCAACACTGTCCACATCTGCGCGATGTCCCTCATGTCGCGCCTATAGATGCGAGCAGCATGTCCATAAACATTCCTCTCAAAGGAACGTCCCCACAAGCATAGGCTCTCTGCGGTCTGAGTATCTAAGGAATCATTACCATAGATCCCTACAGCCCTCATCCTCTCATGGTACTGACACTCCATGAGTCTTCTGTCCTCCGGCCCTGGGAACAATAGAAGTGCGTTGATCACGTCGCGATCATAAGAAACCCAATGCCCTCGAACATAAGACTGCCGCCTCACATCAATGCCATGGTCTCCAATGGCATTGGCATAGAATTCCCTAACTATGTCAGGGTCAAAATGTGTGTCTGGGCGGCTGAGGCGGACCCAGTTCCTCCTGTGTATCTCAGCTCTAAACTCCTCATACTCGCCAGGATGCAAAGCCACTGGCCTCTCCTGGATGAAGTTACAGTTCATCAGTGAACTGTAAGCTTCTGAGGACTTAGCGTCCTTGAATCTGTGAGCATCAAACTCTGGGTCCTCTTGGGGTGCCTCTCTGGATCTCTTAGCACCCCCTTTGCCTCTCCTAGAAGTGCCAGCTGCATTAATAACTTTGGTGCGAGCCATCTGCAACAATTTCAAACCAAGATTATTTCTATGCAAATAATAATAGATTACTCATAATCAATGAAATAAGTGTCCAATTTAATTCAAAAATCAAAGCAATCAACCAATCAAGCACTTGCACAAAAATCTTGATTTTAAAGTTACCCAATGCCAACTAATTAATTTATTAAGAGCATGCTAAAGTGATCAAATAAAGCAAGTCCTAATTAATTTTTAAACAGGGCAAAAATTGGTAACAAAAATTAAGCTAAAAAATCATGTTATCAATAACATGAAATAAAGCACAATTATTCAAGTATGGTCATGCAAAAATAGTATGGCATAAACTGAGCAAACATGCACCAAACAGAATAATTTGCAATAATTCATTGAGCACTTCAAAAACTACCACCTAAACATATTAAAACATACCATAAAGCATACCATAGTAGCAAACATACTAAACTAAGACTCTATTGACAAATTTTCCTAATCTAAAGGGTCCTACGAGCCTAAGTTCTCAATCCTAAGGTTTTGCTCAAATAAATAAAAAACTAAAAATTTTAATCGGTGCAAAATGAATAAAACTATAAAAGCATACCTGGTGTAGCTTCAAAAATTGAAAGGAATAGGATTTGGAAGTAAAAAGGTCAAGGGAAAGGATGAATTCTCAGAGGAAATGGAGGTTAGGAGTGGAGGAAAGGTTTGGAATGACCTTCCCTCGCTCCAGGATTCAAATAAATCCTGGAGCGGGAACACGCGATCCATTTTCGCTCAGCGAAAGTGGAGCGCGTGCCTCATAGAATATGAAGCGTGACGCGTCACTTCACTTACGCTTAGCATAAGTGAAGTGCAGAAAACAGAGGCAAAATTTGATAATTCTGCACTTCACCTACGCTTAGCGCAAGTGAAGCGCAAAAAACAGCGGTAAATTATCAAATATGTGCTTCACCTGCGCTTAGCGCAAGTGAAGCGCAGAAAACAGAATTGAAATTCTATTTTCTGTTTTCACTGCTTCCTAACTTTAATTATTTCTCATCCTTTTCTTATTAAAATCAATCCAATTCCTAATAATTTCTTATTCTACATAGGCATTGACTCTAACACAAAAAATCAAAAACAAAAATCAAAGAAAAATTAAAACAAAAAATGTTGGGTTGCCTCCCAGGAAGCGCTTGTTTAACGTCTGATAGCTCGATGCCTGGTTCTCTCATGGTGGCCTCAATTGGAGGATAATGGTTGACTCTGTTCCAGTTCTTCCTTTTAATTCCCATCCTCCATGCCAATTCTTTATTTTGTTATCACTTTCATCACTATCTTCTTTTGTGTCTGATGTTGATCTTTTCCTCTTCTTGAATCTGAACTCCATGATTGACTTTGGCTGCTTAACTCTCATTCTTGGTTTCCTCAGAAATCCAGAAACCTGTTTCTTCTTTTGCTCCACATTATCTGGAGGAGCTTCTTTCTTTCTTACCTTTGGCAGCTGAGATTTAGATTTAAATTTATAGATCCCATCAGTAGGATCTATTTGTAATTTTTCTGGAGTTTCTGTACTTGGGGAATTCCTCTATCAATATGAAACACAATGCTCTCATCTTTAGAGCTTAATTGGTATTTTCCTCGATCAACATCCACTATTGTCTTGGCAGCTTTCATGAAGGGTCTTCCTAGAATTAAGGGGACATCAATATCCTCCTCTTCCATCTCTGCAATGTAGAAATCAACAACATATACAAACTTATCCACTCTGATTGGTAAGTCTTCTATTATCCCATATGGGCTTTGGGTGGATTTATTTGCAAGCAGTAACTTCATGTTGGCAGGCTTGACCTTCAAAATTCCCAACTTGTTAAAATATGATAGCGGCATCAAATTGATGCTCGCCCCAAGATCCAATAAAGCATGTGTAGCTGGTTGATTACCAATAGAAAGTTGTACAGTGAACTTACCTGGGTCAAGTAACTTACCTGTGGTGTAGACCTCTTCTGGTTCTTCTTCTTCTTGCACTGGTTCTGGCTTTTCCTCTTGTTGAACACTCTTCTGGACAATCTCTTCTGTGGGCACTTGCTCTTCAAAGGTGATGTTTTCTTCTATATCACTTTCTTCTGTAAGGTTTCCATCAGTAGCAACCAAATTGCAGTGCTCCTTTGGATTGGTTTGAGTGTTTGCTGTAAAGTGGCCATTCTTGTGTTCTGCCATCTCTGTTGCTAATTGGCCCACTTGACTTTCTAATGATTTGATTGATGCTTCCGTGTTCTTTCTAAATCCATCAAAGCCTTGTATGAAAGCATCAATCTTTTCTTCTAACCTGTTTAATCTGTCATGTGTAGTTAGTTGTTGCTGCTGGTATGGTGTCTGTTCCCTCCATTATGTCCCAATTCAGAGTTGCTTTGGTTATTTCTCCATCCTTGTGAGTACTAATTGTTATTGTTGGAGAAATTTCCTTGTCTTCCCTGGTTACCCATGAAGTTGACTTGTTCGGCTTGATTTTCTTGGTAAGAGCAATGACCATTGGGATGGTCGCCTCCGCATAAGTCACATATCAAAGGTTGAGACTGAGTGGATTGGGATTGGACAGCTTTCAACTGTTGAGGGAGAGCTTCTAGCTGTCTTTTGATAAGCTTGTTCTCTGCTAGAAGAGCATCATTACTGTTGAGTTCCATTTCTCCTTTCTTCTGTAATTGAGTTGGTTGTACTCCAAATTGAGCTTGCTAATCATTCTGCGCAAAGTTTTTAATGATTGTTGTGAACACCTAATTTTGTCCGGACTACGTATTTTTAATTTCCCTTTTACATTAATAAAATTCGAAAAAAAAAATAAAAAAAATCCTAAAATGAATTAATTAATTGCTTGATTAATTAATTATTTAATAATTAATTAATTAATTAGTTAAGGATTTTTTTTTTCTTTGAACAAATAATTTAAATATATTTCTTTCAATTTGTAATTATCTTTGATAAAAATCATTTGATAAATTAATTAATTAGTTAATTAATTGATCGATTAACTTTAATTAATTGATCAATATGTTAACTAATAAAAATAATTAATATATTAATTAAAAAAAGAAAAAAAAAAGAAAAAGAAAGCTATGAATCATTAAAAAAAAAGGAAAGAAAAAGAAAAAAGAAGTCATCTGTAAATTGCAACCGGCCAAGGCAGAAAAGAAAAGGAGAAGATGTTGGTTTGGAAAAAGTAGTGTCGGAAATTATAGAAAAATGATAAGGATAGTGGTTGGATGATTAACTCTGGTGAGGAGGTTAATGTTTTTAAATGATTAATCAAGTTCTATTTAAACCAGAGGAAATTTCTGAAAAAAGGGGGACAGGGGGAAATTTTGTGAGAAGGACATAGATACACAAAAAATAGTTTCTTGTGAAAATTGCTTTTATTCTTCACAGGAGTTTTGAGTGAGTGAAAATAGATAAGGAGAACAGAGGAGAATCAAGGAGATTAACAGAGACAAATATTGTGGAGCAAAAAGGGTAAACGGTATCATTTCTTTCTCTGCTAGATCATATTGCTATATATTTGCCTATACTGTTGCCTATACTTGTCATTTGCAATTTGAATTTGGTGTGTGTATATTTTACTAAATAAAGCCAGGCAAACAACAGTGCCTAAATTGCTAAAAAATCATGAAACATAATCCTACTTTTTAGCATTAACCAGTCCAAATCCAAAAATAGAATCCCATAATAAAGTCCAATGTACAATTTTAATATAAAAAATGGATTAAGATAAATAGAGAATGTAACACAAAAAAAAGAAGGGGGGCAGAACTATCTTCTCCCCTTTGAGCCACGGCTGTTCCTCCTTCCAGCAGCCATGATCTCCCCGTGAGGCTCTTTCCTTTTCAGCTGTTCCTTTTCCCCATTCTATGAAAAGAAAGCAAGAATCAAAACCCTGCAAAAACAGAACAGAGGAACCCATGAACAGTAAAGGAATATAAAAAAAAAAGAGAAAGGGGCCGCTTCTGTACCTGCTGGCCGCACCGTCGTGCACGGCCGCCGGCCACCAAATCACCATCGTGGCTGTGGCCCTCCGTTCTCCTAAGGAGGTCATTCCCCTTTCTCGCACAGCTCTTTCTCTGCACCACTACCGACGTCCAGAACGACCGTGAACCACCGCCCTTCTTTCTCCCTCACGCCGCCACTGCGTGGCCATGCAACATCGATCTGTAACCCAGCCGTCACTGCCGCGTTCAGTCACGGCCATGGTCGGTCAGCTTCCCTTCCTCCTCCACCGCGCTCACCAAGGCCAACCTCCGCCGCACGAAGACCTCCTTCTTCGGCGAACCGTCCACTGCATCTCCGTTGTTCCATCCTCCTCGCCGCTGTCGTGACAACCACCGCCGTCCTTGTAGATCTGGACACAACCACCGCAGCCACCACCGCGTTTCTCCTCCGTCCGGCAGGGGAAGGTCGTAGCTCCATCACCAGCAAGCTTCTCTGCCTGGCGTCCCCGTCTCTCTCTCAGCCTCTTTCTCTCCCTCGGTCTCTTTCTCTCCCTCTCTAACTCTCAGCCGCCTCTTTTCTTCTTTCTCTATATGCCTAATGATTTTTTCATACAACCCTAATTGTAGTTTCTAGGAGATGGGCCAGCATGCCATGCGGCCATCAGTAGTAAAAACGAAATCTATTTTTTAAAAAATAATGATAAAGAATATTTTGATAAAAAGAAAATTTTAATTAATGAAGGTGTGGCGTGAACTGAGGCTCATTCTTTTGTTTTTCCAGTTCAATTTAAATTTTTTTTCAATTTTTAAAAATCAAAATTTAAAATATAAAAAAAATTCTGAAAAGAATCTTTTAAAAAATATGAAATATGAGTTTTTTTTAAAATAAAAAGTCAAAATAAAAAAAAATCTCTTTCAAAAAATAAATTAATATGGTTTCAAATTCTCTTTTTAAAATTAAAATCAGTCAATTTTTCAATCCATTTATTCTCAAGAATTACGTGGCTTTGATTTCTCCATTGCAGCTGGAGATACGTAGGAGCGGGAACCAGACCCGTCAAGCCAAAATAAATTCCAAAAAATTTTTTCTCTTGTTAATAAAAAAAACATTCATTTTCTAAAATAAATAAGTTTCTAAAATCATTATAAAAATACATAAAAAAAAAATTTAAAAATATCAAAAAGATTTCTTCAAAATGTCATTCTCCTTTTCAATAATAAAAATCAACCATTTTTCTTAAATAAATTCTTTCATTTACTCAAAAATATCAAAAAAAAAGTAAAAAAAATTAAAAATACAAAAATACTTTAATTTATTTTCCAATTTTAATGGGATAAAATAAATATTTTTAAAGTTAACCAAATTTGCACAATTAATTAAAGGTAACCGTCTTAGGACGGATGTTGTAGGGTGCTAATACCTTCCCTACGCATAATCGACTCCCGAACCCAAATCTGGTTCCAAAGACCATTTTCTTTTTGAAAAGGGTTTTTCCTAAAATTTTCCCTTTAAAATAAATTTTGGTGGCGACTCCATTGGAACCTTTTAAATTTTATTTTCCTTATTCGGCTCACCTCCCCCACGTCGCGGACCCTGGTTGCGACAATTGCGATCGCTCGCTCTGCATCCTCTGATAAGATAGTTCCTCCTGCTGCAGCATCTATGAAAGATTTGGAATCTGGCTTGAGTCCATTGCAAAAAATGTTGAGTTGAGCAATGTCATCATAGCCATGGTTAGGACATTTGCGCAGCAAGGATTTGTATCTCCCAGGCTTCACATAGTGGTTCATCCGTTCCCTGCCTAAATGTGGATATGTCTGATTTGGCTTGTATGTATCTGCTTGGTGGAAAGAATCTCTTCAAGAATTTGTCTTCAACCACTCTCCAGTTGTTCAGACTTTGGTTTGGATGCGACTTCAACCACTCCTTAGCTTTACCTATCAATGAGAAAGGAAACAAACGTAAGTATACAGACTCTAAATCACCTTCCTCAAAACCCATAGTGCCAATTAATTCGTAAAAATTGAAAGATGTGTATGTGGATCCTTATGATCCAATCCTGCGAATTGATGGGCATTAATAAGATTGAGGTGGGCAGCTTTCAACTCCAAGGACTTCGTTGTTACAGGTAGGACAATGCTTGAATAATGGCGAGGTCCTTGGTGCATGACATAATCTCCTAGGAGTCTTCTCCTTGGATTTTGTTGTTCCTCTTCCATGTTTTTGGGTTCTTCCTCAAGTCTCCTTCTTCTCCGTCTCCTGTTTCTACTTCTGTTCTTCCTTGATGTCCTTTCTATTTCTGGATCAAATTGTAACTGATTTGGGGACACCTGGCCTCTCAAAAGCATAAACAAGAAAACTAGAAAAGGATAAGTGTGGAAGAGAATTTTTATAAAAAGAATAAAAATAAAAAAAGAAAAAGAAAAATTCCTAAAAATTCCTAAAAAAATAAAAATCTAAAAATCCTAAGATAGAGTATATACAACTTGATAGTTAGACCTCCCAAGTCTATACGAATTGATACACCGTTCCCCGGCAACGGTGCCAAAAATACTTGATGGGATTTAGGCAAGCGTACCAAAATTCCAGCAGTATAATAGTAAGTAAAGAGTATCGTATCCACAGGGAACGGTTCACTTCGTATTTATTAGTGATCAGACTATCAAGTAAGAGACGATTTTTTATGATTGTTGCGCGAAAAGTAAATTGCATAAAATAGATGAGATAATAGAGATAAGGTAAAATAGCGTTACTTGGATCAGGATTGAATTTCGTATCATCGCACCCCTTATGCATGTGAATCCCAATATTATTTATAACTATATTTCTATAATACCCTAGCCAAACTATATTGTTTTACCTCAAGTCACCAGCAGCAAAACACTCGAAGATAATCCATGCAGGTTCTCCCAGGCGACAAATTATCCCGGCTTGATTGCTCTACTTTTCCGTTCGTTAACACTATCAATTCGCCCTATATTCCTATAGCGACTACTATAAGTACTTTTACCAATCAAAATTCAAGTTTCCTATTCCTAGGCTCCCCCAAACTCGTTGTTGAATTTACAAAACCATTTTCCAATGCATTTTACAAAAACAACCTATAACTCCGGCACACAGGCGGAAGCTACGCATTAAGTAAAGTATAAAAGTACCAATATCATAGAATAGGGATTCATAAATAATAAAGAAAATTCACATACACTTGGAGATTGAATCAATTACATTCAACCCTACTGGAGAGTTTAGCTACGCATGGTAGCCATACAGACCGATGAACAAACTGTCACACTTTTCTTCAATCCTAGCCCTGCTTTGTCGTCTCTCCAAAAGCTCCTCTATCAAAGGTTACTTTGATCTTTACAAAAGGTCATATTTATAAATGAAGGAAGGCTATCTGAAATCTGGAAGGAATCTGTTTTGAAACTGATCTTTAAAACAAATTCGTGTAACTGCGCTTCACCTGCGCTAAGCGCAAGTGAAGCGTGACTTCCAGAATGTTGCGCTCCATCCTGCGCTTAGCGCAGGTGGAGCGTGGAACATGTTTTCAGCTTTCTCTGTTTCCTCTTTTAACAGCTTGATCTCTTCCTGATCTTATCCTTGTTTGCTTGGCTTTCCTTGTTTCCCTCTTTTGGCTTGATTCTGTGTTTATCTTGTCTTTGAATTTAAATTGGGGAAGTTATCCGCAGAATCCTTGTTTAAATGGTTGTTGATATTATCTTTATTTGCTCTCATTTAAACTTCAAATCTGCAGATCCTATCCTCAAATAATGCTATCTTCTCTTCTCATTTAAATCTCCCTCATAAATCTGCAAAAATCAACAGATTTTCTATTAAAATAGCATCAAATTCAAATTCAAATTAAATAAACACAATTATTACAATTATTAATAAAAAGGGATTATTTTGGGGCATAAATTACTATTTTACCCTTGATAAGTGCAGTAAAAATACAAGAATAAATCATATAATTGGCACTTATCATGGTTGTGCCAATGCAATGGTGGCTACACATGTTCACCAAATCACCTAGATGTCTATACTCTTCTAATCCTCCTTCTGCCCTTTGTTTCGCGTTCAATCGTTCACAGGGTGGGTGGGTTACTATGTTCATCCTTGAGGCCTTGATCATTCTTCTTTATTCTCACTTCCTCATTCTATGGACTTTATTCTCATCGCTTAGGCTCCCACCCACACCATCTCGTCTCGTTCTCTTAGTACCACACCAAGGATCGCTGATAACTTTGCGTGTCATCTTCAATCATGCTCTGGTTGTCGTCGCACTACCACCCTTGATAGTGGTTTCTCCCCCGCTCTTTTCATTTTGCATGTTTGTTTGTTTGTTTGTTTGTTTGATTTCAAACCTCCCTCCCCTTCCATTGCTTCAATCGTGCTCTAGATTTGAGTTTGCAAAAGCTTCTGTGTTTAGGCATTATACACTTGTTTTTTGCTATGCCCCCCTTTTTTGTCTATGTTGCATGACCCGACCCAATAGACCCAAATACACGACAACCCACCTAATCCACTTGGTAACCCAATCAACCTACCACCTGAAATAACCAAGTGCTCAATCAGACAAAACCAATCAAGATTTCCCCTGCATTCAATTTGATAGTTTTCTACTCGAACACGTCTCTATCCGACTTATGCCTACCCCTACCACCTCATATGAGTCCAACCCATAGTCATGTGTCATAATTTTAATTCAAAAATCACTTTGTATAAGAACACTAAAAAAATTTCCGCTAATTAGTAATTATACTCCCTTTGGTTTATAATAACATTTTTAATTGTCTATATATTTTTTAATTTGTTTAATTAGATAAAATAATATTACTAAGCAAAAAAGTGGTCAAAATTATAGTCGAATACAAATAAACCTAAACATAATTGTATTAGAAAAAATTTAAATCATGATCACAAGTTTTAAACCAATTTAGGTTCAATACTAAAATTTCAGGAAAAAATATTACAGTGTGTTATTAAACTTGGACCAATCATCAACTCGGTCGAGGTACTGTGTTAATGGGTCATTGATTCAACCATAGAATCACTAATTGAATCGGTTAAGCCGATGTGGTGTGTGTAATTGAATCTTAAATTGATATACTTTTTAAATATTGTATTTTTCTAGTCTTTTTTGGAAAAATACTAAGACATTAAAATAAAATCCCAATTACTCACCAAATATCCAATACTAACAATGAAGGTTATGAAGGTTATGAGACCAAATTCAGCATTTGCTCACAACAAGTAAAATCAATTTCTTTTTTGTCATAAGAAAAACATGGGCTTGTGAGCAGCCAGCCTACAATCCATTGTTTCATAAACTTCACAAACCATAAGGAGATATAACCTTTTGTTGCAGCCTCCTAATCAAGAGAAAAGAAGCCACATCTCCACATGACCATGGTGGAGGAAGACTAATGATTGAAAGCTAGCAGCGCGATGAACGATGGTGATCGTGACAAAACCAAAGTTGATGACGAATGTATCAAATGCAGACAGTAACAAGGATCTAGTTTTTCTCTTTAGATTTAAGATTAGAAATTTTTTTCTTGATCTCTTCTTTTTTTTCCTCATTGTCCAAAACGATGACCATTCGGTTCGCCACAGATCCACCGGTTCACCAGTTTTTGCTTAAATCTGCCCGAGTTAACCGGTTTTATACATTTTGTATGCATGTCTAATCCAATAAGTGGTTCAAACCGGCCATATCTCTGGTTTCTAGTCTGACTGACTGGTCCGTGCTGGTCATAATAACATAGCATTACACTTAATAATGTTGAGTGTTAAAACGGTTTTACCTGCCACATATTCACTTGGGTCTTTTGTCAATCATAAATGCAAAAGGAAAGAAAAAAAAAAGAAAAAAACTCATGATGTAAAAATCATTCCTCCAAGAGACATTTCCATGGATACAAACACAAGCTCACTCAATTTAAAGGGGCCATCATTTAGGAACACAAAGATAACATTAAGAATAAATTAAACTCGACATCTTGTGATCTAGTCTCCAAGCTCCATCCCATAACAACTAAAGCTTAAGCATCTAAAAGGTAAAGAAAAATGATGGACCAAATATCTAATCAAGGTCATACACAGGCATCTAGTCTCCAAGCTCCATCCCATAACAACTAAAGCTCAAGCATCTACAGATTACACAGTACAACAAATGGCCAAAGGCTATAAACTTCGCTATAATGATCCATTTGTAATCCAGATGGCAATGCTAATCTTCTTCTCTTTCGGGAGGCAAACCACAAGGCAGGAGCATTTTCTGCAAAAGGTAGGATTTGTCAAATACGAATAGTAACAAGTACTTCATTATTTAGTAATGATGTAGGTAGATAAATTTGCCCCTATCCAATAGCTCATATTATCTAGTAACAGTAATCACTAGGCACCTTGATTTGATACATCCACTCACATAAAAAAAAAATATACAAACAGAAATACAAAGTGCTAACTTTTATGATCTGCATAGCCAAATATCAGATGAGATCATAGAGTATCAAGAATTATAATGTCATTGAGAGCATTATCCGTTATAATAAAATTCTTTGCAAGTACAGGACAGTGTACAGATTCAACTGAGTAAAAACTTGCCAAATGTGGAAAAAGCTTGATTTGAAACATGATAAGGCATCTATTTTCTCAAACCAAATCGATTGGGGGGTAAGGGCTTAAGTCAAAGTACTTATTTCTCTCTAAATAACCATTCTTATCTAACCAAAAAAGAATAAGTCAAAAGATGCTTTAACTCTCACAAAAACTCAAAATCTTGACAGGCACAGAGTAACGAGTGATGACTGATAAAGTTTAAAACAATTTGACATTAAACACACACACAGTTAGCATGACAAAAAAAAAATGAGAGAGAGTAGGTTCATACAATAACTACTCTTCCTTTAACACTACCCTCTCACCAATTTCCTTGTGAACTTCAAGTGAAATAGGAAACTCAAGGAAAGAGTGCTACATGGTAAGTAAAAGTAAAAGCAGGGAAAGGAAGAGAATCAGAATTTCTTTGGGACCTGAAAGGAATAGAAAGAGGGGGGGAGGGGGGGGGGGGAAGCCTCTCGGGAACAGGTCCCTTCTATGTTTTTTGGAGAATTTATTGGCTGGGGATAATCCTTTTTCTATTCCTATACCCTCCTTTATCATTTATCATTCCAGCATCACCATCTCATTAGCAGCTTCTATCCTTTCCAAGAATCTTCCATTTTTTGGAATTTTCATTTTCCCCAAAAATATACTGATAAAGAAGCTCTGGAACTAGAATAATCTTTTCTTGGTTTGTTTGCCTCTGCCATACTTCTTCAGTAGATAAAAATATATTGATTCAAGACTCCTCTGGAGTGTTTTCCCTGTAAATCCTATTTTCAGTTCTTCATTCTCCAAACAAGGACAAATTTCTTCTTGCTAATTCCTTTTGGAAGTCCAATGTCCCCTCTAGGTGAAATATTTCTTTTTGACTGCAGTAATTAATAGGATCAATACCAATGTTATTAATGGAAGATCGCAGTTCATGACAGCAAACCTAAAATTCACCATAACAATATGGTCATATGGAGAAGGGCATTGTGGCCTATGGTAAAAGCAAAGCAGCTATAATAAAAATAAACACACAAAGGCAACACAAGCAAACACTATAGTACTATACCCAAAAAACTGCAGAATATAATAAAACAAAAAAGAACTAATGATCTGTCAAGAGCCACAAAATATAAAACATATTGCAATATATAAAATTCACCATAAGTATCATTATTAGCTTCCCTTTAACTACTAAACAAAGAAAGAAATAAATAGGACAGAAAGAAAACTAGATCAAAATGTATTGAGTATGTAATCAATATGAACAACTCAACCTACTAAAAGTTGATGTGTGTAGGAATCCATTATGTATCACTATTGCTAAAATTCATGTCAAATTTTGTGAATCTTAACCTAATCAAGTTACTTTGTTTGGAAAGGGAATTTCTTCACTGTGATAAAAGATCCTGCTTATTCACAGATACCTGACAGCACCAATGTTTTGGTATGAACTTTACCAATTCCTTCAAAAAATGCCAAAAATCTGGTATAAGCTCCACAAGAGTAAATACAAAGCATCTAGCCACTCAACATCCTCATTTCTATCTCCTTACGGTCAAATATCCAAAAGACGCAAAACTGATATACTCATGTCATGCCTCCTTCTACATGTCTCTTTCACTTCACAAATACCGCATGTTAAATATCTAAAAGCTCGCAACATACATCTATAGCTATGAAGCACCAACACTGCATGTTACTAGGGTGTCTTGAGTGTCTGAGCATGTCTGACACCGACATTAGTCCCTCAAATTTTTGATCACCCAATTAGTCCTTCAAAGATCTAAAACATCATCACATTAGTCTTTCAAAAGTTGTTTCCAAATTAATCCCTCACCAGGTTTCATCACCAAATCTTTCCTTAATTTAGTTCTCATAAAGACAAATATGGTCACATTTATATTTTTGAGGGACTAATTTGGTGACAAATTCTTGAAAACCTAATACAGGGATATTTTAGATCTCTGTGAAACTAATTTGTTGGAAAATGAAAATTAGACAACTAATGTGTTAAAGCATGTAACTTTGGAGGACCAACTTGAGGGTTTACTCAATAAATAAATAAAAGGATCGCAGTAAGAGGACAAAGTCCATCTCCCTAATAAGGGAACAAGAACAGCAGGAATTAACACAACTTCATCAGCAAAGAAATACAGGTAATTTGGTTTTCATCTCAAAATCCATATGGACAACCTGCATATATCTCACTAAAATAACAATAAAACAATCTAATGGACGTGAGATGAGGACCTAATTTAATGTCAAAAGAACAAATTCAGGGAATATAATTAACAAGCCAAATTACAGTAACACGTACCAAAGTATACTTAATCCATCTCATAAAAGAGGGGAGCGGAATTGAAGCTTAAGTTAATAAGTTTACTAAAAGGGACAAAATAAAAAAAGACAGAAAACCTGCATAAAGTTGTAGCGTTCTCTTCCAATAGATTCATTTTCAGCAATAGCAAAGTATGCCAGTAAAGGGTAGTGTCCAGTATATGATGCATAGCTATCACGCTGAATGTTCACTGCCCACTCACTGCACACACACACAGTTAACAAATAATAAAAAAAGGGGAAACTTTTATTTTGAAGGAATATAAGAAAAAGACCCACAATCTGTTCATATCGGCATGCCCAGTTCCAACATATTTGGCTTGAAGATGCTCAAGTTGGGAATTTATGTTAAACCTATCACTAGCCTGCATATAACAACGCACAAATCCTTCGGATGATTAATTTCAATAACGAAATTTCAAAACTTCAATTGTGATTCACTTGCTTACCGATTTAAGAAAATTGAAATAAAAAGAAATAAAAACATTGTATATATCACAGCCTGAACTTTGGAATGGAAACGGTGAATAGAAAGAAGTAGTAGAGAGGGTTTGAAGATATTGTGAATACCTGCATGTTGTCTTTCGTTCAGAAAGCAGAGACTGTGATTGACGAGTTGAGTTCCTACGAAGTGCTTCGAAGTTCAAAGTGGTTTTTATAATTAGGTGTAAATTAAAATTCCATCCCTATATTTTTGCTTAATTTGGATATTGTCCTGTACCCTAAATAGTTATTTATTTATAATTTTATATTTATATTTATATTTACATTGGTAAGAAGCCTAAGAAAAAACTCAAGGCAGCGTTTAATAGATGAACAGAACGTGACAAAATAGAATGGAATAGAACAAAACAGGATGTAATGGGATAAAAAATATTTTATGTGTTGTGTTTGGTAACTACAAAATAGAACAAGACGATATGTGTTCAATTACATATTCTTATCTTATTTATTATTTAATTAAGTATTGAAAAATTTAATATGGGGTGTTGGACTATGGTAATAGGGAGTGTAGGGCGGCGGTGGTGGCAACGACAACAACGACGGTGGTGGTATAGGGTACCGAGTAACAATGGTGGTGGTAAAATGTGTTAGGTGGTGGCGGTGGCGACAAAGGTGGTGGTGACAGCGATAGCGGTGGTGGTGGCGGTGGTAGCGATGGCGGTGTAGGATGTCCGGCGACAATGATGATGGTAAAATGTGTTAGGTGACAGGGGGAAATAACAATTTTGGGAAGAAAGTTATAAGAGTCGGTGGTAGTTTTGTCAATAAAAAAAATAATAATGAGATGTCCCGTTCTGTTTTCTTTGGTTCCACCTTTTTTTATGGAACCAAAGTGTTCCACTCTTTCAATGATATGCCATGTTCTGTTCTACTTTTAAAATACATCAAACATAGAATGGAACTCATATGTCTCGTTCTGTTCCGTTCTGAAATGTCTACCAAACGCTACCTAAATGATACTCCATTCGGTCCTATTTATAAGAACATTTTAACTATTTCACACGGATTAAGAAAGTTGGTTAATTTAGTTGATTACAATAAATTTGTCATGATTGCGTATCATATTTTCTAAACTACCCTTGAATTTATTGAGACTCATTATCTTTCTCTTTCTATATAACTACTTAATTGTATCATACTCTCTCTACTAATTAATTACTCACCTACCACCATTAATGGGGTATTTTTGTCAAATAATAATTAATGCATAGGATAATCTGAAAAAGTTCTTATAAAAAGACCAAGACCCACCTTCAAAAAGGTTATTATAAATAGGACCAGACGTCCATTAAAAAGCCAATGATGATAAAGTTCAAAGGTCTCGTGAATGAAGGAGAGGTAAGATGTACTTCTTTGGTGTTGTGTGCAACCTTGGTTCGTATCGGGCTACACGCCATGAGTATAAGAAGTCGTTCCATTCTTATTGTTGATGACAGTTTGGGACGAACATTTATCACTGATAATATTGTATACACACAGAGGTTTTTGATAAAATATAAAGGTTATCAATTTATATGAAGTTAATAAACAATGACAATTATTTGTTGATATAGTCAAATGTTAATATCATTGAGCATATCACCAGACTGATTTGCTTTGATCTTGTGCAAAGCACTAGGTTCACACTAGTTTCTTCTCATCCTTGGTGCAGCGCCTATTTTGGGGAGTGGTCTTTCTTCTATCTGTATCACGTTCCTTTTTCTTAGTTTGAGGTTGCTCTCTATTTCCTTGTAGTTTGGTTTCATGTTTTGCTGGGCCATGCTTTAACTTGTTTTGTAATTTCCCAACTTCTTTTGGTTTTTTATTTTTGTATATGGGTTGGAGTCTCCCCTTGTACTCCCATTTATTTAATCCTTCATTTACTTAGCAAAAAAAAAAAACAAGAAATTCATAACAGTTACCAAAGAATTGTGACTCAGTTGGTAATACAGATTGAAATTGTGGAAAGAGTTCATGGGTTCGATCCCCACTAAATACATTATTAGAGAGGGATGAGGAGTCTTGACTGTGATTAAGCCCCGAACATGATTGCTCCTGATAATAGGGGATGATTAACACAAAAAAAAAAATAGAATTTCGTAACCGTCACTATAGACCAAAGAGTTGGATAGAGAAAGTAGTGTAAGAAACCGTGAATAGATATGCCCTTTTAGTCTTCGTGTAACTATAATGCTTACAGTTCATGTCATTCCATGTGATCACAGGGAGCATTTTATTAAACAAAATAAAAAAAGAAACCAAATCAACTTTTTTTTTTTTTTTTTTTGGTTTTAGATCAAGATGCTAGTGTTGAAGACGGACAACTATCAACAGTGCAAGCCAAGATATCCCTGTAATCCCTGGATATCCTAAAAGAGTCATAGACTTTTCCATCACTGCTCTTCTTGTACTCAAACAACAAGTTTGAATGGTCAAATGCTGTTAGTTTGACAAATCCATAGTCATGGTCTTTAAAGATACTCCATGTGGTGTTTATGGGGGCAAATTCAGCAAGGGATGCTCCTCCTCCCCCAGCCACTACATGTATTGTCCCATCCAAGGAGCCCTTGTAATTGTGCTTCTCTTTATTTGTGCAGATATTCTGAAAGAGGAAGCAGTTAATTTGTATGTTAAATGATAGCAACTAACAAGTTCAAAGTGTCTTGATAATTTAATTACTTCAATTATATATATGTTCTTGATGAGCAAACTGACTGTCAGTAAAGTAACCAACAAGACAAAATGAATTGTATGCTTTCAAATGGGGCAAGGCTATTTTCATGCCATAGTAGTCATCCAAAGCCAACTGCAGGGAAGTAAAGGAACAAAGTAAAACCTATGTATCTTTGAAGTTGGGGGAATACCTGATACACTGGGCATGATCTTTCATAGTTATGGACATGTCCATACATGGCTATGTCAACCTTATACTTTTGCCAGAGAATTTGAAGGTCTTCCCTTCCCATTGGTTCTTCAAATGAGCCTTCTGCCACATAGAACCCTGCAGTCGAATAACCAAGCACCCTATGTGCAAGAAATATCAGCCATGGCTGTTTTTGTCTGTCAACCGATGCAAAGCATTTTTCAATGAATTCATACTGCTCCGTTCCTTTTCTCCAATCAAGTTCTGTGTTAGCTATGCAGAATCTGAACATGCCATAGTCAACGGAGTACCTGGCAAAGTAATGTAATTTTCCGTCATTTTCAAAGGAATGTCATCATTAATATTTCATAGGTTTGCTCAAGAAGCTGGCATAATTTACTATGTTTATTAACAGTCTTTAAAATGTTTAAGAAGTGGTTAATTTAGTTTTATTTGATGCCAACAAAACAGCATGGCTATGTAAATTTGATGTTTTGACAAATGTTAAAGGTGCTACATGCCTACATCCACAAGAGTGTTATAAAAGTGAATTTAATAAACAACCCATAACATGTATAGTCTATGCAAAAGGTTGAAATTATAGGCATATTGTACCAGAATTTTTCTCGGTTCTCAGCAGGAACATAAAACATGGTCTGAGCAAGTACACCGCATTCACCACCTGAATCCAAGGTTCCATAAAATGATCCCGTTCCTGGCCAGTCCCGTTCATGATTGCCACTTAAAGTACATAGTATAAAGCCGAAAATAAGATAATGGAGAGTAGCTGTTAACATACGAAAATCAATGCATGCATAACGTCACAAACCTTGCTGTCATATAAGGTACTGTTGATGCAATTGGCTCAATCTGTGCAGTAAACTGGTCCCATTGTGAAAGGTATCCATTAGCATAGCATATATCACCAATGTGGAAGACCATATCTATGTCCTTTAGATCTTGAATAATCTGCTTAGTAGTGTTGAGTGAGCCACGCTGGAAATCGTTATATTCATTGGAGCCATCAGCTTCTGCCTGCTTGTGGGATAATAAAATGAAAAGTTGAGATGCCAGTAATTTAAATCACAAACAAGAATTCAGACATCTTTTCTGCTTATAATATATATACTATATAAACAATGCGGGATAGATTACTTTCATTCAACTAGCGAAAAGAGCCAAAAGAAGAGTTCCATTATAATGGGAATTAACCATGGATGTAATAGCAGAGAAAGAAATAACTAAGAGATCAAATGAACCTGATCAATCTTATGCATATATGTAACATTCATCAAATTGTATATTCACAGTTCAGGACATGGTTAGAATTTAAAACTTCCATGAAAATAAATAAAGAAAATTACCTTTCCCATATCACCAAATATGATTACACGTTGTAAGGAATTTTGACCAGGATAAGGAGATGCTTTAAATTGATATTGTTGACTCCAAATTATTGTACCATTAAATAATCTATGCCCTAGCTTGTATACGTACCTGCATGTACGAAAAGTAAAAAGAAAGTTACGGGCCATATACAATGAGCTGCTCCCAAGAGAATCTCAGTATGTTCCTTCTCCCTACGAATCAAACATGAAACACAAGTACAGAGTAATACAGTTCTTGGTTTCTGATAATAACATAAGTCATGTAGGAAAAATGATGTTCATTTGGTGCTCATCCTCCTTTCTAATAAAACCACATATAAATCTTTTGATTGTTTGATAGTGGTGATATACATTATTCTTGTTTTCAGTCAACAAAGTTATCATCAACATGTAGTTCTGTCCATACTTCTATGTTCTAGGATGCTAGAGGGTTAACATCCATAAGTAATTTGTAGTCACTTATACTACCAATTAGAAGAAATTTCAAACATCAAAATCTCAAAGAGGCAGTATTCTTGTTTTCACTCAACAAAGTTATCCATCAGCATGTAGTTCTGTTTACCACCTCCATGTTCTGATATTCTACAGGGTTAGCATTCATTACTCATTAGTACTTTGTAGTTTGTAGTAAAAGAAATACTTGTTTGAAATTTATACATCTTGCATTATGTTCTACATGAATTCTTGAAAATCAATCAGATTTATCAGGGATCATGTCTAATATCTTTGTGATTTGAAGGTGACTTCAGACACAAAGGAAATTTTATTGATTGTAAGACTGACAATGCTTTATGGTATTCAATGTTGAGTAATAAAGTTCTAACATTGTGTATAAGCTGTGTGTTGCAGTGGGTGAGTGGACATACAGGAAAAGATAAGATTAAAAATGAATGTATTATAGAAAAAGTTGGAGCAACAACTATTGAGGGATAGATGGCGAAGCTCACTTAATATGGTTCGGTCATGTGAGAAAAAGACCAATAGAGGCCCAATTAAGAAAAGTTAATTGTTGGAGATTGTCAGATATCAATTAATTATTTGTGATTCAGATTTATTCTGATTTGTACAGCTAGCTGTACAAATCTGTAGTTATCTTCTTTCCTTTTTTAGTTGCAGCAATTATAGGAGAATTATTCTTTCCCTGATTTCTAGGCCTAGATTAATTGTACAGATTTGATTTCTTTCCTATTTATACTCCTATATTGTACAAATTTGATTAAGTGAAATAAAGTTCATTTTTCCGCATGGTATCAGAGCACGATCTGAACCAACCCTAAAATTTTATTCACCAATCCAACCATGGAAGGTGAAAAACCAGAAAACTCAGTCAACATGGAGACTGGTGCACTCCTTAGAGCCAGCTCTATCGAAGGTCCCTCTCTTCCTATCACAGGCCACAAATTGAATGGCCAAAACTTCATCCAATGGGCTCGATCTGTCCGCATCTTCCTTCAAGGAAAGGGAAAGGAAGGATACATCACAGGAGACTCCAAAGAACCAGAGAAGGGGGACTCAAATCTCCTACAAAAACTACTTCAGCAAACCATGCTAAATACAAGGAAAAATGGTGGTACAGCAACAGTAGCACAAAAAGGTAATTTTTCAACTGCTCTAAATGCTAGCGAAAGGAAAACACAATCATGGATTGTAGATTCAGGAGCATCGGATCATATGACTGGAGATATAATTGTATTTAATGATTATTCTCCCAGTCAAGATCACTCAACAGTCCGAATAGCAGATGGAACACTCTCAAAGGTTATTGGTAAAGGTTCAGTTGTTATCTCTAGGAATATAACTCTGAATTCAGTACTTTATGTGCCTAAACTTGACTGCAATTTACTGTCCATTAGTAAATTGACAAAACACTTGAATTGTATCACTATGTTCTCTCCTAACCTGTGTGAATTTCAGACTTTGGAATCGGGGAAGACGATTGGCAGTGCTAAAGAGTGTGGGGGACTGTATCTCCTTCAAGTTGAAGCTTCCAAAAATGAACCCAAAGCCAACACATGTGCAGTAGGTCCTCCAAATAGTGAAAACTTTGTAATGTTGTGGCACTACCGTCTAGGCCACCCAAATTTCGTGTACTTGGAAAGAATGTTTCCCTCATTATTCAATAAAAATAAAAGGAGTTTTCAATGTGAAGTTTGCCAATTATCTAAGCACACTCGCAGTACTTATCCAGCTCAACAATACAAGCCCTCTCAACCCTTCTCCTTGATTCATAGTGACGTGTGGGGGCCATCAAGGGTCAGCAACATTTCTGGTTCTAGATGGTTCGTTACTTTCATTGATGATCACACAAGGACCACATGGGTATTTCTCATGAAGGAGAAATCGGAAGTAGGAGGAATATTTGAAAACTTCCATAATATGGTGCAAACACAGTTCCAAAACAGCATCAAGGTTCTTAGGACAGACAATGGCCGTGAATACTTTAATTCCATGCTGAATTCCTACCTTCAAAAACATGGAATTGTACATCAAAGCTCGTGTGTTGACACCCCACAACAGAATGGGATAGCAGAAAGAAAAAACAGACACCTTTTGGAAGTAGCAAGATCACTCATGATGGCCTCAAATGTACCAAAACAGTTTTGGGGAGAAGCTGTACTTTCAGCCACCTACCTTATAAACAGAATGCCTTCACGTATCCTCAATTTTAACACCCCTCACTCCACTCTCCAGACTTTTTACCCAACCAGCAGAATTCTCACCTCGATACCCTTGAAAATCTTTGGATGTTCAGCCTTTGTTCACAACCTAAGCCCTCACCGCAGCAAACTTGACCCAAAATCCATTAAATACATTTTCCTTGGATACTCACCTCACCAAAAGGGTTACAAGTGCTACTCCCCGTCAATCAGAAAATTCTATCACACTATGGATGTAACATTCTTTGAAAATCAACCATATTACTCCAAAATTGGAATTCAGGGGGAGAAGACAACAATGCATCCTGAAATGGCAGAATTCCAATTTTTTGAAGGAGTAAATGAGACTGCACTAGCAGCACCTATGGAAATTATTACTCCAACAGCACCTTTAGCGCCTTTAGGACCTGCTCCAACAATCCCAGGAGCACCGGATGAGGTCCAAGAAGCAGAACCAAGGGAAACAAACCAATTTCAACAGGGTCCTACTGCACAAGAAAACGACTTAAGGGTTTATTTTAGGAAAAAGAAAACTCAGGAGGAGAAAGGACCCAACACATCTCAAATGCAAATCCATGACTCTAACCAGGCTCCGGAAAATGAAATCCCCCCGGGTAATCAAATTCCTAACTCTGAACCTGTGCATACTAGTAGAGCTGAGCTTGATATCCCTATTGCCTTGAGAAAAGGGGTGAGAACTTGCACTCGGCACCCCATTGAAAAATGTGTATCCTATGGAAAGTTGTCACAGGGGTACAGGACCTTTGTAGCATCACTTGACAGCAATCAAATTCCAAGGAATATACATGAAGCACTACAACAACCTGAGTGGACAGCGGCTGTAACAGAGGAGTTTCAAGCCTTGGTTAAAAACAACACTTGGGAGCTGACTACTCTGCCAGAAGGGAAGAAAACAGTGGGATGCAAATTGATTTTTTCCATCAAATACAATGCAGATGGGAGTATAAATCGGTACAAAGCCCGGTTGGTGGCAAAGGGGTTCACTCAGTCATATGGTGTGGACTACGAAGAAACATTTGCACCAGTGGCCAAACTCAATTCAGTTCGTGTTATCCTTTCATTAGCAGCGAATTTGGATTGGCCATTACACCAATTGGACATTAAAAATGCCTTCCTCAATGGCGAATTAGAAGAGGAAGTATACATGCAAATTCCCCCAGGACTTGAATCATCCAGCACCTTAGACAAAGTGTGCAAGCTCCGAAAATCTTTGTATGGCCTCAAGCAATCCCCAAGAGCTTGGTTTGACAGGTTAACTCGAGTTGTCAAGGAAGACGGATTCACTCAATGTCAATCAGACCACACTATGTTTGTCAAACATTCCTTGGAAGGAAAGGTAGCCTTATTCATTGTCTATGTTGATGATATTGTCATTACAGGAGATGATCATGATCAAATTAGGCACCTAAAAATGCTTTTGGCTAAAGAATTTGAAGTTAAAGACTTGGGTCAGCTGAAATACTTTCTAGGAATGGAAGTTGCTCAAACAAAGAATGGAATTTATGTGTCTCAAAGGAAGTACGCACTGGACCTTCTTCAAGAAACCGGAATGCTTGGGTGTAAGGTAGCACATACTCCTATAGAACCAGCAAAAAGGAGTAACTTAGAAGATGAAAGTCCACCAGCAGATAAAGAAAGATATCAGAGCCTAGTTGGAAAATTAATCTACCTAACACACACTAGGCCTGACATCGGGTTTGCCGTAAGCATGGCAAGCCGCCACATGACCAATCCAACCAACTTCCACATGAAAGTTGTGAATAGGATCCTTCAATACCTTAAAGGTACACCGGGAAGGGGCCTTTACTTCAAGAAAAATTCAAACAGAGGTATTGAAGTATATACTGATTCAGATTGGGCAGGATGCACATTGGACAGAAAATCAACTACTGGCTACTGCTCCTTTGTATGGGGGAACATGGTTACTTGGAGAAGCAAGAAACAGACTGTAGTTGCTAGAAGCAGTGCAAAGGCAGAATTTAGAGCCATGGCACATGGCATTTGTGAAGGAATTTGGCTGGGAAGAATGTTAGAAGAACTTAGAATTCCTACTAACTATACAATGAGGATACTATGTGACAACAAAGCTGCAATTAGCATTGCCAAGAACCCAATTCACCATGATAGGACAAAGCATGTGGAGGTTGATAGGCACTTCATCAAGGAAAAGATTGACTGTGGTATCATAAGTATTGACCATGTACCTTCATGCAACCAAGCGGCAGATATTTTAACTAAAGCACTTTCAAGACACACATATGAAAGTATTAGAACCAATCTGGGAATGATAGACATCTATCACCCAGATTGAGGGGGAGTTGGAGATTGTCAGATATCAATTAATTATTTGTGATTCAGATTTATTCTGATTTGTACAGCTAGCTGTACAAATCTGTAGTTATCTTCTTTCCTTTTTTAGTTGCAGCAATTATAGGAGAATTATTCTTTCCCTGATTTCTAGGCCTAGATTAATTGTACAGATTTGATTTCTTTCCTATTTATACTCCTATATTCTACAAATTTGATTAAGTGAAATAAAGTTCATTTTTCCGCATTAATTATATGGAGGATAGCCTGATAAACAAAGGTAGCCAAAAACCATGAAAAATCCAAACAGAAATCATTAAGAAAGACCTTGATCTAAATGGTCTTTCCAAAAATTATGTTTTAGTAAGAACACAATGGTATTGTTTTAACCATGTAGTTGACTCCACCTAGTGGAGAAAGACTTTTGTTGTTATTGTATCATGCATTGTATCAGCTTAAAGAAATATTCATATATCATATAAAAAAATTATTTATCAAGTAATCAAGTTGCTTTCAGTACTTATTCCCACACAAGTTTACATTAGCTTCACTTTTTGTTGTGAAAAGAAATATTTGATCAGCTTGGTTTTGTTTAAATTAAAACCTGCAATACTGTAAATCAATCATATCAGTTTTCATGCAAGCAATTTCATGATGCTCAATACAATACAACATACTCTCGATTGGGCCACAACTCCTTCAGAAAACTAGTGTGTATGTATCCTGGGTCACGCCATCCAACAGTCCTTGCTGGTGCACCTATATATATAGTTGAATAAGATTTGTCATGTTTTTAATTCCATTCCTCCCTCTGAATGAAATTGGTAATAACCCATCCAAATTTTACAAATGCCAATATTTTCAAGACAAACATGGTTTTCCATCCAAAACATAGCTTTTCAAGCATCTCAAATACAGACTAAAAAAAAAGTAAGAAGCTGCATACCACACATGGTGTTCCGATCAAATGTCAGTGTCCCAGCAGGAGATTCCACAAGCTTCCCTCCTTTTGGGCCCCATTCAACAAAAGGCTCAGCTTCATTGATCCCATATCCACTTGTCCATGTTACAGTAATCTGTCAAAAGAGTGTGGTAAATAATCTTTTGATAATCCCATATATTTTCAATTCAATTATATAGACAGGCATTTACTGACAGATACCATTCAAAAGAAAGATTTCAAGTTGCAATTAGAAGAAACATTTGCTCCACTAATATTCCATGAGAACAATATCCAAAGCTGGAAAAAGAAAATGCTGTTTTGAGATTACTATATACAGGGAGCTTAAGCTTACTTCATTCCATGTTTTCCCTTGTGCCAATCGTGGATATACTGGAGCATTTGGATTGATGAATGATACTTTATTTGACACTGCAACGAGCTTTGGCTGTCAAAAATAATTAAAGAAAAAGTTAGAAAAAGATAAACTTCAGAATAAAATCCACATTTCTGGACTCAGAACATTATACACAAAATAAGGTAAAATAGGGTTACAAATGTGTAGACAGTGCACATCAATCAATTAATTAACCTAAAACAATAGAGGTGGGATCTGGAGTACAAGGGAAGAAATCATTTTACTTATTTTTAATAAAAGTTGAAACAGAAATCAACAAAGTGTATGCTTGCCCATGCAAATGTTTGTGCATCGGGAGAGAAAGAGGGAGGGGGAGAGTTATGGCAATTTTATAGTAAAAGACTAGAAATGTGGAACCTTTCCAGATATTATGGAAGATGGTTCTGTCTATGAGGTGAAAGCAGAAATAGAAGATGGACAATAAGAACGTAGGAGGCTAGGAGCACTGAGACATTAGCTATATGATGAAAAAAGTTCCAAATAGTTGTGTCTTTTGATGGCTTTCTTGAACAAATATTGTTTATCACTGCAAGCTCTATGATGATGTTCCCACATAGCTAAAAATCAATAGGAAAAAGGATAGTTTGAAAAACTAAAAATCAAACTGGCATCAGTTTCCACGAATTGGAAAATCTTTACAGTCATAATGCATCAGATAGTTTGATGAACAAGGAAATTATATGGTAGAGTTTAAATGAGAATACATTTGTTAAGCCACCAGTGAAAAGAGCAAATGAGAAGTCAGATCTCTGATTAATCAACTGAAGCTTCAAGGAACCTTTTCCTGTGTTCTTGTAATCATGACTGGAGAAATTGGCATACTGATACTGAAATCAAAAACAAAGAAAGGGATATTTAATATCAAACGTTTTCAATTTCAACTCTTCTTTAGCAAAGGATAGTATACTGTGCCACACGAACCTTGATTGGTGCAGAACATAACAATGGAGGATTCACATGTACGTTTTCAGAAGGGCAGGTAGAAGCACTGGAAATTGTGAAACATTAGATTCCCAATTAATTCAACTACACTCTCAATATGTAATTTATGATTATATATGAATAAGATCATGATGTGAAGCCTACCTAAAGTTTGCAGGAGAAAATACTCCAATCCAGTCATCAATTGTTGGCTTTGGATTACTATATTGCAGTGTAACCCATTCTGTATTTTGTCCCTAAAAACAGTTATGGGTGGAAGGAATCCATCAATTTCTGTTACCAAAACTTGTTTTCATCTTAAAGCAAGAAGTTAAAAGGCAGACAGACACTGAATAACATAGACAAATACATGAAATTGAAAACCTCAAATTTCAAACAAGTCATTTTCAAAAATACATCAAAGGTTACCTTCAAACCAAGTAAATTAGGAGTGGCTTTGATATAAGCGCCTTCATCAAGATCAAATATTGTGTTATGAATGGCAAGTTTTGAGAGGTGCTGGTGGTCATCTGACACAGCTTGCTGAAAGGTTGCAACAATAAACAAAGAGAAAAAGAGAATTCTTGACTTCTCCATCCCAGCACCCATCATCTGAAGAACTGAAAGGCACCCCAAAATAGAGAAAATGAAAAACAGTGACAGCCAGCAATGAAAATCAACAACAACCCTCTCAATAAACTGAGATTCCAAGTTCCAATTTAATTTAATAAACTGAGAAACCCATCCCTACTTGAAATTGAAAACGAAGTTGGCAATGGCATGCAAGTTGATTGAAATGAGAAGGGAAACGTGAAAGAAGAAATTGGAAGAAGTAGAAGTCACCTTTGGAGAAGAACAGAACGTGCAATGACAACTCAGTAGCTTTATCAGTACATGAAAAGTAGAAGAACAGGGAAGGCAAAAGAAGGGACACCTTATTTATAATAATATATTCATTCGCAGAGGATTTTACTGCAAAGGTTTCATTTTATATACGTAAATGGGGTCACACTTTAGTTTCGAATATCTGCAGGATGATTCTTCGGTAGCCGGAGCCCAAATGGGAAACCGAATTTTCTGACTTTATTTTGCTCCTTCACTTAATATTTTTCTGATAGGATAAAATACTCATTTAACACCTTTTTTTTTTTTTTATTATTATTATTATTATTATGGGAGAGAGGCACAGATATTTTAAATAAAAAAGGAAAGAAAATGAATTGTGAATAGTTATTTTTGTATAAATAGTTATTAAATATTTAAAATTTAATATAGGAGTAAAATCATCCAGTAAAATATGAAAATTAAAATAGCGGTATTTCCTTTATTAATAGTATTTATTATTATTATTATTATTATTATTATTATTATTATTATTATTATTATTATTATGATGATGATGAAGTGATAGATTGGATAGAAATTTTATTATTTCTTCTCTCAAATAAATAAATAAATTATTATTGTTATTAATTCCATTAGACTAGATTTGATTATTTTAAGCCAATTAAATTACGTTTGTAAGAAGGAACTTATCGATAGGATAATTTAAAATGACTAAATTTTTTGTATTAAAATAGTAAAAGAAGAGATTTAAAATGATAAATAAGAGAAATCTTTATAACAAATAGGAGGAAT
The DNA here is from genome assembly GCA_026901365.1 of Sesbania bispinosa. Taxonomy (NCBI): domain Eukaryota; kingdom Viridiplantae; phylum Streptophyta; class Magnoliopsida; order Fabales; family Fabaceae; genus Sesbania; species Sesbania bispinosa. Next base: position 555,544 of record QLOH01000247.1, read on the forward strand.
TTTAAATTACACATGTTGAGAGAAAAAATTAACATTTCTATATTATGTTGAATATTTTAGATTTATCAACATCACAATTTTAGAAATTCTAAATTTTTCTATCCAATTTCATCTTAATTTATTTTACTTCATCATTAAAATTAGAGTACTCTACTATAAATACTTTTTTTTAAAGTCCAAATATTATTTTGTTCTAGAAATATACAAGCATCGGTGTTTAACATTTTTTTTTTAAATAATGATTGTGTGATGTGAGATTTGTTGATAAGTAAGTTGTGGGGTCTATTTAAGAAATTATTTTAGAGTTGTTGGGATTGAGATAAAAAATAATTAAGTTGCTTAAAGTGATAAAAAATATAAAATATTGGTTTAAGAAATTTTTTAGGAGTCTGGGATAAAAATGACCTTATTCTCATGAGGCACTAAAGTCTATTGATGTAAATAGAGTCTATTCCCATTGTGATCAACCACACAGTTTGGTATAACATCAATATAAATTAAAATATAAGAAGAAAAATAAACAACTAACTATCTTATTAAAAATAAAAGAAAGGGTAATTAGTTATTTTCTCTTAATTTAATTTAATGCGTATATACATATGTGTATCTGAATATAGATATTTTTGCATGTAATTACCATTGCATCATTACCTATCTATTTAGAAAGTTAATATTTTTACCCAATGCATTGCCCATTGTCCCCACGTAGAGGAAAATTCAAAAGCTAAAGAGGGCATTGCTATTGTGAGCTTTCATTTTTATTCAATGACCGAATTTTTCTTTTTAAAATATTATAAGAATCACACCTCCCTATACTGGATCACAATTCTAAATTGTTTTATAACTGCAGATATCTCAACTAGCTATAGGAAAGTATCTTACTTAAATTTATATTTATATAAACATAAATTATAGAAAATTTATCAAGTGCTGATGATCTATTTCCCTCAATAACGGAACATTTACTCAGGAGACATAACACTGGATCGTTTGTACACTCAAGTGATCATCTCATATATCCAAGCTAGAATATTTCATTTTCAAGTTGCAAAGCAGGGACCACAACTCACAGCAGCTAAGGTATGGACGAAAGCAATACTGAGTTGGTCGAGCAAGTTGCAGCTTGGGCTCGCTCTCAAACGTACAATGAAAGAAAGGAAAGAAATAAACTTGATGTGATGTTACCTCATTGGTGGTGTATACATGGATTTGGATCCTCTATCTAGCCCTTTACAGCAAAATTAGCTACGGAATAACTAGGAAAATAAAAGCCATAGCTATTTCGTAGTTATTCCGTAGCTAACTTTTGCTGGAGAGGCAAGAGAGGATCCTTACACGTGTATACATTCCATTCCTTAGGAAAGAAATAAAAACTATGTGATATATAAAATAGTTTGAGAGAAAAATGAGTTGAAGAATAAGATGTAAAAAATAGTAGTACATTAATAATTGATTGAAGGAAAATATATATTGAAAAATGAATAGTAATATCAGACAGTGTTCATTTTCAAGTCAAGTCAATATAAATCGTAAAAATCGAATCAAAAAGTTGAAAATTAAATTAATTCAGAAATTAAAAAATAAAAAACTATAAAAAATAAATATTTTTTATTGAATTGTATTGATTTTAGGATCCTATGTTAAAAATTGATTCAATCTTATCCAAATCGAATTTATATGCATATATATTTATGAAATTTCTTATATTGATATACTTTTATAATTTTATTATCTAATAATGAGTAAACCCCCACCTTAATCCCTGACTTTTCCTGGTCGGACAGTTAAGTCCATGACTTTTATAAATCAACACGTTAGCCCCCAACTTTAATAAACATTCATCAGTTTAGTCCAAAAGGTCATATGTCATTAACGGAGATGTGACATGTCACATTAAGTGACATGTAGGAGTCCAACCTGACTTCAAACGTCATCATTTTAGCTTAGGGACGTTGGTTAACATGTCAATTACTTTAACGCACGCATTCATTAGAGTTTTTCTCTAAAAAACTAAAGGTGGGGTGATGTGTTGTGGCTGTTGTTGAAAATGATGGTGGTGTGGGTATTGGTGACATTGTAGGTGGTGTGGCTATTGATGCAAATGATACTTATCTAGGAGGTGGTGTGGTTGTTGGTGCAAAAGATACTAATTTGGGAGATGGTGATGTGGTGAAATAGCAGGTGGTGTGGGTGTTGGTGAAATTGTAGGAGGTGAGGCACATTGTGAGGTAGGTGGCGATGCTACTGGTGGTGTGAGTGGGGGAAAATGAAGGAATTGATAGCAAGAAAGGAAAGGGGGTTGAAAAAGTGGGAGGCAAAGCTAAGAAGAAAGGTATTGGGAAGCCTAAAAAGAAAGGGAAAGTAGTGAACAAAAGCAAGAGGAGGGTTGTCATAGTGGAAGATGAATCTAATACTGAACTTGATAACAATGAGGACTCTTGGATGAGTGAAGAGTTGAAGACACCTGTGAATTCTGATGATGAAGAAACTTCCAATGAGATGTTCCCACAATTTAATGACAATGCAACATTTGGTCATGTTATGTTGGAGCTTGGGATGGAATTTACCTCAGTTCCATAGGTTACATATCTGCATAGATAGATGTAAAAGAGGTTTCAAGGCAGGTTGTAGACCACTAGTTGGGCTAGATGGGGCATTTCTAAAAGGTTATTATGGAGGCCAGCTCCTAAGTGTTATTGGTCAAGAGGCTAGCAAGCACATTTGGGTGATGGCATATGTTGTGGTTGATGTAGAGAACAAAGATAATTGGAAGTGGTTTTTTATCCTACTGCATGAAGATCTTGGAGACTAAAGGTAAAATAGGTGGCATTTCATATTTGACATGCAAAAGGTAATTGGTTACGTGGGACTTATGTGATTGTTTTTTTAATTTATTGGGGACTAAGTTGCATGTTTTTTTAATAACCTAGGGACTAATATGCATGATTTTTAATAATCCAGGGACTAATGTGAATGATTATTGCATGTGTGTATTTAGAAAAAATGGCCTAAGGAAGCTTGGACAAGGGAACACTTTAGTGATTGGCCTAAAGTTGACAACAATTGCAACAACAGTTGTGAAGTGTTCAATGCTAAGGTGTTGGTTGTAAGGTCAAAGCCTATCATTGCCATGCTTGAAGATGTTAAGTGATACATACTAACCACAACCTGTACAAACAAACTGAAGCTAGGTAGACACATGGGGCATTTATGACCAATACAATAAAGTAGGTTGGAGAAGGAGAAAAAGGAAAGTAACAAATGGACCCCTTTTTGGGCAAGTATGAAAAGTTACACATTCTGACTTTTATGAAATTTTTGGTGGACTTGTAATTTTTCAAATTTGGTTTTCTGTATGTGATGATGATTGCACCAGGTTTGGAGTACATTGTTTGCCTACTAAGGTGGCTGTGAATATGTGAGCCCAGTATTGCTGTTCAGATGATCTTGATCCCCCACTTCCATTCGACCTTCTTCTGTCAGTATTGGAGGCCATGATTCATCTTCTGAGGAAGAAAGATGAAGAATTTCAACACTTGTTCAACCAGAGAAACAAAAAAAAATGAAGATTGAGGAAGAAAATAAACTATGAGAACCGAGAAGAGAAGATGAACATTAAGGTTCGTTCAATTTTTTACCTTTTCAATTTATATTTATGACCAGGTTTATTTTTTTTGGTTTGTTATATTTTCACACAAAACGACATAGTTCATTGCCACCTGGAGCTCCCAGATATCACTTACCATGTCACATCAGCAATCACTTAACAGAAAACTGGGTTTTGGATTAAATTGGTTGATGATGATTAAAGTTAGGGACTAACGTGTTGATTTATAAAAGCCAGGGACTAAACCCGATCGAGAAAAAGTCAGGGACTAACACTACAAGAAAATCGCATATTATGGCCGTCGCTACACAACGAAAAGCCATCGCTACAGGCTACGTAGCGACGACGTAGAGACGACCACGTGGATGTCGTTACAGAGCTCGTCGTAAATACAGTAGCGACGAGAAATGTTATCTGTCTCTATGTAGAGACGGTCAGGCAGTCGCTGAAGTCGTCTCTAAAAACATGGTTGTCGCTACGAATAATTGCTTTTTTTTTATTTTTTATCTAGAGACGGCTTTAGTGACGGCCATGGCCGTCGCTACAGGTAATTGTTCTAAAAAAATTAAATTTATTATTATTTATTTTATTATTTATTAATTTTTAAATTATAAAAATAATACTAAATAAAAAAACATATATATATATAATATATACATATAATCTGTTCAAACATAATACAATAAAACCATAAAAAAACATAATGAAAAAGAAATCAATGGCGGCGACGCGCTGGGGCTGTGGTGGGGCCGGCTCCTCCTCCTCATCCAACGGTAAGTCATCCAGGGCGGCATCATAATGGGGGTGTGTTAGGGCTGGAAATTTCACTAAGTTATAATTATAGAAGATTCCAATTTTAAAGGCAAGATTCGAATGAATCTTAATAAGAAAGGAAAATTCTGATTTTGGAATCATGATCAAGTGAAAATTCGAAATTGATATCTGAATGGTATTTTGAATATTTCACAGTAGTTAATGCCTTTGTTAATTAAAATCCTTGAATGATTTGCTTAAGGATTTCGAATAGAACTTAGCAATGAAAGGCATAAAAATTTCGAATTTTATTGATATAAAGATAGAAACTTGTACAAGGGAATTAAGTTCGAAACTAGGTTTCATTCATATAACAAGTTAAAGGTAAAATTTGAAATACAATAGAATGCTTACAAGTTATAAAAGAAAATTTGAACTACATAAAAATTACAAAGGAAGTGATAATGAATTACAAGGAAAGTAGTTTGAAATAGAAGCCTTCATCTCTTGATCTTCTAGAACTTCTGGAATCATCAAATTTCCTTTTCTTCGAATCTTCTGGTCTTCGAAGAAGAAGAAGACTTGGTGGAGGGAAAAGCTTGTGAGTGAGCATTCTTTCTCACTAACCTTCTCATACATAATACCCATTTTCTATTTCGAATAGGGGAATTAGTTAAATAAAAGACAAACAGATAAACATCCCCTATAATTCGAATAGAGGGTAAAAGCTAGGTGGAGATCTTCCAGGAAAATTTGAAGAAGACACAAACATCACCACCTAACAATTTACACAAAAGAGGTCATCCTCCATATTTTGATTCTCCTCTTTTTCCCCTTTCTTCCCAAGGCTTGGGTATCAACTTATGATGAGGAGGGAGATGGAAGTGCCACAAAAAACATAGGCACTCCCTTAGAAGAGAAGAAATCTAAGGCATTATTAGGTAAAAGTACCAAGTAAATGCCCACTTTTGGTTATAACGTTCGACCCAAAGACCAAAAGACTTAGAAACATTTCTAACATTGGTCATTATGTCGACCTAAAATCGAATGAAATTACTCGAAACTTAGGTCGAACGTAATAACCAATATCAGAAATCTCTCTAGATTTCAGAACGAAAAAATAGAAGCTAAGGAGGAAGAATTCGAGTAAAGAAAAACTCAAAAGATTAAAAAGAAAGTTACTTTCCTAGAAGAGAAGAGAGGTAAGTTGGAAGAAAACTTACTTCCGAGATGAGTAAAAATGAAAAGCAAAGGTAACTATTTATAAGGAAAATTCATAAGCAATACCATAACTGCTTAAACATAAAAATCAGTGAAAACTGATTAAAATTATCGGTAAGTTTCATCTAATAAATCAGTTTCTGATCAAAAGTGTGAAGCAAAAGAGCCAATCATAAGATGACACGTGGCATATGAAGGAAACGTACAAAATATGGTATAAGCTTCATGAAGTAAAGATTTCGAATTCACTGTATCAACCAAATATAAGAATTCTCAGACTTAGAATAATTTCTAAGGTTTAGAGCTATTAAAATTCGAACTTGAGACAACCAGAATCCTCAAGAAATTCGAATCTGACTTAGTCATTTTTACCTGAAAGATTTCGAATGTTACAGGAGCAGATTCATTGAAGAATTTGAATCCCACATAACTAGGATAACTAAAAATTTCGAATCAGAAGCTTAGTCATGTTATATGAAGATTTCAAATCAGAATCTTAGTCAAGTTACTTGAAGATTTCGAAGTGAAGACTTAACCAAATTTACTGAAGAATTCAAGTTCAGACTCTGCAATATTTCCTAAAGATTTCGAGTCAAGGGAAAGACAAAATCCATGAAGATTTCGAATGAATACTTGGACAAATCATATGAAGATTTCGAGTCAGAATTCAAACAAGAGAAGGCGCGTGGAAGACATCTAATGAAGACAAGACACTTGTGTGGTCTTAGATTAGGCAGTTGGGATTTTGTTTTACGTGTCTATTGTAAATTAGTTGACCGTTAGGGTAAAAAATCTATAAATAGGGCAAAGTCATAGGTCCTAGGGATGAATCTTTCTCCATTCTACATACTTTAGACTTACTCAAAAAAATCATATTATCTACCATTATTACGACTACTTGCTCATCCGAGAAAACTCGAGAAGTATGTCAGTTTGAGAATTCGTCAAACTTTTTACATTTTTCTTAAGCTTTTCAATACATTTTCTTAAAACTTTCTTTTTACTTTCTTGCTTTTTCTTACTTTTCAATTTACATTGTTTCTTGCCCTTTACTTTTTTTCTACTTCTTACTTCTTAATTGCATCATTTTATTTTAGAATCCACCATGAGGACTTGATTCCAATCCCAGATTGTTCATAGGAATCTTTAACGTTGATTTAGCCAAAAATCACCACAAACAAATTGGCATGCCCAGTGGGACTTTCTTCTTGGATTTTAGGATTAGTAATCTGGAATATCCCTAATGCATGCAATTACGTAGTGGTAGAGTTTTAGGAGAAACAATGGTCAATAACAACAACTTTAGGAATGCCAGAAATGGCAATGATAACAACACTGAGAATTCTGGAAGTCCCAGAAATGTTTCTGTTAATAATGAAACAATTAATGACCAGAATGGTAATGCTAGTACCAATAGAAACCAATTAAACAATGAAACAATTCCCCAGGTTTCTAACCCAATGGTTAGTCAAGTAGGAGGAATCCCAGTATCCCTTCCTGTTACTCAGGATCCGGGATCAAGTCATCAGAATCCACCATAGGGAATGTCATACGGATTTTTGACTAATATGGGTACTTCTCCATCAACATTTTCAAATTTTGTAACAACATCAGCCCCTTTAGGAAGAGGGACTGTTTCTGGGTTAAACACTAATTCTGTAGGAATGCCTTTACAAAACTTTGGGGGGAATCCTTTAACATCCATTACCAATACAACCTTGAATTCAATTAGGCAACAAATGGATAAAAGTAATCATGAAATGGTCAATATGCTTGCACTGCAAATGACCACTGTCGTGAATCCACTTGTTGAAACTACAAATTTAAATTATAATGTTCTTGCTAGGCAGATGACAAGAATTGCAGATGTCTTTGGGGATGCAGATGACCCCATTGTTACCCAAATTGACAATATAGGTAGGCAAACCCAGAATCCTTGAAATGAGGAAATACCAAACCCAGGAAATCAAATCCTAAACCAAAATGGTGAAAATCATAACCAAAACCAAAATCAGATTCAAAATCAGGGTGCTGATCCCTTAGTCATGGTCAATCGAAATCAGAATGTTGATCATGTCCTTAATAGAATTCGACAAAATAACTTAGGGGGGCATCAAAATATAGCCAATCTAGTCGAACAAGTTCTGAATCGACATGGTTTTAATGTTGGTTATGCCAATCAACCTTACTTTGAATCTGCATTCCCCGATTTTATTTTACAAACTGAATATCCAAGGGGATGGAAAGTTCCAAAATTTTCGAAATTTGCTGGTGAAACTGGTGAATCAACTGTTGAGCACATTGCTCGATACTTGATCGAAAGTGGGGATCTAGCAAATAACGAATATTTGAAAATGAAGTATTTTCCAAGTTCTTTGACAAAAAATGTCTTCACTTTGTTTACAACACTTCCCCCAAATTCCATCCATACATGGAATCAACTCGAAAGAAATTTCTATGAACAATTCTTTCGAGGAGAAACCAAAGTAAGTTTGATGAATTTAGTGAATGTTAAAAGGCAAAACCAAGAAACCATAGATGACTATCTGAATAGGTTCAGATTAATGAAGGCAAGATGTTTCATGCAAATACCTGAACATGAGTTAGTGAAAATTGCTGCTAGGGGTTTAGATTATTCCATTCGAAAGAAACTAGTCAATCAACAGTTAAGAGATATGGCCCAATTAGCAGATAAGGTTAGGCAAATAGAACAACTTACCTTAGAAAAGGAAAAGCAAAAGAAGCCTTTTCGAAGAGATAAGATTGCCTATGTAGGAATGATCGAAGAAGATGAGGATAATGACATTGAGGATTATGAAGAAAATGAAATCAATGTTGCAGAACTAAAACTAGGTTCACCTTATACCAGTTTATCCTTAAGACCTTATGAGTTGAAAGATAATAAGAGAAACGTAAAGAAATCGAATTATAGTTTCGACATAACTAAGGTAGATCGAATCTTTGAAATTTTGTTAAAAGATAAGCAAATTGTTCTAGGGGATGATCATAAAATACCTTCACTAGAACAATTAAAGGGTCGAAAATATTGTAAGTATCATAATACTTTTGGACATTGGACTAATTATTGTGTCCGTTTCAAGGATCTTATTCAGAACGCTATCAAAGAAGGTCAACTGAAATTTGAAGAAAAAGCAAAAATGTCCATGAAGGTTGATTCTGACCCTTTTGCTAACAATGCCAGCTGTGTTGAACCACTCAAAATTCTGATGGTAGATTTCGAGAAGGTTGGTCTCAATGATCCTACCGATGGGATCATCGAGCAATTCAAAAATGAGGTTACTCCTATCTACACCAAAGCAGGGGAAACCTTGATTAACTTCTTAGCTGAAAAGAAGAAAAACATTCAAGAAGTAATGATGTGTCCTCGATGCAGCGCAATCTTCGACAAGTCTGCTACAAAGGCTTTCGAAGAATATGAGAAGAGAAAGTTTCAGAATAGAAGGGCTCAAAATTATGTTGGATCCCAAAGGAAGTTTCAAAGGAGTTATTTTCCAAGAGGCAAACACTCCAAACAATCAATGGGTTAATGGTTTCCAACACCAAAGGCCGAATCAACATTTCGGATGGAAACTAAATGTTTACAACAGAAACTTCCAGAATCCAAACCAGATTCGAAATGGAAGTTATGGGAAACCTCACTTCAGTGAGAAATTTAGTCGAGATACTCCCATGACTAAAATCGAATGGAGAAGGTACCAAAGAATCAAGAAGGCTGAGCAAAATATTTCGAATCAGCCTCAACAACATCCCGATCCTTCAAATTTTGTACAAGTAGTACAAAAAGAGGTAGGTCCATCAACTTATGCCCAAGTTGTTCAGAATGGGAAACAAGTTGATGATAAACCAACAGCTCCAATCGAAGATGTTGATAGAAACATGATTACTGATAGTTTCGAATTTGGCTTTCCGGATGACCTCGAAGCTATCTATGGGGTTGTTTCGATTCTTCCTGCCGAGTTCGCCCAACAAACATTGGGCCAACAAGAGGAAGAATATTTCTAGGATACTGAGTTTGATTATGGCTCAGGGCCCTCGAAAGTAAGCTTTGTGACTTGGGTAGAACCCAAGTCAAACTCTGCTATATTCGATCCTCCAAATGATTTCATGAAGAATCATTTGAAACCACTCTATGTTAGTGGAAGATTCAATGGTTACTTCGTCAATCGAATGTTGGTTGATGGAGGAGCTGCAATAAATCTGATTCCTAAGAGTTCATTGAGAAAACTTTGGAAAACAGAGGAGGATCTTCTCCCCCATAACATAGTCATTATAGACTTCAATGGGAAGACTTCCAAGTCCGAAGGAATGATAGCACTTGACATTGAAGTAGGTGATGTGATTCGACCTACAGTGTTTATTGTGGTTCCTTCAAAGGCAAATTATAATATGTTTATTGGAAGAGAATGGATTCATGGAGTTGGTGTTGCACCTTCAACTCTTCATCAGAAACTTTTCCTTTGGAATGAGGAAGGTGATTTGAGGGAGGTTGAAGCAAATTATACCCAAGTAAAAGCCAATGCTGGTTTGGTCGAAATTGACAAATTCATGGGGAATATAGCACCCCTTCGAATCGAAGATCTTTCTTCTAAGGAAGAAAGAATGTATCCAATCTATGTCAAACTCAATCCTGAGTTTGGTTTTGTCATCAAGTATGAGGCCGAATATGAAACGACCCTTGAAGAAATTGATGAATGAGTTCTTCGGGCTTTCTAGCTCAAATTTCGGCCTATTTGGCCGAAAATAAGTTAGAAACGGCCTTCGAGGCCGAAAACCTAACAAATAAATTGGCCACAACAACCAAAGATATATCTAATTTGGCTTTAAGAGCCAAAAACAATATTGAAAAGTCAATTCGAGATGAAAAACAACTATCTGATCTCGAAGAAATAATGGCTTACATCAAAGAAGAGGAGAAAATTGGATTGTATCTATGATAATGCTCCTCTTGGGTTCGAAAAAATTCAAGTTCTAAAGGATTCAATATGAAAGCACAGGATCCTTTAGAAGAGATTAACTTGGGAGAAAAAGGTACACATAGACCTACTTATATTTCGAAATTACTCGAACCTCAATTTAGACTTGAGTTAATTGAACTTCTGACAGAATATAAGGATTATTTTGCATGGGAATATGAAGAGATGCCTGGTTTAGAAAGAAACTTGGTCGAACATAGACTTCCTTTATTTCCTAGAAGAAGACCAGTAAAGCAACCTCCTCGAAAGTTTGCACCAGAAGTGATTTCAAAAATAAAGGAAGAGATTGAGAGGCTACTAAAAGCCAAATTCATTCGAACAGCCAGGTATGTAGATTGGATTTCGAATTTTGTTCCTGTTATAAAGAAAAATGGGAAACTTAGAGTATGTATAGATTTTCGAAATCTAAATGATGCAACACCAAAAGATGAATATCCAATGCCTATGGCTGACATGCTAATCGATTCCGCTGCTAGAAACGAAATGCTAAGTATGTTGGATGGGTATTCTGGATATAATCAGATTTTTATCGCAGAAGAGGATGTTTCAAAAACTGTATTTCGATGTCCTGGTGCTTTAGGAACTTATGAGTGGGTAGTCATGCCTTTTGGTTTGAAAAATGTTGGTGCAACTTATCAAAGGGAAATGAATACTATTTTTCATGATTTGATTGGAGATTTCATGCAAGTATACATTGACGATGTTGTTGTAAAATCGAACTTAAAGCAAGATCATTTAACTCATTTGAAAAAGTCATTCGGAAGAATGAGAGCTTTTGGTCTTAAGATGAATCCAATCAAATGTGCTTTTGGTGTTATGGCAGATGAATTTCTAGGTTTCTTAGTTCATCAGAAGGGAATTGAAATTGATCGAAATAATGTCCAAGCCATATACAATAAAAAACCACCTTCAACTAAGAAACAACTTCAATCTTTATTGGGTAAGGTAAACTTCTTAAGAAGGTTTATTTCTAACCTGTCAGGAAAAACTAAGGTTTTCTCTACCTTGTTAAGGTTAAAGAAAGAAGAGGAGTTCTTGTGGAAACCTGAACATCAAGAAGCCTTGAGGATATCAAGAAATAATTAGCAAATCCTCCTGTAATGTCTCCTCTTGTTCGAGGAAAACCCCTCAAGTTATATGTATCTGCATCAAATGAGACTATTGCAAGTATGTTGGCTCGAGAGAATAAAGATGGAGTTGAAAGAGCTATCTACTATCTGAGTAGAGTTTTGAATGATGCAGAAACAAGATATTGTAATATAGAAAAACTTTGTTTATCTTTGTATTTTGCTTGTACAAAGTTAAAATATTATATCAAACCTTTCGAGGTTACTGTATTTTCTCATTCAGATATAATAAAACATATGTTATCGAAGCCAATTTTGCCTAGTAGAGTAGGAAAATGGGCATTAGCCTTAACTGAATATTCCTTAACCTATCAACCCCTTAAAGCTATTAAAGGCCAAGTTGTTGCTTATTTTATGGCTGATCATTCGAACTTAGATTTCGAAGAAGTAAATTATGTGGGAATTAAACCCTGGGAGCTATATTTCGATGGTTCGAAACACTTAGGAGGGTTCGAAATTGGTGTGTTAATAATTTCACCTGATAAAATTCCTACTAAGTTAATGATTGAAGTAAAGTATGCTTTATCAAATAATGAACTGGAATATGAGACTTTGATAACTGGACTTGAAACTTTGTTATCATTAAGAGCTAAGAATGTTATTATTCGAGGAGACTCACAACTAGTTATTAAACAATTAACTAGAGAATATAGATGTGTAAATGAAAGGTTGATGAAATACTTTGCTCAAGCAGCAAGATTACTCCATGAGTTTGATGAAGTAATTATTCATCATATTCCTCGAATTGATAATGAAAAGGCTAATCATTTAGCCCAAATAGCATCAGGATATAAAATCTCAAGTAAAAAACTTCAGAAGTTGATCAAAATAAAAGAACAACTTCCTCTCGAAGTTCAGATCTGTTATAATGGCCATGACTTGGATTCGAATGATTGGAGAAAAGAAATATTCGAATACTTGAAAAATATCAGTGGCCAAGTGGATCGAAAATTAAAATATAGAACACTCCAATATACAATATTAGGAGATGAGTTATATAAAAAATCAGTAGATGGAAATCTTCTTCTATGTATAGGAGAAAAAGAAGCTTATTTGGATTTAACAGAAGTTCATGATGGACTTTGTGGAGCTCATCAATCTGGAGAAAAAATGAGATGGGTTCTAAGTAGGCAAAAACTATACTGGCCTACTATGATAAAAGATTGTTTGAAATATTCTAAGTCTTGTGAAGAATGCCAAAAACATGCTAACATTCAACATGTTCTAGCAAATGAATTGCATTCTATCATCAAACCTTGGCCATTTCGAGGTTGGGCTTTGGATTTGATTGGACAAATTCATCCACCTTCATCCAAATCTCACAAATATATCTTAGCAGCTATAGATTATTTTTCGAAATGGATCGAAGCAATTCCATTAAGAAATATTTATCAGGAAGATGTTATTAATTTCATTGAGGAAAATATAATTTTTCGATTTGGAATTCTTGAAACATTAACAACTGATCAAGGTTCAGTTTTTACTAGAAGGAAAATGCAAAATTTTGCAGAATCCAGAAATATTAAGCTATTAAAATCAACTCCCTAATATCCTCAGGCTAATGGTCAAATTGAAGTTGCCAACAAAATCATTATTGGTTTAATAAAGAAACACATTGGTAAGAAACCAAGAAGTTGACATGAAACTTTAAACCAAATACTTTGGGCTTATCGAAATTCTCCTAAAGAAGCAACTGAAACTACTCCATATAAGTTGGTATACGGTCATGAAGCAGTTCTTCCAGTCGAAATTAATTTGCAATCTATTCGAATTTAAAGACAAGAAGAATTACCTTCAGAGGATTATTGGAATTTGATGAATGATGAATTGAATAATCTTGATGAAGAAAGATTGATTGCACTTGAAAATATAGTAAGGCAAAAAAAGAGAATTTCGAGATTTTACAATCGAAAGGCTATGTTAAAAAGTTTTAAAGTTGGTGACTTAGTTTGGAAAGTTATTTTACCTGTTGATAAGAAGAGTCCTGGTTATGGAAAATGGTCCCCAAATTGGGAAGGACCTTTCAAAGTTGAAAACGTTCTTTCGAGTAATGCTTATGTTATTCGAGAATTAAGTTCTAGTCGAATAATTTCTACCAACGTTAAATAATTAAAAGAATATATGCCCATGATGATGGAAGTTCGAATTCCATAAGGAAATTGTCAAATAAGTCTTACAAAATTTACTGAAGAATTCAAGTTCAGACTCTGCAATATTTCCTAAAGATTTCGAGTCATGGGAAAGACAAAATCCATGAAGATTTCGAATGAAGACTTGGACAAATCATATGAAGATTTCGAGTCAGAATTCAAACAAGAGAAGGCACGTGGAAGACGTCTAATGAAGACAAGACACCTATGTGGTCTTAGATTAGGCAGTTGGGATTCTGTCTTACGTGTCTATTGTAAATTAGTTGACCGTTAGGGTAAAAAATCTATAAATAGGGCAAAGTCATAGGTCCTAGGGATGAATCTTTCTCCTTTCTACATACTTTAGAATTACTCGAAAAAAGCATATTGTCTACCATTATTACGACTACTTGCTCATCGGAGAAAACTCGAGAAGTATGTCAGTTTGAGAATTCGTCAAACTTTTTACTTTGTTCTTAAACTTTTCAATACATTTTCTTAAAACTTTCTTTTTACTTTCTTGCATTTTCTTACTTTTCAATTTACATTGTTTCTTGCCCTTTACTTTTTTTTTCTACTTCTTACTTCTTAATTGCATCCCTTTATTTTAGAATCCACCATGAGGACTTGATTCTAGTCCCAGATTGTTCATAGGAATCTTTAACTTTGATTTAACCAAAAATCACCACAAACAGGGTGCGGCTGAGCCTGAGCCTAAGTTGCAGCCTGAGCGTCCAGCTACTACTGCATTTGTCGTCGGAGTCGTCCTAACTTATCCTCCAATGCTGCAGTCTTGGCTATGGCCTTGCGAGACTCCTCTCTTGCTTCATTGACTTCCTGGCGCAACGCCTCAGTTGAATGTTGTGACCCGGACTCGTTGATGAATTTCTGGCAAGCGTACCAAAATTTCAGCAAAATAATAGTAAGTATGAGTTATCGTATCCACAGGGAACGGTTCACTTCGTATATTTTTAGTGATCAAATTATCAAGTTAGAAAATATTTTTGGAATGATAATTGATATGCAGAATTTAAATTGTAGAAAGTAGATAAAGCAATAAAATAGGGAGAGATAAATTTACTTGGATTAGGATTGGACTTCGTATCATCGCACCCCTTGTATATGTGAATCCCTTCTTTAATTATGAATTTATTTTTTATAATACCTTAGCCAAACTATGTTATTTTACTCTGGTCTCCACAGTGATAAAATACTCAAAAATAATTCATGCGGGTTCTCCCAAGTGACAAATTACCCTGGCTTGATTGCTCTATCTTTCCGTTCGTTAACACTATCAATTCGCCCTATAGACCCATAGTGTCAGCTATGAAGAGATTGCCTACTTCTTCTTCAATGATCACTTTCTCCCATGACCCTATAGTAACTACTATGAGTACTTTTTGCAATCGGAATTTAGTTTCCTATGTCTAGGCTCCCCCAAACTCTAATACTAGCCGGAAATCTCTATCACGTTGTATCCTGACACTAGCATGCGCGGAAGCTATGCATGAAGAAAAGCATAAAAGTACCAATATATATAAAAACAGGGATTTATAATTAAATACGAGAATTCACATACACTTGGGGATTGAATCAACTACATCCAATCCAACTGGAGAGTTTAGCTACCCATGGTAGCCATTACAAACCAATGAAGAATCTGTCACCTTCTTCAATCCGTGTGCTTCTATCTTCACACTCTATTCTAAGCTCACCGACTCCCCTCTTTGATCTTTGCAAAAGGTCCCATTTATAGACTAAGGAAAACTATCTTAAATCTGGAAGAAATCTGATTTGAAAATAGATCTGAAAACAGATCTAAAACTAATCCGCGTAACTGCGCTTCATCATCGCTCAGCGCATTTGCAGCGCAGGAAACAGAAACAAATTCTGATACTTGCGCTGCGCGTAACTGATTGATGTGTTTCTTCTTTTAACAGTTTGATCTCTTCCTGATCTTATCCTTGTTTGCTTGGCTTTCCTTGTTTCCCTCTTTTTGATCTGATTCTGTTGTTTATTCTGCCTTTGAATTTAAATTGGGAAGTTATCTGCATAATCCTTGTTTAAATGGCAGCTGATCTTGCGACACCCTTAGTTATACCGCTAAGAGTATCACATTACGAACGTAACCGATGACTCTCATTTTTAAGTGTATGCTTAGAAAATACGGGAATATTTTTTTTTTTTTTTTGAAAGAGTTTTTAATAAGAAACTTAGTCATCAACAACTAATCGCATTCTAATTCCATTTTAAGTATTCATGAAAACGTCCTTTTCTTAAGTCTGAAATTCATTTTCTAAAAACATCTAGACGATTCAATCATTCCGCATACATACACAACATACACGCAAATATAAAAGGGATCATGGGAAGAAAACCTCATAACATATATACAGAACCATAGTGTCAAAGTAATCCCGGAGTAAACAATACCACCATACAAAACAAGAGTTCTAGTAGTAGACTATAATAAATAAGACCTCAGCCTAAACAAAACAAAACAAAAGACCACTAAATCAGAGCTGCTACTAACTAGACTCGTGACTACCCCCAGTTACGCTATCCTACTCGTCATCATCCGTCTCAGCAGGAATCCATCCACAACTCCTCCCTCCAGTACCCCCGAGGTTGATCATCCCAAAGTCTTCTGAGGGGTCGTCACTGGAAGAATCCTCTTCCGGCTCCTCATCCTCAGAGTCATCCTTCAGGTCTTCCTCTGGACCGGGAGAGTAACGAGGGGAATCTGGCTCGCTCATGGTCGCCATCCGTGAGGACTGTGACAATGCTGATGGAGAGGGGTGATGACGACGGTTGAGAAAAGTAGTGTAGTGACGGAGTCTGGGTGGAGTCTCAAACTCAAGGATCACCGGCACCGTGAAATCTATCTCCGGTAACAGGGGAAGGCTGGGATGAGAAATGGTGATGCGCACCTCCCCCGTGAAAACACATCGCCTAGGGACGTCGGTAATTCGCCACTGGCCTCGTGGCTCCCACCTCAACGTGATCCTCATAGTGGACATCCTGAATCTCTCCAATACCAACTGTCGACGTGGCGAAGAAGTACGACGACAGGGAATAACAGAAGCAGAAAAGGAAGGGTGAGAACATCACATGAACTCATATCAAGTAGAATATAGTAACTAGAGCGTCAATAAAATATTCACGAGCATCCACATAATCTCAATCACAAATATGCAGCTGATGCTACCATGCTATATGTATCTAATGCATGAGGGCCCGGGAAAACAACACCAAAAGCAGAGCACACAGCAACTGCTCGACCATATATGTACAATATATCAGGAGTATAGTCTGTACTAGCAAATAGTACGAAGAGCATTGCTCAATCTCTGGCCAAGACGATTTTCCGACTTCCAGACAAACTCGCTGATTATGAAAACTTGAGAGCGACAGGATAGTCAAGCCTGTACCCCGTTTGCACGACAGTAGGGGGCGAGCCTACGCCACTTATGCCATTCCGGGACCTGACTCATCCTCAGGGCTGGTCTCCTTTACTGGACCGCTGGTGTTCTTTGCAAAACCCAGTGCACCCGTCCCATCCAGTTTCACACTGTACTAGAGTGGTATTGCCATATAGGTCGTAAGGCTTTTGAACCTTAATCATTATTGATGCACATGATGTATGTCACACCGCAAACACTTACAATATTACGTCCTCATGTACAAGCCCATTGAATCTTGTTACGTCACCACTTTATTGTGGTGCAACCTCGTAGATTCAAGGTCTTTCTTTTAAGGAAAACCAAATCACGCTCTCTTGCCAAGCTTCTCAAGTTTTATGTAGAGAGAAAGTGTTGGTTATAGTCTTTTAAGGTAGCTTGTGCTAGCTTTATTGATAATCATATTCATTTAAGTCCTATGATTTACTAAGGCTTATGGATATGTCTTATGAAAGGCATTACTAATACTAATTTCACTTGTATGACTAATTAAGATTAGGCTTGACCTTTAATCATAACTAGTCTTCATTAATCAAATGTCAATTAATCTTTCCTTCTTTAATTAAGTCTTAATCCTTACTTAAGATCCTAATTAATTTCTAATTATCCCTTAATATCTTCCTTAATCTTGGATTAAGGTTTTTAATTATGCTTGGTTAAGGTTAAATTATAATTAATTAGTTTTTAACCGTCGTTAGAGATTAATTACTTAATTAACACTTATATTAATATTAATTATCTTTAGACTTAATTAATTATTAATTAACTTAAGTAATTTAGGCTAATCAACTTAGGTGATTAAATTAGTTAAGTCTACTAATTAATCCTAAGTTTAATTTTCACAACTTAGATTAGTGTTGAAGTTCAACCCTAATCTAAACCTAAGCCCATGAATTATTTTTAGTTGTCTTTTAAATTGAGTTTTGACTTTCTTTTTGAAGGCTTTGGGACTAAACAAAAGCCTAAAGGTTATTGGACCCATGAGAGCCCATTTTTATTCATAGTAAATAAAAATATGACTTTTAAATAGATTTTTATTTTAGTTAAAATAAAAATCCGAATTTAATTACTTAATTTAAAAACTTATCTTATTTACAATTTAGTCCTTTTTATTACAAATTTATTCTTTAGTCCTTTTGGGCCAATTTAGCCCAAAAACATGTTTTAAACATCCTTTTGATCTTTTTAGGATCAAAAGGACATTCTTGATGAGTTTCATCAAGAACACTCATGAACATCAAGAACAACCTTGAATGTTCATCCAAAACTTCAAATTTTTTACAACATCCAATCTTCACCAAAACTTCACACATTCATCAATAAACAATCTAAATGCCAAATATCATACTAATCCACTCAAATCATCCACACACACATTAAAGTTCATAACTCCATTTCCAAGCTCAAAACATCATTATTTTCAAGATAAATCACCAAATCAATTTTTCCACTTAAGATCAACCACATGCATGTACATATATCCATCATATAATCACATCCAAACCATCAAAATAATTTTTGCACACATGCAGCCACCTCTTCCTCTCTTGGCCGAGAGCTTAAGGGGAAAAAGGAGGGATTTTTCAACAAAAATCCTTCCTTGGCTTGCATGCAACACAACCCAACCATCAACAACAATCCAAACAAGATCCAAGACATGCAAACAACAACAATAACCCAGCTCATCAAGACCGAAAATATTTTCTCAAAAACAAGCTCAAAGGTTTGATTTTTCAAGAGAAAAACAAGAGAAGAAGCAAGGATTCAAGGGCAAATCCTTGACTCTAGTTACATGGCCTACTAGAGTTCAAGTTCTCCCCCCCTTTACCTTAGATCTTCAAGGGAATGAGTGCAAATTTTTCCTCCTCCAACAGCCCCTTCAAGCTCCTCCTTCAAGCCCCCAACAAGTGGATTTTTGGTAGAAAGTATGTATTTTTTTTTTTCTTTAGCTTAAATCCAAGAATGGGACTTAAGCTTGGTTGGTGATTTGGGTGGAGATGAAGAAATTTTGGGGAGAAGAAGGGTGGTGGTGCGCGGCCAGCAAGGGAGAAAGAAGAAGAAGAAGAGAGAAAATGGGTAGGTGGAGAAGATGGCTAAGTGAAAAATGGCCATAAAGTGAAGCTTCTCCTTTATATAGACTTAATGGTGTGAAGGAAGACATGGACAAGTGGCACACATGCACCATGCTGTGCAGCGCAATTTTCAGAGGAGAAAATAAGGTTTGTGCAATTTTTTTTTCTGGCCCGGATCAAGAGTATTCGGGCCCGGGTCGGGGTACCGGAGGGCAAAAAGGTCAATTTTTGCAGAAAAATCCCAAAAATTCCCAGAAAATTCCTAAAAATAGGAAATTTAATACTGAATCCAAAAATATAAATTTTGACAATTAAAAATAATTTTAATCATTTAAAATCCATTAAAACGCTTAAAACAGCAAAAACGGGAAAAACGAATAAATCGGAAAAATACGGGTGTTACAATAAGTAGAGAGAGAAAATTAAGGTTTTATTTACAGAGATTGTATAGAATTATAATTATAATTTTAAATCATCTTTTAAGGTTCAAAATATATCTTCCATATTTTTCTACAAATTTTTTTTTTTTCATATGCTGGCTATGGTTATACTGTTAATTGGGCATTTTGATCTTTTTGCCCAGAAGTGCTAGAAAAATTCTAAATAATTTTCTAAAACTCATCACTAATTATATTAAGAGTATTTTGAATAAAGGTATAGATACCTTAGAGTTTTAGCTATTTTTAATAATTAAATCTATATTTTCCTTAACTGTATAATTACTAAAGGTGTCTTAGGTTATTTTCTCAAACACCTATCTAGAGAAATTTACTCATAATTGTGGTTGGGTATTATAAATTTGGTTGTCTATTAAAAGCTACTAAATACTTTATAATTAAATGATTATTACTATTTTAAGATTTTCTTTATTCTATTTATACACCAGTAAGAAAAATTTCGGGTGTTACAGATCTTATCTTTATTTGCTCTAATTTAAACTTCAAATTCGCAGATCCTCTCCTTAAATAATGCTATCTTCTTTCCTCATTCAAATCTTTCTCATAAATCTGCAAAATTAACAGATTTTCTATTAAAATAGCATCAAATTCAAATTTATATCAAATAAACACAATTATTACAATTATTACTAAAAAGGGATTATTTTGGGGCATAAATTACAATTTTACCCTTGATAAATGCAGTAAAAATACAAGAATATATCATATAATTTGCACTCATCAAATACCCCCCAACTTAACTTCTTGCTTGTCCTCAAGCAAGAAAATATTTTGCAATCAAAATGGACTCAATCCCATGTCATGATTCTCAAAAAGATTAAGAAAATAAATTTATCACCTCTTGCTAGGCAGCTGTCACTTTCCAAATGTTAGATTGAAAGTCAGAATCAAGTGATATTTCCAAAATTCAACCAAAACATGATAAAAATACATTCAAACTTTTTCAGAAATAGCAACCAAAACAATAAGTGAAGAAAAAATCAAGGAATCCTCTCATGCTCACGGGTAAGTGTTTCCCTCAATTTCTCACCGCAGTTGAACAACTAAGATTGATAGTCGTTTCTGGTCTTTAGACACGCACATGGTTAACATGGATCAAAAGGTCTTTCTTTGGTTGTAATGAGGCTGGGCTATCAAGAAATTATGGTTTTTCTGGGTATGCAAAGAGAACACTGGAATAGACAACATCTTTGAATTTTTCTTGAACTTGGAATTTCTCTCCATTTTCCACTTTATTCTTGATTTGTATCATTCAGCTGGCCTCTTTCCTTATTTAATGATTCACTCCCCCTAACTTATTCACTTTCATTCACTTTTTCTTTTTGATTTTTGAGGGAATGATCTTCTTTTTTGCTTTCTTGTGCCTGCTCTTTGTATTTCTTCACTTTCAAGTAACCAACCAATTCACCCCATTTTGTCAAATTGCACCTTTGCTCTCTTTCCCAAGTGTAAGGGACAGGATATAAACATTAAATTTGGTTGGGGTGCATAAGAAGAAACATTAAAGCTCAAATGGGTTACCAAAAAATTGGAAAAATTTGTCATGGGTTGGCTTTTTGGCACTGAGCAAATAGTTAAACCACAAAATTTTGCCTTTATCACTTCCATATTTTCCAAGTGCAGAATAAAGTCCAAAAACTCAAGCAATAGCAGTTGACAAGCAGCGGTGAAAACTCTCATATCAGTGTTTGGTCTCACAACTCACCGACTTTTTGGCTAATTTTCCTTGATGAAATCACTTATTGAAATTAGTTAACTATCCTGATATATTTTCCTGTACAATATCCTAATCCTAACTGATTATGGATTTAATCACAAAATTGCTATTTCTTTCCTAATTTGGTTAGTTAGACTGCCTAGCTTTGAGATTTTTAAATTAATTCCTTAAATCCCTAATCCTAAAACCTAAAAAATGAAAAGAAAGAAAAACACCAGTATCAATCTTCATCCTCTGTATCCTGTAAGTCCTCATCATGCTGCTCCACCTCCCCCTTAATGAATAGGCCTGTCCCCAGGCCACTGCAAGAATATTCAGAACTCTTCAAGCAGCATGTCTGGATATGGGTCTTGAAGCCACCTGTGGATTCTTGATTCTCATGGGATCATATTCTCTGATCCTCTTTACAATGCCTTCTCCTCGTGAGCTAAAGCCACGGGAAAGACCAGCAATTTAATCCTAGGCATCTAAAAAGTCAAATAACAACAATTAGTTATTAAAAATACATTTATTTTAATGATGTCTTATTGCAAACACCAATTCATGAAGAACATGGAAGCCTATCATTAACCAATTTGCATGCATAATTCAAAATGCTTTCAAAAGAATTAATCTATTGCACTTGGTAATGGCTTCCTAAAAACAAACATACCCATTTGTTTTGCAAGCACTCAATTAATCCATGGAAAGTGCAAGTTCAAAATTTTTGAAAGAAACGGAGCATAACACTTTCAAATTCAATAACTCACAAAACAAAGAGCATTCCAATCAAACAAATAGTTCTTCATGTTCCACACTGCCAAAATCACATTCAAGATAGCAATAATCAACAATATTCACAATCCTAAGGTTGCTATCCTAAAGTGTAAATCATAAAAACAGAGTAGATGAAGATTTCAATTGGTAAAAATTAAAGAAAACATACATGAAACATGAAAGTTTCAAAATTAATGGAGGTTTGTGAGTGGAAAAAGCGAAAAGAAGAGCTTAGGAAGTAGAAAAACAGTACATGAGAAAACATAAGATTTTTAAAATTTCGTACTGCTGCGCTTCACCTACGCTCAGCGCAGAAAACAGTGACTAAAATTGCAATTCTACGCTTCTCCTGCGCTCAGCGCAAGTGAAGCGCAAAAAACAGAATGATATTTTGCAATTTTCAGTCACGTTTTCTGCTACTTCCTATTGTTTAAGAATTTTATTTTCCACAAACTTATTCCAATCAATTTTGAAAATTTCCTAAATCCTAAAAAAAATGAAAAATCCTAACTAACAAACAAAAACAAAATAAAACTGAAAACAATTAAAAACTTAAAAATCTCCGGGTTGCCTCCCAGGAAGCGCTTGTTTAACGTCTTCTAACTCGACGCCTGTTGTCTCAAGGTGGTTGAAACTTAAATCTTTTGGTGAGCTTGTGTGCTGCACCCTTCCTTTCTTTAGCCAATAAACCTCCCCATAATCGTGCCTTGGAACAATCTGTAGTGTGAAATGTCTTTAACCATTTGGGCTTCTTTCTAGAATTAGACCATGCTTCTTACTCCCTTGGTTCGACTTTTCTTTTCTTTATTATCTTGCTCTAATGTGCATGAGTCTTCTTCTCCTGAAGCTTGGATGATTCACAGTTGATTGTTCTCAATTTCTTTGCTTCACAGGGGCCTTTGATTTGAAACACATCTGACCACTTTGTCTTCAACCTGGCTCTAGGCTCTGAATTTGATTCTAGCTTGACTTTTCTTCTCTTTGCCCTGTTCTGGTCAGTGTGATTGCATGCCTTTCTTTTGTGAGGTCTGGAAGGTTTAACACTTGCACCATGCCATTCTTGATCTTCCTTTGGAGGGCTGGTTGGATAAGGCAAGGTCTTTGGTCTTGGTACCACTTCCCTTCCTTTCTTGGGCGTTGACTCACTGTCTCCCTGTTCACCCTTTTTCTCATTTTCTTGATCATGTACAATCTTTTTTGTTTCATCGTCTCATTTTCTTCACAAGCCTTCTGAAACCGTACTAATTCTTGCAACATTTTTTCAATAAGATTGTCCCCATCTGAATGCCTTGGTTGAACTGAAGAGTAGCTTTGCTGCTATTGGGAAGAAGGTTGCACATGGAATGAAACATTATCTTGGTGCCACCTACAATCTTGATTCTGGCTATTTCTCCATCCTTGTGAATTGCTTGCAAAGTTGTTGCTGTTGGAGAAGTTGCCTGGTCTTTCTTGGTTACCCATGTAAGTAACTTGCTCTTCTTGAGTGCATGGGTAAGAGCAGTAACCATTAAGATGGTTACCTCTGCAAAAATCACAAATTAATTGTGGTGACTGGCCAAGATAAGAGTGAACTGGCTGCGGTGGCTGAGAAAGTTTAGCTCTCTTCTTTTTGAGTGCTTCTATTTGCTGCATTATAATCTTACGTCGCCGCATCTTATTTTTATTTTTTTCAGAAACAAATAAATAAAATTTAATGGTAGTGACGGCCTGACCGTCGCTACAGTCACTTCCTTAGCGACGGTTAGACCGTCTCTAAGTATTAATTGCATTAAACAGTACATTTAATGCTGTAGCGACACCATAGCGACGGTCAGGCCGTCACTAATAGCGACGAATTATGGCCGTCTCTACCAGGTCGTCGCAAATTTGCGTTTTTCTTGTAGTGTAAAGTGGGGGTTTACTCAATATTATTTTAATACTTCTATAAGTATATCACTTTTAAACTGGTTTTCATGTTTTCATATTTTTCTTTTATATAGTTTTATATTTATATTAATAAATATAAGTTCCATTAAAAATATTTATTATTTTATAATTTTATCACTTTTACAGTCTCTTTATCGAAAATCGAACCAATTCAATCCAATTCAATTTAAAATAAATCATATTTAAAAAATAATCAAAACTGATCAGATGATAAAATGATAAAACCACAACAATTTGATTTGAATTATTTTTAATTTTAAAACTTATCTAAACCCAACCGTGAAAACCCTAGTCATATCAATATCTTGCTCGATTTTGTCTCTATCAATTATCCTCCCTTGTTTTTTACTTTATCATATTATTCTATTTTTTGTGTAGAAATACTTTTTTAATAGATCCAATTATAATCCAATTAAAAATGAACAAGAAATGAAATGACGTTATCATTTGAGTCATTAAGATATTGATATTGTTTTTGGTAACAAATAAGGAAATAAGCAATACAAGGGAAAAGAAAAAAGATCAACCTAATCTACTCCTAGGGACATAATCTCCCCTAGGATCAGCTGAGAGTAAGTCATCAAGACCCTCTCCTGAATCTAAAAATACAACAGAAGAGGGATTTAGAAAGAGCTCCCCTTTTTGCTAAAGCATCAGCACATCTATTCACTTCCCTATGAATATGATTAATTTCTAAGGACCAATCTCTCCCAAGCATTAACTTGATATTGTGAATGAGTCCAGCATGTGGATGAAATCTATATAAGTTCCTTTTAATAAGAGATATGGCAAGAGAAGAATCAGACCAATATTTAACCTATCTAAAACCTTCTTCCCAAGCTAGATTTAGACCAATCAAAATAGCTTGTAATTCAGCATGAATAATGCTTGTAATAGACACAGACCCAAAGAATCCCTTAACCAATTGCCATTACTGTCACGGATTAGGCCTCCAAATCCAGAAAGCCCCAAGTCAGCAAAGTAACTACCATCAACATTCAGGGCCAC
This sequence comes from Sesbania bispinosa, assembly GCA_026901365.1. NCBI lineage: Eukaryota > Viridiplantae > Streptophyta > Magnoliopsida > Fabales > Fabaceae > Sesbania > Sesbania bispinosa. Next base: position 580,773 of record QLOH01000247.1, read on the forward strand.
AGTACCAGCTTCAGGAGCTTGCCACTGAATCCATAAAATATTTTTCCTGGTTGATGACTGAATAGGATTGAAAACTTTTTGGAAAGTCTTTGTCAAGCCTTCCATTTTCCAGCCAAGTTGAATTAAAGATGTAGAGTGACCAATGAAAGCTCTCTTATTTCTTGCCAGCCATATTTCCCATATTCCTGCCAGGAATTTTGAACCTAATGTCTTACAAGACCAATGCAGCCAGTCATAAGAGTCTGTAAGAGTCAGAAACTCTTCATAATTAGTGTAACCAAGTTGATCCCAAAGAATGTATGTGTCGCGACCGGGGCCACGACGGGGTCGGCGAGCCCGTGAGAAAAATAATGAAAAATGATTGAATTTTTGGGGAGTCGCCACCAATTTATTTGGGTTGGGAAAATTGGAAAACCCAAAAATAATTTTAAATTAAAAACTGGTCTGCGAACAAGAGATCCGAATTCGGGAGTCGATTATGCGTAGGGAAGGTATTAGCACCCTACAACATCCGTTAAAAACGGTTACCTTTAATTAATTGTGCAAAATTCATTAACTTTTAAAATGTTTATTTTACCCTCTAAAAGACAAAAAAAGAAAAAAAAACAAAATTTATTTAAATTAAAGAATGATGAGAAAAAATTAATTTGAAATCAATGGGACAAAAATGTTGAAAATTTTATTTTGGCTCGACGAGAAACCCCGCTCCTACGTATCTCCAGGTGCAATGGAGAAATCAAAGCCACGTAGTTCTAAAATATGTTTAAAAAGATTGGTTTTAGTTTTGAAAAGAAAATGATTTTTAATTTTTGAAAATGATGAAATTGATTTTGGAAGTGTTTTTAATTCAAAGAAAAAGGAATTTATTTTTTAGCAGAGTTGATGCTAGCAAATTGCTATACAACGAACCCTTGAAATTGTTTAGACGACATTATTGATAGAAATGCTATTCAATAAACGTCATTTATTTTGAGAAGAAAACATTTTTTAGAAAAGATTTGAAATTTCACATAATTGAGTTAGCAAATGGCTATATTCAATATTTTCCTCTTTTACGTTATTGATAGAAATGCTATTCAATTAACGTAATTTTCGAAAAGAATTACTTTTTGAAAAGAAATCTGAAATTTCACGCATTATTGAGCTAGTAAATGACTATACTCAATATTTTCTTTTTCACGTTATTGATAGAAATGCTATTCAATTAACGTAATTTTGAGAAAATTATTTTTAGAAGAGATTTGAGATTAAGCGCATTATTGAGCTAGTAAATGACTATACTTAATATTTCCTTTTCTCTTAAAAATATACGTTAAAGGATAGAAATGCTATTCCATCAACGTAATCGATTTGATAAACCAATTTTAAAATTTTTTTTTATTTATAAACGGGCAAATTATTGAACTAGTAAATGACTATGCTCAACTATTTTTTATTTGAATGACGTTAAAAGATAGAAATGCTATTCTATTAACGTCAAAGATAAAAGGGAATAAATTGAATCAATTAATATTTACATGAACACAAAATTAAAATTACAAATAATCAATTATTTACGGAGAAAGAAATGAACAAATATTTACATCCACAAATGTTAAATAAATAATTCTAAACACTTAAAGGAAATACAAGATGGTGGATCTAAAAGAATTTACAAAAAAGAGAGATTATTAGTAATAAATGAAACAAAATAAATAATACATATTAAGATAATAACAAATAGTAGAATTGAACAACATTACCAAATCAGATCAAAAGAGGAGAAAAATGAGTTGGGCCTCAGCACATCATCACTGGCCCACACAACAACAAAATAATACAGAAAACATGTAAAACAATTATCCTAATTATTATTTATTCACTTATTATTAACTTTACTATTCATTGTATATTTCTTTTCCCTTTTTTTTTTCAAAAAAGGGGATGGGCTGGGTGTGTAAGCAGCCCAAAACTTCAAAACCTCAACCTAAAAGAAATAGCAAATAAAAAAGAAAAAGAGAAAAAAAAAGGGGAAAGTGGGACGGTTTGAAGGGGGGTCTCTAGAAGACCTCTCACCCCCACACTATTCTCTATTCTCTCATCCCTCTCATTTCACTCTCTTAGGTTTAGGTTTTCTGTGTGAGAAAAAAAAAGAAAGAGGGAGAGGCAAGGAGAAGGGGCGGTGGTTCACGGCCGTGAGGGACGGCAAGGAGCAGCAGCAGCCGCCTCCGCCCATGGTGGTGGTGTCGCGGCGGCGAACGGAGGGCCGCAACAGAAAGACGCGGGCAGCGGCGGAGCCACGAAGGCCGCGACTGCTTGGAGAGAGACGCCGCCTCGCGACGTGTGGCCGTAGAGGTCGTGCGACAGCCGCGTACGAGGGAGGGATGGTGCGCGCAACGGCGCACCCACATGGCTGAGGACGGTGCTCTGTTCGCCGGCGAGGTGGTGGTGTCGCGCGATGGGCATGGCTGCAGGTGAGGACGCGCGGCGGCGACCTGGGGGTTTGAACAGCGGCGGAAGAAGGAGGGACGACCGTCGCGTCGTTCGCAGATGGTGGCGTGGCAGCGGCCGATTTGGCCGCGAACATGGTGGTCGTCGTTGCTTTCGCGGCTGGGAAACGCTCGGGAGGCGCAACTGGGCATCACTGTGGCCGGGCGGTTCTGCAGCGGTGCAGTGAAGGAGCGGCGGGGGTTGGTGCAGACGGTGGTTGTTTGCGGCCGCGGCCGCGGTGGGGGTGGGGGTGGTTTGCTTTCTTCTCCTCTCTTTTATTTCTCCTATGTGTATTTTGACTGTTTATGGCCTGGTTATGGTAGAGAGGGCCGCTGTTTGGATTTTTCTGCTTATTTCCCTTTTCTTTTGTAGCTGTAAAAATGGGACTGTGTAATTTTAATAGAGACTTTATGTTGCTGAATGATTTTTGGTACTGCTTAGGGGTATGTTATTGTACACACAGAACAATTACAAGTTGATATTTGAGTGAAAGTTAGAAGAGAATATACCAAATTGTAGCCTATATATGTGTGTAGGAATTCTCGATTAAGCCTTGATTCTCCTTCATGAGTTTGCTACTTCAAGCTTTCCTGCTGGCTTTGAATGTTCATCTGCAAGCTTCTTTGTTTGTAATTTTCTGTCACATATTCTTCGGTTCCCCTTTTCAAAGTCTCTGTTTTTCTTTCAAAAGGACTCCGAACTCAGACATTGAGCTCTCAGTTTCTTTTTGTATTCTCTGTCTCTCCCCCTTTTAAAAAAAAACCCTCCCCATTTTATAGCCAGAATTCACAAATTTTAAGTGCAATTTGCACTGCAAAAATCAATTTTGCCCACTGTGTTCAGACTTCTCCATACTTCCACCGCCCAAAACACCAGGTGCTCTGCCACTTTCGCTGCCCAGGACAGGGCAAGTTGCACAACTTGCAACTTGCAACTTGCTCTCCATTTTTCTTTTTTTAATCAATTTAAAATGGGCTATGTTTGCCCAAAAGGTTTTTTTCTTCTCTTTTTGCTGGCAATAGGGCTGAGTTAGCCAAACTAGCCCAAGTGGAAATTTGAAAGAATATGAAAAGCACATCTTTTTTGGTAAAATGGTTTAATTAACCAATTAATTAATAGTTAATTAATCAACTAATTAATTAACCCAACTTAAATTTTTATTTTAACTCTTTTCTTTTTTTTGTTTTTTTTTAATTTGAACTAAAAAAATTTAATGGGCCCAAAAATGACCCAATAGATAAAAAATAACTCTGAAAAATTCTCCTCTCTTTTTTCAAGGGTGAAGCAAACGGGCCCAAATGGGGCCAATTAAAAGACTTTTTTTCTTTTTTGGACTTAATAGATTTTTTTTATCAAAATGTCTAATCAATCTGTTAATCAATTAACCATCGATAATTAATTAACTAACGGATTAATTGATCCATTTCGTTTTTCTTTAATTTTGGGTATTTTTTTGGATTTTTTAGAAGAAATAGATAAATACTACAAATATATACATAAGAAAAAGTAAATGAAGTTCCCGGATAAAATTGGATGCTGACAGCAGCCCCCTTTGCTTGTTCTTTCAACTGAAAGAATAAGCAAAAATAAAGAAGCAACCAATTTTGTTTCAGACAAAACATGATCTAGGAAAAAGGGAAAAGACCTGGAAAATCATCAGGTCAAATTGATAAATCTCCTGGAAAACCATCAGGAGGAAAAGGAAAAGACCTGGAAAACCATCAGGTCAAACTAATAAAAACTCCTGGAAAACCATCAGGAGGAAAAGGAAAAGACTTGGAAAATCATCAGGTCAGATTGATAAAACTCCTGGAAAACCATCAGGTCGAACTGATAAACTCCTGGAAAACCATCAGGAGGAAAGGGAAAAGACCTGGAAAACCATCAGGTCAAACTGATAAACTCCTGGAAAACCATCAGGAGGAAAGGGAAAAGACCTGGCAAAACCATCAGGTCAAACTGACAAACTCCTGGAAAACCATCAGGAGGAAAAGGAAAAGACCTGGAAAACCATCAGGAGGAAAAGGAAAAGACCTGGAAAACCATCAGGTCAAACTGATAAACTCCTGGAAAACCATCAGGAGGAAAGGGAAAAGACCTGGAAAACCATCAGGTCAAACTGATAAAACTCCTGGAAAACCATCAGGAGGAAAAGGAAAAGACCTGGAAAACCATCAGGTCAAACTTATAAACTCCTGGAAAACCATCAGGAGGAAAGGGAAGAGACCTGAAAAACCATCAGGTCAAACTGATAAGACTCCTGGAAAACCATCAGGAGGAAAGGGAAAAGACCTGGAAAACCATTAGGTCAAACTGATAAAACTCCTGGAAAACCATCAGGAGAAAAGGGAAAAGACCTGGAAAACCGTCAGGTCAAACTGATAAGCTCTTGGAAAACCATCAGGAGGAAAGGAAAATACCTGGAAGATCACAGGTACTTTGATGAAAATAGAAGACACTAGATGTCACAATGTCTAGCGGGCTTCACAATACCCTAAAGAAAAGAACTAGGCGTCACAAAACCTAGAATGAAAACATGGGCATCACACTACCTAAAAATGATAAATCGGCAACTCAACATCTAGAACAAAGGTTAGGACAATGCCCAACAGTCGGTGCAAAATGCTTGCAAAAAATGAAGTTGGAAATTTTGACAACAATCTGGATTTCAAAACTTGATTCTTCCATAGAAACTTGGCATGAATTTCAAATCAAATATGAAAAATTCCAGGAGAAACAACATTCCCAAAAATGATATGAATTTTCTTTTCACCATTAAGTCAAAACACTCATTCAATTGTTTATGGACAAAGGGTGGTATTATGGTGTAAGGGAAAAGCAAAGAATCTTTTCAAGGTTTTTGAGATCAAAGGGGAGGAGTATGGGAAGGGCAGATAATTTTCCATTGTGATATGGAAGTATAAGTGAAGTATGGATCTAGCCCCCAAGTTAGGCATGAAAGCATGATTTCTCAAGGAGATGGAAACTTGCACAATTCTGGCGAGGAGGAATAATGAGCCCCCAATTTAAGGTTCAAACACCCATGACAGTCAAATACTCCCGATGCGATGAGCCCCCAGATTTTAGCTTTAAGACATCTATGGCACTCAAATCCTTTCGATGATTCTTGCTTCAAATGCTCAGTGAATAGAATTAACATTTGCTTCCATTGCCAGTGCGCTTTTCCTTCATCTTTTGTATTTTTTCTTTTTTCTTTCTTTTTCTTTTTTTTAGGAGCCAAATTTATAAGCAAATGCGGCTTAATCAGGCCGCTTTGTCTCAAAATTAAAGATTAAGAAAATAAAAAGCAATCAATCTTTGATCAGGATGGACTTTATTGGGCTTGTAACGTGGCCAAGGGTTAAATGGTTTTGAAAGAAAAGGATATTAAGGCCCAAAATGAGTGTTTAAGGGTTTATTAGGACAAAGGATCCGCTGCACGGTGATGCATTTTGAAGCAGGTAATTCAATCAAAGTGATGTTCTCAACATTCTCTATTTTCACATCTTCAAGATTTCAATTTTTCATTTCTTTCTTTCATTTCTTAATCACTTTCATCTTTCCTTTTTCATTTTCATTCTTTTCATATCTTCAACTCTTCTTTTCTTTTGAATGACTAACTTGTGAAAATGGAATACGACTTGTATAAGTGATTTCGCGAACAATTCAAGAGATTTATACAAACACATCGTGACAGCCTCCGGTGTGGAGGTGATCCTTGTCGAGGGTTGATTGAAGAAAAATTCTTTTTAGGCTCAAAGTGGGTAGCAAGGGATATTATTCAACCGTTGGATAAAGAAACAAGGCCAAACTTCATTTCAAATCTTGATTGCTTACTTTCAAAAAGTTTAATTTAGAGACAAAGTTTCATGAAAGATGCATTCACTCATTTTTCACTCCTTTTTTTTTCTTTTTTATTTTTTCTTTGTTTTTTTTTATTTTTCATTTTTCTTTCTTTCTTTTTCTCTTTTTTTTTGAAGGAAAGTGTCACTTATTAGACAGTGAGACAAGTTGAGTTCTTCGTGTAAGCAAGATGTAGCCAAAATAGCATGGTCAAACTTTCTTTCGTTCTTCTTATCCCCTTATCGAACCATCATCTTCATGAAAGGATCTTCAAAAAAAGATTTGTATTCACAATGATACTTGAAAGGGCTTGATTAAGGGAAAGATCCATCAAATGAGGTTATGAGGTAAGTGAATTTGACAAGTGGGTACAACAGGCTCACAGTGACATTGAGAAGTGTGATGTCATAATTAATTGGACACTGGTCGGTTATTGAGAATTGGTGGAAGGTCAAGAAGCAAGTGTTGTGACAAAATGGTGAAAAATTAAACATTGCAAACAAATGAACTTGGGGAATGTTAATTCAAAACCTGAATCTTTCCACTTTGCTTTGTCATTTCCATTTTTTCAATTTTAAAAGATGCACAAGAGGATGCATGGAATCCAAGCTGAGGAGAAACGAGATATGAAAATCACGAATGGAAATCTTTTTTTTTTATTTTTTTAATGCAAAAGAAAGAGAAGAGATGGTTAAAATGTTGTACAAAGAAAAACAAGAAGTGAAAATCACAAATGGAAATATTTTTTTTCATTTTTTTAATGCAAAAGAATGAGAAAGGATGGTTAAAATTTGTACAAAGAAAAGTGGGGACAAAATATTTAAAGAATGAGGAGATGAATGCTCTTATTGTTCCTAAAAGGCGGGTCCTAGGCTTTGATAATTTCAAGGTCAGACAAACCCCTAATTAGGTTGGAAGCTATAGTCAACTACCAGTGCACAGATTTAGGGACAAATCTAGACCTCTAGAAATCATGGTTCCCAGATTGCTCTCATCACATTGACAAGGATCCAGCTCGTGAATCAGTCATACGTAGGGATAATCCCTCTCAATATAACAAATCCAGGATACCGGTAACAATCTGAGTAGTGAGTCAACTAATGTTACGTGGGCATCAAGCCCCTCAAAACATTTGTTGAAACACCTCCTATGTCTTAGCTTGCACGAGCTCGGGTATAGAGCCAAAATTGTGCGAGGAGACTGACAGTGAAGTGCCTGCTTAGAGCATAGAAACCTACAAAACTACCCCACCTGCAAGAGAGACAGGTAACAAATATGTACAAAAAATAATAGTCCTCTAACCTAAGGTTGAAGCAAAATATTTACAACAGTAAATAATATGTACAATGGAATTCACAAAGAAATATGAAAAACAAGAAAAGGTATTTACAATAAGATATATACAACAAAGGGAAAGAGGGTACAATGAACATAAAAAGTTAATAATTTTGCACAATTAATTACTAGGCTTGACTCTCGAACTCCCCAGTGGAGTCGCCAGCTGTCGCGACCGGGGCCACGACGGGGTCGGCGAGCCCGTGAGAAAAATAATGAAAAATGATTGAATTTTTGGGGAGTCGCCACCAATTTATTTGGGTTGGGAAAATAGGAAAACCCAAAAATAATTTAAAATTAAAAACTGGTCTGCGAACAAGAGATCCGAATTCGGGAGTCGATTATACTTAGGGAAGGTATTAGCACCCTACAACATCCGTTAAAAACGGTTACCTTTAATTAATTGTGCAAAATTCATTAACTTTTAAAATATTTATTTTACCCTCTAAAAGACAAAAAAAGAAAAAAAAATTTATTTAAATTAAAGAATGATGAGAAAAAATTAATTTGAAATCAATGGGACAAAAATGTTGAAAATTTTATTTTGGCTCGACGAGAAACCCCGCTCCTACGTATCTCCAGGTGCAATGGAGAAATCAAAGCCACGTAGTTCTAAAATATGTTTAAAAAGATTGGATTTAGTTTTGAAAAGAAAATGATTTTTAATTTTTGAAAATGATGAAATTGATTTTGGAAGTGTTTTTAATTCAAAGAAAAAGGAATTTATTTTTTAGCAGAGTTGATGCTAGCAAATTGCTATACAACGAACCCTTGAAATTGTTTAGACGACATTATTGATAGAAATGCTATTCAATAAACGTCATTTATTTTGAGAAGAAAACATTTTTTAGAAAAGATTTGAAATTTCACATAATTGAGTTAGCAAATGGCTATATTCAATATTTTCCTCTTTTACGTTATTGATAGAAATGCTATTCAATTAACGTAATTTTTGAAAAGAATTACTTTTTGAAAAGGAATCTGAAATTTCACGCATTATTGAGCTAGTAAATGACTATACTCAATATTTTCTTTTTCACGTTATTGATAGAAATGCTATTCAATTAACGTAATTTTGAGAAAATTATTTTTAGAAGAGATTTGAGATTAAGCGCATTATTGAGCTAGTAAATGACTATACTTAATATTTCCTTTTCTCTTAAAAATATACGTTAAAGGATAGAAATATTATTCCATCAACGTAATCGATTTGATAAACCAATTTAATTTTTTTTTATTTATAAACGGACAAATTATTGAGCTAGTAAATGACTATGCTCAACTATTTTTTATTTGAATGACGTTAAAAGATAGAAATGTTATTCTATTAACGTCAAAGATAAAAGGGAATAAATTGAATCAATTAATATTTACATGAACACAAAATTAAAATTACAAATAATCAATTATTTACGGAGAAAGAAATGAACAAATATTTACATCCACAAATGTTAAATAAATAATTCTAAACACTTAAAGGAAATACAAGATGGTGGATCTAAAAGAATTTACAAAAAAGAGATTATTAATAATAAATGAAACAAAATAAATAATACATATTAAGATAATAACAAATAATAGAATTGAACAACATTACCAAATCAGATCAAAAGAGGAGAAAAATGAGTTGGGCCTCAGCACATCATCACTGGCCCACACAACAACAAAATAATACAGAAAACATGTAAAACAATTATCCTAATTATTATTTATTCACTTATTATTAACTTTACTATTCATTGTATATTTCTTTTCCCTTTTTTTTTCAAAAAAGGGGATGGGCTGGGTGTGTAAGCAGCCCAAAACTTCAAAACCTCAACCTAAAAGAAATAGCAAATATAAAAGAAAAAGAGAAAAAAAAAGGGGAAAGTGGGACGGTTTGAAGGGGGGTCTCTAGAAGACCTCTCACCCCCACTCTATTCTCTATTCTCTCATCCCTCTCATTTCACTCTCTTAGGTTTAGGTTTTCTGTGTGAGAAAAAAAAGAAAGGGGGAGAGGCAAGGAGAAGGGGCGGTGGTTCACGGCCGTGAGGGACGACAAGGAGCAGCAGCAGCCGCCTCCGCCCATGGTGGTGGTGTCGCGGTGGCGAATGGAGGGCCGCAACCGAAAGACGCGGGCAGCGGCAGAGCCACGAAGGTCGCGACTGCTTGGAGAGAGACGCCGCCTCGCGGCGTGTGGCCGCAGCGGCCGTGCGACAGCCGCGTACGAGGGAGGGATGGGTCGCGCAACGGCGCACCCACATGGCTGAGGACGGTGCTCTGTTCGTCGGCGAGGTGGTGGTGTCGCGCGATGGGCATGGCTGCAGGTGAGGACGCGCGGCGGCGACCTGGGGGTTTGAACAGCGGCCATTCTGGAGCGGCGGAAGAAGGAGGGACGACCGTCGCGTCGTTCGCAGATGGTGGCGTGGCAGCGGCCGATCTGGCCGCGAACATGGTGGTCGTCGTTGCTTTCGCGGCTGGGAAACGCTCGGGAGGCGCAACTGGAAATCACTGTGGCCGGGCGGTTCTGCAGCGGTGCAGTGAAGGAGCGGCGGGGGTTGGTGCAGACGGTGGTTGTTTGCGGTCGCGGCCGCGGTGGGGGTGGGGGTGGTTTGCTTTCTTCTCCTCTCTTTTATTTCTCCTATGTGTATTTTCACTGTTTATGGCCTGGTTATGGTAGAGAGGGCTGCTGTTTGGATTTTTCTGCTTGTTTCCCTTTTCTTTTGTAGCTGTAAAAATGGGACTGTGTAATTTTAATAGAGACTTTATGTTGCTGAATGATTTTTGGTACTGCTTAGGGGTATGTTATTGTACACACAGAACAATTACAAGTTGATATTTGAGTGAAAGTTAGAAGAGAATATACCAAATTGTAGCCTATATATGTGTGTAGGAATTCTCGATTAAGCCTTGATTCTCCTTCATGAGTTTGCTACTTCAAGCTTTCCTGCTGGCTTTGAATGTTCATCTGCAAGCTTCTTTGTTTGCAATTTTCTGTCACATATTCTTCGGTTCCCCCCTTTCAAAGTCTCTGTTTTTCTTTCAAAAGGACTCCGATCTCAGACATTGAGCTCTCAGTTTCTTTTTGTATTCTCTGTCTCTCCCCTTTTTAAAAAAAAACCCCTCCCCATTTTATAGCCAGAATTCGCAAATTTTAAGTTCAATTTGCACTGCAAAAATCAATTTTGCCCACTGTGTTCAGACTTCTCCATACTTCCACCGCCCAAAACACCAGGTGCTCTGCCACTTTCGCTGCCCAGGACAGGGCAAGTTGCACAACTTGCAACTTGCAACTTGCTCTCTATTTTTCTTTTTTTAATCAATTTAAAATGGGCTATGTTAGCCCAAAAGGTTTTTTTCTTCTCTTTTTGCTGGCAATAGGGCTGAGTTAGCCTAATCACCCTTTTATAACAGAATCCAAGCTCACAAGTAATGGGCCAAACTAGCCCAAGTGGAAATTTGAAAGAATATGAAAAACACATCTTTTTTGGTAAAATGGTTTAATTAACCAATTAATTAATAATTAATTAATCAACTAATTAATTAACCCAACTTAAATTTTTATTTTAACTCTTTTCTTTTTTTTGTTTTTTTTTAATTTGAACTAAAAAAATTAATGGCCCCAAAATGACCCAATAGATAAAAAAATAACTCTGATAAATTCTCCTCTCTTTTTTCAAGGGTGAAGCAAACGGGCCCAAATGGGGCCAATTAAAAGACTTTTTTTCTTTTTTGGACTTAATAGATTTTTTTTATCAAAACGTCTAATCAATCTGTTAATCAATTAACCATCGATAATTAATTAACTAACGGATTAATTGATCCATTTCGATTTTCTTTAATTTTGGGTATTTTTTTGGATTTTTTAGAAGAAATAGATAAATACTACAAATATATACATAAGAAAAAGTAAATGAAGTTCCCGGACAAAATTGGGTGCTGACAGTATGCTAAAGGACAGGATCTGAGACAATGCAAAACATCTTCATTCTCCTGATGACAAATAATGTAGAGGGGAGAAGCAGTAATTTCTCTATGATTGAGAAGATCCTTAGTAGGTAATTTATCATTTGCTGCAAGCCAAATTAAGAATCTAACAGATTCACTGCATTATAATTTCCATATCCATGACCAGCTTTTAATCACAGTGAATTGAAACTGATTATTCCAAAGCCACTTATATCCATCCTTCATTGTATATGATCCATTGTTAGAAATACACCATGATATCACATCTGGAATTCCAGGTGAGAAGGCAGGTTTGATATTAATGAACTTCTGCTGAAGTTGGTCAGGAAGAGTTATCCACAGCATCTGCAAATTCCAATTAGTCCCATTCCAAATATCCCTTATCTTAAGGGAAGTATCATGAATATTGATGAACTCCACTTCCCTACATAATGGACCCGAGGGTAACCAAGGATCAAAGAAGAAATTGGAATCTCCATCTCCAAACCTTGTAATGTAACCATCCTTTAGGATACTAGCTAATTTATGAATTGATCTCCAAATAAAAGAGGCACCTCTAGTCTAATTAAAGACTTGATAACCCCCACCATACTTAGCACAAAGAATCTTGACCCATAGTTTAGAATCATCCTTCTGCAGAATACTCCAAGAAAGTTTCCCCAATAAAGATGTGTTTTGCATCCTAGCTCTTCTTATCCCTAAGCCTCCAAATTTATTTGGACTGGAAATTGTATCCCATTTGACCAAATTCACACCAGTAGAGCAAAATCTTTAGCAGTTTTGTCCAAGGCATTGCAAATACTCTCAGGGAGCCAATGTATTTGCATAGTATAGGTTGGAATGGAATTGAGGATAGAGTTGACCAAAGTTAACCTCCTTGCTTTGTTGAGCAATTTTCCCTTCCATGATGCCAATCTGAGATTTACTTTATCCAGTATGTGTTGAAAATCAGCCCTAGCTGGTCTAGAAGTAAATATCTTGAAGCCTAAATACTTCTCCAAAGAACCAGTGAGTCTGATTCTAGTAATATGAGACAAATTTTGTTGCCTTCTCATAGGGGTAGCAGGAGAGCAAAAAGCTCTAGACTTATCAATATTCACCTTAAAACCAAAAACACTACAGAAATCCTGAACAATTTGAGACAATATTGTTACCTGTGCAGGCTTAGCTTTTGTACAAAGTAAAACATCATCAACAAAAAATAGGTGAGAAATACCAGGGCTATGAGGAGAGATCTTTATAGGGATTAATGAATTGTTACAAACAACATTAGAAATCATTTCCCCTAGCTTTTCCATACACAAAACAAACAAATAGGGAGAAAGAGGATCACCATGTCTTAAACCTCTCTTTGGAGTAAAAGAAAGGCATTTCTTACCATTTCAAAGAAGGGAAATAGAAGTAGAAGAAATACCACTCATTATTAAAGAAATAATACTACTAGGAAATTGATACTCATACAATACTTTTTTCAAAAAACCCCAATCTCAAGATCTAATTTGAAAATAATATCACCTTTTTTCCTTTTAGATCTCTTCATATAATGAACCAATTCTTGAAGAATGATAGCATTATCTGAAGTGCTCTTCCCAGGAATAAAGCTAGCCTGTAAGGGGCTAACTATTTCCTGCAAAATAGGCTTAAGTCTATTGACCAAAACTTTAGAAGTTAGTTTATAAAGACAATTATATAAACTGATAGGTATAAACTCCTTGAAGGAATTGGCTCTATCAGTTTTTGGAATGAGAACAATTAAAGTTTGAGCAGCTGCATGAAGGATTTGACCAGAGTTGAAAGCATCTCTGACAAATTTCCACACATCATCACCTATTCTATCCCAATAAAGTTTAAAAAATATGGCTTGAAATCCATCTGGCCCTGGGCTTTATAGGATTTCATTGAATTTAAAGCCTTAAAAACTTCCTCCTTGGTTATAGGAGCCATGAGACAATCTTTATCTGCTTGGGAAAGTTTGGATGGATTAGGTGATGACATGTATTCCCCATCAGCAGAAGTATTACAGAATAAATCTTTAAAAAAGGATACTGCTTCCATTTGAAGAACCTCCTCATCAGTGCATCGGTCCTCATTTGGTAGGAACAAACCATTGATCTTATTTGTGGCTCTTCTTATCACGGTCTAAGCATGAAAGAATGCAGTATTTTTGTTTCCAAACTTCACCTAGTTCTCTCTTGATTTTTGATACCAAAGTACCTCTTCTTGGAACAACACAGAATTATATTCTTGCAATTGGAGCAGATTGCTTGAAGTACCTTCTTGAAAACTTCTCTTAATTCCCTTCAGTCTTTTTTTCAAAAACTTTTCCTTGTGAAAATAGACCCAAAAACCTCCTTATTAAACTTGATTGAAGCTTCTTTAACATCTTCCAAGCATTGTATAATATTATGTTCTGAGATGCTCCATTTTGAGTTTACTAAAGAGCTATAGAGAGGATATGTTGACCATGAAGCTTGAAATCTGAAAGGTCTCTCTCCCTGACTAGATGATTTACGACCACATCCGAGGAGAATTGGATGATGATCAGAGTGCAGTCTGCTCAAATTTTCAATTAAACCATTAGGAAATGCAAATCTCCAGCTTGGATCACTAAGGCCTCTGTCCAACCTTTTATGAACCCACTGTCCCCCTCTACAATTTTTACTCCATGTAAATTTTGAGCCAAAGCTACCCAAATCCATGAGATTGCAGGCATCCAACTGAGTTGCAAAATTTAGTGCCCTGGTTGATGAAAAACTTCCACCTCTTTGTTCATTGGAGAGCAGAATATCATTAAAATCACCTAGCAATAGCCAAGGTATGGAGATAGTGCCTCTCATGTTGTGTAAGTGATCTCACATAGATGTTCTATTAGAAAGTACTAGACTTGCATATACAATAGACAAGGTCCAACTAGAGTTATCTTGTGAGATATCAATTGTGATGACTTGTGAATGAGAATCAATTATAGTAAAATTATAGCTTGAACCCTGTTTACTTATGATCCAAATACCCCCATATGGCCATTAGCTTCTGAGATGGCAATTGGAACATAACCAAGACTGTTCTTAGAAAGAATGTCTACATTTAGAATTGTTTTGATTCCATGTAGATTAGGCTGAGGGATTGAAAAATTCTTGGTCCCAATATCTGATTGCTTGATTGGTTTTATCAATTGCAGTTGAGAACTGTCACCAGATGGAGATGCATCTTGACAGGGAGGATCTATTCTATGCCTCTTGTTCCTTGCATTATATGGGGAAGAATTAGCTAGAGCCTTGCTTTGAAAATCTATTTGATCACTGATCTTTGGTGCTTGAACAATCTGTTTAGCCATAGAAGGTGGTTGAGCAAGTGGAATTTTTGAAGATTTTCCATGATCCCCTACACTGCCATATTGCTTTGTTTCCTTGTTCTGAGATTTACCTTTACCTTTCTTAGTTCTGGTCACTCCCAGCCACTCTCCATGTAAAGCTTCTTGGGAGTGATCAAGACTGCCAGGAGTTGCAGAATCTGCATTGAGATTAATATTATCTAAATTTACAGTTAAATCTTTAGGCTCACCAGATTTTTGTTCTTGTGGTTGAACCTCAGAGGGTTTCTTGGGGCAGGATCTAGCAACATGACCATAATGTCCACAAATCCCACAGATTAAATGCAAGCTTTCGTACTCAACTTTATACCAGTGACCTTGGAGCCAAATCTTGCCAATAACAGGCTCATGTAGATCAATTTCTACACAGACCCTGACAAATCTCCCCTAGCTATGTTGAGTGTGGTTTTGTCCGCCTTAATTGGTCTTCCCACAGCAGCTACCATTGCTAAGAGAACACTTTCATCATAGTACTCAAGATTTGGGAATCAGATCCATACCATAGTGTTATCAATGATGTCTTCAGTTGATACAAAATCCGGAGTCCATGATCGAACATCAAGATAGTGATAAAAAATCATCCAGGGACCCTCATTGATCACCTTGTTTCTGTCATCCTCACTGTCAAACTTAACAACAAAATATCCATTCCCAACATCCAAGAGGTCAAAACCTCTTGCAAAATTCCAGAGTTTCTTGAGTCTTGAATTCATAGTGATGTATCTAATTTCCTTACCTAACAATTTGATGATCACAACATCCATCCATGATCTTCTAAGGTTATCCAGCACTGAGTCAGCAACATAGCTACGAGGTTTGAGTCTATTGCCATCTTCAAGGTCAATGCGAAACAAATTGTTGCTGATGAGATCAACCTTTTCCTTTGGAGTTCTTGAATTCTTGTTACCAATTAAAGTGTCGCGGAATGAAGCTCTTGCATTGTTTTGAGGCTCATCATCAGGGGGCTTGGGCTCCATGACAGTGTCAGAAGGTGATGCCATGACCAGGCTCGAGGGGAATCTTGATGAATTCTTGGAGAATTTCTCTCAGCTCAATATGGTACATATTAGAAAATTAATATATTAAGATATTGATATTGTTTAGGGTGGTTGCAATTTTTTTTAAAAAAATTAAATTAAGTTTCTATAATTCAAAATAAAAAATTGAAAATCTCTTTTTATGATTTTCAATATATTTGCTTAGAAAATCATGAAAAAATCAGTTTTGATTTTGATTAATAAAAAATTAATTTTCAAATTTTTAAAAATTAAAAATTGAAAATTCATGACCATCTCGAATGATCAAACCTAAGTTAATAATCTCATTCAGCTTGCTTAGAGTGTGTTTGGTAAGCCATTTTAGCTAGATGAAAGCTGAAATTAGTAGTTGAAACCATTTCAGCTGTGTTTGGTAATGTAGCTTTTTTGGGTAACTACTAGTTTTTCTTGAAAAGGTACTTGAGGTAGTTTTTTTAAAAAAAAAAGCTCCAATTTTCAGCTATTAACTGAAAATTAATTACAAATTTATCCATCAACCACCCCCATTTATCATTATTTAATAATTAATGAAATCCGTATATGTCATTTTTTACCATTCTCAGCTAGTTTTACCAAACACATTCAATCAAATCAGCTAGTTTTTCAGCTTTCAGCTAGTTTTTCAGTTAGTTTTACCAAACACACTTAATCTTTATAATATCCTCAAATTGTGTCACTTTTGGTGAATGGAGGCATCAAGACCAAATTAAAGATATCATTGAAGATATGTGAGAGTTGTTAGTGTAGTATGATATAAAAAAAATAATGCTTAAAAAATAATATGATATAGATTTTTTTATTTTACCTATTTCAAATAGATATTCCTAAAAATTGTATTAAAGATTTGATAAAATTTGTTTTTTTTTTAAAGCAATGAAAATATTAACATTCAATAATAGATTTAATTTGTTATTTTGTTATAGAGAAGAAGTGGGCAAGTTGAAGGGAGGAATGCTCAGTGGCACTATCAGCTCCTGTTGTCTAAAGTATACCTTTCTATGTCTATTCTTAAGCTTTCTTTCCCTTTTTCCCGTGCATTTAATATAGAGCAGTGTTATTTATTCAACACTATGAACTTACAACTTAGTAAAACAAAATTAGACGAAAGAAGAAAGAGAAATATGAGATATGATAAGTGATATAATGGAGAGAAATAGAAAAAATGTGTTGTATGAGTTGTTGTATATTTTTATTGTATAAATTTAATTTCTTTTTAATATAATAAGATCAGAACAGATAGATTAATCATTATGGTTTGTGAAAATTCTTCTCCCTTTCTATATTTTGTTTGTGCTTTGCATCAAAACTTCCCACACACTTCTTTGCACAAAACATCAAAACTTCATTCTGATGGAAGAAGAAATAATTTTAATAGAACAAACAATAAATGTTTTTGTGCATCCAAAAGAAATTCATTTGTTTCCGATACAAATTGCATATGATACTGGTACTGGCCATTCACATAAATATCAATGGTTCTAGGCCTCTAAGTCAAATAAACAAATTACTTCCAAAATGGTTAAGAGATTCTTCCTTTTGTAGCCTTTTTTCTGATATTTTGCATCCCGTGGAGACACTATCTGCGTTGGACGGATAACAACATCCAAGATAGTAACAGTCCTGCAACCCACCAAAAATGAACAATGACATAAGGAATCACAATTGGATTCAAATAATCTTTCCCCCTTATGTCTCTGATTCCTTTTCTCTCCAATAAAAAGCATGACATGTTAGTAAAAAAGGCTAACAAAGAAATAGAATATGACAACTAATAAGAGAGGCAATTTATTTAATTTTGCTTTATAAATTTTTTTGATTGGGGGACACGTGTAAATAGACAGATGATTCAATCCAATATGCTTAACACAACTAATTGTCCCATATTCATAGCTGTGATAGAAGCTTTGAAGAATGCGACTCTTTATAAGCAATTGATTAATAATTCTATGCTTACACAGGAATCCTTTTAACTCTTTAGTTACTTTGAATATGTCTTAACAACAGATAGGAAAATTATGTTGGAAGGATACAGTACTTTGCCACCAAAACCAACAAAGGGAAAGAAAAAAAAAACAAAGTACTGAAAAGTATTGTATTTTAGACTCCTAGCGGAAAAAGAGGCACAAAACAGGGCATATAGGAAGACAAATAATAGCCATCTATGTACCTCCGATAGTCAACACGTTTTGAATTTTAGGTCCCTTTGTCCCACTCCAAGCATATCCTAATCACATGAAAAATCAAGTATCAAGCAAACCAAGTTTTTAAAAAAAATAAAAAAAAAGATAGAAATAAATGCACACCCTCAGCTTTTTGTCCACAACAGTGAGTAACAATAGTGAGTCTACTAACCTTGTCCAAAACAATTGGTGGTGGTGTTAACCCCATTTCTGCAAACACAAGAAAATGACTCATCCAAACTAGCAAAGCCACACAATCCTCCACTTGTTTCACACTCCTTACAACTATCACTATAATATGAATCATTATACAACAATGATATCCCAAATTTCCATTTCATTGGATCTCCTTCATCTCCAAATTCATACACTGAAGTATATGAGGAGCATTGCAGCTTTGGAAGATCCAAAGTGTATCCTAATCCAAGTCCTGTAGGGTAGTCATAGACACAACAAGTGGAAATTGGTGCATTCTGTGGCAACCCAATACCTGTGACCCCTTTGCAAGAATACATCCCTCTACAAACACGAGAACCAGAACCTGTGTCACAGAAATCTTGTGTTGAATCAAACACTGGTGAAGTGGTGGAACAACCAAGCAAGACAAAGATGTTTTCATTTGCCAGTGTGAATGGACTTGCCTTTTCCAAGCTAAAGCTCCCAGAGTTTTGCATTTCAGAGCAGTTTGACATGAAGGGGTCTGTGATTATGACAGTGTTGCTTGGATAGTCTATTGAGGAGATAGTGTAAATGCCTGTCCTTGTTGAGTATTGAAGGGTGTCAAGGTTGCATTTTATGAACCTGGAAAATGCAGGGTGACCACAGCCAAATCCAGTGCCAAATGGGTATTTTACTGGGACTGTACCACATGTGGTTTGGCATGTGCCATTAACTGGGATGATGGGTAATGCAGAAGATGCCTCCTGAACTAACAAGAGCAAGAGGGAAGTGATGGTGAAGAAAGGTGCAGTTAGGGAAACTGACATTGGTGGAGATTTTTGGAAAAGGATTTCTTTAGAGAGCTTTTCTCCTTGTTTTTTTTTTTTAAATATACTTGAATGGGACAATATTCATTGATTTGTTTATTATTCTTTTCGGTGGAGGTAATTACTTTCAAATATACCAACAACTTTTTCTTCCTAAAAAGAAGAGATTGTTTATTTCGTCTGACAAAGCTAGAAAGCATTAGTACAGTGTTTTAATAGGATTTTGGAGTGAAAATATGGACTAATTTTTTTAGGGACAAAGAAAGTTATTTTTTTAGTGCATCCGGCACAAACAGCTTGGCCTACCATGTGAAATGCAAGGCAGAGGTAAAATTGTTCCAACAAACAGAGTAGATATAGCTACAAGGATTGAGAAGAGAAAACTTGAATAGATAGGAATAGGAAGGGGCATTTTACCTAATTGCGGTAGTTTTGCAAAACATTTTCAAAAGAAGAGTGAGTTCAAAACATTTTGAATCATGTATGTGTTTTTAATGACAACATAAAAATGTCATGTAAATGGGTAGAAATGGGTATTGTAACATCCTAAAATTTGTAGGACAAATAAAATAAAATAAGAAGAAATAAATATTAGTAATATTAACATTTTTATGAATAATGTTATGTTAATAAAAGAGGAATGAATGGGTTGAGGGTAGGCCCAGCCCAATTAGATGTTTATATAAGGGAAATGTTACATATTTCACCCCATTAGTTTTAAAACATCAGATAACCAAACCCTAGGGGAGGAGAGAAACAACTCCACAAGGAGAAGGTGCTGCAGAGTAGATCAGTAAGAGGGAGCCACCATTCGCTTTTGGGATTGTCATCTCTAAGGTATTGGGGGGGGGGAAAGAGTGCTGCTTATGCGTGTATGTTGGGGTGCTTGGGTAGTGAGGGCAACCATAAGACCCTCTAAGACTTTTAAATTCTGAATTTGTTATGTGCATTATGTGTTGTATAATGAAAATCTGTTTGCTTTAATGTTTAAACGTGTTAATCTTGATGAATTGAATGATGGTAGCGAGAATAGCGAAAAGAGATAAATAAGGGTTTAGCGATGAGGATTAATAATGGATTAGATGTGGTAATTTGTAGTAAATGTTGATGTTTTCATTGAATTTGTTCGGTAAAAACGTGTAGGATTGAAGTATTAACAATGAGGATTGATTAGGGGTTGAAGAAAAGGGTTTAAAAGGGGTAAAAATCGCAAGAACTGTCATCTCGCGTCGCTGGTAATCGATTACAGCAGACTGTAATCGATTACAGGGTTTTCTGGGCAGCGTTGAGTGAGTTTGGCTTGCTAGTAATCGATTACAGGGGGCTTGTAATCGATTACCAGAGAGTTACCAGAGAGGTGATTGATTACAACTGTGTGGTAATCGATTACCAGAGAGGTGATTGGCTGGTAATCGATTACAGGAGGCTTGTAATCGATTACCAGAGTGTATTTTGTGTCCCAGAGTTGCTGGTAATCGATTACAGCTGTGTGGTAATCGATTACCAGGTCAAAATGTGTGTGAGAGTGTTGTTTATGTGATAATTGTGATCCCTTAATCTGTTGGTGTTATTTATATAAAGTGTTTGTGGAATTGAGAGATTAAATTGAATGTTTAGAGTGTGAATTGTGGTATGAATACTGTGATGTGGAAATTTTATGTGAAATCATATATATATAATAATTGTCATGTGGATTGATGATTATGCATTGTGCATAGAGGTTGTGTGAGAGATATGATGTAAGATGATGATTGCATTGAGCATAACATTGAGATATGAGATGTGTGTGATGCATAGCCAGACGTAGCTAGCATAAGCCCAAGAGAGGGGCAGTGAGTAGGGTTTGATGACCATGATGGGGACATTCTATGCACGGGTCCATAGAGGGGGTGCAACCTATCAGCCAAGAGAGGGCATTAACGGTAGGGCCATCATTGCGGGACGGATGTCTCTACACGAGCCCAAGAGAATGGTGTTTAATTGTGCAACCTATCGGCCAAGAGAGGGCATTTAACGGTAAGGCCATCATTTGTAACAACTAGGGGGATTGATGAGGTGCGCCCATTGTGCGGAGTTCCGAATCATGATCCTTAGGATGAGTTTTTTGTGAGCATGATCATAGAGTGAGTATACATGGCATTTTATGATGTTGTTAAAATGTGAATTTATGTTATGGGTATTATGTGTTGAGTGTGGAGAGTGTGTTCTTGATGATTGTGTAGAGTGTGAATTATATATTTTTGATGAGATGATTGATGATTATTAGGTGATGAGGTGGATGATGATAATTATGTGGTGCAAATAATGATGTGGTGTTATGTGTTGGGTGAGAATAGGGTAGCCTTCTGCGTGCATGTATGAGTATGTGTTCTTTTCCTCACCGTACTCTTTGTGGTTATTATATAGGTGATGAAGATGGCATTCAAGATGCCGAGTGTTGAATTGAAGGGGTTCCGCTCTGATACTTGTGACATCAGGGCAGTAGTAATAGGGTTTCCTTTATTATGTTATTGAGTAGAGATAGAAGAAAACTATTTTAAGAGCCTTGCATGGCCATGATGGATATTTTAGATGTTGACATATTTTGATGTTTTAATATGTTTTTGAAACCATTAACTTTACTTTTTATTATATTGAATTGACTTTGAGTTAAATGATTTTTTTTAAAAAAAAAAGAAATGTGAACCTTTTTACCCGTTGTGGGCTACAACTTTCCTTTATATTTCGATTTATTGATTGTATTAGAGATTGGGGTAGAAGGGTGTCACAGGTATATGTGTCGTGGTTCCTGGTCCATGCGAGCTTGTAGACCACTAAAATTTTGACTCATTTAAATTGAGGCTTATGTAGGTTGACTTGTATAAAAATAAAAAATTATTTTTTCAATAATTTTTAACTAATTTAAATTTTTTATATAAATAAATATCAGTAAAATATTTTTTTATAAAAAATAAAAATAAAAAAAGTGTTGGTCACCCCGTGTACCAACGTGTGTAACTCATGAGCCTATACGGGTTGGTATAATGTAGACCCGTTTAAATGCAGGATTATGTGGGTTTGTCTGTTTAGCCCACGGGTCAATGCGGACCAATTTGGGGAGCTTGGCCCATTACCCAATGTTATAAATGGGCAATAAAACTTTGACACAACTTTTTTAGGTTTATCTAAGGTGAAGCCATACTTGTAGTCAACTGACATATTGATAAATTATTTAATCATTGGAATCACATCTTGATTGTTAGGTGTGTCATATTTATATTTTGACCCTTGTTCAACGTTGAAATGAGGATAAACTCCGAATATAGTGATTGTGGTGATTCAAGGATTGTCTTTCTTGTGCTCTAGTTTCTAGTAATTCATTCACCAAATTTATAATTTAATTTGAAAAATCACAAAATTTAATATTTGGATCTTAACATGCATTACCTATAATATTTAATATGTAAAAGAACCAATAAAAAAATATTTTATTAGGAGTAAAATTAATATATTTATCACATAAATATGTTTTTAATGTTTTGTTGTAAGTTTGTCATACACATGATTATCCAATAAGTTTATTATTAATATAAATGTTTATAAACAAACAATTAAAGCATAAATTATTTGAAATATTAGAAGAAAGAGTAATCTAATTAAATGTTGTGTTTTTCCAAGAAATTTAAGATTAGTTAATTTTTTTAATTAAAGAAGTTTATAGTATTTGATCTTTGTTATGTTGATACTTAATTCATTTGCTTAATAAATGGATTCAACACCCACATAGATTTTATGAGACCCAACGTTAAAGGGTAATGTGGAAGTGTATTAAATAAGTTAGGAATTTAATAGACCTAATTAATATCAGAGATTGTGGTTAATGTATTTTAAAAGTATAGGAATATAAAATAAAAGTTTTAAAAGTCACGGATAAAGACCAAAATTGACAAATAATAAAGAAACACGGTGTCCTCAATACATGCCTTCTCTTTCAATTTTGCTTTCAACTCATGGTTTTACTCATTTTCAGATTTAAACCAACTTTTAAATTATTTTATTGTTTTGTTTTATACGGTACAACTTTTCGGTCCATGCACTTTTGTCTTTTGTGTATCCAGATTCTCTCTAGTACACTTTTTCTTCCACAACTCCCAAAGTGAAGGGGTGCTTATATAAGTCGCTTGTGTTTGTTAAACACATCACTCCAATGATGCACCTTACATTTTTACAATTGCTTAATAAAAAAGTGAGATAAACATTCATCATTGGAGTTGCTCTTACGATTTGTTTGGTTAAGGGTAGGTTGCAGAGAAATGTGATGGGGAGCGGAGAATTGGTGGAGAAATACAAACTTCTCTTGTTTGGATGATTAAGGAAATAACAGAGAGATACAGAAAGTAGGTGGGTCCCAGGTAGCAGAATTTCTCCGCGTAAAAGGCGAGATCTTGCGAAGAAATTGAGCATTGATGTTGAAACTGTGAGGTGCCAAGTGTGTTATATTCATTTCTTGCACTGTTCGCCTGAGATCGTGATTTACGCACAACACCTCCGCTTAGCATCAAACAAATAATCAAATGTTTCATATAATTGAATTGCATATGCTCTATACTGTATTAAACATTTTGACTAGTTTGAAAAATATTCCATGTTCATTACAAATTGATTTCGTCGTCTCTGAGTTGAAAAGAATCGATTTTCAGTGTTAATAAATTGATTCTTTATGTCTTAGTAGTTTATGCTTGCAACTACTGACTTTAAAACAATCAATTGTCAAGGCTAAAAATCGATTACGCATAGTCCTTTAAAAAAAAAAATTAACAAATAACCGATTTTGTTAAAGAAAAAATCGATTATAAGGTTCTTGGTGGTGGGAACTATTAACTAAATTAATATTATATACCATTTCTCTTATATCTCTTCAATCAAACCAAACAACTCACTTGATTCTATAAATAGGGGCTGAATTGTATTTGGAAATTAACTTTGAATTTAGTAAAATTACAATTGGGGTTTTCCCTTTTTAAAGAATGGTTTCTCTTAGAACTTATCAAGGAAATTCATCCTTGTGGCGTTCATCTTCTAGACTTATCAAGGTCTATTCACCTCCCTTGTGGCGTCGCATGACTTATCTTCCATCCTTTGAAGTGGTGTCATCTATCCCTTCACCAATTCACCTTCAACCTTTCCATTTTCTCATTTTAAACTATATATCTCCCCAATTTTTGACTTATTAGTGTCCAACCTAGATAGACATGTAAAACGAATCCAATCCCCGGATTCATATCATCCTGACCCGACCCTAAACATTGATCGGGCCAATTTTTTAGACCCTAACCTGTTCATAAACCTGAAGCAACCCAATGATGTAAAGATCTAACTAAGGTCGGGTCTAAAGAAGACAGAACCAGGTTGGCCCGAAGTATGATAAGATTGAAGAACAATAGATAGATTTAAAGACAACCTTTTCATAACAGTGGAAGTAAATACAAGAGTAAAAAACATAAATGGAACAAATGGAGAAAGAAAGTGCAACAAATTTAAGAAGGTGCAACAACATGTATTAAGTTGTACTGTCTCAAACAATTCTCACAGTATTTCAAAACTACCAGTTCAGCAATTGATAGGCACTTCTTTAAATTAAAAAATAAAATTGATTCTAATATACTAATAGTTAGCAAATAAAAAATCAAAATATGATAGATACCCATAAAAGAAAACAATCAGATGAAACTAGATTCCAACAACTTACACTTGCATCCTATGAGAGCACGAGGCTGATGAGAGCGGGGAGTGATCGCCGGTGCAAAGAGGCATGGACAAGGAGCAGCTCCTGGCAGACTTCTAAGCAAAAGAAGGGACACATGGATGAACCGAGCCCACACCCGAATGAGAGAGATCCAGAGGCTGTGCAAGTATGAGACTGTGCAGTTGAGGATAACTTA
Organism: Sesbania bispinosa; assembly: GCA_026901365.1. Classification (NCBI taxonomy): domain Eukaryota; kingdom Viridiplantae; phylum Streptophyta; class Magnoliopsida; order Fabales; family Fabaceae; genus Sesbania; species Sesbania bispinosa. The sequence goes on from QLOH01000247.1 coordinate 605,862, forward strand.
AAGGAAATTGTTGTGGAGAACTATACTAACAAGATGCATCTTCTTTTCGGAAGCCCATAACATAAGAACTCCATAGTTAAGTGTGCTTGGCTTGGAGCAATTCTTGGATGAGTGACCTTCTGGGAAGTTTCCCGGAAAGTGTGCAAGTGAGAACAAAGCATACTGGAAAGACTCATGTTGGTTTGTGGGGACGCTCATTACTCCTGCAAGCGGCTCGGGGGCGTTACACATCTTCTAAAGGTTGGTTAAGCTACCCATGATTGGAAATAGAGTACCAAGCAAATTTTGAATAGAAGTGCCCCTGCACCAAGCAGGACAAATTTAATTACACTGTTAAAGTAATTTAAAGAACAAGCTAGTATTGCTTTTGAATGTTCATACTTGTTTGCCTAACAAAGATACTGGATCCTCACATACAATGAAAGAGGCAGATCTGTTTCCTGGTGATCCTAAACTTGCTAAGTGCATATAACAGTTAGAGCAAGTTATTCTCCTATATGATTACATTTTTTCTTCTCTAAGAATAGTAATATACCTATATTAGATAATATAATTTTATCTTCCACACTTTTAATAGAGTTTCACAAGATAAGTAAATACGATGCCTCTAGAAATACATTGATTTGACAAAATGGTCATTAAAGGAATAAATATAATGTTGTAAAATATTCATTAGCATTAATTGCAATTATTTCAACTTACAATATTGTAAGTCAAGTTAGGCTTACACACACACACACCAAAAGGGATGGGATCCACTTACTCCCAATCCCAACCCTCCAACTTATTCTAATTCAATGGCTACGATTATTTAGGATTATTGTCATTAATCAAGATTATAGTGCCCTCACGTGGTGTGCCGCTAGATTGTCCTGTTCCCCATGGTTGCTCCTCCACGTTCGTCATCGTCGCTTCCATCTTCACCTCCAGCCTCGCCACCTCCCCTTCCTCCATTGGATACTTCAATCACCCGTCTCTAGCCTTTTATTTCCATCAAACAAAGATATAATGGCAACAAAAATGTATAGCTCTCTGTTTTGTGCGTTCTTATAAATCAATATTAATTTAATTGACCAATGATACAACCAAGTTCTATCTCGTTTTATTTTTTATTTTCACATAAAGATTTTTAGAAACCTTGGTGAAAGATGCAACGAAATATGCAATCCAATGATATTAGATGTTTCTACCAATGATGACTTTCACATAAATCAAGAATCAAGATTTATATGCTTGTTAAAAGATGAACAAATTAAAGATGCATGTAATTTAAAAATCACTAACTTTTATATCCAATTTAATGAATTCAAGATGTTGTTACTGTTGCATAGATAAAACTCATGGTGGATGGGAATTTAAGATATTGTCATTATCATTCCCTTATTCTTAATTCTTGCTAATAGTTTTCTTTTGTAAAAAAAATTCAGGTGGAACAACCAATGAAGGATGAGAATGCTACTGATTCATCCAACAATAATATAGTGCATTCGTCAAATGTCGGTGAGGACCTAAATATTGAACCTGTTGCGTTGTGATGGAATTTGAGTCTATTGAAAAAGAGGATTTTAGAACTCTTTTGCTAAGAAGAGGGGTTTTAAAGTACGTGTTCATTCAAGTAAGCCTAAGAGAGTTATTTTGGTATTTTCAATGAAGGTTAACATAGAGTAAAAAAATTTGGAAATGAAGAAACTCAAGATCATATGGTTCAAACTAAAAGAAAGTGTTCAACTACTCGAAGTGGTTGTCAAGCTTCACTTAATGTTTCAAGAGGCACAATAGAAAGAAATTGGATTATACAGTCTTTTAAAAATGATCATAATCATATCATGGTTAGCCCCTGAAGTGTGTCTTATATGAGGTGTCATAAGAAGATGATTATTCCTGCAAAAAGCCTTGTTGTAAAATTTGAGGAAGAAGGCCCACCGACGAGAAAGGTTGCTGCAATTTTCAATGATGATGACTTGAATTTCTCTAACAAACATTGTTTGACTAATATCATAAATTTTCATAGAAAAAATTAAGATGTCGGAGATGCACAAGCTGTTTTTAATTATTGTAAAAGAAAACAGGCTAAAAATTGTAATTTTTTCTATTCAATCCAAACTGATGATGATTCTTGGTTGGTGAATTTCTTTTGGGTTGATGCTAGATCAAGAGTAGCTTACTAATAATTTGGAGATGTTATAACTTTTGACATCACATACAAAACAAACAAGTACAATATGCCATTTTCCTCATTTACTGGATTGAATAATTGTTAGTGTATGTCGTAGAGACCAATGGTATATTGACCCATTTTAGCATACAATATATCCATTTTTATTATATGGACTCATTTTGGTTTGATATAAAATGCAGGTTAACTGGTAAAGAATCTTGGCCAAATATGGTGTTGGACTCTTACTCACCAATTTCATAAGCCAAATAGTTCCACTGGTAAGAAAATAGCACATAGAGCTGAATTAGTGGATCAATTTTTGTATTTCTAGCTTACTTTAACTAAGCCACATGTTTCAAATGTGTGTTCTAATGAACATGGCCATAACAACTTAACTAGCTTGTAATTTTTTTTGTGGCTGTTGGCTTTGATATCTAAGTACACCGCACGTGAGAAACAGAGAAAATTAAGATTATAGTATATGGTGCCTATTCTAATGTAGTGAGATGTGATATATAGTATCTGTAATCCTTCAATATAACAAATAGTTTTGAGTAATTGTGATGCTTATTTTTATTTCGGAGTTCACATTTTAGGGTTTATTTTCCTTTGGAACATTAATGTCAATGTCTATAGCCCTATGTATCCAACATTTTTATATTATCGGGTGGAATTTGATGCCATGGATGCATTGCTGCAACTCTTCTTTCATGTATTTGGTTTTGTTGGTCTTGAATGGTTTTATACATTTCCCCCCTTTTGAGGGTGTCTAGCTATTTGTTTGGCATTCTGTGTTTCATTGACTAAAGATTTCCCCCACATTTTTCTTTCATTGACTAAAGGATGTTGAAACTATAAATAAAGCTATGTACTTGGATAGAAACTCTTCAAGGAATTCAATATCTAGTTCAAGTTCTTTATGTAAATCCATTGGGAGATCCCTGTTACCTGATCCCAAATCTAGGCCTAAAGGTAGTAATAATAATGATGTTGATAATTTGCAGAAGGATAAGAAGTTCTTATGGAATTGGAGGCCATCGAAGGCCCTTTCTCACATCCTCAATAAGATGTTCAATTGTAGTTTTTATCTCCATGTCCATTTGATTGAAGGGCTGCCTTCCAATTTTGAGGACTCTTGCCTTTCTGTGTACTGGAAGAGGAGGGATGGGGTTCTGGTGACCCATCCAGCCAAGGTGATTCAATACGTGGCTGAACTTGAAGAGAAGTTAACTTACACTTGCTCCCATGTAGACTAATCATTCTTATTAATTGGTTTAAATGTCAATAATTTGTAACTATACATAGCAGAATATAATGGGGGTCAAATTCTCAACAGTAGTCATTGAAGGTTGAACTTCATTCTTAATTACCTATCTAAATTTTTTTCTGTTAATAGTATACTCTCTATTTGGGCATCTATAATTTTTTGTCATTTTGGTTTAATGGGATCAATCAACATCTATTCCAAGGCCAGAAAAAGTTTCTTCTTGGGAGATAGATCCTTTTATAGCTTCCCCTGCTCTAAATGGGACTCACCCAATGCTTAAGGGAAAAAAAAACTCTAAGCTTGGTGATTTTTCATCCCCTAAAATATGTTACTTAGGCTTAGTCATAATTATTTAATGAAAACAACTTATGCAGGTTTTAATTGTTGAATTACTGCAATTTTTACATTGACTGTTTAAATAAATATGCAATTCCATCATTCCATAGTTGTGCATATTTGTAAGGATATTGCTTGAATCTCAGCCATTATATGAACTAGCCTTTATCTCCTTTTTTGTATTATTGTCAGATTACATTTCCAGTATCATCATAACTGGAGATTTGTTACTAAAATTTGGTTTCTAACCACTTTCATTTGCAATAAGCTTTTTAATGAATGTTGTGATTAACACCCAGAAATCATGATGTGGGTTGGTTTCAAGAAAGGTTAACCTAAACAAGCTGCATATTTTTTAGCAGATACTTGTGTTGTTAGTGTATGAACTAGAGACTTATATGTTTTATTTTGAACATTCATAACTTGTATCATATTATTTTATAAAAAGCAATTCATTTTATTAATTCTTTTAGAATATAATAAATGTCCTTAGAATAGTAAGCTTAAACTTCATAAGAAATCAAGTAGATGACTTGATCGTGAGATCTTATGAAGAATTATTCTTAAAAGAGTCCCTGGTCAAGCATCATCTTAGGACAAATAGATGCATTTAGACTAGTATGTGAGTTCGTTGATGATTACATCTCACGGATCATGGATATGAGATATCATGTGCTCACATAAGTACATATTAAGAGTAATGTTGTACTGGACTAGCCCACCTTAAGAACGTTGCATGGTTTGTTACATAAGTGTCATGAATGTTTCTTATATTGATAAATATTATATGAAGTCCTTTGATCTGAAATCACTACGATTCCTACATAAGGAATTATATGTTTTAAATATCATCAAACGTTTCCTGTAACAAGGTGATCATAAAAGTTGGTTTTTGGACGTATGATAAATTATGTGGTGGAATGTGAGTGACCTAGATGGGATTTGTCCCTCCTATGTAACAGGAGTTATTTCTGTAAGCCTCTTGATAAAGTTAGACTACAAAATGCATGGCCATGCTCAGGAGGATAAACATGAGATGTTTATTTTCTGTATAGTCTACTTGGGCATCAAGAAAAACATACATTGAACTATACAAGGATGACACATCCCATGCCTTTGTGTTCAATTAAATATTTGGACAAAGGGACAAATCATATAAAGTATTATCACAAAATAAGATACGTCAAATTGCTGACATTCTCAATATTTGGGTATTAGTGATGTATTGCTAGATGTCACTCTCTATTTATGATATTAAATATAAAAAAGGGTTTTATTTTAAATATCATAACCAGATATTAAGAGAATCTATTGGGTCACACGCATACAACAAGCTCACTAGGAATGTTAGTAATTCTAATCAGATTAGAATTATAACATAATGGGTCAGACCCGTATGTGACAGGGTTAAATGAGTGGTGGTAAAACCCTAGCCACCACTATATAAAAATCGCATAAGATGCATTACCCTAAACATACGAGCTACCGCTTTTACTCTCTAAACGCTATTAGCAGAGGTGAGGAGGGTTTCTTGGTTCGTTTCTTGGCATGGACACCTCTATAGACGTGGCTGCCATTGCCTCGTTAGCAATTCAAAAAGGTATATCATACTATTTTCTTTTCTTAACGCCTTGATTCATGTTATTCACATTAACGATCATAACAAGGGGGAATCCAATTATTTCGCTGCACCCTGATCACATGCTTGATTCCCTTCAATTGGTATCAGAGCGTTGGTTTGTAATAAACACGTTTTAGGCTTTTAATCGATTTGAATATTATGATATTTTGTTTTTTTTATACAATTTCCTTTCCATTATTGATTGTGTATTTGTGCTCGATGTATATATTTGTTCTGGTGTTAGAGGGTCCCGTGGAACATGAAGAGTTAATGTCTTGGGCGTCAAAGGGTTCAATTGTTGAAACCTTACCTCGACTCAAATATTAGCTGCGATAAACATACCACTTATCAATTTGCAGACAAGAGCGTATTCAAATTATACGAGGGACTTACCTGTTTACAGGTTCGTGAAGTATTCGTTTGATGTGAGACACTTATTGATGATTGGTTGAGGGTTTATTAAATCCATTTTTTTGGGCCGGGGCGCTGCCCCGCACCCCGCAAGGGGCGACCTCCCTTTGACCCCTGTGCTAACACTGTGTAGTGTGTTATTTCGTACGCGCGCAATCAAACCTCGCTCAATATATACATCTAAATATATATCACTTGTTTTACAATCAAAATGGATGTTGGTTTTGCATGATGATTGGTTATGGCCTTAGTTGTTTTATTTAAATACGACCTGTGTGTCGTGCCTTACCTCTTTACATTCCATTTGTAATTCTTTTCTCATCTTTATCCCCTCGTATGTTAAACGAGGTTTCTTCATGTTATGTAATATAACCGGAAGGACATGTAGTCAGTGGGACATATGGAGACATGTGGATGGAGACTTCAAGATTATATACATGATGTAATTTTGTATTGGAAATTTTAGGAGGCTATAACCATATCATTTATTTGTATGAGATGCATGCTTACATGTTTTGTTAAATAGTTTAACAAAGGAATAAAATTAAAGCGATCAAATCCCTCAAAGAGAATATTAAGTCATATTTTGCCTTCCAATCAATGACACTCGTTAAGACTAGAATCGATGAAGCGTAGGTCTGCCAAAGCAGGGTACATTTATCTATACTAGTAAAGTGTAATAGGATAAAAGTAATATCCAACTGTTAATCATTGGGTTTTGGCTTAACAAGGTTGTATTCAATAGGATTGAAGAACCTAGAGGCATTAAGTTGGGTATCAATTTATAAGATAAATTAGGATAAAATTTATCCACCTAACTATACAAGAGTTGTATGAGATGCAATTGGAAGTCGTGTTCCTACCTAAATAACCTTTTCTTAAGCGATCAGCCAAAGCTGACTTAAAATTGGGTGAAATAGGGATCTTGGTCCACTAGAAAATCTAGTGATGGTTTGATTTTATATTAAGGGTACTTATTTTGAATCAAAATAGTGGGAGGCATATTTAATTAAAGACCTTATTAAATATGTTTATTATATAATACTTACATGCATATTTTTCTGTTAATAGATTACCATGGCAACCAACACTACTAGTAACCTTTCACTGCGATCCGTTCTTGAGAAGGTCAAACTGTCTGGAACAAACTTTCTGGACTGGTATAGAAACCTGAGGATTGTCCTTAGGCATGAGAAAAAGCTGTATGTCCTGGAAGAATCCATTCCTGAGGCACCCACTGCAAATGCCTCGAAAGCTGACAATGATACTTATAAAAAGTATATGGATGATGCTCTCGGTGTAGGTTGCCGTATGCTTGCTACCATGAATGTTGAACTCCAAAAGCAGCATGTGTAACATCCTAAAATTCCTAGGACAAATAAAATAAAATAAAAGGAAGGAATAATAGTAATATTATCTTTTAATATGAATAATATTAATTAATTAAAGGAGGGGATGGGTGGGTTGGAGTAGGCCCAGCCCAATTAGATGTTTAAATAGGGGAAGGGTATCTATTTCACTTCATTAGTTTTCAAATGTCAGATAACCAAACCCTAGGGGAGGAGAGAAGCAACTCCACAAAGAGAAGGTGATGCAGAGTAGATCATTAAGAGGGAGCCACCATTCGCTTTTGGATTGTCATCTCTAAGGTACGGGGAGGGAAAGGGTGCTGCTTATGCGTGTATGTTGGGGTGCTTGGGTAGTGAGGGCAACCATAAGACCCTCTAAGACTTTTAAATTCGAATTTGTTATGTGCATTATGTGTTGTATGATGAAGATCTGTTTGCTTTAATGTTTAAACGTGTTAATCTTGATGAATCTTGATGAATTGAATGATGATAGCGAGAATAGCGAAAAAGGGATAAATAAGGGTTTAGTGATGAGGAATCATAATGGATTAGATGTGTTAATTTTTAGTAAAGATTGATGTTTTCATTGAATTTGTTCGGTAAAAACGTGTTGGATTGAAGTATTAACAATGAGGATATATTAGGGGTTGAAGAAAAGGGTTTAAAAGGGGTAATAATCGCAAGAATTGTCGTCTCGTGTCGCTGGTAATCGATTACAGCAGACTGTAATCGATTACAGTATTTTCTGGGAAGTGTTGAGTGAGTTTGGCTTGCTGGTAATCAATTACAAGGGCTTGTAATCGATTACCAGAGAGTTGACATGCTGGTAATCGATTACAACTGTGTGGTAATCGATTACCAGAGAGGTGATTGGCTGGTAATCGATTACAAGAGGCTTGTAATCGATTACCAGAGTGTATTTTGTGTCTCAGAGTTGCTGGTAATAGATTACAGCTGTGTGGTAATCCATTACCCGGTCAAAATGTGTGTGAGAGTATTGTTTATGTGATGATTGTGATCCTTTAATCTATTGGTGTTATTTATATAAAGTGTTTGTGGAATTGAGAGATTAAATTGAATGTTTAGAGTGTGAATTGTGGTATGAGTACTGTGATGTGGATATTTTATGTGAAATCATATACAAATAATAATTGTTATGTGGATTGATGATTATGCATTGTGCATAGAGGTTGTGTGAGAGATATGATGTATGATGATGATTGCATTGAGCATAACATTGAGATATGAGATGTGTGTGATGCATAAGCCAGACGTGGCTAGCATAAGCTAGACGTGGCTAGCATAAGCCCAAGAGAGGGGCAGCAAGTAGGGTTCAATGACCATGATGGGGACATTCTATGCACGGGCCCATAGAGGGGGTGCAACCTATCGGCCAAGAGAGGGCATTAACGGTGGGGCCATCATTGCGGGGCGGATGTCTCTGCACGAGCCCAAGAGAAGGGTGTTTAACTGTGCAACCTATCGGCCAAGAGAGGGCATTTAACGGTAGGGCCATCATTGGTAACAACTAGGGAGATTGATGAGGTGCGCCCATTGTGCGGAGTTCCAAGTCATGATCCTTAGGAAGGGTTTTTGTGCATGAGCATAGAGTGAGCATACATGGCATTTTATGATTGTGTAGAATGTGAATTTATATTTATGAGAAACTTAAGTGCCTTGTATGGCCAAGAGAGATTTTTATGATGTTGATAGTTTGATGTTTTAGCTTTCAAAAATTGTTGACTTTACCTTTTACTTAAATTGAGTTGACTTGAAGTTAAATGGCGTATTAAAAGAGAGAAATGTGAACCTTATTACCCGATGTGGGTTTCAACTTTTCCTTTTATTCCGATTTATTGATTGTATTAGAGATTGGGGTAGAAGGGTGTCACATTTAGTGGTATCAGAGCCTGGTTGGTTCACCACCCCTGAGTTATGTGTTTGCTATGCTTTTGTGGTGTTAATTATGATGTTGATTGAGTGAAATATATTGCGTTGATTTAATTGTTTGTTTGATTGGTCGGTTCATTGGCCTTGAGTTATGTGTTTGTTGTGCTTCCGTGGTGTTAAATTGTGATGTTGATTGAGTGAGATGCATTATTGAATTTTTTTTTAGTTTTCAGTGTTCTGCATGGTTGATATATCTTTGATTATCTTGCTTCAAGTGATTGGGACTGGCCACCCTAATGATTTGAACCTGATAAGGGAAGATGTGACGACTTGCAGAGGGAATGTTATGTCAATAACATTGCTAGAAGAAAATCTTTGCGAAAATATTTTAAGAAAGAAAATTTTAAATTAGATTTCTTGATTTGAAAAGAGTTTTGTATAATATAGATTGCATACATGCATACACTGCATTGCATCATACTGAGATGCTTATTAGAAGTCTCGTATGACATGGATGAACGATATGATTATTGAATGATATGATTGTGATGATATTTTTGTCATGTTATGTGATGTGAATGATGATTGTATAATATTTTAAATTTAGATAAGATGAGAGAAGAAAATAAATAAACAATAAATTGTTTGAATATCTAAGAATGAGATTGTGCTTAAGTGGGAGACTCCTAAGTTAGTGAATGAGATTAGAAGTTTTCTTGGGTTGGCTGGGTATTATAGGAGATTTATAGAAGGATTTTCTAAGATAGCTTTACCTTTGACTGAATTGACTAGGAAGGGGGTTGCTTTTGTATGGAATAGTAAGTGTGAGCTTAGTTTCCAAACACTTAAGGAAAAGTCGGATAGTGCACCAGTGTTAGTTTTGCCTGATCTTAGTAAACCTTTTGTAGTGTATTGTGATGCTTCTAAGATGGGTTTAGGTGGAGTGTTAATGCAAGAGGGTAAAGTAGTAGCTTACGCTTCTAGGCAATTGAAGATCCATGAGAGGAACTACCCTACCCATGATCTTGAGTTAGCAGCTGTTGTGTTTGTGTTAAAAATGTAGAGACATTACTTGTATGGTTCCAAATTTGAGGTTTTTAGTGACTATAAGAGCCTTAGGTACTTGTTTGATCAGAAAGAGTTGAACATGAGACAAAGAAGGTGGTTGGAATTTCTAAAGGACTATGATTTTGAATTGAGTTATCACCCTGGTAAGGCTAATGTAGTAGCAGATGCTCTAAGTAAAAAATATCTACATGTTAGTTCTTTGATGATTAAGGAAATGGATCTCCTGACTCAGTTTAGAGATTTAAGCTTAGCTTGTGAGGTAACTTCTGATAGTGTGAAGCTAGGAATGATTCGGGTAAGTAATGATTTGCTGAGGGACATTAGAGATGCTCAATTAGAGGACCATACAATCCTTAGAAGACTTGCTTAGAGCTTGTGTGTTAGACCAAAGGGGAAGTCGGGATAGTTTTCTACCCTTGATAGAGTTACATACAACAATAGTTTTTATTCTAGCATAGGCATGGCACCTTATGAGGTGTTGTGTACTAAAAGGTGTAGGACACCTTTGTGTTGGTATGAGCCAGGAGAGAGATTTGTTTTAGGACCACATGTAGTACAACAAACCATAAATAAGGTTAAGTCAATTTAGGAGAAGTTGAGAGGGGTCTTTTACATAATTGTTCATCTCAGGAAAATTTAAGGACGAATTTTCTTTTAGGAGGGGAGAATTGTAACATCCTAAAATTCCTAGGACGAATAAAATAAAATAAAATAAAAGGAAGGAATAATAGTAATATTATCTTTTATTATGAATAATATTAATTAATTAAAAGGGGGGATGAGTGGGTTGGAGTAGGCCCAGCCCAATTAGATGTTTAAATAGGGGAAGGGTATCTATTTCACCTCATTAGTTTTCAAATGTCAGATAACCAAACCCTAGGGGAGGAGAGAAGCAACTCCACAAAGAGAAGGTGTTGCAGAGTAGATCATTAAAAGGGAGCCACCATTTGCTTTTGGATTGTCATCTCTAAGGAAAGGGTGCTGCTTATGCGTGTATGTTGGGGTGCTTGGGTAGTGAGGGCAACCATAAGACCCTCTAAGACTTTTAAATTCGAATTTTTTATGTGGATGTGTTGTATGATGAAGATATGTTTGCTTTAATGTTTAAATGTGTTAATCTTGATGAATCTTGATGAATTGAATGATGATAGCAAGAATAGCGAAAAGGGATAAATAAGGGTTTTGTGATGAGGAATCATAATGGATTAGATGTTTTAATTTGTAGTAAAGATTGATGTTTTCATTGAATTTGTTCGATAAAAATGTGTTGGATTGAAGTATTAACAATGAGGATTGATTAGGGGTTGAAGAAAGGGGTTTTAAAGGGGTAAAAATCGCAAGAACTATCGTCTCACGTCGCTGGTAATCGATTACAATAGACTGTAATCGATTACAGGGTTTTCTGGGCAGCGTTGAGTGAGTTTGGCTTGCTGGTAATCGATTATAGGGGGCTTGTAATTGATTACCAGAGAGTTGACATGCTGGTAATCGATTACAACTGTGTGGTAATCGATTACCAGAGAGGTGATTGGCTGGTAATCGATTACAGGAGGCTTGTAATCGATTACCAGAGTGTATTTTGTGTCCCAGAGTTGCTGGTAATCGATTACAACTGTGTGGTAATCGATTACCAGGTCAAAATGTGTGTGAGAGTGTTGTTTATGTGATGATTGTGATCCTTTAATCTGTTGGTGTTATTTATATAAAGTGTTTGTGGAATTGAGAGATTAAATTGAATGTTAAGAGTGTGAATTGTGGTATGAGTACTGTGATGTGGATATTTTATGTGAAATCATATACAAATAATAATTGTTATGTGGATTGATGATTATGCATTGTGCATAGAGGTTGTGTGAGAGATATGATGTATGATGATGATTGCATTGAGCATAACATTGAGATATGAGATGTGTGTGATGCATAAGCCAGACGTGACTAGCATAAGCCCAAGAGAGGGGCAGCGAGTAGAGTTCGATGACCATGATGGGGACATTCTATGCACAGGCCTATAGAGGGGGTGCAACCTATCGGCCAAGAGAGGGCATTAACGATAGGGCCATCATTGCGGGGCGGATGTCTCTGCACGAGCCCAAGAGAAGGGTGTTTAACTGTGCAACCTATCGGCCAAGAGAGGGCATTTAACGGTAGGGCCATCATTGGTAACAACTAGGGAGATTGATGAGGTGCGCCCATTGTGCAGAGTTCCAAGTCATGATCCTTAGGAAGAGTTTTGTGCATGAGCATAGAGTGAGCATACATGGCATTTTATGATTGTATAGAATGTGAATTTATATTTATGAGAAACTTATATGTGTAAAGTGTAAAGAGTGTGGAATGAGATTATTGATGATGAATATGTGATGAGATTATTAATGATGAATATGTTATGAGATTATTGATGATGATTATGTGATGAGATTTTTTATGATGATTATGTGTTGGGTTGGGACTGGGTAGTCTTCGGCATTGCATGTATGAGTATGTGTTCTTTTCCTCACCGTACTCTCTGTTGTTATTTTATAGGTGATGAAGATTCCACTCAATGTGTCGAGTATTGAAAGGAAGGGGTCTCGCTCTGATATATGTGACATCGGGACTTAGAGTCTAGGATATGGTATTTTTATTTTGTTTTGTAATGATTTGAAAACTATTTTAAGTGCCTTGCATGGCCAAGAGAGATTTTTATGATGTTGATAGTTTGATGTTTTAGCTTTCAAAAACTGTTGACTTTACCTTTTACTTAAATTGAGTTGACTTTGAGTAAAATGGCGTATTAAAAGAGAGAAATGTGAACCTTTTTACCCGATGTGGGTTTCAACTTTTGCTTTTATTTCGATTTATTGATTGTATTAGAGATTGGGGTAGAAGGGTGTCACAGCATGAGAACATGGTGGCGTACGATATGATCGTACACTTAAATTGAGTTGACTTTGAGTAAAATGGCGTATTAAAAGAGAGAAATGTGAACCTTTTTACCCGATGTGGGTTTCAACTTTTGCTTTTATTTCGATTTATTGATTGTATTAGAGATTGGGGTAGAAGGGTGTCATAGCATGAGAACATGGTGGCGTACGATATGATCGTACACTTAAAGAGACTTTATCAAGGCCAAGCTAGGCATGAAAGATTTGAGGTCTCAAAGGCACTTTATCAATGTAGACTGGCAGAGGGAAGTCCTGTTGGTGCTCATGTACTCAAGATGATTGGGTACATTGAAAACCTAGAAAGGCTTGGATTCCCATTAGGCCAAGAGTTGGCCACTGATCTTGTCCTGCAACCATTGCTGGACAACTATAGTCAATTCGTCATGAACTACAACATGAATGAATTTGACAAACCACTGCCTGAATTACTGAGCATGTTAAGAACAGCTCAACAAAATATTAATAAAGGTAAAGGAAAAGCCATATTGATGGTTGTTGAGATCTTGACAAGCGTACCAATATCGCAATAGTATAATAGTAAGAAAAGGGGTTGTCGTACCCACGAGGAACGGTACAAAATAAATTCTTAGTAACCAATCTAATTGAGTGAGGTAAATTTTTGTGATTTTAGTTTAATAGTTGTGGTAATAAAATAAAATAAAATAAAACAAATAAATTGTGAGATCAAGACAGATTTGCAGAAGATTGAATAATAATAAAGAGAACTAGGATTGAACTTTGTCTATCGCACCCCTTTTGTATTTTGGAAATCAATGGAATTTAAGAATTTGTAATTATAAATATTGAAGCCCAAATAAAATTCATTCATAAAAATCCCTCAAATATGAAATCCTCAGAACAATCGTTTAAACACCAATTCCTTGGCTGCTTAATCGAATTGCCTAGCTTTAAGATCAGTTATAGCTATCAATAGTTGAACTCTATTCCTAAGTATTCACTCTATTGAGTATTTTTACCCAAATCAGAATTATATTCAAGAACCCTATTCCTAGGCATTCAAGAACTCGCATCATAACTCCGGTATACAGACGAAAGTTAAACATTAAGAATAGAAATAAAAATACCAATTTTATAAAAAAACAGGGATTCCCAAATAACAAAAATTCCAAAACAATTGGGGATTGAATCGACTACATTCAATCCTAAAGAGAGGTTTAGCTACACATGGTAGCCATTACAAACCAACTAGATTAAAGGTTGATAAACAACAAGGCCTTCCAGCTCTCTTTGTAATCTCCCTCTTGCTCCAGAATGGTCCCCTTGAGACTGTCACACTCTTGGCTCTCAAGAACTCTAAATCTAACTATCTCTTTTGAGGCTCTGTTAGAAGCTCTGTTCAAACTCCTCTTCTCTGGCTCTAAGAGTCCTTTTATAACTGTCTGGAAGCCCATAGAAACCCTAATTGCAACCCATTAAAATTTAGGTTACGTTTCCTGCGCTCCACTTGCGCTTAGTGCAGGTAAAGCGCAGGAAATAGAGAGCAACAAGGATTATCTACGCTTCACCTGCGCTCAGTGTAGGTGGAGCGCACAAAACAGAATCAATTTGAGCAATCCTGGGCTTTACCTGCACTCAGCTAAGGTGGAGCCCAGAAAACAGCATCCTTTGAAACTTGCTCTGCACTGCTCCTGTCTCTGCTCACTGCTCACTTGATTCTTCAACTTGTACTTTAACTTATTACCTATAAAAATCAACATTTTCTTCATCAAAATAACATTAAATTTATAATTAATTACAATAATTTCATTTGTTGCAATTTAAGTTAAAAGGGTGGATTTGGACTATAAATCTGACAATTTATGATCAATTAGTGTTGTATTTATATAGTCATTTTACTGATTTCTAGCACTTATCAAACTCCCCCCAACTTAGCTTCTTGCTTGCCCTCAAGCAAGAAAATATAATACAGAAAGTTATTTTTACAATCCCCAATCATTCCTATGATTGACAAGAAAACGTGTTCAAAATTTCTTTGCTTAGACAGTTGCCACTTTCCAAAAGTCATATCAATAATCAGAACTAAGAAATGTTTTCAATCATCAAGTTGAAAGAGATAAAAGCACATTCAGATTTTTCAAGAACAATAATTGAATGAATTTTGTGATCAATCAAGGAATTACTCTCATTCTCACGGGTGAGTGTTTTCCCTCCAATTTTTCACTGAAATTGAACAACTAGAATTGTCAGTCATTTCCTGTTAATAATCAAACACACAATTAACATAGATCAAAAGGTCTTTTCTTGGGTTATAATGAGGCTGGGCTATCAAGAACTCATGGTTTTTCTGGATATTCAAAATACACTAGAATAGAGAGCATATCTACAATTTAACCATTACTCAAATTTCCTCTCAATTAACCATTGCATTCTTGACTTGAAGCATTCAATTGACATCTTTTTGGTAATTCACTCCCTTTTATTCAACTTTGTATATATATATATATATATATATATATTTCATGAGGGAATGAATTCCATTATTTGCTTGTGGCCTGCTTTTTTTTTTTGCACTGTTCAGATAACTAACTATTCACCCATTCAAAATGAATAAACTGCACCTATGCTCTCTATCCCTAAGTGTGTAAGGGACAGGATATACTTATTGATATAGCTGGGGTGCATAAGAATAGAATTTTCAAGCTCAAATGGGTTACCAAAAATTGGAAAAATTATTCAAGGGTTGGCTATTTGGCATTGAACAATTATTATATATACAAGTTGCCTTGATCATTTCCATGTTTTTCATGTGCAGAATAAAATTAAGAAACTCAAGGAATAACAATTGACAAAAACAGTGAAATCTCTCAAAGTGTTTAGTTTCTCACACTCACAGGCTTAGGCTATTTTCCTTGATAGAATCACTTATTGAACAACTATTGACTTAATTAATCTTTCTTGTACAAGAATCTAAACTTAAATGATTATGAATTCAAAAACTTAATTCCTTTTTCTCTCCTAATTCAGTTAGTTTGGTTGTATTAGCATTGAAAAATTAAATTGAATCCAAATCAATCTTTATTCCTAATCCTAATCCTAAGTTAATTAAGATACCAAATTATCAAATAAAAAGAAAAAAAATAAAAGAGAGAAAAACATCTTGTAAAACAATGATTGGTTGTAGCTGCAAAATTATCAAAAGCTGGTCCAGCTCCACTTCCCCCCAGGAAAATAGGACTGTCCTCAGGCCATTGTAGATATGTTGGGAGCTGCAGAAAAAGTGAAACAGAAACACAGTTAGCGTCCTGTTGCGCTTCACCTGCGCTCAGCGCAAGTGAAGCGCCCAAAACAGAAAGTTTCGGTGCATTTCTACGCTTTACCTGCGCTGAGCGCAAGTGAAGCGCAGAAAACAGAATGAAATTACTGCAACACTTAGTCAAATTTTCTGCTACTTCCTAGTTATCAAGGTGTCTGCATTTCTCTCACACATACTTACTTAACTAGTTCCTAACAATTCCTAAACTAAAAAAACACAAAAACCTAACTAACACGAAATATGTACAGACCAAAATCAAAATCAAAATCAAAGCTGTAAAAATTAATAAAACACTGGGTTGCCTCCCAGGAAGCGCTCGTTTAACGTCATATAGCTTGACGCCTATTTCTTTAAGGTTCTTGTAGTTTAATGATAGTGGAGCTTCTGTCAAATTCACCTCCTAAATAGGGCTTCAGTCTTTGCCTGTTCACCACCCATCATCTCTTTGATTCAAGATCTTCCAATTCCACAACTCCATAGGGTCTAACTTCCTTAACAAGAAATGGTTCAAACGATTTTGATTTCAACTTCCCAGGGAAAAGTTTCAACCTGGAGTTGAACAGAAGAACTGATTGGCCTGGATAGAACCTCCTTTTGATGAGCTTCTTGTCATGATAGGCTTTGGTCTTTTCCTTGTAAATTCTTGAAGATTCATAGGCATTGAGTCTCATCTCTTCTAACTCATGCACCTGTAATATTCTTCTTTTCCCAGCTACTTGCTTATCCATGTTCAAGACCTTCAATGCCAAGTAAGCCTTATGCTCTAATTCAACAGGAAAGTGACACGCTTTTCCATAAATCAGTTGAAAAGTGAAGAGAATCAAGCATATTGTCATGGTGAAGCGAAATAAATGGATTCCCTCCCTTGTTATGATAGTTAATGCGAAAACATGAATTAAGGCATATAAGGCATGAAACATAATGACATACCTTTTACGAATTGCTAACGAGGCAATATTAGTCACGTCTCTAGAGGTGTCCACGCCAACAGCCGAACTAGGAAACCCTCCTCAACTCTGCTAGTAGTGTTTAGAGAGTAAGAGCGACTGCTCATGTCATTTGGGTAATGCATCTTATGCTATATTTATAGAATGGTGGCTAGGGTTTTACCCCTCACTGTATTAACCCTAACATATATGGGCCTGGCCCATTATGTTATAATTCTAATCAAATTAGAATTATTATCTTTCCTAGCGGCTTGTTGTATGCATGTGACACAATAGGCTTTTAATATTTGGTTATGATATTAAAATAAAATCCATTTATATTTAATATCATAAATAGTGAGCGGTATCTAGCAATACATCACTACTACACAAATATTGAGATTGTTAGCAACTTTGATGAATCCTATTTTATGATAATAATTTATATGATCTGTCCCTTTGTCAAAATATCTAATTGAACACAAGGGCATGGAATGTGTCAACCTTGTATAGTTCAATTTATGTTTTCTTGATGCCTAAGTAGACTATACAGAAAATAAACATCTCATGTTTATCCTCCTGAGCATGGCCATGCAATTTGTAGTCTAACTCTATCAAGAGGCCTACAGATATAACTCATATTACATAAGAGGGACAAATCTCATCTAGATCACTCACATTCCACCACATAATTTATTATATGTCAAAAACCAACTTTATGATCACCTTGTTACAGGCAACGTTTGATGATATTTAAAACACATAATTCCATATGTAGGAATCGTAGTGATTTCAGGTCAAAGGACTTCATACAATATTTATCAATTTAAGAAACGTTCATGACACTTATGTAACAACCATGAAACGTTCTTAAGGTGGGCCAGTCCAGTACATCATTACTCTTAATGTGTACTTATGTGAGCGCATGATATCTCATATCCATGATTCGTAATATGTGATCATCAACGAACTCACATACTAGTCTAAATGCATCTTTTGTCCTAAGAAGATGCTTGACCAGGGACTATTTTAAGAATAGTTCTTCATAAGATCTCACGATCAAGTCATCTACTTGATTTCTTATGAAGTTTAAGATTACTATTCTAAGGACATTAATTATATTCTAAAAGAATGAATTGCCTTTATAAAATAACATGATACAAGTGATGGATGTTCAAAATAAAACAGATAAGGCTCTAGTGCATATACTAACAATCTCCCACTTGCACTAGAGCCATTCTGACATAACTCTTATGCCCAATGATCTAGTGTGACCTTCATGCTTCTGCTGCATAAGGGGTTTTGTTAATGTGGTAGAATCAGCGACTATTTCCTGCTTCAAACTTTTCCAGCTCACAGCGCCACCATTTAAACAAAACACATAACCTAATTGCGATCTTGAATCATCTTTGTCGGTTTGGAAGCTAGCATTAGTGTAACCCTTTACAAGTAGCTCTTCCTCGCCTCCATATATCAAGAATGAATCCTTAGTTCTTCTCAAGTACTTAAGGATGTTCTTGACTGCTGTCCAGTGACCTTCACCAGGATCAGACTAGTATCTGCTTGTCATGCTTAAAGCATATGATATGTCTAGTCGAGTACATAACATGGCATACATGATAGACCCTATAGCAGATGCATAAGGAATCTTACTCATACTATCTCTCTCTTCTTTACTGGAAGGAGATTGAGCCTTAGATAGGCTTATACCATGTGACATAGGCAAAAATCCTTTCTTAGAATCTTGCATGTTAAACTGTTTTAACACCTTGTCTATGTATGTACTTTGACTTAGGCCAAGCAATCTTTGAGATCTATCTCTATAGATCCTGATACCTAACACATAGGTCGCTTCGCCCAAATCTTTCAGAGAAAAACAATTTCCTAACCAAGTCTTTACAGACTAAAGGTAGGAATGTCATTTCCTATGAGGAGTATGTCATCTACATACAAAACCAGAAATCCTACTATGTTGTCACTAACCATTTTGTAGACACAAGGTTCGTCTTCATTTTTAATGAAACCGAACTGCTTAACAGCTTCATCAAAACGAAGATTCCAGCTTCTAGAAGCTTGCTTTAATCCACAAATGGATCGTTGCAACTTACATACCTTTCAGCATTCTCAGGTATAACAAAACCATTAGGTTGTGTCATATATACATCTTCAAGAAGGCTTCCATTTAGGAAAGTTGTCATGACATCAATTTTCCAGATTTCATAATCATGGTAAGCTGCAATAGTAAGCAAGATCCGAACAGCTTTAAGCATAGCAACTGGGGAAAGGTTTCATTATAGTCTACACCATGAATTTGCTTGAAACCCTTAGCCACCAATCGTGCTTTAAGGATACTCACATTACCATCCATGTCAGTTTTCTTTTTGAAAACCCACTTGTACCCTATGGGTTTTATCCCTTAAGGTGGCTCAACCAAGGTTCATACCTTATTAATGTACATGGAATCCATTTCAGATCTCATGGCATCAAGTCGTTTCTCAGATTTTGGACTCAAAAGAGCTTCGTGGTAAGTCACTGGCTCATCTTGATCCATTAGTAATACATCCCCTTCCTGAGACACAAGGAAATCATATCTCTCAGGTTGGTGACGTACCCTATCTGACCTACGCAAGTCTTGCGCCACTTGGGCAGGTGGCTCCACGACACTTTGTGGTATCTGCTCTTGTTCCATTATTGGCTCATCTCTACTCTATGGTACTTGAATTTCTTCAAGTTCTACTTTCCTCCCACTCATTTCCTTAGAGACAAATTCCTTCTCTAAGAATACAACATTCCTAGCGACAAACACTTTGCCTTTGCTAGGATTATAGAAGTAGTAATCCTTAGTTTCTTTTGGGTATCCCACAAATAAGCACTTATCTGATTTGGGTCCTAGTTTATCGAACCATATCTAATAGAGTTCGATTTCTCCTTTCTGAAACTCCATTCCATTGAGGTGTTCCAGGAGGAGTGAGTTGAGATATTATCCGACACTCTTTTAGATAGTCATCAAATTGTTGGCTTAAGTATTCTCCACCTCGATCTCATCGAAGTGTTTTAATAGTCTTGCCAAGTTGGTTTTGTACTTCATTCTTAAATTCCTTGAACTCTTCAAAGGACTCAGATTTGTGTTTCATCAGATACACAAATCCATATCTACTGAAATCATCAGTAAAAGTGATGAAGTATTGAAAACCTCCTCTAGCTATCATGCCCATGAGCCCACATACATCACTATGTATGAGACTAAGAAGATCATCGGCCCTTTCACCTTTTTAGGTGAATGGGGTTTTGGTCATCTTCCCCAATAAACAAGATTCACATGTCTCAATTGATTCAAAATCAAATGAGTCCAAATAACCATCTTGGTGGAGTTTGGATATGTGTTTCTCATTTATGTGGCCTAAGCGACAATGCCAAAGATAAGTCGGGTTCAAATAATTTGTTTTGACCCTCTTAGCACTTATGTTATAGATAGACACTTCCAAGTCAAGAACATATAGTCCATCGTTCAACTATGCACAACCATAAAACATATCATTCACATAAATTGAACAACTATTATTCTTTATTATGAATGAAAAACCACTCTTGTCTAAACAAGAAACGGAAATAATATTCCCACTAATGGCAGGCACAAAATAACAATTATTTAGTTCAATAACTAGCCCAGCTGGCAAAGTTAAATAATAGGTTCCTACGACTAAGGCAACAACTCTTGCTCCATTTCCCACACGTAGGTCGACTTCGCCTTTAGCCAATGACCTACTCCTTTTCAGATCATGCACATTCACACAAATGTGAGACCCACATCTGGTATCCAAGACCCAAGATGCAAAAGTAGATAAATTGACTTCTATAACATAGACACCTGAAGCAGAAGTCTAACTTCCCTTCTTCTTGATCTCCTATAGGTAATTTGTACAGTTTCTCTTCCAATGTCCTGATTGGCCACAGTGGAAACATGTTCCTTCCTTAGCTATCCTGCCCATAGGCTTCAAAGCAGAGGTACTAGGCTTATCCTTGCCTTGTCCTTTAGTTTGAAATAGGGCTTATTGAATTGCTTCTTGCCCTTGCCTTTGCTCTTTCCAGGTTGGACCATCAATATGGCCTTTCCTTTACCTTTATTAATGTTTTACTCAGTTGTTCTTAACATGTTTAGCAATTCTGGCAGTGGTTTGTCAAAATCATTCATGTTTAGTTCATGACGAATTGACTATAGTTGTCCGGCAACGATTGCAGGATAAGATCAGTGGCCAACTCTTGGCCTAATGGAATCCAAGCCTTTCTAGGTTTTCAATGTACCCAATCATCTTGAGTACATGAGCACCAACAGAACTTCCCTCTACCAGTCTACATTGATAAAGTGCTTTTGAGACTTCACATCGTTCATGTATAGCTTGGCCTTGATAAAGTCTCTTTAAGTGTATGATCATATTGTACGCATCCATGTTCTCATGTTGTTTTTGGAGTTCAGCATTCATGGTAGCAAGCATAAGGAAACCTACATCGAGAGCATCATCCAGATGCTTCTTAAAAGCATCCTTGTCAGCTTTTGAAGTATTTGTAGCGGGTGTTTCAGGAACGGGCTCTTCCAGGACATACAACCTTTTCTTATGCCTAAGGACAGTCCTTAGGTTTCTATACCACTCTAGAAAGTTAATTCCAGATAGTTTGTCCTTCTCAAGGACAGATCGCAGTGAAAGGTTATTTGTTGTGTTCGTTGCCACGGAAAATAATGCACGTAAGTATCATATAACAAACATATTTAATAAGGTCTTTAATTAAATATGCCTCCCAGTATTTTTATTCAAAATAAGTACCCTCAATCCAAAATCAGAAAATCCCATCACTAGATTTTCTAGTGGGCCAAGATCCATATTTCACCTAATTTTAAGTCAGCTTTGGCTGACCGCTTAAGAAAAGGTTATTTAGGTAGGAACACAATTTCCAATTGCATCTCATACAACTCTTGGATAGTTAGGTGAATAACTCTTATTCTAATTCATCTTATGAATTAATGCCTAACTTAGTGCCTCTAGGTTTTTCAATCCTATTGAATATACCTAGTTAAGTCAAAACCCAATGATTAACAGTCGGATATTACTTTTATCCTATCGCGCCTCACTAGAATAGATAAAGGTACCCTGCTTTGGCAGACCGAAACTTAATCGATTCTAGCCTTGATGAGTGTAACACCCGCGTTTTTACCGTTTTGCCGTTTTTGCCGTTTTGAGTGTTTTATTGAATTTTGAGTGATTAAAATTATTTTTAATCATCAAAATTTATATTTTTGGATTTAGAATTAAATTTCCTATTTTTAGGGAATTTTTGGGGTTTTTTTGTGAAAATGACCTTTTTGCCCCTCCTGTCCCTTGAACCGGGCCCGAATACTCTTGATCCGGGCCAGAAAAATTTACACTGACTCACCTTGACACATCATAACAGCCATGCATGCAGAATAATGTGCATGGGAGACACTTGTAAATTTTCTCCTTCCTTACAAGACAAGTGTGCAAGCAAATAAGCCATGTGTCATTTATGTTTCCTAAAGCAAAAACTCCACTTTCTTCCTTTTCCTTTCACATGCAAACCATAATTTTTTCTCTCATTTCACTCATTCTCATCCACTTGCAGCTGTGAGCTTCCTTCCCATTTTCTCTCAAGTTTTCCATTTTTCTTCCAAACACATTCAAGCTAAAGGTTCCATTTTTGAACCTAAGCTTAAACACCTAGCCTCCAACCTTGTAGAAGTCCTTGTTGGTGATCAAGAGGAGGATCTTGGAGCTGTTTTTGGGGCTGTTTACTGCACCTTATTTTTACAGAAAATTCCTTAGGTAAAGGGGGGGAGAACTTGAACTCTAGTAGGATTGGTAACTAGAGTCAAGGATTTGCCCTTAAAATCCTTGTTTTTACTCTTGTTCTCCTTGAAAAAAATCACTTTTTGAGCTTTTCTTTGAGCAAATGTTTTGGATTCTTGGAGCTGGGTTGTTTACATGTTTTTAAGTTTATTTTGATGCTTGGAATGTGCTTGGATTGTGATTGTTGGTGCATGCAAGCCAAGAAACAATTTTGGAAAAATTTTCCCCTTTTTCCTCTAATAGCTCTCGGCCTTGAGGGATTTTGGGGCTGCATGTGTTTCAAAATTTTTTTGGTGCTTGGAATGTGTTTGTATGATGAATCTATGAACATGCATGAAGTTGGTTGAAGGTATACAATTGTTTTGGATGATTGATCTTTGAAAAATAGTGTTTATGAGCTTGAAAATGGAGTTATGAACTTTAATGTGTATGTGGATGATTTTGAGTGAATTAGTATGATATTTGGCATTTAGATTGTTTGTTGATGAATGTGTGAAGTTTTGGTGAAGATTGGATGTTGTGAAAAATTTGAAGTTTTGATGAACATTCAAGTTGTTCTTGATGTTCATGAGTTGTTCTTGATGAAACTCATCAAGAATACCTTTTTGATCTTAAAAAGGTCAAGGGTATGTTGAAAACATGTTTATGGGCTTTGGTGGTCCAAAAGGACTAAGAAGCAATTTTACAAGTAAAAGGACTAAAGTGCAATTAAGAATGAGTCTTTAAAAATAAATAAAACAAATTCGGATTTCCAATTCCAACCAAGTAAAAGTCAACTTAAAGGTCAATATTTTAGGTTACCATGACTAAAAATAAGTTCCTAAGAGTTATAAAACCTTTAGGCTTTTAATTAAGTTTAAAACCTTTAAGAAAAGGAGTTAAAGACTCATTAAAAGTCAATCAAGATTAGATTATGAAATTAAAAGTTAGATTAGAGTTGGACTTCAACTCTAGTCCAAGTTATTAAGAAATTAAAACTTAGAAATTAATTAGTAGACTTAGCTAATCTAATTACCTAAGTTAAATTAACATAATCTACTTAAGTTAATTAAGTAACGGATGATTAATTAAGGTTAAAGTTAATTAACCTTAATAAAAGTATTAAGTAATTAATTAGTAATGATGATTAATAATTAACTAACTATGATTAACCTTAATCAAATGTAATTAAAAGCTTAGTCCAAAACTAAGGAAGAGATTATGACTTAATTAAGGAGGATTAAGATTAATCATAGCCCAGTTAATGAAGATTGATTAAAAGTTAAATCTAATCTTAATTATTTATACAAGAAGAATTAGGATAAGTAATACCATCCATAAGACACAATCATAAGTCTTAGTAAATTATAGGACTTAAGTGAACATGATTATTAAGAACATTAGTACAAACTACTATAAAAGATTATAACCAACACCCTCTTTCTTCATAAAACTTGAGAAGCTTAGTGAGAGAGTGTGTTTCCAACCCAAGGTAGGGTTCGGTTTTCCTTGAAGGAAAGACATTGAATTCGGGCCGTGCCACGGGGATGTGGTGACGTTGAATGGTTCAATGGGCTTTGCCTGTAAGGATGTGAATGTTATGAGCATTGTTGTGTGACATGCATCATGAAGCATTGTTGATGTTCGAGGTTGAAAACCTTATGACCTATATAACAGTAGCACTTGGTACAGTGTGAAATCGGTTGGGAAGGGTGCAACTGGGTTTTGCAAAGAACGCCAGTGGGTCCTCAAAAGGGACGCCAGCCCTGAGGATAGCCTAGCTCCCGGAAGATCTCAGGTGACGTAGATTAGCTCCCTACTGTCGAGATTGGGGAACCCAGCTTAGCTATTCCTGTCGCTCTCATGATTTTCGGGTCAGTTGAGATTGTCTGGAAGAACGCTTAAATGATTTGGCCAAAATGTATGAGCAATGCTCTTTGTACCAATGCTAGTACAGACTCTAACTCCTGACGTGCTGTGTATATATGGTCGGGCAGCTGCTATGTGCTCTGCCTATGGTGATGTTTCCCTGGGCCCGCATGCATTAGATATTGCATTATAATAGTAAAAGTTGCGTTCATATGAGTACACCATGATGAGATGTCGTGATTGCTTATTGATTCGACTGTGTGGATTGCCTCTGTGTGTGTGCTCTAGTTTGTTGTATCCTACATGCTATGAGTTCATGCGATGTTCTCACCCTTCCTTTCTGCTTCTGTTATTTTCTGCTATTGTGTTCCTTCGCTACGTCGATAGCCGGCATCGGAGATTTTCAGTATGACATCGATGAGAGTGCAGCAGCGATGGATGCCCAGAGGAACCTGGCGGGTGACGGACATCTCGCATAGATGTGAGACCAGTGTAGTTTTGAGTCTAGGTAGTAGCAGCTCTGATTTAGCGACCTCTTATTTTGTATTTGGTCGAGGTCTTGTTTATTTGGTCTACTACCAGAACTCATATTTTGATGTGGATATCAGGATGGCTCGAGAGACATACTGTTATTATGTTGTATGTATATATTCATGCTGTTTCCTTTTCTTATGATTGATTTTATAATTGCGTGTATGTTGTGTGTGTGCACGAGTTGATAATCATCTAGATGTTTTTCGGAAAACGAGTTTCAGATTAAGGAAAGAATATTTCATGAATACCTAAAATGAAAATCTGAGATGTAATAGATTGATGACGACTAAATCCTTTTAAAAAAAAAAATATTCCGTGTTTTTTTTGACATTTCTAAAAGCAGTAAGTTCGACGGTTACGTATTATAATGTGATGTTCTTAGCGGTATAACTAAGGGTGTCGCATTTAGGTGGTATCAGAGCTGTTCTTTCCTTTTGGCCTCGGGTATGGTCTATAATACCCTTCTCTCTGTGTTTACTCTGTGTCGATTGTTTGTTTGTGTAAATTGACTGCCTTGTGTGAACTGTTTGCTCTTATATTACTACCTTTGTAATATGAGAATCCGTGTAGCGTTACTTATTCTTGCTTGAATGATTCTGCATGAAACGGAAGAAGCTGATTTGTTCTGTGAATGCAGGATTCCATGGCAGGAAGAGGTAACCCTATGATGAACGATCTCCTAGGAAGGATCGTGAACGTTCTAGAGAACCAGCAGCAAACGTTGGACGAGATCAATCAATCCCGTAATCAAAACCAGAACAATATCCCTGACGCTTACCGTGGGCTGTCTACCTTCAAGAAGAATAACCCACCACAGTTCAAAGGAGGTCATGACCCTGATGGATCTCAACTATGGTTAGAAGAACTAGAGAAGATTTTCTTGGCTATGGGTTGTCCTGACGAGCAGAAGGTAACTTTGGCTGTGTTTATGATGGTTGGAGAAGCTCAGCACTGGTGGGAGTATGCCAGGCGTCAGTTAGAAGCTACTGGGAGACTGATCACCTGGAATCTGTTCAAGGAGACTTTTCTTCAGAAGTATTTTCCAACTGATTTGAGGAAGCGCAAGGAGGTTGAGTTTCTGAAGTTGGAACAAGGGAGCATGACTGTTGGAGAGTATGCCGCAAAGTTTGAGGAATTATCCAAGTTCTGCCCATACTTCCAGAACACGGTAGATGAAGGATCCAAATGCTCTAAGTTTGAAAGTGGGTTGAGGCCAGAGATCAAGCAAGCCATTGGCTATCAGCAGATCACCGAGTTCTCTAAGATGGTCAACATGTGCCGCATCTTTGAGGATGACACTAAGGCGAGGCAAGCTCAGTGGAAGAATTTCGGCCCGCAGAGGAACAAACCCAAGGTTACACAAGAAAGGAGGAAACCTTATTTCGTCCCAAGGAACAACTTTGGCTCATCGTCTGGGAGTGCCGCGAGACCGCAATCAGTGGTTGCTAGTGGAGTAAGTCCTGCAAGCAGTACCGGCAACAACTATGCCAGCTGTCCACGTTGTAAGAAGAATCATCTTTTGAAGGACTGTCCAGTCAAGAACCAGACTGCAAACCCATCCGGGGGACCAATCTGCTATCATTGCAAACAAGGTGGCCATATCAAGAGGGATTGCCCTGCTCTGAGAGGAAGTGGTAGCGGTGTTGCAAGTGCACCTGTGTCAAATCTGAATGCGCAAGTTGGAAGGCCCAGAACCAGAGGCAGAGTGTTTACCATGAGCGGTGCTGAAGCTGCTGAATCCGAGGATCTGATCCAAGGTAAGTGTGTCATAAGTGGAATTCCTTTAATTGTATTATATGATTCGGGTGCGACGCATTCTTTTATTTCTCTGGAGTGTGTGAAACGATTGAAATTTCCTGTTGCTAAATTGCCCTATGATCTTGTTGTTTCTACTCCCACTGCTAAACCTGTGATCACTTCATTAGCCTGTTTGAACTGCCCAATCACCATTGGTGATAAAACCTTCTCTGCTGATTTGATTTGTTTACCCCTTTCCCAGCTTGATATCGTTTTGGGAATGGACTGGTTATCTTCCAATCGAGTCCAACTTGACTGTTATAATAAATCTGTTGTGTTTGACTCTTTTTCTCCCTCTACTCTTAATTCGGTAAGTTCGAGATTCTTGTCCGTCAACCAAGTGAATGCTTCCTTGAGAAAAGGAGCTCAAATCTACATGATATTTTCTTCTTTGGAAGAAGAGCGGGAATCTGAAATCAGTACACTGCCTGTGGTGAGAGAATTTCCTGAAGTATTTCCTGAAGATATTCCTGGTTTGCCGCCAGAGCGAGAGATAGAGTTTAACATAGAGTTAGTACCTGGAACCGGACCTATTTCTATAGCTCCGTATAGGATGTCCCCATTAGAGTTAGCTGAGTTGAAGAAGCAGCTAGAAGAGTTGTTAGAAAAACAGTTTGTTAGGCCTAGTGTGTCCCCTTGGGGAGCACCAGTGTTGTTGGTTAAGAAGAAAGACGGTAGCATGAGGCTGTGTGTAGATTATCGTCAGCTAAATAAGGTGACGGTAAAGAATAGGTATCCTTTGCCTAGGATAGACGACTTGATGGATCAATTAAGAGGAGCAACTGTATTCTCAAAAATTGACCTTAAGTCAGGTTACCACCAGATACGTGTTAAGTCTGAGGATATTCCAAAGACAGCTTTCAGAACACGCTATGGGCATTATGAGTATTTAGTGATGCCGTTTGGTGTAACCAATGCGCCCGCAGTTTTCATGGATTATATGAACCGAGTTTTCCATCCCTACTTGGACAAATTCGTTGTGGTCTTCATAGACGACATCCTCATATATTCCAAGAGTGAGGAAGAGCATGCAGAGCATCTTAGAATAGCCTTGCAGACCCTGAGGGATAGAAAGTTGTATGCTAAGCTATCAAAGTGTGAATTCTGGTTGAAGGAAGTGAACTTCCTAGGTCATGTGATCTCTAGTGGAGGGATTAGCGTAGACCCAGCTAAGGTAGAAACCGTGTTACAGTGGGAAACACCTAAGACTGTGACGGAAGTAAGAAGCTTTTTGGGGTTAGCCGGTTACTATCGTAAGTTTATTGAGAATTTTTCTAGGATAGCAACCCCGTTGACCCGTTTGATTAGGAAGGACCAACCTTTTGTGTGGAGCCAGAAGTGTGAGGATAACTTTCAGGAATTAAAGAAGAGGTTGACTTCTGCGCCTGTTTTAGTTTTACCTGACCCGCAAGAGAGTTTTGAAGTATATTGTGATGCTTCGAAACAAGGATTGGGCTGTGTGTTGATGCAAAAAGGAAAAGTAGTGGCTTATGCCTCTAGGCAACTGCGAACACACGAAGTAAATTACCCTACGCATGATCTAGAGTTGGCTGCCATAGTTTTTGCTCTGAAGATTTGGAGGCACCATCTGTATGGCGCTAGGTTTGAAGTCTTTAGTGACCATAAGAGCTTGAAGTATCTGTTTGATCAGAAGGAGTTGAATATGAGGCAGAGACGATGGATGGAGTTTTTGAAGGATTATGATTTTAGTCTGCAGTACCACCCTGGGAAAGCCAATGTAGTGGCTGATGCGTTGAGTAGGAAATCTTTGCACATGTCAAGCAATGATGGTTAAGGAGCTAGAGTTGATAGAAAAGTTTAGAGACCTGAACCTAGATGTTGGATTTGGTCCTAAGAGTATAAGATTGGGAACCTTAAGGATTTCAAGTGATTTCTTGGAGCAAGTTCGTGTAGCACAGGAAGTGGATCAATCTTTGCAAGTTTTGAAGGATCTAGTCCCTAAGAAAGGAGAATCTGAGTTTTGCAAGGGAACTGATGGGGTTATTAGATTCAAGGGTAGGATATGTGTACCTGGTGATAAGGAAATAAGGAAACTGATCTTAGAAGAAGCTCATAAGAGTGGATTGAGTATTCACCCTGGAGCAACTAAGATGTATCAAGACCTGAAGAAGATGTTTTGGTGGTCTGGAATGAAAAAGGAAGTAGCTGAGTATGTGGCTTCTTGTTTGGTTTGTCAGAAAGCTAAGATTGAACATCAGAGACCATCAGGAGAGTTACAACCTTTAGATGTCCCTGAGTGGAAGTGGGATAGCATATCTATGGATTTCGTGGTAGGTTTACCTAGAACTCCTGCAGGTTTTGATGCTATATGGGTAATTGTTGATAGGTTGACAAAATCTGCTCATTTCTTGCCCATTAACATTAAGTTTTCTCTAGAAAAGTTGACCCAGTTGTATATTAAGGAAGTAATAAGACTACATGGGGTTCCGTCTAGCATAGTGTCAGATAGAGACCCTAGGTTTACCTCCAGATTTTGGGGTAGTCTGCAACAAGCTTTAGGAACCAAGTTGAGGCTTAGTTCAGCCTATCACCCTCAGACGGATGGTCAGTCTGAGCGGACTATCCAATCCCTAGAAGATTTGCTGAGAGCGTGTGTGTTAGAACATAAGGGAAGTTGGGATCAGTTGTTGGCACTGATCGAGTTCACCTACAACAATAGTTTCCATTCTAGCATTGGAATGGCACCGTACGAAGCCTTGTATGGTAGGAAGTGTAGGACACCTTTGTGTTGGTTTGAATCTGGCGATGGCCTAGTGTTGGGACCTGAGATGATTCAGCAAACCACGGAAAAGATCAAGATGATTCAGGAAAGGATGAGAATATCACAGAGCAGGCAGAAAAGTTACTATGATCGGAGGAGGAAACCCCTTGAATTCAAAGAAGGAGACCATGTCTTTTTGAGAGTTACACCAACGACTGGGGTTGGTAGGGCAATGCGATCTCGAAAACTTACGCCTAAATTCATTGGTCCCTACCAAATTTTGAAAAGAATTGGTCTTGTTGCTTACCAAATTGCTTTGCCACCTTTTCTTTCTAATCTTCATAATGTGTTCCATGTGTCACAACTCCGAAAGTATATTCCTGACCCTTCGCACGTCATAGAACCCGACGTAATACAATTAAAAGAAAACTTGACTTATGAGGTATTACCTGTGCGAATCGGAGACCGAAGGATCAAGCAGTTGAGAGGAAAAGAGATTCCGTTGGTGAAAGTTATTTGGAGTGCAACCGATGAGGGGAATGCAACCTGGGAGTTGGAAGAGCAAATGAAGAAGTCCCATCCTCATTTATTTCAAGAAGGTACGCACAAATTTCGAGGACGAAATTTCTTTTAAGAGGGGGAGAGATGTAACACCCGCGTTTTTACCGTTTTGCCGTTTTTGCCGTTTTGAGTGTTTTATTGAATTTTGAGTGATTAAAATTATTTTTAATCATCAAAATTTATATTTTTGGATTTAGAATTAAATTTCCTATTTTTAGGGAATTTTGGGAATTTTTGGGGTTTTTTTGTGAAAATGACCTTTTTGCCCCTCCTGTCCCTTGAACCGGGCCCGAATACTCTTGATCCGGGCCAGAAAAATTTACACTGACTCACCTTGACACATCATAACAGCCATGCATGCAGAATAATGTGCATGGGAGACACTTGTAAATTTTCTCCTTCCTTACAAGACAAGTGTGCAAGCAAATAAGCCATGTGTCATTTATGTTTCCTAAAGCAAAAACTCCACTTTCTTCCTTTTCCTTTCACATGCAAACCAGAATTTTTTCTCTCATTTCACTCATTCTCATCCACTTGCAGCTGTGAGCTTCCTTCCCATTTTCTCTCAAGTTTTCCATTTTTCTTCCAAACACATTCAAGCTAAAGGTTCCATTTTTGAACCTAAGCTTAAACACCTAGCCTCCAACCTTGTAGAAGTCCTTGTTGGTGATCAAGAGGAGGATCTTGGAGCTGTTTTTGGGGCTGTTACTGCACCTTATTTTTACAGAAAATTCCTTAGGTAAAGGGGGGGAGAACTTGAACTCTAGTAGGATTGGTAACTAGAGTCAAGGATTTGCCCTTAAAATCCTTGTTTTTACTCTTGTTCTCCTTGAAAAAAATCACTTTTTGAGCTTTTCTTTGAGCAAATGTTTTGGATTCTTGGAGCTGGGTTGTTTACATGTTTTTAAGTTTATTTTGATGCTTGGAATGTGCTTGGATTGTGATTGTTGGTGCATGCAAGCCAAGAAACAATTTTGGAAAAATTTTCCCCTTTTTCCTCTAATAGCTCTCGGCCTTGAGGGATTTTGGGGCTGCATGTGTTTCAAAATTTTTTTGGTGCTTGGAATGTGTTTGTATGATGAATCTATGAACATGCATGAAGTTGGTTGAAGGTATACAATTGTTTTGGATGATTGATCTTTGAAAAATAGTGTTTATGAGCTTGAAAATGGAGTTATGAACTTTAATGTGTATGTGGATGATTTTGAGTGAATTAGTATGATATTTGGCATTTAGATTGTTTGTTGATGAATGTGTGAAGTTTTGGTGAAGATTGGATGTTGTGAAAAATTTGAAGTTTTGATGAACATTCAAGTTGTTCTTGATGTTCATGAGTTGTTCTTGATGAAACTCATCAAGAATACCTTTTTGATCTTAAAAAGGTCAAGGGTATGTTGAAAACATGTTTATGGGCTTTGGTGGTCCAAAAGGACTAAGAAGCAATTTTACAAGTAAAAGGACTAAAGTGCAATTAAGAATGAGTCTTTAAAAATAAATAAAACAAATTCGGATTTCCAATTCCAACCAAGTAAAAGTCAACTTAAAGGTCAATATTTTAGGTTACCATGACTAAAAATAAGTTCCTAAGAGTTATAAAACCTTTAGGCTTTTAATTTAAGTTTAAAACCTTTAAGAAAAGGAGTTAAAGACTCATTAAAAGTCAATCAAGATTAGATTATGAAATTAAAAGTTAGATTGGAGTTGGACTTCAACTCTAATCCAAGTTATTAAGAAATTAAAACTTAGAAATTAATTAGTAGACTTAGCTAATCTAATTACCTAAGTTAAATTAACATAATCTACTTAAGTTAATTAAGTAACGGATGATTAATTAAGGTTAAAGTTAATTAACCTTAATAAAAGTATTAAGTAATTAATTAGTAATGATGATTAATAATTAACTAACTATGATTAACCTTAATCAAATGTAATTAAAAGCTTAGTCCAAAACTAAGGAAGAGATTAAGACTTAATTAAGGAGGATTAAGATTAATCATAGCCCAGTTAATGAAGATTGATTAAAAGTTAAATCTAATCTTAATTATTTATACAAGAAGAATTAGGATAAGTAATACCATCCATAAGACACAATCATAAGTCTTAGTAAATTATAGGACTTAAGTGAACATGATTATTAAGAACATTAGTACAAACTACTATAAAAGATTATAACCAACACCCTCTTTCTTCATAAAACTTGAGAAGCTTAGTGAGAGAGTGCGTTTCCAACCCAAGGTAGGGTTCGGTTTTCCTTGAAGGAAAGACATTGAATTCGGGCCGTGCCACGGGGATGTGGTGACGTTGAATGGTTCAATGGGCTTTGCCTGTAAGGATGTGAATGTTATGAGCATTGTTGTGTGACATGCATCATGAAGCATTGTTGATGTTCGAGGTTGAAAACCTTATGACCTATATAACAGTAGCACTTGGTACAGTGTGAAATCGGTTGGGAAGGGTGCAACTGGGTTTTGCAAAGAACGCCAGTGGGTCCTCAAAAGGGACGCCAGCCCTGAGGATAGCCTAGCTCCCGGAAGATCTCAGGTGACGTAGATTAGCTCCCTACTGTCGAGATTGGGGAACCCAGCTTAGCTATTCCTGTCGCTCTCATGATTTTCGGGTCAGTTGAGATTGTCTGGAAGAACGCTTAAATGATTTGGCCAAAATGTATGAGCAATGCTCTTTGTACCAATGCTAGTACAGACTCTAACTCCTGACGTGCTGTGTATATATGGTCGGGCAGCTGCTATGTGCTCTGCCTATGGTGATGTTTCCCTGGGCCCGCATGCATTAGATATTGCATTATAATAGTAAAAGTTGCGTTCATATGAGTACACCATGATGAGATGTCGTGATTGCTTATTGATTCGACTGTGTGGATTGCCTCTGTGTGTGTGCTCTAGTTTGCTGTATCCTACATGCTGTGAGTTCATGCGATGTTCTCACCCTTCCTTTCTGCTTCTGTTATTTTCTGCTATTGTGTTCCTTCGCTACGTCGATAGCCGGCATCGGAGATTTTCAGTATGACATCGATGAGAGTGCAGCAGCGATGGATGCCCAGAGGAACCTGGCGGGTGACGGACATCTCGCATAGATGTGAGACCAGTGTAGTTTTGAGTCTAGGTAGTAGCAGCTCTGATTTAGCGACCTCTTATTTTGTATTTGGTCGAGGTCTTGTTTATTTGGTCTACTACCAGAACTCATATTTTGATGTGGATATCAGGATGGCTCGAGAGACATACTGTTATTATGTTGTATGTATATATTCATGCTGTTTCCTTTTCTTATGATTGATTTTATAATTGCGTGTATGTTGTGTGTGTGCACGAGTTGATAATCATCTAGATGTTTTTCGGAAAACGAGTTTCAGATTAAGGAAAGAATATTTCATGAATACCTAAAATGAAAATCTGAGATGTAATAGATTGATGACGACTAAATCCTTTTAAAAAAAAAAATATTCCGTGTTTTTTTTGACATTTCTAAAAGCAGTAAGTTCGACGGTTACGTATTATAATGTGATGTTCTTAGCGGTATAACTAAGGGTGTCGCAATGAGTGTCATTCATTGGAAGGCAAAACATGACTTAATATTTTCTTTGAGGGATTTGATCGCTTTAATGCCTCTAGGTTTTTCAATCCTATTGAATATACCTAGTTAAGTCAAAACCCAATGATTAACAGTTGGATAATACTTTTATCCTATCGAGCCTCACTAGAATAGATAAAGGTACCCTGCTTTGGCAGACCCACACTTAATCAATTCTAGCCTTGACGAGTGTCATTCATTGGAAGGCAAAACATGACTTAATATTTTCTTTGAGGGATTTGATCACTTTAATTTTACTTCTTTGTTAAACTTTTTAACAAAAACATACAAGTATGCATCTCATACATATAAATGATATGGTTATGGCCTCCTAAAATACAACTCAAAATTACATCACATATATAATCTTGAAGCCTTCATCCATATGTCTCCATAAGTCCCACTGACTCCATGTCCTTCCGGTTATATTACATAACAAGAAGGGAAGTGAGACTTCCGCTTCAGGTATTTATGTTAAAGAAGTCAATTTATCTACTTCTGCATCTTGGGTATTGGATACTAGATGTGGATCTCACATTTGTGTGAATGTGCAGGATCTAAAAAGGAGTAGACCATTTGCTAAAGGCGAAATCGACCTACGTTTGCATAGCAACTTATTATTTTACTTTGCCAACTGGGCTTGTTATTGAGTTAGATAATTGTTATTTTGTGTCCGCCATTAGTAGGAATATTATTTCTGTTTCTTATTTAGACAAGATTGGTTTTTCATTTATAATAAAGAACAATAGTTGTTCAATTTATTTGAATGATATGTTTTATGGTTGTGCAAAATTAAACAATGGACTATATGTTCTTGACTTTGAAATGCCTATTTATAACATAAATGCTAAAAGGTTCAAAACAAATTATTTGAACCCAACTTATCTTTGGAATTGTCGCTGAGGCCACATAATAGAGAAACACATATCCAAACTCCACCAAAATGGCTATTTTGGACTCCTTTGATTTTGAATCAATTGAGACATGTGAATCTTGTCTATTGGGGAAGATGACCAAAACCCCATTCACTGGAAAAGGTTAAAGGGCCAATGATCTTCTTGGTCTCATACATAGTGATGTGTGTAGGCCCATGGGCACAATGGCTAGAGGAGGTTTTCAATACTTCAGCACTTTCACTGATGATTTCAGTAGATATGGATTTGTGTATCTAATGAAATACAAATATGAATCCTTTGAAAAGTTCAAGGAATTTAAGAATAAAGTACAAAACCAACTTGGCAAGACTATTAAAACACTTCGATCAGATCGAGGTGGAGAATACTTGAGCCAACAATTTGATGACTATCTAAAAGAGTGTAGGATAATATCTCAACTCACTCCTCCTGGAACACCTCAATGGAATGGAGTTTCTGAAAGGAGAAATCGAACTCTATTAGATATGGTTCGATCCATGATCAGTCATTCTGATCTCCCCGACTCCTTTTGGGGTTATGCTTTGTTAACAGTAGCCTTCACACTAAACCGTGTTCCACCTAAGGTTGTAATAAAGATACCATATGAGATATTGACTGGGAAACGATCTAGTATGTATTTTATGAAGATTTGGGGTTGTGAAGCTTATGTGAAATTCCAAATTTCAGATAAACTAGGACCCAAATCAGATAAATGCTTATTTGTTATTTGTAGGATACCCAAAAGAAACTAAGGATTACTACTTCTATAATCCCAGTGAAGGCAAAGTGATTGTCGCTAGGACTGTTGTATTCTTAGAGAAGGAATTTATCTCTAAGAAAATTAGTGGGAGGAAAGTAGAACATGAAGAAATTCAAGTACCACAAAATAGCAATGAGCCAATAATGGAACAAGAGCAGATACCACAAACTGTTGTGGAGCCACCTGCTCAATTAGCGCAAGACTTGCGTAAGTCAAATAGGATACGTCACCAACCTGAGATATATGGTTTCCTTGTATCTCAGGAAGGGGATGTATTACTAATGGATCAAGATGAACCAGTGACATACCAAGAAGATCTTTTGAGTCCAGAATCTAAGAAATGGCTTGATGCCATGAGATTTGAAATGGATTCCATGTACATTAACAAGGTATGAACCTTGATTGAGCCACCTGAAGGGATAAATCCCATAGGGTGCAAGTGGGTTTTCAAAAGGAAAACTGACATGGATGGTAATGTAAGTACCTTTAAAGCATTGTTGGTGACTAAGGGTTTCAAGCAAATTCATGGTGTAGACTATGATGAAACCTTTTCCCCAGTTGCTATGCTTAAATCTGTTCGGATCTTCCTTGCTATTGCAGCTTACCATGATTATGAAATCTTACAAATGGATGTCAAGACAGCTTTCCTAAATGGAAGCCTTCTTGAAGATGTGTATATGACAACCTGAAAATTTTGTTATACCTGAAAATGCTGGAAAGATATGTAAGTTGCAATGATCCATTTATGGATTAAAGCAAGCCTCTAGAAACTGGAATCTTCGTTTTGATGAAGTTGTAAAGCAGTTTGGTTTCATTAAAAATGAAGACGAACCTTGTGTCTACAAAATGGTTAGTGACAACATAATGGTTTTTCTGGTTTTGTATGTAGATGACATACTTCTCATAGGAAATGACATTCCTACCCTTGAGTCTGTAAAGACTTGGTTAGGAAATTTTTTTTCTATGAAAGATTTGGGCGAAGCAACCTATGTGTTAGGTATCAAAATCTATAGAGATAGATCTCAAAGATTACTTGGCCTAAGTCAAAGTACATACATAAACAAGGTGTTAAAACAGTTTAACATGCAAGATTCTAAGAAGGGATTTTTGCCTATGTCACATGGTATGTGCCTATCTAAGGCTCAATCTCCTTCTAGTAAAGAAGAGAGAGATCATATGAGTAAGATTCCTTATGCATCTGCTATAGGGTCTATCATGTATGCCATGTTATGTACTAGACCAGACATATCATATGTTTTAAGCATGACTAGCAGATATCAGTCTGATCTTGGTGAAGGTCATTGGACAGCAGTCAAGAACATCTTTAAGTACTTAAGAAGAACTAAGGATTCATTCTTGATATATGGAGGTGAGGAAGAGCTACTTGTAAAGGCTTACACTGATGCTAGCTTCCAAACCGACAAAGATGATTCAAGATCGCAATCAAGTTATGTGTTTTGCTTGAGTGGTGGCGCTGTGAGCTGGAAAAGTTCAAAGCGGAAATTGTCGCTGATTCTACCACAAAAGTTGAGTATATTGTCGCCTCAAATGCTGCAAAAGATGTCGTTTGGATCAGGAAATTCATTATTGAACTTGGTGTAGTTCTTACCATTGTGGATCCTATAAGTCTTTATTGTGATAACAATGGGGCTATTGCACAAGCCGAGGAACCCAGGTCTCATCAACGATCCAAACATATACTTAGACGTTTCCATCTCATCCGAGAAATCATTGATAGGGCAAATGTGAAGATATGCAAAGTGCATACAAATGACAATGTTCTAGACCCATTGACAAAACCCCTTGTGCAGCAGAAGCATAAAAGGCACACTAGATCATTAGGCAATAGAATTATGTCTAAATGGCTCTAGTGCAGGTGGGAGATTGTTAGTGTATGCACTAGAGACTTATATGTTTTATTTTGAACATTCATCACTTGTATCATATGATTTTATAGAGGCAATTCATTTTATTAATTCTTTTAGAATATAATAAATGTCCTTAGAATAATAAGCTTAAACTTCCTAAGAAATCAAGTAGATGACTTGATCGTGAGATCTTATGAAGAACTATTCTTAAAATAGTCCCTAATCAAGCATCATCTTAGGATAAATAGATGCATTTAGACTAGTATGTGAGTTCGTTGATGATCACATCTCACGGATCATGGATATGAGATATCATGTGCTCACATAACTACATATTAAGAGTAATGTTGTACTGGACTGGCCCACCTTAAGAACGTTGCATGGTTTGTTACATAAGTGTCATGAACGTTTCTTATATTGATAAATATTATATGAATTCCTTTGACCTGAAATCACTATGATTCCTACATAAGGAATTATATGTTTTAAATATCATCAGACGTGGCTGCCATTGCCTCGTTAGCAATTCAAAAAGGTATATCATACTGTTTTCTTTTCTTAACACCTTGATTCGTGTTATTCACATTAACAATCATAACAAGGGGGAATCCAATTATTTTGTTGCACCCTGACCACATGCGTGATTCCCTTCATGTGTAACATCCCAAATTTTAGAATCTAGAAAAATAGGAGAAGCCTAAGACTGAGAATCCTGACAAGAGAAGAGAGTTAGAAGTAAAGTGGTGATTCAGAAGGAAACCAAGTGTTAAGCCAAAGCACAACCGCAAACTGAACTTAGGAGAATCACACCTTGAGAAAAAGAGGATTACAAGGTATAAAGATGAGGGAGAAAGTAGAGATATTGGAATTAGAGAATTAGATTGAGATGGAAGGAACAAGGTTTAGAGGTTTGATGAAACTTAGAGGAAGAGGGTTAAATTAAAGGAACTATGTTAGAAGGGTATTTTTGTAAAGAGGAATTAGGAAAGGGGAAGAGAAACAAAGTTAGAAACAGGGAAAAAGAGAAATCAAGGTGATTATGTCTGGTAATTTTGCCTGGGCTCGCTTGAGCACGCCTGAGCGAGAGTACCAGGAAAAAAGGGGAGTTTTTGTTTGGAAATTTTGCCCAGGCTCGCTTGAGCGCGCCTGGGCGAGGGCATTAGCTGAAAAGGGGAAATTTTGCTTTGATTTTCTCGCCAGGCTCGCTTGGGCAAGGCTGAACGAAAAAACAGAGCCATAATGGGGGGTTTCTGTTTGGAATTATGCCCGGTCTCGCTGAGCCTGTGCGAGAGTGCATTTTCAGCATTCTATAAA
Organism: Sesbania bispinosa; assembly: GCA_026901365.1. NCBI lineage: Eukaryota > Viridiplantae > Streptophyta > Magnoliopsida > Fabales > Fabaceae > Sesbania > Sesbania bispinosa. The sequence goes on from QLOH01000247.1 coordinate 644,847, forward strand.
AACACGATTTAATCTCTTTTTCTCATTTTTCTTCCGCTCCTTCCACTTTTAGAGAGAGAGGTTTTCTAGAGAGATAAAACACCTTGGAGCTTGGAGAAAGAAGAGGAAAGCCAAGGATCCTCAACCCCTCAACCATTTCTCCATATTCTTGAGTTCTCTTGAGGTGAGTGTTAACCCACACATTCACTCTCATTTAGGTTAAAGCTCATGTATGACCCCTCCTTTGTATCTTCCCTTTCTATATTGCTTTATGAGAGATGTATGTTCATGTTTCAAGTTTGCCCTAACCCTAGGTGTTGTGATTATCTTGGATTGTTGGAAAATGGTTTTACCCTAGGGTTAGGGTTTGGGGCTTTTGGAATTAGGAGTTGGTTTATGTAATATGGAGTATGATAGAGCTAAGCATTTCCCTTACGTATGATGAACATGTGCATTGATCATGGTAACCTAGGCTTTTCCCAAAATTGGAATAGCTTTATGTAAGACAATTGTATGTAGTAGGCAAGGTTCATATTTCAAGTATAAATCCATGTATCATGTCATTAACAGATGTTCATGTTCATATGCACTTCATGTTGCACGAAATTCAATTAATCATGTTATAATTAATCATGTTTGACTTTGGCCATCAGGGGTCTTCGAACCATCATGTTCAAGTAAATAAGAATGGCTTCAGCCACCATGAACTTATGATCATTATGTTTCATGTGAATCCAAGACCGAGTCCCAATAGGCCTTGGGTTTGGCCCATGGAAGGTTCCCTTTGGGGAATAATCCACCTTAGGGGGGTGGAGAAGTTCAAGTGGTTAACACTTTGGATCTAGCCATGGGCCAAGAGTTAATGGTCGTAGTCGGGGTTGGGGCATTACACACAATGACACATATTAGGACCATCATGTTAATTGTTCTAAAACTAGGATTCGGTCGTCGGTAACGGCGGTGACTTTATGTCCCCAAGGGAGATATCCCTTGTAGTCTGAGCTCAGGTCAAGCTGCAGGAGAGTGATAAGACCCCATGGTGAAGGGTAAAGCACTCCAAGAAAAATAAGATTTATCATGTTCAGTTCATGTTTGGTTCATGTTTCATTTGGAGGAATTATTATGCATGAAAGTCATGTTTATTTCAACTATTGTCCTTGCGTTGTTTAAGACTCCCAGTCGAGGATTAAGAGCTTGAGGAAAATGGTTGTAATGTTGGAATGTATTAGAATACCCTGTTATTCTATTGTGTATCATTGTAGTTTAAGGCATTAATTGTGTACTTGCCTATGTTCCCTGAGCCATTGATGAGCTTTGTACATTTAGACCCTATTTATGCTATGCGTTATGCTTAAGTAACGTTGGATTGCCTAAGCGTTGTTGAATTGTGTATGTAACGATACCGGTAATGGCGCGAAATAATTTCAGGAATTTGGCAATAGTGTCTCCAACGGGCATTATTCTTAAGTTTAAAAATTAGGACGTTACAATATGAACTAAAGCTTTTAGGTGTAGCGTAAAATTTTGAGTAATCAAGACTTTGAGAAAATAACATGTAATCTTTTTGGTTTGGAGAAACTCATTTGCTTATTTGAGAATTGAATTAGGAGACTTTGGATCGAGTTTGGGTTTGTGTAGTGTTGTTTATTTGTTAGACATGTAATAATAAAATGAATTTTATTTTATTGGTTTGTCCTAAATTAAATGTGTAAAATTTGTCTGGTTGCACGTATAAATGGAAGGGGGACCTTATAGTATGTATATCAGCTGTGCTTTCTGTTTTTTGCTACACAATTTGTTGTAGAAGTCCCACCTTCAGATGGTTCATTTGCTTATTTAAGAATTGAATTAGGAAACTTTATTGTTTTCATAACAACTGGTAACATACTTCTTGAAAGCATGATGGAAGTGAAATAATAGCCATATCAATGTATCATGGACTTCTTACTTCACAAGCCTTTTTAGTTGACCCAAGAACTCACTGCGCATCAAGATAGATCTCAAAGATGGATGAAAATCCATCCCAAAGGAGACACTTCTGAGGGCAGCTGGAAAGGAGTTACTTATCCAACCTTAAACCCTGGTGCATTATTGGGGATTTTAATGAGCTACTTGCCCATCATGAAAAGGAGGATATTAGATTGTGCAATTTTCATAATATGCAACTATTTCAGAACTTTGTTCAGCAGTTGAATTTGCTGGAGTTGGATCTCAAAGGAAATCGATTTACTTGGTTTAGTAACCCTCGCCAAGGTGTCATTACTATGGAAAAGATTGATCGTGTTTTGGTGAATTGGCCTTGGCTATCTCTATACACCAATGTTATAGCCACAACCTATCCAGCTATTAGTTCTGGTCATTAGCCCATTTTGCTGGATGTTAAACCAGAGGCCTCTAGTGGAAATTCCTTTAAGTATGAAGCATTTTGGGATGATCATGAGGAGTGCAGAGGATTAGTAAACCAGGGATGGAAAAAGGAGGATGTTCAAGACGTTGGCTGGAATTGTTTTTGGAAGAAGTCTACAAACTATTCTAGAGCACTAAACAGATGGCACCATAAGACATTTCTTAATGCAAAAAAGGAGTTGCCCAAACAGAAGTAGAGGTTGAAGATGTTGTAGAACAATGGTAACTGCAGTGATAGCTGGGAAGAAATTTTAGAACTCATAAAAAAGATCTCTGACCTCTGGAAGCAAGAAGAAAAATTTTGGGGCAAAGATCTCGATTGAAATGGATTAAGTAGGGGGACAAAAATACAAAATTTTTCCATGCCATAACATTACAGAGGAGAAACGAAAACAAGATTCACCTAATTCAAGATAATCAAGGTCAATGGGTAGAAAGCCAGGAAGATGTGATGAGGGTAATTTATTCTCATTTCTAAGGGTGTTCTCCTCGTCTAACCCCATTGAAATTGATGCCTGCCTCAGAAATTTCTCTCCTGGGTCCCCCAATATTTGAACGAAAGGCTGATTGATCCTGTCTTGGATCCTAAAATTAAGAAAGACGTAGATGAACTAGGGAGCCTTAAAGCCCTGGTCCAAATGGACTTAATGGGTTATTCTTCAAAACCCATTGAGACACAATCAAGATAGATGTGGTTATGACTGTCATAAGCTTCTTCCAGACTGGGGATCTACGCACAGACGTGAATGAAACCTTACTTGTTCTTGTGCCAAAAATAGGAAAAAAAAAAATAATAGCCCAATTTAGACCTATAAGTTGCTGTAATTTTGTGAGCAAGATTATCAGCAAGATCCTAGTTAACAGACTAAAACACAACCTTCATACCCTTATCTCCCCATACCAGAGTGCCTTCATCAAAAGAAAACTCATCCAGGATAACTTGATCATGGCTCATGAAACATTCCATTTTCTAAGATAAAAAAGGAAGAGAAATGCTACCCAACTTGCCTTCAAGTTGGATATGAGCAAAGCCTATGATAGGCTGGAGTGGGAATTCATACACAAGGTTCTGAAATCCTATGGCTTTAATGAGAGATGGATTATTTGGGTTATGAAAATAATCACCACTATCTCTTATAGAATCAAAATCAAGGGTTACACAAGCAAAGTCCTAATCCCAAATAAAGGTATCTGTCAAGGAGATCCCTTATCCCCTTTTTTATTTGTCTCAACTGCTGAAATTTTATCTTTTCAATTACTAATCTGCCCAAGAAAGGAAGTTGGTTGGTTTATCCTTATATAGAAATTGCCCTCCCTAACTCACCTGCTTTTTGCTGATGATTCTCTGTTGTTTGCCCATGCTACAACCCAGGAAGCCTATGAAATCTAGCGTGCATGTTCTTAACCTTTATTCAAAAGCTTTAGGCCAATGTATCAATCTATCCAAATCTAGTATCATCTGTGGTAGGAATATGATTCCACCAACTAAAAATCTAATGGAAGAAAATTTTTCCATTAAGGTATGGGACCAACCAAAAAAGTACCTAGGCCTCCGCTCCCAATAACATGTCTAAAAATGATACACTACAGTGGATAAAAGATCAGATTGAGTCAAAAATGCAAGGCTGGAAAGAGCTGCTTCTAAACCAAGCAGGTAAAGAAGTGCTTATAAAGGCAGTTATTCAAGATATACCTTCATATGCCATGGCTGTCTTAAAATTCCCAAAACAGTTTTGCAAAAAAGATAAGTGCCGAGGTAGAAAGATTTTGGTGGAGAGGCTTTGGAAAAGAGAAAGGAATTCACTGGAAGGCTTGAAAAACAGTGGCCAAAGTAAGAGATCTGGTGGGCTAGGATTCAAAGATGTTATAGCTATGAACCTAGCACATCTGGCTATGCAAGCTTGGAGGCTATTAAAAAACCTAGACTCACTTTATGGCAGAATTCTAAAGGGAATCTATTTCCCAGACTAGGATATTTGCGACACCCTTAGTTATACCGCTAAGAATATCACATTATAACACGTAACCGTCGAGCTTACTGTTTACAAACGTCAAAATATGGAAATATATTTTTTTTAAAAGAGCTTCGTCCTCATCAACCTATTACATTTCTAATTTCGTTTTAAGTATTTATGAAATATCCTTTCCTTAAGTTCGAAACTCATTTTCTGAAAAGATCTAGACGATTATCACCTCGCGTACATACACAGCATACACGCAGTTATAAAATCAGTTAAAAGGGAAGAAACATCATAAATATATACATACATCACAGTATCAGCGTATCTCTCGAGTCATTAAGATATCCACATCAAAACATGAGTTCTAGTAGTAGACTAAAATAAACGAGACCTCAACAAAATACAAAATAAGAGGTTACTAAATCAGAGCTGCTACTACCTAGACTCAAAACCACACTAGTCCTACTCGTCATTAGACGGATCTTCCTCCGGCCCCTCCTCCTCTGGATCCTCCTCTGAATCCTCTCCCGAGGCCTCCTCCTCATCCGAGGTGTCGTCAATCACAATCAGATCTGGCTCACTTGTTAGAGAGCGGCCTTGCGCATCAGGACGCATAGGCTGAGAATCAGGCGCCTCAGAAGAAGGTGAGTACCTAAGAGAGTCTGGCCCGACCATATCAGCCATCCGAGATGACCACGACGACGAAGAAGAAGCGGGGCGACGACGTGAAGGACGGAAGGTAGAATGGCGCACCAAGTTAGGTGGCGTCGGAAACTCGAGAGTCATAGGTACGATGAAATCCAGCTCTGGTACAAGTAGAAGTCTGAGATGAGAAATGATGACACAGACTTCCTCTCAAAAACTCACATCTGCGAGGGATGTCCGTCACCCTCCAGGTGCCCCTTGGCATCCACCATAGTCGCACTTGCATTGACGTCATAGCAAAAGTCTCTGATACCGGCTATCGACGTGACGAGAAGAATACAACAACAAGAGATAGAAAAGAAGGGTGAGAACATCGAATGAACTCACAGCATGTAGGATACAGTAAACTAGAGCATACACACACACAGGATATCCACACAATTGAATCAATAATGAATACAGTTTATATCATCATGATGCATATAGACTAATGCATGCGGGCCCAGGGAAATGTTATAACCACAGGAAACACTAGAAGGGGGGTTGAATAGTGTTTTAAGCTTTTTTATTGTTTTTGGAAATCTTTAATTTAAATCATGAAGATGGGCAACGTTCAAAACAAGTCTTAAGATCAGAGATAGTTAAAACGCGCGGAAGATAAGAAAAACAGAGTTTCTTCTAAAGCTTAAGATTGTTTTAAACAGAGGCTTCTCAAAGTATCTTCTGAAGATTATTACAAAGAGTATTTTCAGAATGGTTTCTGAAATACTTCAGATGACTAGATGTTGCCTGAAGTCTGTTTCTGATTTCTGAACTGAGTTCTTTCCAGACTCACTTCAGATAATTATTTCAGAAGTTCTTCAAGGTACATTCTTTGTAATGCTTCAAATGATATGAGATACATTTCATGTTTTGTTAATATGAAAGATCATTTTATTGAAATAGTTGTGTTAAGTTTATTATGAAAAATACTTTTCAATCCCCAACATAAATATGAAAACTGTAAATAAAGAGATTAAGGGAAAGAGAACTTAGGCACAGAATTTATTCTGGTTCACCCACAAACTCGTGAGCTACATCCAGTCCCAGAGGCAAACCACCACTGGATTTTCCACTATCTGAATCCACAGATACAAGTATTATTCACAGCCTCTTCAGGCCAACACAAGTATTACTTTGTTTTCAACTGCCTCTCCAAGCAACTCAATGAGTATTCTTTGCTTATCAACGGCCTTCCCAGGCAACTCAATGAGTATTCTTTTGCAGGCAGCCTCTCCAGGCGCAACAAGTATTCTTTGTTTTCAACTGCCTCTCCAGGCAACTCTTGCAGTATTCTTTTACAGACAAGCCTCTCCAGGCTCAACAAGTATACTTTTACAGACAAGCCTCTCCAGGCTCAACAAGTATTCTTTGTTTTCAACTGCCTCTCCAGGCAACTCATTGCAGTATTCTTTTACAGACAAGCCTCTCCAGGCTCAACAAGTATTCTTTTCTATCAAGCCTTTTCAGGCTCTACCACAAATATTCTTTTCTGTCAAGCCTCTTCAGGCTCTACAACGAGTATTCTTTCTTCCACCAAGCCTCTCCAGGCTCTCAGACACTTATCCAAGTGTAGAGTATTCTTTCTTCCACCAAGCCTCTCCAGGCTCTCAGACACATAAAGTGTTTACAAATTAAACTAAGTTTAAGTTTCCACGAAACATAAACTTAATCTTTTCCTGTACTAGAGGTTAACTGAGTACTACTCAGGATACAATGAATGAATTCTAAGTACAAGGTTAAGACAGTGATACAAGTATATAAGTTTAAGTACAATCCCTGTCTCTGATGTGAGGAATAACATCCTCTGAGAATTGGCTAGGTAGATACTGACTTTAAGCTCCAGCCTTGTTCTCCAACCATTGGTTTCCATGGGCTACATTCTCACCCGTATCATTGGAAAAAACCAAGGCATATTTGCGGCTTCAAACCATTCTTGGTTCATTTGAGATTCAACTTTGACTAACTGATCAATAGATCAGCAGCATGGTTGATTCTTTTTCAACTTTCTCAACTTGGTTGATTCAAGTAAGCACGGTCAACAACCAATAAGGTTTTTGATACATCTTGATCAACTGATTGAACCAAGTGAATGAGTTCAACATCTTCAAATTCTTCCTTGAGGCTATTTATATGTTCTGTTGGAATATAGCCGTTTGAAGATGATTCATAATACCGTTGAGATATTGATGATGTGGCTCATATAGCCGTTATGTAATAGTGTCTCAAACGGTTGCTTCTTCCTAAGCAAATAAGTGTTCAGACAGTCCTGTTCTGACACTTCTGTAGATGAGCTCTTTAGAGAGATTTTCTTGATATTATTTTGCATGTTCTCTCTCTTGATATCCTTTTGCTTTTCTTCAGCTGTCTTGTGATTTCTTCTGCGTTCCTCAGCTGATTTCTGATTTCCTCTGCTTTTCTTAGGAGTGTATATGAGGAGGTATCCGTTGGATTTGTCCTTTTGCTTATTTTGTATATGCTCCTTTTCTGTTTGCTTCCTGACACCATTTCTTCTTTCTTCTTTGAGTGAGGTGTCTTGTCGAATAGTTGTTGGTACAGTTTCTTCTTTGAATAAAGACATATGATATTATAGTCGTTGAATCATATATTCTTAGCTTCTGTATTGATTTCCTCAATGTTGAAATTTGTTCCATGCAGTTAGAGAGTTTATATGTTCAGACAATTGATTTCTTCACATATACTCAAATGCTTGTATTTATCACATCGTGATATACTTCAACTTGTGCTCATCATATTAATTCAGGCTTTTCTCAATTCTTCAGCTTGAATATTATATCATATTAATTTCAGCTTTTCTTCTACTTCAGCTGATTGCTATTCTGTTCTTCTTTGCAACTTCTTCTTCTTCTGAGATATAGATGAATAAAGATGTTGAATCAATTGTATTTTATTCAAACATCTTTCTAGTTGCTTTTTCTCAGTCTTCTGATCAGTTCTGGGCAGCCAGCAGGTGCAGGTGCAGTAGGTCTGCGCACACAAAATTGCCTTTTGTTGCAGGTGCACCAGGCTTTGCAGAAAGTCTTTGCAGAGTTTCCTTATTTGTGCAAGACTTTGATCGAGGCATAAAAGCATGTTTAGCTTTTATATTGAAATAAGTGTACTCCATTTTGGTAGAGTGTGCTTTACACTTTAGCAACGTCTTCAAGAGATAAATTCTTGATTCTGTTTGTTGGCTTCTTCAAATAGTCTTCACGTCTTCATACTGTCTTCACGTCTTCAGATGGTCTTCACGTCTTCAGACGGCTTGCGTACTTCAGACAGCTTCAGCACTTCAGATGGCTTGCGTACTTCAGACAGCTTTAGCACTTCAGACGAGTTGCGTTCTTCAGACAGCTTCTATGCCTCAGACGAGTTGCTTACTTCAGACAGCTTCTGCACTTCAGACAAGTTGCTTTACTTCAGACACCTTCTACGCTTCAGATGAGTTGCTTTACTTCAGACAGACTTTATATTAAATCCTGCATTTGTTCTTCTGATCCTTATCTTCTGATTTTGATTCTGTTCATCAAATCTTCTTCTTCTTCTAATGAATATTTCAACCTGAAACATAATCAACAAACCAATACCTTTCTCAGTAGAATCTGTTTATATAATCTTATCTGTTCTTATTATGTTCTTATATGTTCTTTATATACTCTTATTTGTTAATCATTAAAACTAAAGGATATTAAGTCTTTGAGTCAAGTTTGAATGCTCAAACTAATTAATAGACTTCACAGGAAACATCACCATCCGCAGTGCACACAGCAACTGCCCGACCATATATGTACAACGTATCAGGAGTTAGAGTAAGTACTAGCGCGGTACTTATAATTTTCTTTTGGCCAATTTTACCCGACTTCCAGACAATCTCAACTGACCCTGAAAACTTGAGAGCGACATGATAGTCAAGCCTGTACCCCGTTTGCTCGACAGTAGGGAGCGAGCCTACATCACCTGAGCCATTTCGGGACCTGACTACCTTTAGGGCTGGCATCCCCCCTCGAGGACCCGCTGGCGTTCTTTGCAAAACCCAGTGCACCCGTCCCTACCAGTTTCACACTGTACCGAGTGTCACTGCCATATAGATCGTAAGGTCTTTCACCTTGAATATCATCAATGCTTATGATGCATGTCACACAACGAGGTTTCAAAATAAACACCTCCTCACAGGCGAAGCCCCTTTGAATCATTCAACGTCACCACATCCCCTTGGTACGGCCCGATTCAAAGTCTCCCCTTCACAAGGAAAACCAAACCCTATCCCGGGTTGAAACCACGATCTCTCACTAAGCTTCTCAAGTTTTATGTAAGAAGAGGGTGTTGGTTATAATCTTTTATAGTAGTTCGCACTAGCGTTCTTTGATAATCATGTCCACTTAAGTCCTATAATTTACTAAGACTTATGAGTGTATCTTATGGATGGTATTACTTATCCTAATCCTCCTTGTGTGGCTAATTAAGATTAGGTTTAACTTTTAATCTTAACTAGTCTTCATTAACTGGATTACAATTAATCTTAATCCTCTTTAATTAAGTCTTAATCCTTACTAAAAATCTTAATTAATTCCTAATCATCCCTTAATCTCTTCCTTAATCTTGGATTAGGGTTTTAATTATATATGATTAAGGTTAATCATGATTAATTAGTTCTTAATCAACATTATTGATTAATTACTTAATTAATACTTTCATTAAGGTTAATTGACTTTAGACCTAATTAATCATCCTTTACTTAATTAACTTAAGTGAATTAGGTTAACTAACTTAGGTAATTGAATTAGTTAAGCCCACTAATTAACTCGAAGTTTTAATGTTTAATAACTTGGATTAGAGTTGAAGTCCAACTCTAATCTAAGCCAAAATTCATAAGTTATTTTTGGTTGACTTTTAAATGAATCTTTGACTCTCTTTTTTGAAGGCCTTGGGCCCAAACCAAAGGCCCAAAGGTAGGATGACTCATGGGAGCCCATTTTTACTCATAATAAGTCAAAAAGTTGACTTTTATGTTGACTTTTATTTTGGTGAAGTAGAAATCTGAATTTAGTCTTTTACTATTTTAAAAACTTTCTTCATTTGCATTTTAACCCTTTTACTTATAAAATTATTCCTTAGTCCTTTTTGGACCATCAAGCCCATAAACATGTTTTCAACATACCCTTGTCCTTTTTAAGATCAAAAAGGTATTCTTGATGAGTTTCATCAAGAACAACTCATGAACATCAAGAACAACTTGAATGTTCATCAAAACTTCAAAATTTTCACAACATCCAATCTTCACACAATCATCAATAAACAATCTAAATGCCAAATATCATACTAATCCACTCAAAATCATCCACATACACATTAAAGTTCATAACTCCATTTTCAAGCTCATAAACACTATTTTTCAAAGATCAATCATCCAAAACAATTGTATACATCCAACCAACTTCATGCATGTTCATGGATTCATCATACAAACACATTTCAAGTGCCAAAAAAATTTTTAAAACACATGCAGCCCCACATTCTCTCTAGGCCGAGAGCTATAGGAGGAAAAAGGGAGAATTTTTTTCAAAATTATTTCTTGGCTTGCATGCATCAACAATCACAATCCAAGCACATTCCAAGCATCATAATAAACTTAAAAACATGTAAACAACCCAGCTCCAAGAATCCAAAGCATTTGCTCAAAGAAAAGCTCAAAAAGTGATTTTTTTTTCCAAGGAAAAACAAGAGTAAAAACAAGGATTTTAAGGGCAAATCCTTGACTCTAGTTACCAATCCTACTAGAGTTCAAGTTCTCCCCCCCTTTACCTAAGGAATTTTCTGTGAAAATAAGGTGCAGTAACAGCCCCAAAAACAGCTCCAAGATCCTCCTCTTGATCACCAACAAGGACTTCTACAAGGTTGGAGGCTAGGTGTTTAAGCTTAGGTTCAAAAATGGAACCTTTAGCTTGAATGTGTTTGGAAGAAAAATGGAAGATTGGAGAGGATGAGGGAGAGGTCTCGAGGTTCTGTTTCTGCAAGAGAGAAGGAGAGAATAAAAAATGAAAATGGTCTCTAGCCTTTTTGCATGTAGGGAAAAAGAAAGAAATGGACAAGTGGCATAAGTCTCATGAAAAATTAAGGCTTTTTGTCATGTCTTTTGACCTTGGAAAAAGGCATTGAAAAGCTTTTCCACATCCACACTTCACACTCTCCCACGGCCTTGGGAGGAGGAAAAAGAGAGTTGTGCAATTTTTCTGGCCCAGATCAAGAGTATTCGGGCCCGGTTCAAGATACGGGAGGGGCGAAAATGTCATTTTCATAGAAAACCCTAAAAATTCCCAGAAATTCCCTAAAAATAGGAAATTTAATTCTAAATCCAAAAATATAAATTTCGATGATTAAAAATAATTTAATCACTCAAAATCGAATAAAACACTCAAAACGGCAAAAACTGTAAACCGAGGGTGTTACAACTCTCCCCCTCTAAAAAGAAATTTTGTCCTCGAAATTTGTGTGTACCTTCTTGAAATAGCTGAGGGTGAGACTTTTTTATTTGTTCTTCCAATTCCCAGGTTGCATTTCCTTCATCGGTTGCACTCCAAATAACCTTTACCAACGGAATCTCTTTTCCTCTCAACTGCTTTATCCTTAGGTCTTCGATTCGCACAAGTAACACTTCATAAGTCAGGTTTTCTTTTAATTGTATTATGTCGGGTTCTATGACGTGCGAAGGGTCAGGAATATACTTTCGGAGTTGTGACACATGGAACACATTATGAAGGTTTGAAAGAAAAGGCGGCAAGGCAATTTGGTAAGCAACAAGACCAATTCTTTTCAAAATTTGGTAGGGACCAATGAATTTAGGTGTAAGTTTTCGAGATCGCATTGCCCTACCAACCCCAGTCGTTGGTGTAACTCTCAAAAATACGTGATCTCCTCCTTTGAATTCAAGGGGTTTCCTCCTTCGATCATAATAACTCTTCTGCCTGCTCTGTGATATTTTCATCCTTTCCTGAATCATCTTGATCTTTTCCGTGGTTTGCTGAATCATCTCAGGCCCCAACACTATGCGACACCCTTAGTTATACCGCTAGGAATGTCACATATGACACGTGACCAACGAACTTACTGTTTTCAAAAACGTCAACATACGGAATTTTTTTTTTTTTTTTTGAAAAGGATTTAGGTGTCATTGACCTATTACCTCTCTAGCTTTATTTTAAGTACTTATGAAATATCCTTTCCTTCACTTTCAAAAACTTATCTTTCCGTAAGTGTCGAAAGAATTAACACCTTACACGCATACACAACATACACATGGTTAAAGACCTTGAGAGAACATAAAACAGTATGACATAAATACATACATACATATTAAGAAGCATCGATGTACCTCTCGAATACCCACATGACCACATTAAAACATAAGTTCCGGTAGTAAAATAAATGAGACCTCTAACAGAATACAAAAGAAGAGATTCCTAAATCAGAGCTGCGTACTACCTAGACTCAACACAACCTAGTCCTTTTCAAATACAAGCAGAAGTCTGGGGTGCGTGATGGTGACACAAGCTCCCCCCATAGAACTCACACCTGCGCGGGATACTCGTCGCCCACCGGGTGTCCCTCGGCAACCATCTGAGTCGCACCTGCATTGACGTCATGACGGAAGTCCTCGATACCGACTATCAACGTGACGAGAAGAGCATAGAAAGAAAACATAGAACAAGAGGGTGAGAACATCGCATGAACTCACAGCATGTAGGATACAACAAACTAGAGCACACACACAGAGGCAATCCACACAGTCGAATCAATAAGCAATCACGACATCTCATTATGGTGTACTCATATGAACACAACTCTACTATTATAATGTAATATCTAATGCATGCGGGCCCAGGGAAACATCACCATCGGCAGAGCACATAGCAGCTGCCCGACCATATATACACAGCACGTCAGGAGTTAGAGTCTGTACTAGCATTGGTACAAAGAGCATTGCTCATACATTTTGGCCAAATCATTTAAGCGTTCTTCCAGACAATCTCAACTGACCCGAAAATCATGAGAGCGACAGGAATAGCTAAGCTGGGTTCCCCAATCTCGACAGTAGGGAGCTAATCTACGTCACCTGAGATCTTCCGGGAGCTAGGCTATCCTCAGGGCTGGCGTCCCTTTTGAGGACCCACTGGCGTTCTTTGCAAAACCCAGTTGCACCCTTCCCAACCGATTTCACACTGTACCAAGTGCTACTGTCATATAGGTCATAAGGTTTTCAACCTCGAACATCAACAATGCCTCATGATGCATGTCACACAACAATGCTCACAACATTCACATCCTTACAGGCAAAGCCCATTGAACCATTCAACGTCACCACATCCCCGTGGCACGGCCCGAATTCAATGTCTTTCCTTCAAGGAAAATCGAACCCTACCTTGGGTTGGAACCGCACTCTCTCACTAAGCTTCTCAAGTTTTATGAAGAAATAGTGTGCTTGTTATAGCCTTTTAAGGTAGTTTGTACTAATATTCTTGATAATCATGTCCACTTAAGTCTTATAATTTACTAAGACTTATGATTGTGTCTTATGGATAGCATTGCTTATCCTAATTCCTCTTGTATGACTAATTAAGATTAAGTTTAATCTTTAATTACAATTAGTTTTCATTAACTGAACTATAATTAGTCTTAATCTTCTTTAATTAAGTCTTAATCCTTACTTAAGATCCTAATTAATTCCTAATTATTCCTTAATCTCTTCCTTAATCTTGGATTAAGCTTTTAATTATATTTGATTAAGGTTAATTAATTTTAGCCTTAATTTATTATTCTTTACTTAATTAACTTAAGTAGATTAGGTTAATTAACTTAGATAACTAAATTAGCCAAGTCCACTAATTAATTCTTGAGTTTTAATCTTAATAACATGGATTAGAGTTGAAGTCCAACTCCAATCTAACTTTAATTTCATAATCTAATCTTGATTGACTTTTAATGAGTCTTTAACTCCTTTTCTTAAAGGTTTTAAACTTAAATTAAAAGCCTAAAGGTTTTATAACTCTTAGGAACTTATTTTTAGTCATGGCAACCTAAAATATTGACCTTTAAGTTGACTTTTACTTGGTTGGAATTGGAAATCCGAATTTAACCAATTATTTTAACAACTTAACTTAATTGCACTTTGGCCCCTTTTGTACAAAAATTTATCTTTTAGTCCCTTACACTTAAAACATGTTTTTAAACCTCTTTTTGATCTTTTCGAGATCAAAAAGGTCTCCCTTGATGAATTTCATCAAGAATCCTCATGAACTTCAAGAACAAGCTTGAATGTTCATCAAATTTTCTCTTTTTTTTTTCTCCAATCTTTGCCAAAATCACACATAATCTCATCCATGTGTTTTAAACATCAAATAGGATATTTCAAACTATCCAAATCACACATGCACATGCTCAAGGCTCAAACTTGCATTTTTCATGCTCAAAACATCATTATTTTCAAGATAAATCACCAAATCAATTTTTCCACTTAAGATCAACCACATGCATGTACATATATCCATCATATAATCACATCCAAACCATCAAAATAATTTTTGCACACATGCAGCCACCTCTTCCTCTCTTGGCCGAGAGCTTAAGGGGAAAAAGGAGGGATTTTTCAACAAAAATCCTTCCATGGCTTGCATGCAACACAACCCAACCATCAACAACAATTCAAGCAAGATCAAAGACATGCAAACAACAACAATAACCCAGCTCATCAAGACCGAAAATATTTTCTTAAAAACAAGCTCAAAGGTTTGATTTTTCAAGAGAAAAATAAGAGAAAAAAAACAAGGATTCAAGGGCAAATCCTTGACTCTAGTTACATGGCCTACTAGAGTTCAAGTTCTCCCCCCCTTTACCTTAGATCTTCAAGGGAATGAGTGCAGATTTTTCCTCCTCCAACAGCCCCTTCAAGCTCCTCCTTCAAGCCTCCAACAAGTGGATTTTGGTAGAAAGTATGTATTTTAGCTTAAATCCAAGAATGGGACTTAAGCTTGGTTGGTGATTTGGGTGGAGATGAAGAAATTTTGGGGAGAAGAAGGGTGGTGGTGCGCGGCCAGCAAGGGAGAAAGAAAAGAAGAAGAGAGAAAATGGGTAGGTGGAGAAGATGGCTAAGTGAAAAATGGCCATAAAGTGAAGCTTTCTCCTTTATATAGACTTAATGGTGTGAAGGAAGACATGGACAAGTGGCACACATGCACCATGCTGTGCAGCGCAATTTTCAGAGGAGAAAATAAGGTTTGTACAATTTTTTTCTGGCCCGGATCAAGAGTATTCGGGCCCGGGTCGGGGTACCGGAGGGCAAAAAAGTCAATTTTTGCAGAAAATTCCCAGAAAATTCCTAAAAATAGGAAATTTAATACTGAATCCAAAAATATAAATTTTGACAATAAAAATAATTTTAATCATTTACAATCCATTAAAACGCTTAAAACAGCAAAAACGGGAAAACGGTAAAAATACGGGTATTACACACTAGGCCATCGCCAGACTCAAACCAACACAAAGGTGTCCTACACTTTCTACCATACAAGGCTTCATATGGTGCCATTCCAATACTAGAATGGAAACTATTGTTGTAGGTGAACTCGATCAATGCCAACAACTGATCCCAACTTCCCTTGTGTTCTAAAACACATGCCCTCAGCAAATCCTCTAGGGATTGGATAGTTCGCTCAGACTGACCATCGGTTTGAGGGTGATAGGCCGAACTAAGCCTCAACTTGGTTCCTAAAGCTTGTTGCAGACTACCCCAAAATCTGGATGTAAACCTCGGATCTCTATCTGACACTATGCTAGACGGAACCCCATGTAACCTTATTACTTCCTTAATGTACAACTGGGTCAACTTTTCTAGAGAAAACTTAATGTTGATGGGTAGAAAATGAGCAGATTTTGTTAACCTATCAACAATTACCCATATAGCATCAAAACCTGTAGGAGTTCTAGGTAAACCTACCACGAAATCCATAGATATGCTATCCCATTTCCACTCAGGGACATCTAAAGGTTGTAACTCTCCTGATGGTCTCTGATGTTCAATCTTAGCTTTCTGACAAACCAAACAAGATGCTACACACTCAGCTACCTCCTTTTTCATCCTAGACCACCAAAACATCTTCTTTAGATCTTGGTACATCTTAGTTGCTCTAGGGTGAATACTCAACCCACTCTTATGAGCCTCTTCTAAGATCAATTTCCTTATCTCCTTATCATCAGGTACACATATCCTACCTTTGAATCTAATAATTCCATCAGTACCCTTACAAAACTCAGATTCTCCTTTCTTAGGAACTAGATCCTTCAAAACTTGTAAAGATTGATCCACTTCCTGTGCTACACGAACTTTCTCCATGAAATCACTTGAAATCTTTAGGGTTCCCAATCTTATACTCTTAGGACCAAATCCAACACTAGGTTCAGGTCTCTAAACTTTTCTATCAACTCTAGCTCCTTAACCATCATTGCTGACATATGCAAAGATTTCCTACTCAAAGCATCAGCCACTACATTGGCTTTCCCAGGGTGGTATTGCAGACTAAAATCATAATCCTTTAAAAACTCCATCCATCGCCTTTGCCTCATATTCAACTCCTTCTGATCAAACAGATACTTCAAGCTCTTATGGTCACTAAAGACTTCAAACCTAGCGCCATACAGATGGTGCCTCCAAATCTTCAGAGCAAAAACTATTGCTGCCAACTCTAGATCATGCGTAGGGTAATTTACTTCGTGTGTTCGCAATTGCCTAGAGGCGTAAGCCACTACTTTTCCTTTTTGTATCAATACACAGCCTAATCCTTATTTTGAAGCATCACAATATACTTCAAAATTCTCTTGTGGGTCGGGTAAAACTAAAACAGACGCAATAGTTAACCTTTTCTCCAATTCCTGAAAACTATCATCACAATTTTGGCTCCACACAAAAGGTTGGTCTTCCCTAATCGCACGGGTCAACGGGGTTGCTATCTTAGAAAGTTTCTCAATAAACTTATGGTAGTAACCGGCTAACCCCAAAAAGCTTCTTACCTCCGTCACAGTCTTAGGTGCTTCCCACTGCAACACAGTTTCTACCTTAGTTGGGTCTACGCTAACTCCTCCAATAGAGATCTCATGACCTAGGAAGTTTACTTCCTCCAACCAAAATTTGCACTTAGATAGCTTAACATACAACTTTCTATTCCTCAAGGTTATTCCAAAGAATTCTATACTTCCCGTTGGGTCCTAGAAATAGGAGAGAACATTGCACGAAAGAATGAGGATAGGTTGGCTTAAATGAGGCTAGAAAACTGGGTTCATTAAGGAGGGAAAGGAACACCAATGATAACCAATCCAGATGGAATTACTAGACACTTGTAGCATCCGTGGTAAAGTCCAAAGCAGATCAATCTATCTTTAAACCTATCTTTGGGAATGTTATTATCA
Source organism: Sesbania bispinosa (assembly GCA_026901365.1). NCBI lineage: Eukaryota > Viridiplantae > Streptophyta > Magnoliopsida > Fabales > Fabaceae > Sesbania > Sesbania bispinosa. The sequence goes on from QLOH01000247.1 coordinate 662,330, forward strand.
TACCTTATGGTTATCCTACTCTCACGGATTGCAATTACCCCTTAGGGCATCCTTACGTGAAACATTGCCTACCTAAGCGTAGTACTATTTCCACCTTCAAACTTGCCTACATATTCACTTATTTATATACTCTTCTTTGAGAATCTAAGCCCATCTAGATCAATGCATAAACTATTCCTATAAAACTTAGTAAGATCATAATTAATCAACACACTCGTAACCAAATCTAATCTAATCATCTACGAGATTTCACTCACATACCTATTTCAATTTATAGAAGCATCAATCAAGCATAACCCTTGATCATCAAGGTCAACACATACCATAATCCCTCATTGTTTGTCGTCTCTATTATTTCTACTAACCTCATGGAAGTGTTATCCTTACTTAGCTCCCACAATTGTAGTTCTTGTAGTGCCTACCGGTACACCTAATTCTCCACCACATGATTTCTCTCCTCAACCTCCTGCGTAATCTTGATACTAATAGATCCTTTGCTTAGTCATATCCTATCATCCGAGTAGTATTTGCTTAAGAATTACATCTTGTGCTATTGGTCTCAATATTTTGGCTTCCTTTATCTCAAATCGAGTTTTCCACTTTTTTCTATAAACCCTTATTTTATCAATCCGTTAGAGATAGCGATCATACTCTAGTGTATCTATCAAACTTCAATCATGGCACTCATTCCACAGTCAAATCCTTTTAGACTTCAAGTTCATCAACAGGGTATCCAAATATGCCTTAACTGCTAAGATCAAACCCCAATTTGTGTGTTTGTCATCCTTATCCTAAACTCCATCATTATTTATCCTGAGTATACCCCAAGTCATCAATTTTTCTAACTTGCTTTGCCAAATTATATATATATTCTCAATAACTGAGTCCTCAAGAGCTATTAGTACCAATCCCTAAATCTCAAAACCTTAATAATTAAACCTTAACGATCAATCATCTTAACCTTGAATTTACAACCTCGAATTCATCATCGATCCCTTAGGTTACTCATCTAAAGGAACGGAAATCTAACCTTAGTGGTCATCCTACTCTAACTTTTGATATTTCACTCATCACTTCAAATAACAAGTCAAATCAGCTATTGGTTATACTAGTGTACAATCTCAGGACCTAGAGGTCTTAGCAAACTCGTTTTAGAAGCTTGATTACTTAGTCCATTCATACTACCTTAATTCTAACTAGGGTGTTAAGTTAATTCTTTTATGAGGTGTGATATTATGCTACCCTGTCTCCTTCCCAGGAGATCGCCCATTCCAGGGTTGCCCCTTTTTGCCATGGAATCCTGCATTCGCAGAACAAGTCAGCTTCTTCCGTTTCATGCAGAACCATTCAAGCAGGACTAAGCATACGCTACACACAGATCCTCATATTACTAAGATAGTAAGATGAGAGCAACCAATTCACACAAGGCAAACAATCAACACAGAGTAAACACAGAGAGAAGGGCATTATAGGCCATACCTGAGGCCAAAAGGAAAGAACAGCTCTGATACCACCTAAATGCGACACCCTTAGTTATACCGCTAAGAATATCACATTATAACACGTAACCGTCGAGCTTACTGTTTTAAAAACGTCAAAATATGGAAATATATTTTTTTTAAAAGAGCTACGTCCTCATCAACCTATTACATTTCTAATTTCGTTTTAAGTATTTATGAAATATCCTTTCCTTAAGTTCGAAACTCGTTTTCTGAAAAGATCTAGATGATTATCACCTCGCGTACATACACAGCATACACGCAGTTATAAAATCAGTTAAAAGGGAAGAAACATCATAAATATATACATACATCACAGTGTCAGCGTATCTCTCGAGTCATTAAGATATCCACATCAAAACATGAGTTCTAGTAGTAGACTAAAATAAATGAGACCTCAACAAAATACAAAATAAGAAGTTACTAAATTAGAGCTGCTACTACCTAGACTCAAAACCACACTAGTCCTACTCGTCATTAGACGAATCTTCCTCCGGCCCCTCCTCCTCTGGATCCTCCTCTGAATCCTCTCCCGAGGCCTCCTCCTCATCCGAGGTGTCGTCAATCACAATCAGATCTGGCTCACTTATGAGAGAGCGGCCTTGCGCATCAGGACGCATAGGCTGAGAATCAGGCGCCTCAGAAGAAGGTGAGTACCTAAGAGAGTCTGGACCGACCATATCAGCCATCCGAGATGACCACGACGACGAAGAAGAAGCGGGGCGACGACATGAAGGACGGAAGGTAGAATGGCGCACCAAGTTAGGTGGCGTCGGAAACTCGAGAGTCACAGGTACGATGAAGTCCAGCTCTGGTACAAGTGGAAGTCCGAGATGAGAAATGATGACACGGACTTCCTCCCGAAAACTCACATCTGCGAGGGATGTCCGTCACCCTCCAGGTGCCCCTCGGCATCCACCGTAGTCGCACTTGCATTGACGTCATAGCTAAAGTCTCTGATACCGGCTATCGACGTGACGAGAAGAATACAGCAACAAGAGAGAGAAAACAAGGGTGAGAACATCGCATGAACTCACAGCATGTAGGATACAGTAAACTAGAGCATACACACACAGGATATCCACACAATTCAATCAATAATGAATACAGTTTATATCATCATGATGCATATAGACTAATGCATGCGGGCCCAGGGAAACATCACCATCCGCAGTGCACACAGCAACTGCCTGACCATATATGTACAACGTATCAGGAGTTAGAGTCTGTACTAGCACGGTACTTATAATTTTCTTTTGGCCAATTTTTCCCGACTTCCAGACATTCTCAACTGACCCTGAAAACTTGAGAGCGATAGGATAGTCAAGCTTGTACCCCGTTTGCTCGACAGTAGGGAGCGAGCCTACGTCACCTGAGCCATTTCGGAACCTGACTGTAACACCCGTGTTTTTACCGTTTTGTCGTTTTTGCCGTTTTGAGTGTTTTATTGGATTTTGAGTGATTAAAATTATTTTTAATCATCAAAATTTATATTTTTGGATTTAGAATTAAATTTCCTATTTTTAGGGAATTTTGGGGGTTTTTTTGTGAAAATGACATTTTTGCCCCTCCTGTCCCTTGAACCGGGCCCGAATACTCTTGATCCGGGCCAGAAAAATTTACACTGACTCACCTTGACACATCATAATAGCCGTGCATGCAGAATAATGTGCATGGGAGACACTTGTAAATTTTCCCCTTCCTTACAAGACAAGTGTGCAAGCAAATAAGCCATGTGTCATTTATGTTTCCTAAAGCAAAAACTCCACTTTCTTCCTTTTCCTTTCACATGCAAACCAGAATTTTTTTCTCTCATTTCACTCATTCTCATCCACTTGCAGCTGTGAGCTTCCTTCCCATTTTCTCTCAAGTTTTCCATTTTTCTTCCAAACAGATTCAAGCTAAAGGTTCCATTTTTGAACCTAAGCTTAAACACCTAGCCTCCAACCTTGTAGAAGTCCTTGTTGGTGATCAAGAGGAGGATCTTGGAGCTGTTTTTGGGGCTGTTTCTGCACCTTATTTTTACAGAAAACTCCTTAGGTAAAGGGGGGGAGAACTTGAACTCTAGTAGGATTGGTAACTAGAGTCAAGGATTTGCCATTAAAATCCTTGTTTTTACTCTTGTTCTCCTTGTAAAAATCACTTTTTGAGCTTTTCTTTGAGCAAATGTTTTGGATTCTTGGAGCTGGGTTGTTTACATGTTTTTAAGTTTGTTTTGATGCTTGGAATGTGCTTGGATTGTGATTGTTGGTGCATGCAAGCCAAGAAACAATTTTGGAAAAATTTTCCCCTTTTTCCTTTAATAGCTCTCGGCCTTAAGGGATTTTGGGGCTGCATGTGTTTCAAAATTTTTTTGGTGCTTGGAATGTGTTTGTATGATGAATCTATGAACATGCATGAAGTTGGTTGAAGGTATACAATTGTTTTGGATGATTGATCTTTGAAAAATAGTGTTTATGAGCTTGAAAATGGAGTTATGAACTTTAATGTGTATGTTGATGATTTTGAGTGGATTAGTATGATATTTGGCATTTAGATTGTTTGTTGATGAATGTGTGAAGTTTTGGTGAAGATTGGATGTTGTGAAAAATTTGAAGTTTTGATGAACATTCAAGTTGTTCTTGATGTTCATGAGTTGTTCTTGATGAAACTCATCAAGAATACCTTTTTGATCTTAAAAAGGTCAAGGGTATGTTGAAAACATGTTTATGGGCTTTGGTGGTCCAAAAGGACTAAGAAGCAATTTTACAAGTAAAAGGACTAAAGTGCAATTAAGAATCATGTTTATGGGCTTTGGTGGTCCAAAAGGACTAAGAAGCAATTTTACAAGTAAAAGGACTAAAGTGCAATTAAGAATAAGTCTTTAAAAATAAATAAAACAAATTCGGATTTCCAATTCCAACCAAGTAAAAGTCAACTTAAAGGTCAATATTTTAGGTTGCCATGACTAAAAATAAGTTCCTAAGAGTTATAAAACCTTTAGGCTTTTAATTTAAGTTTAAAACCTTTAAGAAAAGGAGTTAAAGACTCATTAAAAGTCAATCAAGATTAGATTATGAAATTAAAGGTTAGATTGGAGTTGGACTTCAACTCTAATCCAAGTTATTAAGAAATTAAAACTTAGAAATTAATTAGTAGACTTAGCTAATCTAATTACCTAAGTTAAATTAACATAATCTACTTAAGTTAATTAAGTAACGGATGATTAATTAAGGTTAAAGTTAATTAACCTTAATAAAAGTATTAAGTAATTAATTAGTAATGATGATTAAGAATTAACTAACTATGATTAACCTTAATCAAATGTAATTAAAAGCTTAGTCCAAAACTAAGGAAGAGATTAAGACTTAATTAAGGAGGATTAAGATTAATTATAGCCCAGTTAATGAAGATTGATTAAAAGTTAAATCTAATCTTAATTATTTATACAAGAAGAATTAGGATAAGTAATACCATCCATAAGACACAATCATAAGTCTTAGTAAATTATAGGACTTAAGTGGACATGATTATTAAGAACATTAGTACAAACTACTATAAAAGATTATAACCAACACCCTCTTTCTTCATAAAACTTGAGAAGCTTAGTGAGAGAGTGCGGTTCCAACCCAAGGTAGGGTTCGGTTTTCCTTGAAGGAAAGACATTGAATTCGGGCCGTGCCACGGGAATGTGGTGACGTTGAATGGTTCAATGGGCTTTGCCTGTAAGGATGTGAATGTTGTGAGCATTGTTGTGTGACATGCATCATGAAGCATTGTTGATGTTCGAGGTTGAAAACCTTATGACCTATATAACAGTAGCACTTGGTACAGTGTGAAATCGGTTGGGAATGGTGCAACTGGGTTTTGCAAAGAACGCCAGTGGGTCCTCAAAAGGGACGCCAGCCCTGAGGATAGCCTAGCTCCCGGAAGATCTCAGGTGACGTAGATTAGCTCCCTACTGTCGAGATTGGGGAACCCAGCTTAGCTATTCCTGTCGCTCTCATGATTTTCGGGTCAGTTGAGATTGTCTGGAAGAACGCTTAAATGATTTGGCCAAAATGTATGAGCAATGCTCTTTGTACCAATGCTAGTACAGACTCTAACTCCTGACGTGCTGTGTATATATGGTCGGGCAGCTGCTATGTGCTCTGCCTATGGTGATGTTTCCCTGGGCCCGCATGCATTAGATATTGCATTATAATAGTAAAAGTTGCGTTCATATGAGTACACCATGATGAGATGTCGTGATTGCTTATTGATTCGACTGTGTGGATTTCCTCTGTGTGCGTGCTCTAGTTTGCTGTATCCTACATGTTGTGAGTTCATGCGATGTTCTCACCCTTCTTTTCTATCTCTTCTTTCTATGCTCTTCTCGTCACGTTGACAGTCGATATCGAGGACTTCCGTCATGACGTCGATGCAGGTGCGAATCAGATGGTTGCCGAGGGGCACCCGGAGGGTGACGGGTATCCCGCGCAGGTGTGAGTTCTGTGGGGGGGAGTTTGTGTCACCATCACGCACCCCAGACATCCTCTTGTACCTGAAAAGGACTAGGTTGTGTTGAGTCTAGGTAGTACGCAGCTCTGATTTAGGAATCTCTTCTTTTGTATTCTGTTAGAGGTCTCATTTATTTTACTACCGGAACTTATGTTTTAATGTAGTCATGTGCGTATTCGAGAGGTACATCGATGCTACTTAATATATATGTATGTATTTATGTCATACTGTTTTATGTTCTCTCAAGGTCTTTAACCATGTGTATGTTGTGTATGCGCGTAAGGTGTTAATTCTTTCGACGCTTACAGAAAGATAAGTTTTTGAAAGTGAAGGAAAGGATATTTCATAAGTACTTAAAATAAAGCTAGAGAGGTAATAGGTCAATGACACCTAAACCCTTTTCAAAAAAAAAAAAAACTTCCGCATTTTTTACGTTCTACTTCGTTGGTCACGTGTAATGCATGTGGTACTTTTAGTGGTAACTAGGGGTATCACACTGACTACCCTCAGGGCTGGCATCCCCCCTCGAGGACCCGTTGGCGTTCTTTGCAAAACCCAGTGCACCCGTCCCTACCAGTTTCACACTGTACCGAGTGTCACTGCCATATAGGTCGTAAGGTCTTTCACCTTGAATATCATCAATGCTTATGATGCATGTCACACAACGAGGTTTCAAAATAAACACCTCCTCACAGGCGAAGCCCCTTTGAATCATTCAACGTCACCACATCCCCTTGGTACGGCCCGATTCAAAGTCTCCCCTTCACAAGGAAAACCAAACCCTATCCCGGGTTGAAACCACGCTCTCTCACTAAGCTTCTCAAGTTTTATGTAAGAAGAGGGTGTTGGTTATAATCTTTTATAGTAGTTCGCACTAGCGTTCTTTGATAATCATGTCCACTTAAGTCCTATAATTTACTAAGACTTATGAGTGTATCTTATGGATGGTATTACTTATCCTAATCCTCCTTGTGTGGCTAATTAAGATTAGGTTTAACTTTTAATCTTAACTAGTCTTCATTAACTGGATTACAATTAATCTTAATCCTCTTTAATTAAGTCTTAATCCTTACTAAAAATCTTAATTAATTCCTAATCATCCCTTAATCTCTTCCTTAATCTTGGATTAGGGTTTTAATTATATATGATTAAGGTTAATCATGATTAATTAGTTCTTAATCAACATTATTGATTAATTACTTAATTAATACTTTCATTAAGGTTAATTGACTTTAGACCTAATTAATCATCCTTTACTTAATTAACTTAAGTGAATTAGGTTAACTAACTTAGGTAATTGAATTAGTTAAGCCCACTAATTAACTCTAAGTTTTAATTTTTAATAACTTGGATTAGAGTTGAAGTCCAACTCTAACTCTAATCTAAGCCCAAATTCATAAGTTATTTTTGGTTGACTTTTAAATGAGTCTTTGACTCTCTTTTTTGAAGGCCTTGGGCCCAAACCAAAGGCCCAAAGGTAGGATGACTCATGGGAGCCCTTTTTTACTCATAATAAGTCAAAAAGTTGACTTTTATGTTGACTTTTATTTTGGTGAAGTAGAAATCTGAATTTAGTCTTTTACTATTTTAAAAACTTTCTTCATTTGCATTTTAACCCTTTTACTTATAAAATTATTCCTTAGTCCTTTTTGGACCATCAAGCCCATAAACATGTTTTCAACATACCCTTGTCCTTTGTAAGATCAAAAAGGTATTCTTGATGAGTTTCATCAAGAACAACTCATGAACATCAAGAACAACTTGAATGTTCATCAAAACTTCAAAATTTTCACAACATCCAATCTTCACCAAATCTTCACACAATCATCAATAAACAATCTAAATGCCAAATATCATACTAATCCACTCAAAATCATCCACATACACATTAAAGTTCATAACTCCATTTTCAAGCTCATAAACACTATTTTTCAAAGATCAATCATCCAAAACAATTGTATACATCCAACCAACTTCATGCATGTTCATGGATTCATCATACAAACACATTTCAAGTGCCAAAAAAATTTTTAAAACACATGCAGCCCCACATTCTCTCTAGGCCGAGAGCTATAGGAGGAAAAAGGGAGAATTTTTTTCAAAATTGTTTCTTGGCTTGCATGCATCAACAATCACAATCCAAGCACATTCCAAGCATCATAATAAACTTAAAACATGTAAACAACCCAGCTCCAAGAATCTAAAGCATTTGCTCAAAGAAAAGCTCAAAAAGTGATTTTTTTTCAAGGAAAAACAAGAGTAAAAACAAGGATTTTAAGGGCAAATCCTTGACTCTAGTTACCAATCCTACTAGAGTTCAAGTTCTCCCCCCTTTACCTAAGGAATTTTCTGTAAAAATAAGGTGCAGTAACAGCCCCAAAAACAGCTCCAAGATCCTCCTCTTGATCACCAACAAGGACTTCTACAAGGTTGGAGGCTAGGTGTTTAAGCTTAGGTTCAAAAATGGAACCTTTAGCTTGAATGTGTTTGGAAGAAAAATGGAAGATTGGAGAGGATGAGGGAGAGGTCTCATGGTTCTGTTTCTGCAAGAGAGAAGGAGAGAATGAAAAATGAAAATGGTCTCTAGCCTTTTTGCATGTAGGGAAAAAGAAAGAAATGGACAAGTGGCATAAGTCTTATGAAAAATTAAGGCTTTTTGTCATGTCTTTTGACCTTGGAAAAAGGCATTGAAAAGCTTTTCCACATGCACACTTCACACTCTCCCATGGCCTTGGGAGGAGGAAAAAGAGAGTTGTGCAATTTTTCTGGCCCGGATCAAGAGTATTCGGGCCCGGTTCAAGATACGGGAGGGGCGAAAAGGTCATTTTCATAGAAAACCCTAAAAATTCCCAGAAATTCCCTAAAAATAGAAAATTTAATTCTAAATCCAAAAATATAAATTTTGATGATTAAAAATAATTTTAATCACTCAAAATCCAATAAAACACTCAAAACGGCAAAAATGGTAAAACGCGGGTGTTACAATATTATGACAGCAAAAAAGGGCAGACAACCATCATGGATGTGGGCTAGCAATTTGGAAGGGAGGGATCTATTACTAAGGCATGGAAGATGGCTGGTAGCTTCAGGACAACAAATCAAAGTTGGAAAACACAACTGGGTATCAGCAGGAGATAATCCATACCTCATCCTCCCAGGGGATGACTTTCCAGTTCCAGACCTAATGCATACTAATCACAGGGTTTGGGACCCAAGAAAGATTAGATAGATTCTCCCTAGTGATGCAGCTAAAAAATGATGCAAACTCTTATTAGCTGGTCATTCACAAAGGACACCTTCATTTGGCCTCACACTCAAACATGGATTTATTCTGTTAAGTTTGGTTACCATCTAGGAATTAAGCATGTCTTCCCTATCACTACCCCATGTACCTTTGGGCCTCTGGCCTTTTTTCCATCAATCTAGTGCTCATTTGACAAAAAAAAATGGATGAAACTTGTTGACCCTATCATTGTTGAGGTCTTGGCAATTATTGGAAAAGTGGCAATGATTAGCACAAGAAAAACTTTATGCCTCAATTGGATATAACATTAATTAATTATATTTGTCATTTATCGAGGGGTTTGTTTATGCTAACACAAAACTGAACACCTTTTTTACCTCATGGGGTTGAGGGGGTTTGAAGCTACTGCAACAATAGGCTTCCACTTAGAAAAAAGATTGAGGCTTCCACTTAAATTGGGCAAGTTTGGCTAAACTTTTGTAGAAGAACTTTCAGGAGGAAAAAATAGAATGAATCAAGATAAAATGAATTCAACTTCTTTCATAAATTGAAATTAGTTATTTATGGAGAAGTCAAATGAGAAAGCTTTTTAAAAAATTGTAACTCATTTTAGTTTAACTTTCTCCTCAAAGAGGATATTTTCTCCTAAATTAATTGGAAGAGATTTTTTTTCTGTCTTAATGAAGTCTTTTTTTGTTTTAAAAAAACAATACTTTTTTTTTGCTATTAATTTAGTTTAATTCTATTTATAAATAAATAAAATACATATTTAGTATAAATTTATATAAATTATATTTATTTACATTGTATGTATACAAATTAAATTTATGTTTTTCCAAGAAAATAAGAAATATAGAAAGACACAAGAGTTAAATTTATTTTACCTTCTTAATTCATTCTATTATCTTTTTCTAGAAGTCCTTTTAATTTAGTTTAATTTATATATTATGTATGATTATATTGTATATTCTTTTGTTATTTCTTCAACTAAAATACAAGGAGGAAAAAAAAAGTTCTTGAAATACATTTATCATTTAGAGGCCCAATTAAAGAATAAACCAAGATGAGAAAGTAATAAGAATTGTAAGTGTGTGTTTGGTTTTGTGGTGGTAGAATTGATTTTAAATTAACATCATTATGTATAATCGATTTTGTGTAAAATTAATTTTGAAGTAACCCGATTTTTGTTTGGATGACCCGTATGAGAAAATATTCTTTTTTTAGAAAAATTGGCCAATAATTTTAGAATTGATTTAATCCTTAAGTGGAAACCACGCAAAATCACTTCTCATAAAACCTTGCTTTCACACAAAACTCAAATTTACGCTCATAAAATCAAGCACGTTCAAAGTAATTATTAAGATGGACACAATTAATTCTCCACGTTAAATAAACAATACATTTCAAGTTGCTATTAATTTAGTTTAATTTTACATATTGTACTAGTGAAGTACCCGTGCCGTGCACGGGAGAAATGTAAAAGAAAATTTAAAATATTATACTATACTAAATATAAAAATTTAATGTAAAATTTTCTGATTAGGAATATGAGAATATTGATATGTAAAATATAAAAATAATACAAATCCTGAAATATTAAAAGCTGAAAATAAATCAAAAGTATTAAAATGATATTAATACAACATTAATTTAAATTCTCAAATATCTCACGATATACAACATTTAATGTACAATTTGTATTTAAATCTTCGTGATTAAGCAGAAGAATGCGAAGTCCTTTTCTACTCTTCACCCTTGAAAGTGCAACATAAAGCTGTCCATGTGTAAATACAGGCTTTGGTAAATAAATTCCCACATGAGATAGAGTCTGCCCTTGTGATTTATTTATTGTCATAGCAAAAGATATGATCAAAGGGAATTGCCTCCTCTTGAATTTAATAGGCAAAGTTTGATTATTTGGAACCAATGTCATTCTTGGAATAAGAACCATATGACCAGCTTTGGTTCTAGTTAAAACCTGACATTCAATAACCTGATTTCCCAATCTCCTAACCTGCAGTCTGGTACCATTGCATAGACCATTAGATTGATCAATATTCCGCAGTAGCATTACAGGAGCTCCTGCCTTCAATTGCAGTTCATGTGGGGGCAATCCTGAACAATTGATTGCATTGAGCATTTCAACTGAAAAAGCTTTTATCTCAACCTCTGAACAACCCTCTTCTGTACACAGGGAATCTGAACTCAGATATGTTTTTTCTTCATGATCTATCCATGACATGATATGCTTGTTAACCTGTGAGACAATGTCCAGAGTAGGAGCTAAAATAGCCCTTTCATAAGCCTTTAATGAAAAATGGGCTACCTGAAGTTAAAATGTAATTAATAATTAATAGTATTGGAAAATGGTGATAAATCTTTAACTATCAATCCATAACTGTAAGCAAGAACCCTTTCATATTCCAATAAAATTGAAAGATGAAACAATGCCAATAATAAATTAAATAAAAAAAAGGACCAACACACTACTCCCAATAATAAACTGTTCATATCCCATAAATGGATGTGATTAACTTTTAAACCAAAAGCAATGAATATATATTAAGAATGCAAATTCCAAAGCCATAGAAAGAGAAATAATAAATGACCTACTCATGTAATCAAATTTCACTATCATGAGAATGATAGAAGTGATTCATAATAATGAATTTTAAAACTATTGAACTTCAGCTAACACAATATTCTAAGTTTAAGAATTAAATCAATGAATAAGAATTGAATCTGTTACTAAGTTTTGTTTACTTTACCTTAATGCAAAATTTATTTAAGTTGATTGGAATTCTAACTAATTTCATGTAACATAAAAGACAAAAGAAAATTACAAAACTAAATGCTTAAATAAGTCATCAACAGAACTAAGTACTTAAATAGTTATTGTTTACATAATCTGTTAACATGGGGAGCAAAACTATAACAGAAAGCCCCATAACCAAAAAAAAAATTTAACACATCATGCTCCAAGAACCTTTGCATGGATAACACCAGAATCAGAAGGATCAACTCTAAATCTGACAACAGAGCCCCTCTCCAGATTCTTCTCCACACTAAACTCTTTCCATCCCTTTGTGATGTAAGCAACCTTCCCATTCAAAGACCATGACAAATTAACAGGAAAAACAACACCATTCTCATCCCTCAGCACCCCAGAATCAACTTTGTGCCTAAATCTCTCACACAGAGCAGTTGGCAAGTTCTGAAATTTTAAAATTGCAACAGAAATTAAGATTTTCAAACTAAAAATAGAAATTAAAATAATTCATATACGACTTACCAGAACATTTCCAATTGCATGCAACTCTATCATCTTCTTATCAACATGATGAATATCAGTATTATCAGTCTCACGATATCCAGGAACAATTTCTTCAGGAAGAAAGGTTAACCCACTGTCATATTCCTTAACAGGAATAGGACACCGAACCTCTTCAAAATCCCTATCATAAACAAAAATTTTGAAAACAGTTCTATCCTTATAGTATAGTTTGATCCATCCACCGTCATTAAGAATATAAATATCTTTTAGCAGTTGCCAACCATGAGTAAACCACATGTTATCTTCATCCTTTCTTACAACAACATTTATTTTGTTGCCAACAGGGTCCACAAATTGCACCCTCCTAGGAACAATCTCCCAGAAATCCCTTGCAAACTAGGAAGCAGCCCTGACAAAACCCTACAAAGCAGAAAAATATTAAGAACTCAATAGAAAGAACATGCAATGGGCAAATACTGCTATTTATGTATTAAAAACTCAACATCAGTGATTTTAGAAATAAATGATTACCATTTCAGGATTGTACTCTATCCATTGCCACCGCGGCATGTACCATATTTGAGGATCATCATTATCGACATTCATCTCAATCCTCACTTTTTCATAGCATTACTTGATTCTCCCTTTTGATACATGATCAATGATTAAAAAAAGTTAACAAATTTATTGAAATAAATCCTAAACAAAGAAATAAACAGATAAGGTAAAAACGAAAGTAGGAAGAACTTTCAGAATGATGAAATAAAAACATGAAAATGTTAAACTTAAATAGAAAAAACAAAACGGTTGAAGAAAAGACAACGATTGAAGAAAACCTTTCAAAAAATCTCGAAACAAATGACACAACCCCTCAATGGTAAACAAAATTCAGAAAAAAATAAGAAAATCATTGAGAAAAAATAACACTAACCTCCATATTCTGTTCTTCTCCCGTTACTGAAAAGTGCTTCAGTGAGAGGTGAATGAAGGTGAAAGTTGCAGAAAAATAACTGAGGTTCTCTTTGAAACTGAAACAACAACTATGAATTAGAGAACCAAAAGTCACAAAGTAAAAATTAAATTTCTAAAAAAAATATAAAAAATTTATTTCAGAAAATGAAGAGAAGGTTATTAAAGCGGGAAACAGAGAACTGGAATGGTTGGAAGTAAGGGAGATATTGAAACCTATCAGCAAAAACAATATTTTTAGATGAGAAGAAGAAAATAATAATTAACTAAAATTTAAAGTTTTACAAAAAATAAATTTATGATAATATTTAAATCTTAAAATTTTCATATTCACATCTGAATAACTTAATACTATATACTGAAAAAAAATTTCTTCTCAAATAAAAGTTTATAACATTAAACTTTAAACTCCAATGGATTAATAAAAAAACTAAAATCTAAAATGTAAAATAAAGAGAATTATCAAAAATTACAACTAAAAATTAAATCTTTAAGTAGTTAATGTTTGTAAAATAAGACTTAAGAAATACTTTCAACCAACCACCATAATTCAAACAATACAAAATCTTCATATCCGGACATCCATACAAAAAAATTGAATATTAAAAACACAACTTCTATAGGACAATAATGAATATAAGATTTTCGTAAAAAAAAATAATAATTAATATAACATCCCCAAACTAAAAAAGCCAATAGGTTAATTTTTGCAAATTGAAAATTAAATAAAAATAACTTAAATATGTTGATTACTATCAAATTGAATATTATACTAATAGAATAAAAATAAGGAAATCATTAAAAAATATGTTAATTACTATCAAATTGAATAAATAACTACAGAACAATTAAGGCCCAAAAACTTAAATATGAAAAATAATCTTTTAATCAAATTTGACCATTAAACAAAAAAAAATTGAAAAAAATAACTTAACAAAAAAAATAACATTATCAGTATTTTTAGTTAATAACTCATTGCAATAGTATTTCATAAACCTGTGTTTGGAAAATTAATAGCATCTATTAATCTTTTTTTTTTTACCTTTAGAATACCAATATATTATTGCTTCCTGGTCAATTAAAGACAACTAATCATATAAGTTGAACATATAACGATTTAAATGACTAAATATATTTATCCAATACTGCATAAACTGTTTACAAAGTTGGTGCTTATGAAGCACCCAAAATAAATACTAACAAAAAACAAAAACAACTCCTCAATTAACAGACACCCTAAGTTCATAACAGTTTCCTAAAAATTGAAAACGAACAATGTCCCCCACTTGAATGTGCAACTGTTTGCAAAACTGATACCACCCCCTTCCAAGATAACGCTCATTTCTGGTTCTTTTATGCCTCGTCAATATACTTGCATGCATATGAAGCCCAGCATCAGTTAAAAGTTCCAACCATTGCTATTCAGGTTCAATCATCATTTCTACAATGTGAGCAGGAAAGTACTGCAAAATCAAAGGAGAGAACATGATTATTTATCAAAAAATGAAACAGAAAAGGACTATATGAAAAAACCAACAAAGGCTTATAAAACACATCACAGACCAGTGGATTAGACCCAGAAGCAAAGGGTCCTATAGCTATCACCTCCCATCCAACAACTTCAGCATGTATCACATTCTCATTATCAGCAGGCACTTCATTTGGGGCAACATTAACAGGGGGAGGCACCACAGCAGCAGGTGGAACATTTTGCAGAGGAGGATACAGAACCTCCACAGAATTAGCATCCATGATCTGGATATCAAAAGACCTATTACCATTGTACCTAAAGTGTACAAAATGGGCTCTTTCCAACCCATAGAATTGAACCATTTAACGCACCCCTTCAGTAAAGAATCCTACATTCTGATTGTTCCTAACCCAACAAATGAAAACATTTCCAGCAGGGTCTCTAAACCTTACTTCCCGATTCAAAATATCATCAATCCAATGAACATAGAATTCTCTATTAATGATCATACTATTTTGTACAAAAAAAAAGATAAGAAATAAACACCTTTTATTTATTTAATATTCTACGATGTTTTTAACTACAGAGAACGAAATGCAATTTCATCAGAAAGAAAAAAGTAAAGTAAGAAAACATATTTCTCAATACCTGATTGGGACCCAACTCTGTCTTAAATGTTTCCCACCTTGCAATGATATACTCAATAGTAAGGTCATCCATTCTCTTAACTGTAGACACCAAAAATAACAAAAAAAAAACGATCTTCAAATAGCATTCAGGTCGATATCCACATTTTTCTTTGCAACAATGAACATGCAGTTGAAAAAACAGAGAAGTATCTTAAAATGGTTAACGATAGGAATAATTCATTGTTCAAAACATGCACAAACGTTTTTATTAAGCCTCTTTCAGAAAACAAATTACTACTGATTCGATTAAATGAACGGAAATTGAAAGAAGAAAGACGAAACTTCGAATCGAGACCCATTGCTACCTTCCTTGTGCAGAGATGACAGGCTCCATTTTCTGAATGAGCTTCAAAGGAAACTTCACACCAACAATGCCTTTTTGCTCTTAACTTTCAGAGACCAAGTTCTTGTACTTATAGTGGAGAGGGTTAAGACTTTCATCTTATTTATATCGCACTTCTGAAGCTGGAAGGTTTTTGGATTGTGGAGTCTCAAAGCAGGATTACGAAAAGACATCTGCAGGTAAGGAAAAGACACGGCTTCTCAGTCCAGATTATAAATATCTTTTGCTACTTACTATCAGATTAATGTATCACGTTTCAGAAATCACTTCATATTCAAATTTTTTTACAAAAACAGAGCATAACACACGTAAACAGGTACCATAAAAATAGTCATATGCAAATCAAATTAAAAAAAACATGACCTCGCTTTTTAAATTTTTTTAAATTAATAAATTGAATTTTTTGGTAATATCAGAATCAGAATTTATTGTTCCTATAATTTTAATTTCTTAATTATCGATTCTTTTAACTGATAAAATCCGTTTGAAAAAAAAAATTACTTATCATCATTAAACACCTTAAAGATTGGAAAATATAAAATGATTTAGTAAATGTTTTCTTACTATTTTAAAAAAATAAAATAATAAATTATTTTCATATCTAAAATTAATATTCTCATTAGATAGATCATAATTTTAATTTTTTTGTGTTACATATATATTTTTTTAGAAAAAACACATTTATCTAAAAAAAAATCTAAACCAATAGTAACATTAAAATTTAGTATCACTCTTACTTATTCATCATTGAATTTTTCTTATTATGAAATTTCAAAAGTTAAGGGAAAACTATTAAAGACTTTGTACAAATTATTATGTTCTAATTAAAATTATCAATTATTGATTTTCATCAAGATACTACTAAAATATAAGTATACTTACTGCAAGTAATAAACTTGTACTAAATGATAATATTCTAATATTATTTCTGAAACTTCAAATTAAAATAAAAAGCAAGAAATATGGAAAATGAATTGTCTATAATCAAATTTTTTAATTACAAAAATGACGTGAAATATTAACGATTAACACCAATCGAAATAATAAACCTATCAAAAACTTCAAAATAAAAAATGTTTGTACAATATGGCATAAAATGAATTTTGAGCCACCCTCCATCGTTCAAAGAATACAATTTCATAATATACATCCATCCATGAGTAAAGTAGAGTCTGCCATCATCCTTTTTAACAGAAATTGGAATGCGATTGCCATCTCCATCAACGAACAACACAATTTGTTCAACCTCATTAAATAAATCACATGAGAAAACATAAGGAAGAGGAGCATAAACCTGAATGAAAAAAATAAGATGAATTAGGAATAACAATAAAGAAAATAGGAAAAAATTTAAAATAAACACTTCCTAAGAAAACATACATATTTCGGATCAAAAGGAATATAAAATCTCCTAAACTTCACATGATATGAATTTCGAAGTCCACCATTAACCTACAAACATAAAAAAATATAATTAAAAAAATGACATGTTTCACAAATTGATTTAAATCAAAAAAAGGCAATGAAAGAATAAACACCTTCAAGTCCATTGAGAGTTTGCAAAATAACTTATGGTATTGGACAGGACCTTCATAATTAACTTGATTAAGATCTCTATCTTCAACAGAAACAAAAAATTCACTCTTCTTATCCGGTATGAAATACATCTTTAACCACCCTCCATTTAACAACTTGTACATACTCAAGATATTAGAAATTCCTCCATAAAACAAAATATTATCATATGCTTTGTAAACTCCAACTTCAAATACATTTCCAAAGAGATCAATGAGATGGACAACACATGGAAGTGTGTTAAACCAATCTCTGGAAAACATCCACGGGAGTGCAACAACATCCTGAAATTATAAAAGTGATACTGATAAATAAATTTAATAAACAACAGATAAAATAAATAGTGAAGTCAAACTTATCGAACATGGATCCAATTCAACAATAGACCAATAGTATTTCAACAGCGATGAGGAATAAGAGGATTCTTCATCCTGCATCTCAAAAAACGTTATTTTGAAAATATAAAATTAACCAATAATAGAAAAAGAGTAAATAACATTGAAACGAAATGAACTTCCTTAAATACTTCAATAAAAAAGTAGTTTGAACATGATCAATAAATATCAAAGAAAATACATTCCAAATAAAATTTTGTCAAATGAGGTACATAATAACCAAACCTAATATATTCAATAATTACAAATCAATAATAATAATGACATTGTTAAATAACTTCACAATATCCTAACTTCGAAGACCCTGGGGTTCTGGCAACTAAAACAAAAACGCAAAACAGATCCACCCCTTAATCCTTTAAAACTACAAAAATCCTTCCAGCCAGTGGAGATATAACCCTCATGTAGTATTCTTCTTGCCCAGCGAAAGCGACATTCAAAATCAGTAAGATTTTCATCTCTGAGAATAATATTTGTAGCATTCAAAGGAATGCATTTACATAAAACAGCAGGCATAGCCTGATAAGAAATCAAATAAAACAAATCAATTAACTTAAATTTAATAATGACATTATTAGAAACTTGAATTTAAGGTACTAACCACACAATGAGAAGACACATTCTTATCAATCAAAACTTTGTCCACAAATACCAGCTGGACTTCAACAAAACTTCCTGAAGGAGGAACAACAATGTCAGGCACAAACCCAAGACCATGGGCAAAAACGTTAGCAGGAACAGGATAATTTATCTCAACCATATTTCGGTCATAAGTTCTAACAAAAAATTCATTTCCATTAGAAAAATAGAACTTCAGCCAAGCACCATCTTTAATCGGATAAACATTCTCCAGTATATTCCAACCATGACAAAAATATAGCTGATCATCGTTCTTCATTATTTGAACATGAACTAAATTATTGACAGGATCACAGAATATGACATCTCTTGAGACATGGTTAAAATGGTCCCTTGAAAACAGGAGAGGAAGTTGAGCAAAGTCCTGAAAGAATTCATAATCAGAAATTGAGCCAATAGAATGCGAAGTATAAAAATAATAATATGATACCTTTCCAGGAAAATATTCCATGTTGAACCATCTGAAAAAAGAAGAAGAAGAAGAAGAAGAAGATCCAGATGCCATTGAAAGTTATTGAAAGATAGAGAGAACAATAAAAATAGATAAAGAGTAAATGATGACTTATGATAAGCATTTAAATAGAAAAGAAATAGGGGGAACAACCATGGGGGAATTGATCAAATTTTCTTCACATAAGAAAAAAGAAATAAGAAAAAGAAATAGGCTATGAAAACAGGTTAATGAAGAAAAAAAAAGAGTATCATTGAGAATGAGCCATATTAAAAAAATACTGAACCTAAAATATTATAGTCAATAAAATAATATTGGAAGACTAATTTAACAAATTAATCATTAACCTGATAATCATTAGTTCACTAATGCATTTCGTCAATGAACATTGAAAGCATGAGAACTGGAATTAGAAAAAACCAAGCAAGCATTGGGTAGAATGAGTACTCACATCTAGGAGTTGACAATTTTAAATACATGAATTAGGTATCTTAGAGAGCATCATTGTCAAAAACAATAACCCATCAAAATAATCAAACAAATTGTTGAACAGAATGAGAAATATTGTAAGGATCCACAGCAGTATCAGATACCTTAGGGGAAAGTAAGACTAAGAAAGAAAACATCATCCTATTAGGATACTCCTCCCTGAGATTGAAAGCATGCAACCTGGAATTAGTAAAAAGCCATGCAAGCATTGGGTAGAATGAGTACTCACAGCTAGGAGGGGCCAATTTGAGGACCTGAAGCATATATCTTACAGAGCAAGATTATCAAAAACCATACACTAATCAGATTTCTCCACCAACTAATGAACAAATATAAGGCCATTGAAGGAAAAAAAAACAGGGACTATATAAAGAGCCTCATTATCCAAAACCATCCTGGAACCATGTACGACCATTGCTATGAGCATGAAAATTCTGAGAAAACACATCTCATAAATTAACCCACCATGTATTGAAAAATACAACACAAACACTAAATTATCATGCAAAACATTGAAACAAAGTTTATTAAATAAAATGACAATCAAAAACTGAACTCAGGCAAAACTAATTAATTGGCTCTATAGGAAGAGAAATACCTTCAAATGGACTAACATTAGGGTAAATTGAAGAACTCGAAGAATCAATTGCAGTCTACAAAACCATGATACAGGAAAAGAAAACACTAACAGTGATAATAAAAACAAAATAAAGCAGGAATCAAAGAAATAAACCATTTTCAAACACAACACAAATAAGTCCGCAGTTGAGATAAAAACAGAATAAAGATTTAACAACATGCATAAGGATAATACTTCACTAATGCATTTCATCAATAAACATTGAAAGCATGAGAACTGGAATTAGAAAAAACCAAGCAAGCATTGGGTAGAATCAGTACTCACAGCTAGGAGTGGACAATTTTAAATACATGAATCAGGTATCTTAGAGAGCATCATTGACAAAAACAATAACCCATCAAAATAATCAAACAAACTGTTGAACAGAATAAGAAACATTGTAAGGATCCACAGTAGTATCAGATACCTTAGGGGAAAGTAAGACTGAGAAAGAAAACATTATCCTATTAGGATACTCCTCCCTGATCTTCGAGATAAATAGTTTACACATCCCAGGCCCTGTTCCTCCTCCCGACGAAGGACAAACATGCAACACTGCAACACATAAAAAAAATACCAAAACATAAGTAAAAGAAGAAGATGATAAAATCAAAAAACATTGAATGGATGTCATCTGGAATTAGGAAAAGCCAAGCAAGCATTGAGTAGAATAAGAAGTCACAGCTAGGAATGGCCAATTTGAGAGATATGAAGCAGAACTCCACCAATGCCTCATTATCCAAAACCAAACACTCATCAGAATTAACCACCGAATACTGATAAGAGAAAGGGACATTGTAAGGCTCCACATCAGTATCAGAGACATTTGGGTAAAGGTCGAGGAAGGAATAAAACATCATCCTAATAAACACTGCAACTCATAAAAAAACCAACAAATAAGTAGTCAAATATGATGATGCAACAAATAAACATTGAAAGCATACAACTTGGAATTAGCAAAATCCAAGAAACCATTGAGTAGAATGAGTACTCACAGTTAGGAGTGGACAATTTTAAATACATGAATCAGGTATCTTAGAGAGCATCATTGTCAAAAACAATAACCCATCAAAATAATCAAACAAACTGTTGAATAGAATGAGAAACATTGTAAGGATCCACAGCAGTATCAGATACCTTAGGGGAAAGTAAGACTGAGAAAGAAAACATCATCCTATTAGGATACTCCTCCCTGATCTTCGAGATAAATAGTTTACACATCCCAGACCCTGTTCCTCTTCCCGACGAATGACAAACATGCAACACTGCAACACATAAAAAAATACCAAAACATAAGTAAAAGAAGAAGATGATGAAATCAAAAATCATTGAATGGATGTCATTTGGAATTAGGAAAAGCCAAGCAAGCATTGAGTAGAATAAGAAGTCACAGCTAGGAATGGCCAATTTGAGAGATATGAAGCAGAACTCCACCATTGAGTATTTTTCTTGACTAATGAATATCCCATCAGTTAACTGTTTGATTTGGAGCCCCAAGAAAAATCTCAGCTCACCCATCATACTCATCTCAAACTCTCCCTGCATGAGACTTGAGAACTCTTGACATAAAGATTCATTAGTTGATCCAAAGATAATGTCATCAACATAAATTTGAACAATTAATAAATCTTTGCTAATTTCTTTCTTAAATAAAGTAGTATCAATCTTACCCCTTATAAAATCATTTTTAATTAAAAATGAGCTTAACCTGTCATACCAAGCTCTTGGAGCTTGCTTGAGACCATATAGAGCTTTGGATAGCTTAAGCACATGTTCTGGATGGTCAGGATCTTCAAACTCAGGGGGCTGCCTTACATAGACTTCTTCCTCTATGACCCCATTTAGGAATGCACTTTTTACATCCATTTGATATAATTTTAAGTTTTTGAAGGCTGCAAAGGCTAGTAGGATCCTGATAGCTTCAAGTCTTGCCACTGGTGCAAAGGTCTCAGCATAATTTATTCCTTCTTGTTGATTAAACCCTTGAGCCACCAATCTGGCTTTGTTTCTCATTACTTGACCTTTCTCATTTAGCTTATTTCTGAAGACCCATTTGGTTCCAATTATGGTTTGATGAGATGGTGAAGGAACCAGATTCCAGACCTTGCTTTTCTCAAACTGATTTAATTCATCTTCCATGGCCTTAATCCAGGATTCATCATTTAAGGCTTCATGTATGTCTTTTGGCTCTATGTCAGATAGAAGGGCCATTAGATTCTCTGTGTCTCTGAAGGAAGATCTGGTTCTAACTCTGTCTGAAGTTTCTCCAAGTATCTGATCTCTTGGATGAGATCTTACCAGTCTCCAGCTTCTGGGTAGTTGATATGCATGTTCATTTTGTATCTCAACATTCTCTTGTCTTTTTTCTTGAGATCTGGTTTGATTATCTGATTTATCTTCTTCTTGAGGATTATGAGAGGGTTCAGATTGGCTACTTCTGAGAGGTACTCCTTCAGACTGAGCTTCTCTCCTGTGTTCAGACAGAGGTGACCTCATCATCTTTTGTTCAGGTGAGAGTCTCTCTTCAGCTTCCTGAGTTGAGATCTTTAGATGTTTTATCAGTTCTTCTATCTCCTCATCAACTTCTTTCTGAGTATTTCCCTGAACTTCATTGAATACTACATGCATAGATTCTTTAGTAGTTTTGGTTCTTAGATTATATACTCTGTAAGCTTTGGAGGTTAGTGAATATCCTAGGAAAATTACTTTATCTGATTTGGTTTCAAATTTTCCTAGTTGATCTTTTGTATTTAAAATATAGCAATCACATCCAAATATATGAAAATATGAAACTGAAGGCTTCCTACCTTTCCATAGCTCATATGGAGTTTTATTTAAGATCTTTCTTATAGTGACTCTGTTTAAAATATAGCAAGAAGTATTGACAGCTTCTGCCCAGAAGTACATTTCAATTCTAAAGTCACATAACAGAGTTCTAGCCATTTCTTGAAGACTTCTATTTTTCCTCTCAACTACACCATTCTGTTGAGGAGTCCTTGGACAAGAGAAGTTATGAGTTATGCCATTTTTATCAAAGAATTTTCTAAACTTAACATTCTCAAATTCTCCTCCATGGTCACTCCTAACAGATCCAATTCTGTATCCTTTCTCAGATTGAATCCTTTTACAGAAGGTTTTGAAGGAATCATATGATTCATCTTTCTGAGATAGAAACAGAACCCAGGTGAATCGTGAGAAATCATCCACAATGACAAAACCATATTTTTTACCACTGAGACTCACTGTCTTAGTTGGTCCAAATAGGTCAATGTGGAGGATCTCAAGTGGCCTAGTAGTTGAGACATAGTTCTTGGGTTTGAAGCTTGATTTGCTGTGCTTACTTTTGATACAAGGATCACACTTCAAGTCTTTGTCAAATTTTACCTTAGGTAATCCTTTGACAAGAGACTGACTAGCAAGCTGACTCATAGTTCTCATGTTAATATGTCCAACCCTTTTGTGCCAAAGCCATCTCTCATGATCATGAGACATGAGACAAGTGAGATCTGACAGACCCTCTAGTGAGACTGAGTAAAGATTTTTCTTTCTTGTTCCAAAGAAAATGATTTTTCCAGTTTTGGAGTCTAGGATCTCACAAAAGGTAGGCTGGAAATTAACATGATAACCATTGTCACATAACTGACTGATACTCAGCAAATTATGTTTCAAACCTTCAACAAAATATACATTTTCAATCTGAGTTGAATTGGCCTTACCAATTTTACCTATGCCCTTGATCTGGGCTTTGTTGTTGTCTCCAAAAGAGACAACTCCAGCAGTCTTTTCCTCAAGTGACAGGAACTTGCTTTTGTCTCCTGTCATGTGCCTTGAACATCCACTGTCCAGCACCCATTCTTTCTTGGTCTTTGCTGCTGCCAGGCACATCTGTTACAACAAGAGATTTAGCTTTAGGTACCCACTTGTATTTGGGTCCTGCATGGTTAGTTACCTTTCTCTCATATGCTACTTGTCTCATATAACAATCTGTGGCTTTATGACCATATTTACTACAACAAGAACATCTTTCTTTTTTCTTTTTTCTTGCAGGAATGAAGAAATCTTTATACCAAACTTCATTTGATGATCTCTCATAACCAAGCCCAGCTTTATCAAAAATGCCCTTTTGAGATCCAATGAGTCTCTCAAGGTTTTTTGTTCCATTTACAAATTTTTCTAGGTCATTTATGAGAGTTCTGTTCTGCAGTTTAAGCTGCTGATTTTCTTCTTGTAGCCTTTTTTGATCTTGCCCATTGAGAGCTTGAGTCTTAGCTTTTACTTGTTCAGACAGTTTCATGTGAGACAACATGAGACTACTGTTTTTATGATTTAAATCTTCATTTTCTTTTTCAAGAAATTTGATTTTCTCAAGAGCTGTATTCAAATCTGATTTAAGTAATAAGCTCTTAGAGGCAAGAAGATTTGAATCATACAGAAGATTCTCAAAAGCGGACTTAAGTTCATCAACAGAATATTCAGAGTCAGATTCATTTACCTCTTCATCTGATGAGTCTCCTTTTGCCATGAGACATAGGTTAGCTGACTGTCCATCTTGACTTTCCTCTTCATCTGTGTCATCCCAGGTGGCCATCATTGCCTTCTGCCTAGGACTTTTCTTCATTTCTTTTCTGAGTTGAGGACATTCAGACCTAATATGCCCAGGCTTCTTGCATTCAAAGCAGATAAATTGTCCTTTCTTGTCAGATTTTATTTCTCCTCTCCTTGAGGGAAAATTCTTTCTTCCAGTCCCTCTGGCTCTCCACATGCGTCTGATCTTCCTTGAGATGTAGGCTAGCTTATCATCCATTTCACTATCATCTTCCTCTTCCTCATCTTCTTCTGTTTCAGAATCTTGAGATGAGTTGAGTGAGGTTTGTTGAGAAGAGCTTATTTTTTTGCCTTTTGAGTTACTGGAAGCTGCTTTCAGTGCTATAGACTTGGGCCGTCTGATGAGATCTTCTTCCATCAACTCTTGCTCATGTACCTTCAGAGATCCAAGAAGTTCATCTAGTCTGAGAGTACTCAAATCTTTAGCTTCATGGATGGCTGTTACCTTTGTTCTCCAAGGTTTGGGCATACTTCTCAGAATTTTTCTTAACATATCCTGATTTGAGTATGTTCTTCCTAGTGATTTCAGGTTATTTGTTATGACAGTGAATCTCCTCACCATGTCTTCAATGTCTTCATCTTCATTCATCTTGAAGAGCTCATACTGTCTGACCAGTATGTTGATCTTGGCTTCTTTAACTTGATTTGTCCCTTCATGTTCAACTTCAAGAGCATCCCATATTTCTTTAGCTGAGACACACCCAACTACCTTGTCATATTCACTTCTGCTTAAGGCACAAGTGAGAAGGCATTTAGCTCTTGAGTATAGTACATATCTTGCCTTCTCAGCATCTGTCCACTGTTCTCTGGGTTTAGCTGCCCTAAGTCCAAGCTCATTTGTGGTGTATGGAACATAAGGGCCTATTTCAATGATCTCCCAAAGATCAACATGCTGAGATTCAATGAACAGTCTCATCCTGTCTTTCCAGTAATAATAATTAGTTCCATCAAAGGCAGGAGGTCTGTTTGTTGAAGCTCCTTCAGGAATGAACAGACTTGTACTTGGACAATGGATCTTTTTCCTCTTCACACATAGGTGTGCACAACCCCTAGAGGCCGAGCTCTGATACCAACTGAAGTTGGCTGAACGTCTCTAGAAGGGGGGGTTGAATAGAGACTTTCCGAATTTGTTCCTGCAATTCCACACTAAAAATTGATAGTTGAGATGTGCTCTCAAGTTTGTTAACTTGGAGTGTCTGTTAAGACGAGATGGAGTTTATCAATTTTGGTAAAGATCTTTGTCTAGACCTTAATTTAAAGTCTTATCTTGATTATCAATTCAACTATATCTTTAGTTATCAAGCTGTATTAATTGATTCAAGATAAGCAGATATAAGAATAAGGTAAGAGACAAGAGACAGAGATCTTATCCTGGTTCACCCACTCCTTGGGCTACGTCCAGTCCCCACAACCTGTGAGATTTTCCACTATTGACAAACCAGTCAATACAAGTATTCTTACAGCCTCTTCAGGACGTCTCACTCACACTAAGCCTAGGCACACTCCTATCTTAGCTGAGTCACAAGTATTCTTACAGCCTCTTCAGGACGTACACACCTCACTCTAAGACTAGGCACACTCCTATCTTAGATGAGACAAGTTACAGATAGATGTTTGTGATAAGTCTAGCCTAAGCTCATACGAAGTATGGATATAAAAGTAAATGAGCTAGACTAGGTCTCAACTCTGGTTACAGTATTGGAATGATATTCACAGAGAGGAGATGAAAGAGACAGATGTATGATCTCAAGATGAGATGTGTCTGTGCTCAGACAGCTGGTAGATACACTTGAGATGTCTGTTGAGATGTGATAAGATGCTTAATGATTTCACGGAAGTGTAGGCAGTCTCTCTCACTTCTCAGCTCTTGATAATGTCTCTTTTATATCAAGACTTGAGAAACTAGCCATTATATGGCCGTTACAGTCCGTTGGAGGGTACAGCAGTAGGCACAGTCTTTACAGTAGCCAGACAACAGCTTTTCAGTCTTTAAGGTACTGTGTCAGTGTCCTTGTGTCCTTGTTTGTCTTCATGCTGACTCTACTTGCTGTCTTCTCAGCTGAGCTTGAATTCTTGCTTCTGTTAAGAGTCCGACTTACTTTTCTTGCATTTGTGCTAAGATCTCATCCTTCTACGTCTGACCTTGAGACGACGTCTCAAGCCATTCTTGCATCTCAAGCTGAACTTGCATCTGTTCATGGCTTGCATCTCAAGCTGTGCTTGAGTCTCTTTTTAGTTCTAAGTCTTCTTGCATCTTAGCTGGGTCCTCATCTGATCATGAGACGACATCTGAACATACAAATCTTGCATCTCATGTTGTGTTGATTTTTGAAGTGTTTCTCATAGTCTTAGCCATAAGCTTTGGTTGCACCACATCTGTTCTGATTCAGATTATGTCTTAATCAGTTAAGCTCTTGTGAATTCTGATCTTGTGTTACTTTGCTTGTATCCTTGCTTTCTCAAGTGGATTAAAGGTCCTTTCCATCTTTATGTATTCCTGTAACAACTTTAGATGTAGAAAGTCTCTGCCACACTTGAACACACAGTTAGTGACACAAGATGCATCTCATCTGGATATTTAAACTTACTCAGTTTGTCATATTAAAAACTTCTTTAGGGTGAGCTTGTCTCAACAGACACGTCACCTTGAAAAACCTTCTTTTATATAATATATTGATATGATTTTAATTAATTCATGCAAATTATATATATATATATATATATATATATATATATATATATTCACATCTAAATCTATACAAATTAAATTCATGTCTTTTCCCAACACATTAGAAATGCGGATATGTTGGTAATAATAATAATAATAATGTGTGTTATTTTTAATAAATTTCAATAAAAATTCAGACATATAATGTAACTGATTCTATTAGTGACACACCAGTTTAATCATTGGCCTATTAACTCAGTAAGTGCCCTAGTTTGATCCGAGTTTTATAACAGTGACCCTATTATTATTAGAGATAATTTTTTCATACAACAAAAACATACATCAACTTATACAACACACTTTTTCTCTTTATCTCTCTCCGTCAGATCACCAATCACATCTCACATTTCTCTCTCTTTCCCCTCTTTTCCCTCTTTCTCTCTCTATGTTACGTGTACAAACAACATTTCTCTTATTATTATTATTATTATTATTATTATTTAAAATTTCATCTACCTAAAACCCTGTACCCTATCCCTTCGCTCTGTTTGTTGTGTTTGTAATATCACGACGACGACTCTTATTGGAACTGCGGTGAAGCAAAGACGTCGATTTTCCTGGAAGAAGAAAATCCAAATGGTTACCCGTTCTGCTTTGATGCTCCATCTCCAGAACCCACCGATTTGCTACCAATTGTTCACTCACTTCACCCATGCTCACGCCTTTCTCCGCAACTCCACCTTGCCTCCTCTGTTCAGTATCACACCTCGCTTCTTTACTGTAACCCCTCCACGCCAAACGCAAACCAGAGCATTTGGAGAAGATTCCAAGGGAAGAGACACTTTCTTTGCAGAAGAAAACGTTGCGTGGACTTCACTTGGTCTCTCTGATACCCTTTCTCGAGCTCTCTCTAACATTGGCCTCAAAAGACCCTCTCTCGTTCAGGTCCTTTTTTCTCATTTTCACTGGTTTCTACAATGCCCCTTTTGTCAAATCGTGCTCCCTTTGTGGTTCTTTATGGAAATTGAATGATTCCCTTATATAAAGAATTATCCTTGTTGTGCTTATGCTTATGATGTCAAAAAAAAAAAAAAAAAGAAAAAAAGAAAAAGAAAAATCCATAGTTATAGTTTTGTGCCAAGAATGAAATAAGGAAGTTACACCAATAGGTTGGAACCTGATAACTAACTTTTTTTTTCAATCATTTTGTTTTTCTTTTTTTCTTTTGTATTTTTGGTGCTGAGGCTTATGATATGCACATTATTGATGATTGCTGATTCTTCTTTGTATGTTCAGGCTTCTTCTATACCATCTGTTCTTTCAGGGAAGGATGTGATTATTGCAGCAGAGACTGGCAGTGGTAAGACATACAGTTACCTACTTCCTCTAATTCATAGGTTAGGGGACACCCATGAACATTCTCTAGATGCTGTATCTGATCAAGAAACCTCTCCACCCCGAAAAGTTTTGCTTGTTCTTTGTCCGAATGTGCAACTATGTGAGCAGGTAGTTAGGATGGCTAACAGTCTCTGTAGAGACAATGGTGAAACCATAGTGAGTGTGGCAGCCATTTGTGGCAGACAGGTAGTGATGCTTTAGCTTTTTATTTTTTATATGCTGCTTCTTCCGTTGTCATTCTGCAACTATAGTTATATTGAATTTGTGGTTTGCTACACTGTCTGTCTGGTTGTTTCTATACAAAATTTTATCTTTCTTCTCAAATTTCCAGAGTCTGATTCACAATTCTAAGAATCTTTTTGGACCAGGGATGGCCAATTCGGGAACCTGATATTATTGTGACGACGCCTGCTGCTCTTCTTAATTACGTTGACCGTGATAGAACCCTCCGCATGGAATTTATGCGTGGTGTTAGATATGTGGTATCTTTCTTGTTTTATGATCTTATGTAGCTACGTTGATCTAAAAGATACGTGGATTGAACTTTTAATTCTTATTTCTTGTATGTTTATAACTTTATATTTCTGTTTGGTAGGTGTTTGATGAAGCTGATATGCTTCTCTGTGGGAGCTTTCAGAATAAAGTAATCCGCTTGATAAACTTGCTCCGCTTTGATGAAAAACTCTTGTCTAAATCAAAAGAATCAGGAATGGCATTGCCAATGAAGCCAGAATACTCCTTGTCATCACACAATGCTTTGGAAGGTGAAGAGGAACTTCCAATTGAAGCCACCTCAGAAAAGGATGATGATGATAATGAGGATGTTGTTGGTATTAATAATGAAGCTGAATCTGTTAAACAAAGAGACTGGAGGAGAGTGAGGAAAAATTATGAGCGTAGTAAACAGTATATTTTTGTTGCAGCTACACTTCCAGTGAATGGAAAGAAAACTGCTGGAGGAATATTGAAGCATATGTTTCCTGATGCTATGTGGGTTAGTGGAAACTATCTTCATTGTCACAATCCAAGGTGCTTCATTTTTTCCCCTCCCAATACTTATATCAATAATGATGTTTCATTTTTTTCTACATGTTACTCAGCTGCTGTTGTGGTGAAATAATGGCATGTTTCATCAAGAATATTTGAATAGAAAAGTGGTTGTATGTATTAATGATTCCATTGACTGTGAACTGAAGATAAGGTGAAAAAATGCGCATGGAGAAAATCTTAAGTCAAACGTTACTATAATCAGAAATGGTAAGACTTTTCAAAAATTAACTTTAGTTTCCATAAAAATATTGAGGTGACTATGATCATGAGCTTAGACCTCCAGTTAGACATAGTCCAGATTTACTTCAATTGAAGATAAGATGATGATGAATCATTTCAGACTTTTAAGCATGTATAATATTCAAAGAAAATGGTTTTATTCTTTAGTAGGTCCCCTCAAGTAAGAAGTAAGAACTTTTTTGGTTTGAATCATGAAGAATACACATTACGACTTCTGAAATTCTATTTAGTTATGAAGAATAATGGGGATTAAGATCAAGCTAACTTGATAATTAGTCATAGCTGTGTTGATACTATGCCAGAGACCAACTTATCTAAAAGTTTAAGTTGTTAAGTGGAGCTGTGGAGGCTAATCGGTGGTTTTATATCCCTAACAAGTATTATATAGTGGATAGGAGGAAGATCAAGAGTGACACCTCTTAAGTTTGATGTTGAGATTTAAGTATTATTATGCATATGATTAATGTGTATAGGGTACTTGTTACACTTTTTTACTATGTTGTCCTACATTGTACTCCTTGCTTGATATACTTCATATAAATACAAAGACTTGCACCCACACTAGGTACATCCTCCCTAACTTGGGCCGATATTTGATCTCCTCTAATTTTATCTTTGTTGAATCAACTCCATTCTTTCTTAAGACTAATCCATCTGACATCATGACCGAGGATGATGTTTTACTCCTTAGAGAGATATAGTCATATACTTTTCAGTCTTCCTTCATACCAGGTTACTCTTTCTCCATTCACTAGGTATACATCCATCGTCTTCTTACTCCACCACACACTTTGGATGTGGCTCTTAGGGATGAATTTAACTCTTCTGTTGTTGCAACCACACTAACTATCTCCACATCCCATGACATGATGTTAGACCATCCCTTTTGCTATAAAAGGTTATTGTTCTTGTGTCTCTCTCTTTCTCTCATCATCCTTCCTCCCAATCCTTTGTTACTTTGCTAGATGTTGTCATAGTCCCTAAGACCATCTTTTTGGCTCTGGCTCATGATGGATGGCGACATGCCATGGAAGAGGAAATTGTGGCTTTAGAACATAACCACACATGGGACATTACCTCTCTTCTATTTGGAAAACATGTCATTGGTTTTAAATGGGTGAAAACTATCAGGGCTCGTTTGGTGGCCTGGATAAAGGACATGATAGGATAATAATATTGTATCCTATTCTATTTCCAGTGTTTGTTGCAACAATAGGATAAGATAAGTTTATCATGTTGAGCTATCCTATCATTTTCTCCAATGTAATATTTATCTTGAAAGGGAGGGTTTAGGTTAGAGATTGACAGGATAGAATATATTTTTTTCTTTCACTTTTTGCCCTAACCTCTCAACACTCTTCTCTCCCAACCCCCTACTATCCTGCTCTTATCATATCCTATCCTTATCAAACTCTCTTATCCTTTCCTATCCTATCCTATCCTATCATGGCCACCAAATGAGCCCTTAAAATCAATGTAGATGGATCAATTGCACTTTTCATTTTCAAAGATTAATCTAGCATTGTAAGGAACACATTGTTTATCTTGTTGGATGCATCTCATCATTGGCTATTGTACCAACTTGATGTTAAAAATGCATTTCTTCATTATGATGGGTGGCGGGAAGAAGTTTATATGGAGCAACCTGGCTTTGTTGCTCAAAGGGAGTTCCCTATATGGATTGAAATTTAAAACAATCCTGTCAAGCTTGGTTTGAGAGGTTAAGTGAAGTAGTTATTAACTTTGGCTTAACAAGGAGTAGTTTTAACTTTTAATCATTTTGTCATTTATTGGAAGTTTGAAAATGGTTGTATTCTAATGGTGGTCCTGGTCCATGTTGATGAAATAGCAATAACCGGGAATGCACATCTGGCATTGCGAAACTCAAGCTCGGGCAAACCAAATTTGAAACCAAGGATCTAGGTATTTTGGAGCATTTCCTAGGAATTGAAGTAACCAAATGTGGAAAGGGAAATTTTCACACTCAATGGAATTATGTTCCTGATCTCCTCCCTGAGGGTGACATGTTAGGAACTAGACTTCTGATTATTGTCTGTTCGTTGGAGGAATTTTGATCTCTTGGAAAAGCAAGAAAAAAAATGTAGTATCAAGTTAGTATGAATATCTGGCAGGTGAAAGTTCTTATGAATTATTATAGGTGCATGTGTATCATTTGCTTAATGAGATTGGGTTCAACTTCAAGAATCCTCCACCCATAAAACTTTTGGGTGATAATCAAGCTACTATCCAAATTGTCTTGAACCAATGTTCCATTGAAGAACAGAACACAAAGAAGCATATTGCCACTTTATTTGCGAAAAATTTCAGCAAGGACTTGTATCTATGCATGTGAGTGTGACATCTTCACTGAGGCAATCAATGGGACTAGGATTGGGTATCTGTGACAAGTTGGGCATGATTAACTTCTATGTTCAAAGTGGGAGTGTTGAGAGTTAAGTATTATTATGCGTGTAATTAATGTGCAGGGGGTACTTGTGTTCTTTACACTATGTTGGACTACATTGTACTCTGGGCCTCAAGCATTTGATGTAAATACAAAGACCTGCACTCACACTCAGTAAGTCAGTATAGTTTCCCAAACATCTAGTCTCAATAAGCAGCAAGGAAAAATATGGTTGTAAAAGGGTTACAGGAAAATGTAGAACTAGCAGGGTTCCTACGACCAAAAAGGACTTCATATGGAGATATTTTTTGCTAGTACTGATTAGACTTGTGAGTACACACTGTGAAACTGTAATGATTGACAATTTAGGTTCTAACCCTTCTAACCTTTCCTCAAAAAAGACACATTCCCCATTTCTAAGTTTGGTGTTAGTTTCTTATTTGTCAGAATTTAAAGGATGCCCTTCTGATTAGCACTTGAACAAAGATTAGCAAAAATCATTCACTTATCTTCCTTGGAGGGTCATAATGTGACTTGGCAATGAAGGCATAGGTTTATGATTTCATCCTTTCTTTGTTGAAGAACATAACCATATGTACAAACATCTTTGAACTTGTGCTAGTTTGTGATATCCAGCCCATCTTGGCATTGCTGGTAAATAGAGTCCGTGTTTATGCATTTTTTATTTAATTTGTTACTGACTTACTGTGGCTTTTCAATTTTCAGATTGGAGCAAAGGTGGATAGAAGTTACAGTTGATACACAGGTGGATGAACTCATAAAGGCAGTGAATCACAGTTTCAGGTCTGAAGATTTGGATAATGCAGGTGGCATTCACAGAACAATGGTGTTTGCCAACACTGTTGAGGCTGTTGAAGCTGTGGCAAAGTTATTGCACCAGTCTGGGATTGAATGTTTACGTTATCATAAAAATTGCACACTGGAAGAGCGAGCACAGACCTTAGTTGATTTCCACAAGAAAGGTGGTGTTCTTGTATGTACTGATGCAGCTGCTCGTGGTGTTGATATTCCAAATGTCTTACATGTTATTCAGGTATACTTCTCCTTTTACATGTTATAATAGCTTATGCAATAGCAAAAACTTTGTTAATTCTAGGTTCCACAACAAACAACATAAGGGAAGATTAGATATCATTTACAATATGTTGATCAAAATATTATGGTATATTCAGAAAATTAGAAAGACAATGCACATAAACATTGACAGTAATAAAGTTTTACATCCAATTAACACCACACCTTTTTCAGTTGTTGAAATTAATTGTGAAGATAAATCATCAGTTGCTTTATTAAAATGACATGATCATGAATCAACTATCTCAAAATCTTAAGTTGTTGGGTAAAGATACATGAATGGTTTGATTATAACACGCCCCCTCACGAAGAGTCCATTGGGCTTGAAACATGGACAATGCACAGCCCACCTACCTTGTGCTTAAATCAAAATTTTTTAAATTTTTATTAGAATATTGGGTAACCAAGGATCAAACTCTAGACCACTTGGTCATAGGGGCCTGATACCATGTCGTGAACCAACTATCCCAAAAGCTTAAGTTGTTAGGTGAAAATACATGGATGGTTTTATTCTAACAGACGTTAACCAATATCTCTTGCTTATAAGCTCGGTATCTCTTCATAGTCAATATTTTGATAATTAAATTTATCAGAAAGTATCTTCTATTTAGGGAAAACATATCCTATTTAGAAGCTGCATTCTCCGTTAATTCACAATATCTTTAGGATATTATTTGGTTTGGTAGTTGTTTGATTTTTATTTGATTAGGATTTGTTTTCTTATTTAGAGATTGTAATTGCATCATTGTATATAAATTCATCTGTAGAGGATTCTTAATTCCTCAAGCAATTCAAGTCATCTGTCTCGAGTAAATTATGCATGACAGCCTATTCAAATGGATCTCTAGTACCTTTTCTGATTTTCGTGACTACTATAGAGGTGTAGGGAAAAGAGTGTGCTGGAATTTTTATACTAGTTTATTGTCAACTGCCAAGATTGATTAATTACATTCTGAAAAAAGGAGCATTATTGTGATGGAATATGTTGAAGTATGAAAACAGAGTGGGTAGAAGACGAATGACACACTGAAGATGGGAACAAAGTAATGGCTCCATGCTTTTCTTTAAAGGCCATAATACTTTAGGATCTGTTTGGTTCAAAGGAGGGGAGGGGGAGGTGACAGGAGGGAAAATAAATTTACTTTTATAACACTTAATTTTATTAATGAGAGTGGAAGGATATTTAAGTCAATTTGATTAGTTAATTTTAAACTCCCCTCTCCTCCCCTCCAAATCCCCACAATATTGGAGGGGGATCAAAAGGCTATTAGGAAGGATTTTGGCCCCATCCCCTCCTAAAAAATTCAACCAAACATGAAACATGTCTTAAAATCCCTCCCCTCCCTTCCAATTTCCCCCAACCAAACAATATGTTAGGAAAAAAATGTTAACTAATCCAAACAAAAAAAAAATAGTGAAATGGAAATTTACTTCAGTATTTTCCCTTAAAATTGATGTCCCATGAAATATAAGACCACCCTTTCACAACCTTGGGCTCACCTCAACGTGATCATGTGGGCAATAAGCACTATACTGAATCAGCTTCACTCAAACTCACACTCAAGAATGTGACTAGGGAAGTAAGAAGGCAAGAAGCACTTTATGGAAAGAAACTTGTGTTAGAACATAAGAGTGCATTACAAGATCTCTATGTTGCTCACTAACTCTTCACCACTCTACCTTAGCCAAAGAGGCCTCCCCTATTCATACTAGTCCCAACCCCCAATTAATGGTGAGGATTGAGTATACGACTATAATCAATTCTTTAAGATTCTCCTTCAAAATATCTTGAGTAAGGTTGGGTTCACACCCCATGGAGTGTAGACACCCAGAGAGCGATAGGAGAGGAGAGAGAAGTGATGGATATGATAGGTGATGTGATATGATAGGGAGAGAGAGAGAGATGAAGGGTATAAAATGGGTGGTGACCAGTGTTATCAATGGCAAATTGCGGTCCATGGCGGAAAGCCAAAATTCTGCCATAAAAATATGGCGGATGCCATTGCGGATTATGGCGAAAGTATGGTGGCCATAATAAAAATACAATAAATATATAGAAAAAAACCTAAAAATCTGCATAATTTAACCAAATTGATGGGAGAGGGTGCAGAAAAAACAGAAACTGTGGAGTGTGGAGAGGGTGCAGAAAAAACAGAACCAAAAATTAAAAGGGGGAGGGTGCAAAGAACAGAACCAAAAAACAGAAAAAAGAAAAAAAAAAAAACAGAGACAGAGACAAAGAGAAGATGTTCACCAGAAAATCTGGTCGCCGCTTGCCGGAGGAAGGAGGTCGCCGGAGAAGGAGCTTGAAGGAGAAGACACAGTGGCTGTTAGCTGGGGTGAGAACAGAAACGGAGGAGAGAAACGCAGAGGAAATATTGAATGGGTGGAAGAAAGAAACCCTTTTAGGGTTATTGAGTATCCGGGTCACCTCAAATTGGGTCGGGTCATGAGCCCAAACCCATTTCTGGAAAAAAAAAAGTTTTGGCCGCTATTTTTCGTCATTACCGCAATTTACGCCATGACGCCATGTTCATGGCGGCCGCAATTGTGCCGCCATCACAAATCCGCCATTGCAACCATGCGGTATGGCGGTTTGCCATAAAACCACCTTGCCATTCCGCAATGGCGCCGCAATTTCCGCCATTTGATAACACTGGTGGTGACACTGTTGGAGTGTGTACGAATTATTACTCAAATATTTTAGATATTTACACAAGATATTCCTAAGGAGAGTTCTAAGTCATTTTGCGCCTAGGATATTTCCAAGGAACCCTCTAGTACCTATGGATATTTACAAATGCCTTGGAGTTTTATTTATTAATATTATTCCATACACCTCTATGAAAAGTGTATAAAAGGGATTCTTGCCTAATGTAGGCATGGCATTCTCCCCCACATATTACGTAGATGTCCTCATCACATCATGATACCTCCCTAGACAAGGTGGGGAACAAAAGTCATAATGGGTTATTGGAGACACTACCTATAGCAGAAGGCCCTGGGAAAGCATCTCCATAGATTTCGTCCAAGCAATTCCCAAATTTGAGGGACATGATTCCATCATGTCTGTGGTGGATAGGTTCTCCAAGTATGCTACCTTTATACCATCCCCTATAGAGTGAATTGTTGAATAGGTTGCATGATTATACTTTAAGCATGTTGTAAAGTATTGGGGATTGCCTAAAATGACCATCAATGATAGAAATCCTTGCTTTTCAAACACCTAGGATCGGAGTTGCATTTCTCCAATAGCTTTCATCCGAAAACTGATGGGTGTCTAAAAGGTTGAATGCTTTATCGGAGTGTTACTTGACTCAATGAATGCAAATCAAAAGGACTAACCAACATTTTTGGACTTGGCACAAATTTCATACAACATAAAAAAGAGTGAATTCATAAGGAAAAATCCTTTTGAGATCATAATAGGCAACAACCCTTAACCCCATACACCCTGACAACCTCCTATAAAGTCCTAGAGCATATCACTTGGCTAAGTTATGATAGGAGCAAGCTGATATAGCATGCTCTTACCTTGGCAAAGCAGCAAGGAAGATGAAGAAGTGGGTTGATAGGAAGAGGCAACTAGCGTAGTATCACCCGAGAGTCATTGTTGTGGTGAAATTTCTTCCACAACAGTATAAGGCCTTTCAAAAAGTTCATAAATGATTGATTTGGAAGTACAAGAGGTTGTTCAAAGTCAATGGACAAGTGAGGAAGGTATCCTACAAACTCAAACTCCCTCCTAGCATAAGTGTACATTTAGTATTTATGTGAGCAAGATCAAACCTTACCTTGGAAATTTGGAGGACCTAGGCCAAGGAGACTCGAGGCAAGCTCGACCAATATTCATCAAATCATTTGAAAAGGAGGTAAAAAAAGAGATATTGGCCGACCAAGTCATGCAAAAAAAGGGGTACACTTAAGTACCCAGTATCTGAGCATGCAGCTTGAGAGACTCATGAGGATATTTGGCAATTCAAGGACCATGTAGGGCACTATGATGATGAGGTTGGGAATAGATGTAGAATGATTTGTAGGAGAATTCTAGAGAACCAACCGTAGTTGTACATTTGTACTCAATCCTCACTGTCCACTGAGGTTGGGAATAGTATAAATGAGGGAGGCTTCATGTGGCCAAGGCATAGAGTGTTAGAGTTAGTATTATAATTTGAGTCAGTGTGGAAGAGAAGGATAATGAAATAGAGTGAGAAGAAACTAGAGAGAGAGAGCATCGAGTTTTACTTTGTATTGATATGAATATTACAATTTGAAGTGCTATGCAAGCTGGGAGGTCTTATATTGGGTTTTCTAGTAGAATCTCTAATTCCCTATAACAGGATCGGTTACACATGTCTGAAACTGGTCTAACAATATTCTTACAGCTTGCTAACTAATAGAGACTGAACACAATTAAAGCATGTAATGATATACACTAAAAGAAAACTGACCCAATCAATTAATACTTGTAACAAAATAGAGTTTCAACGATAATTAGTGAGAAATTTGCACACTCAAACAGTGAGCAAGATATAGATCTTGTAATGCATTCTTGTGTTCTAGGTTCTAACACAAGTTTCTTTCCATGGAGCACTTCT
Source organism: Sesbania bispinosa (assembly GCA_026901365.1). Lineage (NCBI taxonomy): Eukaryota > Viridiplantae > Streptophyta > Magnoliopsida > Fabales > Fabaceae > Sesbania > Sesbania bispinosa. The sequence continues at coordinate 700,524 of QLOH01000247.1, forward strand.
TGTCTTCTTACTTCCTTATGAGGATCAAGAGGGGACCATAGCCAAGATGTGGATGAAATTGAGCCCAAGTTGATTCACTTGATTAAGCTTGAAGAAAATAATACTTAGGGTGTATTAATTAAGCTTTGGACTTGTTTGTTTAGATCTTTTAGGTTTTTATTATATTTTAGTTTTTTTTTTTTTTTTTAATTTTGGGCCTTGTTGGATTTTATTAGTTTAGGGATATTTTGGGCCTTATTAGCTAGTGTTGTTTAATTGCGTTAATTAGGTATGTATTGGGCTAAACTAGCTATGAGCCAATTAGGTCTTTTAGTGAACTTTTATAATGTGTGACATACTCATAAAAGTTTTTAGTTTTGATTTTGATTAAAATTGGGGATTTTCTCTTTGAGAGAGATTTTGTGCCTCTTTAGGGTTCTTGGGTGAATCATTGACTTTGATCTTATCAAGGGCTTCCATACTATTGTGGCAATCTTCACTAGGCTTATCATTCTCTTGGAGATTGTGGCACCTTCCTTCATCTTCGTTGTTTATTCTATCTTTTTTTTTAATTCAATACCTAAACTTTTGTATTATAGAGAAAATTCTCTTCAAAATAAGATGGTAACTAACACTTCAATTCAATGTCAACTTAACAAGAATCAACAAGAATGAAGAATGGGTTAACTAAAACACAATTGCAAGATCCAATTCCAACTCTAGATCCAAGCTCTGATACCACATGATGAGATCCATATTGCCATGAATCCTAAAATAGATCTTTTTCTAGGGTTGGAGACACAAAACAATGATCAACTTTAGATTTGGAACCAAGTATAAAACTCAAATAAAAGAATAAAAAGATAGAATAAAGAAAGAAGATGAAGGAAGGCGCCACAATCTCCAAGAGAATGATAAGCCTAATGAAGATTGCCACAAGAGTATGGAAGCCTTTGATAAGATCAAAGCCAATGGTTCACCCAAGAACCCTAAAGAGGCGCCAAAGCTCTCTCAAAGAGGAAATCCCCAATTCTATTTAAAATTAAAACAAAACTTTTATAAGTAGGTCACACGTTATAAAAGTTCACTAAAAGACCTAATGGGCTCATAGATAGTTTAACCCAATACATACCTAATTAAGATAATTAAATAACACTAGCCAATAAGGCCCAAAATATAAAGAAAACAAACCCTACAATATGAGGAAAACCTAAAAGATCTAAACAAACAAGCCCAAAGCTTAATTAATAGACCCTAAGTATTATTTTCTTCAAGCTAAATCAAGTGGATAAACTTGGGCTCAATTTCTTCCACATCTTGGCTATGGTCCCCTCTTGATCCTCATTACTTCCCCTATCACTCTCTTTAGTGCAAGTTTGAGTGAGGCTGAATTGTTTAATGCCAAGTGGCAACATGGTTGCTTTGGAGTGTGTATGAGATCATGACTGATGCCTACTTCTACGTCTTGAACACCACTTCCATTGCAGCACTTGCATTGCCTGGGGTTGTAGACCACTAATGGAGAAGAATAGTGCATCTTCCGTTGCTATGTTGTTGATTTGAAGGGTAAAAACTTCCTAACATAGTTTTATATCTAAAGCTCTTGCAATCTTTTCCTTTCCTTAATAGACCACTAAGTCGCATTGGTAGCATTATTGGTGAGATAAAGGGAAATAGTGTGTAACTTCGTTTATTGATCCTCGACCTTAATGCACTCGAAATGTATCTCCATTTTCCATAGGAAGTTACCCACCTCTTGAGCATCCATTACAGCCATGAACTCCTTTGGCTTTGGGAGATCGATCCTTGGGGCATCTCATATGATACTCCACTTGAATCAGCCGACATAGTGGGAGAAATCCTAGTCACCTTAGTATGGGCCTTCAATTCCACAAGTAGTTTAATTATGTCCTCAACTTCGCTCTCAAGGTTGTTAAGGGACTTAAGGCGTTCTTCCTTCCCCTCACGTTCTCAATGTGCTCGTCGGTCACTTGTGACACATTCCCATGATACAAGTTTCCCCCTTCATGAACTTGCTCTAGTATCACTTTATCATGGCCTTGGACACACTCCAACTCAACCGTGACAGCACTCAACACTAAACCAAGTCAGCCTCGATCAAATTTGCTCTCAAGAGAGTGACTTGGGAATTGAGAAGACAAGAAGCACTTTATGGAAAGAAACTTGTATTAGAACATGAAGAGTGCTTTACAAGATCTCAATTTTGCTCACTAATTCTTAACCACTCCATGCCATGGCCAAATGAGGTAGTCCCAACCCTCAATGAAAGGTGAGGATTGAGTAAAATGTACATCTATGATCGATTCTCTAGAATTTTGTTGCAAAATATGTTCGACAATTACAAAATGAAAGGTTCTAAATCATTCCACACCTAGACTTTTTCAAGGAACCTTCTAGAACCTTTGTATTTTTACAAATGCCTTTTAGTTTGCTCTATTATTCTAGAAACTTCTGTTAGGAGTGTATACAAATGATTCTTGTTTAATGTAAGTGTGACAACCTGCTCTCCTTGCATGGTTTCTCCATCCCCTTACCTAAATTACTTTACTTAATATGACTCTTAAAACTGTTACATTGCCATGCATGTATCTAACTTCTTTATTTTCATATTATGATCTTTGATAAGAACTGACACCTCTGTTTGTTGGCGTGTCGCAGTGTCGGACACCAGTGCGACATCGACACGACGACACTCCTTGGACACAACACGAACACACATCTGTAGTGTCATATTAAATTTTTTTTTTTTTAAAGCTGAGACACTCCTCAGACACTAGTCGAGCCGATGAGCCGAAACCTCTTTCTGACCTAACACCTTTCGGACACTGCTAAAACAATATTTTTTAAAAAATATTAAAAAGTCAACCATTATTATATTATAAAAAAATAAAAAATTTCAAACTTGTTAAGAATAAAAAACATAACCTTTGGTTCTAAAAGTTGAATTTAGATTTTTGTCATGTTTATATATACTCCCTCCAGACTCGAATATAAGCAACAAAAAATCCACATATGGTGGTCTAAAATATAAGCAAATGTCAACTAATTTTACCTTATTTAATGACCTCGTACCAAAATACCCTTTATTTAAATTGAGATTTCATTTTCCAATGACCATCTTTAATGAACCAAGTAGAGAGAGTATATCCACTTGGAACATGTTTCAATAAAATTGAAGCCTTCCATGAAGGGCAATTTAGAGAATACAATTCATTTTTTAATAACATTAAGAAAATTAAATGAGGTTAACTAATATTCTTAATTAGCGTGAATTAGTTTTTTTTATTTATATTTGAGTCCAGAGTAGTATATATAAGCAGTGTCCCTATATTTTGGATATTAGCTATGTCCCGGTGTCCGTGTCCATGTCGGTGTTAGTGTTTCATTGGATACTGCTTTTATGACCATGCTTTCTACTGTACTGTTGTTTTAACTGTGCTCTTTGTTTAAATTTTCTTAGGCGTTCACTCTCAATGTTGTGCATGTATTTCAGGCAGATTTTGCTACATCTGCTGTAGACTTTTTGCATAGGATTGGTCGTACAGCTAGAGCTGGTCAAATCGGACTTGTCACTAGCATGTACACTGAATCCAACAGGGAGCTTGTTGATGCTGTTCGTCGAGCAGGGAAACTTGGTCAACCTGTGGTAAATTTTGAAACAGTTGAATAAATACATACAGATTAAGATTTCTTTTAAAATAATTTTGTGATGGTAAAATTTGGTCTTGAAGAATGGTCATGTTTATCAATATAATTAACTATGGGCTGAATAAATTTCACACATAATTCCAACGACACAAGTCATTGATAGATTCCAATATTTGTGGAGTGATAATTACTATTTTTCTGCAGGAGACTGCATTTAGCAGGAAAAGAAGCTTCCGTAACAAGCTCAAAAAGAGGGGTAAAGTTTAATATTTGGTTCCACAAAGCTTTAAAAATCAACATTCTATATGAATATGTTTACTCTGCATATTGACTATCATTTTGAATTTGTTGCAGATGCTAACAAAGTCAGAGATAGGGAGATGAAAACCAAGGTTTCCTTTGTCCAGTGACAATCATGAGCTACGATCTGCAACTTTAGAAGAGAGTATTCTAGCATGAGAATACAAGGTTATGTGACACTCTGGTATCTAAAGCACCAAGCATCAATGACAATGTGAACCCTATTATGGCCGTTGCTTTGAAGTAAACTAGTTGTTACACTCACATGCCTCAAGACTAAATGGCAGAGATGCAGCATGTATTGAATCCTCCTACCATTTCATGGGGATTCCGAAATTACCGTGAATCCATCCTCTGAGAGTTGATTAATGCGGACTTCTGTTATTGATATCCTTCTCTTGGGTTTAATTAGTGTCTTATCCAATCTTTGTTTCTGGAATGACATTTTTCCATCATCTTTTACTGTTTCTGAAGTATAAAAATATCCAATAGGATAACATATTGCAGCATATTGGGAAATGTTTTTCAGGGGCAGTTGTTAACTTGGTTCTTATCCTTTTCCTCATGTAAATTATGAGACGATTGTATTGTTCTCCATCATATTTAGGAACTCATTACTTATAATTGTAATTCATAATTCTAAGCAGGAAGGCATACCAAGTATCATTTTACATCCCTAGATATATTATTATATGCATATAACGCTGATGAGTAGACTTGGTTAAATTTATTATAGGACAAATGAAATGATCATAATCTTTCATGTTTTCTAGGGCTGGGGGATTGGATGTCTTCAAAATTGAAGATGGGATGATACATATACATATACTACTACTTTTTCAGGTCATTTTAAGGTGCACAATTTGTATAATGGTGCTCAAGTGAATATGACTGCTTGTTGGAGGTTTTAATGACATGATTTTTTTTTTTTTGTCAAAGACGTTTTTTTTAACATTATAAAATTGTTGAACGACCACAACATATTTATGTTATTGTTCTTTTGAGACACCAAATAAAGAATAAAGAGTAAAGAGTAAACCCTCAAAATGATCACGGAAAGATATGAAGTCAATTAAAATGATCCCTAAAAGAAAGAAAATTGCAAAAACGTTCCTGACAAATATTCACGTCGGTTAAAATGGTTCCTTTGTTAACCTATCCTTCTCCCTAGGGGTGAGTAAAACCAGGCCTGTTCTACTGACTCGTCCCAACTCAAGTTACTCGGGTCGGGTTAGACTCTGTTCCACATGAAAGATTAGGGTTAAATTTGGTTTCATTTAATAATCCGGTATCGGGTTGATGAGTTTGAGTTAATCCATGATTTACCCAACTCGTCCCATATATATATATATGTATATAATATTTAATATTTATATTTTTTTTTATTATTTAAAGGCTTAACATCATTTAACTTTTTGAAGATTTTTTAATTTAACTTTCCTCTATGATAGAGGCTCTATCTACTTTTGAAACACATTTCATACATAAAGTTGTACAGTGATATAGTGATATTTTTCTCTTAACAATATTTGAAAGATAATAAGAAAGTAAAAACAAAATTAGGATTTAGGGTTTATGGATGGGTTCTTCGGGTTGTAGGCGTGTTCGAGTCTTAATTAGGCCCGTACATTGCCGGGTTTATGGATTGTTGGGGTCTGAAAATTTGGCCTAATAAAAAATTAGGACCGTGTAAGGAACACATAGAACCCGTCCCAACCTGTCCCACGCTCACCCCTACTTCTCCCCCTCCTTGTCTTTATTTCTTTCTTTTTCTTTTATTTACCTAGTTTTATAGTGTTATTTGAGAATTAATTTTCAGAAGTATATTCAACAAATACACTTCCAGAGATTAGTTTTCAGAAGTAGAAATTTTTTGTTGAAGTTTGCTTTTGGAAAATAATTTCGGGAAGTGAATGGAGATATTTTTGAAAAAAAAAATCTAAAAAAAGGAAGGAGTAGGAAAAATAAAAATAGGGACGAGAAAAGCAATTCTCCATATATACGGCACCTTATCTATTGGGCCATAAAGTCTCCCATTAATACTTGTTTCACTCTAACTTTTTACTATATATATTGTATTAAAATTAAGTCATCTTTGTCTGAGCACCTCATTTTTTTTCATTATTCACATATTTTAAATGAATTAAATTATTACACATCATCAAGTTCTTATTAAGCATATTCCATCTCTAACCCAACACCTCACTTATTTACTATTCATAGATCTTAAATGGATGTCACAATACACATCACTCTGTCTTTATATTTTTAAAATTTAAAAATATTTTAATTAATAAAAATAGAGGTGAATAAACTTTTTGACGGTTTAAAACCGCTACTAAATTAAAAAAACAAAAAAAAAACAAATAAAGCACCAGCACCTCCACCCAAGGGGGAGTTTATTACTTTGTTTCAAGGTATAAAAACATATGCCCATGAATGATATTCCTGGAAATCCTATTATTGAGAATGTTATTTCCGAGTAAAATTTATATATATGTTTGATATGTATTTAATATTCTTGGGAATATTTTTAAAATTAATTTACTTTAAAATTTAAAAAGTAGAAAAAATATTATAAAATGAAGTGGAAGTGGGAAGTTATTTTAAAAAAAATTCTATTCCCATGGGAATATAAGATTCCCACCCCTTCACCATGGGAATAAAAATGAATAAAGTATGGGTAAAAAACATTTCCAGAAATCAATAATACCCATGAATGTTTTTCTAAAACTTGAATCAAATATGAGAAAATCAGATTACAAAACTTACTTCCCCAGAAATATTTTTAGATACCTTAAAACAAACACTATTTTTCTCTAAAGCACCAAACACCGCGTTAAAGTTGCTCTTAGAAAGTAGAAACCAACCAGAGCTAAGTACTACATGCTACATAAGAGCATTTTTATCCCAACTTCTCATAAAAATTTCTTAAACTAATATTTTATAATTTTTCACAACTTTTCATATTACTACATTATTTTTATTATTTTAAGTAACTCATTCATTTTTTTTCTCCAACCCAGCAACTCCCCAAAATTTCTTAAATAGACCCCACAACCTAACTGACATTATAAAATAAACTCACAAGAATTATTATAAATAATATTATAATATATTAAAAAATCCTACAGCAACCCGCTTTTGCGGGTGCTGCAGCAAGCATCGCCCAAATGAAAGAAGCTCACCCTCACATCTCTCCAACGGCACAACATCGATGCTGCGTACTATAGCAATCCTCGCTTGGAATTAGAACTGGACGATGGAAATGCCCTAAATATTCCCCATTTTAAAAACTGTAAGCAGTCATCTGACCAAAAAACAAAACTGTAAGCAGTCACGAGTTGTGCTAATTCTCATACATCAATTATTACTTGAAAATTAAGGTGTAAATTTTAATTTAGAGAATAAGAAAAAGAGAAAAAAATCATACAACAAGTAATTTATAGGCATTTTTAAAAAAATAAGAAAAAAAGTATTTATAAAAAGTATATTATTTAATATACTTCTAAAATAAAAAAAAAACATTTTTTAATAAATATTTTTTTAGTATATTACTAATACGTTGATATTTTAACAAATTGAAAATTCTAATAATTTTTAAAATTTTTTTAAGTAATGCCATAAGGAAACTACTAGTATTTATGGGAAAAAGTTGCATTTATAAAGAAAGAAAACTGCTATCAAATGTTCGTACAAGTTCAGAAAATGAAAGTAAAAAATATTTCTCAAATAGAAAAACTATTTATTATATTAAATATGGAAATTATTTAATATTTTTATTTTTAAGTACATAAATATATGCTTCTTAACTATTGCTCTTAGATAGGTCATTAAGCCGTTGAGATTGAGCTAGTGGTAACAAGATTGGATAATTTGTATGAGATTATAGTTTTTTTTTTTTTGTGAATAGAAATTTAGGGTCAGTGAATGATGCCTTAAAGAGCACTTGATGAGATACTTATAATTTACCTCACCCTAAGGGATGAGTGAGGGTTCGAACCTGCGACCTATATTATAAGATACCTTGCCTTGCTCCATTTGACCAACCTAATGGTATGAGATTATAGGTACTAAGGATGGGAATAGGCCGAGTCGAGCTAGGCTTTCCAAGGTCTGAGCCTGACCTGCACCTTAAATTTATGGCCTGAGCCTGACCTGTTTACCTGACATAGGCTTTATTTTATGGTTTGAGCCTAGCTTATTTAAAGTTTGACATGACCTGAAAGTCTGTTTAAAAGTCTGTTTTATAGTAAGGTACTTGAATATATCATAAGCATATATATGAATAGACTTATTGGCTCAAGTTTTTAACATACTTAAATGTTTATACAAGCTAATAAGTATATAATTATAATAAAAAGTAATAAAAAATCTTTATAATAATAATAGCAATATAAAAAATATTAGTATTTTATTACATTTAGTTAAAAAGATCGGCCTGATAGGCTCAAAAAACTTTTTCGATGGCCTGAAGCTTGACCCGTTTTGGTATATAGGCTTTTGAAAAAGCCTTGACCTAATCTATTTAATAAATTGGTCTGGTCTAGCCTGAGCCTGATGTAGGCCGGGTAGTAGGTCCCTGACGAGCGGTCTGGCCTTTTCCCACCCCTAATAGGTACCATTGTAAAAAAAAAAAATACAATTCTTCTCTCTATACCTACATTCCTCTCCCATATTAATTAACTAGGTTAATATATGGTTGTAATTAAAAAATTACTAATTAATGTTGAATTTTTAAAATGATTGATAAAATAGAATAAAAACTTTCTTTTATATTAATCATTTTAGAAGAAAGTTTTTATTACTATTTAAAATCCCAAAACCTCTATTTAGAGAAACTAGTCCAGTATGCTATAGATATTTCGCCTCTAACAAGAGTACATGTGATTTTAAAACAAAATAAAGTCCAAAATTAAAGTAATGACTATTTTGTTAAATATATCCTCATCTTTACTTAATTAATTGTTAAGAAATATAGTTATAAATAGACACCTCATTAAAGAAATAAAAAACATATTAAAAAATTCTGGTAAAATTGTCCATATCCCGTTTGGTAATATAATAATAAATGTTTTTAATATAAGTATTGAATGAATTTTAATTAATATTTAATAATAAAATAATTTTATTTTATCAAATATTTTTTACTTATCTTTTCCTAAACAGTCTATTTAGAATATTAATTAACATTTAGCTATTAAAAAAAATTAAAACATAATTTTAATACGAATAAAAATATTAACTATATATTTATTAATTCTGTACTTCCTTCAAACTCGAATATAAGTAACAAAAAATCCACATATGATTATTCAAAATATAAGCAAATCTCGACTAATGTTACCTTATTTAATGAACTCATACCAAAATACCCTTTATTTAAATTCAGATTTTATTTTCCAATGACTATATTCAATGAACCATGTAGAGAGAGTATTTCTATATGGAACTTGTTCCAATAAAATGGAAGTCTTTTATGAAAGCTAATTTAGAGAATACAATTCATTTTTAGATAATATTAAGAAAATTAAACGAAAATAATTAATATTTTTAATTAGCGTGAATTAGTTTTTTTATTTATATTCGAGTCAAAAGTACTATATCATTATTTTAAACTTAAATGACTTAGAGCCCCTACATCGCAGGTTCTTATTGAGGATCTTAACCTTACTGCACCAGTTCTTAATTCCCCACAGCGATGGAGCGTAAAGTTTGTGGGTTCTTATTTAAGCATAGGTTCTTATATAAGCATTTGTGATTAACTTTTTTTATTTAAAATAATTATTATATGGTGTGTGATTTGTTGATAGATAAATTGTGTGGCCTATTTTAAAATCTGTGGGAATAGTAAAAAAGTGAGGTGCTAGATTAGAGATGAGATATGCTTAATAAGAATGTGATAATATATAAGTGAGACCCATTAAGATATGTGAATAGTAAAAAAAGTTGAGCAATAAAAATGCTTGGCATAAGCTTAAAAAGAAAGTGAGAGAGTATTATTTATTACGGTCTTGGAAATAGGTGTTGTGATGCTGCCTATGGTATTGATCCATCATTCAATAACAAATAAAAAGCATTAAATGTTGTTCTCGCATTCAGTTAACTGGTGGGTGAACATTTCCATGCAATTTCCTAATCTAAAATCACTTAATGGGTGTTCCTCAAATCAGAGGACCTGAGTTCATTTGTTATAAAAATTAAAACCATCAGGAGAATCTAATATGTATATCATAGTCATTAGGCAAAAACAAGCTTAATTACTAGACGTTTATTTCAGATGTGACACATTACAGATAATTAACTCAGACACACAAACTGAAGATAGATACATAATTCATAGAGAAATTAAGTTAGATAAGCAGAGAAGTGAAATTCTTTTTTTTTTTGGTCGAAGAGAAGTGAAACTCTAAACATTATAACGAGTAGACACATGGGCTTGCACATGCAGATGAGGTCTAGGGGCACTTGGGCTTGTTGCCATGAGTAATCATGTCAGTGTAACACCTCCCACACATTTCTCTGTTCCCGTAAGTGCCTGGAGGAACACACCTGCACCTTGAACAGCATGTCCCACAAGCTCTGATGCAAATCTTTGGCCTTGAGTGCAACCTACATCTCTCATTGCACCTCGCTCCACAATCTTAATTCCCAAAAACAACATTATTTAATTTATTAGAACATATTTTACTTTGAACAACAATAACATAATTTATCTTCTTGAAAAAAAAATACAGAAAGTCTGAGACTCATTGACTCTGTAAATTAATAAGATATGATTGAGTTAGTTTATATGGTGAAGGAAAAATTAATCTTTGTTCACAAATTAAAGAAGAGGTTGAAAAAATGTCCAAAAGAAGTGAGAAATCAAAACAAATAGAAATCATACCCACAAATGGCAAAAGCCTTCTGTTGGGTCCTTTTACTACCTGCAAATTAAAACAAATGCAAGTGAAAGTAGTAACAATTACTCAAAAGTTAGGAACATGAAATGCCACATAGAGGGTGGCTAGAGGAAATGACATGCAACCTCAGAGTTGGTGAGATGGTCTTGAATCTTGACATTAGAATCAGCAGATGACACCTGCAAATTAAATAGGGAAAGATTTGTAATTGTTTTGTTAAAACTATAGAGCAAGTGACCAGGTTTTGGAGTACTCTTACCTTTGCCATGCAGCAGAGCAAAGCAGCCATCACAAGAAGCGATTTTAAAGCCATCATTTTCTTCTCCATTTCGGAATACCACTGTCTACAAGTTGAAATGTGTAGTGTAATATAAGAGGACCAACAATAATGTGGAGTGCTATGTCAAGGCAGACAGGCACAGTTTTATATTAATGGTGCACAGTTTTATATATATTACTGGTTCTCCAACTGCAAATTACAATAACACCCTTTCAGTTTTTCATTGTGTGAAGCACTTGGGTTCTATAGTAGATCCGAAATGAAAGTAGGTAGAATTTAATTCACTCACATTCCACTCCATATTTTAACCGCATTACACACCTTTTTTTTTTATAGATGAGTACCTTCGTTCATGCAATCAATTAATACAATAATTCCACATTTATAAGTGGGAACATTATAAGTGTAACTCTCATGGCAACTACTAGTGGAACTCTGAGCTGGCAGCAGAGATTCTGAGCTGAAGGGGAGCATGGGTCTGGCTTAGGCGCATGGAGCTGGACCAAGCCTTGGTCAACTCTCCTCATGGTCAACCTTAGTCAAGTCAATATGCAGCCCATCATCATGATTAGAATTAATTTTAGTTAATTCTCATTGTAATTAGGATTTCCTTGTAATTTGCTTAATTGTATTTTCCTAATTAGGATTAGCTTAAGTGGGGCGCTACTTTTATTGGATTTAATGGTTAGGAGATAGTTTAGGTATATGACTAGGAGGTCATGGGTTCAAATCCCATTAAGAGTAGTTTTTCACTCATCTTGTATTTTCCTTCCCACCACTTAGCCACCTCCTTTTCCTATAAATAAGAGACCACCCCCCTTGTATTTCACCTTTGATTTTGAATAATGTTTATCCTGAATTTCAGTCTAAACAAATGTATCTCAGGAGCAATCTGGGACGAGATACGAGTCCTCAGAAAGGGGTTCTTTAGGTGTTGTTTCAAGAAAATCAGAGAAGAAGAACCTTTAATGGCGTGTCCCAAAGATGGACATACTTTTGATTGAAGTAAATAGAAATTGACACAGTGCATATAGTTGAAAAGTAAATTACAGAGAACATAAAAACATGAGAAAGCAAAATAAAAAATAAAAAATGGCGGTCTGTAGTCCCTACTTGCTCTGTGCAACTGGGTGCCTTGATCTCTGGATGGATGCTCTGGCTTCAGGGTGCTTGAGTGTTCAGTTTGCGGACCCTTGATCAATTCTCTCAAGCCCTATTTATAGGCTCCCCTTGGAACCGATTTGGAACTGCATGTAACTGCCATACAGGTTCTTCACTAACCTCCACTATCCCACGTTCTCTAATGCTTGTGTTGCACTTATGTTATAACCGCTGTTGGTGACGTGGGTTATGTCTTAACTCCTTCTCGAGGGGCAAAGTGAATTAGATGCTTTCGAGTGACAATTTGCCAATCCTTGACTTCATCCTTGCTACAACCTCTTCAAATTGCCCTTCACATGTACCGCTTCGAGCTATCCTTCACAAGCATGCCTCGATCTCACGCCGGGCTTCTTTCCCAATTCCCTTCTCAGCACGTGCCTTAAGTTTCTCTGCCGTCCAAGGAAACTCCTTAACCACCGGCCATTTGCATGTAGTAAGTGCAAGCCTTCAATTATTGGTTTGAATTGGTGGCGTTTTACGCCTTGGGCTCCCTAGCTTCCTCTCCTATAAATAGCTGTTATCTTTGTAGCAACCTTACAACCTCATTCTTCATGGAGTGGTTTTTGCTGTTGGCTGATCTGTTCGACCTGAGTTTGTTGAGTCTTGCCTCTGTTCAGGTCGACGGGGTGTCCAATGCCAAAAGCCCCTTCATTTCCTTTTAGCTTTTCTTTTAGGTCGAACAAGCCAGCCAAAATGGGGATCCCAGTTCTCTAGAGGACTCTCCTTTGTTATCACCCCAAGCACCAGACTTACCCCCTTGAAATTACTTTTGGTAAGTACTCCTGGTCACCACTTCAAGTTAATGAGTGGGTATTCGAAGATGGGGAGCAGCAAAAGACCTTCTCGAAGATGAGGAGCAGCAGAGACATATTCGAAGGCAAGACTTCGTTCGAGATTGAACATAGAAGGAGCTTGCTCGAAGCACAACCCGAATTTATTAAATAACTTCTTTGTATTTTCTTTGTAATTCTATCAATAAAACAAAACATCTATTTAATTTATATATCTCCTTTTTACTTCTCTTCGAATAAAATTTATTTTACTGCCAACAAATAGTAAAAGCATTATGCCAAATTTCCTCCTCATTGTGAGTAGAGAAGGCTTGGTGGTTCTTGCTCAAACCAACCAGAGACTTATTTGATTCTCCTGAATCAGTGGCGTCTAGCACCTTAACTTATCTGCTATGGGGGTTGTCTGCACTAGTGGCGTTCATCCATCTCTTTTCTCTCTACTTTTTCTTTCATTTTCTTGCGCTATATTGCTTGCTTCCCAGCTGTGAATTTACTTGAATTTTGAGTTCTAACATGTTGTTTTTGTTCAATTCTAGATCCGTAACCTTCCTGGTATCCGAGCTTTGTTGGATTGAGCAAATTTGGGGCTGCTTTGGAGGTGTTTTGTTCGCTGCATTTGCGGCATTTGGGTGCAGAATTTTTGATAAAAAATTTTGTAATTCATCTCCTATTTCATTTGTAATTTGGACTCTGAACTGTTCTCAGACCCGAGGTGCCTTTCAGCTGCTTTCAGCTTGTTTGATTTGCTTGCAATTGATTGAATTAGAGGGGCTTTTGGTGCGCTAAATACCACCCATAGGTGTTTGATATATTGCCTCTTCTAATTGCTCATAACTTGTTCTTGAGTGATTCTTGCAAATTAACTGTTGTTTGTGATGGATTGTGGTAAGTGGAGGCATTGTTGTCTTCATCATTTTCCAAAGATTGTTCACCTACATTTGCACCCCCAATCCACCTACTAATTGTTCATCCCCATATCTTGTTCATCTTACTCATCTCTTTACTATTCCACTTTTAATTTTCCGCCATTTAATTTCAGATTCTCCCATCCTTTTAATTTCTGCCATCCCCTTTACTTTCTGCCATTTACATTTTGCCATTTACTTTCTGTGCTCCCCATCCTTTTAATTTCAGTTTCCCCTTTACTTTCTTGTCATTTATTTTTGCGCAATTTACTTCTTGAATTTTGCCATTTTTACGGATTTCTTTGGCACCGTTTTGTTCAATTTTCCACTCATATTATGTTTGTCTTCTTGGCATTCTGATTGCAAATTTGAATTGACTGCTATTCCTACCTTGGGAATTCCCTGTTTTATTACGCAAAACGCTCACCGATAGACTGATTTTTGGTTCAAAGAGTTGGAAAAAGTTCAACAAAACTCAATTGTTGAATTTCCTTCAAAAATTAATTCCAATCCTAAAATTGAACCCAACATGTTAGAAACATCGTTTTGTGATTGTTTAATCAATAAGGATCTGCTAAACAATTTTTTTGGTCAATTTTTGAATTAGGTTGCCATTCCGTTTTTTAATACTATTTTTAGAAAACAAACAATCCATTTTGTTTTTTGGTACCATTTTGGGCCTGTTTTTAGGCAAAAATCTTGAAAAAAAATATTTTAGGTAGATTTCTATTTTTGTAATTTTGTACAAATTTCTGTTGGGGCAAAAAGAAAAGAAAACGAAAAGAAGCAAAAAGAATTAAAAAAATACATAGCTAAAAATGTAAAAAGAGGTGTAAAAAGCAAAAAGGGTGCAAAAGTCAACAAAAAGAGAAAAAGTAAAAAAGACACCCTTTAAGTAAAAAATTCAAAAAAAAAAAAAAACAAAAACAGTAAAAAGATAGCCCAATAATAGAATTGTCGTTTGCTGTAATTTTCCTTTTGATTTCCTTGTATACAATTTATTTGAGTTGTAAAGCTGTTGTTTTCATTAAAACAACTGTTTGACAACTTTTTCAAAAATCAAACCAAAAAATATTTCTCTTTGCAATTTCTTTCTATCTTGTCTTGTTTGCTTTCTAATATTGTGTATAAGCTTTGTTGAGTGCCTGGTTTTCTTGCTTGTCTTATCAATTCTTAGTTTTGTCTTAGGCAATTTCTAGCTTTCCAGTAGATAAACTTTTGTGCTCGTGCGCTTCAATTTGGGTAGTCAAGTTTGAGTCTCGCTGTTGGTCTTTGCAAGATCAAACCAACCTTAACCGAGTAGAAGAGGCAAGAGTGCTTCATCTTTAGAAAAAGCCAAAAAGAGTGACATACACGAGTGATTACATTCTATTGAGTGTAAACACTTAGTGAGTGGAAAGGACCTTAAAATACTTTCACATAAAATAAATTTAGGAGAATGGAAGGAAGGAAGCAAGGGGAAAGGGTAACAATGATGCTTAGGAAAACCTTAGAAACACCCTTGGGGGAAGAAGAGAGCCAAAGAGAGAACCTATTCCACACTAGGTGCCACATTGAAGATAAGACATGCTTAATGATCATAGATGGAGGTAGTATTAGCAACCTAGCTAGCCTTAGGTTAGTTAACAAGCTAAACTTACCCACTACCCCACATCCAAAGCCTTATACACTTCAGTGGGTAAGTGATGAGGAAGAATTTAAGGTGGATAGGCAAGTGAGCTTAATGTTCAACATTGGGAAATATAAGGATGAAATTACCTTTGATGTTATACCCTTAGAAGCCTCACACATCTTATTAGGTAGACATTGGCAATATGAGAGAATGGTAAAGTATGATGGGTTCGCAAATACATATAAGTTCAGCCACCTAGAAAAGAAATTTGTCCTCATGCCTATGGCCTCAAGTGAAGTTAGGGAAGACCAAACCAAACTTAAGAGGTTAATAGAAAAGGAGAAAGAAGAAAATTCTAAACACGTAGAAGCGAAATTAGAAAAAGAAAAACAAATAGAAAAAGAGAAAGAAGAAAAACTTAAAAATGAAGATGAGGAAAATAAATGTAGAGTGCAAGAAGAGAAAATAGGAAATACAAATTCATCTTGTGATTACTTGAATGCTAACTCTTCTATTGGAAACTTTCATAGGTTGATGACAAATATGCCTATTGTTGCAAAGAGTACAACTCAAGCTGTTGAAAGGGAGTTTCCTAAATTACCTTTCTTTATGCATGCCATGCCTTACTCTATGCACAATTATATGCCACAATGCATTGCATGTTTGAAAGAAATAAACAATGTTGTTAGTGCTTTGAAGCCTATTGCATGTTTAGGAAAACCAATTCAGTTTGAGAGTAACTTGAAACCTATTAAAAATGCATGTTTAATCAATTCTTTTGGACATCTTGCAATACATGATGAATTAAATATGCAACAACAATTGGTTTGTATATATGACTTGTATACACATTCTATGCTTGTATCTTTATATCATGATAATGTGTATTATGCTCTTGAACGAGTTTTAGAAAGAGATAGAAATTGGGGTAAGGCTATCACATGTAAAATTACTTGTATGTCAAATGCATCACATGATGATATGCCTCACGTGCTTACTCAATATGGATCCTTAATTGTTTAACCTTGCATGCAATATCATGATACTTTTAAGGTGTTATCATCTTTCTATTTGAGTAAGTACATTCATATTGATATGCCTCTTGAAATAACTTGTAAAAATGATTCATGGCATGATCATATGCAATATGCTCCTAACAATTACAAACAAGATACATGTGGTAAAATCGTATGGCATGTTGGGATGACATTGAAGCATATTAATACATTTATGCCACATAGTTTCACATGTGCATTCATTTGGAAACATATTGTGGAATATTTTGATGAAATGAAAAATTTCTTGTTACTTATGTGACAACCACTTCTTAAGTCTTCCTTATAATTACATGTTTATGTTACTTGCTAGGAAAGGTTTCAAAATAATGGTCTTTGACCCAGGATCCCGTTCTACAGAGTACATGGACAAGATGGTTCAATCTTCGTTGAGGGAGTTCCATAACCCTTATCTCAACTATCACTTGTTCACATCCTATGCTTTTCTACTACCTATCTTTATGATTCCCAAGTATTTTTGTTATCAGCCTTCATTTTGAATGCTTGGGAATAATACTCATGGGTCTTCTCTGTGTTGATTGGGCTCAAGGAAGATGTTCAAAGCTTGAGGAATCAACCAATGCTAACCATATGTTAAGGGAAGTATCTTCTTACTTGCTACGATAGTCATCCATCTCCTTCTTTCTACCCCAGTTTCTCTTCTTCTTATGGCTTCTTTCTGAACTTTCAGATTTGAGGTCAAATCCTTTCTAAGGGGGAGGGAATAATGGAAACTACTAGTGGAATTCTGAGCTGGCAATAGAGATTCTGAGCTGAAGGGGAGCCCGGGCCTGGCTTGGGCGCATGGAGCTGGACCAAGCCTTGGTCAACTCTCCTCATGGTCAACCTTAGTCAAGTCAACATGAAGCCCATCATCATAATTAGAATTAATTTTAGTTAATTCTCATTGTAATTAGGATTTCCTTGTAATTTGCTTAATTGTATTTTCCTAATTAGGATTAACTTAAGTGGGGTGCTACTTTTAGTGGATTTAATGGTTAGGAGATAGTTTAGCTATATGACTAGGAAGTCATGGGTTCAAATCCCATTAGGAGTATTTTTTCACTCATCTTGTATTTTCCTTCTCACCACCTAGCCACCTCCTTTTCCTATAAATAGGAGACCACCCCCTTGTATTTCACCTTTGATTTGGAATAGTAAAGGCATTATGCCAAATTTGGCTCCTAAGGTATTTTTTTCTTGGTTTATACTTTATATTTGTCTCTACAGTACTTGTATTCAAATTGCTAAATTGTCTGTTTTATATGTCCAATTCTTTCTTCCTATATCTGCACTAGTTATTCAACAAAGATCCACTTCCAAAAGGAACAAAGAAATTCTATGATCGCAAGGCGTATGTCTATAGTTTCGCAATGGTTCTGTGGTCAATAATCAAAAACCAAACTCCATTTAAAAAAAGGAAAGACTTGATGGCTGCATATGTTGCAGTAAATGTATGTAATTACTTGCTGCTATTCCAGTTTTAAATTTTACTTGTGAAATATCTTCCTTAATTTTCTAGATTTCAATAAAATCTTGCATCTTAAAAGCCTCTTTTGCATCTTCAATTTAATGATGAGGTGTTTGCCATATAGCTATACATGATATCTCAAGTAGCATTGTTATATTTTTCTTGTGCATCACTAGATATAATTTCTACAGGTCCCTCCCTCCTATTATTCCCATGTTTATATAATTGGTGTACCTCCCTCCTATTATTCCCATGTTTATATAATTGGTGTAGCTCCTCACAAAGGTTCTAAATTCTATTCTATTTTGTTATATATGTGATCTTAAAGCAAGAATAACAATCAGTTCTAGATGGTTTGGTAATTGTTACTCCACTGTATTTTGATTAGTTGTAACAATAAGAAACAAAGGTTAGCACGGAAAGCTTTATGAGTTCTGTAGCACCTCTAAAGTATGCATTATGCATCTGTCTCTTTGTTTATGGATCTCTATGATCTTTTTAATCCCATGGCTTATAATGAATATCATGTAGAAAGACCGAGATATATATCCACTAAGTTTTAACCTATTTATATGTACTCATGAGAATTATATAGTTTCATATAAGGTTTAACCTATTTATATCTACTCAAGAGAAACATATGTTGATTAGCGTCGGCCAGCCCTAGCTAAGGTAGCCTTGGCTGACATTAGCGTAGGCTGGCCTACGCTAATGTAGCGTCCGCCTAACCTCCGCTCCATTAGCGTCGGCCATCTAGAAATTAGTTAGATTCTACGTAGCGTCCCAGTTAGCGTGGGCTGGCCGACGCTAATTAGCATCGGCCTGGACGCAAATTTTTGCTTCAAGGGTTTTAGCGGGGGCCACGAGACCGACGCTAATTTAGTGTTTAGCGTCCATTTTCGCTGTTTAGCGTGGGCTTTTGGCCTAATGAGCCTTTTTCTTGTAGTGTTCCTCATTGTGAGTAGAGAAAGCTTGGTGGTTCTTGCTCAAACCAACTAGAGACTTATCTGATTCTCCTGAATCAGTGGCGTCTAGCACCTGAACTTATCTGCTGGCGGGGTTGCCTGCACCAGTGGCGTTCATCCATCTCTTTTCTCTCCCCTTTTTCTTTCACTTTCCCTCTTTTTCTTTCATTTTCTTGCGCTATATTGCTTGTTGCCTAGCTGTGAGTTTACTTGAATTTTGAATTCTAACCAGTTGTTTTTGCTCAATTCTAGATCCGTAACCTTCCTGCTATTGAAATCATTGTAAGTTTTAGTTAAAAATGTGGTGCCAAACTTGTGTCAGTTAGATTCATTGATAGAATTCCCTCTTTGGACTTCCCATGTCACATAATCTTAAGACACATAAAGATCAAACGATTCTAATACTCATAGGGTACTCATGTTCGGGCACAAAATATGAATTCCTTATAACCAAGGAATTCTCTCAAAAGAACAAAAGATCACCAAATTCAACTGTGTTACTAATGAATTTCATATTAAAAAAATTGTTATGACACAATAAAAAAAGCTAACAAATTAATCACCATTAAATCATGATAATGTAAATAAGGACTTAATAAATATATATTGTTAGTGTTAGGGATCAATATTTGTGGACAGCTGGCCCAAGCAAAAACAAGCCTCTAAAGCTCAGAACCCATACAACACAGAGGTTCAACGCAAAAAGCAAACAAACAACTTGCACAACGCACCTGGCAGGCGCAGCAGGGTCAGCGCAGTAGGGTCAACACAACAGGGTCAGTGCAACAAGTCTAGCTTTCACCAGAACAAGGAGACACTGCTTTTGCTTTGAGAAAGAACTTAAGAAACATACACCAAAGAAGAAAGGAGCTGTTGGAAGGCTGGAAGCGCAGAAAGCACAACACGTCTGACCTGCACGAACAGGCGTGGCAGCGAACCAGGCAGAGTGCACAACAGCCTGCACAACACGTCTGACCTGCACAGCGCAACAGGGTCAGCATAGCATGCCTGACACCGCAATGTGGTAGCGTGACTTTTCACCAAAATAGAGGGACACCATTTTCTGCTTTAAACTTAGCTCCACTAACATACACAGAAAAGGAATGATGCCATTAAAGGCTGCAGACAGAAGGCGTATTCTTTGTATTTGTAATTAACTTTTAGAATATAAGAACCCTATATAAAAGGTCTTGGTCCTAAAGTTTATGGAGAATATGTATGCACCAGGGGGCAACAAAGCTAGACACATTGGAATCAATAGAAAACTCCATAACTAATGCAACTAAGCTTCACTAAGTTTACGAACCTTCACATTTTAATCTTTATTTTCGATTTCCAGACCGAAATAGTTAGTATAAAAGAGTTTTAACAGAAAATTTAATATGTTGTTATATAATGAATATGACACATCGTGTGTCATTAAACTCAATAAATAATGTGGCAACACATAATTAAATGTCTATGTAAAACTTTTTTACACTAACAATATATATCAATTAAACTGTATAAATAGTGTTCTTTAATTTTGTCATCACCTAAATGCATTCTATACCAAGAAACTTAAGCATGTGATAACTTTTATAATTTTTTATAGAATACAATAAGCTTAACAAGTAAAATAATTTTAGCAATTATGACATCAATCAATGACAAAATAAATAAATTTTAAAGTGCCTTAATTCGCTTAAATAAATTAAAATCATATACAAAATTGTACGTAATAGCAATAATGGGCACATTCAACAAATTTTTCTTGCCATAATGTTATATATAAAACATTATAACAAATATATAGCTACTTCAGCAATCAAAACAAGATAGAAGATTTTGAAAACATATATCCTAGTTTGTGCCATAAACAACAAATCTAATATTAGTGATATAGCAGGAATGTTACGGATCTAGAATTGAGCAAAAACAACCGGTTAGAAGTCAAAATCAAACAAAATACACGGCTGGGAAGCAGCTAATTAAGCGCAAGAAAGTAAAGGAAAAAGAGGGAAAATGAAAGAAAAAATGGAGAGAAAAGAGATGGATGAACGCCACTGGTGCAGGAAACCCCCACAACAGATAAGTTCAGGTGCTAGACGCCACTGATTCAGGAGAATCAGATAAGTCTCTGGTTGGTTTAAGTAAGAACCACCTAGCCTTCTCTACTCATAAAGTTGAGGAGGAATTTTGGCATAATGCCTTTACTCAAATTCAAAGTTATAAAATGAAGAGAGGAGCCCCCTATTTATAGCAAAAGTGGCAGCCAAAATAGAGGAAAAAAAGAGCGAAAATACAAGATGAGTAAAAAGCTATCCCAAGTGGGTGTTGAACCCCTATCGTTTGGCTAATGTAGCTTAAGAAGCTACTTAGCCACTAATTCCACTTAAAAGTAGCGCCTCTCTTAATGAGGAGGATTAAGGAAATTACAAAAATTAATCCTATTACAACAATCCCAATTAAATGGAGTCTTGAATATTGACTTGGGTCCAAAGGTCAAAGGTCAAAGGTTGACCATGGGTGTGTTGACCAAAATAAGGTTGACCCATGCCTGGCTCAGCTCCAAGCATTCCTCCAGGTCCAAGCTTGCCACTAGCTCACCAGCTCCCAACTATCAGCTCAGAAGTCCCCTGACAGATGCCATCAATTAGGGAGGTAAAAAAAGTCCTAATTTAATTGTTTTATTTGGTTAAAAATAGAAGAGAATAAAATTATTCTTTGTGGTATCCAAAATTTCAAAATTTTTATGCCATGATTTGGGATTAAATTTTAGGCTATCTCATTGTAAAGTTTAAATAATTTCTTGAATGTGTCAATCCATTTGTGAAAATATTTATATACACACAAAATTTTACATAATTATACTCGTGATAAATGATCTCACAAGTATACAAAATATCAATATTTATGTTAAGAAAACATAATAAATATACATTTTATGAAAATATATCAAATTAATTATCATAGATATGAAATATATAAATTTCATAAGGCCTAAAAAGTTAATTCCATAATTGCAACACATCAACTGGGATAATACATTATATCGTCAAAAATACTCTAACAAAGCAAGAAATTATCACAAAAGTTTTTAGGCCCCAAATTAGTATTGTACTCTTAGGTTTTGGGCCAAACAATTTTTTTTTTTGTAATAATTCCTTTTTTAGTGAAATTTTAGCATATATTCTCCCTGTTGATGTGTTACTGATATGAAAATAACTTTTTTTGATACTTGTGGAAATTAAATATTGCATATTTGTGATAATTTGATATATATGCTTTTTATGTAATATATATTTATTATATTTTATTTGACATGAATGTTAGTACTTTTTAATAATTGTGAGATCACTAGCTCGTTATGGATACATTATGAAAAGTTTTGTGTAAAAATTTATTTGCATTTATATTACATTAATAATAATTACACTATATATTAGTGTGTTATTATTAATGTGATTTGGTTTTGATATAATAGAATTGTTGAATCCTTCAATTAGTACAGTATTTCAGTTTTATTAGGCCCATCAAGGCTGCCAGATATTTGGATTATAGCTTGTTTGGATTCGTTGATGTTGGGAATTATGATAAGAAAATCATACTTGACGGGAGAATATTGAAAATTCAAGTAGTTAAGAATAAGTTAAGTGATGTTACTTGAACTTTCCAAAGTCCAAAAGAGTGAATCTCCTTCACTGTAGATGTTGATCTCTGGATCCAAAGGTTGAAGACGATGGTGTGGGGATACCTGCAAGGGACTCCGATGCTCAACGTAAGTGTTTGTTCTTAGTAAGAGAATAAGAATTCAAAGAATGAACTGAAAAGCGTACCTTTTGAACCCTGAAGAAGTGTATTTATAGGGTGTTTTAGGCGGGAAAATCAGTTACGCTTGTAACCGTTTCCACAAATTACGGGTTCACGCGCCATGAATATAGTGAATTCACGCGCGGGTATTAAACCTTGGTCACGAGATTTTATCACGCTACTTTGAGAAAATCATCTCGACGAATAACGTCGAGATGCTTATTCTCGACATAGTTTCTCGAAAGATATTGAAGGACTTCGACGACATTATCGAGTAGGTCATAGATATCGTTATTGTCGAGTATGGTGCATGTCGTTTTATGTCGACAACTTATCTCGATACTTTCTGTCGATAAGTCATGTCGATGCTTTTATGTTGATAAATCGTGTCGACTTGAAGTATGATTTTACTCCAATATGAGCAAGGAGGAGGTCCGACGTTACTTAGCGATTCAGGCTCAGAGCCTGTTTAATAATAAGTCTGAGAATCAAATCGTCGAGTTCATGAACCATGCCTCGAGCTGGGCAATGCGATTCGCCATGATGTCGCAGTATTTTTCCAGTTCGGCTCGTGATTTAAACGCTCTTCTGCCCCTGAAGGAGGAGTTAGAAAGGGTGAGGGGAAAACTCGAAGCTGATGAGCTGAGGATGCAGCAGGCTATTGGCGAGGTCAAGCTGATAAGGGCAGAGAAGGAGAAACTTTATGAAGATAACCTTGCTCTTGAGTCTCAAGTGAAGAACTTGAGTGTCGAGAAGGAAAATGTCGAGAGGAAAGTTGAATCGACTTCCTCTGAGCTTGCCGAGGTTAAGGAAGAAACTAAAAAGGTGTTCGAAGCTGTTAAGTCCGCCCAAGTGGAGAATGCCGAATTGAAAGAAAAGGTGAAGGAATTGGAAGCAAAGTTAGCTGAGGAGACTGCCGAGAAGATACAAACTGAGAAGCTATGGATTGATGCTTCAGCTTTGTACTTCTATGAGGCCATTAAGCAAATGAAGTTCCTTAACCCCGGGGTGGACCTGAACACTAGGGGAATGTCGACTGTTTGTACCGTGAGATGGTACAATGTTCTTCCGACTGGAGATGTTGAGGCGAACCCTGGGGATGAGGTACCGAGCACTCCGAAGCTCCGAGCGGACGAGGAAGAGGAAAAGTTGATTCAAAATGAAGGTATTCCTGCTGCTGAGGTCGACGCATGAAGAGTAGGCCCACATAGCTTTTGTAACAGTTTTTAATGAAAATTTACTTGTACTTTAAGACGTATGTTAACTTATGAATGAATAGTTGTTTCTTTATTTTTGAAGTATTGGTTGTGATAATTGACTTGCCAAGTATGTTTTCCTTACTTGATTGTTGAAATATTGTTGCTCGGGGTGTTCCCGGCGTAAAATGCGGTGTCGAGGGATTTAACCCGACATTGCTCGAGAAGCGTATTCTCGACGCGATGTGAGATTTCGAGGTCGAGGGACTAAGCCTGAAATAGCTCGAGAAGCGTATCCTCAACGCGGAGTGAAATTTCGAAGTCGAGGGACTAAGCCCGAAATTGCTCGAGAAGCGTATTCTCGACACGGAGTGAAATTTCGAAGTCGAGGGACTAAGCCCGAAATTGCTCGATAAGCGTATTCTTGACGCGACTTGCAATTCTTGTAAATTTGAAACTCCATGGTCAAAAGATTAATGAATCATTCATAGGCGGTTACCATTAACTAAAATATTTTCGAAGTTTGTCCACATTCCATGTTCGAGGTATTGGAATTCCGGGTAAGGTTTCTAGTTGATATGCCCCCGTGCCCGTTTTGGAGATAACTCTATATGGGCCTTCCCAATTTTCCGCTAACTTTCCCTGGGCTGCATTTTTATTGCCGACATCGGCCCTTCTCAAGACTAAATCCCCGACTTCAAACGTGCGAGGAACAACAATTTTCTGTCGACGTCTTGCTGACTGTGACTTGATGGCTACTTCTCTAATTGATGCCTTTTCTCGAACTTCATCGATCAGATCCAGTTCTTCGCGCATCCTATCCTCATTGAAATTTTGGTTATAGGCGTGAAGTCGGAAGCTCTCCTCCCCGACTTCCACAGGGATCACTGCATCAACCCCGTAAGTCAACCTGAATGGGGTTTCCCCTGTTGTCGAATGTGGAGTAGTATGGTAAGCCCAGAGAACATTTGGTAGCTGGTCGGCCCAGAGTCCTTTTGCAGATTCAAGTCGTTTTTTCAATCCTTTGAGAATTACTTTATTGGTAGATTCTGCTTGCCCGTTCGTTTGAGGATGTTCCACCGACGAGAATCTGTGAGTTATGTGAAAGTCCGACATTAGCTTTCGGAATCCTTTGTCAGTAAATTGAGTACCATTATCCGATACGACTGTGTTTGGGATCCCGAACCTACAAATGATGAACCGATATACAAATTTAGATAGATTCTTGGCGGTGATCTTTGCTAACGGTTGCGCCTCAATCCATTTAGTGAAATAGTCGACAGCTACGGCGAGATATTTGAGTTGTTCAGGGGCTGTTGGGAAAGGACCTAGTATGTCGATTCCCCACCATGAGAATGGCCAAGGAGCAGAGATGGACCACAATGCTTCAGCAGGTGCTCGATGAATATCGGCGTGCCTTTGGCAAGAAGGGCATTTTCTAACATACTGTAAGCAGTCGGCTTCCATAGTCGGCCAGTAGTATCCGACTCTCAATATTTTTTGTGATAGTGAATGCCCGCCGAGATGATGACCACAGATCCCTTCATGAGCTTCTGCCATGACATAGTCGACTAAGTTTCCTGAGATGCATTTCAAGAGTGGTTGGGCCAAACCCCTCCTATAGAGAACTCCGTCAACCATACAGTATCTCGCGGCTTTTCTGAGAGTTCGTTTTGAATTTTCGGGATCATCTGATAGAGTTCCATGTTGTAAGTATTTCTGAATTGCCGTGTACCAACATTCTCCTTCTTCAATTGCCATAATAACAGTCGGGGTTGAAATAACTTCTTGGACCACAGACTTGTTGTTTCCAGATGACCTTGTGCTAGCGAGCTTGGAGAGTATGTCGGCTCTTGCATTTCTTTCCCTCGGTATATGATTAACTTCGACTTCGAGAAAGCTGTTGCCTAATTTTTTGACGACTTCTAAGTATTTTTCGAGTAGAGGATCTTTAACTTGGTAATTGCCATTGATCTGTGATACCACCAACTGTGAGTCACTATTAACTCGTACTCGCCTTGCTCCCACTTTTGTAGCCATCCTTAATCCGGCTATCATAGCTTCGTATTCGGCTTGATTATTCGATGTCGGGAACGATAGACTTAGAGAATGCTCCAAGATCACCCCTTCAGAATTTTCCAAGAGAATGCCAGCTCCACTTCCTTTTTGATTAGAGGACCCGTCGACGTGGATGTCCCACCAACCATCATCAAAAATGGGTTGCGTCGAGGTTAATTCTGCTACAAAGTCAGATAAAGCTTGGGCCTTGATTGCTTGCCGAGGTTCATACATTATGCCAAATTCGGATAATTCAACCGCGCAAGATACCATCCTCCCCGCTAATTTTGGTCTATGAAGAATTTGTCTAATCGGTTGATTCGTCCTTACTACAATTTGATGAGCTTGAAAATAATGACGGAGTCTTCGAGCTGTTACGATCACTGTT
Organism: Sesbania bispinosa; assembly: GCA_026901365.1. Lineage (NCBI taxonomy): Eukaryota > Viridiplantae > Streptophyta > Magnoliopsida > Fabales > Fabaceae > Sesbania > Sesbania bispinosa. The sequence continues at coordinate 727,051 of QLOH01000247.1, forward strand.
AAAGCAACTTTTTCGACTTTCAGATACCTCAACTCTGGTCCCTGTAGAGCTTTGCTGACAAAGAACACCGGTAGCTGTAGTCCTTCAATTTCTCGGATTAGCACTGCCACAATTGCCTCGTCTGCAACCGACATATACAAGTATAGAATTTCTCCTACTGATGGTTTTGACAAAACTGGTGGCGATGTTAATATCGACTTTATACGCTGGAACGCTTCCTTGCATTCATCATCCCAAGCCAATGACTTTCATTTCTTTAGAAGTTGGAAGAAAGGGAGTGCTCGAGATGCTGATCTCGAAATAAATCTTGTTAAGGCTGCGATCCTCCCGGTCAGCTGTTGGACTTCCTTCATCGCGATTGGACTTTTCATCTCAAGAACTGCCCGACATTTGTATGGGTTGGCTTCTACCCCGCGCTCTGTCAGCATGAGTCCCAGAAATTTCCCGGCCCGAACCCCAAAAGTGCACTTTTTGGGATTGAGCCTCATGTTATATCGACGAAGTTGGTCGAAAACTTCTCCGAGATCACGCACATGATTCTCGTCGGTTAGGCTTTTTGCTATCATGTCGTCGACATAAACTTCAACCATTCGTCCGATTTGTTCTCGGAACACCATGTTCATCATCCGTTGGTATGTTGCCCCAGCATTCTTTAATCCGAAAGGCATCATCTTGTAGCAATAATTGGCTCCTTCTGTCATGAACGCCGTTTTTTCTTGGTCGGGTGGGTACATTGGTATTTGATTATACCCGGAATACGCATCCATAAAAGATAAAAGCCGGAATCCAGAAGATTTGTCGACCAGCTGGTCGATATTAGGTAAGGGATAAGAATCTTTGGGACATGCTTTATTTAAGCTGGTATAATCTACACACATTCGCCATTTTCCATTGGATTTTTTGACTAGAACTACATTAGAGAGCCATGTCGTATACTTGACTTCTCTGATGAAACCAGCATTAAGTAGCTCCGTCACTTGTTGCTTTACAGCCTCGGCCCTTTCTGTCGACATGTTTCTCCTGCGTTGCTCGACCGGCTTGACTTTTGGATCAATGGAGAGTAGATGACATATAACATCGGGGTCTAAGCCCGGCATATCAGCGGCGGTCCAAGCAAACAAGTCTGCATTTCGGCGAATGAGTGTGCACAGTTCTTCTTCCACTTCTTCAGATAGCCCACAGCCAATCTACACAGTCTGTTTCGGTACGGACCCAATCTTTAGCGTTTTAAATTCTCCGTCAGGAATGGGTCGAGTTTCTTTAAAATCAGCACGGACATCCAGGTCGGTTAGCATTACACCCGCGGATGATGGATGTTCTTCAATTTTTTCAGTTGTCAGAGGTTTTTCGGGTTTCTTAATTTTCAAGGATTCCTTATAGCAGGAACGCGCCATGACTTGATCTCCCTGGATGCTGATCACCTTCCCGTCGTCACTCCAGAACTTCATCATCAAATGATTGGTTGAAATTATGGCTCCGATAGTGTTGAGAGTTGGTCTCCCGAGAATGGCATTATAGGTTGACGGGCAGTCGACTACGAGAAAGCGCACCCTGGTGATTTTGGTTAGAGGTAGCTGTCCGAGAGTTACAAGGAGTTCGACATAACCGTTCGGCTGAACCTTATCCCCCGTGAATCCAATCAGATCAACACCCCTATAAGGTACGAGGTCCGTGTCTGCAATGTGAAGAAGATGAAGTGTCATTAAGAATAACACATCACCTGAACTCCCTTGATCAATAAATACTCTCCTGACTTCATGGTTTGCCATCATGACCTTGATAAGCATGGGATCATCATGACCTGGAATAACTGGACCGTAATCGTCATCTGAGAAGGTTAAGGGGGGGTAATTTCCGGCGGGGGCCCCGCGAATAGGATGTGAAGAAGTGGAAGCTGATAATATTTCTTTCAGATGCCTTTTCTTGGAATTGCTAGATTCTCCTCCTCCAGCAAATCCTCCTGCTATCACGTAGATTACTGGATGTTTAGATGAGGGCTCCTCTCTGGACGGGGTGTGATGCCGAGATGTACTCCTATGTTCTTGCTGAGAGCTGCGGGCTAGGGACCTATCACGGGATGGCCTTTTTGAACTTGACCTCGTAGGTCGGGGTGATCTGGTTCGTGATCTGCTTGGTTCGTGTCGATCAGAACCATGTCGCCTTTCATCTGCTCTATCATCACGTCGACTTTGTGAATCGTCACGTCTGGAATGAGATTCGTGATCTTTTTTGAATCTGCTGAGCTTCCCCCGCTGGATGAGTTCTTCTATGGAGTCCTTCAAATTAAGGCATTGATCTGTATCATGACCATGTGATCTATGGAACCTACAATATTTCGTCTTGTCAGTATTTGGTCCTGCCTTCTGTGCCCGCGGTCTTCTCATCCCGGATTCATACATCTCGACATGGAAAATCTCATTCATGATCTTACTTCTCGACTGGTTTAACGGGGTATAAGAGGTATAATGGCCTAGAGGTTCTTTGTCACCCTTATTTTCTTTGTTCTTGTTTTTCGGTCCTTGCTCCTTTTGTGTCTGGTTAGAAGAAACAACATCTTTCAACTTCAAGGCCATTTCTTCGTCTTTCAGACTAATGTATCCTTCAGCTCGACTTAGAAATTCCTCCATGCTATTCGGCTTCTTTTTGGATAAGTCGATCCAAAAAGGTGAATGTGGAATGAGTCCATCCTTTGCCAGCATAAGCTGCACCCCATGCTGAAGGCCTTGGATCAGCAAAGCATCCTTCGTAAATCTACTAATATAGTCACGCAGAGATTCAGAAGGTCCTTGTCGAATTTGTTTCAACGATGCTTCCGTCTTTGGTTGAACCTTACTGGTAGTGAAGCTGGTGATAAACATGGCTCGCAAGTCGGCCCAAGTATTAATAGATCTCGACGGAAGAGTCTGAAACCACCTCAATGCAGTTTTCTTCAATGATAACGGAAATACTCGACACATGATTGGTCCAGATGCACTCCTAACCGACATTGACGACTCGTAGACATCCAAATGCTCCAGCGGATCTCCAGTGTCGTCATACAACTCCGGTACCGGAACTTTCTCGAATCTCTTATCAATAGGAAAGAGCATAATCCTTTCGGAAAAAGGGAGCACAACTTGAATTACTTCTTCATCTTGCGCTTCTCTTGATTCGTCATTCACTAAGTTGGTTCTAAGTGGCGGAGGAGAATTGGAATGCACCGATTGAACCGATACGCTAGGTGAAGGTTGAGTCGGTGCTGGAGTTGGAATTCTGTCACGTCTTGATACATGTTCAACTCTCTGTGATGAATGATGCTGTGCCATTCTTTGTCTCTCCGTTATGAGGTCATGCGCAACACGATGGTTGAGGTTTTCTACTACCCTGTTGTGCTCCAGCTGGTTGAGACGTTGAGCATATTGCTGAAGCATTTCCCCTTGGCGACGAATGAAATCTAACAATTCTCCGTGTTGTGGTTGACTCGGTGGTACTTCACGGTTCACTTGAGGTGGTGAAGGAGGACTCCTCATGCGAGGGGAAATCGTCCTCGGAATTGGAATCGGCACACCAGCTAGCGACGACACCATTCCGGCCATCGATGAAACCATTGCAGGAGCTATGGTCGAAGTAACATGAGGAGCAGTTCCTCTTGCAGCTGTTTGAGATTGTCCGCTTCTAGTAGTCACCATTGTTTCGGGAGCTTAGATCGAGGATTAGATCGGGAGGTCAGGTTGATTAGATGAAACTGAGAATCAAAGCCGATTCCCACAGACGGCGCCAATGAACTTTCCAAAGTCCAAAAGAGTGAATCTCCTTCACTGCAGATGTTGATCTCCGGATCCAAAGGTTGAAGATGATGGTGTGGGGGTACCTTTTGAACCCTGAAGAAGTGTATTTATACACCATTCCGGCCATTGATGAAACCATTGCAGGAGCTATGGTCGAAGTGACATGAGGAGCAGTTCCTCTTGCAGCTGTTTGAGATTGTCCGCTTCTAGTAGTCACCATTGTTTCGGGAGCTTAGATCGAGGATTAGATCGGGAGGTCAGGTTGATTAGATGAAACTGAGAATCAAAGTCGATTCCCACAGACGACGCCAATGAACTTTCCAAAGTCCAAAAGAGTGAATCTCCTTCACTGCAGATGTTGATCTTCGGATCCAAAGGTTGAAGACGATGGTGTGGGGGTACCTGCAAGGGACTCCGATGCTCAAAGTAAGTGTTTGTTCTTAGTAAGAGAATAAGAATTCAAAGAATGAACTGAAAAGCGTACCTTTTGAACCCTAAGGAAGTGTATTTATAGGGTGTTATAGGCGGGAAAATCAGTTACGCTTGTAACCGTTTCCATAAATTACGGGCTCACGCGCCATGAATATAGTGAATTCACGCGCGGGTATTAAACCTTGGTCACGAGATTTTATCACACGACTTTGAGAAAATCATCTCGACGAATAACGTCGAGATGCTTATTCTCGACATAGTTTCTCGAAAGATATTGAAGGACTTCGACGACATTATCGAGTAGGTCATAGATATCGTTATTGTCGAGTATGGTGCATGTCGTTTTATGTCGACAACTTATCTCGACACTTTCTGTCGATAAGTCATGTCGATGCTTTTATGTTGATAAATCGTGTCGACTTGAAGTATGATTTTACTCTAGAACATTACTATATAATTATAAGTGTAAGAATTTATATACTCTTTTTCTCAAGATTTTATATTTCAAACCCACTATTGTGTTTGTTGCTTTGATAAAGTTCCCCCATCTTTGGGTTCCCCTTCATTGCCTAACTTAACCAAGCTAAAATTATGTCACAAAATTTAAAAGAGAACAACACTTTGCCTGATTTAAATTATAACTATTTAATCTCATGCACTGCCTGAAAAATATATCTATTTTACTATAAGTAATATCTTTAAATATTTACCTTTATATATATATATTTCTAATAATAAAAAATATAGTAAAATATGAAATATACATTAGATTTAAAATGAAGAATTTAAATTTGGTGTATCAATATTATAGTATAATTAATTAGTTTGAATTAGAAATTTAATTTAAATGCATATATTAAAAGATAATGTTTTGAATTTAAATTATTAATTAATAAAATAAAATCTCAAGTGTGCATTTTTTAGAAGCTCATACGCTGCTAAGTTTTTCTTAGAAAAACAAAACTCTGATTATTTCTTTAATTTGTACACAACTTTCATATCCTGAGTTCTTCTCAGTTACTTGTACAAACTTTGTGTTTAAGCTAGGAACTGGATTGTAGTTCATAAGCTTAAACCTTTTCTTTTTAAACACTGGGTTGTGTTTGAGCTTGGAGATCAGCTTGTCTGTAAAACAATACTTGGATTTGAGCCTGGAGATACTTGTTTGTAAAATAATACTTGAGTTTTAGGCTTGGAGAGGCTTGTCTGTAAAAGAATACTTGTAATCTGTTAATGAGATTTATGGAGAAATCCAGTTGCTAGTTGGCACTAGGATTGGACGTAGCTCATTAAGGTTGTGAGTGAACCAGGATAAATTCTGGCTGAGTATTTCTATCCCTTAACTTGTTCATTTTAGGTTTAAACTAACATTAAAGGGAATTGAATCTGTCTTTATAAAAACTGAACGTAAAAATATCTTTCAGAGAACTTATTTTTACACTGTCTGAAAATACTTCAGACAACACCTAAACTTCAGACAACAACACATCTATATGAAATTTTAAGAAAACTCAGTTTTTCAGAAAAGGTTTCCAATAAACGTTAAGGTTTTATAAAAGCACTATTCAACCCCCCTTCTAGTGTTTTCATGTGTTTCTACAAAAATAACTACCTACATAATTAAAAAAACATAAATTAATCAATATTACCTGAACTGCGGCTGGTGGTGGTTAACGGTGGCTGGTGGTGATGGACGACGAAGGAGGAAGAAGGAAGGAAGAGCAAAGGGACCTAGGGGCAACTATTTGAGATTCTGATCGGTTCAAAATGTACCTATGAAGGAGGGGGAGTGTTTAATTGGTGAGATTTTGAAAATGAAAGAGAGAGGGAGAGAAACAAGGATGGCCGACTGGACGTAAGGAAAGGAGAGGGAGGAGGAGGAGGAGGAAGGAGGAAGAAGAAGAGAGGAGGGGGGAAAGGGTTTTGTGCCCGTAAGTTTTAAACGTAGCGACTACCACGTTAAAAATTGCTATGACACGCTAAATTTAAATTTTAATTAAAAACTTAGCTGTCGCTACGTTTATTTTTAATATTTTCAGAAAAAATAATTAGTTTTTTAGTGTAGCGACGGCCTGACCGTCGCTACAGTGCGAAATATAGCGACGACATGGCCGTCGCAGAGTATTAATTGCACAACTACGCGTTGAGCTGCGCATTTAATGATGTAATGACGACGTAGCGACGACTCATGGCCGTCGCTACGGTTTCACGTCTAATTCGGCCATTCTTTGTAGGGAAAATTGCTTGCCAATAATATGTATCTATTTTTATTGTTAGGTGATAATTTTTTTGGCTCTTTTAATCATCACATTAAATTTTAAGTACTAAAAATGGTTAAATACTCTATTTTTATTTTAAAATAATTTTGAAATGTAATATATAAAATGAATTTTTAATTTTATATGTATATATATGTATTATTAAATTTATAGATATTACATATCATATTAATGTTAATATGAATTATTAATGATGTATAAAAAATAATATAAAATAATATAAAATCCTGTGTATCATATCCATACTAGTTCAACACAAAATGAAGAAAATCTCAAGCATTTACTTGGAAATGAGACACAGCTCACACACTCTGAATCTAAATATATTCTCTATGCAATTCTCTCATCTTATCTCTTTCAATTTTATGCATTATTTATGTTTCGAATGCTCATAAGTTTGATTTTATAAGTTTCTCTCATTGAATCCATAAAGTTAATTCAAATATATATCTCAACTTTGACTCCACTTATTTTAGAATAATAAACTACAATTATAATTATAATTATAATTATATTTATAGCTAGTTATTTAAATTGCGTAACTATTAATTTTTATGTCAATCACTATAACTACTCACTAGTGTCCCACCCATGCGATGCATGGTATTATTATTTAAACAGATTATTTACTGAATACTATAATATATTTAATTTAATTAATATAAATATGTAAACTTTAGAAAATGATAATGGTTAGTGATTTTTTTTTCATATTAAAATTTATAATTGTTTATATAGAAATGATTAAAAAATATTAAAACATAGAAAATTTGTTTGAAACAACAAATTTCAAACATTAATAATTATAAATGTAAAATATACCATATCATATTATTTATATTTTTTTAAATATCTCTTTATACACTATATTTTTCGTCAAATTATAACATTTAAAAATATAATCACATATAAGAATCTTAAGTCCTTGTCGAGACTTCACCCTAAATATAGCAACATATAATTGACCATGAGAGTAAACGATTTTGGTAAATAAACACCAACGTGTGACAATGTCCAGCTTTGGTTTTTATTAATGGTCACAACTCATTTAATTAATTTACACTTTTTTCACACCTAATATTTTCCTATATTTTTTTTTCCTTTCTATCACAGTAAAATATAAAAATAAATATTAGGAACGATGTATACTCTACCAACCTAACCCATAGCAAGACTATTCTACCTCTTAATCTATAAATTATCATGAATACCAAATATAGTTTTCACGTTTATCAAAAAAAATAGAAACTACTCTATATCCTACCTATAAACTATAATGATGTAAAAAAAAAAAAAACCTCTCAATGAACAGTAGAAAAAAATCTACTGGATTGTAATAGTATATTAAATATATAATATATAAACTTTTATTAATGGCATAGCAAAATAAAGTGTATGGAACTTTTATTAATGATGTAGCACAGATGAATCTTGCTATGACCATTAATAACTCAATGTACCCTCTTTATTTTGCTTAACTTTTAAACGTACTATATTAAATATATAATAAATCAAAATACAATATAATAATTTTATTCAAGTAAAAGAAAAGAAAATAATTGTTATAAATTTTATAATTCTAATTTGAAATTTTGTCCATAAAATTATAATCAAGACATCATAAAAATAATTATAAATTTAAATTATATTGGTATTTGAGATCTCTCATCTTAGTCACCTAAAACCTATATAAAGTGTATGGACAAAACCTTTTGTTGAAAGAGTTAGTCCCACTATTATATGAATGCTCATTGAAGGAACATGACGACCTCTCGTGGAGAGTACTTGGGGTCATAAAAAATCACTTTATTGAAGTGGGAATTAAAAAATCTAAATAAGGAATGTGAGAAAATGTGACATATGTACTGAGTGAAAAAATTTAATATAGAGTAGATAGAATAAATAAGAGAGATATTAAGTGAAAATATTAATGAATAAAATAGAGAGATAATTATTTTAATATAATAAAAAATGGAAATGAAAATGTAATAAAAAATAAAAATAAAAATAGAAGAAAACGGCCGGAGAATGATTGCCCCACATGGAAGATAGTTGTATGGTTCGTAAAAAAATTACTTTACTGTATTGCTAATAAAAAAATTAAAGAAACGCAACTGAGAAAACATAACACATGTTATTGATGAACAATTTTTATATAGAAAAAAATAGATAAATAAAATAGATAAGTGATATAATAAATGAAAATATTATTGAATAAAATAAAGACATAAATGATATATTAAAATATCATGTTAAATTTAATGTAAATCAATACATTTATTGTATTGTTTAATGTGAGTTTTCATGTAATGAAACAAATAAATAGGAAATAATTAGAGAAATTATTTTAAGACAATAATAATAATAATAAAGTAAATTAAAGTGTGATAAAAAAGGAAAAAAATGTAGGAGGAAAACTACGTCACATGGAGGATAGTGGATACCCATGGTTTATCAAAATATCACTCTTATAATAAAACAAATTAATATGAATGAATAATGAGAGTAAATGTTTTAATATAAAAACAATAAAAAATTAATTTGTAAAAAAAATAAACAAAAAGAAAAAAAATGAGCAAAACTGTCTGTCGTGCAGGATAAATGTGGTTCATAAAAATATCACTTTACAAAAAAAGGGATAAAAAACTTGAGAAAACGTAGATGAAAAAAATAACATGTATATTGTGGGAATAGTTTTAATATAGTGTGATGGAAGTAAATTGAAAGATAGAATAAATAAGAGAGATAATAAGTGAAACATTAATGAATAAAATAGAGATATAAATAATACATTGAAAAAAATACATTAAAATTGATGTAAATAAACTCATATCGCATTTCTTTATGTGAGTTTTTATGTAATGAAATAGATAAACATAAATGGATAATGAGAAAACTTGTTTTAATATAATAATTATAAAAAATAAAAATTTAAATGTGATTAAAAAATAAAAATAAAAAAGACAGGAACCAGAATGTTTCATGTGGTTTATAAAAAAATTACTTTAGTGAAATGAGAATATATATGAATGAATAATGAGAGAAACTATTTTAATATAATAATAAAAAAAATTAAAGTGTGCAAAAAAAAAGAAAAAAATGAAAATAGTATGAGCAAGAATGTCTCCCGTGAACGATACTCATGATTTATAAAAAAACATATTTGTAATAAAACAGTTTAATGGGATCAAACAATGAGGGAAAATATATTAATATAATAACAAAAAATAGAAAATTAAAAGTGAGATAAATAGGAATTTTAATATTGACTAAATAGATAAATAGAATAGATGAGTTAGATAATAAATGAAAACATTAATGAATAAAATAGAAAGATAAATGATATATTGAAATATCATGTTAAAAGTAATGTAAATCAACACATTTATTGTATTCCTTAATGTGAGTTTTTATATAACGAAACAGATAAATAAGAATAAATAATGAGAGAAATTATTTTAATATAATAATAAAAAGAAAATTAAAGTATGAAAAAAAGAAAAAAAAATGTAGGTTCAAAACTACTCCATGTGAAGGATACTCATGGTTTATAAAATACCACTTGTGAAGGATATTCATGGTTTATAAAATATCACTTTTATACTGAAACAAAATAATATGAACGAATAATGAGAGAATTTTTAAGCGTTAATCCAAAAACACGAAATAACATAGACCGCGTTTGAAATGTAAGCGCTATCCACAAAAACATAAATAAATTGCCTGATGGCATTTTTTCGTTAAGTAGCGCAATCCAGTTCTTATTTTTTCTAAAAAAACGTAATAATAGATAGCACAAAAATTTAAATGCTATCTAAATTAGTATTGATGTAAATCTAAATTACAAAAAAATGAGTCCCCAGTTCGCGAAACCCTTCCCTCAATTTGTCTTTGCCGCCATTCGATTCGGATCCCACGAATAGTACCCAAAATCAATGTTTTAAAAATCGGACCGGTAATTGAACCGGTGAAGGCACTGGTTCACGGTTCAATGGTTCAACCGTGGTTGAACCGATTTTAATTAAATATATTTTTTAATATTATATAATATTTTAATTAATAAAGTAACACAAAATTATAAGAAATTAAGATATATAAAGTTGTAAATCAGTATAAATGACCTTATTATAAGTGAAAAAATTAATAATGATTAGTAAAATAATAGATATCTATGTGTAATCCTTAAATATATGTCTTTATTTATCTTAAAATATTTTAGATTAAATAAAAAAATAAAAAAATTTAAATTTTTTTGAAAAAGGACCGGTTCAACCGGTTTTCTTGTACCGGTTTTATACCAGTTTTTGACCGGTTCGACCGGTTCTCACCGGTTCTGAGCTCCTCCGATTTTTTGGGTTGAACGGACCGGTCCGGTCCAATTTTAAAAACAATGCTCAAATAAATAGTATAGATAATACCCAAAATAGATAATACCAAAAAAAAAAAAAACTGAGTGAACGGTACCTCTCAATACTTCAATGTATTAATTAATTCATCCAGTAAAATGAGTCAATTCACTTTAAATGCGCAAAATCTACCCCTCTCTCTCTCTCTCCCCCTCCTTTTCTGGGTTCTTTTAATGGATAAAGACTAGCTAGCCTGATGAGCTGGTGTGGTCCTAATATTCCTGTCAAATTTCACTCAGCTCAGGCTGAGCTGGTCTGCACATCCTTAGCCGGCAATATATCACTGGAACAAAATATGAATATATATGTACATTTTTATGCTCTTGTCAATAGATCCTTGCACCTAAAAGAAAGATGATGACAAAACAAAAAAATTATTTTGTATTCACGAACACTGTAAGAGTTGAATGCATTCACGAACACTGTAAGAGTTGAATGCAACTAAGTTAATTTTCGATTAAATTGTCTAAAGCGGTGCACTTTTGAACCTTTCTCTTTCCATTACCATGGAAGCAGAGAAGTAAATAGGGGATTAATGGACATGCAAAATGCAAAAATTCCATGGTTTGGGGGCTAGCCACCTAGCAATTTGCAAATGGACCGCGAGGATAGTCAATCCCAAAATGCTTGTAATGCGACAAATACTGATTCGTGGGGCAGTTCTGAGTTCTGACCCCTTCTCCAATATATTCTTGGCTATTTCAAAGCAGAGAAGCTTTGTGATCCCCTTCTATAATCAATACCTGAAGAAGGTGATCAGTAATTTGATCTTTGGTACATATGTCTTTCTGTGGAGTTGATGCATGCATGGTTGATGGTTTTCACAAGGCCATCTGTCTCTGTCATTTGCTAGAGCACAAGAAGCCTTACAACTTAGAAAACATATATACCATATCATGAGAGTTAATTGAGGCCACATTATATATAAACTAAGGAGAAGCTACCATATTCATTGCAAGTCTTAATTTGTACCATGTTAATACTTGAATTTAATAAACTAATGGAAGATTAACGATACCTTTTATAACAAACAAATTATCTAATTTGTTTAAACCTAAGAAAATTAAACAAATTAGATAATTATCTATCTACTCTTGTATCATAAATTTGAAGTGAGACAATCATATTCTCCACCCTCTCAATTAAATAGAAAAACATGTGTTACTTATTATTATATTCTTTCACACAGTGTCATCTAGTTCACTTTCTAATTCCTCACTGAAGTAATCTTCTTCAATCACATGCATGTCAGACACATTTGGTGGGATAAATGTGTCCACCAACTCATGTTGTCATCTTGAGTTGGTTGACTTGGCTGAGATGGTCCCTCACCACTTGGCTGACTTGGCTGAGATGGTCACTCACCATCTCGACCTCTCCTCCTAGGACACCTTTTTTTCTTGGGTATTGTACATGTGTGAATTTTGATTCTGCCCTCCTCCATCATTTACATTTTCTGCTTCACATTCTTTTCTCATTAACTCAATTTTGGAGTTAAGTGCAACTTCAGCCTCTCCAACCTGACAATTGTCAAAACCATCATCTATCCCCAACACCCTCTCCTCTTCACTATAATCAAAGTGTACATCAGCTACTGACTCATCACTACTTTCTTCCTTTTCATTCTCTTCATTATCAACCTCATTCCCATTACCACCAACAATTTCAATCCCATTCCCCTGCATATCCTTTCCAGCCTTGCCATTGTTACTTCTAGAACCTGGAAACACAGACCCTTCCCCAACTTCAACATGTTCAACATATACCCCTACCTCACATTTATGTCTCACTGCATAATTGGCCAACTCTGCAGCATCCTTATCATCTGTGAATTTCTTTAATCCCCTGTCAAATGTTGTCCCTGACTTCTTCCACCACAATTTCAACTTGCCTTTCTCACCTATATCATCCCTCAGTAACCCAATTGCTTCAAAGTAAGACCATTTGTCAATATCCTGACCATGGATAACATGAACCTCACCCCCATCATAATGCAATTTCGGGTCTCTAACAATCCTACCCCCATGGTAAAAAGCAACGGAGAATGCCATCCCTGTATAGAAAATCAAAAGTTTCACCAAACACTTTACCACACACTATGCACATATAAAATGTGTTCAATTTACAACACAATTAACCCTAATACCCTCTGTCTACGCATGCAATGTACTACCCCAAGTTCAGTTATGGTAAATACAGTTATGGTAAAATTTATTCAAAAACATAAAGGTGATTTGTTCCCCACTACCACGAAAAATACTCGAAGAAACGTAAGAGGTATACAAAACGCAATCAAGGGCAACGAAATTACTCACCTGTTGACGAAAACACCGCAACGCTTTGCAACCCACAACAGTCCTGGTCGTCCTCGCAGGAATCACCCACACGTGCACGATGACCACCTTCAAAACCTCAGTCAAACTGTAGCAGTTCCGGTCTCCCAAAGCATTACAAGAAAAAGTGTTTTAAGCTAAAAAAAATAGCGTAGGCCACGAGGCCTTGGCTAATTTTTTTCAAATAGCGTAGGCTAGCCTAGGCTAGATGAATGCTACTTTGTCCTACCTTTTTCTTTTTATGAATCAATTTTTTTGGCGTAGGCCCAACCGAGGCTATTAACAAAGTTAGCCAAGGCCATTTGGCCTACGCTTAGTTAATGTGACTGTTTTCTTAGCTAGTGTAACATCCCGATAATTAAAGACTAATTAGACCTTACAAGAGAAGAGGATAATGATTTTTAAGAATTATATTAAGTAAAGGGTAAAGATGAGATAAGAAGAAAGACTTAGAGTAAAAACCAAGTTTAAGTGCCTCAGCATTCTCGCTCAAGCGAGAATATCTCGCCTGAGCGAATTATGCACCAAAGGTATGAAATTGAGTTTCTGCACATGTCGCTTGAGCGAGAGTAGCTCGCTTAAGCGAGATACAGGGGAGTTTTGGGAGGCTCTCTAGACATTTTTCGCTTAAGCGAGAATCGTTCAGAGAGGGGGGTCTTTTCAGGATCATTTTCGCTTGGGTGAGACAGTTTCGCTTAAGTGAGAATGTGAAGAAAAGATATGCAACCGACACGCTTGCCCAAGCGAGAATATCTCGCTTGAGCGAGAATCCACTTACAGGTTTAAAACTCTTAATTAAGTCTCAGATTTCAACTTTCTTCTTTCTTCTTTTTCAATCCTAGAGAGAGGGGCTCTGATTCTAGAGAGAGGAAACGTTCTTTGAAGTTCGGAGAAGGATTTCGGGCCAAGAATTCATCATCCATTATCTTCCCATCTCTTCCCTTCCCTTTCATTGTCAAATTTGAGGTGAGTACAACTCACCCACTTACACTTTCTATGGTCATGTGTCTTGAGTATGATCCCAATTCTCCAATTCCTCTTCTACATGCTTATAAATGTTGATTGTTAAGAATTATAAGCATTTAGTGAATTAGGATGATTGATACATTGAGTATGTAAAATCCTAGGTTGTGAAACTTAGGGAATTAGGAATTTTGTTCATATGATTCTTTTTATTTGATAATTCATTGAAATTATGAGCATTGAGTTAATTTAAGCTTGTTTCGACCGTGAGTTAATATAAGTCGGCTTCGGGCGTGAGCTAAAACAAGTTATTGTATGAAAACTTGACTTCATCCAATAATGGGTGGGATTCGTCCCCGGGAAAGACGTTTCGCGTAGTCTGAGCTCAGTTCTAACTCCAGTTTAAGTGATAAGATCGTGCCTGTTGGGCACAACAGTGAGTTGCATTTACTTTGAGTTATATTATTATGTATGTGTTTATGCTATAACTGTTGCATATCTTTTAATTGTGATCCTCACACTACATCTGCATAGTTGTATTCATTGAGACAATCGTCTCACCACGCGTTTTGTGGACACAATCTAGAATTGCAGGTACCGCCACGCACGGACCCTTGAGTTAGGAGCCGGAGCATGTCTTGAGTTGGAGTTTTAGCTTTAGTTTTGTTCGACTTGTATATATGTATATATATCCACTCTTGATTTTGAGATGATGAGTTTGTAGCCTTTGGGCATGTTATTTATGTATATAAGTCTCTATTCACAAATTGTTCAAGTTATTGTTGGTTACTTAACAAATTGTGGATGTTTTTGATAATCAAAATGACGCGAATTAATTTCTGGAAATTCAGGGTTTGGTTTTCAACGGACTAAATCCTGAATTAGAAATTAGGACGTTACATTTTGGTAGCAGAGCAGTTCAATCCAATTGGACTGTGGAATTAGAGTATTCTTGTAGTTTGTTGTTATTCTTTATGCATTGTTATGTGAATTGAGAGACTGATCACCTCGATGTTTGCTTAATGATGTGTAGAGAATTATGGCAGGCGGCAGGAGAGGTCGTCCAAGGGTCAATCCTTCCTCTTCTTCTTCCCGGGATTCACCCTTGAATCCTGTAGCTGCGGCTCTTCAGGCACTCACTCAGATGATGGGAGAGCAGGTAACTTCCAATCGGGCGCAAGCAAAGGCGGCTCGGGAGCAGGCTGCTACCAACGCAGCAGTGCTTCACGAGATGGCTCGAAGACCAACGGGAACACCACCCCTCCCTACGGTGGATCTTGTTGTCCAAGGGTTAGCGGAATTTCGAAAGCATAATCCTCCTTAGTTCAACGGGGTCTATGATCCAGACGTGGCGACGAATTGGCTCCGTGACCTCAACCGAATCTTCGATGTGATGAAGTGTTCTGATGACTCTAAGGTTGGGTTTGCGGTCTACATGTTGAGAGGAGAGACCGAGGATTGGTGGAAGACTGCTAGTGTTCGGGCCATAGTGGCAGAAGCCCCAATCACCTGGGGTGTCTTTCAGACTATGTTTTTGGAAAAGTACTTCCTAACGACTGTTTGGAGACAGAAGGAAGTTGATTTCCTACAACTGAAGCAAGGGAGTCTGACGGTTGGCCAGTATGTGGCCAAGTTCGAGGAGCTATCCAAGTATTCCAGGTACCTGCAAACGGTTGCTGATGAAGAGTGGAGATGCACACAGTTTGAAGGAGGCCTGCGACCTGAGTTGCTGGATCGAGTCGGGATACTTGAGATCAGGGATTTTCCCACCCTGATCAACAAGTGCTACATTGCAGAAAAGAATCTTAAGGGAGCTACACCACCAACACCATCGCCGAACAACAAGGGTAAAAGAAAGGTAGAAGTGACCAACCTGGGCAAGGGCCCGAGGCCTAAGTGGCAAGGCACCTCAGCCTTGGCCACTCGGTCGGCCCAACGCCAAGGGGTACTCACGTGCCCTAAGTGCGGTAAGGAACATTCGGGAGAGTGCCTGGCAGGGAAGAACGTCTGCTACTTCTGCACGCAACCTGGTCATATGAAGAATGAGTGTCCAAAGAAGAAGGACTCTCCGAAGCCCCAAACCTCTGAAAGAGTCTTCACCCTCAGCAGGGAAGTGGCAGCTTCTGCAGTTAATCTGATGCGAGGTATGTGCACCTTAGGAGATCAGACCTTAATTGTATTATTTGATTCGGGGTCAACCTATTCTTTTATTTCTCATGATTGTGTGAAGCGGTTAAATCTACATGTTATTCCCTTACCCTACCTTCTCAGTGTAACAACACCCGCCAAGGAGGCAGTTTCTACTTCCTTTGTATGTTATCAGTGCCCCATTGTTATACAAAGGAGGGCCTTCGAGGTTGACTTAATTTGTTTGCTATTAAGGGGCATAGATGTTATTCTTGGCATGAACTGGTTATCTTCAAATCAGGTTATACTTGATTGTTTTAATAAGGAAATTGTTTTTCCACTTCTTCCTCCTCTTTCGAGGGAGAAACCATCAGTACTTTTGTCTAGCATCACCCAAGTATCCAAATCCCTTAGTGACGGGAGTAAATGTTTTATTTGTTGCTTTCCTCAACTCTTGAGTCCAGGGTAGATTTGAACAGCATAGCCACGATTAGGGAGTTTCAAGATGTTTTCCCTAGTGAGGTAACCACCTTACCTCCGGACCGAGAGATAGAGTTTACCATAGACCTGGTACCAGGCACCGGGCCCATTTCTAAGGCACCTTATAGGATGTCCCCACTAGAGCTTAGTGAACTTAAGACTCAGTTAGAAGACCTCATAACTAAGGGGTTCATTAGGCTTAGTGTGTCACCTTGGGGGGCTCCAGTGCTCCTAGTGAGAAAGAAGAACGGGAGTATGAGATTGTTTGTGGACTATAGGCAGTTGAATAAAGTTACCATCAAGAACAAGTATCCCTTACCCAGGATATATGACCTTTTAGATCAGCTTAGGGGAGCCTCGATTTTCTCTAAGATAGATTTGAGGTCTGGTTATCACTAGATCAAGATTAGGGGTGAGGATATACCTAAGACAGCCTTTAGGACTAGGTATTGGCATTATGAGTATTTGGTGATGCCGTTTGGTGTAATCAATGCTCCCGCTGTATTCATGGACTACATGAATCAGATTTTTCGACCCTATCTGGATCAGTTTGTCATAGTCTTCATCGACGACATTCTGATTTACTCCCGCAACCTAGAGGAGCATGAGCGACACCTTAGGATCGTTCTGGGGATTTTAAGAGAAAAGAAGTTGTTTGCCAACCCGGAGAAGTGTGAGTTTTGGATGGACAGGGTCCATTTTCTAGGACATGTAATTACCAGTGAGGGTGTGTCTGTTGATCCTAGAAAGGTAGAAACCGTCCTTGAATGGGAAAGGCCTAAGACCATTATAGAGATTAGGAGTTTCTTAGTATTGGCCGGCTACTATCGGAGATTCATTAAAAGATTCTCCCAGCTAGCCTTGCCTCTCACAAGGTTGACTTGGAAGGGTCAAGCTTTTGTGTGGAACGAGAAGTGTGAGCGGAGCTTCTTAGAGCTCAAAGAGAGGTTGACCACCGCTCCGGTACTAGTGTTATCGGACTTGTCTAAGACCTTTGAGGTATACAACGATACCTCAAGGAAGGGTTTAGGATGTGTTCTGATGCAGGATAGGAGAGTGTTGGCTTATGCATCTAGGCAGTTGAGGCCTCATGAGGAGAATTATCCTACTCATGATTTTGAGTTAGCGGCTGTGGTTTTTGCCCTCAAGATCTGGACGCATTATCTGTTTGGTGTGAGGTTTGAGGTCTTTAGTGATTATAAGAGTTTAAAATACCTCTTTGATCAGAAAGAACTCAACATGAGACAGAGAAGGTGGATGGAGTTTCTCAAGGATTAGGATTTTGAGTTGAGGTATCACCCCGGCAAGGCCAATGTGGTGGTCGACGCCCTTAGTAGGAAGTCCCTTCATATATCCTCGATGATGATGCATGAAATGAATCTATTAGAGGAGTTTAGAAATCTAAGCCTTAGTGTGGAGGTGGGATAGTGTAGTTTCAAACTTTAAAGGTTAGAGGTCACTAGTGAGATCAGAGCTCTGATTAAGGAGGCCCAGGGTTCAGACCCGGACCTTAAAGGTAGAAAAGGGCAGCTGGGATTTTCTGAGTCGGAGGATGGGACAATTCTCTTCCAAGGGAGAGTCTGTGTCCCTAAGAGGGGTAGTCTTAGGCGGCAAATCTTAGAAGAAGCTCATCAGGGCAAGTTCTCCATACATCCTGGCACTACCAAGATGTATCAGGACTTGAAGAGGATGTTTTGGTGGGATGATATGAAGAGAGAGATAGCAGATTATGTTTCTAAGTGTTTAGTGTGCCAACAGGTTAAGATAGAACACCAGAAACCATCAGGAACCCTTATGCCTTTAGAAATTCCTGAGTGGAAGTGGGAAAGTATAGCTATGGACTTTGTGGTAGGGTTACTTCGAGTCCAAGCTGGGTTTGATGCTATTTGGGTCATTGTGGACTGACTGACTAAGTCGGCCCATTTCCTACCAATTAGAAATACCTATTCCCTGAATAAGTTAGCAGCCTTATATGTCAAGGAGATTGTTAAGCTCCATGGCATTCCCTCTAGCATCATATTAGATAGGGACCCTGGGTTCATCTCTAGGTTCTGGAGTGCGCTTCATCAGGCCTTCGGGACTAAACTCAGGTTTAGTACCGCTTACCACCCTCAAACTGACGGCCAGTCTGAGAGGACCATCCAGACCCTAGAGGATATGGTTAGAGTATGTGTGTTAGAGGAGTTGGGTAGTTGGGATAGGTACCTACCTCTTATAGAGTTCACCTACAACAATAGTTTCCATAGCAGTATAGGTATGGCACCCTATGAGGCTCTGTACTATAGGAAGTGAAGATCTCCTTTGTGTTGGTCTGAGGTGGGTGAGAGGACCCTGTTAGGTCCGGAGTTGGTGCAAGAAACCACAAATAAGATTAGGGTCATTTGGGAAAAGCTTGTTACTGCCCAAAGCCGGCAGAAGAGCTATGCTGACAAGAGAAGAAAAGACTAAGAGTTTGAGGAAGGGGACCATGTATTTTTGAAAGTAACTCCTGTCACCGGCATTGGACGAGCCATCAAGACCAAAAAGCTCAATCCTAGATTCATTGGCCCGTTTCAGATCCTGCAGAGGGTTGGCCCTCTGGCTTACAGGATAGCCCTACCGCCTCATTTGTCTCGAGTCCATGATGTATTCCATGTATCCCAGCTGTGAAAATATGTTCATGACCCTTCACAGCATTAGCTCCGAATCAGTACAATTAAGAGAAGATCTCACAATTCCCTCTAGGCCCACATAGATTATAGACAGAAGTGTCAAAACCTTGAGGAACAAGACGATTCCTTTGGTGAAGGTGTTTTGGGAGGGTGTTAGGGCTGGAAATTTCACTAAGGTATAATTATTGGAAATTCCCATCATAAAGATAAGATTCGAATGGATCTTAGTAACAAAGGAGATTTTGATTTGGAATCCTGTTGAAATTTGAAATTGATATCTGAAGGATATCTCGAATGCTTTATAAAAGTCAATGCCTTTGTCAATTAGAATCCTTGAATGATTTGCTTAAGGATTTCGAATAAAACTTAGCAATAAAAGGCATAAAAATTTTGAATTTTATTGATATAAAGATAGAAACTTGTACAAGGGAATTAAGTTCGAAACTGAATTTCATTCATATAACAAGTTACAAAAGAAAATTCGAACAACATAGAAATTACAATGATAATGAATTACAAGAAGGAAAGTAGTTCGAAACAGAAGTCTTCATCTCTTGAAAGTCTGGAAATTCTGGAATCATCAGATTTCCTTTTCTTCGAACCTCTTAGTCTTTGGAGATGAAGAAGACTTTGAAGAAGGTAAAGCTTCTGAGTAAGCATTCTTTATCACTAACCGTCTCATACATAATGCCTCTTTTTTATTTCGAATAGGGGAATTGGTTAAATAAAAGACAAACAGATAAACATCCCTTATAATTCGAATAGAGGGTAAAGGCTAGGTGGAGATCTTCCAGGAAAATTTGAAGAAGAAACAAACATCACCACCTAACAATCTACGCAAAAGAGGTCATCCTCCATATTTTAATTCTCCTCTTTCTCCCCTTTCTTCCCAAGATTTGGGTATAAACCTATGATGAGGAAGGAGATGGAAGTGCCACAAAAGACATAGGCACTCCCTTAGAAGAGGAGAAATCTAAGGCATTATTAGGTAAAAATACCAATTAAATGCCCACTTTTGGTTATAACGTTCGACCCAAAGACCAAAAGACTTAGAAACATTTCTAACATTGGTCATTACGTGGACCTGAAATCGAATGAAATCACTCGAAACTTAGGTCGAACGTAATAACCAATATCAGAAATCTCTCTAGATTTCAGAACGAAAATAGAAATAAGGGAGGAAGAATTCAAGCAAAGAAAACTCGAAGGATTAAAGAAAGAAAGTTTAAACTTTCTTATAAGAGAAAATAGGTAAGTTAGAAGAAAATTTACTTCTAAGATGAGTAAAAGTGAAAAGGAAAGGTAACTATTTATAAAGAAAGTTCATAAGCATAGACATAAATGCTTAAACATAAAAATCAGTGAAAACTGACTAAAATTATCAGTAAGTTTCATCTGATAAATCAGTTTATGAAAAAAATGTGAAGCAAGAGAACCAATCATAAGTTGACATGTGGAATTTGAAGGAAACGTGCGAAACATGATATATGTTTCATGAAGTAGAATTCCGAATTCACTGTGTCAACCAAGTATAAAAGCTCCCAGACTTAGAAATAGTTTCTAAGGTTTAAAATTATTAAAATTCGAAGTTTGAAGACAGCCAAAATCCTCATAGAATTCGAATTTAACTTAGTCATTCAACTGAAAGAATTCGAATGCTACAAGGCCAGAATCATTGAAAATTTCGATTTCTACATGACTAGAATAACTCAAAATTTTGAATCAAGACTCAACTAAGATTTCTTGTAGATTTCGAATCTAACATAGTCATAATCTCTAAAAGATTTTGAATTCAGACTTAACCAAATATTCTGAAGATTTCAAGTCAAGACTCTGCAAGATTCACTGAAGATTTCGAATCAAGGGAAGGATAGAATCCATGAAGATTTGAAATGAAGACTTGGATAAATTGCATGAAGATTTTGAGTCAGAATTCAAATAAAGAGAAGGCACATGGAAGATATCTAATGAAGAAAGGACACCTGTGTGGTCATAGATTAGGCAGTTAGGATTCTGTCTTACGTGTCTATTATAAATTAGTTGACCGTCAGGGTCAAAAGTCTATAAATAGGGCGAAGTCATATGTCCTAGGGACGAATCTTTCTCCATTCTACATACTCAAGACAAACACTCGAAAAAAGCATACTGTCTATCATATTTACGACTACTTGCTCATCCGAGTTTACTCTAAAAGTATGTCAGTTTGAGAATTCGTCAAACTTTTACATTGTTCTTGAACCTTTTCAATACATTTTCTTAAAAGTTTCTTTTACTTTACTGCACTTTCTTTTACTTTTCAATTTACATTGTTTCTTGCCCTTACTTTTTCTACTTCTTACTTCTCAATTGCATCACTTTATTTTTGAATCCACCATGAGGACTTGATTCCAGTCCCAGATTGCTCATAGGAATCTTTAACTTTGATTTTAAACTAAAAATCACCACAAACAAATTGGCATGCCCAGTGGGACTTTCTTCCTGGATTTTTAGGATTAGTAATATGGAATATCCCTAGTGCATGCGATTGCGCAGTGGTAGTGTTTTAGGAGAAACAATGGTCAATAACAATAACAACTCTAGGAATGCTAGAAATGGCAATGATAATAACACTGAAAATTCTGGAAGTCCTAGAAATGCTTCTGTTAATAATGAAGTAAATAATGACCAGATTGGTAATGCTAGTACCAATAGAAATCAAGCAAATAATGAAACAATTCCCCTGGTTTCTAACCAAACGGTTAGTCAAGTAGGAGGAATCCCAGTATCCCTTCCTGTTACTCAGGATCCGGGAACAAGTTATCAAAATTCACCATATGGGATGCCATATGGATTTTTTACTAAACTGGGTACTTCCCCATCAACATTTTCAAATGTTGTAACAACATCAGCCCCTTTGGGAAGAGGGACTGTTTCTGGGTTAAACACCAATTCTATAGGAATGCCTTTACAAAACATTGGGGGGAATCCTTCAACATCCATTACCAATACAACCTTGAATTCAATTAGGCAACAAATGGATGAGAGTAATCATGAGACGGTCAATATGCTTGCCCAACATATGACCACAGTGGTTAATCTTTTGATTGAATCCACAAATTTGAATTACAATGTTCTCGCCAGACAAATGGCAAGAATTGCAGATGTCTTTGGGGCTGCAGATGACCCCATTGTTACTTAAATTGCCAATATAGGGAGGCAAACCCAGAATCCTTGAAATGAGGAGATACCAAATCTAGGAAATCAAATCCTAAACCAAGATGGTGAAAATCAAAACCAAAACCAGATTCGAAATCAGGATTTGGCCTTGTGATGATGGTTAATCGAAATTAGAATGCTGATCTTGTTCTCAATAGAATTCGACAAAATAACTTAGGGGGGCATCAAAACATAGCCAATTTAGTCGAACAAGTTCTGAATAGACATGGTTTCAATGTTGGTTATGCCAATCAACCTTACTTCGAATCTGCATTTCCTGATTTTATTTTACAAACTGAACTTCCAAGGGGATGGAAAGTTCCAAAACTTTCGAAATTTGCTGGTGAAACTGGTGAATCAACTGTTGAGCACATTGCTCGATATTTGATTGAAAGTGGAGACCTAGCAAATAATGAATACTTGAAAATGAAATACTTTCCAAGTTATTTGACAGAAAATGCCTTCACTTGGTTTACAACGCTTCCCCCAAATTCCATTCATACATGGAATCAACTCGAAAGAATTTCCATGAACAATTCTTTCAAGGGGAAACCAAAGTTAGTTTGATGGACTTAGTGAATATTAAAAGACAAAACCAAGAAACTATATATGACTACCTAAATAGGTTTAGATTAATGAAGACTAGGTTTTTCATGCAAATACCAGAGCATGAATTAGTGAAAATTGCTGCTGGAGGTTTAGATTATTCCATTCGAAAGAAATTAGTCAATCAACAGTTAAGAGATATGGCTCAATTAGCATATAAGGTTAGGCAAATAGAACAACTTACCTTAGAAAAGGAAAAACAAAAGAAACATTTTCGAAGAGATAAGATTGCCTATGTAGGAATGATCGAAGAAGATGAGGATAGTGACATTGAGGATTATGAAGAAAATGAGATCAATGTTGCAGAAGTAAAACCAGGTCCACCTTATACCTGTGTGTCCTTAAGACCTTATGAGTCGAAAGATAATAAGAGAAATGTAAAGAAATCGAATTATAGCTTCGACATAACTAAGGCAGATCAAATCTTCGACATTTTACTAAAAGATAAGCAAATTGTTATAGGAGATGATCATAAAATACCTTCACCAGAACTATTAAAGGGTCGAAAATATTGTAAGTATCATAATACTTTTGGACATTGGACTAACTATTATGTCCGTTTCAGGGATCTTATTCAGAACGCCATCAAAGAAGGTCGACTGAAATTTGAAGAGAAAGCAAAAATGGCCATGAAAGTTGATTCTGACCCTTTTGCTAACAATGCAAGTTATGCTGGACCACTCGAAATTCTGATGGTAGATTTTGAGAAGGTTGGTCTCAATGATCCTACTGATGGGATCATCGAGCAATTCGAAAAGGAGGTTATTCCTATCTATCCCAAAGCAGGGGAAACCTTGATTGAATTCTTAGCTGAAAAGAAGAAAAACAATCAAGAAGTTATGCTATTTCCTCGATGCAGCGCAATCTTCGATAAGTCTTCTGCAAAGGCTTTCGAAGAATCTGAGAAAAGAAAGTTTCAGAATAGAAGGGCCCAAAATTCTGGTGGACCCCAAAGAAATTTTCGAAGGAGTTATCTGCCAAGGGCAAGTACTCCAAACAATCAATGGGTTAATGGTTTCCAACATCAAAGGCCGAATCAACATTTCGGATGGAAACCAAATGTTTACAACAGAAATTTCCAGAATCCAATCCAATTTCGAAATGGAAGTTATGGGAAACCTCACTTCAATGGGAAATTTAGTCGAGATACTCCTGTAACACCCTCATCCCATGACGGGTATTACTCGACTAACTCGATTGCGATTTGTTAATTCATCTCTTAATAAAATGAGGAAAGTTGGTGATTTTTTTTGAAGGTTTTGTAAAGCATATTAGTAAATTATATTTGAGATAAAACAAGAAGAAGTACATTGGTACTAGGTATATCATTTCGTTACTAATCAAAATTACAATGGAAATATTATACATCTAGATTGGGATTTTAGTATAGTACATTAAAAAAAGAAATGGGGCTTTCTATTAGGCTTTGACCTATCTTTACTGTATACTGCTACTCAAATATGTCCCTAAACACTACGACCAGACTCAACAAGATCCGGTTCCACCTGAACACCACGTCTATCTTCAAGACAACGTGCAACCTTCCAGAGTCCATGCCCTTTTAGGTGCCAAAATAATAACAGACAACAAAAGAAAGACAAGGAGGTGAGAACACTTTACATGAACTCACAAACATAGGATATGATGCACTAGAGCACACACACAGAAATCCCACACAATTCAATTAACAAGTGAATATAATTAATATCATCACAATGCATACAAACTAATGCGTACTTTTTACTATGATGCCATAACTAATGCATGAGGGCCCGGGGAAAACATCACCATCCGCAGAGCACACAGCAACTGCCCGACCATATATGTACAACGTATCAGGAGTTAGAGTCTGTACTAGCGCGATACTTATATTTTTCTTTTGGCCAATTTTTATCTGTCTTCCAGACAATCTCAACTGACCCTGAAAACTTGAGAGCGACAGGATATTCAAGCTTGATCTCCTGCGTGCTCGACCGTAGGGTGCGAGCCTACGTCACCTGAGCCGTTTAAGAACCTGACTATCCTCAGGGCTGGCATCCCCCCTCGAGGACCCGCTGGCGTTCTTTGCAAAACCCAGTGCACCCGTCCCTACCGGTTTCCCACTGTATCGAGTGTCACTGCCATATAGGTCGTAAGGTTTTTCACCTTGAATAACATTAATGCTTTATGATGCATGTCACACAACAATGCTTACAGCATTCACATCCTTACAGGCAAAGCCCATCGAATCATTCAACGTCACCACTTACCCGTGGTACGGCCCGATTCAATGTCTTTCCTTCAAGGAAAAGCAAACCCTGTCCTTGGGTTGAAACCGCACTCTCTCACTAAGCTTTTCAAGTCTTATGTAGAAAGAGTGTGTTGGTTATAATCTTTTAAGGTAATTTGTACTAATGTTCTTCTTTAAATCAATATTCGTTTCCACTTGAACCCTATAATTTACTAAGACTTATGATTGTGTCTTATGGATAGTATCATTTACCCTAATTTGTTTGGTATGACTAATTAAGATTAGGTTTAACACTTAATTTTAATTAGTCTTCATTAACTAAACTATAATCAATCCTAATCTATTCCTTAATCGTGGATTAAGCTTTTTAATTTCATTTGATTAAGGTTAATCATAATTAAATAATTCTTAATCATCATTAAGGCTTAATTACTTAATTAATGCCTTATTAGTAATTAGTGAAAAATTAGTCTTTCTT
Organism: Sesbania bispinosa; assembly: GCA_026901365.1. NCBI lineage: Eukaryota > Viridiplantae > Streptophyta > Magnoliopsida > Fabales > Fabaceae > Sesbania > Sesbania bispinosa. The sequence goes on from QLOH01000247.1 coordinate 752,998, forward strand.
AAGGTTAATTAATTTTAGCCTTAATTAATTATTCTTTACTTAATTAACTTAAGTGAATTAGAGTAATTAACTTAGATAATTAAATTAGCTAAACCCACTAATTTAAATTTCAAGCTTAATTTTTAATGGTGGATTAGAGTTGAAGTCCAACTCTAATCTATGCCCAATTTCATAAATTATTTTTGGTTGACTTTTAATGAGTCTTTGACTCTCTTTTTGAGGATTTTCGGCCTGAACCAAGGGCCCAAAGGTTGAATGACTCTTAGGAGCCCATTTTTACACATGACAAATCAAAATGTTGACTTTTGTGATGACTTTTATTTGGATTACACTGGAAATTCGAATTTAATTCTTTTGGTATTTTCCAAAATTTATTATTTAATTAAAAATCCTTTTTGTAAATTTAGTGTTTTAACCTATTGAACCATTAAGGCCCAAAAACATGATTTTCAACTTCACTTGACCATTTTAAGATCAAAATGAATTCTTGATGAGTTTCATCAAGAACACCTTGAATGTTCATCAAAACACCAATTTTTCCAACAACCTCCAAACTTCAACACAATCATCAACAAGCATTATCAACAACCAATACCATGCTAATTCATCCAAAATCATCCATACACACATTCAAGTTCATAACTTTATTTCTAAGCTCATAAACACCATTTTTCAAGAATCAAACATCCAAACAATTTCATAAATTGAAACAACTTCATGCATGTTCATAAATCCATCATCAAAACACATTTCCATCATCAATTAAGATTTTAGAAACATGCAGCCCCATTAAACCAAAATAGCCGAACCATATAGGAAGAAAAAGAGAGAAATTTTATTAAGCCAAAACATGGTTTGCATGTAACCCAAAACATCATCCAAGCATTTTTCAAGCATCATTAACAATTTAAAAACACCATGCAAGGCTATAATGAAATTGCCGAACCATATCTCCCAAGAGATAGGTTCCAATAACTCATTTTTCAAAGGAAAAACAAGTGTAAAGACAAGGATCAAGGGCAATCCTTGACTCTAGTCACCAATCCTACTAGAGTTGAAGTTCTCCCCCCCCTTTACCTAAGGAATTTTCTCAAGAATAAGGTGTGGCAACAACTCACAAAACAACTCCAAAGATCCCTCCATTGATCACCAAACTCGAGCTTTCAAGGTTTGGAGGCTTGGTGTTTAAAGCTTTGGTTCAAAGATGGAACCTTGGCTTGAAAGTGTTTGATGGAATGGAAGATTTTTGAGAGAAAAGAGAGAGGGGTTCGCGGCTGCTCCTTGGAGAGAAAGGAAGAAATGAGAGAAAAATTTTCCAAGTTTGCATGTGAGGAAGAAAAGGAGAAATAAGTGTTTAATGCCAAAATTGCCTAAGCTTGACACTTGTCTTAGAAGAAAGAAAGGAAAGGACAAGTGTCCTTCATGCACTACACATACACATGCATGACTTGCATGAGAAGGAAGGGAAGAGTTGTGCAATTTTTTTTTGGCCCGAATCAAGAGTTTTCGGGCCCGGTACAAGAGACAGTAGGGGTAAAATGGAAATTTTGCACCAAAATTCCCAAAATTTCCCAAAAATTGTAGAAAAATTCCTATAATTGCTCTAACCTATTTTAAGCCTAAAAATGTGATTAGCACTTACTTCTCATTTAAACTTTCTTATTTCCCAATTTTCGCACACAACGATTAATTTTTTTATAAGAGTAAGCGGATAGAAAATTATGGTTTTACATACAAAAATTCTATATAGTTATAAATATCATTTTCAATCCACCTTTAAGGTTCAAAATATATTTTCCATATTATTCCATAAAATTTCATATGTTGGTTAGGGTTATATTGCTAACGAGGGGCATTTTGGTCCTTTTGCCCAAAAGCGCCATAAAATTCAAAATAGTTTTCTAAAATTCATTATTAATTATATTAAGACTATTTTGACTAAAAATATGGATCCCTTTAAGTTTTATCTATTTTTCATAATCAAATTTATATTTTCCTTAACTGTATAATTACTAAGGGTATCTTAGGTCATTTTCTGAAACACCTCTCTTGAAAAATTTTATTTATAATTATGGTTGGATAATTTCAAAAATAAAAATTTAATTGCTTATTAACAGCTCCCAAATACTTCATAATTAAATTATTATTATTATTATTTTAAAACTTTCTTTATTTTATTTATATACCGGTAGGGGAAATTGTGGGTGTTACATTTCTCCCCTCCTTTAAGAAATTTCGTCCTCGAAATTTGAAGTTCCTATTGTTGGATAGGGCTAAATCTAGTTTCTTAAGCTTTAAGAGTTACTCTTCTAGTTGAATCAAATAAGACCTTAAGGGTTCCCTAAAAGTTGGATAATCATTTTAAACTACTCGTGGATGTAGGGATGATATCTTGAATTAAGATCAACCTTAGCTTTCGAGGTCTTACCTCTTCTCTAACAACCAGTAGCGAATTTTGAAACTTTTACCTAATACCTAACCGAAAAATTTTCCGGTATGATCTAATATCCCATAAGATTTGATCAGGAACATCTATTTTCGACAAGCAGATCTTATCAAACTTTCCACCATCATTCATACTAGCTTAATTCTAACTAGAGTGCTAAGTTAATCCATTTATGAGGTGTGCTACTATGCTACCCCGTCTCCTTCCTCGCGTATTTGGCAAGCAACTAGACACTCCCTTTCAGCTTATAATCGACATAGAGTTATAATACCTAAGGAAACACACAGTTTCAATCCATAAGTCAAATCGCTAAATTTTCCTATAAAAATTATTTTAAGAATCACCAAAGTATGTTCCTTATAATAACTAATTTCCTTAACATTTTCTTCGGATTCCTGATGATCCCTTACAATATCTTATTTTCTTACAACTCTAAAATGTTCATTTTCCTTCACTATGTATGAATATCTAATTCCACAATAGTCACAAGTGTTGTTTATTATACCTAAGATTATATTAGTTCCCTTGGTCTTAATATCAACACTCTTACCGATCCAGTTAATCTTCCATCTCTTCCCTGTATAAAGATTCTAAGTTCTTTCTCTCTCAAGAATCTTAAATTTATCTTTATCCCATTAAGATGAAATCCTCTGACTCACGAATCAGATTGTTTTTGCCCTATCTATCATCATTAATCGTTGTAGGATCTTTCTACCTAAAATATCAATAACTATTTATAATCAAGGCTTAACTCCATAAACTGTTACTCCCAAGAAGGTCTCACCATCCATCATCTCCTTATGTCCTTTTTACCGTAAACTATTTATTTTTTTATTTATTTTAACTACACATATCCTTTTCCTAAACAAAATGTATCTCAAGAATTTTTACTTCCATCTAACTAAGACTTATAATCAGACAATTCCACGTCTAACCTACTTTTCCTTAATAACCCCAAGGTTATTCCAAAGAATTCTACACCTTACGTTGGGTCCTAGAAATAGGTGAGAATGTTGCATGTAAGAATGAAGATACGTTGGCTTGGATGAGGCTAGAATATTGGGTTCACTGAGGAGGGGAAGGAACATCAATGATAACCGCTTCAGATGGAATTACTAGACGCCTAAAGCATTCATAGCAAAACCCGAAAGCAGTTTGTAGGACCACCTATAGTCGCGATACATAGTTAGAGGTAATCAATCTTTAATCCTATTTTCGAGATTTATTTTTTTTTGGTCATTCTACTTCCATGGATTACATTCATCCCCTAGGGTATCCTCACGTGAAATGTCACCTACTTATATGTAGTGCTATTCCAATCTTCAAAACCCTGCCTAAATATTTACTAATTGAAACACTCTTCCTTGAGAATCTAAGCCCATTAAGATCAATGCATAAACTAATCCTGTAAATTAGCATGATCATACTCAATCAACACACACATAACTTTTACCAATTCCAATCTAATCATTTATGAGATTCCACTCATATACCTCTTTCAATATATAGAAGCGTCAATCAGATATATCTCTTAGTCATCAAGGTTAACACATGCAACAATGCCTCATTGTTTTTCATATCTATTATTTCTACTATCCTCATGGAAGTGTTATCCTTACATAATTCATAAAAATATAGTTCTTGTAGTGCTTACACATACATCTAGTTCCCCATCACATCATTTCTTTCTTCAATCTCCTCTGTGCAATCTTGATACTAACATATCATTTGCTTAGTCATATCCTATTATTCGACTAAAATTTTTTAAGAATCACATCTTGTGCTATTGGTCTCAACACTTCGACTTCCTTCGTTTTAAATCATGCTTTTCCACTTATTTCCATAAACCCTTGTGTTATCAATCCATTAGAGATAACAATCATACTCCATTGTTTCTATTAAACTTCAAGCATGGCACCTATTCCACAGTCAAACCCTTTCAGACGTCAAGTCAACCAACAAGGTATCCGAATATGCCTTAACTGCTAAGATCCAATCTCAAACCGTACATTTGTCATTCCTATCCCTTAACTCCACCACTATTTTATCCTGAGTATACCCCAAGTCATCAATCACTTCCAAATCACTTCAACAAATCAATTCCCTTCTTTCTCTTAATCCTCAAGAGCTACTAATATCATCCCTTAATATCAAAACCTTAATGATTAAACCTCAATGATCAGTCATCTTAAACCTTGAATTAACAACCTCGAATCCATCATTGATCCCTTAGGTCATTCATCTAAAGGAATGGAAACTTAACCTTAGTGGACATCCTACTCTAACCTTTGATATTTCACTCATCACCTCAAATTACAAGTCAAATCAACTATTGGCTACACTAGCGTACAACCTCAGGACCTAGGGGTCTTAGAAAACCCGTTTTAGAAGCTTGGTTACTTGGTTCATTCTTCAACTCGACTGAATTTTAATGGTAGAGACTCCCATGAGGGAAAGAGGAGAGATCTTAGGATAAGGATTAGGATAATTCAACTCACAAGGAAGAAACACAAGCATATCTAAGTGCCTTACATATACATAACAATCCATTTAAGATTTTTAAATAATTAACACTCAAATACAACTTCTATATTCTTTCTTAAACTCAAACTCAATTCAATTCCAAACAATAAGCATGTTGAAAACTATAGCATACAAGTAGGAAGTAAAGCTTATCATGCCAAGGTCACACAAAACAACATGAAGCAATCACTTGCACACCAGTTCACCAATCCAAACAAAATAATGAAAAGGATAATCTTAATTTAAATACATGGGGCTCTACTCAAGACACCAACAAAAAGACGAAACCTAATAGTCGACATGACTACATCTCTTTAAGTACTCACGTTCATCATACAGATGACCAAGGCATCCTTTCTCACCTCCACAACTACTCAAGCTGAGATTATCAGCCTTCACAACTGCAAGTTGTCACACTTCCTCCTAACCCGAACAGGTCGTTGGGGTGGCCAGTCCTGCGGTCCTGTGCCAGAGTAGTTAGAAGCACATCAACCTTGCAAGACTTCAAAACACCTAAACCGGATCAAACTAGACTCGACATGACCGTCAGACCCAAACTTCACAGTCCGGTTGGACCGAACTGCTCTGATACCACTAAATGTAACACCCTCATCCCATGACGGGTATTACTCGACTAACTCGATTGCGATTTGTTAATTCATCTCTTAATAAAATGAGGAAAGTTGGTGATTTTTTTTGAAGGTTTTGTAAAGCATATTAGTAAATTATATTTGAGATAAAACAAGAAGAAGTACATTGGTACTAGGTATATCATTTCGTTACTAATCGAAATTACAATGGAAATATTATACATCTAGATTGGGATTTTAGTATAGTACATTACAAAAAGAAATGGGGCTTTCTATTAGGCTTTGACCTATCTTTACTGTATACTGCTACTCAAATATGTCCCTAAACACTACGACCTGACTCAACAAGATCCAGTTCCACCTGAACGCCACGTCTATCTTCAAGACAACGTGCATCCTTCCAGAGTCCATGCCCTTTTAGGTGCCAAAATAATAACAGATAACAAAAGAAAGACAAGGGGGTGAGAACACTTTACATGAACTCACAAACATAGGATATGATGCACTAGAGCACACACACAGAAATCCCACACAATTCAATCAACAAGTGAATATAATTAATATCATCACAATGCATACAAACTAATGCGTACTTTGTACTATGATGCCATAACTAATGCATGAGGGCCCGGGGAAAACATCACCATCCGCAGAGCACACAGCAACTGCCCGACCATATATGTACAACGTATCAGGAGTTAGAGTCTGTACTAGCGCGGTACTTATATTTTTCTTTTGGCCAATTTTTATCTGTCTTCCAGACAATCTCAACTGACCCTGAAAACTTGAGAGCGACAGGATAGTCAAGCTTGATCTCCTGCGTGCTCGACAGTAGGGTGCGAGCCTACGTCACCTGAGCCGTTTAAGAACCTGACTATCCTCAGGGCTGGAATCCCCCCTCGAGGACCCGCTGGCGTTCTTTGAAAAACCCAGTGCACCTGTCCCTACCAGTTTCCCACTGTACCGAGTGTCACTGCCATATAGGTCGTAACGTTTTTCACCTTGAATAAAATTAATGCTTTATGATGCATGTCACTCAACAATGCTTATAGCATTCACATCCTTACAGGAAAAACCCATCGAATCATTCAACGTCACCACTTACCCGTGGTACGACCCGATTCAATGTCTTTCCTTCAAGGAAAACCAAACCCTGTCCTTGGGTTGAAACCGCACTCTCTCACTAAGCTTCTCAAGTCTTATGTAGAAAGAGTGTGTTGGTTATAATCTTTTAAGGTAATTTGTACTAATGTTCTTCTTTAAATCAATATTTGTTTCCACTTGAACCCTATAATTTACTAAGACTTATGATTGTGTCTTATGGATAGTATCATTTACCCTAATTTGTTTGGTATGACTAATTAAGATTAGGTTTAACACTTAATTTTAATTAGTCTTCATTAACTAAACTATAATCAATCCTAATCTCTTCCTTAATCGTGGATTAAGCTTTTTAATTTCATTTGATTAAGGTTAATCATAATTAATTAATTCTTAATCATCATTAAGGCTTAATTACTTACTTAATGCCTTATTAGTAATTAGTGAAAAATTAGTCTTTCTTAAGGTTAATTAATTTTAGCCTTAATTAATTATTTTTTACTTAATTAACTTAAGTGAATTAGAGTAATTAACTTAGATAGTTAAATTAGCTAAGCCCACTAATTTAAATTTCAAGCTTAATTTTTAATGGTGGATTAGAGTTGAAGTCCAACTCTAATCTATGCCCAATTTCATAAATTGTTTTTGGTTGACTTTTAATGAGTCTTTGACTCTCTTTTTGAGGATGTTGGGCCTGAACCAAGGGCCCAAAGGTTGAATGACTCTTAGGAGCCCATTTTTACACATGACAAATCAAAATGTTAACTTTTGTGATGACTTTTATTTGGATTACACTTGAAATCCGAATTTAATTCTTTTGGTATTTTCCAAAATTTATTATTTAATTAAAAATCCTTTTTGTAAATTTAGTGTTTTAACCTATTGAACCATTAAGGCCCAAAAACATGTTTTTCAACTTCACTTGACCATTTTAAGATCAAAATGAATTCTTGATGAGTTTCATCAAGAACACCTCAAGAACATCAAGAACACCTTGAATGTTCATCAAAACACCAATTTTTCCAACAACATCCAAACTTTACCAAACTTCAACACAATCATCGACAAGCATTATCAACAACCAATACCATGCTAATTCATCCAAAATCGTCCATATACACATTCAAGTTCATAACTTTATTTCTTAGCTCATAAACACCATTTTTCAAGAATCAAACATCCAAACAATTTCATAAATTCAAACAACTTCATGCATGTTCATAAATCCATCATCAAAATACATTTCCATCATCAATTAAGATTTTAGAAACATGCAGCCCCATTAAACCAAAATAGCCGAACCATATAGGAAGAAAAAGAGAGAAAATTTTTTCAAGCAAAAACATGGTTTGCATGTAACCCAAAACATCATCCAAGCATTTTTCAAGATCATTAACAATTTAAAAACACCATGCAAGGCTATAATGAAATAGCCGAACCATATCTCCCAAGAGATAGGTTCCAAAACCTCATTTTTCAAGGGAAAAACAAGAGTAAAGACAAGGATCAAGGGCAATCCTTAACTCTAGTCACCAATCCTACTAGAGTTCAAGTTCTCCCCCTTTTTACCTAAGGAATTTCCTCAAGAATAAGGTGCGGCAACAGCTCACAAAACATCTCCAAAGATCCCTCCATTGATCACCAAACTCGAGCTTTCAAGGTTTGGAGGCTTGGTGTTTAAAGCTTTGGTTCAAAGATGGAACCTTGGCTTGAAAGTGTTTGATGGAATGGAAGATTTTTGAGAGAAAAGAGAGACGGGTTCACGGCTGCTCCTTGGAGAGAAAGGAAGAAATGAGCGAAAAATTTTCCAAGTTTGCATGTGAGGAAGAAAAGGAGAAATAAGTGTTTAATGCCAAAATTGCCTAAGCTTGACACTTGTCTTAGAAGAAAGAAAGGAAAGGACAAGTGTCCTTCATGCACCACACATACATATGCACGACTTGCATGAGAAGGAAGGGAAGGGTTGTGCAATTTATTTTTCTGGCCCAGATCAAGAGTATTCGGGCCCGGTTCAAGAGACAGTAGGGGTAAAATGGAAATTTTGCACCAAAATTCCCAAAATTTCCCAAAATTTCTAGAAAAATTCCTATAATTGCTCCAACCTATTATAAGCCTAAAAATGTGATTAGAACTTACTTCTCATTTAAACTTTCTTATTTCCCAATTTTCCCAATTTTCCCACACAACGATTAATTTTTTTATAAGAGTAAGCAGATAGAAAATTATTGTTTTACATACAAAAATTCTATATAGTTATAAATATCATTTTCAATCCACCTTTAAGGTTCAAAATATATTTTCCATATTATTCCATAAAATTTCATATGTTGGTTAGGGTTATATTGCTAACGAGGGGCATTTTTGGTCCTTTTGCCCAAAAGCGCCAGAAAATTCTAAATAGTTTTCTAAAATTCATTATTAATTATATTAAGAATATTTTGACTAAAAATATGGATCCATTTAAGTTTTATCTATTTTTCATAATCAAATTTATATTTTCCTTAACTGTATAATTACTAAGGGTATCTTAGGTCATTTTCTGAAACACCTCTCTTGAAAAATTTTATTTATAATTATGGTTGGATAATTTCAAAATAAAAATTTGATTGCTTATTAACAGCTCCCAAATACTTCATAATTAAATTATTATTATTAATATTATTTTAAAACATTCTTTATTTTATTTATATACCGGTAGGGGAAATTGTGGTGTTACAACTCCCATGACTAAAACTCAATGGAGAAGGTACCAAAGAATCAAGAAGGCTGAGCAGAATATTTCGAATCAGCCTCAACAACATTCAGGCCCCTCAAAATTTGTACAAGTAATACAAAAAGAGGTAGGTCCATCAAATTTTGCCCAAGTTGTTCAGAATGGGAAACAAGTTGATGATAAACCAACAGCCCCAGTCGAAGATGTTGAAAGCAACATGATAACTGATAGTTTCAAATCTCGCTTTCCGGTTGACCTCGAAGCTATTTGTGGGGTTGTTTCGATTCTTCCTGCTGAGTTTGCCCAACAAACATTGAGCCAGCAAGAAGAGGAAGACTTCGAGGATACTGAGTTTGATTATGGCTCAGGGCCCTCGAAAGTAAGTTTTCTAACTTGGGCAGAACCCAAGTCAAATTCTGCTATATTCGATCCTCCAAATGATTTCATGAAAAATCATTTGAAACCACTCTTTGTGAGTGGAAGGGTCAATGGTTACTTCGTCAATCGAATGCTGGTTGACGGAGGAGCTGCTATAAATCTGATTCCTAAGAGTTCATTAAGAAAACTTGGGAAAACAAAAGAGGATCTTCTTCCCCACAACATAATCATTACAGACTTTAATGGGAAGACTTCTAAGTCCGAAGGGATGTTAACACTTGATATTGAAGTAGGTGATGTGATTCGACCTACAATGTTTATTGTAGTTCCTTCGAAGGCAAACTATAATATGTTGCTTGGAAGAGAATGGATTCATGGAGTTGGTGTTGTACCTTCAACTCTTCATCAGAAATTGTTCCTTTGGAATGAAGAAGGTGATCTTAGAGAAGTTGGAGCAGATTATACCCAAGTAAAAGCCAATGCTGGTCTGGTCGAACTTGATAAATTCTTGAGGAATGTAGTACCTCTTCGAATTGAAGACCCTTCTTCGAGGGAAGAAGGAATGTATCCAATATATGTAAGACTCAATCCTGAGTCTGGATTCGTCATCAAGTATGAGGCCGAATATGAAACGACCCTTGAAGAAATTGATGAATGAGTTCTTCGAGCTTTCTAGCTCGAATTTCGGCCTATTTGGCCGAAAGTAAGTTAGAAACGGCTTTCGAGGCCGAAAATCTAACAAATAAATTGGCCTCATCAACCAACAATATATCTGATTCGACTTTAAGAGCCAAAGGTAATGTTGAAAAGCCAATTCAAGATAAGAAACAACTATCTGATCTTGAAGAAATAGTGGCTTACATAAAAGAAGAGGAGAGGTCAGATTGTATCTATGATGATGCTCCTCTTGGGTTCGAAAAAGACTCAAGTTCAAAAGGATTCAGTATGAAAGTTCAGGATCCTTCAGAAGAAATCAACTTAGGAGAACAAGGTACACATAGACCCACTTATATCTCAAAATTACTTGAGCTTGAATTTCGAACTAAGTTAATTGAACTTTTAAAAGAATTTAAAGATTGTTTTGCATGGGAATATGAATAGATGCCTGGTTTAGAAAGAAACTTGGTCGAACATAGACTTCCTTTATTTCCTGGAAGGAGACCAGTGAAGCAACCTCCTCGAAGGTTTGCACCTGAAGTAGTTTCGAAAATAAAGGAAGAGATCGAGAGGCTACTGAACGCCAAATTCATTTTAACAACCAGGTATGTAGATTGGATTTCGAATGTAGTTCCTGTTATAAAGAAGAATGGGAAACTTAGAGTATGTATAGATTTTCGAAATCTAAATGATGCAACACCAAAAGATGAATATCCAATGCCTATGGCTGACATGCTAATTGATTCCGCTACTGGAAATGAAATGTTAAGTATGTTAGATGGGTATTCTGGATATAATCAGATTTTTATAGCAGAAGAGGATATTTCGAAAACTGCTTTTCGATGTCCTGGTGCTTTAGGAACTTATGAATGGGTAGTCATGCCTTTTGGTTTAAAAAATGCTGGTGCAACTTATCAAAGGGCAATGAATACTCTTTTTCATGATTTGATTGGAGATTTTATGCAAGTTTACATTGATGATGTTGTTGTAAAATCGAAATTAAAACAAGATCATCTAACTCATTTAAGAAAATCATTCGAAAGAATGAGAGCTTTTGGTCTTAAAATGACTCCAATCAAATGTGCTTTTGGTGTTATGGCAGGTGAATTCTTAGGTTTCTTAGTTCATCACAAGGGAATTGAGATTGATCGAAATAAGGCTCAAGCTATATTTGATATGAAACCACCTTCTACCAAGAAACAACTTCAATCTTTATTGGGTAAGATAAACTTTTTAAGAAGGTTTATTTCTAACCTGTTAGGGAAAACTAAGGTTTTTTCTATCTTGTTAAGGTTAAAGAAAGAAGAGGAGTTCTTGTAGAAACCTGAACATCATTAAGCCTTCTAGGATATCAAGAAATATTTGGCAAATCTTCTTGTAATGGCTCCTCTTGTTCGAGGAAAACCTCTCAAGTTGTATGTATCTGCATCGAATGAAACTATTGCAAGTATGTTGGCTCAAGAGAATGAAGATGGAGTCGAAAGAGCTATTTACTATCTTAGTAGAGTTTTGAATGATGCAGATACAAGATATTGTAATATAGAAAAACTTTGTTTATCTTTGTATTTTGCATGTACAAAGTTGAAATATTACATAAAGCCTTTCGAGGTTATTGTATTCTCTCATTCAAATATAATAAAGCATATGTTGTCAAAACCAATTTTACATAGTAGAGTAGGAAAATGGGCATTAGCCTTAACTGAATATTCCTTAACCTATAAACCACTTAAAGCTATTAAAGACCAAGTTGTGGCTGATTTTATGGCTGATCATTCGAACTTAGATTTCGAAGAAGTAAATTATGTTGGAATTAAACCATAGGAACTATATTTCGATGGTTTGAAACACTCTGGAGGGTTAGGAATTGGTGTGTTAATAATCTCACCTGATAAAATTCCTACTAAGTTAATGATTAAAGTAAAGTATGCTTTATCAAATAATGAAGTGGAATATGAAGCTTTGATAACTGGACTCGAAACTTTATTATCATTGGGTGCCAATAATGTTATTTTTCGAGGAGACTCACAACTAGTTATTAAACAATTAACTAGAGAGTATAGGTGCATCAGTTAAAGATTAATGAAATATTTTGCTCAAGCAGCAAGGTTGCTTTATGAGTTCGATGAAGTAGTTATTCATCATATCCCTCAAATTGATAATGAAAAGGCTAACCGTTTAGCTCAAATAGCATCAGGATATAAAATTTCGAGTAAAAAACTTCAGAAGTTGATCAAAGTGAAAGAACAACTTCCTCTCGAAGTTCAGATCTGTTATAATGGCAATAACTTGGATTCGAATGATTGGAGAAAAGAAATATTCGAATACTTGAAAAATCCAAGTGGCCAAGTGGATCGAAAATTAAAATACAGAGCACTCCAATATACAATCTTAGGAGATGAATTGTATAAAAAGTCAGTAGATGGAAATCTTCTTCGATGTATAGGGGAAAAAGAAGTTTATTTGGCTCTAACAAAAGTTCATAATGGACTTTATGGAGCTCATCAATCTAGAGAAAAAATGAGAGGGTTCTAAATAGGCAAAACTATATTGGCCTACTATGATAAAAGACTGTTTGAAATATTCTAAGTCTTGTGAAGAATGCCAAAAACATGCTAACATTCAACATGTCCCAGCAAGTGAGTTGCATTCAATTATCAAACCTTGGCCATTCCGAGGTTAGGCTTTGGATTTGATTGGACAAATACATCCACCTTCATCCAAGTCTCACAAGTATATTTTAGTAGCTATAGATTATTTCTCGAAATGGGTCGAGGCAATTCCATTAAGAAATGTGGATCAGGAAGATGTTATCAATTTCATTGAAGAAAACATAATTTTTCGATTTGGAATTCCTGAAACATTAACAACTGACCAAGGTTCAGTCTTTACTGGAAAGAAAATGCAAAACTTTGCAGAATCCAGAAACATTAAATTATTAAAATCAACTCCATATTATGCTCAAGCTAATGGACAAGTTGAAGCAGCCAACAAAATTATTATTGGTTTAATAAAGAAACATATTGGTAAAAAACCAAGAAGTTGGCATGAAACTTTAAGTCAAATACTTTGGGCTTATCGAAATTCTCCTAAAGAAGTAACTAGAACTACTCCATATAAGTTGGTTTATGGACATGAAGCTGTTCTTCCAGTCGAAATTAATTTGCAATCTATTAAAATTCAAAGACAAGAAGAATTACCTTCAGAAGATTATTGGAACTTAATGTATGATGAATTGAATAATCTTGATGAAGAAAGATTGATTGCACTCGAAAATATTGTAAGGCAAAAAGAGAGAATTTTGAGATTTTATAATAGAAAAGCTAAGATCAAAAGTTTTAAGGTGGGTAACTTAGTTTGGGAAGTTATTTTACCTGTTGATAAGAAAAATCCTGATTATGGAAAGTGGTCCCCAAATTGGGAAGGGCCTTTTGAAGTTGTAAACGTTCTTTCAAGTAATGCGTATGTTATTTGAGAGTTAAGTTCTAGTTGAATAATTTCTATCAACGGTAAATACTTAAAAGAATATAAGCCCATGATGATGGAAGTGCAAATTCCATAAGGAGATTGTTAAATAAGTCTTACAATAATTCAACAAAAAAAATTCGAAACTTGAACCAAAGATTCGAAACAATAGATAAAAAACTAAGCCAAGTCAGATTTCAGAGCCTCAAGGGATCCTTGCAGAAGCTGAATTGTTGAAGCTGCTGATTCTTTTTCGAGAACTGAATCTTGTGCTTGCTTCAAGTCTCCTTTCACTTCGAAATTCTTAGTCTTGATTTGAGCAAGTGTATCCTTTTGCTTAACAACATATCTCTTTACACCAGTCTCGAAATCAACTTTCTTCCTTTTCGTTTCCTCAAGATCAGCTTCTAAGGTTTTAATATGAGCATCTAGCTCTGAAATCTTAGTCTTCCCAGTCGAAATGTGCTCCGAATCTTTGTCATAAGTCTCCTTCAAAGTGATAAGTTTAGCACGGCCATTTTTATATTTTTCAGTAAAAGAGGTTTCATTAAGCTCAGCATTCGAAAACCTCAAAGCTGCTGACTTTGACTCAGAGATAAAGGAATTCAATCGAATAAAAATACTCGAAGAAGGAGATGAGAGCTCATTGAATTTCGAACTTATTGCAGTAACCAACCTGTCCAACTTTTGTCTAAAGTCTTCTTTCTTTAAATTTTCAAAATAATCTGCAGAGAAAACCATGGTCTTCAGGTCATAAAGATAAGGAAGCATAGAAGGACCTTGAGTTATGTTCTCAACTTGGTTCGAAGGCTGTTGAGATTTCGAAGAAATAGTGATTTCTTCAGACAGAAGCTTATCCATTGCAGCTTTAGGATCTTCATCAAAGAGCTTATCTAAGTCAGTAGCTGCAACAGGTTGATCAGATTCCACATTCGAAGTGGGGTGGAATTGTGGGTTCGAAGGTTGATAGGAAGAGGTGCTACTCGAAGAATTCTCTTGAGAATCTTCAGACTTAGAATCTTCTTTATTTTCTTCTTGTTGCTCATCCTATTGAGTTGGATCAACAAGAGCTTCAGTCATCTGAAGGACCTTCGGAGAAAGAGGTTGAAGGAGCTCTTGAACAGGATTAGCAGTTTCACTCAGTATTTTTTCTATGTCCTGAGCACCTTCATCAAAACCTTCAGCAGAGTTTGAAATAGTAACCCTTTCAGCTTTAGATTGGGTCTTTGACTTTTCAACCTGCTTTCCCTTTGAACTAGAAGAAGTTTCCTAGAGTACATAAGAAAAATTCAAAAAAAATTTTTTTTGATAAGGAAACTTGTCATATAAAGAAATAAAAAGAGATTCGAAAGGACAAAAGCTTTTACCTTAGCAGTGGATTTCTGTTTCTTAACAGTATTATTCTTCTTTTTGCTTTTTGGAGCAATAGAAGCCTAAAAATTCGAAAATAAATAAGGTAAAAGGAGATAGTAAAGATTCATTCAAAAATAGATGAAAAGCTTAAAATACCTGAGAAGTTTTGGGTGTGGTAGCAGCAGAATGCTCTTTGAAGAAGAATCCACATTAACATGCTTAGAAGTCTGAAAATTTTCGAATGAAGTTAAAAGTAATTCAAAATTTCTCAAAATAAATCATAAAAAACTTAAGTATAAAAAGACTTACAGTAGATTTCTTCGAAGATTTAGAACCAAAACCAGTAGAAGCAGCTATAGATTGGGAATTTTTAATCTTTAATCTTTAATCTTTTGACCTTTGGTTGGGAACCTTGGTCACTTTCCCAATTTTCTTCTTCATGAGGATTTGTGAAAACTTTTTCAGTAGTAGCTAAGATATAGAAAAGAAACATTAAATTCACCAAAGAGGATTTCAAAGAAAAATTCGAAATATTTACCAAAGACTACCTTGAGGAAAATTTACAACCCTTCCAGCTACATATACTATGTCTTTTGGGTAATTAAAAGGGTAAGTCAAGGTATTATATTTGGTCAAAGTAACTTTCTGTTTCAAAGGTGTCTTGTATAGTTCAAAAAGGAAAACTGGTTTAAACCAAGAAGGAGATGGAATAGGTTTTGCTAAGGCAAAGGGAGCATTTGGCAAAGAAGGAAACTTAGGGCAAAATTTTGAAGGTTCAATTCGATGCGTATAAGTGTGAAAGTTCGAAAATTGTTGTTTCCTCATCCTTTTTTATAATTTTTTCCTTCAAGACTAAAGCTGCTTCAGCAACAGTCTCAGTAATTCGAGGAGGAGGTTTATAACATACTTTAAAATATTTCTCAAACTTTTCAATTTCTCGAATATGCGTACCCTTAGTTTTCTTCTTGGATTCTCCTGTCTGCACATATTGAACATTTCGAGTCATTCGAGATGTACATGTCCCCACAGATATTTGAAAACTTGAAAAATAAGCATTCCACCATTCTTGAAAACCAACACTTTCGTAGAAAGTTGGTTCGAAAGGAAACAAGGCTAAATCCAATTTCTTTGTTCTATTGAAGTGCTTAAGGAGTGTTGTGACTTTCTCAGGATGAGCATTCGAAAGACTAATTTCTTTTGACTCCTTATACATAGGACAGGGGAGAGTTTGGCAAATACCAAATTGCCGAGTGACCAAGTTTGGTTGATACCCATAAACTCGAATATCCTTTTGGGTACTCGAACAAATGGCTTGGCAACGAAGCACTTGATGCCAAATATCAAGATTTTCTTGTTGAGCACCTGGAGTCTCACAAACAAATGGATGAGTGAACCAAGCAGGTCCATTGGTTCAAGAAGAAAATGGGGAAAGGTATTTTGAATCTTAAGAAAGAATTCGAAATATTTCTTGAAGCTGGCCTCAGCATTGGATTTCTAATTTGAAGGAGTCAGAAAGGAAAGCCTAATACCTTCAGGAGAAGTAGGAACTCTATTGGGAGGTCGAATGCTACTTTTTCCTTCGAAAATAGCATTTAACCAGAATTTAAGTAACCAAAAGGGACCACAAAATACCCCTATTGGCTTTGGTTGCCTCAAAGTTGAGACACTATCATCTAAAGAATGGTATAAACTGGCTAAGAGAAGCCTAGCAAAATCTATCTTAGTTCCTTCAGCAATGAGTCGAGCCAAAGGAATTAAGGAAGAAGGGACCTGTACAGATCTCGAACAAAATACAAAAGCAAAAAGCCACAGAACCAGGAAAGCAACATATTCTTTGTCAGGAACAACATCAGAAGTAGACATGTTGGCAAGAATGAATTGGTTAAGAGTGGGCTTTTTCATATCTGGTTTGATTTAAGGAAACATTGGCCTCAAATCAGGAGTATAAATAGAACCTTGAGGAGTCAACCCAGTAATTGCTGCTATTTCGAAGAGAGTAGGAGAAATCATTCCATAAGGAGTAAAAAAGGTGTTAGTGGTTCTATTCTAGAAAAACAAGGAGGCCATCAACATGGTGTAATTATAGTTCAGGCTATATCTACTAAGTTGGATAAAATAAAAAATCCCAAGTGTTTCTGATCGAGGCCGTACCCAATCAAATAATATGAATTAAGTGTAGTAAGGGTTAGATAACCCAAAGTCGTCTCTCAAGGAATTCAAAAGCAATTTCAGATAATAGATTTTAGAAGAAGTTTGATACTACAGAACTTCAGAGGGTAAGGCTTCAGAAACTACTTCGGAAGGTTCACTTCAGCAAGTCGTTCCAAGTATACTTTAGTAAGTATACTTCAGCAAGTACTCGAAATGCAAATTTTCATGAACTTTCTGAAGAGTGCAGTAGCGTAACAGAAACAAGGGGTTTTGATTGTTGTTTAGAAACAGTAATTCGCAAATAAGGAAATAAGAGTAAAACGATGTAGGAGAATATATTGATTCTCTTGTTCATTTACAATTGGATTCTTCATCAGTTAAAATGCATCGTTCTCAAGTTCTACAACAGATTCGAATTAACCAAACAAGCGTCAATAAATTCAACAATAATCTCACTTAAGAACTAAGCGAACTTGTGAGACCAGACTAAGTGTACTGGTGTGAGATTTCTAATCCTTTACCTCCTGAATTAAGCAAACAGTTGGTTATTCATAATTAAGCAAACTAAACCAGAATTCTTAGTGAAGAACAGAATTTAATCATCAACAAGCGTTCAAATCCAATTCAAGGTTCAAAACCAAAATTCTAAAGGAGAAGATGAAATTGAATCTACTGCAGAAATTGAAATACGAATTTGAATTGAAATAAACCTCAGAATCCAATGTAAAATCACTCAAGAATCAATCCTCAGACGTTTAGCCTACCATGAGAGGAAGAACAAGAAACGAAAAATGTAGAAGAACCAGAGAGAAGGCAGAGAGAACCAAGCGTCCCCAAGAATCTCCAATTTGTCCAAAATGAAAAAGTGAAAATGATGTCAAAGGTGTGTCTAACAGAATTGTAACAGCCTCTATTTATACTATTCACCTAAACCAAAAGATTAATCTAATGATAGAGGTAAAATGGGCCCAGACTAACAGATTTCAGGCCTAAAATACTAAAACTACTTTAGCAACTAAAGAAACTTGCTGTTCCCGCTCAGCTTCAGATAACTTATGAACGTCAACTTCAAATTGAAAACTGCACATCGTCTCTCAGTGGAATATAGTCATATAGCCTATCAAATTTAAGCTCCGGATCTTAGCTTTATAATTCCATTGGAATCACTCAAATCGGACACCTATAGCTCTAGATATCAGGCAAACAAGACAGGTCGGTCAATAGGCTTAAAAATCTGAATTTAAACAACATTTCTAGTTAAAGCCCAATTAAGTCCAATTTGGTAAATTCCAATTAAAACAGTAGATATAATCACAATTAGAGTCCAAGAAAGTTAAGATTAATTATGCAAAGTGTGAATAAAAATGTGTTCATCAAATTCCCCCACACTTGCCCTTTTGCACTCTGGGCAAAACACCACATGAAACCAAAGATTAATTAGGAGCAAGATGCAAATACAGATGACATAATTATCAAGAGAACCAAGGAATGTATAGGAGTAGGCAAAATACAACATCCAAGGAATCTTGGAGTCAAGAAATATATGAATGGAATTCCCAATAATTTAGCAAACAAGAGGGTAGATCAAATCAAAGGGGTGAATCAAGAATGATAGAATCCTCACAAGACAAACTCTCTAACTCTCAAGTGTTTAGGCTTGTGTATATACACTCAAAGCACTCATGTAAGCAAACACACTACCATAGGCTTGGCAAGACTCTAATATCCACAACAATTGAAACATAAGCAAGCAAAGATCAAGATGACTTCAAATAGGATGTAATGGGGCCAAGGTAAAGGTTGGGAAAATGAAGGATAAGAAGTTAAAAACCAAAGAGAATAGAGGAGCAATGGGGAATAAATCCAAGAAGAAATTCAAGTAGCATACATCTCAAGATTACAATTAAACTCCTCTTTTTTTACCTTTTTTTGACCCATTTTTTTTCAAGCACACTTTATTTTTTTTCTTTTATTTTTTTATACACTTTTCTTTTGAGCTTTTCTATATTCTTTCTTTTTTTTTTTACTTTTCTTTCTTTCCTTTTCTAATTTTTTTTAAACTAGCCAAAGGCCAACAACATGATATCCACACGAGGAGATAAGATGAGAAAATGAAGTACACCCCCACACTTATTCAAGAACCTATTCCCAAAACAATTCCAAAGCTATTTTATCCTCTAAGGTAAGGACAATCATGGTTTTTCACTTTCAAGGCTTGTAATGAGCTTTTAATAACAAGAAATGGAATCCATAGGCTTAAAGGGGCTAACAAGTGGAAAATCATCAAGGTAGGCTAATATGGCTAGTAGCTCAATTATCAACAAAAAATGCCTCAATCATCTCAATTCATGCATGTGAACAAAGTTGCAAATCAAAGAGTCAAGCCAAGTTCTAGAGCACAAGCAAACAAGAGTGAAATCACACAAGAAAAAGAGAGAATGGCATAGAATGGTCCATCCATCAATAAGGCTCAAAATCTCACCAAGGACAACCCTATCACAAAAGATTCAACCTAATAATTATCAAAACCAACTTATTCACCAAATTATAAGGAATTCAATCAACATAAATCAAGAAATCAATTTTCCAAGAATGATGAAAATGCCAACCACTAATACAAATCCTAAAAATCCAATGACAAACATGCCAAATGTATTTTTCTACTGCCTAAAAATATGTTTTTGCTGTCAAAATAAATTCTGCTGTGAAAGAAAGACTTACTATCTGAAATTCTGTTGTAAACAACAGAAAAACGCACAAACAACATACAGTAACAGAAAACAACACTTTCAGACAGTAAACAATAATATTCAGACAACAGTAGCTACAGAATAGTTACGCAACAACTAACAGTTTCAGCAAACAACAAATTTCAGCAAGTAGTTTCAACAGACAACAAACAGTAATTTTTTTTTTACAATCCTAAAAATTTCTAACAAAAATCAAAATAATCCTAACCACATACTAATTACTAAAATCAATTCTAATGTCCTAAAACTCCAATTCTCCTCCCCCCACACTTAAATCACACATTGTCCTCAATGTTAAAAATAGACAAATTAGAGAACAAGAGACATAGTGCATGAAAAGTGGGGAAAGAGACTCCCTCATCAAGGTGGAAATATTTGTACTTGAGGGAATGTGGGAAGCTCCAAGCCAAGCTCCTCAACCGTCTCCTCAACTAAAGTGGGGCTCTCATGAAATAGCTTGAGATGATGGCCATTGACCTTGAAGGTTTTGTTGGTGGACTCACTTTTTAGCTCTACAACACCATAAGGATAAACATGAGTAATAAGAAAAGGTCCAACCCAATGAGAACGAAGCTTACCAGGTATGAGCTTAAGTCTAGAATTGAATAAAAAAACCTTTTGGCCTACAGCAAACTCTTTTCTAGCAATACAATGATCATGAAATTTCTTAGTCTTCTCCTTGTAGAACTTAGAGTTCTCATAGGCCACCAAGCGAATCTCATCATGCTCCTGCAAATGAAGCTTCCTTGGCTCTCCTGGCTTTTTTATTTGCAAGTTCCTCTAGATCAATCTTGTACACATTATTATGTCTCTTAGTAGTAAAGAGCATTTAATCAGAATAGTCTTTGACTATATATCCTTCCTTGGTAAAGGAAACAACATATCCACTGTCACACAATTGACTTATGCTCAGAAGATTATGTTGAAGTCCACCAGAAAAACATTTTTAATGAGGGATGGAGGAGTCATACCTACTATCCCAATGCTAGTGATCCTCCCTTGCTGGTTTTCACCAAAGGTGACCAGTCCTCCCTCCTTGGGCCTAAGGTTTCGGAACAAACACCTTTTACCCGTCATGTGTCACGAGCATCCACTGTCCAGGTATCATTTGTGGTGTTTCTTTTGTCTAGTTAAACACATATGTAACAGGAACAACCAAAGATTTAGGTACCCATATTTTCTTGGGTCCTTTCTTGTTAGCTTTGGGTTTGTTCTTCCCTTTGTGCTTACATCTAGTCACATGGTGTCTAGGTTTACCACATTGGGAACACCCTTTACCTTTCTTATCAGAACAGATGTGGTGCAACCAAAGCTTATGGCTAAGACTATGAGAAACACTTCAAAAATCAACACAGCATGAGATGCAAGATTTGTATGTTCAGATGTCGTCTCATGATCAGATGAGGACCCAGCTAAGATGCAAGAAGACTTAGAACTAAAAAGAGACTCAAGCACAGCTTGAGATGCAATCCATGAACAGATGCAAGTTCAGCTTGAGATGCAAGAACAACTTGAGACGTCGTCTCAAGGTCAGCCGTAGAAGGATGAGATCTTAGCATAGATGCAAGAAAAGTAAGTCGGACTCTGAACAGAAGCAAGAATTCAAGCTCAGCTGAGAAGACAGCAAGTAGAGTCAGCATGAAGACAAACAAGGACACAAGGACACTGACACAGTACCTTAAAGACTGAAAAGCTGCTGTCTGCCTACTGTAAAGACTGTGCCTACTGCTGTACCCTCCAACGGACTGTAACGGCCATATAACGGCTAGTTTCTCAAGTCTTGATATAAAAGAGACATTATCAAGAGCTGAGAAGTGAGAGAGACTGCCTACACTTCCGTGAAATCATTAAGCATCTTATCACATCTCAACAGACATCTCAAGTGTATCTACCAGCTGTCTGAGCACAGACACATCTCATCTTGAGATCATACATCTGTCTCTTTCATCTCCTCTTTGTGAATATCATTCCAATACTGTAACCAGAGTTGAGACCTAGTCTAGCTCATTTACTTTTATATCCATACTTCGTATGAGCTTAGGCTAGACTTATCACAAACATCTATCTGTAACTTGTCTCATCTAAGATAAGAGTGTGCCTAGTCTTAGAGTGAGGTGTGTACGTCCTGAAGAGGCTATAAGAATACTTGTGACTCAGCTAAGATAGGAGTGTGCCTAGGCTTAGTGTGAGTGAGACGTCCTGAAGAGGCTGTAAGAATACTTGTATTGACTGGTTTGTCAATAGTGGAAAATCTCACAGGTTGTGGGGACTGGACGTAGCCCAAGGAGTGGGTGAACCAGGATAAGATCTCTGTCTCTTGTCTCTTACCTTATTCTTATATCTGCTTATCTTGAGTCAATTAAAAACAGCTTGATAACTAAAGATACTATTGAATTGATAATCAAGATTAGACGTTAAGCTAAAGTCTGGAAAAAGATCTTTACCAAAACTGATAAACTCCATCTTGTCTTAATAGAGACTCCAAGTTAACAAACTTGAGAGCACATCTCAACTATCATTTTAGTGTGGAATTGCAGGAACAGATTCGGAAAGTCTCTATTCAACCCCCCTTCTAGAGACACTCAGCCAACTTCACACCAGTCCATTCAGCTTTAGGTATGGGCACATTACCACCCATGGGAATGTAGTCACCCTCAGTAACTATATCCCATAGTTCGATGTTGTTACTCTCAATGAACACTTTCATGCGATCTCTCCAATAATGGTAATCCACACCATTAAATGCTGGAGGCCTTGTCACAGAGGCTCCTTCTATGATATAGTGATTGTTGCTTGTAGAGGTTTCCATCTAGGATCTTCTTCCCCAACACTTTCAGGTGCTCAATCCGAGGTTGAGCTCTTATACCAATTATAGAAAAATACAGGGAAACACTAGAAGGTGGGTTGAATAGTGTTTCTATAAAACTTTTGCGTTAGGAAATATTATTTGAAAACTATGTTTTCTGAACAATTTTAGATAGCTTAGGTGTTATCTGAAGTTTTAGTAGCTGTCTGATGTGGTTTTAGACAACTCAAAAATAGTTTTCAGAAAGTTATTTTTAAAGATAAAATTTTACAGCAACAGTTTCAATTCCCTTCTCATTAGTTTAAAACGTAATTGAAAGAGTTAAGGGATGAGAGAACTTAGCCAAGTATTTATCCTGGTTCACTCACTACCACTGTGAGCTACGTCGAGTCCCAGTGCCAAACCTTGCAGCTGGATTGTCCACTAATCTCGAAAGATTCCAAGTATTCTTTTTTGTCAAGCCTCTTCAGGCTCTGCTACAACCAAGTATTGTTTACCAACAAGCCTCTTCAGGCTCAACAACCACTATGCCAAAAAGAGGCTTTTATCACGGCTAATTTATCGCGGTTACAATAAATAACCGAGGTAAAAAGGATATTACCACGGTTCCAAACTAAAACCGTATTTACCCCTTTAAGTTCTGTGTTTTTAATTTTAATTTTTTTAAGTTTGAATAGCATTTAATCCGGTTCCAAATTTGAACCGCGTTAAAAAGAAAGAGGTGAATTTTTAATGCGGTTCCTTTGATTGAACCGTGATTTTTGTTTTAATTTCTCTTCGTTTTTTTTCACTATACGCGCACTGGTACAGGAAAAACCTAAAAGAGAGATAAGGGAGAAGGCAAGAGGTGGTGGAGGACGGTAAGGGTGGCGCGGCATGCGGTGGCTGCGCACGATGGAGGATAACGACGACTGCAAATGGGTGGTAAAGCCACTGTGAGCGTCGCGAAGGCATACCCATCAGATCGGTCTGGTGGTTCGTCTTTGTCGGGATCCCCTTTCTCCTCGTCATCGATGATAGGTGGCTATGGTGGAGCTGTTGCGTGGCGAGAAGAGCAAGATGACGGCCATCCGGCCGCGACTTAGACAGCGCATACGGCGCACGAGGGAGGAGCAGCGAGCGGTGGATCACACGGCGGCGGGGTGGTTCCCTCCCTCACTTACTCTTTCTGGTTCCTTGTTCACTCTCTCTTTCTCTTTATCTCTTGCTTTCTGTTTTGATTTTTTTCTGTTGTGTTTTTGTTTCTCATCTTTTTTTATTTTGATTCAGATTTCTTCTTTCTTCCTGTTAGAGTTTCATCCCCTCTCTTAATCATGATAGGTGATTCAGATTTCTTCTTTCTTCCTGTTAGAGTTTCATCTCCACTCTTATTGGTGCCTTATTCCGTCTTGTGGAGCCAGCAGGTGGAAAAATCATAGTTGATGGCATTGACATTTGCTCCATTGGACTTCATGACTTGAGGTCACGTTTTGGTACTATACCTCAGGATCCTACTCTCTTTAATGGGACAGTCAGATACAATTTGGACCCATTATCTTAACACAATGATCAAGAGATATGGGAGGTAATACCTTCTATGTTCTTTTTCAGCATGCTATGTTGTTTGATTCATATAATTGATCCATCTAGTGGGAAAAAGACTTGGGTATATTATTGTTTAGTTAATAACTAGATGAAGTCATTTCTGCTTGTTTATCTCTACTTTTCATAGCAAATGTGGACTAATTGTAGTTTCCATATGAAGGTTCTTGGGAAGTGTCAGTTGCAAGAGGCCCTTCAAGAGAAAGAAGGGGGCTTAGACTCCTCAGGTACTCTTTCAAGTTTTTCTATCACAACTTAGTTGTTTGATTCAGGTTGTAAGCCAATATTTGTTTGTTCCCTTTGCATTTAGTTAAATTCAAGATGATGGACATGTCACCAATGGTGTTCTACTTCTAGCATGGTGAGTTGCAGTATAGTCTGACATATTTGGCAGATATCAAGTGATGAAGCTGTTGAAATTGCAAAGAAAATACCAATCCAGGAAGGCTTGCTGGTTAGTGCTTTATGTTAATCTTTTCAACTATTTGTGTCATTTCTCATTTGCATTCAATGTGTGTGTGTTCCAGTGCATAGGATATCTGGTGCCTCTAAAGCACGAACACTGCCCAGGTTGGGAGTGTCAACGCGTCCGGAGCGTTTGCGACACGGACTCTGCTCCGAAGCGTCTCTGACGCGTGTCCAAACAAAAAAACCGTGTCGCACAAACAAAATTCTTTTTTGACATTTGACTCGGCTTAGACGTGACTGGACACGGCTGTAAGAGAAGACAGACGCGGCTCTCAATCCATATTTTTGGACGCACGCGGTCAAAATTATATATTTAGAAAAAAAATATTAAAATATTATTAACAAATCAAATCTTTTTCAATTCAAATAAAATATAGTTTAGAAACTTTCCTTCTCACGCACGGCTTTTCAACTTTTCGTTTCTTTTTCGTCTTCTTCACGACGCCAAGTCCAACTACCACCGCAAGAAAGAGACCATCCACGATCGCAAGCAAGCCTGTTTCTGTGTCTGTTTCTGTCGTCCTCCGTCCGAGTGTTTAGCTTTTCACGTACGTCCTTCCCTCCTCCCTCCTTCAGCTGTCTAACTTCTCTCCTCAAGGTAAAAAAATATTTTTTGCGTTCTGTTTCTGCATTTTGTCGTTCAGTTCTTTTTCTGTGTTTGGTTTCTGTGTTATGTTCTTTTGCTGCATTCTATTTTGTTTATGTGTTCTGCGTTCAGTTCTTGCATTTCGTTTCTGCGTTTCATTCCTTTTCTACATTCCGTTTGCTTTGAGTTCTTTTTTTATTGATGTTTCAGTTTCTTTTCTGTCTGCTTTCTTTATTTTCTTGCTCTGTTTTCTACATTTAGTTTATTTTTTGCGTTTATTTTTCATTGTAGAGATGAGTTGTAGTCAAACAGAAGAACAAAATGACGACACCAAACCTCTTTGGAATTATGTGACAAAGATAAAAAATGTAGGTGGTGGAGGAAACTTTGAAATTCAATGCAAGCTTTGTGACTTCTCTTTTAATGGGTCTTACACTAGAGTAAGAGCACATTTGTTGAAGATCACAGGAAAAGGTGTTAGAGGTTGTAAAGGTGTAACACCCCAAAGACTTGTTGAGTTTAAAAAGATGGATAATGAAGCTGCATTAAGGATAGACAAGTCAAAGGCGAAATTTGTTTCTTTGCCTCCAGTGGGGGAAACCAATATTGGTGCTGACCCAAAAAAGAGAAAGACATCTAGTGCTCTAGAAAATGGCTTTAACATGCAAGCTAGAGAGACATTAGACTTTGAAATTGCTAGGATGTTTTACTCTGCAGGACTGCCTTTCCATTTAGCAAGAAATCCTTATTTTAGGAGGGCGTTTTCTTATGCAGCCAACAATAGTATAGGTGGATACCAACCTCCAGGTTACAATAAGTTAAGAACAAGCTTGCTTTTAAATGAGAGAAAACATGTGGAGAAACTTTTGGAGCCAATAAAACATTCATGGAGTCAAAATGGTGTGACCATTGTTAGTGATGGGTGGAGTGATCCCCAAAGAAGACCCCTTATCAATTTCATGGCTGTGAAAGAGAGTGGACCGATGTTTCTAAAGGCTGTAGATTGCTTTAATGAGGTGAAGGATAGAGATTTTATTGCCCAGCACCTGAGGGATATAATTATGGAGGTTGGCCCCTCAAATGTGGTACAAATTGTGACTGATAATGCATCAAATTGTAGGGCTGCAGGTTTACTCATTGAGTCTGATTTTCCTTCCATCTATTGGACTCCTTGTGTTGTGCACACCCTTAATCTTGCTTTGAAGAATATTTGTGCAGCCAAGATACAGAAAAAAATAATGTTGTTTATGAAGAATGTCGTTGGATCACAAAAGTTGCGGATGATGCCTTATTTATAAAAAACTTTATCATGTGTCACTCTATGAGACTATCAATTTTCAATTCATTCAGTTCATTGAAGTTGCTTTCTGTTGCTACAACACGATTTGCTTCCACTATAGTGATGCTCAAGAGGTTTAGACAATTGAAGCAAGGACTTCGAGAGATGGTTATTAGTGATCAATGGTCTTCTTACAAGGAGGATGATGTTGGAAAGGCTACATTTGTGAAGGAGACATTGTTGGATGATGTTTGGTGGGATAAGGATGATTACATACTTGCTTTCACAAGCCCCATCTATGATGTTCTTAGAAAAACAGATACCGATGCTTCATGTCTCCACTTGGTATATGAAATGTGGGATTCAATGATTGAAGAGGTAAAGAAGGTCATATATCGCAATGAAAAAAAGGTGGAGAGTGAAGAATCAGCCTTTTATAATGTAGTGCACACTATATTAATTGATCGTTGGACTAAGAGTAGCACACCTCTTCATTGCTTAGCACACTCTTTAAACCCAAGGTAATAAGTTATATCCCTAAATATAATTTTCAATTCCTAAATTCTTAAATATATTTCTATTTGCTATTTAAATTTATAATCATATTTTTTATATTGTAGATATTATAGTCATGAATGGCTAAGTGAAGATTCCAATAGAGTTAGGCCACATCATGATTTGGAACTTACTCGAGAAAGGATGAAATGCTTTAAAAGGTATTTTGTTGATGCGGAAGTAAGGAGACAAGTAAATGTAGAATTTGCCAACTTCACTGATGGAAGAGAGGGCTTTGATGATATTGACTCTCTAAGTGATAGGGGTAAGATGGATGCAAAATCTTGGTGGCTTGTTCATGGTGCTCATGCTCCAATACTTCGAAAGGTTGCCCTTAAACTACTTGGGCAACCATGTTCATCTTCATGTTGTGAAAGAAATTGGAGCACATACTCTTTTATCCATTCCATGAGGAGAAATAAGATGGCACCATATAGGGCGGAAGATTTAGTACTTGTTCATAGCAATCTCCGCCTTCTTTCTAGGAATTCTCCACAATATAAACAAGAGGAAACTAAATTGTGGGATATAGCTGGGGATGAGTTTGATTCACTTGATGAATTTGGAATTCTTGAAGTTGCTAATTTGTCACTTGATGA
Organism: Sesbania bispinosa; assembly: GCA_026901365.1. Classification (NCBI taxonomy): domain Eukaryota; kingdom Viridiplantae; phylum Streptophyta; class Magnoliopsida; order Fabales; family Fabaceae; genus Sesbania; species Sesbania bispinosa. The sequence continues at coordinate 780,996 of QLOH01000247.1, forward strand.
ACCGGAGCTAGAGGTTATGTTTTTCAATGATGATCAAGAAGGAGGTGAAAGACGTTAAATACTTAGATCTGTTTTTAGACAAAGTGGTAATATTGTAAAATGATGCCTCTTGGTATTTTTTTGTGAGGCTCATTATCATAGGAGTTAGCAAGTTATTTTCATAGACGTGATTGATTTTGTTTTGGATTTATTTAGTAAAAAGACAATGTTTCTTTATTGTGAAATGAAGCTTATAACATACTTTGATTCTCAATTTAACATATTTAAATATATATATATATATATATATATATATATATATATATATCGGTGTCCCAGTGTCCTATATTTTGGACATAAGCCGTGTCCCCGTGTCCATGTCTGTGTCGTGTCCGGTGTCCGTGTTAGAGTCCATGCTTCATAGTCTGGTGCACATATCCTGTGCACTTACACAGTTACAAGACATGCCAAAGTAGCTCGGAACACAATCATGCACTAAACCATATTAAATGTTATGTTCATGAATTATGCTTATCTTGTCATTGATGGAGTCTGATGAGATTAACAACACTTGTGGACGATCTGACTACCTCATAGGTATTCCGTGACACGTTAGGCCCTTTGTTGGATGTGATTGTCATTTTTCAAGTACTTAGAGAATGCTATGCTTCATTCAAATTTTGTGAAAGGCATTAGTGCATATCACCAAATTACCTGCATGTTGTATATCAAAGAGAAGTTGGTTGAGCAAATATATGAAAAATAAGTAGATATGCATTATATAAGTGATAACCAGTGTTTGCTTTTTGAGTGAGTTATTATATTGTGAGTTTAGATGTACATATGCCTTTTTTTATCCTTATTCCTATAGCTCTTTTGTGCTTGATTAGCAATTAAAAAACTGCAATGGTAATATAACATTCCTTTTAAGCATTAATTGTAACTGCAATGTTCATTTAATTTTCTAAGCATTCCTATGATTAGATATGTGATGTTTTGATTGATTATTTTGTAAGTATTGTAACTGCAATGTTCATTTGATTTTCAAACTCAATGTGAATGTAGCCATGCGGGGTAGGACCTCATTGAATATATTGAACTTAGAGAACTTGACCTTATTAGTAGTTCTTATATTTTTTAAGTGATTTGACCTTACAGAATTTGACCTCATTCAAATATCTTATAAATTCCTTAACCTTTGTTGATGTATTAAAGTTATTGTAGGAAACTATCTCTATAGATGATCGAATGGCGTGAATAATTTTATCAAATATATGTGTCTTCTCTGCCTCAAAGGATCTCCAATGAAGAAGTGCTCAATCTCCAAAACCAATTCTCCTTGCTCCTCCTCAAACTTGCTCCATTGAACTCTCCTATCCATGTCCTTGATGTAAGCATCCTTATCCACATGCCCTATATCATAAGTAAATGACCCATTTATCCAATCCTCAGCTGTTCCCAATATCTCCCACTCAAACTCCTCACCATTCTTATCTTGGTTTATACTTTCAGTTAGTTCTTCCCTGAAAAAATCCAACAGAACTTTATCCAAGTAGTCCTTACATTTCTGCACTGATGAACCTGTTGCTTTAATACAATGTAGTAGCTTCTCTGCCCTTTCCTCAGCCCAATTTTGTCTTTCAACTTTTTGATCCTTGTCATCATCATCATCTTCATCATAACCAGAGTTCTCATCCAATGAGAGACATTGGTCTAAGTCTGCAAGGTCAATTTTTGCAAGACTCTCGAATTTCTGAACGGTTTATATGAGTTTTTGTTTTCTCCCTGTTCAAAAGTCAAACATTAATTATTGGGATAAAATTAGTACAATTATGCTATGTTTCAAATGAAAATAAAAAGCTCAGGATTTTGCTATATACATAGGACAACCCAACTGATGGATATCCATGGAAAATTATTTAGTAGAATCTTGCAGAAATATTAATTTGAATTTTTGTTTATACCAACCATAAAAAGGTTTATATCAAGGCTGTTTTTTGTTCTCTTTAGATTTTCTAACCTGTGATACTTTGAATTTTTGATGTAGTGACTTCAAGCAATCTTTGTCTCAACAAACCGAGACAAGGTTTCATGTGAAAATGTACTTCAACCACTAGCTTTAGTGGACAAATTTTGCATTCTATTGGTAATTTATCAAAGCTTTATTGGTTAGATTTAGCTGTATTGGATATTCTGCATTCTATTGCAAAGCGACAATTTAATACTACGATTTTCGATTACTTTATTCACTAATGCATGAGAGGGATATCATAAACCCTTTAATATAATCAGTTACTTTTTTCTTTTGTAACTTTTGGTGTAATCCACGAGTGAGTTGAATTTCACGTAAAGGAAACTAGCTAATTTTAAATTAAATACATGGATATTCAAAAGATATATAGCCAGATATCCTGGATCTTGATTATTCCTTCTACGTCCCTTGGATAAACTAAAAGAGTTTAATTTGGTTTTGAATTATGTTTCTGATTTTTTTCTTGGACATATATGACTTGGTTCTTTTTTTTCAATCAAATGAGATATATGTGTAAAAGGTACAACTCATTTAGTTTTCTTATTCTACAAAAGATAAAATTGCTTATCACATGCACATGATCACTTTTGTTTAGCTCCTCTCTCTATACTAATGTTTTACTTATTGGGATGACTAAGAGAAACATGCTTGATGAAGCTCTCTTGAGGTATCGATATCTTGCCCACTTAATTATATCTTGTTTGACATTTAGTTTAGCATTTTGAACAAGTGTATTTTGATGCCAAGTCCTTGATACTTTTATATTGGATTTCTTTGAAATTTATGTTTGGCTAGTTGAAATTGTTGGGTTAGTTGAAATTTATGAAGGTAAAGGCTTGTGAGTTCATTACTTTCAGGGATTAAATCATATCAGGCTTTCTATTGGGATTTTTGGGATTTTTAATATAACAGATAGGCATTAACTACGAAATAGCTACGAAAAGAGATTTTTTACCTTCATAAATTTCAACTAATTTTAAATTAAATACATGGATATTCAAAAGATATATAGCCAGATATCCTGGATCTTGATTATTCCTTCTACGTCCCTTGGATAAACTAAAAGAGTTTAATTTGGCTTTGAATTATGTTTCTGATTTTTTTTTCTTGGACATATATGACTTGGTTCTTTTTTTCTCAATAAAATGAGATATATGTGTAAAAGGTACAACTCATTTAGTTTTCTTATTCTACAAAAGATAAAATTGCTTATCACATGCACATGATCACTTTTGTTTAGCTCCTCTCTCTATACTAATGTTTTACTTATTGGGATGACTAAGAGAAACATGCTTGATGAAGCTCTCTTGAGGTATCGATATCTTGCCCACTTAATTATATCTTGTTTGACATTTAGTTTAGCATTTTGAACAAGTGTATTTTGAAGCCAAGTCCTTGATACTTTTATATTGGATTTCTTTGAAATTTATGTTTGGCTAGTTGAAATTGTTGGGTTAGTTGAAATTTATGAAGGTAAAGGCTTGTGAGTTAATTACTTTTAGGGATTAAATCATATCGGGCTTTCTATTGGGATTTTTGAGATTTTTGAGATTTTTAATATAATAGATAGGCATTAACTATGAAATAGCTACGAAAAGGGATTTTTTACCGCGATTCACAAAGCCAACCGCGGTAAAAAAGTGTGAAGAAATTTCACGCTTGCAGACACTTACCGCGGTTACTTTTCGGAACCACGGTAAAAGGCCTAACTCAATTACCGCAGTTCCGAAAATTAACCGCAGTAATTACTTTTTATCCCACCGTAGTAAACCGCGGTCACAACCGCAGTAAAAGCCTTTTTCTGTTATAGTGAACCCAAGTATTGTTTACCCACCAAACCTCTCCAGTTCGGAGCTTAAACTGAGAATTGTACAATGAACTGAGTATGACTCAGGATATGAAAGTTTTGTACAAGTTTACAATGAAATTTATCAGTGTTTTACAGCGTAAAACTATGGCAGCGTATTGGCTCTTTCGTTCTTAATAGTTCTCTCTTTTGCATGAGTCTTCATGAAACTATTTATAGCAGCAAGTGAGAAGTCCGTTGATACAACTGTTTAGAGATAGCATTAAATGTTGTTAATCCCGTTGTGAGACATCTCTTGATAGCTTCTGACACAGTACAAGGTTTAGTACTGCGCAGACTCTGTTCTGACACTCTGCAAATACTGCCTAGCAGGACTTTCCTTTCTTGTGCATGTAATTCAAGCATTTTGAAAAGTCTCTATTCTGCATGCCTTATATAGTAAGCTGAAGGCATGTTGTAGAAGGCGTTGAATAAGACTTAAGTCTTCATCAGAAATCTTCAGAGGGCTTCACTCTTCAGATGGCTTCTGACTTTAGATGTCATGCCACGTCAGATGGCTTCAGACAACTTGACACTTCAAAAGGCTTTACTTCTTCATATAATAGACCACTTCATATGGCTTCACTTCTTCAGACAGTATTCCACGTCAGTCTCTGTTCTGCATGCCTTATATAGTAAGCTGAAGGCGTGTTGTGGAAGGGGTTGAATAAGACTTGAGTCTTCATCAGAAATATTCAGAGGGCTTCACTCTTCAGATGGCTTCTGACATTAGACGCCATGCCACGTCAGATGGCTTCAGACAACTTGACACTTCAAAAGGATTTACTTCTTCATATAATAGACCACTTCATATGGCTTCACTTCTTCAGACAGTATTCCACGACAGAATACACGTTAAAAGCATAGGCATATTTGCATAAATGTCACTTAATCAAATTTGTTATTCATTAAAACTTGGAAAGTGAGACTTAACTATTATTAATCACTTAATAATCTTTTCGAGACTCAACAGATACATGCTGCCAACCCTGTGAAAGTAAACACTAGCCTCCCTTATGGAATGCTTCTTACCATACATTTCAAACACCACAATGTGCCTCTAAATGGTGAACAAAAGGTAGAGGATTTTACCTATTTTGATAGGTATAATATTAGAAAGATGCACATTGAAAAACCAGATCCCTCTCTCTTCATGCGAAGTGATTCTGAGGAGGAAGAAGATGTTGAAGAAGATGCTGAAGTAGCTCCTCTAAGCCATAGGTCTAAGAAGCAGAAAGTTGAACTTCAGAATATCAGCAGAAAAAGAAAAAGAAGTGAAGAAGAAGTGACTAGAAAGAAGGTAGAATCTGGTCCTTCTGAACCAAGTATCAAGAAGATAGAATCTCCTAATATGGAACCCCCCAACTTCTTTCACTTATGAAGAAGCAGAAGAAGATGCTCCTAGTTCAGAAGATGTTGCAAGGCACTTGGACACATCAATTGAAAATGTCAGGGAAGAACCCTTAGGGTTTCATCTCCAAGGGATGCCTCTGAAGTTGAACCAAGGGCAGAAGAGGCTCTGCAAGCTGCTTCAGAAGAAGCTGATGGAAATGTAGTGACTAACAATCCTTAAGAAGATCTTGCAGTAAATGCCTTGGTTATGTTAGACAGAAGTTATTATGAACCCCCATATTTTGATACCTCCTTACCTTTTCTACAACCAGAACAACAAGAACAAAAAGCTGAAGAGCAATCTCCTGCTAGATCAGAGGAGTTGCATCTTACAGATGAAGAAGAAGGACAACTGAAAGGGGAAATCCAATCTGTTCCTTCTATAGGAACTTTTGCAACAGATATGGTAAATCAATTTTTAGCCTCTCCTATTCTTGATATAGAGCTTCCTTCTGATGCTCCTTTAAAACAAAATATCCCTAACATTTCTGAAACCTTATCCTCAATGGACACCTTTCTGCAATAACTAAGTCATGAGAAAGAGACCATTCATTCTTCTCAACCAAAGAAGATTGCTGCTGATGAAGATATGGCAGAACCTTCTAATGCTTCTCAGATTCCAAATGCCAATTCAATTGAGAAGCAAGTTAGGAAAATTAAAGCAGACATGAAGAAGCTCTTCACCAATGTCAATACCCTCCAGAACACAGTGAATGAGATGATTGAAAGGTTTACTCAGCGTCAATTCTAGTTCAACACTTTTGTGTTACCGGTGATTGTCTCTCAAGCACCACCTATGCCTTTTGCACCATTCCAGCCCCCTACAGATATTTTACAGCCTACTACTTCATCATCCTCTGACCATTCCTCTTCTTCCAAATAAGAAGATGATGATCCTGCTTCTCCTTTATGATTACATGGGTGTTTTGTTATATTTTGAATGATGAAAAAGGGGGAGAAGTAGTAATTGTAGCTTATGATGTAGTAGATTATGATTCTGCACTTAGTGTATCTTTTATGTATTTGGGGCTACCTAATTTCTGTTGAAATTTTTTGAACTTGGATGACTGTAATCACCTCAATTCATGAACAATTGTAGAATGAATCATATATGAATGATTTTTGCTGAAAAAATTGTTTGATTATATTACTGTTTATGACAGCTTCTAAACTCATTTGCATAAATTGTTTCCTTATAAAAAATATGAAAAAACTGCCTCCTTAAATGACAAAAAGCACAAATTCAGGGGGAGATTATTCTCTAAGATTTCATAATTATGTAAGCTATATTTTCAAAGGTTGTCATCATCAAAAAGGGGGAGATTGTAAGGTCCCAGAATCCTCTTGAGATTTTTTTCATAGTGACAAACTCTCAAAATACACTTACTATAATTCTGGATATTTGTACTAATGTTTCCAATTGAGATTGTTTAAATAGAAACAGGTAAAAGGATAAGAAGATCCACTGCAGAAACAACAACAAGTTTAGAAGATACAGAAATTGTCCAAAGATATTTATCTGAATCAAATCAAGAAGAAACAGTTGTTATTCAATGAACATCACCTTATATCAAGGAAAGAGAAAATTAAATAAGGTGAAAGCAAGAAAGTTGTTGAGAAGATTCATGAGAAGATATCATTGAAAATTCAAAAGAAATAATCTGTCAGGAAGTCCTCAAAAGATATATTTAAATCAACAAATCTCAAAAATATCTCTTGATTTCTGTTCAAAAGTTTTTATTCTTCTCTCACAAGTGACAAGCAAAGAAAGCTCTTGAGGAGATAGACATGAAACTACTGTATCAGATACTCAAAGCTTCAGAAGAAAGATTCCTGACTATAACCACCTAAGAAGAAACAAAATCTAAATTAATACTGCATGACTGGAATTTACTGGAATTGCTTTCCTTTTAAAGATAAATTATGTATATACCAGTATTCTTACACAAAGTAAATATACAAGTCAAAGGGAAACAAATAAATGAGTAAGTTTCCCACTTGGGAAGATGAAAGCTTCAGAAGATATGTTCTTCAAAAGATAGGACCAGTCAAACCAAGGAAAGAGAAAAAGTTGCACCTGATAGTGACAGCTGATGCAGCTCCAGCTGGCATTTTGTCTTCCTCTCCAAGGCATTTCCAACGACTATAATCCATCTCCTTGGCTATAAATAGAAGCCTTCTGTTTCAAAATACACACATAGGAGAACCAACAGAAGAAGCACCATAAAAAGTCTCAGAAATTATAGTTATACCTTATGCAGAATTTTCACTTTTTGTATATCTTTCAGTTTTGAGATAAAATAGTTAGGAAAGTGAGAAATAGTGTGTGTTGGCTCAAGTATTTTAGCTATCCTCAATATGTTGTAAACTTAGAGCCTTTATTCTTTGTATTTTCATCATAATCCTTATGTAACTCTTAAGAATTTGAAAAGGGATAGATCATCTTGAGTGAAAGTTAGATTTAGTCTGCAAGAGTGAGGTGTGCCCTGCTGTTTGCAGAGAAACTATTGTAAGAGCCTGTAGAGGCTGCAGTAGAATACTGTGGTGAGCCTAAAGAGGCTGCAGAAGAATACTAGTGATGAGGAGCACCCAAGAAGCTATTGTATCAAGGTTGATATAGTGAAAAATCCTACTGGGAGTAGGGATTGGACGTAGCCTCAAGGTTGAGAGGTGAACTAGTATAAAACTGTGTGCATTCTTCTTCTTACCTCACTCACTTTATTACTGCAATTTATATTTCTGTTTTAATTGTCATATCATCTGCATAAAAGTTTTTGAATTTACCTAATACCTAAGTAAGTGATACTTCAAAAAGGTTCCATTCAAAAGGAACCATATTTTCTGCATACTATAAATATTACTTAGATTGTGATAATTAACCCCTTATTTCAAATATTCTAATATTAGTGAAGTAGTTAACTTGAGCAGAAGTAAAATATTAGAAGAAAGTGCAGAATTTTTAAGAGATCATAATTCAACTCCTTTTCTTGTGATTGCAATATTTACTTCACATTTATCTATGATTGTTATCTTAGTTTATTTCACATTCCTATTATTTTCCCTTAGAAGTGAACATGTATAAAATAATATTTTCAATTGCTTCGTTATGACAGTATTAATAAATTTACTATATAATATTATATATAAAATCATAGCATGTGGTAACTTATTTAAACTAGTGCCCAGTGACTTTGTTCAACACATGTTGTTTGTGGTAGTAAAGAAAGACATTAGGAATTAACTGAAGTAAGTTATCTTTGATGCCAATTGGGACCGTTTGGTGAGATAAAATTAAAAAAAAATCTTGTAGGATATATAATATAATCATGTTATGTCAATTTAAAATTTTACCTAACATACATTTACCTCACTTTATTTCTTATAATTTTATATTAGTTTTTTTATTTGATATCTTCTAGAATATTAAAATTATAAATTTAACTATCACCAATTTAACTACAATAATAATTCTTAATCATATGAAAAATAGTGTCATAAACAAGAATGTTGAAATGTGATTGGTTACTTTAGTTTTATTGATCCTTGTATATTTTCCATCAAGAAGACATTATTATATTTTACAAAATAAATTTGATGTTAATTGTAACTCAAACTTTGATAATTTGACTTTTTTTTTTCGCAATTGACAATTTGACGTTACACATATACAATTGCAACTCAAACCACCGTATTGCTATACAGTTTAGGAAAAAAAAGGAAGGTGGGCTGACCCACAGTAGCGTCAGCCTTGGTCGACAAAAATATTGAAAACATAGGTTAGGGATGATAACATCCACTGGAGAAGAGGGCCGTAAAATTGAGGGGCTGCATAGTGGGGCTAGGTGGAGGGGGTCAGGGGCTTCAACCCTATTTGACAGTTCTATTTAAATTTTAAAACCTCCCCAAATTAAAATACTTTTTTCCACAATTTTACTTTATTATTATATTTTCACAAAACTATCAAATACATTTCCAAATACACTATAAATCCCTGACTATTCACTTTGCCCCTTCTTCCTCCACAATTTTCTCATTCATTTCCTTCATCCACTATTCACCAAGCCCTAATTAACATCGTCTCTACGTTTCCAAATACACTATAAATCCCTAACTATTCACTTCACCTCCTCTTCCTCCACAATCTTCATACTCGTTTCCTTCATCCATTATTCAGCAAGCCCTAATTAACATCGTATCCACGATTGTGTTGTTCTAGACATCTCCTCGCCTCCATTATTTAGATACATCGCACCATCATCTCCTATGTTTTGAGAAGGAGGGGTAGCTGGGAAGAACCAAATTGGGGGTAGTAGCGAAGAACAATTCAAATTGTTTTCTTCGTTTATGTGAAATCCCAATGTTTTGTACACTGAGGTATGTGTGTTTCACATCACCCAAAAATCCCAATTTTATTTCTCTAGGGTTTGTTTCTCACATTTTTTAATAACATAGCAGGAAGTTTCTCATTCATCGTAAATTGCCAAGCTTCATCTTTATCACATTGCAGAAGTAAATTTTCGCATCGTGTTCAGCCATTCATCGTTCTTATGGTTTCCATTGTTGTTAAAGGTTTTCCCTTCCTTTTCTTGTATATCATGCCATGTTTGCTAGTATTTAATTTCTTGACCCTTATTTACATGACGATCATTTGTCCTGGAAGGAGAAGGTACGTTTTTATCAAAGATATTCTTGATTTAATGCAATCATTTGCTAATTCCTCAATGTCTCTTTGTAATAGAACTAGTGTTTCTTACTAAGTGTTTACCCTATTATATTCATGTGTATTTAAAAATATCATTACTAGTTCATCAAATCTATAGGCGTTGATTTTTATGAACAAGTGCTTATAAATGGAAAAGCTCTAAATCCTCAACAAGTTATCCACAAATTGATATATGCATAACATGAACTCTAAACATAGATATGAGCTATACTTTTGCTTGTCTTTGGTTGTTGGTGTTGGATGATGTATTCATTTAGTAAATAGATTTGTTGATAAGCGCACAACTAGCATGATTATAGCTTATGAAAAGAAAAAGTAATTAGAGGAGGCGTTAAATCTTTTTTTGGAGTTAGAGAAGAATAGGTTTGAGCCTAGGGTTGCAACTTATTTTGTTTCTGTGGTTTGGTTGGCTAGCATGTAGCTTGTTGATGAGGATGGGTAGTTTTTAAACAAAATTGCTCTGCTAGATAATTTAAACATCTTTCAAACAACTTCTCTTAATATTCTTTTGAACATTAGTCCATTGTATAATATGTGAATTTGAGTAGGCATTTTCTTACGTATATACAATATCTTTTATGGCATTTTTTTCACTAATGCAAGATTTGGTTTGATTTCACCTTTGGCTCATGCATGCCTTGGATATAGTTGCATATAAAGACTTCTAGAAACAATTTTTTTGTCTTTGATCGGGAATCCCCCACATAGGTAGTTGTGGGATTAACCCTAGGGCCGGCGGTGGTGGTTAAGTAAAGCCCTCCAAGAGTGGCGACTCTAGGATTTGAACCCCTAACCTTGCAGGTAAAGTCCGCCTAGGGTCACAGTACACTTCCATTGCGACCAACCACTGTTTGGTTCTGAAAACAATTTTTGTTATATCCGTCCACAGATTGCCGATGTCTGATATTCTTTCATTTAATATTATTTATGACCTTAAATAAACTATATTACAGACTATGATCAGTGTCATGTGATTGAGGGGGACAAACCCTTTACGGCTTTGCGGAGAAGGTGATGGTTTGCAATATAGGGGGTGGAAAGAACTAATACTGTGAAGAATTGTTAGGGTGGACAAGCTCTTAGGGAGGAGATTTAAAAAACAGTAGCACCACTAACATATGATGCAAATGATGTGGTGGCTTGTAGAACAGAGAGTAGTGGAGAGAAGAAGGTGAATGGATTGAGTGGTGGAGAGCTTTATCACATGTCATTCATGTAGTAACTGAATTGATTCACTTTAAAATTATTAAGTTTATACCATTTTCAGCAAATGGACTATATGGTAGGGCTTCGTTAGTGAATCAAACATGATTATTTTCTTTTGTATAATCATGAGTCAAAATCTTCCTAATCCTGATACTTATCATTCATGTTATAATTATGTTAGTAAATCAAGTTATTTGTTTATTTTTTAATGCATATATGGACAAGTAAAAGTAAATGAATTGTGGGACAAAGCCTTCGTTTCATTTATAATTCATATTGCAATTGCATTTTTCATATTGTAATTATGTTGATTCACCTTAAAATGTTAAGTAAATGGACCTTGTGATAGGACTTTGTCAATGTATCCTCTTCATGCCCCAATTTCGCTTATTGATTCACCTTAAAATATCAACTAAATGGACCTTATGGTAGGACTTTGTCAGTGTATCCTCTTCATTTTGCAATTTTGCTTGTCGTTTCAGCTTAAAATATGAAGTAAATGGCCCTCATGATAGGACATTGTCAATGCATCTTCTTCATACTGTAATTCCGCTTGTCGATTCACCTTATGAATTAAAGGTATGCTTGCATAAGTTTTATATAACTTTTCTCACCATATATGAAGGAACTTTGTTTTCTTTGTGCCTTATTCATTTCTACTATTTTTGTTAGCCTTTATTGTAATTTAGGTTTCAAGGCAAAAAAAGTTTCCTTATTTCTTTAACAAGGTAGAAGATGGATCATGGGATTCATGGTTTATACTTTTACAAAGGCATGTAATGGATTAAAAATAAGGAATCATGTTGTAATGGTCAAATTCTGAATTTTCTTTTGAACTTAATTTTATTACTTCATTCCTGATTATGTCTAGGTGAAGAAAATGAAAGACTTGAAAGAAGGATACAACAATGTTGAGCACTTCCAGGTAATACATAAAAATTACGATTTTCTTTGTGTTTACTTTTGTTCTTTATTCATAAATGTCCCTTATTTTTTTTCTTTAAAGTGTTAATGAGTGTTGATCATTACTCTTTTATAAAGTATTTAAAATTTTCAAAGACTTTAAATAAATCTTAGATGACATCATCAAAGAATGCAAAAGTTATCTCATATGCTTCTTTTTATAACTTTTTATGTTTTATGCTTCATTCTTGAATTTTCTTAATTTTCCCCATACACAACAGGGATTTACAATTGGTCGAGGTATTGTGGAATTTTGTGAACAAGGGATAATTTTCCTACCTGTAAGTCTCTTTTTAATGTTTAAACCTATTTCTTTATCTATTTTTCTATATAGTCCATTGTTACACACACACACACACAAAAGACTAGAGAATGATGAATTCCATGAAACATCAACTAGAAGTTTTCTCCATAACTAAGAGACAAAAACTAAAATTATATGGCTTGACTCCCCTAAGGTAAGTAGTTTATATAAGGGAGAAAGTGACCCTTTATAAGAAAATTAACAGAGATAATTCTAATAAATCCATAATTTATCAATTGTTTAGATTTTATACTTTTCCCATTCATTTTAGATGAAGCAAATCTAAAATTATTATCTGTAACTTATTATTTTTTTGCACACCCATAATTATAACTAATGTACCTTAATTAATAAAATTGTAAAAACACTTAGCTCCACGTGGATATCTTAAATTACATAATTTGAGTACTAATGTACCTTAATTCATAAAATTTCAAAAACACTTAGCCCCATATGGATATCTTAAATTACATAATTTGAGTATTAATCTTTGTTAAATAATTCAAAAAGTTAACTAATAACTTGTGTTTATTTCTCTAAGAAGTGTAAATTAAGTAATGAAGCATCACTTATTTATTATTATTTGATTTCATTTCAAATTTTAAACATATCTTCCTATAATGGATTTAATCATTGATCTTGTTCTTCTCAACTCACTTATTCATTTAAAAATAATTTTATTCATCCATCTTATATATTCATTTGCTTAAATTAAATTTTTCTCAAAACCTTCACACTGATATCATTTTTCATTTCAGTCCTTGCCTTTTTATCTCGAGAACTATAGGTTTCTCCCAGAAAAATTCCATATAACGAAGGAATTTAATGTCGTGTATAATTTAGAACTTGTCATAAAAACTAGCTTTTTATGTTATTGATATTCCAGGTTCACTATAACATTTTTGTCTTTCCCTAACAGTTCAAAAGTGTATTAAAAAAATAAGAAAACTATTGTTTAAAACTATTGGTAACAATTTTCAGATGTAGACTATTTTAGTGTATCCTATTCATTTATGCAATAGATTTCGACAGATTTTGCCCATACTCTTGAAATTGTTTCCTATTTGTTAAGAATAGGCAACAGTTATAGGCCGAGACTATTGTAGTAGTTTTCAAATGTTGTCATCTTTTAAATATAGTTTATTATTGTTTCCTAAAATTCTTTTGCATTTGAGCTTGAACTTTTCCATAGCAAAGCACACAAGAACACATAACAAGCACCACAAAGCAATAAAAATGTCAACAAGGTTCCTTCCTAGAGCATCTGTCCAACGATTCTAATAATTAACACCTAGAGGACTAATATCCTATAAAATGAAACCTTATAATGGAGGCAAATTCCATGTAGCATATACCAAGTTCTGAAGAATCAGTAACCTCAAAATAATATAAAAATATGTTAACTATAAAAATAAAACTATTATGCTCTATACATAAAACAAAAATTAACAATTCAGTGAAGAGTATATGCTATTGAGGTTTTGCAAATTTTCATGGATACTTAACAGAGCATACCTTAATTCCAATGAAAAGTCCAGCAAGTCCAAGATAGAGCTTGTAGACAAAAACCATTCCCAAGGGTAAGGGTAGGGCTAGGAAATAAAATCCTCCTATATATTATGCTGAGAATATATATATATATAATATGTAAGACTCTTAGTTATTATGTATTCTTATATTTTTTGATGCTCTAGAAAAAGCATGATTGTAATATATCCTTTTATTTGTGGGATTTATGATGAATGACCTTCTTTTTGTTTATTAATCAGGAGCATTGTAAAGCTCAGGTGAATACACCAAGAACAACTTGCAGAAGGAAGGCAACAATCAAACAATGCCTTGAACTAAACATAAAGAATTCCAGTTGTTTAAAGACGGGGTGCTTAGTGTAAGTTTTTCACTTCCCTCTATTCTTATTTTATATCTTCCCATTGATCTATTTATCTTCATTACCTATATTCTTGTTAAATTTTAAATTCTATGTTTGTTTATTTATTACAAAACATTTTTTTATAATAGACAGATATTTTAAAGAAATTACTTGAGTTCAATACTTGCTAAGCCTTATTGCTTTCTATTTTTTCAATGCAGTTATGTGCTTATAGATAAGCACCCTCTTTTAACAGAGGTAGGTAGTCTTAATTTTTACCCTCCTTAACACTTAGGAAGTAACCTATTACAGACACACATCTATGTGTACTTAGCCTTTTCATTTTTTTTAAACAGCATGCTCCACAAGAGCCTGATAATCCTTCCCCTTATCTTCTGGTTGTATGGACATCAGGTATATATACATTAACATTAAATCATTAAAAGAAAGCTATATTTTATTATGATGTGGAAAACTTCCCTTTTATAAGTATTTAAAAGTACAAATACCATCTTTTTGTGTATTAACAGGAGAATTAGAAAGCTCAAGTGAATCAACCAGGAACATCTTGCGACAGGAAGACAACAATAAAAAAGTGCCAGAAACCCTTTTAGTGAGTGAAACTAATGTTGCTTGAAGTTTGAACAATATAATATGTTTTACAAATAAAATAACTAGATTGAAGAATTTATGAATCAGATACCATGTCGAACTGCAATGAGAGGGCATTGTCCACTGATTGGAACATACTTTCAAGTTAATGGGGTGAATAACTAAAACCATTAATAGCATTTGGGCTTAGATATTGTATCATGTCTTTCTTTTTTTCCTAAAATAAATTATCTCATATCTTCATATGTTTATAGGTTTTTGCTGATCATGCTTCAATGATAAACCCAATAAATGTTCCAAGAAAGAGGTTGTGGAATTTAGAGACCCGAATAATATATTTTGGGACGAGGGCATGTGCAATAATGAGAGGTAAATGAACATGATATATTGACTTAACTATCACTGTGTATATAGCCATGTACTCATTATTATTGTTTCATTAAATATTAATGCAGGATTGACACTCAAACAAATTCACGATTGTTTTTGGAAGGGTAAGAAAACAATATATCACAATTTTCTATTTAAAGGATAATGTTCTTTGTTAGAATATATATGTAATGCTCACTTGTAATTTATAGGTTTTGTTTTTGTAAAAGCAATGGATCCAAAAACACGGGCTTCCAGGCCTATATCTTCTATATTGCATCATAGCAACTACCCCTAGAGCAGAAAAAGGAAATAAAAATGCTCAAGTAAATAAGGAATAGGCAACTTAGTGTATATCTTTTTTTACTCAATATATCATGACTCCAATTATATGTATGTACTATGTAAACACATTCTTTCACTCTTGGTTATTATGTATTCTCATATTTGCTTATGCTCTGGAAAAATCATGATTGTAATTGGTCTTTTGATCTATGGGTTTTGTGATGAGTGACCTTCCTTTTGTTTATTAATCAAGAGAATTAGAAAGCTCAGGCGAATCAAGAAAGAACAAATTGCAAGAGGAATGCAACAAACAAATAATGCCTAGAACCAAAGATGAAGCATGCTAGTCGTTTAATGACTGGGCGCTTAGTGTTAGTATTTCACTTCCCTCTGTTCTTATGATAACTCTTCCCATTGATCTATTTATCTTCATCATCTATATTATTGTTAAATTTTAAATTCTAGGTTTGTTCATTTATTGCAAAAGTTTTTTTTTTTACAATAGAGAGATATTTTAAAGAAATTACTTGAGTTCAATACTTTCTAAGCCTTATTGATTTTTATTTTTTTAAATGCAGTTATGTGCTTGTAGATAAGCACCCTCTTCTACCAAAGGTAGGTAGTCTATATTTTTTGCCCACCTCAACCATTAGGAAGTAACCTTTTACATACACACACACATGTATGTGTACTCAACCTTTTCCTTTTTTTTTTGTTTTTACAACATTCTCCACGAGAACCCAATGATCCTTTCCCTTATCTTCTAATTGTAAGGACAATAGGTATATATAGACATTATCATTAAATCATTAAATGAAAGCTTATATTTTATTATGATGTGGAAAACTTTCCTTTTTAAAGTATTTAAAAGTACAAATACCTTCTTTTTGTGTATTAACAGGAGAATTAGCATTTGGGCTTATAAATTGTATCATGTCTTTCTTTTTTTCCTAAAATAAATTATCTCATATCTTCATATGTTTATAGGTTTTTTCTGATCATGCTTCAACGATAAACCCAGTAAATGTTCCAAGAAAGAGGTTGTGGAATTTAGAGACCCGAATAATATATTTTGGGACGAGGGCATGTGCAATAATGAGAGGTAAATGAACATGGTATATTGACTTAACTATCACTGTGTATATAGCCATGTACTTATTATTATTGTTTCGTTAAATATTAATGCAGGATTGACACTCAAACAAATTCACGATTGTTTTTGGAAGGGTAAGAAAACAATTATATCATCACAAATTTCTATTTAAAGGATAATGTTCTTTCTTAGAATATATATGTAATGCTCACTTGTAATTTATAGGTTTTGTTTGTGTAAAAGCAATGGATGCAAAAACACGGGCTTCCAGGCCTATATCTTCTATATTGCATCATAGCAACTACCGCTAGAGCAGAAAAAGGAAATAAAAATGCTCAGGTAAATAAGGAATAGGCAACTTAGTGTATATTTTTTTGTACTCAATATATCACGACTCCAATTATATGTATGTATTATGTAAACACATTCTTTCACTCTCGGTTATTATGTATTCTCATATTTGCTTATGCTTTGGAAAAATCATGATTGTAATTGATCTTTTGATCTATGGGTTTTGTGATGAGTGACCTTCCTTTTGTTTATTAATCAAGAGAATTAGAAAGCTCAGGCGAATCAAGAAAGAACAAATTGCAAGAGGAATGCAACAAACAAATAATGCCTAGAACCAAAGATGAAGCATGCTAGTCGTTTAATGACTGGGCACTTAGTGTAATGCCTGTTGTTGTTGGAAGCTTCCATATGTATCTTTAGTCCTCAACACTTGTTAGGTGCTCAACCCTGAGTTGAGCTCTGATACCAACTGTAGAAATACAGGGAAACACTAGAAGGGGGGTTGAATAGTGTTTCTTAATATTTTATGAAAGCTTTTCGCAAACAACAAGTTTGAAACAGTTTCAGACAGGTTTAAGGGGGTTGTCTGAAGTTTCTTAAGACGGCTTCTAAAAAAGTACTTTAAAAGGTTTCTTTGCTTTTAAAATATCAAAACAGCTTTTCAACACCCTTTGATTAGTATAAACAAATTGACAAGAGATAAGGGTAAGAAAACTTAGCCAAGGAATTTATCCCGGTTCACTCACTACCACTGTGAGCTACGTCCAGTCCCAATGCCAACTAGCACTTGGATTTTGTCTTAATCTTCACCGAGATTACAAGTATTCTTTTATAGTCAAGCCTCTTCAGGCTCTACAACAAGTATTCTTTTCTGTCAAGCCTCTTCAGGCTCTACAACAAGTATTCTTTTCTGTCAAGCCTCTTCAGGCTCTACACCAAGTATTCTTTTCTGTCAAGTCTCTTCAGGCTCTACAACAAGTATTCTTTTCTGTCAAGCCTCTTCAGGCTCTACAACAAGTATTCTTTTCTGTCAAGCCTCTTCAGGCTCTACAACAAGTATTCTTTTCTGTCAAGCCTCTTCAGGCTCTACCACAAGTATTCTTTCTTCCACCAAGCCTCTCCAGGCTCTCAAACACTTATCCAAGTGTAACCCAAGTATTCTTTAACAAGCAAGCTTCTCCAGGCTTAATCCCAAATGTTTACAAGGAATAAGTTTAAGCTAAGCAACTATGAACAAGTTCAGAGCTTAAACTCAGAATTGTACAAGATAACTGAGTAGAACTCAGGATATGAAAATATGAGTACAACGAATTTTATCAGAGAGTTTTTACAGAGTAAAAACTTGCAGCGTGATGTTTCTCTTGGCTTTCTTGTATATTGATTTTCTCTGACACTTGATGGTTTTCATGGAGGGGTATTTATACCCAATCTTCAATCCGTTGAAATACTACCGTTTAGAGATAGCATTAAATGCTATTTAATCCGTTGTGAGACATGCTTCTGAGAGCTCTGATATTTCTGACACGGTACAAGGTTGCTCCTGCCATAAAGCTGCTACAAATGTTGCTGCAGAGGCTGCGTTGCAGAGATTTCCTCAGTGGTGTATGAAATTCAAAAATACCAGGAAAGGTCTCTGTGTTCCTTGCTATAAACGTGTTTGAAAAGGTACGTGCAGCAGAGGTTCAGAAAAGTCTTCACAAGCTTCAGCAAAGGGTGCCACGCCATTATTGAGACTTCAGACGACTTCAACACTTCAGACGGGTTGTGCACTTCAGACGGCTTCAACACTTCAGACGGGTTGAACCTTCAGAAGGCTTAACTCTTCAGAAAGGTTGAAAGCACTTCACATAGTCTTTATATAAGCTTATAGTGGCTTGCTGAAATCATAGATAAATCATTAAAACATATATGTATCTATGATAAATCTTTTAACCAAATTTGTTAAGCATTAAAACTTAGGGATTGAGCTGTCTTAAATCATCATAATCTTCCTTATGATATTTTTGAGACTCAACATTCTCCCCCTTTTTAATGATGACAAATTTGTTTAAAATACATAAATTTGAAAGGAGTTTTAAAGATAACAGAATAGATAGCTCCCCCTCAGATGGTGATCTCTTAAACTGATTTGATCAAAAATCAATTTCTTATTTACTCCCCCTGAGTCCTGTGATCACATCAGATTCAGATTTTGTTAGTTTTTAATACTCCCCCTTTTGTCATCAATCAAAAGGGAATTGCAGAGCATAGCAACAACAACAATCATAGCAAAATCATGAAGTATGAAAGAAAACAACAAACTCAGACAAGTAAACAACACAAACACAGCATGATGTGAAACACTGATAGTATTAAACAAACTGTTCAAGAAAAGTAATCACTTAGTAGAAATAAACATGAGACATGGCTACACATCATTGACTACCCATCCTTCTTCAGCAAAGCTTCTTTCATGAAGGAAATCAGCTCATCCTTGGCCTTGTCAATCTGGGAGATGAGAGCAGTATTCATGTCTTCTTGGCCACTTCTAATTTGTTGTTGCTCTTGAAGAATCTTATCTTGTTTAGCAATGAGATCAGCATTCTTCTTCTCTTGCTACTCTATCTTCAACCTGAGCTTGGTGATGATGGAGAGAATCCCTTCATCAACAAAAACAGGGACTCCTAGAATAGAAACCTTGATGCTTTCAGACACTTCCTTGGAGTTAGGGATTCCTCTAGCTGAAGCCCAGAAATCTATGACACTCTGCTCGTGCCATGAATAGTAGATGTTGTCAAAGAATGGAGTCCAACCAACAACATCAAATTCCTCAACCAAATCCATACCAAGATTTCAAAGCTCCTCAAGGTCCACACCTTTCGATCTGACCACATTTCCACCGGAACTGGAAGACTTCTTTGGTGCCATTGATAAGTTGCAGAAAAACTTGAGAGGAAACGGTTGCCTGAGAGAAGAAGAAGTTCAAATAGTGCTGAGAGAAAGTGTAAGACTTCCTCGACACTCTTACTCCTGCATTTATAGACTCACGATGCAATAATGGCTAGTACTGGCTGCGCAGACATTAGGTAACGTGCGAAGTGGAAGAGACAAAATAAATGGAATTCAACCGTCTCAGATAGCCACGTCAGCAAGTTATTTCAGACAAGTGAGAAATTTCAGACACACATATAAAATTTCAGAAACCCTAAAATTTCAGACATGTCACAATTTCAGACACCCTGGAATTTCAGACGCTCTTAACATATCAGACAGTATCATACACAATCAATTATTAGAAAATGCATGTATGTTCAAATTATTGCTTATGAATTTAAATCTATCTTCAGCCAGGGGTTTTGTGAATATATCTGCCCATTGATGCTCTGTTTCAATGAACTGAATATCAAAAACACCTTTCTGAACATAGTCTCTAATAAAATGATGCTTGATTTCTATATGCTTAGCCCTAGAATGTTGGATAGGATTTTTAGATAAATTAATTGCACTTGTATTATCACACAAAACAGGTATAGCAGATATAGGAATATTAAAGTCCTCAAGCTGATACTTCACCCATAGCAGTTGTGAACAACAACTGGCTGCTGAGATGTATTCTGCTTCTGCTGTTGATAATGCAATGGTGCTTTACCTTTTGCTTGACCAGCTGATCATGTTATTTCCAAAGAAATGACATCCTCCACTGGTGCTCTTTCTTTCTATTCTATCTCCAGCAAATTCAGCATCACAGTATCCTATTAACCTGCAATCCTTGTCTTTCTTATAGCATAGACCAAGATTAGTAGTGCCTTTAAGATATCTAAAAATTCTCTTAACAGCTTTGTAATGAGTAGTTCTTGGATCTGATTGAAATCTAGCACAAAGACACACACTGAACATTATGTCAGGTCTGCTTGCTGTTAGATACAATAAAGAGCCAATCATTCCTCTATACAAAGTTTGATTTACTGGTTCTTCATTTTCATCCTTGCTTAAAGATGAAGAGGGATGCATAAGAGTTGACATGGGTTTGCAATCATTTAAGTTAAACTTCTTGAGCATTTCTTTTGTATATTTTTCTTGATGGATCCATATACAATCAGAATCTTGCTTAATCTAAAGTCCTAAGAAAAATTTTAGTTCTCCCATTAAACTCATTTCAAACTCTGATTGCATCAACTCAGAAAACTCCTTGCACAGAGAAGAATTAGTTCAACCAAAAATAATGTCATCAACATATATCTGGACAAGTATAAGATCTTTGTTAGACTGTTTTCTAAAAAGAGTTGTATCTACTTTTCCTCTTTCAAAACCATTTATGATAAGAAAACTGCTCAATCTGTCATACCAAGCTCTTGGGGCTTGTTTCAGACCATAAAGAGCCTTTTTCAGTTTGAAAACATGATCAGGAAAAGCTATATCTTCAAAACCAGGGGGTTGTCTAACAAAAACCTCTTCTTCAATGAATCCATTGAGAAAAACACTTTTGACATCCATTTGATATAGTTTGATGCCATTATTTACAACATAAGAGAGAAGAATTCTAATTGCTTCTAACCTGGCAACAGGGGCAAAGGTTTCAGTGAAGTCAATACCTTCTTGTTGATTGTACCCTTGAGCCACCAATCTTGCCTTGTTTCTGACCACTTTTCCTTCTTCAGACAACTTGTTTCTGAACACCCATTTGGTTCCAATAATAGTTTTCCCATGGGGTTTAGGAACAAGGGTCCAGACATCACTCCTAGCAAATTGATTTAGCTCTTCTTGCATGGCTAGGATCCACCCTTCATCATGCAGAGCTTCATCAATGTTCTTTGGCTCAATTTCAGACAGGAAAGCAAGAGAATTCAGATTCTTGAATTTTGATCTTGTCTTAACTCCTTCTGAAGTGCTACCAATGATTTGCTCCTTAAGATGATGTGACTTGTATCTCCAGTTAGTTTTCTGAGATACTGTCTGATCTGTCTGAGACTCAACATTTGTCTGAAGAGGTTTAGTGACAGATGGTGCTTCAGACACCTGTTCATCCTTCAAGCTTTTATGATCATTCAGCTCCATACCTGCAAAATCATCGTCTAGATCTGATAGTTCCCTATCAGAATCTTTCTTGTCATTGAATTTTACATGAATTGATTCTTCCACAATTAAAGTTCTAGAGTTGAATACTCTATAGGCTTTAGATGTTTCAGAATAACCTATGAAAAATCCTTTGTCAGACTTTGCATCAAATTTTCCAAGATCATCCTTGGTGTTGAGTATGAAACACTCACATCCAAAGGGATGGAAATATGATATGTTGGTTCCTTCCTTTCCATAATTCTTAAGGAGTCATTTTTCAGAATTGGTCTTACCAATATTTTGTTTTGAAGGTAGCAAGTTGTGTTAATAGCTTCTACCCAGAAGGATCTTGGTAGGTTGCAAGAGTTGAGCATGGTTCTTCCCATTTCTTGCAAGCTTCTGTTCTTTCTTTCAACAACCCCATTTTGCTGAGGTGTTCTTGCCACAGAGAAATTGTGTGAGATCCCATTCTCATCACAGAACATTTGAAAGTTTGCATTCTCAAACTCTCCACCATGATCACTTCTGATGACAGATATACAGAATCCTTTTTCATTCTGTACCTTCTTGCAGAATATTGTGAAATTCCTGAAAGTCTCATCCTTGCTTCTTAGGAATAACACCCATGTAAATCTAGAATAGTCATCAACAATGACCAAACCATATTTCTTACAACTAATGCTTTCTGTTCTAATAGGACCAAACAAGTCAATATGTAGCAGTTCTAAAGGTCTGCTAGTAGAAACAACATCCTTACTCTTAAAAGAGTGTCTTGTTTGTTTCCCTTTCAGACAGCTTTCACATAAAATGTCAAATTTGTAAGAGAGCTTGGGCAGTCCTTTAACAAGGTTGTATTTTGCTAACTTTGAGATTAATCTCAAGCTGGAATGCCCAAGTCTTTGATGCCAAATCTGTTTTTCATCTTCAACAGAGATAAAACATTTTACATTTTGACTTTCTAGCTCCTCTAGATCAATTTTGTACACATTACTGTGTCTCTTAGCAGTAAAAAGGATTTGATCAAGAGAGTTTTTGACTATGCATCCTTCTTTAGTAAAGGAGACCACATATCCACTGTCACATAATTGACTTATGCTCAGTAAATTATGTTGCAGTCCCTCTACCAGAAGAACATTCTTAATGAGGGATAAAGGAGATATACCTACAGTCCCTATACCAGTGATCTTCCCTTGCTGATTTACACCAAAGGTGACCACACCTCCTGCTCTGGGTCTAAGGTTTTGGAACAAAGATGTTTCTCCTGTCATGTGTCGCGAGCACCCACTGTCCAGGTACCATTTGTGGGGTTTCCTTTGTCCTGTTAAACACATCTGCAACAGGAATGATCAAGTTTTTAGGTACCCATATTCTTTTGGGTCCTTTCTTGTTAGCTTTGGGCCTTGCTTTTCTCTTGTGTTTGCACTGAGCCACATTGTGTCCAGGCTTGCCATAGTGAGAACACCCAATAACCTTCTTTTTGCCTTTAGTGAAATTTAAGACAGTAGGAGGTTCAAAGATGTTGTGATCACAAAAGCCTAAACCACTTTTGTCAAGGGAATGCCTTTGATTTCCAAGTATTATATTAAGATTTTTTGTTCCTTTGACAAATTTGGCTAAGTCTCTTGTTAGTTCCTCAACTTGTTTCTGAAGTTTTTTATTTTCTTTAGATACAGTTTGTGAATTGCTGACTTCAGTCACAAGAATCTTTTCCTTGAGCATAATATTTTCTATCTCAAGAGCCTCATATTTACTACACATTTCTGTGTGGGCTTCGGACAGATTCTTATACTCTTGAAAGAGTTCCTTGGAACTTTCCATCAAGTCATCATACATCTCTTGAAGAGTTAAGGGAAATACCTCAGCTTCAGAGCTGTCTGATGAGGGCAGGCTGGCCATGAGACACAGGTTGGCCTCTTCTGAAGTGTCCTCCTCTTCTTCTGAGGTAGACTCATCAAGATCCTCCCATGTTGCCATCAGTCCCTTCTTCTTCTTGAAGAACTTCTTCTTAATGAAGGTGTTATTCTTCAGTCTTGGGCATTCTGTCTTCATGTGACCTGGTTGTTTCCACTCAAAACAAGCAATTTTGTCATTTTGAGAGTCTTTACCCGATTTACCTGCTTTAGAGGTTGAAGGTTGGTTCTTTCTGAACTTTCCTCTATTTTGCAGCATTCTCTTGATCTTCCTACTTAGAAGAGCAAGATCATCATCTTCTGTGCTATCACCAAAATCTTCATCTGCTTCTGAAGTTTCCTCAGCTTGCATAGCCTTCATGCTGCCATGCCTAGGTTGTTTGGCCTTGGAGTTTAGTGCTAGAGACTTCTTCTTGTTGTTATCTTCTTCAAGCTCAAGCTCATGGACCTTGAGAGATCCCAACAGTTCTTCCATTCTAAGAGAGTTTAAGTCTCTTGCCTCTTGAATGGCAGTAACTTTGGGTCTCCAGGACTTAGGCAAACTTCTTAGAATCTTTCTATTGTTGTCTCCAGATTCATAAGTTCTACCTAAGGACCTGAGTCCATTAGTTATAGTCTGAAACCTTCCAAACATCTGGTCAATGGTTTCAGATTCCTCCATCTTGAACATCTCATATTGATGTATGAGCATGCTGATCTTGGATTGCTTGACGGTTTCTGTCCCTTCATGGGCTGCTGCAAGAGTATCCCAGATCTCCTTGGCAGAAGTACATCCATGAACCTTCTCATACTCTGATTTATTCAAAGAACATATCAGATAGAGTTTGGCTTTGGCATTCATTTGTACTCTAGCCTTCTGCTCCAAGGTCCATTCAGCCTTAGGAAAGGGCACTCCATTATGCATAGGCATATAGTCTCCATCAGTGACCACATCCCAGACATCAATGTTGTTGCTCTCAATGAACAATTTCATACGATCCCTCAAGTAGTGGTAATCCACTCCATTGAATGCTCGGGGCCTTGTGATAGAGGCTCCTTCAGAGATGTATTGCTTGTTGTTGTTGGAAGCTTCCATCTGGATCTTTAGTCCTCAACACTTGTTAGGTGCTCAACCCTGAGTTGAGCTCTGATACCAACTGTAGAAACACAGGGAAACACTATAAGGGGGGTTGAATAGTGTTTCTTAATATTTTATGAAAGCTTTCGCAAACAACATGTTTGAAACAGTTTCAGACAGGTTTAAGGGGGCTGTCTGAAGTTTCTTAAGACGACTTCTGAAAAAGTATTTTAAAAGGTTTCTTTGCTTTTAAAATATCAGAACAACTTTTCAACACCCTTTGATTAGTATAAACAAATTGACAAGAGATAAGGGTAAGAAAACTTAGCCAAGGAATTTATCCTGGTTCACTCACTACCACTGTGAGCTACGTCCAGTCCCAATGCCAACTAGCACTTGGATTTTCTCTTAATCTTCACCAAGATTACAAGTATTATTTTATAGTCAAGCCTCTTCAGGCTCTACAAGAGGTATTCTTTTCTGTCAAGCCTCTTCAGGCTCTAAAACAAGTATTCTTTTCTGTCAAGCCTCTTCAGGTTCTACAACAAGTATTCTTTTCTGTCAAGCCTCTTCAGGCTCTACAACAAGTATTCTTTTCTGTCAAGCCTCTTCAGGCTCTACACCAAGTATTCTTTTCTATCAATCCTCTTCAGGCTCTACAACAAGTATTCTTTTCTGTCAAGCCTCTTCAGGCTCTACAACAAGTATTCTTTTCTATCAAGCCTCTTCAGGCTCTACAACAAGTATTCTTTTCTGTCAAGCCTCTTCAGGCTCTACCACAAGTATTCTTTCTTCCACCAAGCCTCTCCAGGCTCTCAGACACTTATCCAAGTGTAACCCAAGTATTCTTTAAAAAGCAAGCCTCTCCAGGCTCAATCCCAATTGTTTACAAGGAATAAGTTTAAGCTAAGCAACTATGAACAAGTTCAGAGCTTAAACTCAGAATTGTACAAGATAACTGAGTAGAACTTAGGATATGAAAATATGAGTACAACGAATTTTATCAGAGAGTTTTTACAGAGTAAAAACTTGTTGCGTGATGTTTCTCTTGGCTTTCTTGTATATTGATTTTCTCTGACACTTGATGGTCTTCATGGAGGGGTATTTATACCCAATCTTCAATCCGTTGAAATACCACCATTTAGAGATAGCATTAAATGCTATTTAATCCGTTGTGAGACATGCTTCTGAGAGCTCTGATATTTCTGACACGGTACAAGGTTGCTCCTGCCATAAAGCTACTACAAATGTTGCTGCAGAGGCTGCATTATAGAGATTTCCTCAGTGGTGTATGAAATTCAAAATTACCAGGAAAGGTCTCTGTGTTCCTTGCTATAAACGTGTTTGAAAAGGTACGTGCAGCAGAGGTTCAGAAAAGTCTTCACAAGCTTTAGCAAAGGGTGCCACGTCATTAATGAGACTTCAAACGGCTTCAACACTTCAGACGGGTTGTGCACTTCAGACGGCTTCAACACTTCAGACGGGTTGAACCTTCAGAAGGCTTAACTCTTCAGACAGGTTGAAAGCACTTCACATAGTCTTTATATAAGCTTATAGTGGCTTGCTGAAATCATAGATAAATCATTAAAACATATATGTATCTATGATAAATCTTTTAACCAAATTTGTTAAGCATTAAAACTTAGGGATTGAGTTGTCTTAAATCATCATAATCTTCCTTATGCAACAAACAAATAATGCCTAGAACCAAAGATGAAGCATGCTAGTCATTTTATGACTGGGCGCTTGGTGTAAGTATTTCACTTCCCTCTGTTCTTATGATAACTCTTCCCATTGATCTATTTATCTTCATTATCTATATTACTGTTAAACTTTAAATTCTAGGTTTGTTCATTTATTGCAAATTTTTTTTTACAATAGAGAGATATTTCAAAGAAATTACTTGAGTTCAATACTTGCTAAGCCTTATTGCTTTTTATTTTTTTAACTGCGGTTATGTGCTTGTAGATAAGCACCCTCTTCTACCAAAGGTAGGTAGTCTATATTTTTTTCCCACCTCAACCATTAGGAAGTAACCTTTTACATACACACACATGTATGTGTACTCAACCTTTTCCTTTTTTTTTTGTTTTTACAACATTCTCCACGAGAACCCGATGATCCTTTCCCTTATCTTCTAGTTGTAAGGACAATAGGTATATATAGACATTATCGTTAAATCATTAAAAGAAAGCTTATATTTTATTATGATGTGGAAAACTTTCCTTTTTAAAGTATTTAAAAGTACAAATACCTTCTTTTTGTGTATTAACAGGAGAATTAGCATTTGGGCTTATAAATTGTATCATGTCTTTCTTTTTTTCCTAAAATAAATTATCTCATATCTTCATATGTTTATAGGTTTTTGCTGATCATGCTTCAACGATAAACCCACTAAATGTTCCAAGAAAGAGGTTGTGGAATTTAGAGACCCGAATAATATATTTTGGGACGAGGGCATGTGCAATAATGAGAGGTAAATGAACATGGTATATTGATTTAACTATCACTGTGTATATAGCCATGTACTCATTATTATTGTTTCGTTAAATATTAATGCAGGATTGACACTCAAACAAATTCACGATTGTTTTTGGAAGGGTAAGAAAACAATTATATCATCACAAATTTCTATTTAAAGGATAATGTTCTTTGTTAGAATATATATGTAATGCTCATTTGTAATTTATAGGTTTTTTTTGTGTAAAAGCAATGGATGCAAAAACACGGGCTTCCAGGCCTATATCTTCTATATTGCATCATAGCAACTACCGCTAGAGCAGAAAAAGGAAATAAAAATGCTCAAGTAAATAAGGAATAGGCAACTTAGTGTATATTTTTTTGTACTCAATATATCATGACTCCAATTATATGTATGTACTATGTAAACACATTCTTTCACTCTTGGTTATTATGTATTCTCATATTTGCTTATTCTCTCGAAAAATCATTATTGTAATTGGTCTTTTGATCTATGGGTTTTGTGATGAGTGACCTTCCTTTTGTTTATTAATCAAGAGAATTAGAAGGCTCAGGAGAATCAAGAAAGAACAAATTGCAAGAGCAATGCAACAAACAAATAATGCCTAGAACCAAAGATGAAGCATGCTAGTCGTTTAATGACTGGGCGCTTAGTGTAAGTATTTCACTTCCCTCTGTTCTTATGATAACACTTCCCATTGATCTATTTATCTTCATCATCTATATTATTGTTAAATGTTAAATTCTAGGTTTGTTCATTTATTGCAAAATTTTTTTTTTTTTTACAATAGAAAGATATTTTAAAGAAATTACTTGAGTTCAATACTTGCTAAGCCTTATTGCTTTTTATTTTTTTAAATGCAGTTATGTGCTTGTAGATAAGCACCCTCTTCTACCAAAGGTAGGTAGTCTATATTTTTTGCCCACCTCAACCATTAGGAAGTAACCTTTTACATACACACACACATGTATGTGTACTCAACCTTTTCCTTTTTTTTATGTTTTTACAACATTCTCCATGAGAACTCGATGATCCTTTCCCTTATCTTCTAGTTTTAAGGACAATAGGTATATATAGACATTATCATTAAATCATTAAAAGAAAGCTTATATTTTATTATGATGTGGAAAACTTTCCTTTTTAAAGTATTTAAAAGTACAAATACCTTCTTTTTGTGTATTAATAGGAGAATTAGCATTTGGACTTATAAATTGTATCATGTCTTTCTTTTTTGCCTAAAATAAATTATCTCATATCTTCATATGTTTATAGCTTTTTGCTGATCATGCTTCAACGATAAACCCAATAAATGTTCCAAGAAAGAGGTTGTGGAATTTAGAGACCCGAATAATATATTTTGGGACGAGGGCATGTGCAATAATGAGAGGTAAATGAACATGTTATATTGACTTAACAATCACTGTGTATATAGCCATGTACTCATTATTATTGTTTCGTTAAATATTAATGCAGGATTGACACTCAAACAAATTCACGATTGTTTTTGGAAGGGTAAGAAAACAATTATATCATCACAAATTTCTATTTAAAGGATAATGTTCTTTCTTAGAATATATATGTAATGCTCACTTGTAATTTATAGGTTTTGTTTGTGTAAAAGCAATGGATGCAAAAACACGGGCTTCCAGGCCTATATCTTCTATATTGCATCATAGCAACTACCGCTAGAGCAAAAAAAGGAAATAAAAACGCTCAGGTAAATAAGGAATAGGCAACTTAGTGTATATTTTTTTGTACTCAATATATCACGACTCCTATTATATGTATGTACTATGTAAACACATTCTTTCACTCTTGGTTATTATGTATTCTCATATTTGCTTATGCTCTGGAAAAATCATGATTGTAATTGATATTTTGATCTATGGGTTTTGTGATGAGTGACCTTCCTTTTGTTTATTAATCAAGAGAATTAGAAAGCTCAGGTGAATCAAGAAAGAACAAATTGCAAGAGGAATGCAACAAACAAATAATGCCTAGAACCAAAGATGAAGCATGCTAGTCGTTTAATGACTGGGCGCTTAGTGTAAGTATTTCACTTCCCTCTGTTCTTATGATAACTCTTCCCATTGATCTATTTATCTTCATCATCTATATTATTGTTAAATTTTAAATTCTAGGTTTGTTCATTTATTGCAAAAGTTTTTTTTTTTTACAATAGAGAGATATTTTAAAGAAATTACTTGAGTTCAATACTTGCTAAGCCTTATTGCTTTTTATTTTTTTAAATGCAATTATGTGCTTGTAGATAAGCACCCTCTTCTACCAAAGGTAGGTAGTCTATATTTTTTTCCCACCTCAACCATTAGGAAGTAACCTTTTACATACACACACACATGTATGTGTACTCAACCTTTTCCTTTTTTTTTTTTTTGCTTTTACAACATTCTCCCCGAGAACCCGATGATCCTTTCCCTTATCTTCTAGTTGTAAGGACAATAGGTATATATAGACATTATCATTAAATCATTAAAAAAAAGCTCATATTTTATTATGATGTGGAAAACTTTCCTTTTTAAAGTATTTAAAAGTACAAATACCTTCTTTTTGTGTATTGACAGGAGAATTAGAAAGCTCAGGTAAATCAACCAAGAAAAACTTGCGAGAGGAAGACAACAATCAAATAGTATCAGGAACCCTTTGGGTTAGTGAAACTAATGTTGCTTGAAGTTTGAATAATATAACATGATGGCATCTGCCTGTAAGAGGAGGACTGTGAACTTGACCACCTTGGGCCAACAAGGGCGTGAAGGCCCAAAGGCTTCACCCATGAGGAGTTGACTTGTCCTTACCATCACATTTGACCATTCATCCTAGGGTCAGGGCCACAAGTCCTTAGTTTGATACTGTAATTGATTACCGGATTGCTAGAAAGGGTTTTTAGTGTTATTTTCCTTGCTGGTAATCGATTACAGATACATTTAACATTGTATTTGAGCTTTCCCTAAAAGAGGACCTATTAGTCATGGCCTCTAACCTCTAATTTGATAGCTTTTTCCTTGTATTTTATATTTAATTTGTAATTTTCTTCATTTAGGTTAATTTGGGGCGACTATTTTAGGCTTTAGTGTGATGATGGCTTGTGGGTTCAACACCCAGTGGAACTAGTTTTAATTTTCCCTCTTATTTCCCCCTCATGACCGCCCCTTACCTCTTTAAAAAGGGAGCTCCACCACTTGTAATGCTTAATGTTGATTTTAATTTAAAGACTTAGAGCTAATTCCTTCTCATAGTGTGAGTAGAGAAGGGCTGATGGTACTTGCCAAAACCTTTGTGGGACTTATCGAGCTCTACGAGCTGGTGGCGTTGTAACACTAGGACTTATCTGCTAGAGGGGTTGCCTCCACCAGTGGTGTCTTCATCATCTTCAATCCTTTTCCATCATTTTTCATTTTTCTTCTTTTAAATTCTACACTTATTTTGCGCTTCATACTCTTATTCTTGCCTTATTCTTATTTATTTCCTAGTCCAATTCTAGATCTATGAGGAACCGACTATTAATTAGTTATTAGAGTATTATTGAATTGAACTTTCTGGAGCTTAGGGATGCACCAAAACTGTGGGTTTCATGGCCGTGTAGGTGCAATTTTTTCTCCATTTTACCTTGTATTTCTTCATCAACATCCTTTGTAATTCAGACTTGAATTGTTCTTGGGTCCGAGGTGCCTTTCTGTTGTATTAGCTTGCTTGATTTCTACGTGATTTTGCTTGATAGAGGGATTGTTGGTGTGTTCAAATACCACCCCATAGGTGTTTGTTCAACTGCTTCTTATATTGTTTCTCAATTCTAGAATAGTGTCTGTTGGAAACACCATTCCTGAATTTCCGAAATTATTTTGCGCCACTTTCAATATCGTAACACCATTCATATAATTGCTTAGGCAATCCAACGTTTGCTTAAGCCTTCACACAGTTCATACATCATTATTCTCATTACAAATCTATATCCAAAACTTAGGGAATGAACCTACACTTAGAGTGTCATGGTTCAAAAAACCCATGCCAGAAATCTGGCAGAGTTTCCCCTAAAATCGGACATTAATCCATTTCTCTCTATTTCCTGAAAATCAGCAAAACCACCAGTACAGTTTATAATAACACAACAAGATCTCAGCTATAACCAAACCTCCATGGCCAATCTAAGTTTTTATAGACTACATCAGTAAGTATCAAATACAATTAATTCTACTTCTACTATCCCTATCTGACCACTAGGAGTGTGGTTCCACTCCAAAGCTCCCTTCCTCTCCTGCACATGAAGCTGGAACATCCTGGACAACTAGAATATATCCCGAAACGTGGGGTGAGACTACAGTCTCAGCAAGTGAGGTAATTGTGTGTGCAATGTGGAGAAAAACATCACATATAAAAGTAGCTAACTATATAAATTCAAATCTTAACAATTCATTCACTAATCTATAATAATACATTCAACCAATATGCATTTCATAACATTTCTTTCCTCAACATTAAATTCAATATCACACATTCCAAACATCAATTATTCACATTCAACCTCTTGGTGTATTACTGATGAACATAATTTCACACATACTTTGCACCTTCAATTGCAGCTTTCTTAGAGTATAATTGTAATCAAATTCATTGTTATAATTGGGATTTACCAAATTGGACTTGAATCTTTTGTGATGTAGTTGCCCTTGGTGAGATTTTGAGCCTTATTGATAGATGGACCATTCAATGCCATTCTCTCTTTTTCTTGTGTGATTTCACTCATGTTTGCTTGTGCTCTAGAACTTGGCTTGACTCTTTAATTTGCAACTTTGTTCACGTGCATGAATTGAGATGATTGAGGCATTTTTGTTGATATTTGAGCTACTAGCCATATTAGCCTACCTTGATGATTTTCCACTTGTTAACCCCTTTGAGCCTATGGATCCCATTTCTTGTTTTTAAAAGCTCATTACAAGCCTTGAAAGTGAAAAACCATGATTGTCCTTGCCTTAGAGGATAAAGGAGCTTTGGAATTATATTGGGAATAGGTTCTTGAATAAGTGTGGGGGTGTACTTAAATTTCTTATCTTATCTCCTCAAGTGGATATCATATTGTGACCTTGGCTAGTTTAACAAAATTGGAAAAGGAATGGTGGAAAATTAAAAAAAAAAACAGAAAAGAAAAGAAAAGAAAAGCTCAAAAGAAAAGTATATAAAAAAAAGCAAAGAAATAAAGTGTGCTTGAAATAAAAAAAAATTGGGTCAAAAGGTGAAAAAGAGGAGTTTAATTGTAATCTTGAGATGTATGCTACTTGCATTCATGAGTTTATTCCCCATTGCTCCTCTATTCTCTTTGGTTTATAGCTTCTTATCCTTCATTTCCCTACCTTTACCTTGGCCCCATTTCATCCTATTTGAAGTCCTCTTGATCTTTGCTTGCTTGTGCTTCAATTGTTATGGATATTAGAGTCTTGCCAAGCCTATGGTAGTGTTTGCATACATGAGTGCTTTGAGTGTATACACAAGCCTAAACACTTGAGAGTTAGAGGGTTTGTCTTGTGAGGATTTTATCATTCTTGATTCACCCATTTGATTTGATCTACCCTCTTGTTTGCTAAATTATTAGGAATTCCATTCATATATTTCTTGAATCCATGATTCCTTGGATGTTGTATTTTGCCTACTCCTATGCATTCCTTGGATCTCTTGATAATTATGCCATCTGTATCTGCATCTTGATCCTTAGTTGATTTTTGGTCATATGGTGTTTTGCCCAGAGTGCAAAAGATTAAGTGTGGGGTTATTTGATGAGCATAATTTCACACATACTTTGCACCTTCAATTGCAGCTTTCTTAGAGTATAATTGTAATCAAATTCATTGTTATAATTGGGATTTACCAAATTGGACTTAGTTGGGCTTTAACTAGAAATGTTGTTTAAATTCGGATTTTTAAGTCTACTGACCTACCCGTATTGTTTTGATGATATTGGGAGCTATAGGTGTCCGATTTGAGTGATTCCAGTGGCATTGGAAAACTAACTTCCTGGGCTTTAATTTGATAGGTCATATGACTATATTCCACTGAGCGACGAGGTGCAGTTTTCAATTTGAAGTTGACGTTCAAAAGCTGTCTGAAGCTGAGCGGGAACAACAAGCTTCTTAAGTAGTTGCTGAAGCAGTTTTAGTCTTTTGGGCCTGAAACCTGTTATCCTAGGCCCATTTCACCTCTGCCATTAGATTAATCTTGTGGTTTAGGGATTAGTATAAATAGGGGCTGTTGCAATTCTGTTAGGGACACCTTTGGACACACCTTTCACGTCACTTTTCCCCTTTCAGAGTTTAAGTTAAGGAGACGCTTGATTTCCCTTCTCTCTGTTTTTCTAGGTTTTCTTCTTCTTCTTTTTCTGCATTTTCATTTTGCTGTTCTTCCTCTTATGGATTGCTAAACTCTTGAGGACTTATTCTTGAGTGATTTTACATTGGATTTTGAGGTTCATTTTAACTCAAATTCGTATTTCAATTTCTGCAGTAAATTCAATTTCATCTTCTCCTTTAGAATTCTGGTTTTGAATCTTGAGTTGTATTTGAACGCTTGTTGATGATTCAATTCTGTTCTTCACTAAGAATTCTGGTTTAGTTTGCTTCATTCTAAACAACCAACTGTTTGCATAATTCAGGAGGTAAAGGATTAGAAATCTCATACCAGTACGCTTAGTCTGGTTTAGCAAGTTCGCTTAGTTCTTGAGTGAGATTATTGTTGAATTAATTGACGCTTGTTCGGTTAATTTGAATTTATTCTGGAAATTGAGTTCGATGTATTATTAACCGATGAAGGATCCAATTGTGAATGAACAAGAGAATCAATCTGTTTTCTTACATTGTTTTATTCCTTCTTCTTTTTTTTAATTGCGAAACTCTGTTTCTAAACAAACAACCAAAAACCCCCTCTTTCTGTTACGTTCTGATATTCTGCAATGTTAAGACAGTCCCTGTCTTAAGACCGTCTGAAGTCTTAAGACCGTCTGAAGTTCTGTCTTAAGACCGTCTGAAGTCTTAAGACCGTCTGAAGTTTTGTCTTAAGACCGTCTTAAGTCACTTGTCTTAAGTTCGATCTGTAGTTCTGGTTATAAATTTTGGGACTGAAATCTGATATTCTGAATTGTTATTGAATTCCTTGAGAGACGACTTTGGGTTATCTAACCCTCACTACACTCTAATTCATATTATTTGATTGAGTACGGCCTCGATCAAATTTGGCGCCGTTGCCGGGGAATTCAATTCAATTTCAGATTAAAGTTTTCAGTTCTGTTTGTAACTTTCTGAACTTTTATTTTTGAGTTTTTCTATTCTGTTTTTGTGTAATTCGTGTCTGTTTTGTGTGTGTGAGTTTAGAGTCAATTTTCATATTTTGTTTTTGGTCAACTAACATTTTGTTTGTGTTTTTGCTTCTATTTTTGTTTCTTCATTTTCTTTTCGTTCTAATTTTACTTATTTTGATTCTAACATTATGGCTGAATTGACTTTGAGAGAACTCATTGAGTGCATGGCTTCACATAATCAAGAATTTAGTTCTAGAAGCAACTCAATGATTTTTCCTTTGGGAGTCCATGAGGAGGAGACACCATATGTTGTTGATCATAGACAAGTAGAGAATAGGATGGATGATTTAGCTTCTTTGATCAATCAGTTGGGAGTACCTCAGACACATGTGGAGTTGTGTGGGATTTGCACATCACCTGAGCATCCCACAGATTCCTGCCCTACTTTACATGAGTCTGAAGATTATTTCTCTCCTCAATCTTATGCTGTTGATTTTTATGATAATTATGGACCTCCTCAGCAACAGTTTTATATGCCTGATCAATTTCATTTTCAGGTTGTTGAGCCAAGATGGCCATACCAGCCCCCACCATTACAGCAAGTTGTTGCACCTTCCACGAATGAACCTTCTCTGGAAAAATTGATAAGGTAAATGGCAGCTGACAACTTGAATTCCCAACAGAAAATAGAAGCAGCATTTCAAAATATGGAAATTCAGATTGGGAAAATGGCCACTACCTTGCATTAAATGCAATCACAGGATTCATATGCTATGGATTCAGATTCTATGAGTTCAAATCCCATGAGTCCAAATGTTATGATTTCAGATGCAATGTGTTCAGATTCTATGATTGCAGATGTTATGGATTCACATGCTATGAGTTTATATCCTATTGAGCACCATTCTGTATTGTATCATGATCTGCATGTTGAACCTGTTGTTGATAAAAAATTTGTCTGAGTTTGTAGGAGAGTTTGATTTTCCATTCTTGTCTGATTTCAGCAATGGTTACACTTGTGATTCATGTACTGATTCTTTTATGTGTAGTGCATGTGCTGAAATTGACAAGTTTGTTAATACTGGTAGTGATTCTGCAAGTTTTGGACTTGATACAGTAGCTGCTGATTCAACAGAGTCAGAATGCACAGGCTTGATTACAACAATTACATATAAACCTGACTTTGTTGATGTCCAGGTTGCAGAATCACCTCCTACTACCATGTTTCTCCCATCTGTTGTGCAGCCACCGTTTTTGGAGAAGCCACTACCTCGATATTTTGAGCATGCATGCTTGGAGGATGAACAAAATGAAAACTCTCTGCTGCAAGTGATAAGGGAGCTTACCAAGGTGCTGAATACTGGCATTCTATATTCCATTTCAGACAACACTGGGATGAGCCTAATACAGGTGGTGCCAAATGGTTCAAGAATTCCCAGGACAGAAGTTGGATGAAGGGGAGTTTCTCTTTTCCCACATTTTCATTACACTTTGTCTGTTGATCTATAATTTGATTATTTTTACATTGAGGACAATGTGTGATTTAAGTGTGGGGGATGAGAATTGTAGTTTTAGGACTTTAGAATTGTTTTTAGGAATTAGTTTGTGGTTAGGATTTAATTGATTTGTGTTAGCAATTTTTAGGATTTAAAAAAAAAAAAAAAATTCAGACAGTATGCTGTTTGCTGAAAATTTACTGTTTATTGTTTCAAACTACTTGCTGAATTTGCTGTTTCTGAAGTTGTTAGCTGTTGCGTAGCTATTCTGTAGCTACTGCTGTCTGAGTTTTACTGTCTACTGTCTGAAAGTGTTTTTTACTGTTACTGTATGCTGTTTATGCGTTTTTCTGCTGCTATTTACAGCAGAATTTCAGACGGTACGTTTTTCCTTGACAACAAAATTTATTTTAACAGCAAAAATAGATTTTTGACAATAGAAAAATACATTTGGCATGTTTTTCATTGGATTTTTAGGATTTGTGTTGGTAGTTTTCATTTTCATCATTCTCGGATAATTGGTTTCTTGATTTATATTGATTGAATTCCTTGTAATTTGGTGAATAAGTTGGTTTTGATAATTATGGGGTTGAATCTTTTGTGATGGAGTTGCCCTTGGTGAGATTTTGAGCCTTATTGATAGATGGACCATTCTATGCCATTCTCTCTTTTTCTTGTGTGATTTCACTCATGTTTGCTTGTGCTCTAGAACTTGGCTTGACTCTTTAATTTGCAACTTTGTTCACGTGCATGAATTGAGATGATTGAGGCATTTTTGTTGATATTTGAGCTACTAGCCATATTAGCCTACCTTGATGATTTTCCACTTGTTAACCCCTTTGAGCCTATGGATCCCATTTCTTGTTTTTAAAAGCTCATTACAAGCCTTGAAAGTGAAAAACCATGATTGTCCTTGCCTTAGAGGATAAAGGAGCTTTGGAATTATTTTGGGAATAGGTTCTTGAATAAGTGTGGGGGTGTACTTAAATTTCTTATCTTATCTCCTCAAGTGGATATCATATTGTGACCTTGGCTAGTTTAACAAAATTGGAAAAGGAATGGTGGAAAATTAAAAAAAAAAACAGAAAAGAAAAGAAAAGAAAAGCTCAAAAGAAAAGTATATAAAAAAAAAGCAAAGAAATAAAGTGTGCTTGAAATAAAAAAAATTGGGTCAAAAGGTGAAAAAGAGGAGTTTAATTGTAATCTTGAGATGTATGCTACTTGCATTCATGAGTTTATTCCCCATTGCTCCTCTATTCTCTTTGGTTTATAGCTTCTTATCCTTCATTTCCCTACCTTTACCTTGGCCCCATTTCATCCTATTTGAAGTCCTCTTGATCTTTGCTTGCTTGTGCTTCAATTGTTATGGATATTAGAGTCTTGCCAAGCCTATGGTAGTGTTTGTTAGAACCACAGGAAACACTAGAAAGGGGGGGGGGGTTGAATAGTGTTTTAAACTTTTTGATAGTTTTTGGAAATCTTTAATTTAAAACATGAATATGGGCACTGTTAATAATAAGTCTTAAGATCAGAGATAGTTGAAACATGTGGAAGATAAGAAAAACAATGTTTCTTCTAAAGCTTAAGATTGTTTTAAACAGAGGCTTCTCAAAGTATCTTCTGAAGATTAATACAAAGAGTATTTTCAGCCCAGTTTCTGAAATACTTCAGACGACTAGAGGTTGTCTGAAGTCTGTTCCTGATTTTTGAACTGATCTCTTTCAGACTTACTTCTGAGAATTTATTTCAGAAGTTCTTCAAGGAACATTCTTTGTAAAGCTTCAAATGATATAAGAGATATCTCATGTTTTGTTTATATGAAAGATCATTTTATTGAAATAGTTGTGTTAAGTTTATTATAGAAAATACTTTTCAAATTCCAACTTAAATATGAAACCTGGAAATAAAGAGATTAAACAAAAAGGACTTAGGCATAGAGATTTCAGACAAGCTTTTAAGTGGCTGGCTGAAGTTTTCAGACGGCTTGTAAAAACTAATTTTAAAAGATGTTTTGTGTCTTTATAAAATATCAGATTAATTATTCTGACCCCTTGATTAGTATAAAACGAATTAACAAGAGATAAGGGTAAGAAAACTTAGCCAAGGAATTTATCCTGGTTCACTCACTACCACTGTGAGCTACGTCCAGTCCCAATGGCAAACAACCACTGGATTTCCACTATATGAATATTCAGATTATAGGCTTGAGTTTGAGTACAGTCTCTCCAGACACAACGAGTACAGTCTCTCCAGACACAACGAGTACAGTCTCTCCAGACACAAAGAGTACAGTCTCTCCAGACACCATGAGTACAGTCTCTCCAGACACCATGAGTACAGTCTCTCCAGACACCACGAGTACAGTCTCTCCAGACACAATGAGTACAGTCTCTCCAGACACAATGAGTACAGTCTCTCCAGACACCATGAGTACAGTCTCTCCAGACACCACAAGTATTCTTTTCTATCAAGCCTCTTCAGGCTCTACCACAAGTATTCTTTTCTATCAAGCCTCTCCAGGCTCTACCACAAGTATTCTTTTCTATCAAGCCTCTCCAGGCTCTACCATGAGTATTCTTTCTTCCACCAAGGCTCTCCAGGCTCTCAGACACTTACTCAAGTGTAGAGTATTCTTTCTTCCACCAAGCCTCTCCAGGCTCTCAGACACATAAAGTGTTTACAAATTAAACTAAGTTTAAGTTTCCACGAAACATAAACTTAATCTTTTCCTGTACTAGAGGTTAACTGAGTACTACTCAGGATACCATGGATAAATCTAAGTACAAGGGTAAGACAGTGATACAAGTATATAAGTTTAAGTACAATCCCTGTCTCTGATATGAGGAATAACATCCTCTGAGAATTGGGTAGGTAGATACTGACTTTAAGCTCCAGCCTTGTTCTCCAGCCATTGGTTTCCATGGGTTACATTCTCACCCGTATCATTGGAAAAACCAAGGCATACTTACAGCTTCAAACCATTCTTGGTTCATATGAAATTAAGCACAGCCTGGTAGGTTGTTCAACTGAACAACTGCTATTTTGACTAGCATAGTTGATTCAAGTAAGTGTGGTCAACACCGATAGGATTTTTCTGATGCATCTTGATCAACTGATTGAACCAAGTGAATGAGTTCAACATCTTCAAATTCTTCCTTGAGGCTATTTATATGTCCTGTTGGAATATAGTCGTTTGAAGATGATTCATAATACCGTTGAGATGTTGATGATGTGGCTCATATAGCCGTTATGTAATAGTGTCTCAAACGGTTGCTTCTTCTTTAGCAGATATGTGTTCAGACAGTCCTGTTCTGACACTTCTGTAGATGAGCTCTTTTAGAGAGATTTTCTTGATATTATTTTGCATGTTCTCTCTCTTGATAACCTTTTACTTTTCTTCAGCTTTTCTTAGGAGTGTATATGAGGAGGTATCCGTTGTGATACCACCTTTTAGAGAAAGCATTGAATGCTATTCAATCCATCGTGAGACACGCTTCTGGGTGTCTTCACAATTCTGACAGAGTACAACGTTGGTGCTGCTATAAAGCTACCATCGTTGTTGCTGCAATTTCTGCGTTGCAGATATTTCCTCAGTGGTGTATGAAATTCAAAATCACCAAGAAAGGTCTCTGTGTTCCTTGCCATAAACGTGTTTGAAAAGGTACGTGCAGGAGAGGTTCAGAAAAGTCGTCACAAACTTCAGCAGAGGGTGCCACGTCATGAGTGAGACTTCAGACAACACTGATACTTCAGACGGGTTGAACTACTTCAGACAGCTCCAACTCTTCAGACGAGTTCTGCTCCTTCAGACAGCTTCGTTTCTTCAGAAAGCTTCTTTGCTTCAGAAGGCTTCCTTGCTTCAGACAACTTTTCTTCAGACTGCTTTATGTTGTCTTCATATGGTCTTCACGTCTTCAGACAGTTTGCGCACTTCAGACGAGTTGCATTCTTCAGACAGCTTCTTTATAATTGATCCTGCATTTGTTCTTCTGATCCTAATCTTCTGTTTCTGATTACTATTTCATCCTGAAACACAATCAACAAACCAATACCTTTCTCAGTAGAATCTGTTTATATAATCTTATTTGTTAATCATTAAAACTAAAGGATATTAAGTCTTTGAGTCAAGTTTGAATGCTCAAACTGATTAATAGACTTCACAGTGTTTGCATACATGAGTGCTTTGAGTGTATACACAAGCCTAAACACTTGAGAGTTAGAGGGTTTGTCTTGTGAGGATTTTATCATTCTTGATTCACCCCTTTGATTTGATCTACCCTCTTGTTTGCTAAATTATTGGGAATTCCATTCATATATTTCTTGAATCCATGATTCCTTGGATGTTGTATTTTGCCTACTCCTATGCATTCCTTGGATCTCTTGATAATTATGCCATCTGTATCTGCATCTTGATCCTTAGTTGATTTTTGGTCATATGGTGTTTTGCCCGGAGTGCAAAAGATTAAGTGTGGGGTTATTTGATGAGCATAATTTCACACATACTTTGCACCTTCAATTGCAGCTTTCTTAGAGTATAATTGTAATCAAATTCATTGTTATAATTGGGATTTACCAAATTGGACTTAGTTGGGCTTTAACTAGAAATGTTGTTTAAATTCGGATTTTTAAGCCTACTGACCTACCCGTCTTGTTTTGATGATATTGGGAGCTATAGGTGTCCGATTTGAGTGATTCCAGTGGCATTGGAAAACTAACTTCCTGGGCTTTAATTGGATTGGTCATATGACTATATTCCACTGAGCGACGAGGTGCAGTTTTCAATTTGAAGTTGACGTTCAAAAGCTGTCTGAAGCTGAGCGGGAACAGCAAGCTTCCTATGTAGTTGCTGAAGCAGTTTTAGTCTTTTGGGCCTGAAACCTGTTAGCCTAGGCCCATTTCACCTCTGCCATTAGATTAATCTTGTGGTTTAGGGATTAGTATAAATAGGGGCTGTTGCAATTCTGTTAGGGACACCTTTGGACACACCTTTCACGTCACTTTTCCCTTTTCACAGATTGAAGTTA
This sequence comes from Sesbania bispinosa, assembly GCA_026901365.1. Taxonomy (NCBI): domain Eukaryota; kingdom Viridiplantae; phylum Streptophyta; class Magnoliopsida; order Fabales; family Fabaceae; genus Sesbania; species Sesbania bispinosa. The sequence goes on from QLOH01000247.1 coordinate 822,261, forward strand.
AGGAGACGCTTGATTTCCCTTCTCTCTGTTTTTCTAGGTTTTCTTCTTCTTCTTTTTCTGCATTTTCATTTTGCTGTTCTTCCTCTTATGGATTGTTAAACTCTTGAGGACTTATTCTTGAGTGATTTTACATTGGATTTTGAGGTTCATTTTAACTCAAATTCGTATTTCAATTTCTGCAGTAAATTCAATTTCATTTGCTCCTTTAGAATTCTGGTTTTGAATCTTGAGTTGTATTTGAACGCTTGTTGATGATTCAATTCTGTTCTTCACTAAGAATTCTGGTTTAGTTTGCTTCATTCTAAAAAACCAACTGTTTGCTTAATTCAGGAGGTAAAGGATTAGAAATCTCATACCAGTACGCTTAGTCTGGTTTAGCAAGCTCGCTTAGTTCTTGAGTGAGATTATTGTTGAATTAATTGACGCTTGTTCGGTTAATTTGAATTTATTCTGGAAATTGAGTTCGATGTATTTTTAACCGATGAAGGATCCAATTGTGAATGAACAAGAGAATCAATCTGTTTTCTTACATTGTTTTATTCCTTCTTCTATTTTTTAATTGCGAAACTCTGTTTCTAAACAAACAACCAAAAACTCCCTCTTTCTGTTACGTTCTGAATTTCTGCAATGTTAAGACAGTCCCTGTCTTAAGACCGTCTGAAGTTCTGTCTTAAGACCGTCTTAAGTCTTAAGACCGTTTGAAGTTCTGTCTTAAGACCGTCTTAAGTCACTTGTCTTAAGTTCGATCTGAAGTTCTGGTTCTAAATTTTGGGACTGAAATCTGATATTCTGAATTGTTATTGAATTCCTTGAGAGACGACTTTGGGTTATCTAACCCTCACTACACTCTAATTCATATTATTTGATTGAGTACAGCTTCGATCAATTACCCAACACCGGGGGTTATTTTCACTTAAACCTCTGACCTTGAAATTGAGCTCAATATTGTTCAAGGAACGTCTTCCTTGTGGCCTTTTAACCTCCTGTTTTAATTAGGAAACAATTACATTTTTCATTCCTATTTATTTTGGGCACAATACCCCCTCTTTGGACCGATGTCCCCTCTTTGTTTTCATTATACATTCATACATCTATTTATATGTTCAATTCATGAGATGGTAGTATTCACAGTCAAATAGATTACCTTAGGGAATAGTTAGGGCTTACAACATTTGTTCATTACCTCAAACCCTAACCATCTCAACCCACACATATTCCTTCAATTATGAAATAAGAGTAATTTCAAATATAGGCATTTACAAGTCCCCACCATCATACATTTAAACAATTCCCAAAATCCCCAAATATCATAATCTAGGGTTTGAGCATCTAAGGCAAAACAACCATCAATCCAAACATATAACCAATTCAACATACACATAATAATTCCAAACAAAACAATTAATAGAGAAAGGGAATAGAGGAGGGGGATCATGCATAGGAAAACTCATACTCAAACATTTAGTGAGGGAGAACCACACTCACCTCAAGGAGTACCCAAAGAGGAGTTGGAAGGGGGGAAATGAAGGTAGGGGACTTGAGGAGGATGAGATTTCTTCTTCCTCTCCAATGGATGCCTTAATCTTCCATTTCTCTCTCTAAGTTACTCTTCCTCTCTCTAGAATGGATGAAAAACCGGTGGAGAATGAGAAAGAGAACTCAGTTTTATGTTCTAAAGGTAACAGACGCGTAGCTGCGCTCAACGCAGCTGAATCGCAGTTTCCTAATTTCCTCTCTGTTTTCTGCGCTCAGGTTGCTCTCAGCGCAGCTGAAGCGCTGTTTCCTCAATTCCTCTCTGTTTTTTGCGCTCAGGCTGCGCTCAGCGCAACTGGAGCTAGGAAAAAAGATTGGAATTCCTCTGTTTCTCGACAGCTTTTTTTCCTGAGCAAGAATTCGTAAATTTGGGATGCGAGCAAGCTCGGAATACTATCGTATAGCATATCAAACTGAAGCACCGAATCTTAGCTTTCTAATCCAAGTGGAATCACCTTAATTGGACACTTTCAACTCTATATATTTGCAATTTAGTGCACCAAGGTCATTAGGCTTAGAGCCCGAAATTAAGCAACAACCTTGATTTTTGCCCCTCTTTGATTTCAATTCAAATCTCTCCTTCTCAAACCTAATTCCTCTCCTCCAAAACCTTCTTCTAACTTAGTTCTTCTCATCCAAACACTTTCCCCACTCTAATTCTTAACAAACCCATTCCCTTGACCACAAAGCTTATTCTTCCACACTTAATGGCTAAGATCTAGGGTGTTGCTCTTCTCCTTAACTTTTTCTCCTGACCCTTCCTTTCAACTTAATTCTTCTTTAACCAAACTCATTTCCTCATTCTCAACCCTTTATACTTCTCTCTGATACAGGGTGCGGTTTCTTCTAAGCTCGACCTACAACTTGATTGGCTTAGCTCTCAGTCCCTCTTCTAAACTCTTTTAAAACTCATGGTTCTTGATGGATTCCCTAATTTCTTGTCTGAAACCACACTTAGCCTCTGAATTCTCATCCTACCTTTAACTTCCCCCTCAAGGCTGGGCTCACCACCTAAGGTTTCTCTTATATCTCCTAAGTCTCAATTTATGGGATGTTACATAACACCTACTCTTTTTGATTTAGCGGCTATTATAGGTGTTAAACTAGAGGGTGATGTTTGTATTCCTTCTGACTTTACCATTGACAAGACCTTAGAGCCTAACTGGGACAAATTCACTCATGCCCTTTTTATTCAGAATAACAACAAAGTTACTGGTCCAGTGACTAAGACTGAACATATAGCTTTCCTGATGATTTGGCTATCTGGTTTTGTATTTTGTTCCCATTCTCTCCAAATTCCAAAACCTATGTTAAGTCTTTCCATTGCTCTTGCTAAAAGTAAAGTTCGAATCAATTTCATTCGTTTTCTTCTAGGTAGCCTCTATGATTATTTGAATGAGGCTGTTTTGACTTTGAGAAAACCATAACCTGTCAAAGTTCTGAGTGGTCCTTTCTAGCTCCTTCAATTATGGCTTAATGCCATTTTTGAAGATCATTTCACAAGTGTGGAGTCAAAAAATTCTAAGCTTCCAAACTCTATAGAAGGATTTCGACTGTCTTTCTATATACACCAGTTTCTTGGAAGAAAGATCCTTTTGCTTCCTTCAAACATTATTTCTCCCTTTTCCATGGTATTGACAAACACAGACCTTCTCTTGCTCAATTTGCTTCCCGAACCCGTGGACCAACTTGGTTCACTAGGAATTTTCCTTGTGATACCCCAGGAGATCAAGCTGAGAGTCTTGAAATTTGAGAAGAGTTTTTAACTTGGGGTGTACTCTTCTTTGGTTTTTCAATCAAAGATATGAAGTATATTCCTATCAGCCAAACTTAGTGGCTAGACAGTTTTGTCTTTCTCAGCTTCGTCCTACTCCCATGAGTCGTTATCTTAAAGATATTCTTCATGGACGAGCTGCTACTGGGGTTAAGGCAATAAATGAGTTGGTCACCCATTTTTCTGATATCAGTCCTACCATTACCCCTTGTTCTTTTGAACCATCTTTTTACAACACAGTATCCTTTAGAGATTGGTGGTCATATTATTAATCCTCTATTCAAGTACCTCTAGATACTTGTCTTAGTAGGATGACACCTCCTCCTGAAAAAGAAATCTCCAAGAAGAAAGAGAAGGGGAAAGGTAAACCTTTACTCTTCATATTATCTTTGGTATATTCGAATTTGTATCTTAAACAAGCTCATTGACTTCTCTTGATTGTCTTATTAGACTAAAAGACCACCACTACTCAAGAAAGTGAGTCTAGTGAGGAACAGTCAAGTAGAAAAAGAAAATCTAAGGTATCTTTGATTTCGAATCATTCCTTTCGAAAATTTTTTGCAAAATTATTCTAACCCCTTTTCATATTCTTATTCAGTCTTCTGCTTCTCCTGAAGTTTCAAAGGCTAAGAATATCAAAGCAGGCTCTGTTGAGTCTCAAAATATTATTAAGTGATTAATAATGTTTAAGTCTCTTAACCCTAAGTTTTAATGAATAACAAATTTGATTAAAGTATTCTGAGAAATAGTAAAAATTCTCTTAAGGGTATTTTATATGTTTCATCAACTCTCTGAAGGAGCAACCTTATGAAGTGGTACAACCTTCTAAAGAAGAAGAACCTGCTGAAGTTCACCAATCCTCTGAAGAGATGTACTATCTGAATTAATAAGACCTGCTAAAGACTTTCTACGTGGCATTTGTCTAAGGTCAGAAGGCTTTCTGCTCAAGACCTAAATGCATCCTCAACGTCTTCTGCAAGCTTGTATCTTTTAAGGAAAGATTACACAGACCCTTTTGAGCTTTCTGAATCAACTCACCAAAAAGGGAAATTGATGTATCATAGTACCTGAAAATGTGTCAGAACTAAATCAAGGTCTGCACACATGCACTGCTCAAGTTAGAAGCTATCAGAAGATTATCTCACAATGGTTCTCACAGCAATTAATGCTATCTCTCAACGGTGGTTTTAAGTAGTCTTCAACGGACTCAATTTTGTTCCTATATATAACTTCGTGAAGGACTTCAAAAAAATAGAAAAAGAGAGAAGATTTCATATCAAGCCAGAAACGCTGCAAAAATATACGCTGCTATTCTCTCTGTTTCATTGTACAACAAATTTCATTTATCCTAAGTCTCACTCAGTTACTTTGTATAAGTTCATTTCAGTTTAAGTTAGGAACCTGTTTTGGTTTTGTAACTTAAACAAAATTTATTTGTAAACACTCTTAAGTGTCTGAGAGCCTGGAGAGGCTTGGAGGAAGAAAGAATACTTGTTTTGTGAGCCTGGAGAGGCTTTTGGATAAACAATACTTGTTTTAGAGCCTGGAGTGCGACACCCTTAGTTATACCACTAAGAATATCACATTGTAACACATGACCATTGAACTTACTATTTTTAAAACTGTCAAAACACGAAAATATTTTTTTTTTGAAAGGGCTTAGTTTTCATCAACCTATTGCACTTCTAATTTTGTTTTAAGTATTTATGAAATATCCTTTTCTTAATTTTTGAAACTTCATTTTTCCGAAAACATCTAGACGATTATCACCTCACGTACATACACAGCATACACGCAGTCATAAAATCAATCATAAGGAAAGAAACAACATAAATATATACATACATCATAATGTCAGTGTACCTTTCGAGCCATCAAGGTATCCACACAAAACATGAGTTCTAGTGGTAGACTAAAATAAATAAGACCTCAACAAAATACAAAACAAGAGGTCGCTAGATCAGAGCTGCTACTACCTAAACTCACAACTACGCTAGTCCTACTCATCATCCTCCGACTCAGCAGGAAGCCATCCACAACTCCTCCTCCCAGCACCTCCGAGAGTGATCATCCCGAAATTCTCCGAGGGATCGTCGCTCGAAGAGTCCTCCTCTGGCTCCTCCTCCTCAGGATCCTCCTCCGGCTCCTCCTCCTCGTCCGTGGTGTCATCTATCACGATCAAATCTGGCTCACTCGGGAGAGGGCGGCTATGCGTATCAGTACGCACAGGCTGAGAAGGTGATGCCTCGGGAGAGGGAGAGTATCTGGGGGAATCTGGCTCAGCCATAGTCGCCATCCATGACGACTGAGATGACGTTGAAGGAGCGGGACGACGACGAGGGTTACGAAATGTAGTATAGAGTCTGAGTCCTGGTGGCGTCTCGAACTCGAGGGTCACTGACACCGTGAAGTCCAACTCCGGAATCAAGGGAATGCTAGGATGAGAAATGATAAGGCGAACCTCCCCTGTAATCACGCATCGCCTAAGGATGTCGGTCACCCGCCACTGACCTCATGGCATCCACCGCAGCTGGATCCTCATGGTCGACATACTGAATATCCCCGATGCCGACTGTCGATGTAGCGAAGAAATACAACGACAGAAAATGACAGGAGCAGAAAGAAGGGTGAGAACATCGCATGAACTCATAACAAGTAGAATACAACAACTAGAGCATACATAGGATATTCACACTTTTCAATCACAAGAATACAATTTATATCATAATGATGTATATGAACTAATGCATGTGGGCCCAGGGAAACATCACCGTCCGTAGAGCACAACAGCAACTACCCGACCATATATGTACAACGTATCAGGAGTTAGAGTCTGTACTAGCATGGTACTTATAATTTTCTTTTGGCTAATTTTTCCCGACTTCCAGACAATCTCAACTGACCCTGAAAACTTGAGAGCGACAGGATAGTCAAGCCTATACCCCATTTGCTCGACAGTAGGGAGCGAGCCTACGTCACCTAAGCCATTTCGGGACCTGACTACCCTCAGGGCTGGCATCCCCACTCGAGGACCCGCTGGCGTTCTTTGAAAAACCCAGTGCACCCGTCCCTACCAGTTTCACACTGTACCGAGTGTCACTGCGATATAGGTCGTAAGGTCTTTCACCTTGAATATCATCAATGCTTATGATGCATGTCACACAACGAAGTTTCAAAATAAACACCTCCGCACAGGCGAATCCCCTTTGAATCATTCAACGTCACCACATCCCCGTGGTACGGCCCGATTCAAAGTCTCCCCTTCACAAGGAAAACCAAACCCTATCCCGGGTTGAAACCACACTCTCTCACTAAGCTTCTCAAGTTTTATGTAAGAAGAGGGTGTTGGTTATAATCTTTTATAGTAGTTCGTACTAACGTTCTTTGATAATCATGTCCACTCAAGTCCTATAATTTACTAAGACTTATGATGGTATCTTATGGATGGTATTACTTATCCTAATTCTCCTTGTATGACTAATTAAGATTAGGTTTAACTTTTAATCTTAACTAGTCTTCATTAACTGGATTACAATTAATCTTAATCCTCTTTAATTAAGTCTTAATCCTTACTTAAGATCCTAATTAATTCCTAATCATCCCTTAATCACTTCCTTAATCTTGGATTAGGATTTTAATTATGTTTGATTAAGGTTAATCATAATTAATTAGTTCTTAATCATCATTATTGATTAATTACTTAATTAATACTTTCATTAAGGTTAATTAACTTTAGACTTAATTAATCATTCTTTACTTAATTAACTTAAGTGAATTAGGTTGATTAACTTAGGTAATTAAATTATTTAAGCCCACTAATTAATCCTAAGTTTTAACTTTTAATTACTTGGATTAGAGTTGAAGTCCAACTCTAATCTAAACCCAAATCCATAAATAAATTTTGGTTGACTTTTAAATAAGTATTTGACTCTTTTTTGAAGGCTGTGGGCCCAAACCAAAGGCCCAAAGGTAGGATGACTCATGGGAGCCCATTCTTACTCATAACATGTAACATCCCGCAAATTAGGAGCTTTAATAATTCATTAGGTTACAAGCATATAAATATGTGTTAGTAATTGAGAGAAGGTAGGTTGAGGGATTAGGGGTTAAAACTTAGCTATAAAACCAAGTTTTAGGATTTTGTCTAAGTAAAATTAGTAAGTTTGGGTTGATGGTAATCGATTACAGAGAGTTTGTAATCGATTACCAAAGAGCTGAGTTTCTGGTAAACGATTACAAGGAGTTTGTAATCGATTACCTGAGAGCAGTAATTGTGGTAATCGATTACTCACAGTCTGTAATCGATTACCCGAGAGCTGAATTTTTGGTAATCGATTACCAGAAGTTGTAATCGATTACCAGATTTCCAGAAAGGATTTTTTTGTGTTAATTTCGCTGCTGGTAATCGATTACAATGGGTCTGTAATAGATTACCACCAGTTAAATGACTTAAAATCTGCAACTTAAAACATAATATTTTCATTTCTTTCTTTCATAAAAGAAACCTAGAGAGAGAGAGGGTTCTAGAGAGAAGTTTCACAATCAAGGCTTGGAGAAGGAGAATTGAGGCAAGGAAACTACTTCATCTACCTTCTCAAGAGGGATTTCACTCTTGGGTGAGTATAACTCACTTGTATGATAGAGATTAGTTAGCTCCTACTCTGCATGAACCCTCCCTTTTTCTTTCCCTTGCTTGATGATGATTGATTCTTGTTTGGATTGGTGTAATCATGTTGTTTGTAGTGATTATCGATAGATTGAGCATATGAGTATAGAATCGAGCATCGAAATCCTTAGTTTCGATGTTTTCGAAACTATCGAAACTATCGAAACTAACGAAATCCCTCGATTGTAACTCATACACTCATTCGAATCGGTTAAAGTTCTTTGATTAAAGCTATTTTATAACTTGGTATGGTTGTTTTTAGAGTTTGAATTGAAAATGTGGGGTTGTTATTCATAGAGTTGAAAATAGCGAGATTTACGAAAATTGTCGATATGCTCAATGTATGAACCCAACTCCTTGATCTCCCTTTGTATTTAGTTATTTTGAATGATTTAGTAACGTTTGCTTAAGATTGAATGATTGATGCTAGGATTTGCCTGAAAAACTTTGAATGTCGAAGTTTACGATACCTGCAAACTTACGAAAAGTGTTATCATGTGCATTTGAACAATGTAAGCCGGTTTCGACCATGAGTTAATTAAGTCGGCCTTTGTGCTGTGAGTTAAAAAATTAAGTAAATAAGTAAAACACGACTTTGGTCCAGTTTGGGTGGGATTCGTCTTCGGGAAAGCCGGTTCTCGTAGTCTGAGCTCAGGTCTAACTCCAGAAAGTGATAAGATCATGCCTGCTGGGCACAACAGTGAGTGCATCATGAGCATCATAACTTGCATTACTCAACAATTTATATTAATCAAATTATGTATTGCTTTTAGTTGTTATTGACTATTGGTAATCATGTTTTATGTATTTAGTTCATAAATGTGTTATATGTGAAGTTTGTTAAATTGTCACATTGTCATTGATATCTGCTCCCTGCATTCATGCATGTGGTTGTATTCATTGGGATTATTATCTCACCCCACGTTTCGGGGATATATTTTAGTGGTGCAGGTACCTCCGGTGAGGTTGAGGAAGTTAAGGTGAGGGTGGTGTTGAGCCTTATTTCAGTTGGAAGAGTAGTTTAATGGAAGTAGTTCGTGGAGTAGTTGTTTTCGTTTAATTGATTATTCGATGAGGTGTATTGATGTAAAATGTATAAGTGTAATTATTTCTGAGTTGGCCACTGAGGTCTAGTTTTAATCTTATGATATGTAGGATATCGAATTGTACTGGTTTTTGCTGGTTTTCAGGTTAAGCTGAATTTCTGGTAATTGTCAAGTTTTAGGGGAGACTCTGCAGGATTTTCGGTACGAGTTTATTGAATCGCTCTTCTCTAAGTGTGAATTCTTCTCTAAACTTAAGTAGGTTTCATACCTATTTAAGGTCTTTAACGTTTGTCTTGTTTTGGCTTAAGCTAATCGTTGGAAAGTTTAAGCAAATGTATGATGATATCGGAAATTTAACGAAATGATTTCAAGGAGTCCAGGAATAGTGTCTCCAACGAGCATTATTTCTGAGTCCAGAAATTAGGGCGTTACATTTTGGTATCAGAGCAGTTCAATCCAATTGGACTGTGGTTAGGTTAGTTGCCCGTGACTTATTGTGATCTTCTAGTACGTGTACTCATTATAGGAATTGATCACTCTTATGATGTGTGATGTATATGGAGATCATGGTTTGTTATGTGAGTAGGATGCCTTGGTCCGGAAGTTAGGATACTTCCCTAACAAGGTTAAAGCCACCCATTCTTGTATAAGACAGAGGGTAACATAGATTAAATTTCTATGGAACCCTTACCTTAGGAGCTTTATAGAATGTGACCCTGAAAACCTAATAAAAGTCCGACACCCTTGAGCTAGTTAGTGGATATTGACTTAATATTTTAAGGACGGTTGTTGCTTGACTTATGATGTGTTTTCAGTTGTGTAATGTGCATGATCTGATTGTGTTTGATGAATTACTGTCTGTTTATGACATTGGTTGTATGAGTGATTTTATGACATATTATGTTAGTGTATGTGTGCTTGTTGGGTATTAACTCACAAGGTTAAGTTCTTTTGATTTAAACCCTTGTTTAGGTCATACTCAAAGGTATATGGGGGTTGTACCCCAGATTGAGATAGAAACTTTACTCAGGGTAAACTAGAAGTCGCATAGGCACCCATAGGGATTCCAACCATCGGGGAAGTGTGTGGAGAGTTGTAATCTAAGTAGGCTTAAGACCTTACCTAAAGCCAGCAAACTTTACAGGGACATATAGACATTTAGACCTAAAGTTAGAAGGGTTAGGAAATTGAGGTTTCTTTTGAGGTAATGTAAGAATAGGTGTATTCCCTAGGCCACCTTGAGGGTAGTCAGGAGACTGTCTAGTGAGTGATGATTCCTTCAGCCACCTTACTCTTTGCCTTATCCATGGATTACATGGACAAGATCCTTATGCCTTACCAGATGGGTGGGTAGTCATGGCGGCTACGATCTCCTCACCCTTTCATCTCACGTTTAGAGAACCCCTAGTAGCCCTAGAGGCAGTGTCTTGTGACCCTGCAGTCCTAGAAACCCTTAGGAGAGGACACTATACCTATACCTTAAGACAACAACATCAGTTGATAACCACTAGGAGTTGGGGACCTATTTAGGAGATGAATAAGTTAGAGATTCATAGTAAAGGTAGTGAGTTCTCTGTTATCTAATGTTATCACAGTTCCAGGAGCTATAATTAGTGACATCCTTGCACCCTACCGATTGAGTAAGTTGTCACGAGGAAACAATACCTTCTAGTCTAGATATTCAACCTTATCCATGTATTACAAGAGCGAAATTCTAGAACTTTAAACCTTATATCTTTATGTTGTGGTCGTGACCATGTTTACATAGGTTCACATTCCAAACAGAAATCGGAAATTCTTTTTCACACCATAATAGTAATAACTCTGGAACTTATGAGAAGGGGAACCAAATTAGTTAGGTACCTAGATGTAGACTTGATGTCTCTGAGAGAGAAATTAAGATCTAGAACACTGAGAAATATTAGAAGAGCCTGAAGCCTGAAGGGGGGTAGTCCTATTGGTAGGACATGTGAAGCCATAAAAGGCACTCAATACCCGAGCACAACTAAGTTTTACTCAACTTGAAAGTTAGACTTGATTATGTATAGTTAGGCCTGACCTGAGTGTTAGGAAGGATTGAGAGGTTGTTAGGCTCACTCACTAGGTTAAAACTTAATCAATTGGAAGTCCTTACTTATGGGAGAACTAAAGTATGAATGACATTATGTCACTCTCCTTTTCCCTGAAACTTAAAACCAAACTAAGTACAGCCTGACCGGTAAGGTGGGATAGAGAAAGATCCCATTACGGGACGATAGGAGACTAGGAGGGTTGTCGTGTTCATACTGTAACCGGGAGGTATTATACCTATGGTTATGGCATGAGTGTTCTTAAGATTCCTTTATTTTCTTAGAAGAATGAGTGTTTTTCCCCTCTCTTTGGGGCGGTGTTTGTCTATGTGATTATGTGAACTTAATTCCTGGAACATGACGTGAGTGTTGGATTATTTCGCCAACACAAACCTAGTGATTCAAGGGATTGAGTAATTATGTGTCCATGACTTAGTGTTAGTAATATAGTATAACTTAGAAAATAAACATATAGATCACTTGGAATTTTCTCAAACCTAGCTAGATCAGTAAGAACATAAGACATAAAATCAATCAGCAGCTGATGAGTTTGGGTATGGAATTAGGATCCTTACTTAGTTGTTGTGTGAAATCTTTTCCTATGATTAGATTTTATCAAGGGTGTTGTATAACCAAGCCAGTCTAGTATGCTCAAATAGAGTAGAAAGTCTTTTCATGTGTCTTTCGTGATGATACATGAAAGGAGTTTGTTAGAGAAGTTTAGGAACCTAAGTTTAGGTGTAGCAACTGGAGAGCATAGTATCAACTTCGTTTTAATGAGATCACTAGTGAGCTGAGAGCTCTAATCAGGGCGGCTCAGAGTTTGGACTCAAGCCTCCAAGAGAGAAGACAACAGTTAGGGTTTCCGAATCAGGAGATGGGATGATTCTCTTCCAAGGAAGAGTTTGTGTCCCTAAGGGGGGTAGCTTCAGGAAACAGGTGTTAGAGGAAGCCAATAGAGGTAAGTTCTCTGTGCATCCTGGCTCTACCAAGATGTGTCAGAATTTGAAGAGAGATATAACAGATTATGTTTCTAAGTGTTTAGTGTGTCAGCAGGTCAATATAGAGCATCAAAACCATTAGGAACCCTTTTACCGTTAGAAATCTCTGAGTAGGAAAGTATAATTTTGAACGTTGTGGTAGGATTGCCTCGAATCCAAACTAGGTTTGACACCATCTGGGTGATGGAGGATCGACTGACCAAGTCAGCTCACCTCCTATTAGTTAGGAGTACCTTTTCCCTTAGCAAGCTAGCAGGTTTGTATGTTAGGGAGATTGTCAGACTCCATGGCATTCCCTCTAACATCATATCAGATAGGGACCCTAGGTTCACTTTTAAGTTTTGGGATGCTCTTCACCAGGTTACGGGAATGACTTCCAAAACTTTTTAGTTGAAGCAGTCTTTAAGTTCTGTTTTCTTAATCAATTTTGAGGACAAAATTGCATAAAGGGGGGTAGAATGTAACATCCCGCAAATTAGGAGCTTTAATAATTCATTAGGTTACAAGCGTATAAATATGTGTTAGTAATTGAGAAAAGGTAGGTTGAGGGATTAGGGGTTAAAACTTAGCTATAAAACCAAGTTTTAGGATTTTGTCTAAGTAAAATTAGTAAGTTTGGGTTGCTGGTAATCGATTACAGAGAGTTTGTAATCGATTACCAGAGAGCTGAGTTTCTGGTAATCGATTACAAGGAGTTTGTAATCGATTACCTGAGAGCAGTAATTGTGGTAATCGATTACTCACAGTCTGTAATCGATTACCCGAGAGCTGAATTTTTGGAAATCGATTACCAGAAGTTGTAATCGATTACCAGATTTCTAGAAAGGATTTTTTTGTGTTAATTTCGCTGCTGGTAATCGATTACAATGGGTCTGTAATCGATTACCATCAGTTAAATGACTTAAAATCTGCAACTTAAAACATAACATTTTCATTTCTTTCTTTCATAAAAGAAACCTAGAGAGAGAGGGTTCTAGAGAGAAGTTTCACAATCAAGGTTTGGAGAAGGAGAATTGAGGCAAGGAAACTACTTCATCTACCTTCTCAAGAGGGATTTCACTCTTGGGTGAGTATAACTCACTTGTATGATAGAGATTAGTTAGCTCCTACTCTGCATGAACCCTCCCCTTTTCTTCCCCTTGCTTGATGATGATTGATTCTTGTTTGGATTGGTGTAATCATGTTGTTTGTAGTGATTATCGATAGATTGAGCATATGAGTATAGAATCGAGCGTCGAAATCCTTAGCTTCGAAGTTTTCAAAACTATCGAAACTATCGAAACTAAGGAAATCCCTCGATTGTAACTCATACACTCATTCGAATCGGTTAAAGTTCTTTGATTAAAGCTATTTTATAACTTGGTATGGTTGTTTTTAGAGTTTGAATTGAAAATGTGGGGTTGTTATTCATAGAGTTGAAAATAGCGAGATTTACGAAATTGTCGATATGCTCAATGTATGAACCCAACTCCTTGATCTCCTTTTCTATTTAGTTATTTTGAATGATTTAGTAACGTTTGCTTAAGATTGAATGATTGATGCTAGGATTTTCCTGAAAATCCTTGAATGTCGAAGTTTACGATACTTGCAAACTTATGAAAAGTGTTATCATGTGCATTTGAACAATGTAAGCCGGTTTCGACCGTGAGTTAATTAAGTCGGCCTTTGTGCTGTGAGTTAAAAAATTAATTAAATAAGTAAAACACGACTTCGGTCCAGTTTGGGTGGGATTCGTTTCCGGGAAAGCCGGTTCCCGTAGTCTGAGCTCAAGTCTAACTCTAGAAAGTGATAAGATCATGCCTGCTGGGCACAGCAGTGAGTGCATCATGAGCATCATAACTTGCATTACTCAACAATTTATATTAATCGAATTATGTATTGCTTTTAGTTGTTATTGACTATTGGTAATCATGTTTTATGTATTTAGTTCATAAATGTGTTATATGTGAAGTTTGTTAAATTGTCACATTGTCATTGATATCTGCTCCCTGCATTCATGCATGTGGTTGTATTCACTGGGATTATTATCTCACCCCACGTTTCGGGGATATATTTTAGTGGTGCAGGTACCTCCGGTGAGGTTGAGGAAGTTAAGGTGAGGGTGGAGTTGAGCCTTATTTCAGTTGGAAGAGTAGTTTAATGGAAGTAGTTCCTGGAGTAGTTGTTTTCGTTTAATTGATTATTCGATGAGGTGTATTGATGTAAAATGTATAAGTGTAATTATTTCTGAGTTGGCCACTGAGGCCTAGTTTTAATCTTATGATATGTAGGATATCAAATTGTACTGGTTTTCAGGTTAAACTGAATTTCTGGTAATTGTCAGGTTTTAGGGGAGACTCTGCCGGATTTTCGGTATGATTTTATTGAATCGCACTTCTCTAAGTGTGAATTCTTCTCTAAACTTAAGTAGGTTTCATACCTATTTAAGGTCTTTAACGTTTGTCTTGTTTTGGCTTAAGCTAATCGTTGGAAAGTTTAAGCAAATGTATGACGATATCGGAAATTTAACGAAATGATTTCAAGGAGTCCAGGAATAGTGTCTCCAACGGGCATTATTTCTGAGTCCAGAAATTAGGGCGTTACATAACAAGTCAAAAAGTTGACTTTTATGTTGACTTTTATTTTGGTGAAAGTAGGAATCCGAATTTAGTCTTTTACTATTTTAAAAACTTTCTTCATTTGCATTTTAACCCTTTTACTTATAAAATTATTCCTTAGTCCTTTTTGGACCATCATGCCCATAAACATGTTTTCAACATACCCTTGACCTTTTTAAGGTCAAAAAGGTATTCTTGATGAGTTTCAACAAGAACAACTCATGAACATCAAGAAGAACTTGAATGTTCATCAAAACTTCAAATTTTTCACAACATCCAATCTTCACCAAATCTTCATACATTCATCAACAAACAATCTAAATGCCAAATATCATACTAATCCACTCAAAATCATCCACATACACATTAAAGTTCATAACTCCATTTTCAAGCTCATAAACACTATTTTTCAAAGATCAATCATCCAAAACAATTGTATACATTCAACCAACTTCATGCATGTTCATAAATTCATCATACAAACACATTCCAAGCACCAAAAAAATTTTGAAACACATGCAGCCCCAAAATCCCTCAAGGCCGAGAGCTATTAGAGGAAAAAGGGGAAAATTTTTCAAAATTGTTTCTTGGCTTGCATGCATCAACAATCACAATCCAAGCACATTCCAAGCATCAAAATAAACTTAAAAACATGTAAACAACCCAGCTCCAAGAATCCAAAACATTTGCTCAAAGAAAAGCTCAAAAAGTGATTTTTTTCAAGGAAAAACAAGAGTAAAAACAAGGATTTTAAGGGCAAATCCTTGACTCTAGTTACCAATCCTACTAGAGTTCAAGTTCTCCCCCCTTTACCTCAAATCCTCAAGAGAATAGGTGCAAAATTTGATCCCAAAAACAGCCCCCAAAGATGCTCCCTTTAGTCACCAACAAGGATTTTTCAAGGCTAGAAGGCTTAGTGTTTGAAGCTTTGGTTCAAAGATGGAACCTTGGCTTGATGTGTTTAAGGGAAGATGAAAAATTTTGAGAGAAATTGATGGAGAGTTCACGGCCAAGAGAGAAAAGGAAGAGAGAAAATGAGAGAGTTTCTAAGCTTTGCATGTGTGAAAGAAAGAAGAAATGGTGAGTTATGGTGTAATAAATGCCAAGAGGGGCAAAAAGGTCATTTTCACAGAAAAACCCCAAAAATTCCCAGAAATTCCCTAAAAATAGGAAATTTAATTCTAAATCCAAAAATATAAATTTTGATGATTAAAAATAATTTTAATCACTCAAAATCCAATTAAACACTCAAAACGGAAAAAATGGCAAAAACGGTAAAACGCAGGTGTTACATGGAGAGGATTGACTGTAAAAGAATACTTGTTGTTGTAGAGCCTGAAGAGGTTTGACTATAAAAGAATACTTGGTGTTGTAGAGCTTGAAGAGGTTTGACTGTAAAAGAATACTTGTATCTGTTCAGATAATGGAAAATTCATTACTAGTTGGCATTGGGATTAGACGTAGCTCACGGTGGTAGTGAGTAAACCAGTATAAATCTGTGGCTAAGTTTTCTCAAACCCTTATCTCTTTATATTTGGTTTAAACTAACTTGGATGGTTCTGAGTAAACTGTTTTAAAAGTTGAAACTGAAAAATCAATTTAAAACGCATTGAAAAACAAGTTTCCAAAACTGTTTTATTGGACCTGCTGAAGCAACTTCAGCAAGTACCTCACTTCCAGGTTCAGCATGTTGCTCATATTTCATTGTTAAAAGTTGTGCTTATTAAAGGTTTTCCTAAAATCAGTTTGAAATTATAAAACACTATTCAACCCCATTTCTAGTGTTTCGTGTGGTTACTACAGTTGGTATCAGAGCTCAACCTCGGGTTGAGCATCTAACAGTGCCGAGGAAGAAGATCCTAGTTGGAAACCTCAACAAGCTATGGTCTCTACATCTCTGAAGGAGCATTTGTAACCAGGCCTCCAGTTTTCAACAGAAAAGATTATCTTTACTGGAGAGAACACATGAAGTTGTTCATTGAAAGGCACAATCTGGATCTCTGGGATATAATTGCTGATGGTGATTATGTTCTTATGAGACATGGAATACCTATTCCCAAAGCTAAGTGGTCTTATGAGCAAAATATTAAGGTCCAACTTAATGCTTAAGCCAAACTCTACTTGATTTGTTCTCTGAACAAAGATGAGTATAAGAAGGTTCAAGGATGCAACTCTGCTAAGGATATATGGAACTTGCTGGCTTCATCTATCCATGAAGAGGCTGTGGACAAAAAGTCTGTCCAATCAGATTTAGAAGATTCCACCTCAGAAGATGAAGAGGACTCATTTGAAGAGATAAACCTATGCTTAATGGCAAATCAACTTTCTTCAGAAGGTACAGATTCTAAGGTAACATCTCTAACTCTTCAAGATGAATATGATGATTTGGTAGATAATTTCAAGGAAATTTTTAGAAAGTATAAGAAACTCTCCAATGTGTATACTGTTTTGTGCAATAAAAACAAAAATCTTGAAAAGGAGAAACTTATACTTAAAGAAAAAGCTCAGGAACATGAGAATAGTAATTCCAAAAGTCTATTTGAAGAAAATCAAAATCTTCAAAGACACATTAAGGAACTTACTATAGACCTAGCCAAATTTGTAGAAGGAACTAATAATCTTAGGAACTCAAAGAAGTTTCAAAGACAAAAGAGGCTTGGGTTTCTATGGCAAATCATCAAAGTCATCAAAGTCTGATTTTCCCAAAAAGGTCAAAAAGAAGGTAGATGGGTGCATTTGTTGTGATAAACCTAGACAACATGTGTCTAAGTGTAAACAGAAAGAAAAATCCACACCTAAAACTAACCCAAGTGGACCCAAGAATGTATGGGTACCAAAGATCTCTATCGTTTCACTTGCAGATGTCTTAGATAAATCCAAGAAGACACCCAGAATTCCAATAGAGGAATGAATGAGAGGAATCCTGGATGGAAAAAAGGTCTATGTGCCTAGACCTAGAAGCAAGAGCTGCTGAAATATTAATCCTCAATATGTTTCAGAAAACAATGTTGAGTCTCAGTAAAAGCAACACACTTGATAACTTTCTGAGAATCCCTGTTGGTAACACTTTTTATTATTGAAAATTAAATATCTGAGAATATATGCTTTATATGAAAAACTGTGAAATGTATTTGGTGAGAACTTTCTGAAATATGTGAAACCCTCTGATGTATGAACTTGCTGGTATTTACATGTGTCTGCTGAAATGATTGAACTTGCCGAACACATATACTCTCTGAAATGTCACTTGATGACGTGACTCTCTGAATCGGTTGGCCTTTCACCTATCCTCTGATGTTCGCACGTTGCATGACTCCCTATGTCTTCGCATCCAGTAACTGCCAACATTAATGCTATGTCTGAGTCTATTTATAGAGTGCATGTGAAGCTTCTCAAGGTTACTCTCTCTTTGCTCTCACTCTCTCAACTTCCAAAAAGTCTCTATGCTCTCAAGTTCTCCATTTTTCTTCAAACGCTACTTTCTTCAAAGCTCTTCTGCAACTACAATGGCACCAAAGAAGGGGGATGTTACCTCCTCTAAGGCTGGTGGGAAGATTGTTCCTACCTGGTGTGTTAACTTCGCAAACCTTGCTGAGCATGGCCACGACCTCACTGAATACTTCAGAACTGCTGGATGGCTACCCGTCTTCGAAAACATCTTCTGTGGCTGGCATGAGGCCAGTGTGTACGAATTCTGGAGAACTTCCAGGGAGGTTGAAGGTGACAGAAGAATCTACCTTAGCGCTACGGTTAAGGGGCAAGACATTACTGTCAAGACCTTAGTTCTGGAGGAAGTTACCAAGGTGAAGGCAAAAAGAGCCATTTTTGTCCCTAAATGGGAGGTGCACAATGGAGGAACCGGGATGTACAATCAAATGTTGTTTGGTTTAGAGAATCCAACTAACATAAATGGAACTGGGTTGCTGCAAGTTCCACGTCTGTTGAATGCTATTCTTGGTTGTTGTGTGCTGCCAAAAGGTGGTGGTAAAAACCACGTTTCTGAAATTGAAAGGTTTTGTCTCATTCACCTGCTGCAAAAGAAGAAGATCAACCTACCATGGATCATCCTCTACAGTATGATCAAGAGGGAAAGTGACTCTGCTGCCAACCTTCCCCACAACACCCTTATAATGAAGATCATGCTTCACTACAAGCTTCCTGTGGATAAGATGTATGATCAGAAGTCCCCATCCTTTTTCAATACTACGACTATTAAGAAAATGGGGATTGAGATCAAGAAACCTGCTTCTGGATCATCTAAGGAAGCCCATATTGCTGCCTTCCAGAAGTCTGTGTTGGAGATTCTGGAGGAAGAACTACAAAGGGATGATAGGAAGGAGGAATTCCAACCAGCTGTTGAAACCCCTGAGAAGAAGGTGGTAAAGAAGAAAAGAACAAAGGTTTCCCAGAAGACTCTTGCACCTGCTGACTTGGAGCGTGTAAGAGAAGAGGAAGCATCTTTTCAGAGGGCAACACCATCTGAAAAGGTGGCTGAGGTAATACCACTGAAAGATTCTGAACCTGTTCAGAAGGTTCACAATGAACGTGCTGAAATTGTGGGTCATGCTGCTGAAGTGCCTGTTATTGAAGTCACTAAGCCTACCTTAACCCCTAAGGGACAGGCTATGATGGTTGATGCCCCTAGTAGAAGTTCTTCTGAAAAGCCTTTGATGGTGATGCCTCTTGCAACAAGTCACCCTGATCCTGAGTTACAACAGGTTGTTGCTTTGGCTAATGCCCTAGAAGAAGAAGAAGCTAGAAAATCCAAGGAGCAGGAGGAATTTGATAGATTAATTGCTCTTGCTGCACAGTAAGCAATCCTTGAGGATGAGAAGCTTGAAAAATCCTCAATTCTAAATAGAAAAAGGCCTTCCAAGGCTACAAGAATTAAGAACAGAAGACTGTTATCTCCTGTAAGGGAAGAAGCTCCACCTCAAATGATTACAAGGAGCAGATCCATCCCAAAGGATGATGCTGGAATCTTTCAACAAGCAGTAAAACAAATGAAGTCTCAGAAGGCTTTGTAGTTGAAAAAGTTGAAGATTAAAAGACAATCCATCAAGCCTGCTGTTGAGTATGTGCCATACAACCCCTCGGTGAACCCCATCACTGAAGCCATCAAGTACAAGAGGAAGATGCAAGAAATAAGTAGAATTCCCATTGTTGTGGAGGAACCTTACAAGAAAATCAAGGTAAATTTTGGGAACCTTGATCCTATTGATTTGGAGGATGATGTGAGTCCCTCTAAGGTTCCAGTAAAGTTTCTTGAGCCTGCTGTGATTGCTGAAAAGGCACCTGAACCAGTTGTTGAGAAGGTTAGTGCACCTGATATTGTTGAAAAGGTTGCAGAACCCATACTTGCTGAACCTAGAACTTCTGCAATTGCTGATGCTGTTTATCCACCTTCACCCCTACCTCTTACATCTGTTGAAGTAGAACAAGTTGATGAGATGATGTCTACCGAGCTTGCCATTGTTCCAGTTTTATCCAGTACAATTGACTAGGGAACAAAAGGAAGCTATGTCAGCAAAGGGGATGGAAATTTTGTTTGGGAGGGTGATCTTACCCCAAGGGAGAGGATGTGGAAGCCCAAGTCTAAAGATCTATCAAGAAGACCATCCTTTGACAAGGTGGTTCCTGTTACAAGGTTTTTAGACTTGCTGAGGGCTGATCAATTTCCACACAAGTTCTACTCAACTCCCTACAATCAGATATTGAGAGTGACCAAGTTCCCTAATCTCTATGAAGAACTGCTTTACTTCAGAAAGCATCCTCCTCTTCATAAGCATTTTGGTTTACAAGTTGATTCACTGGATGCTGCCAGGGCAAGAAGATGTTCTACTCAAAAAGATTCTGGTGGTGATGTTTTATATGATTAGCTTGAGAGGATACAACAAGGAGTTCAACCACCCAAGCACTACTGGAAGAAGATTGATGTGTACTCCTCAGACCATGTGAGGATACCTGCTGAAGATTGGATATTCATCAGGCATCTGAACCTGGAAACTGAGTTGTATACAAGGTACATAGTTGCTTTTGCTTGGTGTAGAAATTTCAAGCCTCCTAAGCCACTCACATTGAAGCCATCCACTACAATCTTCTGGCAACCTAACAGGATTGTTCCCAAGCTGCCATTTGTTGAAGGGGTCAATGATAAAAAGAAGATGCCCAAGTTTTATTCTGCTTACTTGGATGATCCAGAACCTATGACCAGAGAGCAATGGGAAAGAGTTCCTGAAGATGTTGAAGCCTATGGTGGGATAGACCATTCTTACAGAGATTGGTTATGGAACTCTTAGTGGCACGAGAAGGAGAAGGAAGGTTCTTGCTCTGGAACTAAGTTTGACTTTGCTGACTCTATGACTAAGAGCACTTTATCAGTTCAAGAGTTTAGAACATGGTTTCCCGGTACTTTCCCTGGATCAAAGCATGAACTCAATGAAGATTGGATTCTGAAGAAATGGATCCCATCCATCTTTACACACCTTGTAGTCAAACCTGCTGACTATGGCTTTCCAAGTGGTTTTGGGCAGCTCATGTTTATTGGAAAATACTTGTCCATCATCTTCAAAGAAGCTGATCTTACTGAAGCCCTTGAGGCAAGGGAAAGGGAAATCAGAAGGTTGAGAAACAAGAACCAGAAGCTTTAGAATCTGATGAAACATCTGCAAACTACTCCATCTCAAGTATCAAGGTCTAAGCACAAAAGGAGCAGTAGTCTATAGTGCCTTTCAGAAAGCATATGTGTGATACCCCTAGTTACCACTAAAAGTACCACATGCATTACACGTGACCAACGAAGTAGAACGTCAAAAATGCGGAAGTTTTTTTTTTTTTTTTTTGAAAAGGGTTTAGGTGTCATTGACCTATTACCTCTCTAGCTTTATTTTAAGTACTTATGAAATATCCTTTCCTTCACTTTCAAAAACTTATCTTTCCGTAAGCGTCGAAAGAATTAACACCTTACGCGCATCCACAACATACACATGGTTAAAGACCTTGAGAGAACATAAAACAGTATGACATGAATACATACATACATATTAAGTAGCATCGATGTACCTCTCGAATACCCACATGACCACATTAAAACATAAGTTCCGGTAGTAAAATAAATGAGACCTCTAACAGAATACAAAAGAAGAGATTCCTAAATCAGAGCTGCGTACTACCTAGACTCAACACAACCTAGTCCTTTTCAGGTACAAGAGGAAGTTTGGGGTGCGTGATGGTGACCCAAACTCCCCCCCATAGAACTCACGCCTGCGCGGGATACCCGTCACCCTCCGGGTGCCCCTCGGCAACCATCGGATTCGCACCTGCATCAACGTCATGACGGAAGTCCTTGATACCGACTGTCAACGTGACGAGAAGAACATAGAAAGAAAAGATAGAAAAGAAGGGTGAGAACATCGCATGAACTCACAACATGTAGGATACAGCAAACTAGAGCACACACACAGAGGCAATCCACACAGTCGAATCAATAAGCAATCACGACATCTCATCATGGTGTACTCATATGAACGCAACTTTTACTATTATAATGCAATATCTAATGCATGCGGGCCCAGGGAAACATCACCATAGGCAGAGCACATAGCAGCTGCCCGACCATATATACACAGCACGTCAGGAGTTAGAGTCTGTACTAGCATTGGTACAAAGAGCATTGCTCATACAGTTTGGCCAAATAAATTTTCCGACTTCCAGACAATCTCAACTGACCATGAAAACTTGAGAGCGACAGGATAGTCAAGCCTGTACCCCGTTTACACGACAGTAGGGGGCGAGCCTACGTCACTTGTGCCATTTCGAGACCCGACTTATCCTCAGGGCTGGTCTCCTTTACTGGACCGCTGGTGTTCTTTGCAAAACCCAGTGCCCAGTCCCTACCAGTTTCACACTGTACCGAGTGTTACTGCTATATAGGCCGTAAGGTTTTCAACCTCGAACATCAATGACGCTTCATGATGCATGTCACACAACAATGCTAACAACATTCACATCCTTACAGGAAAAACCCATTGAACCATTCAACGTCACCACATCCCCGTGGCACGGCCCGAATTCAATGCCTTTCCTTCACAAGGAAGGCCAAACCGCACTCTCTCGCCAAGCTTCTCAAGTTTTATGTAGAAAGAGTGTGTTGGTTATAGCCTTTTAAGGTAGTTTGTACTAATGTTCTTGATAATCATGTCCACTTAAGTCCTATAATTTACTAAAACTTATGATTGTATCTTATGGATGGTATTACTTATCCTAATTCTCCTTGTATGACTAATTAAGATTAGGTTTAACTTTTAATCTTAACTAGTCTTCATTAACTGGATTACAATTAATCTTAATCCTCTTTAATTAAGTCTTAATCCTTACTTAAGATCCTAATTAATTCTTAATCATCCCTTAATCTCTTCCTTAATCTTGGATTAGGATTTTAATTATGTTTGATTAAGGTTAACCATAATTAATTAGTTCTTAATCATCATTATTGGTTAATTATTTAATTAATACTTTCATTAAGGTTAATTAACTTTTGACTTAATTAATCATTCTTTACTTAATCGACTTAAGTGAATTAGGTTGATTAACTTAGGTAATTAAATTAGTTAAGCCCACTAATTAATCCTAAGTTTTAACTTTTAATTACTTGGATTAGAGTTGAAGTCCAACTCCAATCTAACTTTTAATTTCATAATCTAATCTTGATTAACTTTTAATGAGTCTTTAACTTCTTTTCTTAAAGGTTTTAAACTTAAATTAAAAGCCTAAAGGTTTTATAACTCTTAGGAACTTATTTTTAGTCATGGTAACCTAAAATATTGACCTTTAAGTTGACTTTTACTTGGTTGGAATTGGAAATCCGAATTTGTTTTATTTATTTTTAAAGACTTATTCTTAATTGCACTTTAGTCCTTTTACTTGTAAAATTGCTTCTTAGTCCTTTTGGACCACCAAAGCCCATAAACATGTTTTCAACATACCCTTGACCTTTTTAAGATCAAAAAGGTATTCTTGATGAGTTTCATCAAGAACAACTCATGAACATCAAGAACAACTTGAATGTTCATCAAAACTTCAAATTTTTCACAACATCCAATCTTCACCAAAACTTCACACATTCATCAACAAACAATCTAAATGCCAAATATCATACTAATCCACTCAAAATCATCAACATACACATTAAAGTTCATAACTCCATTTTCAAGCTCATAACCACTATTTTTCAAAGATCAATCATCCAAAACAATTGTATACCTTCAACCAACTTCATGCATGTTCATAGATTTATCATACAAACACATTCCAAGCACCAAAAAAAATTTGAAACACATGCAGCCCCAAAATCCCTCAAGGCCGAGAGCTATTAAAGGAAAAAGGGGAAAATTTTTCCAAAATTGTTTCTTGGCTTGCATGCACCAACAATCACAATCCAAGCACATTCCAAGCATCAAAACAAACTTAAAAACATGTAAACAACCCAGCTCCAAGAATCCAAAACATTTGCTCAAAGAAAAGCTCAAAAGTGATTTTTTTCAAGGAAAAACAAGAGTAAAAACAAGGATTTTAAGGGCAAATCCTTGACTCTAGTTACCAATCCTACTAGAGTTCAAGTTCTCCCCCCCTTTACCTCAAATTTCCAAGAAAATGAGTGCGGAATTCTGGTCCCAAAACAGCCCCCAAAGATGCCTCCTTTAGTCACCAACAAGGATTTTTCAAGGCTAGAAGGCTTAGAATTTGAAGCTTTGGTTCAAAAGATGGAACCTTGGCTTGATTGTGTTTAAGGAAGGATGAAAATTTTTGGGAGAAAATGATGGAGAGTTCACGGCTTCAAGAGGAAGAGAAAGAGAGAAATGAGAGAAAACTAAACTTGCATGTGTTGGAAGGAGAGAGAAAGGTGAGGTTTTGAGTTATAAATGCCATAAGTTCACTTTTCCTACACATGGCTTGTGAAAAGGAAGGAAAAATACAAGTGTCTCTCATGCACCATGCCTACACATGCACGGCTTGCATGAGAAGCTAAAGGGGAGGTTTGTGCAATTTATTTCTGGCCCGAATCAAGAGTATTCGGGCCCGGTTCAAGAGACAGGAGGGGCAAAAAGGTCATTTTCACAGAAAAACCCCAAAAATTCCCAGAAATTCCCTAAAAATAGGAAATTAAATTATAAATCCAAAAATATAAATTTTGGTGATTAAAAATAATTTTAACAATTCAATAAAACACGAAATGCGGTAAAACGGTAAGAAGCGGGCGTTACAGTAAGCAGAGAGAAAATTAAGGTTTTATTTACAGAGATTGTATAGAATTATAATTATAATTTTAAATCATCTTTTAAGGTTCAAAATATATCTTCCATATTTTTCTACAATTTTTTTTTCATATGCTGGCTATGGTTATACTGTTAACTGGGGGCATTTTGATCTTTTTGCCCAGAAGTGCTAGAAAAATTCTAAATAATTTTCTAAAACTCATCACTAATTATATTAAGAGTATTTTGAATAAAGGTATGGATCCCTTAGAGTTTTAGCTATTTTTAATAATTAAATCTATATTTTCCTTAACTGTATAATTACTAAAGGTATCTTAGGTTATTTTCTCAAACACCTCTCTAGAGAAATTTACTCATAATTGTGGTTGGGTATTATAAATTTGGTTGTCTATTAAAAGCTACTAAATACTTTATAATTAAATGATTATTACTATTTTAAAATTTTCTTTATTCTATTTATACACCAGTAAGAAAAATTGCGGGTGTTACATTTCTCCCCTCCTTTACGAAATTTCGTCCTCGAAATTTGGAGTTCCTACTGCTGAATAGGGATAAATCCATCTTCTTAAGCTTTAAGAGCTACCCTCCTAATTAGATCATATAAGACCTTAATGGTTCCCTAAAAGTTGGATAATTATTCTTCTTAACATTTCCTTCTAATTCCCAATGTCCTCTTTCGATATCTTATTTTCTTATCACTAGGCACACATATCCTACCCTTGAACCTAACAGTTCCATCAGCTTCCTTACAAAACTCAGAATCTCCTTTCTTAGGGACTAGATTCCTCAAATCTTGCAAAGATTGATCCACTTCCTGTGTTACACGAACTTGTTCCAAGAAATCATTTAAAATCCTCAATGTTCCCAATCTTACACTCTTAGGACCAAGTTCAATGTCTAGGTTAAGATCTCTAAACTATTCTATCAGTTCTAGCTCCTTAACCATCATTATTGACATATGCAAAGATTTCCGACTTAACGCATCAGTTACGACATTAGCTTTCCCAGGGTGGTACTGCAGACTAAGCTCATAATTCTTCAAAAACTCCATCCATCGTCTATGCCCCACATTAAGTTCCTTCTGGTCAAACAGATACTTCAAACTCTTATGATCGCTAAAACTTCAAACCCAGCGCCATACAGATGGTGTCTCCAAATCTTCAAGAAAAAAACTACTGCCTCCAAATCTAGATCATGCGTAGGGTAGTTCACTTCGTGTGTTCGCAATTGCCTAGAGGCATAAGCCACTACCTTTCCTTTTTGCATTAACACACAACCTAATACTTATTTTGAAGCATCACAGTATACTTCAAAACTCTCTTGTAGGTCAGGTAAAACTAACGCAGGCGCAGAAGTTAACCTTTTCTTCAATTCCTGAAAACTATCTTCACACTACTGGCTCCACACAAAAGGTTGGTCTTTCCTAATCAAATGGTTCAACGGAGTTGCTATCCTTGAAAAATTTTCAATAAACTTACGGTAGTAACCAGCTAACCCCAAGAAGCTTCTCACTTCCGTTAAAGTCCCAGGTGCTTCCCACTGTAACACAGTTTCTACCTTAGCTGGGTCTACGCTAACTCGTCCACTATAGATCACATGACCTAGGAAATTCACTTCCTTTAACCAAAACTCACACTTAGATAGCTTAGCATACAACTTCCTATCCATCAAAATTATTCCAAAGAATGCCATACTCCCAATTGGATCCTAGAAATAGGAGAGAACATTGCACGAAAGAATAAGGATAAGTTGGCTTAAATGAGGTTAGAAAACTGGATTTACTGAGGAGGGAAAGGAACACCAATGACAACCAATCCAGATGGAATTACTAGACACCTGTAGCATCCGTGGTAAAGTCCAAAGCATATTGTAAGATTACCTATAGTCTCGGTATATAGATAGAGGCAATCTATCTTTAAACCTATCTTTGGGAATATTATTATTATCATTCCTTATGGTTATCCTACTCCCACGGATTGTATTTGTCCCCTAGGGCATCCTTGCGCGAAACGTCACCTACTTATCTAGTACTATTCCAATCCAATCTTTAAAATCCTGCCTAGATATTTACTAATTTATATACCTTCCCTTGAGAGTCTAAGTCCATTAAGATTAATGTACAAACTAATCCTGTAAATTGGTATAACCATACTAGACCAACGTGTCATAATTCTTACCAATTCCAATCTTAATCGTTTATGAGATTCCATTCACATACCTTATTCAATCTATAGGAGCATCAATCAAGTATACTCTTAGTCATATCCTACCATCCGACTAAAATTTCTTAAGAACTACACCTTTGTGCTATTGGCCTCAATACTTCGACATCCTTTGTCTTAAATCGAGTTTTCCACTTGTTTCTATAAATCCTTATTTTATCAATCCGTTAGAGATAGCGATCATACTCTAGTGTATCTATCAAACTTCAATCATGACACTCATTCCACAGTCAAACCCCTTTAGACTTCAAGTTCATCAACAGGGTATCCAAATATGCCTTAACTGTTAAGATCAAACCCCAATTCGTGTGTTTGTCGTTCTTATTCTAAACTCCATCATTATTTATCCTGAGTATACCCCAAGTCGTCGATTATTTCTAACTTGCCTTGCCAAATTATATATATATATTCAATAATTGAATCCTCAAGAGCTATTAGTACAAATCCCCAAATCTCAAAACCTTAATAATTAAACCTCAATGATCAATCATCTTAACCTTGAATTTACAGCCTTGAATTCATTATCGATCCCTTAGGTTACTCATCTAAAGGAATGGGAATCTAACCTTAGTGGTCATCCTACTCTAACTTTTAACGTCTCACTCAGCACTTCAAACCACAAGCCAAATCAACTATTGGCTACACTAATGTACAGCCTTAGGACCTAGAGGTCTTAGCAGTAGGGATGGAAACTACAAGATCATAGGGCAGTCCAGTAACAAGAATTTTTTTTTTTTGACATTCCAGAGGTATGAAAGAATGCGTCGCACCCGAATCATATAATACAATTAAAGGAATCCCACTTATGACGCACTTACCTTGGATTAGATCTTTGGATTCAGCAGCTCTAGTACCGCTACCACTTCCCTTCCGAGCAGGGCAATTCCTCTTGATGTGGCCAGTTCGTCCACAATGAAAGCATGCACGTTCGTTAGAATGGTTTGAGATCGGGCTCTTGATCGGGCGGTCCCTCAGGAAGTGACTTCTCTTACTATGTGGACAACTACCATCGTTGTTGTCGACACTGTTTGCAGGATTTTCCCCACTAGCAACCACTGAATGCGGTCTCGCAGTGCCCCCAGATGATGAGCCAAAATTGTTTCTTGGAACGAAATAAGGCTTCCTCCTTTCTCGTGCAACCTTGGGTTTGTTCCTCTATGGGCCGGAATTCTTCCAATGAGCTTGGCTCTCCTTGGTGTCATTTTCAAGGATGTGGCACACGCTGACCAATGTCTGCTGCTGATTTTCTAGAATGTTCACGATCTTCACTAGAAGATCGTTCGTCCCAGGATTACCTCTCCCTGCCATGGAATCCTGCATTCGCAGAACAAGTCAACTTCTTCCGTTTCATGCAGAACCATTCAAGCAAGAATAAGCAACGCTACACACAGATCCTCATATTACTAAGATAGTAAGATGAGAGCAACCAATTCACACAAGGCAAACAATCAACACAAACAAACAATCAACACAGAGTAAACACAGAGAGAAGGGTATTGCAGACCATACCCGAGGCCAAAAGGAAAGAACAGCTCTGATACCACCAAATGTGATACCCCTAGTTACCACTAAAAGTACCACATGCATTACACGTGACCAACGAAGTAGAACGTCAAAAATGCGGAAGTTTTTTTTTTTATTTTTTTTGAAAAGGGTTTAGGTGTCATTGACCTATTACCTCTCTAGCTTTATTTTAAGTACTTATGAAATATCCTTTCCTTCACTTTCAAAAACTTATCTTTCCGTAAGCGTCGAAAGAATTAACACCTTACGCGCATCCACAACATACACATGGTTAAAGACCTTGAGAGAACATAAAACAGTATGACATGAATACATACATACATATTAAGTAGCATCGATGTACCTCTCGAATACCCACATGACCACATTAAAACATAAGTTCCGGTAGTAAAATAAATGAGACCTCTAACAGAATACAAAAGAAGAGATTCCTAAATCAGAGCTGCGTACTACCTAGACTCAACACAACCTAGTCCTTTTCAGGTACAAGAGGAAGTTTGGGGTGCGTGATGGTGACCCAAACTCCCCCCCATAGAACTCACGCCTGCGCGGGATACCCGTCACCCTCCGGGTGCCCCTCGCACCTGCATCGACGTCATGACGGAAGTCCTTGATACCGACTGTCAACGTGACGAGAAGAACATAGAAAGAAGAGATAGAAAAGAAGGGTGAGAACATCACATGAACTCACAACATGTAGGATACAGCAAACTAGAGCACACATGATGTGGACATCAATAAGGCAGTCAACAGGTTGGGTGGGCCCATGACAAGGGCACAAGTTAGGAAGGCTAAGGAGGCACTTCAAGTCATCATTAAAGAAGTTCCAACTCAAAGTGTGCAAAACATTAATGAAAGTCCTAAGTTCATTAATTGCACTCAAGTTGAAGAGGAAAGCTTAATTGATGAAGAATCAGTTGCATTTAATGCAACTGATAAATGAAGCATTTGCATGCCATTGATGTGGCATTGTGGGCGGCCACATGGGATGTTGGGGGGCGGCCATATGGATTAAATTGGCTGAATTATTTTTGCTTTCAATAAGAAATAGGAGTTACAAACTTGAGTTATTGTTTTGATGGTTACAAAGACAAGTGTGTAATGGTGATCAAAGGCATTTAAAGCCTTGTCTTATAGCCGTTGGAGGAGGCTCTTTGTGCGCATGAATCTAGCCACATTTTGGAGCTTCATGTTGCGGCCAACATGTGTAAAATATGGCTGATTGCTTAGTCATACAAGTGGGGCCAATTCATGAAGAAGAAGGCTACATAGAAGCATGGAATCTTGAGGAATGAGGCTAGTTGGTGCGGCTACTTTAAGGCTGAATGAATGGCCTCTTTATCTCATGTTTGGAGGTTATTTTTCAAGGTTTAATGTAGCTAACATGTTCCTAAATTCTGGTTGATTATTTGCGGCTAGGTGAACTCCTATAGGGTGCATTTTACTAGGTTTATTGTAGGGTTAACTTAGGAATGCATGGAAATTGTACTTGGGGGTATTTTGGGCATTTTGGGCGTGGGCTTAGTGGGCTTTTGAGTGAGCAACTCAGCTGAATGCAAACCCTAAAGATGTCATGTAAATCCTATAAATACATGCTTCATGCATGCACAAAATAAGATTGATGAATTATGCAAATTGCTGCCAAATTAGAGAGTGATTTTCTTACACTTGAGAGAGTGATTTTCTCTAACTTTCTTGCTAGTCAAGAGTAAAGGTTATCAAAGGTTCATATACCTTTGTGTGATCATCCTTCTTGGACTTATCTTTCAATTCATGAAAGTGTGACGTCCATTTATCTGCTTTTCTTATTTTTCTGTTGAATTCTGTTATAATCAGTTGCTTTTCTTTCCTCTACGTTCTTGAATATTATGTGATTTAATTTTCAAGTACTCATAAGGATTCATATTGTTATTGGTTATTTCATTATCAATTTCTTGTTTTGATTATAAGATACACGTACGTCAAAGAAAAGAAAAGAAAAGAAAAGAAAAATAGTTACGTGCGTACGTAAAGAAAAAGAACAAAAATATTGATTATTTTTCCTTGCAAAGCAAGAGTGGTTCATGTGTAGTTTCTCTTATTATCAAGAAAATTCTAAGGTCCATAAAAAAATAGAACCTCATGGTTCATATCATTTGGTAATCAGAGCTCCGGTTACTAGAATTTTCTGATATTTCTTCCTTTTCTTATTCTTTCTTATTTTATTTTATTTTTTATTCTTGTTAGCTTTTCTTGTTTTATTTTCTTGTTAGCTTTTCTTGTGTTATTTTTCTTGGCTAACATACAGGTTGTGAATTGTTTGATTTTCTCCTTATTGACGTGGTAAGAATGTCAAGAGAAAATAGAGTGGAAAAAGGCAAGAGAGTTACGTTATAGAAAAAGCCAATTTTTGTGTGTGATACACGAGTGTTGGTGAGTTCTAAACACTTAACTTTATTTTCTTTTTCTATTACTTGTTATTTGTTCTTTGTTACTATGGCAGAAAAGAAGGTAGAGAATCGTGATCTACAACTACAGATTACTGCTATGTATCAGCAGTTGGAAAAATCAATGAAGCAACAATATGATGAGTTGCATGAAAGGTTGGATCAGTTGGAGGTTAGATCACAACCAGTACAACGTGTAGAAGAAGAAAGGCCACCTAGAAATGAAGAAAGGATTCAAGGTGTCAAGTTAACTATACCAGCTTTCAAAGGACGCAGTGATCCAGAAGCATACTTGGAGTGGGAGCTCAAGATTGAGCATGTTTTTGACTGCAACACCTACACAGAAACTCAAAAGGTAAAACTTGCTACTACTGAGTTTTCTGACTATGCTCTTATTTGGTGGAACAAGTTGCAAAGAGAGAGGCGCAGAGATGAGTTACCTATGGTGGAGACTTGGGCTGAAATGAAGAGAATTATGAGGAAACGATATGTTCCTTCTAGTTTTCAACGTGACTTGAAGCTTAAATTACAAAAGCTTACTCAAGGGAGTAAAGGAGTGGATGAGTACTATAAGGAGATGGAGATGCTGATAACTCAAGCCAACATTGAGGAAGATCCAGAAATCACTATGGTACGTTTTTTAAATGGTTTGGGTAATGACATTAGAGACATTGTTGAGTTACAGGAGTATGTGGAAATGGAGGACCTTCTGCACAAAGCCCTTCAGGTAGAGCAACAATTAAAAAGAAAAGGAGCTGCAAGGAGGAGTTCTAATATGATGCCTCCAAATTGGAGAGATAAGGTTAAAAAGGAGGTTGTTGAACCTTCTAACCAAGGAGCATCATCTTCATCTTCCCAAGGGAGGATACCACAAAAGGGCGCTGATCAAACTCCAAAGAAAGGTAGAGATGTTAAGTGTTTACGGTGCCAAGGAATGGGACATTATGCCTATGAGTGTCCTACTAAGAAGACCATTCTTCTTAAGGACAATGGAGAATACACCAGCGAATCTGACAATGAAGAGGAGGATGAGCCCAATGATGGTGACACAGGTGCTGAAATTGGCGAAGTCTATATGATTAGGAGACTTCTTGGAAGCCATACCACGACAATGGAAGCAAATCAAAGAGAAAACATATTTCATACCAGATGTTCTGTTGATGGTAAGATATGTTTAGTTATAATTGATGGTGGTAGTTGTACTAACGTGGTCAGTGATAGATTGGTGACAAAAATGAATATGGAGACAAAGCCACATCCTAGGCCATACAAGCTTCAATGGCTTAGTGAGGGAGATGAGGTGCATGTTAAGAGGCAAGCCGTGATTCCTTTCACCATTGGAAAATATCAAGACAAGGTGTTGTGTGATGTAGTTCCAATGGAGGCCAGCCATATACTCTTGGGGAGACCGTGGCAGTTTGATACAAAAGCCATCCATGATGGTTTTTCTAACAAAATTTCTTTCATGTTTCAGGAAAAGAAGGTGGTTCTCAAACCTTTGTCCCCAAAGGAAGTAAGTGAGGATCAAAGAAAATTGAGAGAAAAGATAGCAAGAGAAAAAGAGAGTGAAACACATGAGAGTGATGAGACTAAAAAGAAAAAGAGAGAAATTCGTGAGGGCAAACAGTTGTGCTTGGTAAAAGAAAAAGGAGTTAGGAGAGAGCTTTGTGCTAATCGACCTCTTTTTCTTTTAATTGGTGAAAACCAATTACTTCATGCTAACCAATTTGACAATTATGATTTGCCTTTGTCTATTAAAACTCTTTTGCAGGATTTTCAAGATGTGTTTCCAGAAAATGTTCCTGATGGGTTGCCACCTTTAAGGGGAATTGAGCATCAAATTGATCTCATACCAGGAGCTTCTCTACCAAATCGGCCAGCTTATAGAAGCAACCCACAAGAGACAAAAGAAATTGAAAGACAAGTGGCTGATTTGATAAGCAAAGGTTGGGTGAGAAACAGCATGAGCCCATGCGCTGTTCCTGTTATTTTGGTGCCAAAGAAGGATGGAACTTGGAGGATGTGTTCTGATTGTAGAGCCTTGAACAACATCACCATCAAATATAGACATCCAATTCCCAGGTTAGATGATCTCCTTGATGAGTTGTATGGTGCATGTGTTTAGTAAAATTGATTTAAAAAGTGGATACAATCAGATAAGGATTAAAGAGGGAGATGAATGGAAAACAGCCTTTAAAACAAAATATGGTTTATATGAGTGGTTAGTTATGCCTTTCGGATTAACTAATGCACCTAGCACTTTCATGAGATTGATGAACCATGTTTTAAGGGAGTTTATAGGAAAATTTGTGGTTGTGTATTTTGATGACATACTTGTTTATAGCACTTCTTTGGATATGCATGTTGATCACTTGAAATCTGTTTTGGATGTGCTAAGAAAAGAAACTTTGTATGCTAATCTAGATAAGTGCATATTTTGTACCAACCATGTTATTTTCTTGGGATTTGTTGTGAGCTCCAAGGGAGTTCAAGTTGATGAGGAAAAGGTAAAGGCTATTCAAGAATGGCCAACACCTAAGACTGTGAGTGAGGTGAGAAGTTTTCATGGCTTAGCAAGTTTCTATAGGAGATTTGTTAAGGATTTTAGCACCTTAGCTGCACCCCTTAATGAAATTGTGAAAAAGAGTGTGGGATACAAATGGGGGGAGAAGCAAGAGGCGGCCTTTGCTGCCCTCAAGGATAGGCTCACACATGCGCCTATTCTAGCCTTACCAAATTTTGCAAAATCTTTTGAATTGGAGTGTGATGCTTCTAATGTTGGAATTGGTGCTGTTTTATTGCAAGAAGGGCATCCAATTGCTTATTTTAGTGAGAAATTAAGTGGACCAGCACTTAATTATTCTACCTATGATAAGGAATTATATGCTTTGGTAAGGGCTCTTAAAACTTGGCAACACTATTTACTTCCTAAGGAATTTGTTATTCATAGTGATCATGAATCTTTGAAGTATTTAAAGGGCCAAGGAAAATTAAATAAAAGGCATGCT
The DNA here is from genome assembly GCA_026901365.1 of Sesbania bispinosa. Classification (NCBI taxonomy): domain Eukaryota; kingdom Viridiplantae; phylum Streptophyta; class Magnoliopsida; order Fabales; family Fabaceae; genus Sesbania; species Sesbania bispinosa. The sequence goes on from QLOH01000247.1 coordinate 856,401, forward strand.
AAGTGGGTAGAATTTTTGGAACAATTTCCATACGTCATAAAACATAAAAAGGGAAAAGGAAATATAGTTGCTGATGCTCTTTCTAGGAGACATGTTTTGCTTGCTATGCTTGAAACTAAACTATATGGACTTGAATCTTTGAAAGACATGTATTGTGATGATGTGGATTTTGCTGATTTGTATGTGGCATGTATAAAAAAATCAGAAAATGGATTTTTAAGGCATAATGAATTTTTATTTAAAGGAAATAAATTGTGTGTGCCTAAAAGTTCCATAAGGGATTTGCTTGTGAGGGAATCGCATGAAGGGGGGTTAATGGGACATTTTGGAGTGCAAAAGACTTTAGAAATTTTGCAAGATAATTTTTATTTGCCAAATATGAAACGTGATGTCCATAGGATATATGACCAATGTATTGTATGCAAAAAGGCTAAGTCTAAAGTGAAACCACATGGTTTATATACTCCTTTACCTGTTCCTGAATTTCCTTGGATTGACATTTCCATGGACTTTGTTTTGGGGCTTCCAAAAACGAAGAATGGAAAAGATTCTGTTTTTGTTGTGGTTGACAGGTTTTCAAAAATGGCTCACTTTATACCCTGCAAGAAAGTGGATGATGCTTGTCATGTAGCAGATTTATTCTTCAAGGAGATAGTCAGATTACATGGGCTACCAAGAAGCATTGTGAGCGATAGGGATTCAAAATTTTTGAGTCATTTTTGGAGGACTTTATGGGGAAAGCTTGGAACTAAATTACTGTTTTCTACTACTTGTCATCCTCAGACTGATGGACAAACAGAAGTAGTTAATAGGACACTAGGAACTTTGCTTAGGACCATTTTAAACAAAAACATTAAAGCTTGGGAGGATTGTTTGCCTCATGTAGAGTTTGCTTACAATAGGGCTATCCATAGTACTACTAACTGTTCTCCATTTGAAGTAGTTTATGGATTTAATCCTCTAACTCCTCTTGATATATTACCTTTGCCTAACATTTCCATGTTTAAACAAAAAGAAGCGCAGGCTAAGGCTGATTTTGTCAAGAAGATGCATGAGAAGGTTAAGGCTCAAATTGAAAAGAGAAATGAGAGCTATGCCAAACAAGCAAACAAAGGGAGAAAGAAGATGGTGTTCCAACCCGGAGATTGGGTGTTGGTTCACATGCGCAAAGAAAGGTTTCCAGAACAAAGAAAATCAAAGCTTCAACCTAGAGGAGATGGACCTTTCCAAGTGCTTGAGAGGATCAATGACAATGCCTACAAAATAGACTTGCCTGGTGAGTATAATGTTAGTGCTACCTTTAATGTTTCTGACTTAACTCTTTTTGATGTAGGTGATGACCCTTCAGATTTGAGCACAAATCCTTTTCAAGAAGGGGGGCGTGATGTGGACATCAATAAGGCAGTCAGCAGGTTGGGTGGGCCCATGACAAGGGCACAAGCTAGGAAGGCTAAGGAGGCACTTCAAGTCATCATTAAAGAAGTTCCAACTCAAAGTGTGCAAAACATTAATGAAAGTCCTAAGTTCATTAATTGCACTCAAGTTGAAGAGGAAAGCTTAATTGATGAAGAATCAGTTGCATTTAATGCAACTGATAAATGAAGCATTTTCATGCCATTGATGTGGCATTGTGGGCGGCCACATGGGATGTTGGGGGGCGGCCATATGGATTAAATTGGCTGAATTATTTTTGCTTTCAATAAGAAATAGGAGTTACAAACTTGAGTTATTGTTTTGATGGTTACAAAGACAAGTGTGTAATGGTGATCAAAGGCATTTAAAGCCTTGTCTTATAGCCGTTGGAGGAGGCTCTTTGTGCGCATGAATCTAGCCACATTTTGGAGCTTCATGTTGCGGCCAACATGTGTAAAATATGGCTGATTGCTTAGTCATACAAGTGGGGCCAAGTCATGAAGAAGAAGGCTACATAGAAGCATGGAATCTTGAGGAATGAGGCTAGTTGGTGCGGCTACTTTAAGGCTGAATGAATGGCCTCTTTATCTCATGTTTGGAGGTTATTTTTCAAGGTTTAATGTAGCTAACATGTGCCTAAATTCTGGTTGATTATTTGCGGCTAGGTGAACTCCTATAGGGTGCATTTTACTAGGTTTATTGTAGGGTTAACTTAGGAATGCATGGAAATTGTACTTGGGGGTATTTTGGGCATTTTGGGCGTGGGCTTAGTGGGCTTTTGAGTGAGCAACTCAGCTGAATGCAAACCCTAAAGATGTCATGTAAATCCTATAAATACATGCTTCATGCATGCACAAAATAAGATTGATGAATTATGCAAATTGCTGCCAAATTAGAGAGTGATTTTCTTACACTTGAGAGAGTGATTTTCTCTAACTTTCTTGCTAGTCAAGAGTAAAGGTTATCAAAGGTTCATATACCTTTGTGTGATCATCCTTCTTGGACTTATCTTTCAATTCATGAAAGTGTGACGTCCATTTATCTGCTTTTCTTATTTTTCTGTTGAATTCTGTTATAATCAGTTGCTTTTCTTTCCTCTACGTTCTTGAATATTATGTGATTTAATTTTCAAGTACTCATAAGGATTCATATTGTTATTGGTTATTTCATTATCAATTTCTTGTTTTGATTATAAGATACACGTACGTCAAAGAAAAGAAAAGAAAAGAAAAGAAAAATAGTTACGTGCGTACGTAAAGAAAAAGAACAAAAATATTGATTATTTTTCCTTGCAAAGCAAGAGTGGTTCATGTGTAGTTTCTCTTATTATCAAGAAAATTCTAAGGTCCATAAAAAAATAGAACCTCATGGTTCATATCAACACACACAGAGGCAATCCACACAGTCGAATCAATAAGCAATCACGACATCTCATCATGGTGTACTCATATGAACGCAACTTTTACTATTATAATGCAATATCTAATGCATGCGGGCCCAGGGAAACATCACCATAGGCAGAGCACATAGCAGCTGCCCGACCATATATACACAGCACGTCAGGAGTTAGAGTCTGTACTAGCATTGGTACAAAGAGCATTGCTCATACAGTTTGGCCAAATAAATTTTCCGACTTCCAGACAATCTCAACTGACCATGAAAACTTGAGAGCGACAGGATAGTCAAGCCTGTACCCCGTTTACACGACAGTAGGGGGCGAGCCTACGTCACTTGTGCCATTTCGGGACCCGACTTATCCTCAGGGCTGGTCTCCTTTACTGGACCGCTGGTGTTCTTTGCAAAACCCAGTGCCCAGTCCCTACCAGTTTCACACTGTACCGAGTGTTACTGCTATATAGGCCGTAAGGTTTTCAACCTCGAACATCAACGTCACCACATCCCCGTGGCACGGCCCAAATTCAATGCCTTTCCTTCACAAGGAAGGCCAAACCGCACTCTCTCGCCAAGCTTCTCAAGTTTTATGTAGATAGAGTGTGTTGGTTATAGCCTTTTAAGGTAGTTTGTACTAATGTTCTTGATAATCATGTCCACTTAAGTCCTATAATTTACTAAAACTTATGATTGTATCTTATGGATGGTATTACTTATCCTAATTCTCCTTGTATGACTAATTAAGATTAGGTTTAACTTTTAATCTTAACTAGTCTTCATTAACTGGATTACAATTAATCTTAATCCTCTTTAATTAAGTCTTAATCCTTACTTAAGATCCTAATTAATTCTTAATCATCCCTTAATCTCTTCCTTAATCTTGGATTAGGATTTTAATTATGTTTGATTAAGGTTAACCATAATTAATTAGTTCTTAATCATCATTATTGGTTAATTATTTAATTAATACTTTCATTAAGGTTAATTAACTTTTGACTTAATTAATCATTCTTTACTTAATCGACTTAAGTGAATTAGGTTGATTAACTTAGGTAATTAAATTAGTTAAGCCCACTAATTAATCCTAAGTTTTAACTTTTAATTACTTGGATTAGAGTTGAAGTCCAACTCCAATCTAACTTTTAATTTCATAATCTAATCTTGATTAACTTTTAATGAGTCTTTAACTTCTTTTCTTAAAGGTTTTAAACTTAAATTAAAAGCCTAAAGGTTTTATAACTCTTAGGAACTTATTTTTAGTCATGGTAACCTAAAATATTGACCTTTAAGTTGACTTTTACTTGGTTGGAATTGGAAATCCGAATTTGTTATATTTATTTTTAAAGACTTATTCTTAATTGCACTTTAGTCCTTTTACTTGTAAAATTGCTTCTTAGTCCTTTTGGACCACCAAAGCCCATAAACATGTTTTCAACATACCCTTGACCTTTTTAAGATCAAAAAGGTATTCTTGATGAGTTTCATCAAGAACAACTCATGAACATCAAGAACAACTTGAATGTTCATCAAAACTTCAAATTTTTCACAACATCCAATCTTCACCAAAACTTCACACATTCATCAACAAACAATCTAAATGCCAAATATCATACTAATCCACTCAAAATCATCAACATACACATTAAAGTTCATAACTCCATTTTCAAGCTCATAACCACTATTTTTCAAAGATCAAACATCCAAAACAATTGTATACCTTCAACCAACTTCATGCATGTTCATAGATTTATCATACAAACACATTCCAAGCACCAAAAAAAATTTGAAACACATGCAGCCCCAAAATCCCTCAAGGCCGAGAGCTATTAAAGGAAAAAGGGGAAAATTTTTCCAAAATTGTTTCTTGGCTTGCATGCACCAACAATCACAATCCAAGCACATTCCAAGCATCAAAACAAACTTAAAAACATGTAAACAACCCAGCTCCAAGAATCCAAAACATTTGCTCAAAGAAAAGCTCAAAAGTGATTTTTTTCAAGGAAAAACAAGAATAAAAACAAGGATTTTAAGGGCAAATCCTTGACTCTAGTTACCAATCCTACTAGAGTTCAAGTTCTCCCCCCCTTTACCTCAAATTTCCAAGAAAATGAGTGCGGAATTCTGGTCCCAAAACAGCCCCCAAAGATGCCTCCTTTAGTCACCAACAAGGATTTTTCAAGGCTAGAAGGCTTAGAATTTGAAGCTTTGGTTCAAAAGATGGAACCTTGGCTTGATTGTGTTTAAGGAAGGATGAAAATTTTTGGGAGAAAATGATGGAGAGTTCACGGCTTCAAGAGGAAGAGAAAGAGAGAAATGAGAGAAAACTAAACTTGCATGTGTTGGAAGGAGAGAGAAAGGTGAGGTTTTGAGTTATAAATGCCATAAGTTCACTTTTCCTACACATGGCTTGTGAAAAGGAAGGAAAAATACAAGTGTCTCTCATGCACCATGCCTACACATGCACGACTTGCATGAGAAGCTAAAGGGGAGGTTTGTGCAATTTTTTTCTGGCCCGGATCAAGAGTATTCGGGCCCGGTTCAAGAGACAGGAGGGGCAAAAAGGTCATTTTCACAGAAAAACCCCAAAAATTCCCAGAAATTCCCTAAAAATAGGAAATTAAATTCTAAATCCAAAAATATAAATTTTGGTGATTAAAAATAATTTTAACAATTCAATAAAACACGAAATGCGGTAAAACGGTAAGAAGCGGGCGTTACAGTAAGCAGAGAGAAAATTAAGGTTTTATTTACAGAGATTGTATAGAATTATAATTATAATTTTAAATCATCTTTTAAGGTTCAAAATATATCTTCCATATTTTTCTACAATTTTTTTTTTTCATATGCTGGCTATGGTTATACTGTTAACTGGGGGCATTTTGATCTTTTTGCCCAGAAGTGCTAGAAAAATTCTAAATAATTTTCTAAAACTCATCACTAATTATATTAAGAGTATTTTGAATAAAGGTATAGATCCCTTAGAGTTTTAGCTATTTTTAATAATTAAATCTATATTTTCCTTAACTGTATAATTACTAAAGGTATCTTAGGTTATTTTCTCAAACACCTCTCTAGAGAAATTTACTCATAATTGTGGTTGGGTATTATAAATTTGGTTGTCTATTAAAAGCTACTAAATACTTTATAATTAAATGATTATTACTATTTTAAAATTTTCTTTATTCTATTTATACACCAGTAAGAAAAATTGCGGGTGTTACAATATGTGTTCACTGTTTTTATTCTTATCTTCAACTTTCTGAATGATATCAATGAATGAGTTGTTTGCCTCATATGTGTGTTTATTAAATGCGCTAATATTTGCTGATGTGACTACGTAATGCTTTAATTATGCTGAATAACTGCTATTAAATGCTTTAATCATTGACTGCAAATCGTTAATAAGTTATCAGAAATTAATAATTCTAAGTATACAAAATTAATTGCTGATTGCTTACCCCATATTTATTACTCTGCTACGCATATAATGCTTCAGCAAGTTCTAGAAAATCTTTTGATTGATGACAAAAGGGGGAGTAATATAAACTAACAAAATATGAAGTTTAAGTGTTTTTCAGAAAGAAGATCTTATATTCAGGGGGAGCAGTGCATTCTGTTCAAGTATTTGATTAACGGGGAGAATTTCTTTGAACTCAAAATTTTATTCCCTTCAGATATTTGATAGTTTTAAGCAAATTTGTCATCATTAAAAAGGGGGAGAATGTTGAGTCTCAAAATATTATTAAGTGATTAATAATGTTTAAGTCTCATTACCCTAAGTTTTAATGAATAACAAATTTGGTTAAAGTATTATGAGACATAATACAAATTCTCTTAAGGGTATTTTATATGTTTCAGCAACTCTCTGAAGGAGCAACCCTCTAAAGTGGTACAACCTTCTGAAGGAGAAGAACCTACTGAAGTTCACCAACCCTTTGAAGAGATGTACTATCTGAATTGAGAAGACCTGCTGAAGACTTTCTACGTGGCATTTGTCTAAGGTCAGAAAGCTTTCTGCTCAGGACTTAAATGCATCCTCAACGTCTTCTGCAAGCTTGTCTCTTTTAAGGAAAGATTACAGAGACCCTTTTGAGCTTTTTGAATCAACTCACTCGAGAGGGAAACTGCTGCATCATAGTACCTGAAAACGTGTCAGAACTGAATCAAGGTCTGCACACCTGCACTGCTCAAGTCAGAAGCTATCAGAAGATTATCTCACAACGGTTCTCACGACATTTAATGCTATCTCTCAATGGTGGTTTTAAGCAATCTTCAACGGACTCAATTCTGTTTCTATATATAGCTTTGTGAAGGACTTCAAAAAAAGAGAAAAAGAGAGAAGATTTCATATTGAGCCAAAAACGCTACCAAAATATACGTTGTTATTCTCTTTGTTTCATTGTACAACAAATTTCATTTATCCTGAGTCTCACTCAGTTACTTTGTACAAGTTCGTTTCAATTTAAGTTAGGAACATGTTTTAGTTTTCTAACTTTAACAAAATTTATTTGTAAACACTCTTAAGTGTCTGAGAGCCTAGAGAAGCTTGGAGGAAGAAAGAATACTTGTTTTGTGAGCCTGGAGAGGCTTGTGGATAAACAATACTTGTTTTAGAGCCTGGAGAGGCTTGACTATAAAAGAATACTTGTATCTATTCAGATAGTGGAAAACCCATTGCTAGTTAGCATTGGGACTGGACGTAGCTCACAGTGGTAGTGAGTGAACCAGTATAAATCTGTGGCTAAGTTTTCTCTCACCCTTATCTCTTTATATTTGGTTTAAACTAACTTGGAGGGTTCTGAGTAAACTATTTTATAAGTTGAGACTGAAAAATAAATTTAAAACGTATTGAAAAACAAGTTTCCAAAACTGTTTTATTGGACCTGCTGAAGCAACTTTAGCAAGTACCTCACTTCCAGTTTCAGCAAGTTGCTCATATTTCTTTGTGAAAAGTTGTGCTTGTTAAAGGTTTTCCTAAAATCAGTTTGAAATTATAAAACACTATTCAACCCCCCTTATAGTGTTTCCTGTGGTTTCTATTGGATGAAAACCCTTTTGCTATACTTGACCTCCTAACAGGTGAAGGCTCTATGTCCTCTACTCATTCAGATTCTAGGTCTTATCAACCAACTACTGAATCTGTGGAGGACTTACTTGAAGGTTTGAAGAACTTGATATTTACTGATGATTTCCTTGAAACCTTTGCAAAAGAGGTTGAATATCAATACTGGGTAGAAAAGAAACTTGAAGCAATCTATGCCCGACAAAGCAGCTTATCCATGCAACAACTCAATGGGTTGAATACTTTCAAGAACATTTATGTTAAGGCTACAAATATCTTGAAAGAGATTCAGACAAATGTTGCAAAGACTTCTGAGGTCAGGGTCGAGAATGAGGATATGTTAGAAAAATTGAAAGATTCCAGAACTAAAGTCTCGAAGTCACTGAAAGTTTGGGGACTCTGACTTCCCAGGTATCCTCTATTGCAGAAAAATGTAGAGTCATTGAGGAACAGATAAAGAAACTGTAAGAGGATGAAAAAATTTTGATCACATAAGAGAATACCTGCAAGACTTCGATGTCCAAAATCGAAACAAAGAAGCTCGAACTCCTCAATGGAGTTAAGTACGTTTCAAGTGAATTGGTGAAATCGAATGAGCTTCTGACCAACATTGATCAAAGGGACAAAGTCTTGTTGCAAAAATATAAAGACCTGAATCAAGCGTTTTGGCCACTGAAAGAGAATCCCTCATTCTAACTTTCATTGTCACTTTCTTTCAATCTTTTGTTAAACAAATTTATGATTGGTGCTTTGGAGTCACCATTTTGAATGCCTTAGACAATTTTAACTTCATATAAAGTTGGTTTGTACCATTTCAAGTATTTTCCATTTATGCTTAGAATTCGATTATCACCTGTTAATTCTTTAATCGAATACGCATTATTCGAAAATACTTTTTCAACCTCGAATGGTCCTTCCCAATTCGGAGACCATTTTCCAAATCGTTTAGATTTCTTATCAACAGGTAAAATTACTTTCCAAACAAGATCTCCTTCGTTACACAACTTGGATTTCAATTTTCGATTGTAAACTCGAGATACTTGTTCTTTTCTATTTGATGATATTTTCTAAGGCTCTTAATCTAACCTCATCCAATTCATTCAATTCATCTAACATCATATTATAATAATCTTGAGTGGATAAATCGAATTTTCTTTGCAATTTGAGTGATTGCAAGTGAACTTTAAGTGGTAAAACTGAATCATGATCATAAACCAATATATAAGGCGTAAATTTTGTTGCATCTCGAGGAGAATTTCGATATGCCCACAAAATTTGACTTAACGTTTTATGCCAATTTCTAGGTCGTTGGTCAATATGTTTCTTAATCATGGAAATAATTGTCTTATTTACAACTTCAACTTGCCCATTTGCTTGTGCATAATAAGGGGTTGAAGTAAGAAGTTTAATCCCATTTTCTTGGTCCTGTAAATACAATCCCTTAATAAGTTGAAATAGACTCTCTTAACTCTCTGACCTGTAAATACAATCCCTTAATCAGTTGAAATAGACTCAGGAATACCAAAACGAAAAACTATGTTTTCCTGAATGAAGTTAATCACATCTTCTTGAGCTACATCTTTCAATGGGATTGCCTCCACCCATTTTGTAAAATAATATATAGCCATAATAATATATTTATGCTCCGTAGATGATGGAGGATGAATTTGACCAATCAAATCAATATCCCATCCTCTAAAAGGCCATGTCTTTATTATTGAATGTAACTCACTCGCAGGGATTTGTTGTATGAAACCATGTTTTTGACATTCCTCACAGTCCTTCGAAAAATCATTACAATCTTTGGCCATAGAAGGCCAATATAAATTTTGTCTTTTCAAAACCCATTCCATTTTTTGACATGCTTGGTGTGCTCCACAAATCCCTTGATGAGTATCAACCAAAGCTTGATATGCTTCTGATTCTCCTAAACATCGAAGTAAATTGCCATCAGGTGCTTTCTTATATAATTGATTAGCTAAAATTACATAATGTAAAGCCCTGTGTTTCAATTTTCGATCAATTGATGTACTTGGATTTTGCAAGTACTCAACTAAAGATTTTCTCCAATCATTGACATCTAAAGTTTCAATATCTAAAACTTCAAAATTCATAATTGGCATATTCTTCTTTAATTGGATCAACTCTTCGAATTTAGAATCACAAATCTTATAACCAGAAGTAATCTGTGCCAATTCATTGGCAATTTCATTATCAATTCGAGAGATATGTTCGAATTCAACTTCATCAAAATACCTTAGCAACTGAAAAGCTTTTAATAAATATTTTGGTAACCTAGGATTCAAACATTTATACTGTTTAGTGACTTGTTTGATTACTAATTGCGAATCTCCTCGAATCAAGACTTGCTTGGCTTTGAATGATATCAAAACTTCTAATCCTAATAATAAAGCTTCATATTCAGCTTCATTATTCAAACGATCTATCCCCACACAAAACATTATTTTTGTTGGTAAACCTTCAGGTGAAATTAAAAGAATTCCAATCCCAACACCTGTTTTATGCTTCGATCCATCGAAATAAAACTTCCAAGGTTTTAAACCCACAATGTCTAATTCATTAATTTGAATCGGAGGATGTTCAACTAGAAAATCAGCCATAACTTGGCCTTTTACAACTTTTAATGGGAGATATGTTAGCAAAAATTCAAATAAAGGTAACGCCCATTTACCTACTCTACTATGAAGAATAGGTTTCCATAACATGTGCTTTATTATATCATAATGAGAAATTACATAAACGTCAAAAGGCTTTACATAGTACTTTAACTTGGTACAAGAAAAGTAAAGATATAAACATAATTTCTCGATAGCACAGTATCTAGTCTCAATATCATTAAGAGTTCTACTAAGATAATACACTGCTCTTTCTACTCGATTTTCATCTTCTTGAGCAAGCATACTTCCTAATGTCTCTTCAGATGCAGATATATATAACTTTAGAGGCTTTCCTTGAATTTGAGGTGTCATAATTGGAGGATTTGTGAGAATCCTCTTTTATTTCTTCGAATGCCATTTGGTGTTCCTCTTTCCATTCAATTTTATCTTTCTTTTTGAGTTTCAACAGAGGAGAAAACACCTTGGTCTTAGCTTAAAGATTTTCTATGAATCTTCAAAGAAAATTGATTTTACCCAGTAAAGACTGCAACTGTTTCTTGTTTGAAGGAGGAGAAGTTTCTAGAATTGCCTTTGCTTTATTTTTATCAATCTCAACTCCTTTTTGATGAACCAAGAAGCCTAGAAAATTACCTGTAGATACACCAAAGGCACACTTAATAGGATTCATTTTCAACTAATGTAACCTCTACTTTTCAAATGCCTCTTTCAAATTCGAAAGATGATCATTTTTTATTTGAATTTTACTACAACATCTTCAATATAAACTTGCATGAATCTACCTATTAAGTCATGAAAAATAGAATTCATGGCCCTTTGATAAGTAGCACCAACATTTTTAAGACCAAAAGGCATCATTACCCATTCATAAGTGCCTATTACACCAGGACATCGAAAAGCAGTTTTCGAAATATCCTCTTCAGCAATAAAAATTTTGTTATATCCTGAATAATCATCCAACATACTTAATATTTTATTAACTATTGTTGAATCTATTAACATATCAGCAACGGGCATTGGATATTCATCTTTAGGAGTTTGTTTATGTAAATCTCTAAAATCTATGCAAACTCTTAAAGAACCATTTTTCTTAATAACCGGTACTATGTTAGAAATCCAGTCAACATACCTGGAAGTTCGAATGACCTTAACTTTCAATAACCCCTCGATTTCACTTTTGATTTTCAATATGATTTCAGGTGCAAATCTTTGAGTTGCTTGCTTCACAGGTTTCTTATCAGGAAATGTAGGAAATTTATGTTCCACAAGCTCTTTACTTAGACAAGGCATCTCATGATAATCTCGTGCAAAACAATCTTTATATTCTTTAAGTAATTCTACAAACCTATACTAAAAATCTTCTAATAAATTTTTACTTACAAAAGTTGGTCTTGGGTTTTCGACATCTCCTAAATTCACTTCTTCAAGAGGATCTTGAGCCTCCATCTTTTCAATTCCATGAGACAATGCTTTTTCAAACCCAAGAGGAGTATCATCATATATGCAATCATGTTTTCCAAATGGTAACTCCTCTTTTTCGAATCTCATATATGAATTTTCTTTTATATTTTTATGTTCAATATCCTGTACAGCTACTGAAGCCGCTTCAAAATCCTTTTCGAAATTTTGTTTAACTTTGACTTCGGTCTTGAAGACCATTCTACAATCGGCGGCCTCTAAGGCCGCTTCAAACCTTCTTTCAGCAGTATATGCTGAGGTTCGAGCTATGAAGCTCAAAATCATTCTTCGTCTGATATCCATCCAAAAGTAGATGTGGTCCCTGATGGACCAGTTGCACTTTGAATTATCAAACCATATTCAACATTGAAAAATGCCTTGTGTGGAATCTTACCAGGAATAAAACCACACTTTTCAATTGTACAAGGTGTTTGATTCATTATCCATTTCTCACAATTCCTTGCATTTACAGTATATGCTTCTACCTTGTAGTAGGTTTGATCAGCTTCAATATATTCTGGAATGCCTTCGTCATTCCATAAACACAGCTTCTGATGGACAGTTGAAGGGATTGCCCCGACTCAATGAATCCATTCTCTCCCCAAAAGAACATTATAATTTGCTTTCGAAGGAACTACTATGAACACAGTGTGTCTTTTGACTGATCCCACAGTCACATCAAAACACAACAATCCCTCTGATTTTGATGTTTTTCCACCAAAGTCTGTAATTATCATGTTGTGTGGCATCAAATCACACTTCCTTTTATTCAACTTTTTCAAAAGAGAACTTGGCAATAAATTAATTGCCGCTCCACCATCAGCCAACACTTTACTTACAGTAATCCCTTCAATTTGAGCTTGAATAAACAAAGGCTTGATGTGAGACACCATCCCAATAGAAGGTCTATCGAACATTGTTGAATCTTGTTTAACAGCTTGTGTCGACAAACAAGTGTAATAAGTTTGTGGCTCTGATGATTCATCGTCTATGAAATCATCTCCAAAATAGTCTTCATATTCTTTTTCGAATTCTACTGGCAAAATCAAAACTACTCCACATATGTCTTCTAATTTATTTGGGAACCCAGCCTCAAAGTCATCTATAAGTAAGTCTTCCTCAACCAAAACCTTATCTTTTGGCACAACACTTAACCTATCTTTTTGTAGGAATTGGGAGTAAGTGGGTTGACTAGAAGTACCTTGCACTTGAATTAACTGAGCATTTTTAGCATTCAAATTCTTTGGGAAATTTGAAGAGTTTCCCCCTTCTTCCAACGCTGCCTTTCTATAACACTGGTTCCTTCTCCACTGTGTCTTTGTCATAAAAGGCTTTCCATTGAAAGAATTATTGTATTGCTTAATTACTTGTGGATTCTGATGATATTCTTGACTATCTGTCACTCGAATCCATTTGTTAGGAGGAACATTCGAAGGAGGCACATATGTTATTGGTTTTTGGAACATAGGAGCTTGCCCCCTAGTCATTTCATAGTTCTTTTGAAAATGAGGTCTTCGAACTTCAACATTAGAAACAGGTCTTGTCACCTTCTAAATCCTTTGATTAACAGTCTGTTGATAATGCTTTTTCATTTCTGATGACTCAAAGGATTTGGCCACCAATCTATCGAAAACTGCTCTGCAACGAGGATAGAGGGAAACATCAACATTTTCCTCTTTCTTTCGAAGCAAGAAATCCACCAAAGTTTCATTGCTCTTTGGAAAAATATCTTTGACTTCCTTTTCAAACTCCTTAATTGCAATATCTATTGTTATTTTTGAATCTATGGCAGGTTCAGCTCCTACCATGTTTATTTCCACAGTAGCATTGACATTCAATGGATCAGAATCGACCTTCATCGCCATTTTCTGTTTTTCTTCAATCTTTAGCCTGCCCTCTTTGATGACTTCTTGAATAAGATCCCTGAAACGAATGCAATTGTTAGTCCAATGTCCAAATGCATTATGAAACTTACAATATTTCTTTCCTTTTCGTTGTTCGAAAGTAGGAATCTTATGATCATCACTAAGGATAATTTGTTTATCCTTTAATAAGATGTCAAATATTTACTCAGCTTTCGATATATCAAAACCATATGTCTTTTTGGGATACTTACTTTGTGAAGTTTGATTCCCAGAATTACTATTATATGGTCTTAGGAAAGAACATGCATATGGAGGTCCTGGTTTTAACTCAGCAACATCAATTTCATTTTCATCGAAATTTGAGTTTTCGTCACTAAAATTTTCATTAACATCAACATAGGCAATCTTATCTCTTCTTCCTATCTTTTCGATTTTCCTATGTTTTTCTTTTTCCATCTTTAACTGCTCAATTTGCCTAACTCTTTCAGCCAATTGGGCCATGTCTCTCAATTGCTGATTAACTAATTTCTTTCGAATTGAGTAATCAAAACCTCCTGCAGCAATCTTAACTAATTCATTTTCAGGAATTGATACAAGACATCTAGCTCTCATTTGCCTAAATCTGTTCAAATAATCTTCGACAGATTCATCTGAAGTTCGTCTAACAGTTACCAAATCCATAAGGCTAACTTTCATTTCAGCTCTAAAGAATTGTTCATGGAACTGTCTTTCTAATTGGTTCCAAGTATGAAACGAATCAGTAGACAAGGTTGTGAACCATGTAAAAGCATTTTTTGTTAGGGAACTTGGAAAATACTTCATTTTTAAATTTTCATTATTAGATATGTCCCCACATTCTACATGATACCTTGCAATGTGTTCAACTGTTGATTCATTAACTTCTCCTGCAAACTTAGTGAATTTTGGGACTTTCCATCCCCTTGGCAACTTAGTTTGCAACACATAGGGTGTTAATGGGGATACAAAACATGGTCTAGTAGCTTGGCCTACATCAAATCCATGTCTATTCAACACTAACTCAACTATATTTGCTATATTCTATTGTCGCCCAATATTATTTTGCCTTATTCATTCTAGAACATCATCAGCATTTTGATTTCTATTCAAAATTAATGGTTGAGCATTCACATTTTGAAGTGGCTCTCGAAGAATTGGTTGTTCATTATTTTCCCTTACACCTTTATCATTTCCAAGGTTCTGATTCTGGTTTTGATCAAGGCCAACATTGGCTTGTTGCTTATTTTCAAGATCTGGGGGAGCCCCAAAAACATCAACAATCCTGGCCATTTGCCTAGCCAATGTATTATAATTCTGATTAGTGTTTTCAATAAGGGGATTTATAACTGTTGTCAATTGAGTTGACAACATGTTAACCATTTCATGGTTACTCTCATCACTTGTTGCCTATTCGAATTCAAAGCAGTATTTGTCAAAGAATTCGAAATTTGGCCTGAATTTAACCCAGAAACACCATTTCCAAAATCACCTAAGTTCGAAGAACTAGCGTGATTGAATGCAGGTGTCATTGTACTTTTGTACGTTACTGGGGCTGTTCCTTGAATAGGAGGAACAAAACCAAGGGGAAGTCCATCTGGGGCAGGTCTAATACCAGCGTTTGTGACTTGTATGCCCCCAGTTTGTAGTGGATTTGTGATTGTTGAAATTCTGGCAAGCGTACCAAAATCACAGCAGTATAATAGTAAGTAAAAGGGGTTATCGTATCCACAGGGAACAGTTCAATGTAAATCCTAGTGGTCACACTTATCAAGTGAGAGAAGATGTTTGTTGTGTAGATTGCAATAATAAAAGAAAGAATAATAAACTGGGATGAGGTTGAGCAAATTACTGGAATTAGGATTGAATTTCATCTGTCGCACCCCTCTTGTATTTGGAACCTAATGAAATTTATGAATATGTAATTATAATATCGAAGCACAAATAAATGTTATTTCATAAAAGGTTCCCATAGATATGAAATACTCAGAAACAATTCATCCTGGTTCACACAGTGACAAATTGCCACGGTTGAAAAATAGTTGTAAAAGCTATCAAGTCATCCCGGTTCCCATAGTGACAACTTGAGTGTTTTCACCAATCAGAGTTCAAGATCCCTATTCCTAGGCTCCCAAGAACTCGCTATTGATTTCATAAAACCACTTTCCAGTGTGCCCCACAAAATCAAACTATAACTTCGGCACAAAGGTGAAAGCTAAGCATGAAGAACAAAATAAAAACACCAATATTATAAAAACAGGGATTCACAAATAGCAAAGAGGATCCAAAATACAATTGGGGATTGAATTGACTACATTCAATCCTATGGGAGAGTTTAGCTACTCATGGTAGCCATTACAAACCAATAGAGACACTGTCACACTTTTCTCTAGCTCCATATCTGCTCTGTCATCTCCTCCTTTCGATCTTTGCAAAAGGTCTTTTAAATAGAATTTTGGAAAGCCCGTTGAAATCTTGCTTTGGCCCATTAGAAATTAGGGTTTCGTGTTCCTGCTCTCCAACCTGAGCTCAGCATAGATGAAACAGATCTCCATTTTATGCTTTCCTGATTTCCTTTTTTTCAGCTTGATCTCTTACTGATCTTATCTTTATTTGTTGTGCTTTCCTGATTTCCCTCTTTTTAGCTTGATATCTTGCTGATCTTATCCTTTTTTGCTGCTATCTTATTACTCCATTTAAAACTTTCCTCTTTATTTTCAAAATCAACAGATTTCTTATCAAGATAGCATCAAATTCAAATTTGAATCAAATAATCCCAAGATCTGCATTTCAAACTAAAAAGAGATAATTTGGGGTATAAATCTAACATTTTGCCCTTGATAAGTGTTGTAATTATATAGAAATTTATCATTAATTTAGCACTTATCAAATTCCCCCCAACTTAGCTTCTTGCTTGCCCTCAAGCAAGAAAACCTTTTGCAATCAAATGAATTCAATCCCCAATCATGGTTCTCACTAAATAAGGAAATAATTTCATCACCTCTTGCTAGGCAGTTGTCACTTTCCAAATATCAGATTGAAAATCAGAATTAAGTGGTGTTTCCAAGACTCAATCAGAACAGGATAAAAACACATTCAAACTTTTTCAAAAGTAGTAACCAAAACAATAAGTGATATATCAAGGAATTCTCTCATGTTCACGGGTAAGTGTTTTCCTCAATTTTTCACAGCAGTTGAACAACTAAAATTGATAGTCATTTTTGGTTAATAAACATGCACATGGTAAATCATGGATCAAAAGGTCTTTCTTGGATGTAATGAGCCTGGGTTATCAAGAACTCATGGTTTTTCTGGATATGCAAAGAAACACTGGAATAGAGAGCATTTTTGAATTTTTATTTTTCTTGAACTTTCTCTCAATTTTCCATTTCATTCTTGATTTACATCATTCAGCTGACTTTTTTTCTTTTTTGGTGATTCACTCCCGTTTTCATTCACTCTTTGTTTTTCTTTTATATTCTTGAGGGAGTGATTCACTTTGCTTGCTTGTGCCTGCTTTTGTTTTTCTTCAAGTAACCATCCAATTCACTTTCAAGTAACCAACCAATTTTCCCATTTTATCAAACTGCACCTTTGCTCTCTATCCCAAGTGTGTAAGGGACATGTTATAGACATTATTTTGGCTGGGGTGCATAAGAAAAGAAACATTAAAGCTCAAATGGGTTAACAAAAAAATTTGGAAAAATTTTTCATGGGTTGGCTTTTTGGCACTGAGCAATTAATTCATAAACACAAGTTTGCCTTTATCACTTCCATATTTTTCATGTGCAGAATAAAATCCAAAAACTCAAGCAATAAAAGTTGACAAGCAACGGTGAAAACTCTCATTTCAAGTGTTTGGTCTCACAACTCACCAGCTTTTTGGCTAATTTCCTTGATGAATTCACTTATTAAAATTAATTAACTACCCTGATATATTTTCCTGCATAATATCTAATCCTAACTGATTATGGATATCAAAATTCCTATTTCTTTCCTAATTCAGTTAGTTAGACTGCTTAGCTTTGAGATTTTAAATTTATTTCCTTAAATCCCTATTTCTAAAGTCCTAAAAATGAAAAACAACTATCCTAAAACAAAAAAAATTGTCGTGAAATGTTGCACTGCATAAAAATGACGTGTCGGTAATATTGTATATACAGTACAAATCCATTAAATAATAAAAGAAAAATTAAAAAGAAATGAAAAGAAAAGGAAAAAGAAAAGAAAAACACCAAATCAATCCTCATCCTCCATATCATCATCTCCCTCAGCATCAACTCCTCCCTCTCCCGGAATAATAGGCCTGTCCCCAGGCCACTGCAAATAAGTCTGGAACTGGTCTGGTAGCATGCCTGGGTAAGGGTCCGCTCGAGTTTGATAATGATACTCCTGAAGGTGAACTAATGTTCTGTGAAGAGAGGAGTTCTGAGAGATGATGTGTTGTTCCCAAAATGGGATGGATGTGTCAGCTGATGGTGGATGCTGCTACTGTGGTGTTGGTGGTGGCTGCTCTGGTGCTGGTGGCTCCTCCTCCTCCTCCTCCTTATCAGGGATGCAGTTAGCCTCAATGTACCCCTTAGTCATAGGGGTCTTAATACGCTCAGTGGGGTACACCTCAATCCCCCGAGAGTGGCATAATGCAGTGATGAGAGAAAGGAATCCTAAGCTGATCCTGGACTGTGTGCTCCATCGCCCAACAGATGACACTGTCATAAATATCTTATGAGATATCACCTTGGCTACGTCAATGTCCTGCCCAGTTAGGATGCAATATATGAGATGGGCGGTCTGACACATGGTTGGTTGGCTGGATGTTAGCCAACACCAAGACCGTTCACATCCTAGCAATAGCCTGCATATCATTCCTGTATATCCTAGCAGCTTGCTTGTAAGCGTTCCTCTCAAAGGTACTCCCTCTCAAGCATAGACACTCAGCAGTCCTAGTGTCCAAGGGATCATTGCCATTAATGCCTACCTCATTTACCAGCTCATGATACTGGCAAGGCATTATTTGCTTGTCATCTGGTCCAGGTCGACCCAAGAAAGTGTTGATCGCGTCGCGATCATAAGAAATCCACTGGCCTTGCACATAAGACCGTCTCTGCACGTCAATGTCATGGTCTCCAATAGCGTTGGCATAAAACTCTCTGACCAGCTCAGGGTCAAAGAATCGGTCCGGCTCTGCAATGCGCCTCCTGATGATCTCATCAACGAATTCATCAAACTCGCAGGCTGTAGAGCAACTGGCCTCTCTAGAATGAAATTACAGTTCATCAGTGAACTGTATGCTTCAAAAGTAGCGGGGCTCTTGAATTTCAATGGGTCAAAGTAAGGCACATCCCTAGCTCTCTTCTCACCCCTGCCCTTCGTGGAGGTGTCGGTAGTGTTAGTGACTTTTGTGCGAGCCATCTGCAAGATAAATAGAACTAGGATTATTCCAATGCATATAAGGAATATCAACTAATGATTAGTGTATTAAGCCATGCAAGCTTATTTTCATGAAAATCACACCCATGGTGGCCATCTTAATTCAAAAATCAGAGCAATCATTCAGCAAGCACTGTTAGGTTCATTCACACAAAATCTTGACTACCATATTACCCAATGCCAATTTATTAATTTCTTAAGATCATGCTAATGTGATCAGTTAAAGCAAGTCCTAATAAACTTCTAAACAGGGCATTAAATGGTACACAGTATTATGCTCAATTATCATGCTTTTGAAACATGCAATAATGCACACTTATTCATGCAATAGCCCGTGCAAAATTTTGACAAAATTAAAGCACCAATATTACCAGTAGAATAATTTGCAAAAATTCACAGAGCATTTCAAAACTACCACCGATTATATAACCACAACCAACATTGCATACCAAGGCTTTATTGACAATTAATCCTAAAATCATGTGATTCTAAAAGCCTAAGTTTTCTATCCTAAGGTTTGCTCAATGAAACAGATAATTAAGGATTTTAATCGGTAAAATCTTTTCAAAACTTTAAAAATATACCTGGAATAGCAATAGAAATGTGTAAGGAGGAGGCTTATGAGTGAAAGAGTGGAAATGGAAGGTTAAGAAAACAGAGAAAACGCTCAAGCCAAGCAGGGGAAAGGGTGAAAATGACCCTCCCCTGTCCAGAGTTTTGAATATATGCTGGAGCGGGAAGCTGCGTTCCACTTGCGCTCAGCGCAGGTGGAGCGAACGTTGCAATTTTCCCTGGAGTGAGCAGTTGCGCTTCACTTTCCCTCAGCGCAGGTGAAGCGCAGAAAATAGAATTGAATTTGCAATTTTGCGCTTCTCCCGGGCTCAACGCAGGTGAAGCGCAGAAAAACAGAATGCAAATTTCTATTTTCTACTGCTTCCAAAATTGAAATTGTTCATGTTTCGTTTCCACTTTTTTATTGACCCTTTTCCTAACAGTTTCTAAACTAAACAGGCATAAGAAGAAAACAAAATAAACTAACCTAAACACACAAAAGAAAAAAAAACTAAAAATAAATAAACACTGGGTTGCCTCCTAGGAAGCGCTCGTTTAACGTCAATAGCTTGACGCCTGGTTTAGTCATGGTGGTTTCAACTGGAGGATGATGGTAGATTCAGCTGATCCATCTCCTGTTGCCTTGAGCCATCCTCCATATCAGTTTCTTATCTTATCATCACTTTCCTGACTGTCTTCTTCCTCATCTGATGTTGATCTTTTTCCCATAGATTCCTGTAGCTGCTTCTTTCTTCTTGTTGGTTTCCTCAGAATATCGGGAACCTTCTTCTTGTGCTTAGAAGCACTTTGATACATGGATTCCTTTCTTTTTACTTTCTGCAGCTTTGGTTCAGAATGAGTTATACAGATCCCATCAGTAGGATCTAACTCCAATCGATCTGGTGGTTCAGCTTGGTGGGGAATCCCTCTGTCTAAATGGAAAATTATGCTCTCATCTTGAGAGCTGAGTTGAAATTTTCCCCGATCGACATCAATTATCATCTTGGCAGATTTCATGAATGGTCTTCCTAGGATTAAGGGGACATCAATATCCTCTTCCATTTCAACTATGAAGAAGTCTGCAGGATATACAAACTTGTCCACCCTTATAGGCAAATCTTCAACTATTCCATACGAATGTTGTGTGGACTTGTTTGCAAGCTGTAGAGCTACATTTGCAGGCTTGACCTTTAAAATTCCCAGTCTTTTGAAAAATGACAGCGGTAACAAATTGATGCTTGCTCCAAGATCTAGCAAGGCTTTTGTGACTGGTTGAGTACCAACAGTAACTGGTACTGTGAATCTTCCTGGGTCTAATGATTTTCTGAGTTGTAGACCCTTTCTGACTCTTTTGCTTCTGTTTTAACTTCCTATGAAATTTCTTCTTCTTGCACAATCTCCTCTACAGGCAAGTCTTCACATGATATGTTGTCCTCCAGATTACTCCCCTCTGATGTGTTACCTTTAGTAGTAACTGCATTGCATTGCTCCTTGGGGTTAGTTTGGGTGTGTGCTGTAAATTGGCCTCTGTTGTGATCTGCTATGTCCTTTGCTAATTGGCCAACTTGAGTTTCCAAAAGCTTGATGGCTGCATTTGTAGTCTTCTTATGAGCATTAATTGATCGCACAAGGGCATCAATTTTCTCATGCAGTTTTGAGAATTTGTCCTGCATTGAAGGATAACTTTGTTGTTGTTGTTGTTGATAAGGCATTTGCCTATTGCTTCCATCTTGTCTCCAACCAGTATTATTATTTTGATTATTTCTCCATCCTTGTGAATATTGATTGATGTTGGAGAAATTACCTTACCTTCCTTGATTTCCCATATAGTTGACCTGTTCTGCATGAGTACCCTGATAGGAACAGTGACCATTGGGATGGTCGCCTCCACAAAAATCACAAATCAACTGTGGGGATTGGCTGGGTTGAGATTGCACTACATGCAACTGCTGAGGAAGTGCATCCATCTTCTTGGTAAGTGCCTCTAACTGTCGTTTGATGAGCTTATTTTCTGCTAATAGTGCATCATCACTGTTTAGCTCTGATATTCCCTTCTTCTGAACTGGTTGTCTCCCATATTGAGTTTGATGGTCATTCAGTGCAAAATTATCAATTATTGTAATGGCACGCTCTGCATCCACTGACATAATAGTTCCTCCTGCTGCAGCATCTATGAAAGACTTTGTATCGGATCTGAGTCCATTGCAAAAGATATTCAGTTGAGCAATATCCTCCAGACCATGGTTGGGACACTTCCGCAGTAAGGATTTGAATCTCTCCCAGGCTTCGCATAATGGTTCATCCGATCCTTGCCTGAATGTGGAGATATCTGACTTTGCCTGAATGTAGCGAGATGGTGGAAAGAATCTTTTCAGGAATTTGTCCTCCACAACGCTCCAACTAGTCAGACTTTGATTGGGATGTGATTTCAGCCATTTCTTAGCCTTACCTATTAAAGAGAAAGGAAATAAACGTAAGTAAACAGATTCCAAATCACCTTCCTCAAAACCCATGGTACCAATCAATTCATAAAAAGTAGAAAGATGAGTATGTGGATCTTCATGATCCAATCCTGTGAATTGATGGGCACTAACGAGACTCAAATATGCAGGCTTCATCTCCAAAGATTTTGCAGTAACAAGATCAACTATGCTTGAAAAATATCGAGGCCCTTGTTGCATGACATAGTCTCCTAAAACTTTTCTTTGTGGAATTGGTTGTCTCTCTTCAACCATCTTTTTGTTTTCTACTTGATTTCTCCCTTGTCTTCTCCTTCTGTTTCTACTCTTGTTCCTTCTAGATGTCCTTTCTATTTCTGGATCAAATATCAATTGATTTTGAGACACCTGTCCTCGCAAGAGCATAAATCAAGAAGTTTACACAAGGGTTAGCGAGGAATATAAACAAAAATAAAAATAAAAATAATTTTTTTCTAAAAATCCTAAAAAAAATAAAAATCAAAATTTCCTAAAAAATAAAAAATTAAAGTTATATACAACTTGATAGGATAGACCTCCCAAGATTTTAAATTGAGACATCGTTCCCCGGCAATGGCGCAAAAAATAGTTGTTAAAATTCTGGCAAGCGTACCAAAATCACAACAGTATAATAGTAAGTAAAAGGGGTTGTCGTATCCACAGGGAACAGTTCAATGTAAATCCTAGTGGTCACACTTATCAAGTAAGAGAAGATGTTTGTTGTGTAGATTGCAATAATAAAAGAAAGAATAATAAATTGGGATAAGGTTGAGCAAATTACTAGAACTAGGATTGAATTTCATCTATCGCACCCCTCTTGTATTTGGAACCCAATGAAATTTATGAATATGTAATTATAATATCGAAGCACAAGTAAATGTTATTTCATAAAAGGTTCCCACGGATATGAAATACTTAGAAACAATTCATCATGGTTCCCACAGTGACAAATTGCCCCGATTGAAGAACGGTTGTAAAAGCTATCAAGTCATCTTGGTTCCCACAGTGACAACTTGAGTGTTTTAACCAATCAGAGTTCAAGATCCCTATTCCTAGGCTCCCAAGAACTCCCTACTGATTTCATAAAACCACTTTCCAGTGTGCTCCATAAAATCAAACTATAACTCCGGCACAAAGGCGGAAGCTAAGCATTAAGAACAGAATAAAAACACCAATATTATAAAAACGAGGATTCATAAATAGCAAAGAGGATCCAAAATACAATTGGGGATTGAATCAACTACATTCAATCCTATGGGAGAGTTTAGCTACTCATGGTAGCCATTACAAATCAATAGAGAGACTGTCATACTTTTCTCTAGCTCCAGATCTGCTCTGTCGTCTCCTCCTTTCGATCTTTGCAAAAGGACCTTTAAGTAGAACTTTGGAAACCCCGTTGAAACTTTACTTTGGTCCATTGGAAATTAGGGTTCCTTGTTCCTGCGCTCCAACCTGCGCTCAGTGCTGATGAAGCGCAGTAAACAGAATGAATTTTTATTCATGCGCTCCACTTGCGCTCAGCGCACATGGAGCGCAGATCTCTATTTTCTGCTTTCCTAATTTCCTCTTTTTCAACTTGATCTCTTACTGATCTTATCTTTATTTGTTGTGCTTTCCTGATTTCCCTCTTTTTAGCTTGATATCTTGCTGATCTTATCCTTTTTTGCTGCTATCTTGTTACTCCATTTAGAACTTTCCTCTTTATCTGCAAAATCAACAGATTTCTTATCAAAATAGCATCAAATTCAAATTTGAATCAAATAATCACAAGATCTGCATTTCAAACTAAAAAGAGATAATTTGTGGTATAAATCTAACATTTTGCCCTTGATAAGTGTTGTAATTATATAGAAATTTATCATTAATTTAGCACTTATCAGCGATCATAGCCTGAGATCTTACAAGATCTTCAGCCTGAGTAGTGTTAACTGCTTGATCACGTTGATCACGGTTCACACTATTATTATTTTCCACCCTATTGGTCTCATTATTGTTTACAGACTCATTATTATTCATTTGATTTGTAGGACTTGCTTGATTTGTAGAAGCATTTCCAGAAACATTATTTGAATTGTTTTTGTTTTGGTTATTGTTCGCCATTGAATTAGAAATGGTTCTACCACTTCTCAAGATCATGCACTTTCTGAAACTAATTCAGTAATTTGTTCCACTGGGCGTGCCAATTTGTTTGTTGTGAAAATTTTCAATCAAGTTTGAAAACTTTCTTGATTCTGAAAGTACAATTTGGGACAAGAATCTGAATCATCTAAAGTTTCTTTTTAAGAAATAAGTTTACACAGAAATCACATTCAACATGTAACAGAAATTTGAATTACTCACTATGTGTAGGAGTGAATTCGAATTGTAGGAATAAAGAATGAACAAAATTCTAAAAGGGAAAGGAGAATGAATGTAAAGATTTGAAACTAGAAAAGAAATTAAAGTAAATGCAATAAAAAAGAACTGAAAGTAAAATGCAGAAATTTAGATGCAAAAGTAAACAAAGAAAGGAAAAAGTTGCAGGAATTTAAATGCAAAATTAAACAAAGAGAAGAAAAAGTTGTAAGAATTTAAATGCAAGAAGTAATTAAAGCAGAGAAAAGTTGCAGAAATGTAAATTGACATTAATTGAAATCTGGATGGATACACATACTGGACAATCTCTTAAGTAACCTCTTAATCGCTTTAGAGTTTGGACGTTGGGTGTTTCAGAGAGTTTTCAGTAAAATGAAATCCAACCTTTATTACATCTGAATTTTGCCTATTTATATATTTCTATCCTAACGGCTAACTAACTAGATTTTGACACGTTTACAAGCCTAATTGAGGTGTCAAATTTCTAAGTGTTACACGTATACAAAGGCAGCAACGGTCTTGCGAAACCCTTAGCTATACCGCTATGAGTATCACATTACGAACGTAACTGATGACTCTCGTTTATGTTAAATGTATGCTTAGAAAATACGGGAATATTTTTTTTTTTTTTTTTTTTGAAAAGAGTTTATTCATCATCAACTAATCTCATTCTAATTCCATTTTAGATATTTGTGAAAGCATCCCTTCCTTAGTTCTGAAATACGTTTTCGGAAAGCATCTAGTCGATTCAATCATTCCGCATACATACACAACACACACGCAAATATAAAGTAGAGACTAGGGAAGAAGCGTGAAAAACATACATGTACATAACCACAGTGTCAAGTGATCCCCGAGATACCACACCATCATACAAAATGAGAGTTCTGGCAGTAAAATAAATAAAGCCTCTATCAATACAACCAAAATAAGAGGTCACTAATCAGAGCTACTACTGCTAGACTCATGACTACCCCAGACACACCCCTCTACTCATCGTCATCAGACTTAGCAGGGGCAACCCTGCAACTCCTCCTCCTGGCATCCGGGAGGGTAATCATCCTGAATTCCTCTGAAGGAATACCGTCAGAAGAATCCTCCCTCAGCTCCTCGTCCTCGGGGTCCTCCTCAGGGTCCTCCTCTGGATCCTCCTCCTCGGATGAAGTATCATCAATGACGACCAGATCAGGCTCAATGGCGGGTAGGACGACCGAATGCACTGAAACGCATGGTCGGTGGGGATGACGACTCTGGTCCAGGAGTGTAGCGAGGGGA
Organism: Sesbania bispinosa; assembly: GCA_026901365.1. Classification (NCBI taxonomy): domain Eukaryota; kingdom Viridiplantae; phylum Streptophyta; class Magnoliopsida; order Fabales; family Fabaceae; genus Sesbania; species Sesbania bispinosa. The sequence goes on from QLOH01000247.1 coordinate 882,331, forward strand.
ATCCGGCTCTCCTATAGTGGCTATCCGAGAGGACTGGGAAGAAGCAGATGGAACGGGACGATGACGACGGTTAAGGAAAGTGGTATGACGACGAAGTCCTGGTGGTGTCTCGAACTCCAGGATCACGGGCACAGTGAAGACGACCTCTGGCACAAGGGGAAGGTTAGGGTGAGAAATCGTGACGTGTACTTCCCCTGTGAATATACAGCGTCTAGGAATGTCGGTGACCCGCCACTGTCCTCGTGGCCCCCATCTCAGCGTAACCCTCATGGCCGACATCTTGAACCTCCCCAAACCCGACTGGCGATGGCGAAAGAGCGCGACAACAGAGAATAGAAGCAGAGAAGAAAGGGTGAGAACATCATATGAACTCATAACAAGTAGAACATAGTAACTAGAGCACTAATAAAATATTCACAAACATCCACATAATCTCAATCACAAGTATGCAGCTGATACTACCATGCTATATGTATATAATGCATGAGGGCCCGGGAAAACAACACCAAAAGCAGAGCACACAGCAACTGCTCGACCATATATGTACAATATATCAGGAGTATAGTCTGTACTAGCAAATAGTACGAAGAGCATTGCTCAATCTCTGGCCAAGACGATTTTCCGACTTCCAGACAAACTCGCTGATTATGAAAACTTGAGAGCGACAGGATAGTCAAGCCTGTACCCCGTTTGCACGACAGTAGGGGGCGAGCCTACGCCACTTATGCCATTCCGGGACCTGACTCATCCTCAGGGCTGGTCTCCTTTACTGGACCGCTGGTGTTCTTTGCAAAACCCAGTGCACCCGTCCCATCCAGTTTCACACTGTACTAGAGTGGTATTGCCATATAGGTCGTAAGGCTTTTGAACCTTAATCATTATTGATGCACATGATGTATGTCACACCGCAAACACTTACAATATTACATCCACACAGACAAGCCCATTGAATCTTGTCACGTCACCACTTTACCGTGGTGCAACCGCGTAGATTCAAGGTCCTTCTTTTGAGGAAAACCAAATCACACTCTCTTGCCAAGCTTCTCAAGTTTTATGTGAAGAGAAAGTGTTGGTTATAATCTTTTAAGGTAGCTTGTGCTAGCTTTATTGATAATCATATTCATTTAAGTCCTACAATTTACTAAGGCTTATGGATATGTCTTATGACAGGCATTACTAATCCTAATTTCACTTGTATGACTAATTAAGATTAGGCTTGACCTTTAATCATAACTAGTCTTCATTAATCGAATGTCTATTAATCTTTCCTTCTTTAATTAAGTCTTAATCCTTACTTAAGATCCTAATTAATTTCTAATTATCCCTTAATCTCTTCCTTAATCTTGGATTAAGGTTTTTAATTATGCTTGGTTAAGGTTAAATTATAATTAATTAGTTTTTAACCGTCGTAGAGATTAATTACTTAATTAACACTTATATTAATATTAATTATCTTTAGACTTAATTAATTATTAATTAACTTAAGTAATTTAGGCTAATCAATTTAGGTGATTAAATTAGTTAAGTCTACTAATTAATCCTAAGTTTAATTTTCACAACTTAGATTAGTGTTGAAGTTCAACCCTAATCTAAACCTAAGCTCATGAATTATTTTTTTTTTAGTTGTCTTTTAAATTGAGTTTTGACTTTCTTTTGAAGGCTTTGGGACTAAACAAAAGCCTAAAGGTTATTGGACCCATGAGAGCCCATTTTTATTCATGATAAATAAAAATATGACTTTTAAATAGATTTTTATTTTAGTTAAAATAAAAATCCGAATTTAATTACTTAATTTAAAAACTTATCTTATTTGCAATTTAGTCCTTTTTGTTACAAATTTATTCATTAGTCCTTTTGGGCCAATTTAGCCCAAAAACATGTTTTAAACATCCTTTTGATCTTTTTAGGATCAAAAGGACATTCTTGATGAGTTTCATCAAGAACACTCATGAACATCAAGAACAACCTTGAATGTTCATCCAAAACTTCAAATTTTTCACAACATCCAATCTTCACCAAAACTTTACACATTCATCAATAAACAATCTAAATACCAAATATCATACCAATCCACTCAAAATCATCCACATACACATTAAAGTTCATAACTCCATTTTCAAGCTCAAAACATCATTATTTTCAAGATAAATCACCAAATCAATTTTTCCACTTAAGATCAACCACATGCATGTACATATATCCATCATATAATCACATCCAAACCATCAAAATAATTTTTGCACACATGCAGCCACTTCTTCCTCTCTTGGCCGAGAGCTTAAGGGGAAAAAGGAGGGATTTTTTCAACAAAAATCCTTCCTTGGCTTGCATGCAACACAACCCAACCATCAACAACAATCCAACCAAGATCAAAGACATGAAAACAACCACAATAACCCAGCTCATCAAGACCGAAAATATTTTCTCAAAAACAAGCTCAAAGGTTTGATTTTTCAAGAGAAAAACAAGAGAAAAAAACAAGGATTCAAGGGCAAATCCTTGACTCTAGTTACATGGCCTACTAGAGTTCAAGTTCTCCCCCCCTTTACCTTAGATCTTCAAGGGAATGAGTGCAGATTTTTCCTCCTCCAACAGCCCCTTCAAGCTCCTCCTTCAAGCCTCCAACAAGTGGATTTTGGTAGAAAGTATGTATTTTTTTTTTCTTTAGCTTAAATCCAAGAATGGGACTTAAGCTTGGTTGGTGATTTGGGTGGAGATGAAGAAATTTTGGGGAGGAAGAGGGTGGTGGTGCGCGGCCAGCAAGGGAGAAAGAAGAAGAAGAGAGAAATGGTTAGGTGAAGGAAATGGTTTAAGTGAAAAAATGGCCAAAAAGTGGAGCTTTCTCCTTTATATAGGCTTAATGGTGTGAAGGAAGACATGGACAAGTGGCATACATGCACCATGCTGTGCAGCGCAATTTTCAGAGGAGAAAATAAGGTTTGTGCAATTTTTTCTGGCCCGGATCAAGAGTATTCGGGCCCGGGTCGGGGTACCGGAGGGCAAAAAGGTCAATTTTTGCAGAAAAATCCCAAAAATTCCCAGAAAATTCCTAAAAATAGGAAATTTAATACTGAATCCAAAAATATAAATTTTGACAATTAAAAATAATTTTAATCATTTAAAATCCATTAAAACGCTTAAAACAGCAAAAACGGGAAAAACGGGTAAATCGGAAAAATACGGGTGTTACAGGTCTTCTATTTGTGAAATAACTGACGGCTTGAGGTATTGCAACTTGTCTCTGAATGGTAACTTCCAATAACTGCTCCATTTGAAATCTGGTGAGTCTTCGAATGGGCTTTCAATATCTGATGGGTCTTCGAATCCTTTTCAGGCTTCTGACTTCATGAATTCTTCTAAGTTATGAGTCTTCTTTCTTTCTCGAACTAGTCTTCGATTCCCATCTGAATTTCGAACCACATTTGGAAACTTAACCAAATTTTGACTGATTAATTTCCTTTATTTCCACGTGTTATTTTTCTGATTGGTCAAGATGTTGGTGGACTTTACCACCGACCACACGTGAGTTTGACCTCCAACCTGATTGGATAATTCTGCATGCACATTAATGGTACGGTCCAAATCCTTCACTATAAATACCCCTTGGCTTTTATATTCTTCCTCATTCCTTTCTCAATTCAACATGAAGAAGTTTCTTCCTTTGGCTACTACGTTCAACCTAATCTTTAATGATTTCATTTTTGATAAGGTTGACGAGGTAGCCAAAGCTATAAGCTTTTTCAATCCTTATTAAGGATTTTCTTGGGTTGAACGTACTAGCCAATCAAAGATTCATTTACGCAGTAAATGAATTCTATTTATTCCTTCCCCACGCTTCCTTTAATTACATCCCAGGAACCAAGGGTTGCGTACTCAGGTCAGCATAATGCTTTTGCCTTGGCTCAATCAAAGCATGCGGGAGAGGAGGAAGAAGAAGAGGGTCAGATGAAGAACAGGAAGGCAGGAATCAAGTTTCCTGAAAATCCAAGAAGGCGGGAGTCAAGTTTTCTGAAGATTTAGAATAGTTTTTATTTTCATGTACCTTTATGTATTTTCTATGTATTTCATTCAAACTTTCTTATGTAATTCGAATTGTCTCTGTACATGAATAAAAGATATTTTCTTCATCTTTCTTATCTTCAAATTCTATAAAACTCATAAAAACTCATTTTCCTTTCTTTCATGCCTTCAAAAGACATTTCGAATTCGAATAGGAATTCAATCAAATATTTGTATTCATTTCGAATATGTATAAAACAATGCCTTAAATTTCGAATCCTGAATACGAAACTCATTAAATTTTACTAAGTTATAATGTATCTTGATTTCTAATAGACCTTTAGAATTCTCATTGTATTCTTCGAATTCGAAGATACTAATCCAAGATAACTTAGCAAAATTTGTGAATTTCACCCTAACACCCATTTACATTTCAGTTCTTTGATTTTAGTTCATCCACATCCTTTTAGTTTCTGCTCATCCTCTTTCAATTCTTCCGTTTAAATTTTTTTTCTTCCCATCCTTCTAATTTCGGTTCATCCCTTTTACGTTCTGCCTTTTAATTTTCTGTCATCCCCATCCTTTTAATTTTAGCCTATCCCTTTTAATTTTTTAGCCTTCAATTTCCCTTTTTGCTTCATTTATGCGCTATCTAATCTTTAGAAAATGTGTGGTTGATCACTCAAAATGCTTAAAATTAGACTAGTTGTTCTTGAGGATCTTCATGAAGGAATTCATGAGGCGAATCAATTTTGATCCACAAACTTTAATAAAAAATGCGTTTGTTTGTTGTTTGATCACTTACTGAGGATTGAATTTCAAGGATAATGATATGCCTTTGGTAGAATTTTGATTCAACTTGCCTAATTTTTGAAAAGCAAAATTTGGAATGTTTAGATTTAAGCTTTGTTTTATCAATTTGTTCTTCAAGAACAAACACATTTTGATCTAATTTTTAGGAGAGATACACGCAAATTTTGTTTATAATAAGGATTAATTTGCAATTTCTTTAATTGTTTAAGCTTAGGCAAAAGGCAAAATAGAAAATTACAAGAAGAAAAGTAAAAGTCAAAAGAAAAATTAAAAATAGTAGAAAAAGGTGCAAAATAAAAATAAGTGTGGTTAAAAAAGAATTCTACAATAGTTAAAAAAAATTGAATTAAGAAAAGTGCCCAACTCAATTCCCTTCTCAATTGAAATTTCAATTTCTCTATATTTCCTATTTATGTTGTGTTTGCTATTTTTCAAAAAAAAAATGGCAACTTAGGTACTTTATACTTGAATAAAAAAACTATAAACATTTCATTCTCTTTGCAATCATTTATGTGGCTTCTTATTTGTCTTGTTTGGCATTCCATTCCTTGTGTAGCTTTCTTTGAAACTAGCTTTGTTAACTTGTCATTTCTTTGAATTCTTTAGTTTTGTCTTTGTCATTTTCTTCCTGTGGTATTTGTAGATAATTCTTAATGTCGTTCATTCTAACTTTTCGCGCTTGGGTAGGGTCTAACTTTTGTTTCTGCAAGCCTAACCAATCCTTTAACCAAGTAGAAAAGGTAAAAGTGAACATTATAGACAAAGCCCAAAAAAGTGACATACACAAGTATTCAATCTTTAGAGTGAAACACTTAGTGAGAATAAAGGTCCAAAGAAAGTTTGAAACTTAAAACAAATATGAGGAGTATAAACTTAACACCCTCTATACTTAGGATTCTAAGGTATAAGGGTGAATTGGAGGAAGTAACGTGAAACTTGACTAGGATGGTTGATAATGGGTTTGCTAACCTAAGGTGAGAATTTATTGAAAGTAGAAGAGGTGAGAGAAGAAATTCTTCTCATGATGATGAAAGTGATGGAAGGTATTGTAGAATTAGAGGAGAAGAGAGGTACCATGAGGAAAGTAGCAATGGAGAAAGGAGTTTAAGTAATAAAATTAGGAGGCATAGGAGGGAAGAAGAAAAAGAGGAATAGAAAGGTGGAAGGAGAGAGGGACTATAAGAGGCAAGTAGAAGAAAGGGATGGAATGAGGAGAAGGAATGAGAGAGAAGATTGGAGAAGTGACTACTATTATGAGGATGAAAGGTAACATAGGAGAAGAAGGGAACCTATGAGAGGAGAATGGCTTCAAGGAGTAAAGGTTGAAATTCCAACCTTTCATGGTAGAAATTATGCGGAGTAGTATTTGTAGTGGGAATTAAAAATAGAGCAAATCTTTAGTATGGTGACACAAACTCCAAACTGATAAGAGGAGTGGAATTCCCTTGGTCTCAAATTGGGATGAAATAAGGGCAATAATGCGTAAGAGGTTCATACCTCAACATTACTCAAGGGAGTTACACACCAAACTCCAATCACTCAAGCAAGGGTCTAAGAGTGTTGACGAATATTTAAAAGAAATGGAACTTTCACTAATAATAGCCAACATAATTGAATACAGAGAGGCTAGATAATTTATTTAGCATGGTTCGAAACAAATAGGTGTCAACCTAGTTGGGTAGGACAAGATTATCCAACCAAGAAGTGTTGGAGGTTTGTCTATTCAGCCAACTAGATACCAAAATATTGTTCTCTTGGGCAAGAGGGTTTAAGAACTTCTTCACCACCCCACAGAATTGTGTGTTAAAATGTGATACAAACTACTAGATGGTACAAATTTTAGAATTATGTAGACAATTACATATAGATAGAAAACTCTAGAATAGATATCTCTAAAATTCTCTTAATAAAACATGAATGGTGGTGTTGAAGCTTATAAATAGGCCATGCACTCAACATTTGTAATCAACCAAGAAACTAGTAAGCCATTTCCATTCAAAGTTATTCCAACTATTTCTCTAAGCTACTTTCCTTTCAATTAAGCCCATCAACATAAATTGGCTTCCCCATTCTTTCTACCAATCAAAGAAGTTTTTACTATTTGATAATTCAAAAACTAACAGTGGTAGCAGATCTATGTTCAGTCATCTACTGGGCATAGAGATATTACCCCACTACTTTAAAAAATTTCTCCCAATATCCTACCCACTTCAAAAAAAATTAACCCATGGCTAACACCATTCAACCATCATAAATCCCCATTCCCATTTTTAATGGTGAAAATTATGATTTTTGGAGTACAAAAATAAAGACATATTTCACCTTCCAAGATTTGTGGGATATGATAGAAAAAGGATTTTCTGCTCCAGCAGACACCTCAGCCCTTACTACGGCTCAAAAAAAGGAGTTGAAGGAGAATAAACAAAATAATTCAAATGCACTATTTATTATGCACAGGTCGTGGCCGACACAATTTTTCTGAGAATAATGGGTGCTACAACAGCCAAAGAAGCATGGACTACACTGCAGGAGGAGTTCGAAGAAAGTGAAAAATTACGTGCTGTAAAACTCCAAACTCCACGGCATAACTTTGAATTGTTAAATATGAAGTAATCTAAGACCGTAAAGGACTACTATTCTAAGATAAAAGAAATAGTTAACCAAATGAGAGCCTACGGGGAAAATATTCTTCACAAGAAATTTGTAGAGAAAATTCTAATTATTGTTCTCGTAAATATGATCCAATCGTGACAATGATTGAGCAAATAAAAGATCTGTCTACCTGTTTGTGGTGAAAAAAATCTAATTTCCAAAATTAAATTTTAATCACTTTGATTCTACGAACAATCTGGGGATTAGAATCAGATCCTCTTACGGGACTCTTTAAAAAAGTAGATTTATGGTGTTTCTGATTTATAAAAGACTTTCAAAAGTTCAAGTTTTCTGAAAAAATGGTTGTTTGGTATAGAATTTCACCAAATCAAATGCTAAGTTTCAGAAATCCAGAAATGATAAGTTTCAAAGAGTTTGATTCAGAATTCTATCAAAAACTTATCTTTCACTAAGAATTAGAACCACTTGATTTAGAATTTTATCAAAAGTTCTAAATTTTCACTTGACTTCTTTTAAACTTAAAGAAAATCACAGTTTCAGAATGTTTGTAAGAATACAGAATTCAAAGCAAAGAGATAAAAGTGCATGGAATGAAGAATACAGAATGTAAATTGCAGAAAGTAAATGAATTGAAAGAATAAAGTTGCATAAAGATAAAAGTGGATGGGTTCATCACATACAGTCAATCCTTGTAAACCTGTTAGTCGCAGTGTGATCGGACGTGAAGGTGTTTAAGGGTATGAGTGTAATGAATTGCCAACCTTTATTACATCAAGAGTTCACCTATTTATAGTTTCTTAATCCTAACGGCTAACTAATGTACATATGACACATTATCTAGCCCTATGTGTTGGCAGCGTGCATGCTTGCCACGTCTTCTGCTAACCAGAAAACCGTTTCTGATCTTCAATAACTGTCTTCTTTTTGTCTTTTGACTTTTCGAACTTCCTTTTGATTTCTTCAGAAATCTTCTAAGTCTTCAGATATCTTGTCTGCGAATTCTCTGTTCCTGTTTCTCGAATTCTTGCTTTCTGATTTCTCGAAATCTTCTTTCTGATTTCTCGAAATCTTCTTTCTCTTTTCTCGAAATCTTCTTTCTGGAATATTGACTTCATGGATTCCAGAAAATCCTTAACTCTAAGACTTAGTTTTTTCTTGACACTTGAACTTAATGAGTTTTTCTCTTTTCGAGATTTTGACTACACTCTTCCCTTCGTCATGTGTCAAGCTTTATTTGGCTAATTCAAAGGTCATGAAAACCACCGGCCACCGTCCATTCTACTTCACTCAATCTCATTATGAGATTTCTTCTCATTGGACGTTAAAATGGTCTTATTAATGACACTAGAACCTTTTCACTCCTATAAAAAGGAATACTTTTGCACAATCCTTTCACAATTCTTCATTCTTTCTTCTTCCTTTTTTCTAATTTTCTTAAAGAATCTCTTCAAATAATATGAAGAAGTTAATCCCTTTGGCTACTGCGTACAATCCAATCTGGAATGATTCCATTTTTTATGGGATTGACGAAATAGCCAAAGCTATTGACTTTTCCAACCTTTCTCTTTGAAGGTTTTCTTTCGGATTGTACGTAATAGCCAAATATAGGTTCATTTATATAATAAATTAATCTATTATTGTTTTCCCAGACCTTGATTTCTTCCCCAAGTCGAAGGTGGTTCAACAAATTGGAAAACATATTCTCCAGTGCCTTGGCTCTATCAAAGCCTGTGGGGGAGGAAGAAAAGAAAGAGGTGTGGAAGACATGAGTCAAGGACTCAATATAACTTAGGATAGTTTCCTTTCTAATGTATTAGGCACTTAGGATAGCTTCCTTTCTAATATATTTCCAATGTATTCGAACTGATGTGATTCGAATTTGGATCATGAATATAAGAACTATCACTTGCCTTTTGAAATACCTGCAATGTATTATTTCTCGAATTTACACTTGTCTTCTTTTCGAATTCCTAAAGTCTTTTTGCCTTGACTTCAATCAAGAATTTTTCTCTAAGTTAACAGACTTATTATCAAAATTCGAAATGAGGTGATTTTACCTCTTCTGTAAATTCGAAATGGCATCATACCCTTGTTACTTGTGGAATTCAAAATAATTGAAAATCAAATCCCAACAGATGCCCCCCCAAAAATAGTCTCTTTCAAGTAATAATTTATTTTTGCCGAAAGAGATATTTTTGGAACAAACCTTTGGAATTCCAAATAACAATTATTTAAAATTTAAAAGGAAAACTTAAATATATGTTTCAGATAAAAACCTTTCATTTTACAATTAAATTAATATTTCAGTTACTTTTTTGAAATCTAACTGACTTTCCCACATTTCTGGGTTATTAGCTTACTGTTTCAAGAAATGTGCAATCATGATTACCTTTTAAACTTCTTTGTAATCATGTTTGTTTCTCTCTCATATAAATACTAAGTGAAAACTTTTCATTTCCCTGTGAGAGCCGGAGGCTGATGAGGGCGGGGAGTGATCGTCGGTGCAAAGAGGCACAGACAAGGAGCGGCTCCTGGCAGGCTTCTAAGCAAGAAGGGACACATGGATGAACCGAGCCCACACCCGAATGAGAGGGATCTAGAGACTGTGCAGGTATGGGACTGCACAGTTGAAAATAGCTTAATGAAAATTGTTGGGGAGAACTATACCAACAAGATGCATCTTCTTTTCGGAAGCCCATAACATAAGAACTCCATAGTTAAGCGTGCTTGGCTTGGAGCAATTTTGGGATGGGTGACCTTCTGGGAAGTTTCCCGGAAAGTGTGCAAGTGAGGACAAAGCATACTGGAAAGACTCGTGTTGGTTTGTGGGGACCCTCATCACTCCTGCAAGCGGCTCGGGGGCGTTACAAATGGTATCAAAGCCGAGTCTCTCCCAGTACGGTGTGGTTCGGGGACGAACCAGGCGGAAGCTGGTGGGCATGTGAGAGCCGGAGGCTGATGAGGGCGGGGAGTGATCGCCGGTGCAAAGAGGCACGGACAAGGAGCGGCTCCTGGCAGGATTCTAAGCAAGAAGGGACACATGGATGAACCGAGCCCACACCCGAATGAGAGGGATCTAGAGACTGTGCAGGTATGGGACTGCACAGTTGAAAATAGCTTAAAGGAAATTTTTGGGGAGAACTATACCAACAAGATGCATCTTCTTTTCGGAAGCCCATAACATAAGAACTCCATAGTTAAGCGTGCTTGGCTTGGAGCAATTCTGGGATGGGTGACCTTCTGGGAAGTTTCCCGGAAAGTGTGCAAGTGAGGACGAAGCATACTGGAAAGACTCGTGTTGGTTTGTGAGGACCCTCATCACTCCTGCAAGCGGCTCGGGGGCGTTACATTCCCACTTTTCATCTTCAACCTCCAACCAAACCTTTGCTATTCTCTCTTCACGGCGTCTTTTTCTTCCTTCTCAAGGTAAAATCTTTATGCTTTTTTATCAGTTTTTTGACGTTTTAATCTTGATTTTCATTGATTAAACATCTCAAAGTCTTTGATTTTACCTTTCTTGATGTGTTTTCAGCTCATGATGGTTCCCACTGTTAACTCTAAACATAAGACTCCTTCTGATTTCGAAGTCTTCCCACTGAAATCAGTAATAATCATCTGATGAGGCATCAAATCAAACTTAGTCTTCATCAATTTTTTCATCATAAATTTCGGCATCAGATTTAATGCTGCACCAGAATCTACGAGGACCTTTCCAATACTTACATCTCCAACTAACGCCCTAATGAACAAAGGCTTCATATGAAGTTGCATATCCTCAGTTGGTTTTTGAATACTGCAGAAGTATTCTGGCAAATCTGTTTGCCAATGTAAGTATAACATATTGGATCCTCACCTATATCATCTTCCTCAAAGTCTTCATCTTCAAAGCCTTTTTCAAGTTCCTCAGCATACTCAGCAGGTAATACAGAAACAACTGCACAGATGTCATCCAGACCATCTGCAAATCCAATTTCAAAATTTTCTGTTAATAAGTCATCTTCATTCTCATCAAAACCTCCAATAACTTGGAATGAAGGCTTCTTTTTCACCACTTGAGCATAAAATGGGTGATTCGAATTTGCTTAGACTTGAATTACTTGAGCATTTTTTGCTTGCACAGGCTTAGGTTGTTGATTGTTTTGTTCAACAATCATGTTCCTCTTTCCTTGTTCCTCGAAAGCAGCCTTTCTCATTCTTTGTGCCCTTCTCCACTGGGTTTTCGTCATTTGAGGCCTATTTCCATAATAAGGTTTCTGGTGAAAACCTTGGAAATTATTCTGATATTTCATTTAGCCAGGACGAACCCATTGATTCAGGGGAGTTGATGATGATGGTACAGAAGTTCGAGGCTTCCTGTCTTCATGAAATTTTGGATTCATGGGTTGTTTTCCCTCATCGAACCTATTCATGTTAACAGGTGCCTTTCCTCTAGAAATGGATTCAGACTTCGAAATCCAACCCCCATAAGAAGGATGAGGCTTCTTCTGCTTATTTTTTTTTTTGCTGATGCTGGGCAGCCACTTGCTGATAGTGTGTCTTCATTTCTGATCCACGAAAAGCCTTGGTTGCAGACCTATCGAATACAGCATGACACCTTGGACAAAGTTCAATTGAGGCATCTTCTGCCTTCTTTCGATTCAGAAATTCCAACAAGGATTCACCCCCTTTTGGATAAACATCATGTAATTCCTGATCTCCATCAAGGGCCATCTCTGTGGCCTGTCCAACAGAATTGGAATCTTCCAATTTGACCATATTCACACTTGCAAGTTCAGCGAAGTTGGCGTTCACCTGGAGTGGGTCAGAGTCAATCTTCATGGCCATTGGAACCTTTTCTTCGAATTTCAATCTACCTTGTTTGATAGCTTCTTGAATAATATCCCTGAAACGAACACAGCTATTAGTCCAATGTCCATGAGTATGATGATACTTACAATACTTTCGACCTCTTCTCTGTTCTTGAGAAGGAATTTTATGGTCATCACTTAGAGTTATTTGTTTGTCTTTTACCAATATATCGAAAATTTGATCTGCTTTCGAAATATCAAAACCATAATTTTTCTTAGGAAATTTATCTTTAGTATCATTATTAGTATTTCCACTAGGTTTCAAAGATTGACAAACATAAGGAGGTCCTGGCTTAAGTTCTGCCACATGAACATCATTATCCTCTATGTCATATTCGAAATCACTATCATCAGATACTTCCAAATATGCTATTTTATCTTTTCGAAAAGTCTTTTCAGGTTTTTGAAATCTCTCTTTTTCTTTCTTAAGATTTTCAATTTGCCTAACCTTATCAGCCAATTGGGCCATATCTCTAAGTTGTTGATTAACCAATTTCTTTCGAATTGAATAATCCAACCCTCCAGCAGCCATTTGGACTAACTCATATTCAAAAAATTTGGGTAAAACACCTTGCTTTCATTTGCCTGAATCTATTCAAATAATCGTCTATGGATTCATTTGAAAATCTTTTAATGTTCACTAAATCCATAAGAGTAACTTTTGTTTCCCCTCTAAAGCATTGTTCATGAAAACTTCTTTCTAATTGATTCCATGAATGAATAGAATTCGGGGAAAGAGTTGTAAACCAAGTGAAAGCATTCTTGGTTAAAGAACTAGGAAAATATTTCATTTTCAACTCTTCATTATTTGCCAAATCACCTGCTTCGATTTGATATCTAGCAATGTGTTCGACAGTAGATTCTCCTACTTCTCCAGAAAATTTGGTAAATTTGGGAACTTTCCATCCCCTTGGCAATTCAGTTTGCAATACCATCTGGGTAAAAGGAGACACTACATAAGGATGATTCACAAATCCTACGTTAAACCCATGTCTATTTAGGACTTGTTCAACAATTCCAACAACATTTTGTTGCCCCCCTAAGTTATTTGCTCTTATCCTTTCGAGAATTTCATCAGCATTCTGATTTCTATTCAGGATAATTCTAGGAGCATTTTCTTCCCTATTTTCGACAGGATTAACAGGATTTGGTATTTGATTATTTTGATCCCCTTGATTCACAGGGGGATTCATATTAGCCACTTGTCTTACTATAGGATCTGTGGCTGCTCCAAACACATCCGCAATCCTTTCCATTTGCCTAGCCAACAAATTATAATTAGTATTTGTTGTTTGTACTAGTGGATCAAACACTGTGGCCATTTGTCTTGTCAACATATTTACCATTTCATGATTACTTTCATCCATTTGTTGCATTAAAGTTTGCAACGTAGAATGTGTAATAGATGAAGAAGAACTTCCCACAAAGGGATTAAAAATGGGTCCATGAGTTACTGTAGGACCTACTGTTGACATAGTTGGTGGGGCCGTCCCAGAATTTGGGACGAATCCATATGGCAACCCATACACTGGTTGTCCATTTTGAGACATAGAAACAAAATTGGGTATAGGGATAGTAGAACCAATTTGACTTACTACAGGCTATTCTGGCATAGTAGTAGTAGTAGTAGTTGTTGATTGTTCTCTGTTAACACTACTATTTCCATTCACTCCATTCTCATTGTTATTCACGGACTCATTTCTTTGGGGTGGTGAATTCTCAGAATTTGTAGCATTAGTTGTTATATCCCTATTGTTGTTTCTAGTTCTGGTTTGTCTTGAACTATTAGCCATTTGAATAGATATTGTTCTTCCACTTCTCAAACGCAAGCAAGAATTTTTTTTTTTTAGAAAATCATAACACACACTACTTTTAGCAATTGAGTCCCACCGGGCGCGCCAATTTGTTTGTGGTGAAAAAATCTAATTTGAAAATTAAATTTTAATCACTTTGATTCTACGAACAATCTGGGGATTAGAATCAGATCCTCTTACGGGACTCTTTAAAAAAGTAGATTTATGGTGTTTCTGATTTATAAAAGACTTTCAAAAGTTCAAGTTTTCTGAAAAAATGGTTGTTTGGTATAGAATTTCACCAAATCAGATGCTAAGTTTCAGAAATCCAGGAATGATAAGTTTCAAAGAGTTTGATTCAGAATTCTATCAAAAACTTATCTTTCACTAAGAATTAGAACCACTTGATTCAGAATTTTATCAAAAGTTCTAAATTTTCACTTGACTTCTTTTAAACTTAAAGAAAATCACAATTTCAGAATGTTTGTAAGAATACAGAATTCAAAGCAAAGAGATAAAAGTGCATGGAATGAAGAATATAGAATGTAAATTGCAGAAAGTAAATGAATTGAAAGAAAAAAGTTGCATAAAGATAAAAGTTGATGGGTTCATCACATACATCCAATCCTTGTAAACCTGTTAGTCGCAGTGTGATCGGACGTGAAGGTGTTTAAGGGTATGAGTGTAATGAATTGCCAACCTTTATTACATCAAGAGTTCACCTATTTACAGTTTCCTAATCCTAATGGCTAACTAATGTACATATGACACATCAACTAGCCCTATGTGCTGGCAGCGTGCATGCTTGCCACATCTTCTGCTAACCAGAAAACCGTTTATGATCTTCAATAACTGTCTTCTTTTTGTCTTCTGACTTTTCGAACTTCCTTTTGATTTCTTCAGAAATCTTCTAAGTCTTCATATATCTTGTCTTCGAATTCTCTGTTCCTGTTTCTCGAATTCTTGCTTTCTGATTTCTCGAAATCTTCTTTCTCTTTTCTCGAAATCTTCTTTCTGGAATTTTGACTTCATGGATTCGAGAAAATCCTTAACTTTAAGACTTAGTTTTTTCTTGACACTTGAACTTAATGAGTTTTTCTCTTTTCGAGATTTTGACTACACTCTTCCCTTCGTCATGTGTCAAGCTTTATTTGGCTAATTCAAAGGTCATGAAGACCACCGGCCACCGTCCATTCTACTTCACTCAATCTCATTATGAGATTTCTTCTCATTGGACGTTAAAATGGTCTTATTAATGACACTAGAACCTTTTCACTCCTATAAATAGGAATACTTTTGCACAATCCTTTCACAATTCTTCATTCTTTCTTCTTCCTTTTTTCTAAATTCTCTTAAAGAATCTCTTCAAAGAATATGAAGAAGTTAATCCCTTTGGCTACTGCATACAATCCAATCTGGAATGATTCCATTTTCTATGGGATTGACGAAATAGCCAAAGCTATTGACTTTTCCAACCTTTCTCTTTGAAGGTTTTCTTTTGGATTGTACGTAATAGCAAAATATAGGTTCATTTATATAATAAATGAATCTATTATTGTTTTCCCATGCTGACCTTGATTTCTTCCCCAAGTTGAAGGTGGTTCAACAAATTGGAAAACATATTCTCCAATGCCTTTGCTCTATCAAAGTCTGTGGGGGAGGAAGAAAATAAAGAGGTGTGGAAGACATGAGTCAAGGACTCATTATAACTTAGGATAGTTTCCTTTCTAATGTATTGGGCACTTAGGATAGCTTCCTTTCTAATATATTTCCAATGTATTCGAACTGATGTGATTCGAATTTGGATCATGAATAAAAGAACTATCACTTGCCTTTTGAAATACCTGCAATGTATTATTTCTCGAATTTACACTTGTCTTCTTTTCGAATTCCTAAAGTCTTTTTACTTTGACTTCAATCAAGAATTTTTCTCTAATTTAACAGACTTATTATCAAAATTCGAAATGAGGTGATTTTACCTCTTCTGTAAATTCGAAATGGAATCATACCCTTGTCACTTGTTGAATTCGAAATAATTGAAAATCACATCCCAACACTACCTTATCAGTGACAGAGTTGATGGGTCACTTGAAGCTTATGAGCAAAGGTTGAATAGGCATGATGAGGACTCAATTGAAAATGCCTTTCAATCAAAGCTCAAATTACTATCTAAAAATAAAAGAAATGCAGAAAAAAAGAATAATGGAGAAACTTCTAGAAATAAAGAGAATTCTATAAATTTCTCTAGAAATTATCAAGATGAATATCCTCCATGCGACATTTGCAAAAGGACAAATCATGCTGAAAAAGACCATCGATATCGTGGAAAGCCACAATGTCGTCACTGCAAGAAATTAGGTCATGTGGAGAAATACTGCTGCAACAAAAATAAGCATCAAGCAAACTTTATTGAAGAGCAAGATGGTGAGCAACATCTTTTCTATGCAACCCAAGATTCCACTAGTGAAACAGGAGGAAGCTGGTACTTGGATAGTGGCTGCAGTAATCACATGGCCAAAGATGTAAGAATCTTCAAGGATATTGACGAATCCGTCAAAGTGAAAGTCCGAATGGGGAATGGAACTGTTGTTCAATCAAAAGGCAACGATACTGTGATGGTGGAGACTTATTACTAACGTCCTACTAGTTCCGAATCTCAAAGAAAATCTCCTGAGTATTGGCCAAATGATGGAGAAAGGTTATACTCTCAACTTCGAAGAAGACACATGTAAAATATATGACAATAAAAGGAAAGACATTGGTCGAGTAAAAATAGAGAAGAGAAATAGAAGTTTCCCAATAAGCTTGAGACAAGGCTCTAATATTGTCATTAAAGAGAAAGTTGACGACTCATGGCTTTGGCATTGAAGATTTGGCCACTTCAATACCCATGCTTTGAAGTTATTATATCAAAAGAATATGATGAGAGATCTCCCACGCCTAAAAGAGAATAGTGGAGCTTGTGAAGGATGTCTCCTTGGCAAACAACACCGACTATCATTTTCAACCGATAAAGCATGGAGAGTAAAGGACTTGTTGGACGTCATCCCTACAGATATCTGCGGACCAATGCGGACACCATCACTGCATAACAATAGGTATTTCATTCTCTTTATAGATGACTTTTCTAGAATGGCTTGGGTCTACTTCATAAAAAAAATCAGAAGTCTTTGGTATTTCAAGAAGTTTAATTCCCTTGTCGAAAAACAAAGTGGCAAATAGATAAAAGTAGGTTGTGATTCTGGCCAAGAGAGAGAGGTTAGAAGTAGGATTAAAACTTGGAGGTTAAGTTTGAATTCAAAACCAGAATTTAGGGAATGTATTAAGAGTTATGAATTTTAAGAGAATTTAAAAGGGAAACCAGACGTTAAGCCAAACACAACTATAGACCAGAATTAGAAGAAATTACACCCTGAGACGAAGAGAATTATAAGGTATAAAGATAAGGGAGAAAGTAGGGGTGTTGAACGAAGGAATTTAGTTAGAGGATTGACGGAAATGAGAGGAAGAGGTTTAGATGAAAGAAACTAAGTTAGAAAGGTATCAAAAAGAATTTTGAAACGAGGGGATTAAAATTGAGAATTTAGACTTTAATTCATGGTGTTCTCGCTCAAGCGAGAGGGGCTTGCTTGAGCGAGAATATCAGTAAAAGTGGCGAAAATTGAGATATGATATTCTCGCTTGAGCGAGAAGGCTCTCGCTCAAGTGAGAAAGAGGGGTGAGAATAGTTTCTCTCTTGAAGATTTTCGCTTAAGTGATGAGGAGGGTCTTGCTCAAGAGTGAATCATCCAGAGAGGGGGTGCTCTCTGGACGTTTCTCGCTCAAGCGAGAGGATTCTCGCTTGAGAGAGAACACGAAAACATAGGGAGGTTAGTATTCTCGCTCAAGCGAGAATGCACAGATCTATTTTTTTTAAAACAGCGCGCTGAGGGCTTTGCCCTCATTCTTTTCCATTTCCTTCTTTTAGATAGAGAAGTTAGAGAGAGGGGCTGTGCTAGGGCTTGGGCTTGAAGGAGGAGGAAAAGATGGGAGCTCCACCGCCGCCCTCCGGGACTCTTTCCCCTTCCGTTTACTCGACCTTAGGTGAGTGTTAACCCACACACTCACTCTCATTTAGGTTAAAAGCTCATATATGACCCCTTCTCTGTATCTTTCCCCTTCCATATCGCTTTATGATAGATGTATGAGTATGTTTAAAGTTTGCCCTAACCCTAGGTGTTGTGATTGTCTTGGACTGTTTGAAAAATGGTTTTACCCTAGGGTTAGGATTTGGGGCCTTTGGCATTCGGAGTTGTTTTATATAAGGTAGAGCATGATAGAATTAAGAATTTCCCCTATGTATGATGAATATATGTTAATCATGGTAACCTAGGCTTTTGCCCTAGGATTGGACTAGCCTTCATGTGAGACATTGTATGCAGTACGCAAGGTTAATATTTCAAGTAGACATTCATGTATCATGTCATTAGTAAATCTTCATGTTCATATGCACTTCATGTTCCATGAAATACAAGTAAACATGTAATAATTAATTATGTTCGGCTTCCGCCTTAGGGGTCTTCGGACCATCATGTTCAAGTCAAGTGAAAGTTGTTCATATATTCATTTTATCAAGTAACTCAAGTGAGAAGAAAATCCTGTAGACTTCGGCCATCACGGTTCTATGACCATCATGTTAATTGTTTTAAAACGTGTCTTCGGCCTTCATGTAATTGCGGCGACTATATGTCCCCAAGGGAGATATCCCTTGTAGTATGAGCTCAGGTCTAGCTTTAGGAAAGTGATAAGACCCCATGGTGTTTGGTTAAGTACTTCAGGAAAAACAAGATTAATATGTTTAGTTCATGTCCAATTGGAAGAATTATCATGCATGAAAGTCATGTTTATTTCAAGTTCAAATGTTACATTGTTTATGGTTGTTTTGTTTAATGCTTGCATTACATTTGCCTGTTATTCCAACACTGCATGTTTGGTTGCATTCAATGGGACGTTAGTCTAACCACATATTTGTGGAACCACTTTCAGCTTTGCAGGGTCCTCTTTTGCTTGAGACTCTCAGTCAAGGATTTAGAAGCTTGAGGAAATTTTTTGTCTTGTTTAGGATGTATTTGAATGATCCTGCGATTATGTTATGTATTATCACAGTTTAAGGAAGTATTTGTGTAATTGTCAATGTTCATTGAGCCATTGATGGCATTTCTCCATTTAGAATTTGTTTATGTTTATGTGTTAAGCTTAAGTAAAGTTATATTACCTAAGCATCGTATAACTGTGAACGTAAAGATATCGATAGTGGCGCAAAATAATTTCAGGAATTTGGGAATAGTGTCTCCATCGGGCATTATTCTTGAATATAGAAATTAGGACGTTACACTTAGAAATGATCGTGCCAAAGAATACACATTCAACGAGTTCGATAAATTTTGTGAACATGACGGAATTGAGCGACAACTTACATACTCATATTCTTCGCAACAAAATGCAGTATTTAAGAGGAAAAAACCGCACAGTAATGGAGATGGCCAGATCGATGCTGAAGGAGAAAGGATTACCAAACACCTTCTTGGCTGAAGCAAACTATACTACTGTCTACATACTTAATAGATTCCTAACTAAGGTAGTCCAAGATAAGACTCCAATTGAAGCTTGGAGCGGGCGAAAACCATCAGCAAAGCACCTAAGGCTATCGAGTCTACAACTTGCAAACCAATAAGCTCAACATTAGCTGGGACGTTGAAGTCGATGAAAATGCTGCTTGGAAATGGAATGACGAGAAAGTAGAGAAAACATTTATATACCAATGCGACAATCTCAAGAAGTTGAAGAAACAACAGAAGTCCCAGGTGAGCCTCATTCTCCTTCACAACAACAAACTTCATCAGCAGAGTCTAGCATGTAACGTCCTAATTTCTTAATTTGAAAATAATGCCCGTTGGGAGCACTAATTCCAAATCCATGAAATTGTTTTGTGCATTTTAAGTATTGACATACAAACACATAATAATAGCTCGGGTAATCCAACCGTTACTCAAGCTCAATATAAACACCTCCATTCAATAAGTTCAGTCAAATGCCAACAAAGGCTCGAATCAAAATACAACATCAATCTATAGGCTTAATGGGATATAATCATACATGCGTTCTAACATGATAGAATAGGCCTCTAGGGCTCCACATGTACCAAAATATGTCATCCAAATGAATACAATCAAGCCTATACAAAATAAAGTCTAAAACAATAGTATAAACACACTAGGCCCAATATAACTTCCTTCTCCTACTCAAGCATACGGTCTGGAACCTTGCATATCTAAACATGAACCATAATGTATAATGAGACTAGTGTCCCAGTGAGGGTGATAAAGCATGCAGTGTGGGAAAGATAATGACAAATGAGATGCAACAATCAATTGAGGAGTTAAACGTGAGTATCTTGAAATACACGAATACATGATAGTGTGAAGTGTTTAACCCAACACCCTAGGGGTCTTTCCTGTTATCTGTGAAGGCTTGACTGAGCTCAGACTAACAGGAACTGTCGTCTCTGAAGGCCACTAGGACCATACCCCTTAACTGTGATAGATTTTAACACATAACTTGAATTTCATCTCTTAAACATGAGGTCCAAAGACCCAATTCTTTCCCATTAAAACATGAGGTCTAAGGACCCAAATCTCTTCCTTTTCAAACATTAGCGGGTTTGTAACATGAAAGCTGAAAATATGTACATGAACATGAGTAATCACATGAATGCATGGTCCTTATAAGATATCACCATCAGTATGTAACCATCAAGCAAAAATCCCAAATCTTCTAACCAAGGGTTAGAGCCACATGAGCATACAAAGCCATAATACATCAATCAACCCTAGATTTATCTTTAATAAATCAAAATCAAGCAATGTAGGCAAGGGGACTGAGAATAGGGGGCATACATGGGTTCCCATTCAAGAATGAAAGTGAGTGGGTGAACCACACTCACCTTAACTGAAGGAAAATAGGGAAGATGGAGGAGTAAGGATGGTGATTTCCAAGCTCCTTGGGTGAAGTAGAGGCCTCCTAGCAAGTTCTTCTTCCTCTTTCTCTCTCTTTCTCTCTCTATAAAGAGGATGAAAACATTAAATGAAACAAGCCCTAGGAGAAACAACATTAAAAGTTGCTCGCGAGCTCTCACTCAAGCGAGGGTTTTCTCGCTTGAGCGAGAAGGAATATTCCCACCAGATACGCATTCTCGCTCAAGCGAGAGCCCTCTCGCTTTAGTGCAATTGTGCAAGAAAAGAGCCTCATGCTCTCAGACTTTGCCTCGCTCAAGCGAGAGCCTTCTCGCTTAAGCAAGAGCAAGTCAGAGAGTAACCCCTGATTTTGGATGTAATTGCGCTTGAGCGCAATTCCATCACAGAAAACTTTCTCCAACAGACCTGCCTCTCGCTCAAGCGAGGCCTTCTCGCTTGAGCGAGGATGACTGATCGAGGTCGCACTCGATCAAATAAAAGGAATTAAAGTGTAGTGAGGGTTAGTTAACCCAAATTCGTCTCTCAAGGAATCAATCCCAAATTCAGAATTTCAAATTCAAAGCAACACATAGACTCAGGGGGTTTTGATTGTATTTTTAAGAATCCTTAACCACAGAAACTAAAATTCGAAATTAATCAAATGAAGAATTAGATCAATCCTCTGCACATGCATAACATGGATCTATCACTGGAAATCAAGAATCAATTTTATCAAACATGTATGAATCCGAATTTTACCATGAATTAGTCAATAAGCATCAACAACTCATGATTCAAGGTCTTGCATTAAGCATGCAATGTTCATCAATTAGGTTAACGATTAAGCATCCCTAATTCAATTGAATAAAAATTTAATTCGAATTTCCAATCCTCAAACATAAAGCATACTTGAATTCAATTCTACAATCCCTAAATTCACAGTTTTACGCAAAACCGAAATTCATGTAGGAAGAAGAACAAAATCGGAATTGGAATTAATGTTGAGAGATAAAATTCGAATTACAACCAAACCTCAAGATCCAAGCTAGCATTGATACAGAGAATTGATACAAAGAAGTTAGCCTTCCATTTCCATGGAGGTGAAATCCGAATTTGCAAGAAGAGGAAGAAGAAGAGGGAAAATCGTGTGAAGCAAGGAAGAGAGAAAAAGAGAGGGAAAATGAAGAGTCAAATTCTAAAATCTGAAAAATGAGGGAAAAGTTCTCAAACCATTCAGCTAAACACTTATTTATACTACCTAAGTCACTAACAATCTGATTAGACCTTAATTGGGCCGAAATTAATTAGTACATGCCCAAAAACTAATTACAAAACTAATTACAGCATCGGTAGGTGATTTTCAAATTGCAACTGCTCCTAATTCCTTCATGGGAATACCAGCTTATAGTATATCAAATTAAAACCCCTGATCTTAGCTTTCTAATGCCACTGTAATCACCCAAAACGTCCACCCAATACTCCAGATATCATCAAAACAAGACAGGTAGATCAGTAGGCTTAAAAATCCGAATTTAAACAACATTTACAATTAAAGCCCAAATAAGCCCAAATAGGTAAATTCCAATGAAAAAAGTAGATTAAATCACAATTATAGTCCAAGAAAGCCAAGATTAAATGTGCTAAGTGTGAGTAAAAATGTGTTCATCAAATTCCCCCACACTTGCCCTTTTGCACTCCGGGCAAAACATCACATGAAGCCAAACATCAACTAGGGAGCACAATGTAGATAAAAATGGCATACTCATCAAGAGATCCTAGGAATGCATAGGAATAGACAAAATACAACATCAAGGGATTCAAGGAATCAAGAAAAATGTGAATGGAATTCCCTATAATTTAGCAAACAATAGGGTAAATCAAATCAAAAGGGTGAATCAAGAGTGATAGAATCCTCACAAGACAAACTCTCCAACTCTCAAGTGTTTAGGCTTGTGTATATACACTCAAAGCACTCATGTAAGCAAACACTACCATAAGCTTGGCAAGACTCTAATATCCACAAATGAAACACACGCAAGCAAAGATCAAGAGGACTTCATATAGGATGTAATGGGGCCAAGGTAAAGGTAGGGAAAATGAAGCATGAGAAGATAAAAACCAAAGAGAATAGAGGAGAAATGGGGAATAAATCCAAGAATAAATGCAATTAGCATACATCTCAAGATTGCAATTAAACTCCTCTTTTCTACCTTTTGACCCATTTTTTTTATTTCAAGAACACTTTATTTCTTTGCTTTTTTTATATACTTTTCTTTTGAGCTTTTCTTTATTCTTTCTTCTCTTTTTTTTTTTACTTTTCTTTCCCTTCCTTTTCCATATTTTTTAACTAGCCAAAGGTCAACAATGAGCTATCCACATGAGGAGATAAGATAAGAAAATGAAGTACACCACCACACTTATTGAAGAACCTATTCCCAAAATATTTCCAAAGCTCCTTTATCCTCTAAGGCAAGGACAACCATGGTTTTTCACTTTTAAGGCTTGTAATGAGATTCTAAAAACAAGAAATAGGATCCATAGGCTCAAAGGGGCTAACAAGTGGATTATCATCAAGGTAGACAAATATGGCTAGTAGCTCAATTATCAACAAAGAATGCCTCAAACATGTCAATACATGCATGTGAACAAAGTTTCAAAATAGAGAGTCAAGCCAAGTTTTAGAGCATAAGCAAACATGAGTGAAATCACACTAGAAAAAGAAAGAATGGCATAGAATGGTCCATCCAACAATAAGGCTCAAAATCTCACCAAGGACAACTATATCACGAAAGATTTGACCAAATAATTATCAAAACCAACTTATTTACCAAATTACAAGGAATCCAATCAACATAAGTCATGAAACCAATTATCTAAGAATGATGAAAATGCCAACCACTAACACAATTCCTAAAAATCCAATGGAAAACATGCTAAATGTATTTTTTTCTACTGTCAAAAATTCTGTTTTTGCTATAAAATTCAGATAACTGTCAAAATTCTGTTGTAGAATGAAATTATATTGTAAAAATATTGTTGTATAATATTCTGCTGTAAACAGCAACAATAAAAACGTACACCAGCCTACAGTAACACATAAACAGAAATAGCAATAACAAAACAGACAGTTTACAGAAATTACAGATAGCACAACAGTAACAGCAGTAGCTACAGAATAGCTAAGCAACAGTTAATAGCAACTCAAAAACAGAAAATATCCTACAGAAAATAGCAAAAATATAGTAAAATAGTAGATTTTTTTTAACAGTAAAAACAACAAACAACAACTATTTTTTTAATACAATCCTAAAAATTACTAAAATTCCTAATCAATATAATCCTAACAATATACTAAATCCTAAAAACAATCCTAAAGTCCTAAAACTAAAAATGTCCTCCCCCACACTTAAATCACACATTGTCCTCAATGTAAAAATAATCAAATTAGAGAACGAGAGACATAGTGCAATGAAAAAGTTGGGAAAGAGACTCCCTCATCAAGGTTGAAAAATTTGCATTTGAGCTAATGTGGGAAGCTCCAAGCTAATCTCCTCAACCGTCTCCTCTACCAAAGCGGGACTCTCATGAAATAGCTTGAGACAGTGGCCATTAACCTTGAAGGTCTTATTGTTGGTCTCCTTTTCAACTCTACAACACCATAAGGATAAACATGAGTAATAAGAAAAGGACCAATCCAACGAGAACGAAGCTTGCCAGGCTTGAGCTTAAGCCTAGAATTAAACAATAAAATGTTGAGTCTCAAAAATATCATAAGAGAAAATATGATGTTTAAGACAACTCAATTCCCAAGTTTTAATGCTTAACAAATTTGAGTTAAAATATTTATCATAGATACATATATGTTTTAATGATTTATCTATGATTTTAGCAAGCCACTATAAGCTTATATAAAGACTATGTGAAGTGCTTTCAACCTGTCTGAAGAGTTAAGGCTTCTGAAGGTTCAACCCGTCTGAAGTGTTGAAGCCGTCTGAAGTGCACAACCCGTCTGAAGTGTTGAAGCCGTTTGAAGTCTCATTAATGACGTGGCACTCTTTGCTGAAGTTTGTGAAGACTTTTCTGAACCTCTACGGCACGTACCTTTTTCAAACACGTTTATAGCAAGGAACACAGAGACCTTTCCTGGTGATTTTGAATTTCATACACCACTGAGGAAATCTCTGCAACGCAGCCTCTGCAGTAACATATGTAGCAGCTTTATGGCAGGAGCAACCTTGTACCGTGTCAGAAATATCAGAGCTCTCAGAAGCATATCTCACAACGGATTAAATAGCATTTAATGCTATCTCTAAACGGTGGTATTTCAACGGATTGAAGATTGGGTATAAATACCCCTCCATGAAGACCATCAAGGGTCAGAGAAAATCGATATACAAGAAAGCCAAGAGAAACATCACGCTGCAAGTTTTTACTCTGTAAAAACTCTCTGAAAAAAAATTCGTTGTACTCATTTTCATATCCTGAGTTCTACTCAGTTATCTTGTACAATTCTGAGTTTAAGCTCTGAACTTATTCATAGTTGCTTAGCTTAAACTTATTCCTTGTAAACATTTGGGATTGAGCCTGGAGAGGCTTGCTTGTTAAAGAATACTTGGGTTACACTTGGATAAGTGTCTGAGAGCCTGGAGAGGCTTGGTGGAAGAAAGAATATTTGTTGTAGAGCCTGAAGAGGCTTGACAGAAAAGAATACTTGTTGTAGAGCCTGAAGAGGCTTGACAGAAAAGAATACTTGTTGTAGAGCCTGAAGAGGCTTGACAGAAAAGAATACTTGTTCTAGAGCCTGAAGAGGCTTGACAGAAAAGAATACTTGTAATCTTGGTGAAGATTAAGAGAAAATCCAAGTGCTAGTTGGCATTGCGACTGGACGTAGCTCACAGTGGTAGTGAGTGAACCAGGATAAATTCCTTGGCTAAGTTTTCTTACCCTTATCTCTTGTCAATTTGTTTATACTAATCAAAGGGTGTTGAAAAGCTGTTCTGATATTTTAAAAGCAAAGAAACCTTTTAAAATACTTTTTCAGAAGCCGTCTTAAGAAACTTCAGACAGCCCCCTTAAACCTGTCTGAAACTGTTTCAAACTTGTTGTCTGCGAAAAGCTTTCATAAAATATTAAGAAACACTATTCAACCCCCCTTCTAGTGTTTCCCTGTGTTTCAACATAAAACATTTTGGCCTACTACAAACTCTTTTCTAGAAATACATTATCATGAAATTTTTTAGTCTTTTCCTTGTAGAACTTAGAGTTCTCATAGGCCTCCAGGCGGATCTCATCAAGCTCTTGCAGCTGAAGCTTTCTCTGCTCTTCTGTTGGGTGACAATCCAAGTTGCAAGCTCTCACTGCCTAGTATTCCCGATGCTCAATCTCCACGGGTAAGTGGCATGCCTTAAGAAAAAATACTCTAAAGGGAGACATCCCAAGAGGTGCTTTGTAGGCGGTCCTATGAGCCTAGAGAGCATCATCAAGGCGGCGGCTCCAATCCTTCCTGTTAGGCTGCACCATCTTCTCCAGAATCCTCTTGATCTCTTTGTTGGAGATCTCTGCCTGTCCATTAGTATGGGGGTGGTATGGTGTAGAAACTCTATGCACCACCCCATACTTCTTCAGCAAAGCGTCCATGGACCAGTTACAGAAGTGGGTCCCCTGATCACTAACAATGGCTCGAGGCACTCCAAACCTGCAAAAGATATTAGACTTGACAAAATCCACAACAACTCGAGCATCATTAGTCCTTGTGGCTATAGCCTCCACCCACTTGGAGACTTAGTCCACAACAAGCAATATATATATATATATAATACCAAAGGAAACAGGAAATGGGCCCATAAAATCAATGCCCCACACATAAAAAATCTCACAAAACAACATAGGTTGTTGGGGCATCTGTTGGCTGCTAGAAATGGTCACTCCTGCTCTCTGACATTGCTCACATGTAGAAGAGACTCTCCAGGCATCTCTGTAAATCGTAGGCTAATAAAATCCATAGTCCAGCATCTTCCATCCTGTCCTCTGGGGTCCAAGATGTCCTCCAACAGGTGAGGCATGACAGAACTAAAGTACAGACTGGATCAAATGATCTGGAATACACCTACGGATAACCTGGTCACTGCAAAAATGCCATAAATAAGGAACATCCCATACATAATACTTGGCATCACTCTTAAGTCTATCTCTCTGAGCCCTAGATGCCAAGTGTGGAAAAACATACGCAACAAGATAATTAACAATATCAGCAAACCAAGGGGTAAGGGGAGGGGGATGGGAATCATGCAAAACCAAAAGCTGCTAATCTGGGAAGTCATCCCGGATAGGAAATGCATCCTCCGCTCTCTCAGTGCGGCTCAAATGGTCTGCTACAAGGTTATGTGCACCGCTCCTATCCTATATGTCCAAATTAAACTCCTGGAGTAGTAGCATCCACCTGATCAACCTAGGTTTGGAATTTGACTTTTTCAAAAGAAACTTCAGAGTAGCATGATCAGTAAAAACTACTACCCTAGAGCCTAACAAATAAGATCTAAACTTGTCCTATGCAATAACAATTGCTAACAGCTCTTTCTCAGCGGTAGTGTAATTTACATGTGCTGCATCCCAAGTCCTAGATGCATAATAAATCACATGAGACAACTTACATACCAACCCTTTGAGCCAAAACAGCTCCTAAGGTGTAGTTTGATGTATCACACATCAACTCGAATGGAAGCGTCCAATCCGGTGGCTGAATAACGGGAGTGATGGTGAGAGCTCTCTTGAGGCAATCAAATGCCTCTCTATACTGCTCTCCAAACTCAAAGTTGACATCCTTCTACAGCAAGTTGGACAGCGAAAGAGCTATCTGGCTGAAGTTCTAAATAAACCTGCGATAGAAACCTGCATGTCCAAGAAAAGATCGAACCTCTCGCACGCAAGAGGGGAAAGGCAAGTGTGAAATAACATCTAATTTTGAAGGATCTACCTCTATGCCCTTCCTAGAGATAATATAGCCTAGGACTATACCATGCTCTACCATAAAATAACATTTTTCATAATTCAGAACAAGGTTAGTCTCTATGCACCTATCAAGCACTCTAGTCAAGCTATCCAAACATGCATTAAAGGAGGAGCCATACACACTAAAATCATCCATAAAAACCTCTATGCAATGCTCAAGTAAATCAGCAAATATACTCATCATGCATCTCTGGAAAGTACCAGGAGCATTGCATAGACGAAAAGGCATCCTCCTATAAGCAAAGGTGCCAAAATGACAGGTAAATGTAGTCTTATGCTGGTCCTCTGGTGCAATACATATCTGAAAATAACCAGAGAAACCATCTAAGAAACAGTAGTGTGATTTACCTGCCAGGATCTCCAGCATCTGATCAATGAAAGGAAGTGGGGAGTGATCCTTCCTGATCTCCTGGTTGATCCTCCTTGTGGTCGATGCAGACTCTCTAGTTGTTCTGCACCCTAGTAGGAATCTGCTCATCCTTCTCATTCTTTACAACTGTAATCACAGATTTCTTCGGTACCACCTGTACCGGGCTCACCCAAGTGTTATCTAATATGGGATATATGATATCGGCCTGTAGTAGCTTGGTGACCTCCTTCTTGACCACGTCAAGAATCTGGGGATTCAGTCTTCTCTGAGGCTGCCTCACAGGTTTAACCCCATCCTCCAACAAATTTCGATGCATACACATGGAGGGGCTAATACCCGGAATATCTGCCAAAGTCCAGCCAAATGCCTCCTATGCTCTCTAATCACATGCAGCAGCCTCTGCTCCTGATCAACAGAAAAGACAGTAAGGATAATCACTGGAAGCTTCTGCTTATCCTCCAAATATACTTACTTGAGGTGAGAGGTAAGTGGCTTCAGATCAAATGATGAGGTTGGATAATAGAAGGCAACAATCTAGTATTGGTAGAAACTGTTGAGACAAGCTCACACTAAAGAAGTTTTTAATATGACAAACTGAGTAAGTTTAAATATCAAGATGAGATGCATCTTGTGTCACTAACTGTGTGTTCAAGTCTAGCAGAGACTATCTGTATTTAAGTTACTGCAGTAATACATGAAGACAGAAAGGATCTTTAGACCACTAAGATCAATTATAACATAAGTAACAGTGGCACAAGAACAGAAGCTATAAAGAGCTTTACAACAGTTGTGTGCTTCAAAGATCAGACTAGAGCTCGAGCAAGTCAATTTACACATACAGCATGTGTGTTTGAATCAGAACAGACGTGGTGCAACCAAAGCTTATGGCTAGGACTATGAGAAACACTTCAAAAATCAACACAGCATGAGATACAAGATTTGTATGTTCAGATGTCATCTCATGATTAGATGAGGACCCAGCTAAGATGCAAGAAGTCTTGGAACTAAAAGAGACTCAAGCACAGCTTGAGATGCAAGCTATGAACAGATGCAAGTTCAGCTTGAGATGCAAGAACAGCTTGAGACGTCGTCTCAAGGTCAGACGTAGAAGGATGAGATCTTAGCACAGATGCAAGAAAAGTAAGTCAGACTCTGAACAGAGGCAAGAATTCAAGCTCAGTTGAGAAGACAGCAAGTAGAGTCAGCATGAAGACAAACAAGGACACAAGGACACTGACACAGTACCTTAAAGACTGAAAAGCTGTTGTCTGCCTACTGTAAAGACTATGCCTACTGCTGTACCCTCCAACGGACTGTAGCGGCCATATAACGGCTAGTTTCTCAAATCTTGATATAAAAGAGACATTATCAAGGGCTGAGATGTGAGAGAGACTGCCTACACTTCCGTAAAATCATGAAGCATCTTATCACATCTCAACAGACATCTCAAGTGTATCTACCAGTTGTCTGAGCACAGACACATCTCATCTTGAGAATATACATCTGTCTCTTTCATCTCTTCTCTGTGAATATCATTCCAATACTGTAACCAGAGTTGAGACCTAGTCTAGCTCAATTACTCTTATATCCATACTTTGTATGAGCTTAGGCTAGACTTATCACAAACATCTATCTGTAACCTGTCTCATCTAAGATAGGAGTGTGCCTAGTCTTAGAGCGAGGTGTGTACGTCCTGAAGAGGCTGTAAGAATACTTGTGACTCAGCTAAGATAGGAGTGTGCCTAGGCTTAATGTGAGTGAGACGTCCTGAAGAGGCTGTAAGAATACTTGTATTGACTGGTTTGTCAATAGTGGAAAATCTCACAGGTTGTGGGGACTGGACGTAGCCCAAGGAGTGGGTGAACCAGGATAAGATCTTTGTCTCTTGTCTCTTACCTTATTCTTATATCTGCTTATCTTGAATCAATTAATACAGCTTGATAACTAAAGATACTATTGAATTGATAATCAAGATAAGACTTTAAACTAAAGTCTAGACAAAGATCTTTACCAAAATTGATAAACTCCATCTTGTCTTAACAGAGACTCCAAGTTAACAAACTTGAGAGCACATCTCAACTATCAATTTTAGTGTGGAATTGCAGGAACAGATTTGGAAAGTCTCTATTCAACCCCCCTTCTAGAGACGTTCAACCAACTTCAGTTGGTATCAGAGCTCGGCCTCTAGGGATTGAGAACACCTCTATGTGAAGAGGAAAAAGATCCATGGCTGGTCTAAGTACAAGTTTGTTCATTCTTGAAGGAGCTTCAACAAACAGACCTCCTGCATTTGATGGAACTGATTATTATTACTGAAAAGACAGGATGAGACTGTTCATTGAATCTCAGCATGCTGATCTTTGGGAGATCATTGAAATAGGCACTTATGTTCCATACACCACAGATGAGCTTGGACTTAGGGCAGCTAAACCCAGAGAACAATGGACAGATGCTGAGAAGGCAAGATATGTACTCAATTCAAGAGCTAAATACCTTCTCACTTGTGCCTTAAGCAGAAGTGAATATGACAAGGTAGCTGGGTGTGTCTCAGCTAAAGAAATATGGGATGCTCTTGAAGTTGAACATGAAGGGACAAATCAAGTTAAAGAAGCCAAGATCAACATACTGGTCAGACAGTATGAGCTCTTCAAGATGAATGAAGATGAAGGCATTGAGGACATGGTGAGGAGATTCACCATCATAACAAATGACCTGAAATCACTACGAAGAACATACTCAAATCAGGATATGGTAAGAAAAATCCTGAGAAGTCTGCCCAAACCTTGGAGACCAAAGGTAACAGCCATCCAGGAAGCTAAAGATTTGAGTACTCTCAGACTAGATGAACTTCTTGGATCTCTGAAGGTACATGAGCAAGAGTTGATGGAAGAAGATCTCATCAGACGACCCAAGTCTATAGAACTGAAAGCAGCTTCCAGTAACTCAAAAGGCAAAAAGATAAGCTCTTCTCAACAAACCTCACTCAACTCATCTCAAGATTCTGAAACAGAGGAAGATGATAGTGAAATTGATGATGAGCTAGCCTACATCTCAAGGAAGATCAGACGCATGTGGAGAGCCAGAGGGACTGGAAGAAAGAATTTTCTCTCAAGGAGAGGAGAAATAAAATCTGACAAGAAAGGACAATTTATCTATTTTGAATGCAAGAAGCCTGGGCATATCAGGTCTGAATGTCCTCAACTCAGAAAAGAAATGAAGAAAAGTCCTAGGAAGAAGGCAATGATGGTCACCTGGGATGACACAGATGAAGAGGAAAGTCAAGATGGACAGTCAGCTAACCTATGTCTCATGGCAAAAGGAGACTCATCAGATGAAGAGGTAAATGAATCTGACTCTGAATATTCTGTTGATCAACTTAAGTCTGCTTTTGAGAATCTTCTGTATGATTCAAATTTTCTTGCCTCTAAGAGCTCATTACTTAAATCAGATTTGAATACAGCTCTTGAGAAAATCAAATTTCTTGAAAAAGAAAATGAAGATTTAAATCATAAAAACAGTAGTCTCATGTTGTCTCACATGAAACTGTCTGAACAAGTAAAAGCTAAGACTCAAGCTCTCAATGGGCAAGATCAAAAAAGGCTACAAGAAGAAAATTATCAGCTTAAACTGCAGAACAGAACTCTCATAAATGACCTAGGAAAATTTGTAAATGGAACAAAAAACCTTGAGAGACTCATTGGATCTCAAAAGGGCATTTTTTATAAAGTTGGGCTTGGTTATGAGAGATCATCAAATGAAGTTTGGTATAAAGATTTCTTCATTCCTGCAAGAAAAAAGAAAAAAGAAAGATGTTCTTGTTGTAGTAAATATGGTCATAAAGCCACAGATTGTTACATGAGACAAGTAGCATCTGAGAGAAAGGTAACTAACCATGCAGGACCCAAATACAAGTGGGTACCTAAAGCTAAATCTCTTGTTGTAACAGATGTTCCTAGCAGCAGCAAAGACCAAGAAAGAATGGGTGCTGGACAGTGGATGTTCAAGGCACATGACAGGAGACAAAAGCAAGTTCCTGTCACTTGAGGAAAAGACTGCTGGAGTTGTCTCTTTTGGAGACAACAACAAAGCCCAGATCAAGGGCATAGGTAAAATTGGTAAGGCCAATTCAGCTCAGATTGAAAATGTATATTTTGTTGAAGGTTTGAAACATAATTTGCTGAGTATCAGTCAGTTATGTGACAATGGTTATCATGTTAATTTCCAGCCTACCTTTTGTGAGATCATATACTCCAAAACTGGAAAAATCATTTTCTCTGGTACAAGAAAGAAAAATCTTTACTCAGTCTCACTAGAGAGTCTGTCAGATCTCACCTGTCTCATGTCTCATGATCATGAGAGATGGCTTTGGCACAAAAGGGTTGGGCATATTAACATGAGAACTATGAGTCGGCTTGCTAGTCAGTCTCTTGTCAAAGGATTACCTAAGGTAAAATTTGACAAAGACTTGAAGTGTGATCCGTGTATCAAAAGCAAGCACAGCAAATCAAGCTTCAAACCCAAGAACTATGTCTCAACTACTAGGCCACTTGAGATCCTCCACATTGACCTATTTGGACCAACTAAGACAGTGAGTCTCAGTGGTAAAAAATATTGTTTTGTCATTGTGGATGATTTCTCACGATTCACCTAGGTTCTGTTTCTATCTCAGAAAGATGAATCATATGATTCCTTCAAAACCTTTTGTAAAAGGACTCAATCTGAGAAAGGATACAGAATTGGATCTGTTAGGAGTGACCATGGAGGAGAATTTGAGAATGTTAAGTTTAGAAAATTCTTTGATAAAAATGGCATAACTCATAACTTCTCTTGTCCAAGGACTCCTCAACAAAATGGTGTAGTTGAGAGGAAAAATAGAAGTCTTCAAGAAATGGCTAGAACTTTGTTATGTGACTCTGGAATTGAAATGTACTTTTGGGCAGAAGCTGTCAATACTTCTTGCTATATTTTAAACAGAGTCACTATAAGAAAGATCTTAAATAAAACTCCATATGAGCTATGGAAAGGTAGGAAGCCTTCAGTTTCATATTTTCATATATTTGGATGTGATTGCTATATTTTAAATACAAAAGATCAACTAGGAAAATTTGAAACCAAATCAGATAAAGGAATTTTCCTAGGATATTCACTAACCTCCAAAGCTTACAGAGTATATAATCTAAGAACCAAAACTACTGAAGAATCTATGCATGTAGTATTCAATGAAGTTCAGGGAAATACTCAGAAAGAAGTTGATGAGAAGATAGAAGAACTGATAAAAGATCTAAAGATCTCAACTCAGGAAGCTGAAGAGAGACTCTCACCTGAACAAAAGATGATGAGGTCACCTCTGTCTGAACACAGGAGAGAAGCTCGGTCTGAAGGAGTACCTCTCAGGAGTAGCCAATCTGAACCCTCTCATAATCCTCAAGAAGAAGATAAATCAGATAATCAAACCAGATCTCAAGAAACAAGACAAGAGAATGTTGAGATACAAAATGAACATGCATCTCAACTACCCAGAAGCTGGAGACTGGTAAGATCTCATCCAAGAGATCAGATACTTGGAGAAACTTCAGACAGAGTCAGAACCAGATCTTCCTTCAGAGACACAGAGAATCTAATGGCTCTTCTATCTGACATAGAGCCAAAAGACATCCATGAAGCCTTAAATGATGAATCCTGGATTAAGGCCATGGAAGATGAATTAAATCAGTTTGAGAAAAGCAAGGTCTGGAATCTGGTTCCTCCACCCTCTCATCAAACCATAATTGGAACCAGATGGGTCTTCAGAAATAAGCTAAATGAGAAAGGTCAAGTAAGGAGAAACAAAGCCAGATTGGTGGCTCAAGGGTTTAATCAACGAGAAGGAATAGATTATGCTGAGACCTTTGCACCAGTGGCAAGACTTGAAGCTATCAGGATCTTACTAGCCTTTGCAGCCTTCAAAAACTTCAAATTATATCAAATGGATGTAAAAAGTGCATTCCTAAATGGGGTCATAGAGGAAGAAGTCTATGTAAGGCAGCCCCCTGGGTTTGAAGACCCTGACCATCCAGAACATGTGCTTAAGCTATCCAAAGCTCTATATGGTCTCAAGCAAGCTCCAAGAGCTTGGTATGACAGGTTAAGCTCATTTTTAATTGAAAATGATTTTATAAGGGGTAAGATTGATACTACTTTATTTAAGAAAGAAATTAGCAAAGATTTATTAATTGTTCAAATTTATGTTGATGACATTATCTTTGGATCAACTAATAAATCTTTATGTCAAGAGTTCTCAAGTCTCATGCAGGGAGAATTTGAGATGAGTATGATGGGTGAGCTGAGATTTTTCTTGGGGCTCCAAATCAAACAGTTAACTGATGGGATATTCATTAGTCAAGAAAATACACAAGAGATCTTCTCAGCAAGTTCAAAATGAGTGAGGCAAGACCAATGAAAACTCCTATGCACCCTTCAACTCAGACTGATCAAGATGAAGATGGAAAAGCAGTATCAGACAAACTGTACAGAGGTATGATTGGTTCCCTTATGTATTTAACTGCCAGGAGACCAGATATTCAGTTTGCTGTAGGAATATGTGCAAGATACCAATCTAATCCCAAAGAATCTCATCTCACTGCTATAAAAAGAATATTTAGATACTTGATTGGAACCACTAATCTTGGCCTATGGTATGAGAAGGGAAAGAGTTTTGATCTCATAGGTTATAATGATGCTGACTTTGCTGGAGATAAGATAGACAGAAAGAGCACCAGTGGATCTTGTCAATTCCTAGGAAAGTGCCTTATCTCCTGGTCATGTAAAAAGCAAAACACTATTGCCTTATCTACAACAGAGGCTGAGTATGTCTCAGCAGCTGCATGCTGCACTCAAGTTCTGTGGATCAAATCTCAATTGCAAGATTATGCAGTCAGGTACTCTAAAATTCCTATTTATTGTGACAATACTAGTGCCATAAATCTTGCTAAGAACCCTGTACATCATTCTAGGTCCAAACACATTGACATCAAACATCATTTTATAAGAGATCATGTGCAAAATGGGAACATTGAACTAATCTTTGTAGATACTAAAAATCAGCTAGCTGACATCTTTACAAAGCCTTTAGTTGAAGAAAGATTCAATGAGAATCTAAATTTGCTAAATATGTGTTCTCTTGAATAAAAATAGTTAGTTGAGACCAGCTCTACTATGGGCTATATGATTAAAGTCTCACCAGAGATGAGACTCAAGTGTCATCTATAAAGAGACGTGGGTTCAGACGCATCTATCACCAGACGTGTCTCATGATTCATCTCAACCAACGTCTCATGAAATTATTGAGACGTTTCCATTTACCAAAACTGAAGGATTGAGCCATTGCTCAACGGTTAGTAACTGCCCACTACCTGGCAAACTAGTCGTTAGCCCATAAAAAGAAGAGCCAACCTCCCACAACTGCCTTAATAACTCCCCACTAACGAGCAGTTATTACGTCTCTCTCTCTCTTTCCTCTCTTATCTGAAGA
Organism: Sesbania bispinosa; assembly: GCA_026901365.1. Lineage (NCBI taxonomy): Eukaryota > Viridiplantae > Streptophyta > Magnoliopsida > Fabales > Fabaceae > Sesbania > Sesbania bispinosa. The sequence goes on from QLOH01000247.1 coordinate 918,276, forward strand.
CTATTTAAGTCTCATCTCTCACTCCAAACTCACTTCCTGCTCTCTCTCCTCTTCTCTCAAATGCGAATCAAGTTCACGGCCTTGAAACTTCCTTACTCTGATAAATCATCATCCTCCTCTTCTCCAGACAAAATGTCTTCCTCTGAGCAATCAAAATCCTTGAGAATTCACTCCAGCCAAGAGACCCTGTCTCGTTCTCCATCTCCACAACCCAGCACTGAAACAGAGCTGTCTCAAACCACTCAATCTACACAGCCTTCACCATCCTCAAAATCCACATCCTCTAAGAGAAGCACCCCCTTACCTCCTCGCATGAAATCCCAAAGAATTGCTTGCCAAGTAGCCCAGACTTCAGCACCAAGATCCCCTGTCCACATTGACCTAACTCAAGCCGAATCTTCAAAAGAAAAAGAGAAGGTTCCAGAGGGAAAGAAAACTTCATTTCAATCTGACCTCTTCTCTAATAGTGAAGTTGAATAAAAATATACCAAGAGATTCTCTGAGAAGAAGATTATAGTGGGAAGAGTCATCTCTACCCAAGAGTTGAAAGATGAAGGGTGGGACCTGAGTCCTTATCTGAAGAAACAGGGATGGCAAGACTATCTGACCATGACAGATTATGTCTTCCCCAAGATGACCAGAGCCTTCTATGCTGCTTGTTACAAAGCTAAGGGATCGTCAGAAGAACAGCCCCACATCATCTCTAACATCAAGGGAATCCACATTGAGCTGACTGAAGAGACCCTAGGAGCCATCATTCAAGCACCTGTGACTGGAAACAGGTTGTACCATGAGGAGCATTGGTGGGATAGCATTGGAATTCCTTCAGCCAATGTTGGTACCTCCCTCTTCAAAGGTGGACTCATCACAGATGCTGCCTCATCTCTTAACCCATTTGGAAAATTTCTGTTTCACTTGGTGGCCAAGTGCATCATGCCAAGAGCTGGCACCTTCAACAAAGTTTATCACCAAGACCTAATGGTGATGTACCATCTCAAGCATGGGATTCCTCTCAACCTTCCATTTCTCATCCTAAGGCACATGGAGCATGCCTTCCACAACTCCAAGATCAATGCCTCTCTTCCATTTGGGATGCTCACCACCATCATCATGAAGCATTTCAAAGTTGACTTCAGCAACTGTGAGAAGTCTGAAGAGAGACCTGGATATATTGGCAACAAGAATCTCAAGTCTCTTAGTCTAGATGGTAAGTCTATTCCTTCCCCCACTTTTCCCTTAACTGACTCCACTCCTGCTGTACCTACCAGAACACAGGCTTCTCCTTCTTCCAAGATGTCTGAAGCCAAAAAGAAAAAGAAGAAGAAGGCCTCAAAGGAAGCTATTGAGGGATCTCAAGAAGGATCTGAGATCCCTGTCAAAGAAAAGAAAAGAAAAGTTCAACCATCCATCTCTACAGAGACTGAGAAGAAGAAAAAGAAGTCCAAGTCTGAGCCGTCTACTCAAGGATACCACTGCCTCAAGCCATGAGACAGCTCCAGAGCAGCAACAACTTGAGCATGAGACAGTGGAAGTCACCACCACTCAACAAGCTACTCCAGTAAGTCCACAGCCAACTTACTCCATTCCTACTTCATTTCCTACTCCTGAAAAATTCTTTGTTGAGACCATCCTTCTTAACTCACCACAACCTAAATATGATCAGTCTGCACCTCCCACTGACAGACCTGAGCCAACTAAGGCACCCTCATCTGAACCATTCATTCCTACTCATCTGTCCAATTCAATCAATACTTTTCTGAATCAATTACAAGAGGAACAACAACAACAACAACACCAGAACCTCCAAGCAAGAATTGAACAGAATCAGAAGAAGATACTTAAGAAGATGAAGCACCACAAGAAAAGGCAAGAGGCCATTCTTTCAGGATTTGACACTGTCCTGCAAGCAATGCATGCATCGAAAGAATTTCACAGGAAGATGAACCTTCATCTTTCCAATTTGCCTCCTCTGCCTGAGTTTCCTCAGACTATGCTGCGCCCATCAAGACCTGATTCACACTCATCCTCTTCCCACTCATCCTAGCTTAGCTAGTTTTCTTGTTTTGATAATGTCAAAAGGGGGAGAGTTTGTTAGATATCTAATGAGAGTCTGTGTTAGATTTTTTCAATTTCAGTCTATGAGGATTAGTTATGCTTAGCTAGAGATGTAGTTTGCATCTCTTCACAGAACTTTGATGAGATGCAGTGGCATCTTTTGTGAATATAATCCTCTGTAATTATCTTTTTGATTAATGGAAGTGACTCTCTATGATTGCAGTATATCTTTGTTCAGTTCACTTAAATATCTTAATCAAAATTTCAAACACTAAGTCTTAAGACAAATCATAACAGAAAAATAGTCTATGACTCAGGGGGAGCTTTTCTCCTTACATTACTTCTATTTAACAATAGTTTGCATATTTTAAGAAAAGTAAAATCATACATGCATCTCTCTTTCACTGATCTCATCAGATATATAACTTACAGTTTGCCATCATCAAAAAAGGGGGAGATTGTTGAGACAAGCTCACCCTAAAGAAGTTTTTAATATGACAAACTGAGTAAGTTTAAATATCCAGATGAGATGCATCTTGTGTCACTAACTGTGTGTTCAAGTGTGGCAGAGACTTTCTGTATTTAAGTTACTGCAGGAATACATGAAGACAGAAAGGATCTTTACACCACAAAGATCAGTTATAACATAAGTAACAGTGGCACAAGAACAGAAGCTATAAAGAGCTTTACAACAGTTGTGTGCTTCAAAGATCAGACTAGAGCTCGAGCAAGTCAATTTACACATACAGCATGTGTGTTTGAATCAGAACAGACGTGGTGCAACCAAAGCTTATGGCTAAGACTATGAGAAACACATCAAAAATCAACACAGCATGAATACAAGATTTGTATGTTCAGATGTCATCTCATGATTAGATGAGGACCCAGCTAAGATGCAAGAAGTCTTGGAACTAAAAAGAGACTCAAGCACAGCTTGAGATGCAAGCTATGAACAGATGCAAGTTCAACTTGAGATGCAAGAACAGCTTGAGACGTCGTCTCAAGGTCAGACGTAGAAGGATTAGATCTTAGCACAGATGCAAGAAAAGTAAGTCAGACTCTGAACAGAGGCAAGAATTCAAGCTCAGTTGAGAAGACAGCAAGTAGAGTCAGCATGAAGACAAACAAGGACACAAGGGCACTGACACAGTACCTTAAAGACTGAAAAGTTGTTGTCTGCTTACTGTAAAGACTGTGCCTACTGCTCTACCCTCCAACGGACTGTAACGGCCATATAACGGCTAGTTTCTCAAGTCTTGATATAAAAGAGACATTATCAAAAGCTAAGATGTGAGAGAGACTTCCTACACTTCCGTGAAATCATTAAGCATCTTATCACATCTCAACAGACATCTCAAGTGTATCTACCAGCTGTCTGAGCACAGACATATCTCATCTTGAGAATATACATCTGTCTCTTTCATCTCTTCTCTGTGAATATCATTCCAATACTGTAACCAGAGTTGAGACCTAGTCTAGCTCAATTACTCTTATATCCATACTTTGTATGAGCTTAGGCTAGACTTATCACAAACATCTATCTGTAACCTGTCTCATCTAAGATAGGAGTGTGCCTAGTCTTAGAGTGAGGTGTGTACGTCCTGAAGAGGCTGTAAGAATACTTGTGACTCGGCTAAGATAGGAGTGTGCCTAGGCTTAGTGTGAGTGAGATGTCCTGAAGAGGCTGTAAGAATACTTGTATTGATTGGTTTGTCAATAGTGGAAAATCTCACAGGTTGTGGGGACTGGACGTAGCCCGAGGAGTGGGTGAACCAGGATAAGATCTTTGTCTCTTGTCTCTTACCTTATTCTTATATCTGCTTATCTTGAATCAATTAATACAGCTTGATAACTAAAGATACTATTGAATTGATAATCAAGATAAGACTTTAAACTAAAGTCTAGACAAAGATCTTTACCAAAATTGATAAACTCCATCTTGTCTTAACAGAGACTCCAAGTTAACAAACTTGAGAGCACATCTCAACTATCAATTTTAGTGTGGAATTGCAGGAACAGATTCGGAAAGTCTCTATTCAACCCCCACTTCTAGAGACGTTCAGCCAACTTCAGAAACCTCTGCAACCTGCAAATCAACCAAGTCAGATGTATATGTAATTGTTGTAATCAAGTCGGTGCATTCTGACTCAATCGACTCTACTAGTGCATAAATACCGGAACCTATAGAACAATCAACACAATCTGCACAATAAGTAGATATGAACTCATCTATCTCAGCACACATACACCACATAGAGGAATCAGAACATAAATCACAAGTGTAGTCATCACTGAAATTAGACAAGTCTAGAAAGTCCAACTGTCCTACAAACTCAAACAAACTATCATCTACAAGTTCAGCAAGCATATCAAAATGGAATACAGAATGATCCTCAATAGGATGCCTCACAGCATCTAAAATATTAAACTGAACCACATTGTCTCCGTAACGTCCTAATTCCCAGAATTTAAAAATTTTGCCCATTGGAAGCATAAGTCCCAAATTTTTGTGACATTAATGATATCAATAACAAGGATACAAACATGCTTAATTAAATCCAACGTTTAATTAAACATGACCTGAGAATTCTTACACACAACAGCATCATGGATATTACAATACATGTGCTCCATCAAAGCGGAAGCATAATGAATTACACATGTACTAATTATCCATCCAAAAGAATATATTTATATATACATACATCATCCATCTTAAAAGAATCGGTTGGAGGAATCATCCGAATTTGAGATGGGGGAATTCTTCTCAGCAGCAGCAGCCACAGTAGTCTTATGTACCCTACCAGTCTCATGCTGCTGGACCTAGTAGACCGTATCAGCCTCCACATTCACAGCAGCAGCACCAGCCTACAACACCCGCTGCTGCACCTTCCAAGAGTGGGCCTTCCTTGGAAGAATTGATGAGCCAGATGGCAGTCAATAATCTGAATTTCCAGCAGAGAACAGAGGCAACTATTCAGAACCTGGAGAGTCAGATAGGCCAGATGGCGACTGCTCTTAATCAGCTGCAATCTCAGGGATCAGATAAGCTTTCTACTCAAACAGTTATCAACCCGAAGAATGTTAGTGAAATCACTTTGAGGTCGGGTAAGAGTGTGTAAGCACCTGATAGGCAACAACCTGAGCAAGAAGATGAGACTCATACAACTGTAGAGGACCATGTGCAGGAGAGAGCTAATTCTAGTCCTTTGAGCAGCCCCAGTTCTTCAAGCAATGAGCAGCCTTCTATTCCTCTTCTATTCCCACGGAGAGTTGCGCATAAGAGTAAAAAAATGGAAGAAGCTGACAAGGAAATCTTGGAGACTTTCAGGAAACTAGAGGTGAATATACGTCTACCTGAGACCATAAAGCATATTCCAAGATATGCCAAGTTTTTGAAGGATCTGTGCATCCATAGGAGGTGGCTGAAGAGCAATGAGAGGATCAGCATGGGAAGGACTGCCTCTACACTTATTGAGAGACATGTGACTCCCACTCCAGTAAAATGCTAAGACCCAGGGACATTAACTATTCCTTGTATTATAGGCAGTAACAAGTTTGATAATGCTATGCTTGATTTAGGAGCATCTATTAATGTTATGCCTTTATCTGTTTTCACCTCTTTGTCTCTTGGTCCTTTGTAGGCTATAGGTGTTGTCATTCAGTTGACAAACAGGAGCATTGCCCACCCTGCAGGACTTATTGAGGATGTGTTGGTTTGAGTTAATGACCTCATCTTCCCTGCGGACTTCTACATACTGGATATGGAGGGAGGAGATTCATTCACTGGTGTAGCCCCCATCATTTTGGGCAAGCCCTTCCTGAAGACAGCTCGGACTAAGATTGATGTTCATGCAGGCACACTTGCCATGGAGTTTGGAGACAGTATGGTTCAATTTAATATTTTAGATGCTGTGAGGCATCATGTTGAGGATCATTATGTATTCCAGATTGAAATGCATGTTGAACTTGTAGATGATAGTTTGTCTGAGTTTGTAGGACATTTGGACTTTCTGGACTTTTCTGATTTCAGTGATGTCTACACTTATGATTTATGTTCTGATTCATCTGTGTGTAGTATGTGTGCTGAGATAGATGAGTTCATATCTATTGATAGTGTTGATTGTGTTGATTGTGCTTATTGTTCTACAGGTTCTGGTATCGATGCACCAGTAGAGTCAATTGAGTCGAAATGCATAGGCTTGATTATAGCAATTACAGATACATCTGACTTGATTAATTTACAGGTTGCAGAGGTTTCTACCAATACTAGATTACTGCCTTCTAAAGTCTAGCCCCCATCACTGGAGCTGAAGCCACTTCCTTCTCACCTCAAGTATGCATATTTGGAGGATGAGCAAAAGCTTCCAGTGATCATTTCTACTACTCTCTTAGCTGATCAGGAGCAGAGGCTATTGCATGTGATTAGAGAGCATAAGAGAGCACTTGGCTGGACTTTGGCAGATATTCCGAGTATTAGCCCCTCCATGTGTATGCATTGGATTTTGTTGGAGGATGGGGTTAAACCTGTGAGGCGGCCTCAGAGAACACTGAATCACCAGATTCTTGACGTGCTTAAGAAGGAAGTCACCAAGTTGCTACAGGTCGGTATCATATATCCCATATCAGATAGCACTTGGGTGAGCCAGGTATCGGTGGTACCGAAGAAATTTGGGATTACAGTTGTGAAGAATGAGAAGGATGAGTTGATTCCTACTAGGTTGCAGAACAGCTGAAGAGTCTGCATCGACTACAGGAGGCTCAACCAAGCGACCAGGAAGGATCACTTCCCACTTCCTTTCATTGATCAGATGCTGGAGCACTTGGCAGGTAAATCACACTATTGTTTCTTATATTGTTTCTCTAGTTATTTTCAGATATGTATTGTACCAGAAGACCAACATAAGACTACATTTACCTGTCCTTTTGGTACCTTTGCTTATAGGAGAATGCCTTTTGGTCTGTGCAATGCTCCCGGTACCTTCCAAAGACACATGATGAGTATATTTGTTGATTTAGTTGAGCATTGCATAGAGGTTTTTATGGATGATTTTAGTGTGTATGGCTCCTCTTTTGATGCATGTTTGGATAGCCTGACTAGAGTGCTTGATAGGTGCACAGAGACTAACCTTTTTCTGAATTATGAAAAATGTCATTTTATGGTAGAGCATGGTACAGTCTTAGGCCATATTTTCTCTAAGAAGGTCATAGAGGTAGATCCTGCAAAATTAGATGTTATTTCACACTTGCCTTACCCCTCTTGCGTGCGAGAGGTTTGATATTTTCTTGGACATGCAGGTTTCTATCGCAGGTTTATTCAGGACTTCAGTCGGATAGAACTTCCACTGTCTAACTTGCTGTAGAAGAATGTTACCTTTGAGTTTGGAGAGCGGTGCAGAGAGGCATTTGATTGCCTCAAGAGAGCTCTCACCACCACTCTCATTATTCAGCCACCGGATTGGACGCTTCCATTCGAGTTGATGTGTGATACATCAAACTATGCCTTAGGAGTTGTTTAGGCACAAAGGGTTGGTAAGATGTCTCATGTGATCTATTATGCATCTAGGACTTTGGATGCGACAAAGGTAAATTACACAACCACTGAGAAAGAGTTGTTAGCCATTGTTTTTGCATTGGATAAGTTTAGATCATATTTGTTAGGCTCTAGGGTAGTGGTTTTTGCTGATCATGCTACTCTGAAGTTCCTTTTGATAAAGACAGATTCCAAACCCAGGTTGATCAGGTGGATGCTACTACTCCAGGAGTTTAAGTTGGACATCCAGGATAGGAGTGGTGCGCATAATCTTGTAGCAAACCATTTGAGCTACATTGAGAGAGCGGAGGATGCATTTCCTATTCGAGATGACTTCCCGGATGAGCAATTTTTTGCTTTGCATGATTCATATCCCCCTCCCCTTACCTCTTGGTTTGATGATATTGTAAATTATATTGTTGCATCTGTTTTTCCACCCTTGGCATCTAGGGCTCAGAGAGATAGGCTTAGGAGTGATGCCAAGTATTATTTATGGGATGACCCTTATTTATGGCGTTTTTGTAGTGACCAGGTTATCCGTAGGTGTATTCCAAATCATGAGATCCAGTGTGTACTTCAGTTCTGTCATGCCTCACCTGTTGGAGGACATCTTGGACCTCAGAGGACAAGACAAAAGGTGTTGGAATGTGGATTTTATTGGCCTACGATTTTCAGAGATGCTTGGAGAGTATCCTCTACATGTGAGCAGTGTCAGAGAGCAGGAGCGACATTTCTAGCAGGCAATAGATTCCCCAGCAGCCTATGTTGTTTTGTGAGATTTTTTATGTATGGGGTATTGATTTTATGGGCCCATTTCCTTTTTCTTTTGGTTTTATATATATATATATATATATATATATATATTGCTTGTTGTGGACTATGTTTCCAAGTGGGTGGAGGCTATAGCCACAAGGACTAATGATGCTTGAGTTGTTGTGGATTTTGTCAGGTCTATTATCTTTTGTAGGTTTGGAGTGCCTCGAGCCAATGTTAGTGATCAGGGAACCCACTTCTGTAACCGATCCATAGAGGCTTTGTTGAATAAGTATGGGGTGGTGCATAGAGTTTCTACACCATACCACCCCCAGACTAATGGACAGGTAGAGATCTCCAACAGGGAGATCAAGAAGATTCTGGAGAAGATGGTGCACCCTAACAAGAAGGGTTGGAGTCGTCGCCTTGATGATGCTCTCTGGGCTCATAGGACCACCTACAAAGCACCTATTAGGATGTCTCCCTTTAGAGTTGTTTTTTGTATGGCGTGGCACTTACCTGTGGAGATATAACATCAAGCGTACTGGGAAGTTAGGGCTTGCAACTTGGATAGTGACCAGGCAGGAGAGCAGAGGAAGCTTCAATGCAAGATCTTGATGAGATCCGCCTGGAGGCCTATGAGAACTCTAAGTTCTACAAGGAGAAGACTAAAAAAATTCATGATCAATGTATTGCTAGGAAAGAGTTTGTTATAGGCCAAAAGGTTTTGTTGTTTAATTCTAGACTTAAGTTGGTAAGCTTCGTTCCCGTTGGATTGGACCTTTTCTTATTACTCATGTTTATCCTTATGGTGTTGTAGAGTTGCAAAGTCAATCCACCAATAAGACCTTCAAGGTCAATGGCCACCATCTTAAGCTATTTCATGAGAGTCCCACTTTTGTTGAGGAGACGGTTGAGGAGATGAGCTTGGAGCTTCCCACATTCCCTCAAGTGCAAATTTTTCCACCTTGATGAGGGAGTCTCTTTCCCCACTATTTTATTGCACTATGTCTCTTGTTCTCTAATTTGATTATTTTTACATTGAGGACAATGTGTGATTTAAGTGTGGGGGAGGAGATTTGTAGTTTTAAGACTTTAGGAATTGTTTGGAAATTAGTATGTGGTGAGGATTATATTGATTTGTGTTAGTAAGTTTCAGGATTGCATAAAAAAAATATTGTTTTGTTGTTTTTACTGTTAAAAAAATCTATTATTTTACTGTATTTTTGCTATTTTCTGTAGGAAATTTATTGTTTTTGAGTTGTTTCCAGCTGTTGCGTAGCTATTCTGTAGCTACTATTATTACTGCTTTGCTGTGTGAAATTACTGTAAACTGTCTCTTTTGTTGTTTTGCTATTGTTGTTACTGTTTATGCATTACTGTAACTGCTGTTGCATTTTTATTGTTGCTGTTTACAGCAGAATTTTATACAAAATGTTTACAACAGAATTTTTACAGTTATCCGAATTTTACAGCAAAAACAGAATTTTTTATAGTAGGAAAAATAATACATTCGGCATGTTTTTCATTGGACTTTTAGGATTTGTGTTAGTGGTTGGCATTTTCATCATTTTTGGATAATTGGTTTCATGTCTTATATTGATTGGATTTCTTGTAATTTGGTGAATAAGTTGGTTTTGATAATTATTGGGTTGAATCTTTTGTGATAGAGTTTTCCTTGGTGAGATTTTGAGCCTTAATGTGGATGGACCATTCTATGCCATTCTCTCTTTTTCTTGTGTGAATTCACTCATGTTTGCTTGTGCTCTAGAACTTGGCTTGACTCTTTAATTTGCAACTTTGATCACATGCATGTATTGAGATGATTGAGGCGTTTTTGTTGATAATTGAGCCACTAGCCACATTAGCCTACCTTGATGATTTTCCACTAGTTAGCCCCTTTGAGCCTATGGATCCCATTTCTTGTTATTAAAAGCTCATTACAAGCCTTAAAAGTGAAAAACCATGATTGTCCTTACCTTAGAGGATAAATGAGCTTTGGAATTGTTTTGGGAATAGGTTCTTGAATAAGTGTGGGGGTGCACTTCAATTTCTTATCTTATCTCCTCATATGGATATCATATTGTTGACCTTTGGCTAGTTACAAAAAGAAAAAAAAATGGAAAAGGAAAGCAAAAAAAAACAAGGAATAGAGAATAAAGAAAAGCTCAAAGAAAAGTATAGAAAAAAAACAGGCAAAGAAATAAAGTGTTCTTGAAATAAAAAAATGGGTCAAAAGGTAGAAAAGAGGAGTTTAATTCTAATCTTGAGATGTATGCTACTTGCATTTATTCTTGGATTTATTCCCCATTTCTCCTCTATTCTCTTTGCTTTTTAGCTTCTTATCCTTCATTTTCCCTATCTTTACCTTGACCCCATTACATCCTTTATGAAGTCTCTTGATCTTTACTTGCATGTGTTTCAATTGTTGTGGATATTAGAGTCTTGCCAAGCTTATGGTAGTGCTTGCTTTCATGAGTGCTTTGATTGTATATACACAAGCCTAAACACTTGAGAATTGGAGAGTTTGTCTTGTGAGGATTCTATCACTCTTGATTCACCCCTTTGATTTGATTCACCCTCTTGTTTGCTAAATTGTAGGGAATTCCATTCATATTTTTTTGATTCCATGATTCCTTGGATGATGTATTTTGCCTACTCCTATGCATTCCTTGGATCTCGTGATAATTATGCCACTTGTATTTCAATGGTACTCCCTAGCTGATTTTTGGCTTCATGTGGTGTTTTGCCCAGAGTGCAAAAGTGCAAGTGTGGGGGAATTTGATGAACACATGTTTATTCACACTTTGCATATTTAATCTTAGATTTCTTGGACTATAATTGTGATTAAATCCACTGTTTTAATTGGAATTTACTAAATTGGGTTTAATTGGGCTTTAAGTGTAAATGTTGTTTAAATTCAAATTTTTAAGCCTACTAACCAACCTGTTTTGTTTTGATCATATCTAGAGTTAAAGGTGGACTTTTTGGGTGATTCTAGTGGCATTGGAAAGATAAGATCTGGGGCTTTAATTTGATATACTATAATATGGTATTCCCATGAAGGAATTAGGAGTAGTTTCTGTTTCAAAATCGCCTATTGATGTTGTCTGTTGAAATCTGAGTTACTTAGTTTTGTAATTAGTTTGTGGGTCTGTATTAATTAATTTCGGTCTAATTAAGGCCTAATCATATTGTTAGTGATTTAGGCATTATAAATAGGTGTGTTGCTTAATAGTTTAGGAACTTTTCCCTCATTTTTAAGAATTTAGAAAATAGACTTTTTTTCTCTCTTCTTGGTTCACACGGTTTTGGCTCTTCTTCTTCCTCTTCTTGCATTTTCGAATTTCTCCTCCATGGAAATGGAAGGCTAAGCTTCAACGATTGTTTCTCTACTGAATTCACAATGGAGTTTGAGGTTTTAAATTCTGTTTTAATCTTCTATTTTCTTGACAGAATCATGAATTATTCTCCTAGTTTCTTGAATGTTAGGTTTGAATATGAAAATTGAATTGCATGCTTAGTGAAATTCAAATTCCAATTTGAATCTAAATTCACATTTTAGGTTGCTTAATTTGAAATGAATTCACAGTTTGCTTAATTCCAAGGATTAGAGATTAGGATTCATGCTAGTTTTCTTAATTCTAGTGTGAAAACTATTAAGGATGCTTAATCCGAATTGCTTTCTATCAAGGATTTGAGGAATTTTGTATGAATCAATGACAGATCCAAATTGTGAATGAGGTAGAGAATTAATCCGTTTTTCTTGAATTGTTTTTTGCAAATTAAATTTGGTTAAGAAATTGAGAAATAGTATGAACAACAATCAAAATCCCCCTGTGTGTATGAGTTGCTATGAGATTGAAATTCTGAATTTGTAATTGGATTCCTTGAGAGAGACAACTTTGGGTTAATCAACCTACACTTGAAGTTTAGGGACTAAAACCTAATTCGAGTCAAACTTTAGGGACTAAAAATATATTTAACCCTAAAATTATTAACGACGGCCATGGCCGTCACTAGGTTAAAAAATAAAGGCTTAAATATGTATTTGGTCCCTATAAAATTAGCGAATTTTGTGTTTATTCCCTACTAAAATTTTCACCTAAGTTTGGTCCCTCATTAATTTTTTTATTACCAATTTTAGTCCCTCCCGTTAAGTACCTACTATTAAGTGATGATGTGGCTCTTTACTCATCTTAATCGGCTGTGCTGACTTGTCTTAATGAACTTATCTGCCATCCACATCATATTTCATTTTATTTTATCTTTATTTTTTGTTTAATGAAAATAAATTATCATAAAACATTAATAAAAGTAAATCCCCTCCTTGGTCTCCCTGTTACTTTTATTAATGTTTTCTGATAATTTAATTTCATTAAACAAAAAATAAAGATAAAATAAAATGAATTCTGATGTGGATGACAAGTAGGTTTATCGAGACAGGTCAGCACAACTTATTAGGATGAGTAAAGTGTCGTGTCATCACTTAACAACGGGTACTTAACGGGAGGGATTAAATTTTGTAATGGAAAGTTAATGAGGGACCAAACTTAGGTGAAAAATTTACTAGGGACTAAACACAAAATTCATTGATTTTATAGGGACCAAAAACATATTTAAACCAAAAATAAAAAATAATTAATTTATTATCAATGTCCGAAGTCGTCACTATGTTGTGACGGCTCAGTGACGGCCTTTTGATTATTTCAGGTTGCTACGGACTTCAACACAGTGACAACTTTAACGTCGGGTTAGCAGACGCTACGTAGCGATGACTGCTTTTGCTCGTCGCTACTGTATTAATGACGAGCATATTACCAACGTCTCTGTGGTCGTCGCTAAGCTGTCACTAATTGGCTGGTAGCAACGGTTTTTCTTTGGTAGCAACAACCAAAAGTCATCACTAATTTGCAAATTTCTTGTAGTGGATGAGAGTGACAAGGATCAAACTCTTGACCACATGGTCATAGAAGCTCTAATACCATGTCATAAATCAACTATCCCAAAAGTTGAACCCGTTAGGTAAAGGACACATGAATGATTTTGTTATGGACTAATCCCTTGGGCCCATTAATTAACATAACCCAAATCAATCTTAGCATAATTTGTTATGTCATTATTGACTTACTACAATTACATATCTGCCTACTTACTACAATTATATATCTGCCCACTTACGACAATTATATATCTACCTACTTACTACAGTTATATATCTGCCTACTTACTACAATTACATATATGCCTACTTACTACAATTATATATCTGCCCACTTACGACAGTTATATATCTGCCTACTTACTACAATTATATATCTACCCACTTATGACAGTTATATACCTGCCTATTTACTACTTTTTTAATACCTGCTTACCATATTTACACACGCCCAAGACCCGCACTTACCCTTTTATAATGATACCTACTTACTGATGTCGCCCAAATCCGAGTTCGACATCAAGCGCCCGTGTCCGAGTTCTGCCACTTGAACATTTGGCACTAGAAGGAGGGCCTCCCTTTTTCCAGCATGACCGTTAGCATCCGCCTCTAGCTAGACGAGGAGGGCTCGCCCTCAATCAACACCTGAAGGTTGGATGGACGACTTGGATTACCATGATAGCGGGTTCGAGGACGTAGGCATCTCTCAACCCCCACAAACCCAACCAACCACCATTCACCAGTCCAACACTTGAGATGAAATCATACGCCGACTTGAAGCTCGGCTGAAAAAGCTAGAAGAACAAAGTATGAAACCACCACCACATCTCAACCTCCACCATCTCCGAACCAGATTTGAATTATGCCAACCTTAGCAACACGAGGAGATATCTGAGAAATGTGTACGGTACATTCACTGTTTCCATATTATACTACGATTTGATATTTCCATTATTTGGTTGTTACGTCTTTGAATCTATACCAAGTGTTCCGAGGTAAACTCAGATCTAATTCAGACATTCATTTCCGTATATGCCAACTCCTCCTTCTTTTGACTGGAGCTGCTAATTGGAGAAACACCAAGGATGATACTTGAATATATTTGAAGTGGTCGGATATAAATCTCCCTTGTTGAAAGAAAATGACTAATAAAGACTGGTTGTCTTGGCTGGTTTATGTCCTCATCCAGATATGTTCTCTTGGGAGGTGATCAATAAAGTTCATCACTTGGATTTCTCTCATTTCGTCGTCAAGCCGAGATGCCGACATGGTCGGCCGAGACGCCGACATTTTCAATTAAGCGGTGGTTAACCATTTCGATTATTATGCCTGGGAGCATTCCGAGATCGCGCCGAGATCAACCGAGTCACGTTAACATTTTGGAATTACCTGGCGAAACTTGCTACCGGAAACCACGAATTGATCCCCATCTCGGACATAGTTCCTTAATGGTCAGACCTCAACTTGGCCGACTATATGTGGAGCCATCTTGGCCGCCTTGGTTCCAGATTCTGTTCTTAGTTAGATACATGTATGTCACCCAAATTATTTTCATGACCAGATATGCCTTAGATGGGTCAACCTGGCCGATGGGACAAGCCTCTTCACACAGGCAAATTATTCTCCCTTCCGACCAACTAACGAATTCAAACAGGATGCAGAGTGTGAAATACTTCTAAATTCGAGCTCATAAGCTCGAATAATATTGTGGGTAAAAAAATATAAAAAAGACGAGTTGAGATCTCATCAACTCAACCAACCCACCATGTTGGTATCCCAACCGGCCAACCGTTTGGATCAACTCTCTAGCCGGCTAATCATCCTAGCTAATTCTAGCCGACTAGTCTTCCCGGCAATGTTCCAGCCGACCAATCTTCCCCTGACTTAAGAAATCCCCTCGACCAAGATCATTTGGAAACATTTGATAAACACTTGGGAATCCTTCTTCATCTCGAGTAGAAGACCAAGGCGAATAAACGCTCCTAGACAAGCTCCGGACATTTCGGACGATAGATGCTAGCTAGGCGTCCCTAGGACCTCTGGGTCCACCCAATTGCACCTATCCGACCATACAGGCATGAAGTAATCTATATTCTTAGGGTCAGCCATCTCGACACCTGCAGAGGCCGTGTAACAACCATCCGAATCAGAATCACTATCATAGGAATCCGACTCGGTCCTAATCACTCTCCTAAAAAGCCTCCGGACCTAGTCACATGTTTCTCAGAAACTCAATCATCCTAGAACTAAATTCAACAATAACCAGATGTGAGGAGTATCTCAGCTCAACCAAAATCGTATGTGAAGAGCATCTCGGATATAAAGTGTTAGAACCACAGGAAACACTAGAAGGGGGGTTGAATAGTGTTTTAAGCTTTTTGATAGTTTTTGGAAATCTTTAATTTAAATCATGAAGATGAGCAACGTTCAAAACAAGTCTTAAGATCAGAGATAGTTAAAACGTGCGGAACATAAGAAAAACAGAGTTTCTTCTAAAGCTTAAGATTGTTTTAAACAGAGGCTTCTCAAAGTATCTTCTGAAGATTATTACAAAGTATTTTCAGAACTGTTTCTGAAATACTTCAGACGACTAGAGGTTGTCTGAAGTCTGTTCCTGATTTCTGAACTGATCTCTTTCAGACTTGCTTCAGAGAATTTATTTCAGAAGTTCTTCAAGGAACATTCTTTGTAAAGCTCCAAAAGATATAAGAGCCATCTCATGTTTTATACATATGAAAGGTCATTTTATTGAAATATTTGTGTTAAGTTTATTATAGAAAATACTTTTCAAACTCCAGCATAAATATGAAAACTGGAAGTAAAGAGATTAAAGAAAAACTTAGGCATAGAGATTTCAGACATGCTTTTAAAGAGGCTGTCTGAAGTTTTTCAGACGACTGGTAAAAACTGATTTTAAAGGATGTTTTGTTCCCTTTTTAAAATATCAGATTAACTAATCTGACCTCTTGATTTGTATAAAAAGAATTAATAAGAGATAAGGGTAAGAGAACTTAGGCAAGGAATTTATCCTGGTTCACCCACAAACTCGTGAGCTACATCCAGTCCCAGAGGCAAACCACCACTGGATTTTCCACTATCTGAATCCACAGATACAAGTATTGTTCACAGCCTCTTCAGGCCAACACAAGTGTTATTTTGTTTTCAACTGCCTCTCCAAGCAACATATGCAGTATTCTTTTACAGACAAGCCTCTCCAGGCTCAACAAGTATTCTTTTCTATCAAGCCTCTCCAGGCTCTACCACAAGTATTCTTTTCTATCAAGCCTCTCCAGGCTCTACCACAAGTATTCTTTCTTCCACCAAGCCTCTCCAGGCTCTCAGACACATAAAGTGTTTTTAAATAAAACTAAGTTTAAGTTTCCACGAAACATAAACTTAATCTTTTCCTGTACTAGAGGTTAACTGAGTACTACTCAGGATACAATGGATAAATTCTAAGTACAAGGTTAAGACAGTGATAGAAGTGTATATGTTTGAGTACAATCCCTGTCTCTGATAAGAGGAATAACATCCTCTGAGAATTGGCTAGGTAGATGCTGACTTTAAGCTCCAGCCTTGTTCTCCAGCCATTGGTTTCCATGGGTTACATTCTCACCCGTATCATTGGAAAAACCAAGGCATACTTGCAGCTTCAAACCATTCTTGGTTCATATGAGATTTAGCACAGCCTGGTAGGTTGTTCAACTGAACAACTACAATTTTGACTAGCATAGTTGATTCAAGTAAGTGTGGTCAACACTAATAGGATTTTCTGATGCATCTTGATCAACTGATTGAACCATGTGAATGAGTTCAACATCTTCAAATTCTTCCTTGAGGCTATTTATATGTTCTGTTGGAATATAGCCGTTTGAAGATGATTCATAATACCGTTGAGATGTTGATGATGTGGCTCATATAGCCGTTATGTAATAGTGTCTCAAACGGTTGCTTCTTCTTTAGCAGATATGTGTTCAGACAGTCTTGTTCTTACACTTCTGTAGATGAGCTCTTTTAGAGAGATTTTCTTGATATTATTTTGCATGTTCTCTCTCTTGATATCCTTTTACTTTTCTTCAGCTGACTTCTGATTTTCTCTGCTTTTCTGAGGAGTGTATATGAGGAGGTATCCGTTGGATTTGTCCTCTTGCTTATTTTGTATAAGCTCATTTTCTGTTTGCTTCCTGACACCATTTCTCCTTTCTTCTTTGAGTGAGGTGTCTTTTTCAATGGCTGTTTCTTGCAGATGATAAAGTATGTTTGAATTAAAATATGTTATTCAAACATTTCTCTTTGTTGCTTCTGCTTAGTCTCCTGAGCTTTTCTTGTGCTTTCTTTTGAATTGGTGATGATGATATTTCCGTTGTGATACCACCCTTTAGAGAAAGCATTGAATGCTATTCAATCCATCGTGAGACACGCTTCTGGGTGTCTTCATAATTCTGACAGAGTACAACGTTGGTGCTGCTATAAAGCTGCCATCGTTGTTGCTGCAATTTCTGCGTTGCAGAGATTTCCTCAGTGGTGTATGAAATTCAAAATCACCAGGAAAGGTCTCTGTATTTCTTGCCATAAACGTGTTTGAAAAAGGTACGTGCAGCAGTGGTTCAGAAAAGTATTCACAAGCTTCAGCATAGGGTGCCACGTCATAAGTGAGACTTCAGACAGCACTGATACTTCAGACGGGTTGAACTACTTCAGACAGCTCCAACTCTTCAGACGAGTCCTGCTTCTTCAGACAGCTTCGTTTCTTCAGAAGGCTTCTTTACTTCAGACAGCTTCTTTTCTTCAGAAGGCTTCTTTGCTTCAGACGGCTTCCTTTCTTCAGACTGCTTTATGTTGTCTTCATATGGTCTTCACGTCTTCAGACAGTTTGCGTACTTCAGACGAGTTGCATTCTTCGGACTACTTCTTTATATTTGATTCTGCATTTGTTTTTCTGATCCTGATCTTTTGATTATTATAAATATTTCATCCTGAAACACAATCAACAAACCAATACCTTTCTCAGTAGAATCTGTTTATATAATCTTATTTGTTAATCATTAAAACTATAGGATATTAAGTCTTTGAGTCAAGTTTGAATGCTCAAACTGATTAATAGACTTCACATAAAGAACATCTTGGCTCAACCAAAACCGGATGCGAAGAGCATCTCGGATGTGAAGAACATCTCGGATCAGCACTAACCGAATGTGAAGAGCATCTCGAATGTAAAGAACATCTCAGCTCAACCAAAACCAGATGTGAAGAGCATCTCGGATGTAAAGAACATCTCGACTCAACCAAAACCGGATGCGAAGAGCATCTCGAATGTAAAGAACATCTCGGCTCAACCAAAACCGGATGCGAAGAACATTTCGGATCAGCACTAACCGGATGTGAAGAGCATCTCGGATCAGCACTAACCGGATGTGAAGAGCATCTCGACTCAACCAAAACCGAATGCAAAGAACATCTCGGATCAGCACTAACCGGATGTAAAAAGCATCTCGGATCAGCAATAACCAAGATGTGAAGAGCATCTCGAGTCAACAATAACCAAATGTGAAGAGCACCTTGGTTTTTCAATAATCACTTGAGCTGGGGACATCTGTTACGAACCAGTATCATTTTGTCCTACTCAAATCAATTCAAGTACACAAGTCGGCACAGTAACAAGCCGGCTAGTCGTAACCCATATCGGTTGAATAACTAATAAAACTCAAGCCGACTTTACCAAGTCAACTTAAGTTGGGGGCATCTGTTATGGACTAATCCCTTAGGCCCATTAATTAACATAACCCAAATCAATCTTAGCAGAATTTGTTATGTCATTATTGACTTACTACAATTACATATCTGCCTACTTACTACAATTATATATCTACCCACTTACGACAGTTATATATCTGCCTACTTACTACAGTTATATATCTTCCTACTTACTACAATTACATATATGTCTACTTACTACAATTATATATCTTCCCACTTACGACAGTTATTTATCTGCCTATTTACTACTTTTATAATACCTGCTTACCATATTTACACACGCCCAAGACCCACACTTACCCTTTTATAATGATACCTGCTTACCATATTTATACAGGCCCAAGACCCTTATAAATAGGAGGTATCAACAATTCACAAGGTATGCAATCTTTACTCAATCAACCACATTGACTGTATAACATATCTGCCTTGGGCGTCGGAGTGCCTTTACACGTACACCCCCCCATTTGAGGACAACCCGAATCCGCTTCCTGACGCCGCCCAGATCCGAGTTTGACATCAGGCGCCCGAGTCCGAGTTCTGCCACAAGAACAGATTTTATATTATATATTTTAAAAAAAAAAAATTGGCCAAATTTAAGCCATCGTATTTGCCTTACACAAACGTTCACAAGAATCTTCACTTTGGAATTTGATCCACTTGAGAACTAAAGGTTCTTACTTCTTTTGAAGTCACCAAAACCGGACCTTTCCTTTTCTCAAAATGCTTCCACACGGTAACTATAAATCCCCATAGTGCCACTATCCTGGAGAGTGTAATTGGCTAGTTGCAGTGGAAACAATACAGTCCAACAATGGCCTCCTCATGTGTGTCAAGTTATTAAAGGAGCAAGCAAATGCACTAAAAGACACTGCCAGTTACTGATCAAATATATAGAGAATCCCCTGCTTACATGTCCAAAATAGACTTATGTTATACAACTCGCAGGCTACAATACTGTTAATAGCATTTGTCAAAATCCTTTGATTTCCTGCATGTCAAAATTAGAGCTACAAGTGCATCCAATACCTAATATATATGAATCATCTTAGATTTCTTTCTTTTTTTCCCCACATGCTTCTCAATTATTCTAAATTGTATGAAGAAGGTAGCTCTCAGTTGCATTGTATTACAACTTCTTTGCTCTTTTTTTTAAATCTAAATAGTTAAAATATGTATACAAAATTCATCCATATTTTGGACCAATATTTAGTTAACACCGAAAATTTTCATACGGTACAACTGATGTATAGTGCTCGTGGTTATCAAAATCGGATTGGGTCATTCGGTTCAACTGGTGGGAATCGATCTTGTGTCCAGTCCATATAACCCAAAAAATCGGTTGGTTTCAGAATAAGTAAGAAGTAGTAAAAAATCGATCAAACTGGTGAAAATCGGTAAAAAATTCGGTGACAGAAAACTGGTTAAACCAACCAATTTCAAAATTTTCAATTTTTTATTTAGTTTTTTATTTTTTTATTTAATCTAAAATATTTTTGAGATAAATAAAAATAACTTTTTAATAACAACACATAAATATTTATTATTTAGTCAATTATTATGAATTTATTATCTTATATATCTTGATTTCTTATAATTTTATTTTATTTTATTATTTAAAAATATTATATAATATTAAATATATATTTAATTATGGCTTAAATATGTTTTTAGTCCCTATAAATATAGGTCATTTTGTTTTTAGTCCCTGTAAAATATTTTTTTGGTTTTTCATCCCTATAAAAATTTTCGTTTGCCATTTTGGTCCCTGTCGTTAACTTTAAGCTTATGTGGCTAACGGAGTGTCACGTCATCCTGCCACATGTGATTTTTTATCTAGCTTAATTTTGTTTTTAGTCCCTATAAATATGGTCTTTTTGTTTTTAGTCCCTATAATTTTTTTTTGGTTTTTCATCTCAATCTCATCCTCATCCAACATCAGAGTGTCCTTTTGCTTCTTCGACTGCATATTGTTACACTTGAAATCCTTTTGCTTCTTCTATTAACCTTGTGGTTTCAGGTCTGCTTACACATGTTCACTTTAGATTTTCTAAGCCAAGTGGCAAATGGCCTTGAAAAGGACAACATGTATGTGTATTACCTTCTTTCACTCCCCACTGCCCCCATTATTTGCCTTATCTTGCTTCTCATCGTTTATTTACTGCAAGACATGCAACCTTGCAGTCTTAATGTCATGTAACCAAATTCAATCTAGGAAAAATAATTTTATATTGTTGTAGAACCAATTTGATGGTAGAAAAAAGAACATTTACTTCACTAGTGTAATCAGATGACATGGACTACTGAGGAAGATTATTCACAATTCTTCTGATACCTAAAGATGTCTGATTTATCAGCAGTTGAACTTGATAGTTTTACAAAGTTTATGGATAAAATCAAAGGGGTGTTGGTATCACTTTTGACCCATTTGAATCATATAATCCGCCATCTTTTTTAGGTGACTAATGGATAAAAACAAAGTTTATATTTGATGCGTTTCCATATGCTACTACGACTGCACTTTTTGAGGTGACTAATTCTCATTTTTATATGAAATTGTGCAATTTATGTCCTGGCATGATGCTATTGCTCGTTTAAGGATGCTACTTATTATTGCATAATTTATGCATCCATATTAGGTATTACAAGAGGAGGAATTTGCACCAGTAAAAAATGCAAATGGATCCAATTTTGACACTCCAGATAGTGCGAAACTGCTTGTCTTCGACTCCATACTCACTAGGTAGTTGTTGCATGTGGCTTCTTAACACATTCAGTGTCCTTATATGCAACAGGTAAGTTATTCCCTTCATTGCCAAGGAGAGAAGACACATATGGAGAGAGAGAGAGAGAGTTTGTGAGAAGGAGAGATGGAGAGATTACTATATTTTTTGTAAGAAAATGAATTGAATACATAAAGAATTTATTTCCTTAAACCCACCATGAGGAGTTCAAGAATTTCAAGTGTAACAATGCAGTTGAAGAAGCAAAAGGACACTGTGATGTTGGATGGGGATGAGATTGAGATGAAAAACCAAAAAAAAAAAATTATAGGGACTAAAAACAAAATACTATATTTATAGGGACTAAAAACAAAATTAAGCTGGAAGAAAAAATCACATGTGGCAGGATGACGTGGCACTCCGTTAGCCACATAAGCTTAAAGTTAACGACAGGGACCAAAATGGCAAATGGAAAATTTTATAGGGATGAAAAATCAAAAAAAAATTTTATAGGGACTAAAAATAAAATGACATATATTTATAGGGACTAAAAATATGTTTAAGCCTTTAATTATTATCGGTTCAATCAAGGTTGAACCACTAAACCATAAATCAATACTTTTATCTATTCAATTACTGGTTGGATTTTAAAAATGAAATACTCCCTCTGTCCCTTATTATAAGACCCTTTCAATCATTTTACACAGTTTAAGAAAAATTAGTTAATACATTGGTCTTTTAAAAAAAATTATAGCTTCCCAAATATACCTCTATTTAAAGATCACCATATTGTAGGAACATTAATTATTACATAGTGGAAGACTTAAAAAGTCAAATTTTCATTGGTTTAGTTAACATGAAGCTAAAACTTCATTAATTATTCACACTAATCAATATATGGGGAATTAAAAAAGTTAAACATTAATGAAGGACAAAAATGGAAAAAAAGACAAATTCATCTAAAATTTTATAAAGGGTCTTATATTAAGGGACACTCAATTCTTCTAGAAGGGGATCTTATAATTAGGGATGGAGGGAGTATCTTACTCGCTTGTCTCCTCAAACTATATGATTTTCACAATTAAATGCACTAACCAAACCTGAACATCACTTCAACAGCAATAGCATAATAATGTTCAGAATGTGTTTCAATCAAAATTAGGCACCCATTACGAATCATTGTCAAAATACCGCATCACAATTTGAATTGCATGAGAAAATAAGCAAGAAGTGCCTAATATTTAATTTGGTATACACATCCACATCAATCTTTTTCTCCTAGCTTGGGAAAGAAGCTGAACCGGACTAAAACATTGACTTTCGCTTGTAAATAATTTTAGGGGGGATTGGAAATGAAGGGAAACAAAATGCGAGGAAGAAAAGGAGAGCAAATCTCTCATGCTAAAATTTTGATCATGTCTCCTTTTACATAAATATTCACAAAATTTTAATAGAGCTTACTTATTTACTGGGAGAGAAAGATGGACACAAATATTATTTAAAAAATGACATGATTTATTACCCCAAAAAGTGAGAAGGTACAATATAATTTCTCACTTTTTGGATGTGATATAACCGCAATAATATTATTGGGAAAAAAAAACCATTGATTAGAAACAATAAAATATAGCAGGAAATTAAGAAAATTATTAACATTACAATTTGCAAATAAAATGATACATGAGTAAAATTTATTATCTGCATTAATAATAAAGGGGATAGCAAAATTTTGTTAGAATAAATTAAAATAAATTAAGAAAAATAAATTAGAAAATTCAATAACAATTGGAAATAACAATGATATAGTGGGATGGGACACATTTTTGCTCTCTTTAAGGTGATTTACGCCGCCATGGGAGATGTTTTTAATCCAACGGTGCAATAGGTCTTGACGCATTCACCTCCAGGATATAATAGTCCAACTATCACTGATTTAGTCTCTTTTAATTTCCTGCACAAAATAAGAGATAGAGTTCCTCCACACAACACCTTTTTAATTGCCTGGAATGATTTAGAGATGATTTAGAGTGTAAAAAGATAATCTTTATCATATCATCAGATTATCCTATTACACATGTTATCAAATATTGTAACAGTTATAAATATATAAATATGAGTTTACTTGTAAATTAATTTAAAAATTGAAACCTATAAAGGATTGAAATAAAAGTTGTAATCACAAGAAAGGGGTTGAATTGTGATCTTTTTAAATTTATGCAATGACTTCTAATAATTTCTACTCAAGAGTAACTTCTTGGCTAATATTAGAAGCTTAGATATTCAAGTTAGACAATATGCAATAATACTTGTTATTTTATATATGATCAAATGAGTCTAGTATTAAGAAAATATAGTCTTTCTTCTTTGGAAAGACTTTCTTGAATAACACACTTACTTAGGTATATTAGATATGTTTGAAAATATTTTGATATGAAATTATGAGAATTAGCCTATCTTATGAATGATTAGTAAGAAGCTTCAAATGTAAAGAGTTTAGGGAGAGAAGAAGAATGCTCACGGCCTTTTTATACCGGTTCACCCTTTAAACCTTAGGGCTACGTCCAGACTCTACTCTCAGTAGGATTTTCACTCTATAAACCTTGATACAATCAGCCTCCACAGGCTCTTTGGTGTAGTACACCACCTAGTATTCTTATGCAGCCTCTACAGGCTCCTGCCAGTATTCTTCTGCAACCTTTGCAGGCTCCCACAAAGTATTCTTCTACAGCCTATTCAGACTCCCAACACAATATTCTTCTGCAACCTCTTCAGGCTCCTAAATAGTATTCTTCTGCAGCCTCTTCAGGCTCCTGACACAGTACACTATTGATAATCTACAGCTTAAGGACACACCTAATCTCTGCAGAATATACACAACTCTCTCAAGAAGAACTAACAACACTTTGTTAGTCTTGAGAGTTACAATCAATGATTTGAATGAAAAATTACAATCAGGGGCTCAAGATTACAATAAATATAGCACAACAAATTATAATGAGCCTACGCACACTCTTTCTCATTTTCCTAACTATTGGAAAACAAAGCTAAAGATTTTGGAGAAAGTGGAATTTCTCCAGAAGGTATAGATGGTAACTTCGATGTGAAGAATGCTTCTTCTGGTGTTGTGTGTCTTGGAATGAAGAAGGGGCTCCTTTTTATAGGAAAGGGAGAGCTCAACTAGCCGTTGGAATGCTTTGGAGAAGGGTTAAGCTCTTAGCTGGACAAGAAGGAGCTATCACTTTCACGTGGCAGCTTTTCTCTCTCATCAGGTTAGACCGGTCTATCTTCTGGAGAGCGTTTCTTTTGGAGCTTTGGATTTTCATTCTGTTTAAACTTTCTCCTTCTAGAGCATTTTGTGAGACATGAAGGAATACTAGGCATTTTCTAATTTTTAGCATAAAGTGTTTTCAACTGTAGTAAATTGAAATTGTAGCATATTTTGAAAATTTCATTCTTCTGGAGGATATTGGAAGTACTCCTTTCTTCTAATGTTGTCTTATGAAGTTGACAACAGTCTCTTGTTAATCTTCTCAATAGCTTTCTTGCTTTGATTTATCTTTTGAACAAGTGTATTTCCTTTTAGCATTGAATATGAGGTTTATACTTGTGCATAGCCTTCTTTTGGTATTGTAAGCTTTAATTCATGAATCTGTTTCTTCTAGGCATTGCATATTTGTTGCAGGATTTGTTTTTTCTGATGACTTCATCTGATTGCTTCTTCTGAACAGATTTTTCTTTGATGATTCATTAAGATTTTTCTGTTCTTTCTAAGACAATCTCAATTGTAACCATCAGTAACAATTATTCAGAATTATATTAAGTGTATTTTGAGGAGTTATCATTATGAAAACATCTTAATAAGATTCTTGCACTTTACAAGAATCAACTAAATACACACCCTGCTTGATATGCATAACATTTGCACGCTAACATTTAATGACAAATTAATTTAGTTCATCAAACGTTATTATATTTTCAATGTTATAAACTAGAAAATCAGGACCAAAATCTTTTTCAGTTCTAGTTCTTTTACTTCTTCTTGGTATAAGTTCACTTTGATTTTCAACTTGTAATGAAGTAGAAGAACTAGGTTCATGAGAAGTTTTATTTCCTTTATTCCCACTATTTTCTAACTTAAAAGGAAATTTATTTTCATGAAAAATAGCATAAACTGACTCAATCACAGTTTTATTGTCAATATCAAAAAATCTATAAGTTGAACTATTAAGAGAATAACTGATAAATACAAGGAGAAGCTTGTACACCTAATTTACTTCTTTTAGGATCAACAATTTTTACGTAAGCCAAACAACCCCAAATTCTAAAATAATTTAGATTAGGTTTATGACCTCTCCATAGTTCATATTTAGTCTTATTAGAACTCGTATCAGGCATTCTATTAAGCACATATTTTGCAGATAAAATGGCTTCACCCCAAAATTGAAAAGGTATATGAGCATGAACAAGCATAGAATTAGTTAAATTAATTAAAGTTTTATTTTTTTTCCTTTCAGCAACTCCATTTGATTGTGGAGAGTAAGGAGGAGTAATTTCACAAACAATCTCCAAAAACTTAATATAAGAATCAAACTAAAAAGAAATGTATTCTCCTCCTCTATCACTACGTAAACATTTTATTTTTCTTCCAAAATTATTTTCAACCTCAATTAAATATATTTTAAACATTTCAAAAGCTTCACTTTTATGTTTCATCAAATAAATATATGTAAATTTCGTAAAATCATCTATAAACATAATAAAATATCTATTACCATCACGTGTAAAAATTCCATCAAACTCAAAAATATCAGAATAAATTAAATTTAAAATTTCAGAATTTCTAATTATGACATTTTTATGAGACTTTTTCGTAATCTTAGTTTTGCTACAAATTTCACATTTTTCAAAATTTTTATGAAGTTTAGGAAAATTACTCATTCTCAAGACATAATTATCATTTATATGACAAAGACGTTTATGTCAAAAATTTAAAGAAGAAAGCATATAAACAGAAACCGAAGCATTTTCATTCATCACAATATTTAACTTAAACATTCCACCACATGCACAACATATCCCCACAAAAACCTCATTCCTAGAAATAATATAATTATCAGATTCTATAACTTGCTCAATAAAGACATGAGATTCTTTCTCATATGAGGTGTATAAAGCATGTTAGTCAACTTCAGAATTCATCCATAAGTAAAATTAAGCTCCACCTCACATTCACCCAAAATCTTGGTAGTATGAGAATCACCAAACATTACCTCTTTTGGAGTTTCATATGGAGTATATTTTTTGAACTAATCTTTGTCATAGCAGACATGCCTAGTAGCACCTGGATTTGCCCACAATCCCTTAGAGTTCTCAACAACATTTATCTCAGTTATTATAGCCACAAATTGCTCTTCGGTCACATTGGTTTGTGTAACAAACCCGCGTTTCCTACATAACTGAACCAAACCGACCCATGAACACCCCTAGTTGACATCAAATCATTTGGAACTCTTATTTCTACTCCACCAAGTTCTCAATTTTTTAATATATGAATCACTTTAACATTTTTAGAATAAATTACAATAAATTAATAAAAATAAAAAAAAATACAATAACAATTGAAAATAACAATGATATAGTGGGATGGGGCGCGTTACCATGGGAGATGTTCTTTCTCTAATGGTACAGTAGATCTTGACGCATTCACCTCTAGGATACAATATCTTAATTATCACTAATTTAGTCTCTCTTTCCCTGCACAAAATAAAAGACAGAGTTCCTCCACACAACACCTTTCTATTGCCTAGAATTATTTAAAGATGGTTTAGAGTGTAAAAAGATAATCATTATCATATCATCAAAATCAAATTATCTCTTATAATCCTATTAAACATGTTATCAAATATTGTAATGGTTATGAATATATAAATATGAGTTTAATTATAAATTAATTTGAAAATTGAAACCTATAAAGAATAAACTAAATACAGTCTGGCTTGATATGCACAACACCTGCACGTTAACATCTAATGACAAATTAATTTAGAATCAATCTTTCATTCAAATTGATTTGTTTCTGATCAATCAATCTGAACATTTTATATTTTTGTGTTTTAAATCAATTCAAATCAATTACCTATTTACTAGATTTGTAACGTTAAAATTAATAATTAAAAATTCAATCATAAATATTATTTTATAAAATACTATAACAAATTTGGTGTCCACTTTTTCTTTAAAATTACATCCCTAATTAACTTAATTACCTCCCTAATCAATTTACTTAAAATATAGGAATGTTATTTGATTTCTAAACTAAACCATAGGTTGTTGCACGGTTTTTTAACTTCCAAAGTTTTTAATTTGGTTTTATAAAATATATGGTAGTTATTTGATTTTTAATTTTGTATATTATTTATAATTTTAATTAATTCATATAAATAATATTTGTTTATATTTAAATATATATAAACTAGATTTACTTTTTTTTTCTTAAAAAATAAGAAATATAGATAGACCAGAACAAGAGTGTCTATCTTTCCGCTAATAATATATAAAAATTGTAGTCGAAAGGAGTTGTTATTAGTGGAAAAACCTACCACAGTGACAACGTCCCTATTTCCTTCGAGAAGTCGCACCGCCCCCGACCCCCCTTTGGAGGGGGGCTTCTCCCCATGGGCTCTCTCCCCACTTTTGGTGGGTCTTCAACTCTCTCTGCCGTTAGAGTTTTTACTCCTCCTTCCTCCAATCACTCCTCTCCTTCCTCCACCTCCATCCCCTTCTCTCCTTCCTCCATGACTCCACCTCCCTCGTCTCCTGCAACATCACTTTTAGGTCACCCCTTCCACTCGATCCCTCTACTTTCTTCCCTTCCTACATGCATTGTCTGTCACCCCTTTTACTTCACCCATCCTTTTCTTTCCCTTCTCCCTCTAAGGCCCAATCGGTATGAGATCAATCGTCCAGCTCCAACATGGGACAACGAAGTCTGCCTCTAGTAATTCAATGGCCTTTTGCATCCTGCAATACCGGCCGACAGAGTTGGTCGAGCCAAGGAAAGAAAGAGAGAAGTAGATGCGACTGGGAAAAAGGAAAAGAAGAAAAATTATATTTTCTCATGGAGTTAGTTAGAGGTTCGATTTCAATGTTAAGGTGTGCTCCGGTGGAAATTTGAGGCTAGTTGATTTTGCTTATTTTTCTAGTTTTACTTGTACTGTTTTTATGTTTTTAGTTTATGTTAGTGTTGTTTTTATATTTTGAATTTTGGAGTAAGCATGCTATGTGTTATGTAATGTTTATTCTTTGAAGCATTGCGATATCACTCGTTGAATCTGTCTGAATCCATTGTAAGTGTCGTTTGACTGTTTTTAATCTAACTATCTTTGAAAAAAAAAAAAAGGAAATGAGTTGTTATCTCACTATCTTAAATGTTAATATATGTATCTAATGACATAAAGTCTTATTTTGAATTTATTTTGTATTTTTAATTAAATATACAATTTCTCAATTCAAGCTTGATTACAGAAAAAAAAAAAAAAAAAAAAAGAAAACATGTGATGTTGTAAAAAATAAAAATAAAAAAAAAAACAGGGGCAAGTTTACCGTTTACAGCTAGTAAAGAAATAATTTTTTTCCTCTCGTTTTCTCCCTTTATGTGGGTAAAACCATTTTCTGTTGCAATGCTAAACTGATAAGTCTTCTCCACGGTATCATTCCCTCCATATCTTTATCATTGTCCTAAACAATGGAAAATTAGAGTTTCCACCTCATTTTCTTTCCACTCAGAATCATTCCTCCTGAATTAGTAATTACAGATTTCATACATATTTTTGCCATTATGCTTGCCTACAAACATATCCATTTTTGTGTTTCAAAGTTAATAACTAATAAATGACAATAAAACAACTTCAACCACTCAGTAGCTGGCTCCATTAGTATGCTTTAATGCTATCAGTAAAACCATATCTAAATAAGGACATAAGATGGCTGTTGAAGATAAAAAAAATATTGAGTTATTGGTTTGTTTTTTCTTCCTCCATAGGAAACCAATAAACCTGCGACTCAACAGTAATCGTTTCCGAAACTAGCAGTATCTGACATGAAAATATCCAATCTGACAAACTTGGGGGGACCAACTATGCAGCAGGTTTACTACTGATGTACCCATATTTTCTTATTTTTCTTATATTACAATCTATTAGCATCTTCTCATTTGATATCAACCAGTCAGAAAACATGACAATCCATTGGCATCTCTTATCATTTGATATGAATATGAACCACTCAGAAACCGGAAAGACCACTTTCACTTATTCGTTTTTACTTTTTCTTTATAGATGATAGGACAAAAACGAAGTGAATCACAATTTCAAATAAAGATTGAAACATTTAAATTTTCGAAAGGATAGGTTGAAAAATTAAGGACATATTCAAACCCTTCATCTATCATTCTAGTCGTTAATATCTACACATGTAACATCATTGGCCGAAAACAAGTTGAAGGTTACTTTCTATAGTGTGAACCTGATAATAACCTAGGATTTATGAATTGTGAGGGTAGAAATTAAGGTCAAGCTCTTGGTCAGTAAGAAAATGATGTGCTCTTGTTTGTTCTGTAAAGAACCCTCTTGCAGATGTTGTGCATCATTCTTCACTATTTTTCTTTCGGTACATCAAAATGCCTAGCATGGTAATAGGACATGTACCAGCACCAGCACCATCATAAGGCTGTTTTCTTCGTTCTTTTTTTGTTTCACATGTTTAATATCTTCTGTGTAATATATTGATGTGGTTTATCTACCAACAAAATTTGTGTACTTGAATGTTTTTCATACAGTACAAATCTTTATCCTGCTAGCTACTCTACAATATGTCAATATCTACAATCTGATGAAGCTGGTTTGCAGTGAGGTATTTTATAATTTTCCAAGGTTAATAATGATGGAAACAAAGGTCACACTATTAAAGCCAAGTAACCTGTATTTGGTTAATGATAAACAATCAAATTTTCCAGTTTCTATCTGTATCGATCTAGATTCCAGAGCAATTACATGCAGGTAATTACTCATTCTTTCCTGAATGGATGAATTTTGCTAAATGGTATAGAAATAGAAGTACAAAACACATGAAAATATTAGCCTTTTATTTTTATTTTGTTGTGGCATGAGTGGAATTGTATTTAAAAGCACCCTGGTCCAAGTCCAACAAATCCAACAAGCCTCCAAAAGAATTTCTTTACTGACAGCTACTTAAGCCAAAGAATCGGAACAACTTTATCAAATTTTCTGATATAATAAAGTGAAAGATATGTGACACTAAAAGTAAGAACTAGTTGAATATGAATGGTATGAAAGAGCAAATGCCGCATGTATTGCAGCCCCAATGGGAAGCACATCTTCATCAATAAAAAAGGAAGGACTATGAGCAGGAAATATGGATCCACTCTTCTCATTTCTCATACCCACAAGAAGAAATGACCCGGGTACCTTTTCTAAGAAAAAAGCAAAATCTTCACTCCCAGTGAAGGCAGGGGCTAATTTTATGTTTTCTTCTCCAACAATCTTACTTGAGACTTGCTTTGCTAGTTGGTATATTCTCTCATCATTTGTAGTTGGAGGGATTGTAGGGTGTTCATTACCAAAGAACTCAACTTCTGCAGAACACCTATGCACTTCTGCTTGGCCTTTAATAACCTGCACAAAGAAATCAAGCAAATGAAAACCCACTTTAAGTAACAGTGTGTTTGGTTTACCCGGAAACCACGTTTCAAACGTAGATCCGGGCAAATGCTACTCTCAGTAGCGTTAGCCTGGATCCATATTTGAAAGTGGTTTTAGAGTAAACCAAACACACACTTTCTATCTTTGATGTTTGCTTCTTAATGAGTTAATTTTCAACAGCTTAATGAAACAACAATATGGAGTCGCACTGATAACCAGACAAGACAATTACCTCTTCAATCCTTTTCCTTAGTGCATGGAAGCTCTTTTTGCTGAATGCTCTATAAGTACCTCCAATTGTGGCTGAATCAGGGATTATGTCATGAGCAGACCCTGCATGGACCATGGCCACAGAAAGCACCTGCCAAATTAAGCTCTCTGTATAAAGTTTTAACTATCAAACCACAAAAATCAGTCATATATGAATTATTGTATCAAAAGCTTCCTCTTGTGAAGTTATTTCCTATTGAATTTTGAGTATTTGACTCCACCTGAGCTTCTAAAGGATCTGCCTCCCTTGAAACAATGTTTTGCAAGCTTATCACTGATGTTGAAGCTGCCAAAACTGGATCAAAACAATCTTGGGGAATTCCGGCTAAACCCCCTTTTCCAATGATCTTTGCTTTGAAGCTTCCACATCCAGCTAAAAACTCTCCAGGCCTTGATGCAACAACACCTAAGGGATACTCTGCCACTAAGTGCAACCCAAAAATAGCTCCTACATCTTCAAGCACCTGTTCTTGGATCATGTCTCTTGCACCAACCCCTCTTTCCTCAGCTGGTTGAAATATTAGAACAACAGTAGCCTGCATATGAAGGACTTAGTTTTCAAGTGAATAAAGAAAGATATATATCCTAATGTTCATTTTCCAATCCCACTTTACCTGTAACTTATCTTGCATTTCTTGCAGTATCTTTGCAGCCCCAAGGAGCATTGTAACATGTGCATCGTGTGCACAAGCATGCATTTTGCCATCTACTTTGCTTTTGTGATCCCAATCAACCATTTCCTGTAGGCAAGCAGTATATTTATTGTTAACAAATCATGCATATATTTCAACCAAATTACCAACTACAGGCCAAATTTGTACTGGGAGATTAAAGCATTGGTACAGAATGTTATGCTAATAATATGTTTAGTACAAGTGAGGAAATGATGAAAGTACTTTAATGAAATTTGTTATTATTAAATAATCTTACTCTGTTGACCTAAAACTGCTAAAATGAAGTTAGATTGATTCATGGTTTAAATTTTGATCACTATCGCAATCACAATTGGAATTATATCACAATCCTTGATATTGGAGGAAATTGTGGACAAATGTGGCTAATTTGACTGCAATTGCAGTTTCTGAGACCTAAAAACCCATCCCATGATGTAGTTGTGAACAATTTTTTAAAACCTTTGAACTGATTAATCTCATAGTATCTGAAATGGGCTTGCAATATAAAAATAAAACAGGGCTCAGAAGTCTCAGCAAAACAAGAGCGATGTGAGCATAGAAAGAGGATAAAGCCTAGTACTAATTTCTGAAAGGAATTAACTGATTCCACCCCTTACTCACAACATTAATAGAGCACGGTGAGAGAACTTTGGTACAGATCTTAATATTGTGGCCACAACATTCCAATATAATTAAAATAAAATAAGTACACCAGGTTGTACTAAATGGACTTCAATATTAATCTCGGCACTGTTTCCTTTTCCACTTGTCAAAATAATTCTCAATTACATGACCTTTCAGATTCACTACAGAAGGCTTCTGCTTCCTGATTTATTTTCCAACAGTAAAATTAACCCACCGCATATAGTTCTCCGATTCAATCAAACATCTCTACCATATAAACACAATTTAAAAACTTGTTCTTCCTTTTCTTTTATGATTTATGTCTACCCAGAAGTAGCAACTAGTTTGTTAGGATTTTTTCTGAAAAGATTACAAGATTAACAATTGCATGCAGAGTTAAAACCAGCCAGAGAGCTTCAAACCCAGAAACAGGAGCATGCAAGCATACTAATGTCTAGCATGAGGGTCCATTATCATCAGAAATTGAGATAAGCATAAGCAGAGACAGAACAAAAGGCCTTAAGAAAACACAGTGTGTAGTTTTGTAATTGTAACACTGACCTGAATAGGCAAGGCATCCATGTCTGCTCTAAGAGCAACAAAGGGAGGAGAGCCAGAACCAATTTTAGCAACAACACCAGTCCTAGCCACAGGCCACTGGTAAGAAACACCAAGGTAGTCAAGCTCACGCCTGATAAGAGCACTTGTCTTGAATTCTTCATATGCAAGTTCTGGGTACTCATGGATTTCTCTCCTGATATCCTTCATCCATTTCACCATGCTAGGACTGTTAGCCAGCTCAAGAATCTGCTGTTTCAAGGAAGAACTTTGGTTTGAAGGAGAAGGAGTTTCAAAAGTGAAAGACAAGCAGGTGGGGAGGAAGAGTAGGAGAATGAGTCTCATCAGAGAAAGGTCCATGTGGTCAAGTGGTAGATATGAAGGGGAAGATGAAAAGTGTTTTGTAATATAAATATGAGAGACTACACTACATTTTATATATATAGCAAGGTTAGAAAAATCACAGTTGTATACTTCTCTTAGTTCTTATTGGTGTGTAAAACAATTTTTTTGTTGGCACATCAAAACTATTGTTTTATTCTGGTAGAAAGTTATCTCATTGTGTCACTGATTTGGTGTCTTGGCCAAACTATACGTACATTTTCTATGCCAAACTGTTTTTTTCTTCCTCTAAATTGTTAAAAATTAAGGTTAGCTCTGGTTTTCAAATAATTAATTTTTGTGATTTTTATTTAAAAATAAAGTTAACAAAATACAATTATAGGTTGCATTTTGGATGGATTAAGTTTGTCTTTGTTTAATTTTAAGAAATAAAAAGCAATTTTAGAATTTGCACAAAGATTAATTTCATTTAAATTTTTTGAATAAAATAAATATTACAACCTCTAGCTGGTCTTATTTATAATAGACAAAAATGTGTTTTTTCTTGATCATAAATATAATAAATATAGTACTATTTTGAATTATATTAATTATGAAGTTACTTTTATAGCATTAATTAATTATCTATTACTAACCTATTTTATAGTGGATGTACTATGTTATTTTCAATGTCCAACTATTGGAGCATGAGTTACTTTAATGATAGGTTTATTAATTAATGATTTTATCATTATTTTAATTATTTAATATTACTGATATTTCTAGAATAAATTTTAAAATTATGACATTGTTTAATTAACTAGTTCCAAAGCATTTATTTGATCTTGATTATTTAGTCATTTGTTTCTTATAAATAGGACCAAAAATAGTATTATACATTTAGTTATAATTGTAAAAAGTTTTTATTTTATCTCTCATTTATTTAAGAGATTATTTTAAAAAAATATTTACAATAAATTAAAGGAAAAAAATTGTTTATATATTCTATTTTTTTTTTAAATCTGATCCAAACAAATTGAAATAACGATGTTTACTTTTTTCATTCCGTACCAGTACCCATGTTATGTGACTAAATAGGAATGGGACAAGTGTTTAATCTAACATTATTATTTTGGTTTAACATTATTTGAAGGGTATTATTGAAATTTCAATATTTATAAATAATATTTATCTTTTAACAAAAAAAGTTATTGTCAAAGTATTTACTTTGTGTGATCTAATTAGAACCACCAATGCCGCCACATGGGTTACCTCCACCTTCAAACCCCTTTCCTTTATCCACCAATCCCATCCTTAGTCTTGCAATCAAAGTTGATCAGCTCAGTCGCAATGATATTGAGGTTGGAGTTTAAAAACAATGTGCGGTTGGAATGGGAGGAGGAGTACTGATCGCACTATAGAGGGGTTCATTGTAAAATGATCGATGACCATAAATTTGAACACTTACTGAGAAATATAATTAAATTTAGGGTAAAATAATATTAGTCCTATAAAATACCCGAGTTTTGATTTTTATTTCTGATTTTTTTTTATTTTATCCTTATAAATATTTATGCTATTTTTTTAGTACCTCATGTTGATGATTCTACTGTTAATTGTGAATGTGTCGAACGCCCATAATAGTCAACAATACTTCAGAAGTATCCTAACATATTATATAATAGTGTTAGCTTCCTTAAAGTCATTTAGAGAGTCAAATTTCATGCTCAATTTGAACTGAAATTCTTTGTACATTTCCTCCTTTATATATATCACAAATAGTCTTTAAATGTGTTTAAGAAGTCTAACACTGTTGTATAATGTGTCACAGTACAATACATATGATTACTAATTGTGATCTGCTTTCGACACATTCGTAATTAATAGTGAAATCAACAACAGGGACTAAAAAATAGCTTAAATATTTTAGGGAAATATCTGTTTTTCGTCCATGTAGTTTCGGTCAACCTTAGTCTTTGTCCTTATACTTTAAATCCTTTATTTTTTGTCACTGAACTTTCTAAACCCCCAAACCATGGTCCCTAGTCATTAGTGAAATATGTTAACCTGATGAATTGGGTAACAAAAGTTATATGTTAGTCTCAATAATGGGCCCCAAATAGTTGGCTCATCTAATTAATATTTTTTTATTAATTTTTTAATTATTAAATAACCATAATTATGAAATTAAGTTTTATATCAGGTAAAATTGCTCAGGTAAAATCCTAATTTAGCAATTAGGATTATTTTAATAATTAAAAATTAATAAAAAAGTTAATTAGATGATCATTCAGTTATTTGGGACTCACTATTGAGGCTAACATGTAACTTTTGTTAGTCAACTCATCAGGTTAACATATTTCACTAACGGGCAAGGACCACGGTTTGGGGGTTTAGAAAGTTTAGGGACAAAAAACACGGGATTTAAAGTATAGAGACGGAGACTAAAGTTGACCGAAACTATAGGGACGAAAAACATATTTTTCCCAATATTTTATAAGGATCAAATAAAAAGAAATATTTTCCAAGACGAAAATCAAAACTTAGGTATTTTATAGGGACTAAAATGTTATTTTACCCTTAAATTTACTTTACTTTATGATGTTTATTATTATTTTGTTATGAGGGTCTAAACATAATTAAATTTTTCATGGGGATTTCAATAAAATTAAAGAAAATGCTACCCTTCAGAAAAATAAAAAGCTTAATGAAAAGCAAGTTGAATTATTAAATAGGACTTGTTAAATCGATACCTATATCAAATAAAAAATGTAGGTACCGAAGTTATCACCTTAAACTAAATGAAGTCCCTAGTGAAAAAGGGTCTTTTACGACGGTTAAAATAGGCTTTTTATGACGGTTATACAACCATTGTTGATCCAGGCGTCGTAAAAAATTGGATTTTTGACGACGTTTTTTCACAACCGTCGTTATAAATTAGAAACAACGACAGTTGTTAAGGGAATCGTCGTTGTTTCTTACATATACAACGACGGTTGTGGTCCTAACTGTCGTGGAATGAGGCCAAATGAAGGCCAACTAATGAATTTTTTACGACGGTTAGGTCAGGAACCGTCGTGGAAAGTAGGAAACTACGACGGTTCCTGGCCTAACCGTTTGTAAAAAAATCATCAGTTGGCCTTCATTTGGCCTCATTCCACGACGGTTGTGGTCACAACCGTCGTTGTAAGTCACTTTCCACGACGGTTATGGTCACAAACGTCGTGGAAACTCAATTTTTTTTTTTGGGTTCATTCTGTTTTTATCCTTTTCCCAAACCTACAAACAGCCAGAACAGTCCAGAAATTGTACAGAACGAAATACCAGCAATAGTTTAATCAAATCTGCATCCATTAACTTCAAAATACAACATTTCAAAGATTATAATATAACTAGTGTACATAATAGTCTTTGTCATGTAAAAACTAAATACCTAAACATACAACTATATAAAAGGTAGTATAACTAATCAAACTATGGTCAACTACCCTAAAGTTTTGTTATATAACTCAATAACGTATTTAGCCCATGTTTTTATGATGAAATCAATTGCGTCAGAGTTAAATGGGCTGGTATCCATGAAAAACTGCAAAATGAAATAACTTGAAATTAGTGGATTCATCAATTATGAATGTGGATTTATTGAAGAATTGATTATTCATGCTGAATTACCTGCTCCCATGCGTTTTGAATACCACCTTGCACAATGGAAGACATCCATTGCATGATGTAATAGCCACACTCATATCCTCCATCTTGTTTGTTACACTACAATTCAAAATGAAAAATAGTCAAATAATTAAAACCATACACAAGAGTTTAATAAAATATCTTATTTAATGCATGTAAATACCTTGAGGTTAATCCATGATAGCTTAGGAGCTCTATGTGAAACTTTACCTAACATCATTTGATATGCTCCATAGGCACTAATATAAAAAATAAAACACAAGTTAGAGAATAATTATAACCTAAAAAATACTAATAATGATAATAAATTGATTGTCATTACCTATTGACTTTTTCTTGAAAATTTTTAGTGGGCTTCTTATGCAATGAACAAAACCACACAGCGGTGTGTGTGATCTTCGACGGATATAACCATTAGTTGCCAGTGGCGGCTTGCATTGGAAATTAGTTGATACTGCAAGACATTCACATTGATAATGATAAAAATATTAAATCACTTAGAAGTATTTGCACTTACTCATGGAAGTAAGGTGCTAAATAAATCTTTTTTCCTCATCGAACAAGCTATTGGCAATGTATTTTTGTACTTCTATTCTTGGATTTGAACCCTCGAAGGTTAGATGAGGGTCAATGAATCCATACACATCCTCATGTGAGCATAATGAAGACAAATACCTAAAATAAAAAATATTTCCTTGTGAAAATTTTCGTAGTAAAGTAACTTAATAAGAAAACTATAAGCTTAGTTGTCAATGTACTTACAATTCCCACACATGAAATGACAGTGATGTTCAGATATTCATCGTCGTGCACAACCTCTGCTATATCTGGCATGGTTAAATACAGTGGGTTGGGACATTCCTAACCAAAAACGGACGCTTCCCATGGCAACACCAAAGAGCTCCGACGAATGGCCACTCCAACCTCCATCACATTAGTCAGCGGATCATCGGTTTGAAAAAGGTCCCTTTTTATTATCTTTCTGTCTCTTTCTCTGAAGTTTTTGCTGCACATAAAGAACAATGGATACATTGTTAAGGATATAAAATACAAACATTTAAATGTGAAATGTAGTAATTTATATAAGTGCCAACTATACCATGGGGGTTGGAGTCTGTCTAACTAGATGACAGGGCCAGGCAATATAGGTTTGATATGCTTGTGCCACAATAGCAACCTCCAATGTCTGGATAGGCACATGAGCATCACCAACTATAACCTTTTCCACCGTTACCTTGACCGTGTCTGGTGAAAGAGTCATATTATGTACCATGGTGGCCCCTATGAAGACCTTCCCCGTAGCGACTAACGTAGGGGTTGGTGTGCCCTCCACATACAACTCACATGGGATTATGGATCCCATGTCATCCCCCGGACCCTCTTCAACTGAACAACTACCCTTTGTGCTGATTCTAACTGTATGAGCCACAAATTCTGGAGTAGGAGCACCTGTCTGCTGTGCATGCACCAATTCCAGCGTCATCTGCTCAAATTGCACCATCAGTTCCTGTCTCACCTCCTGTTTCATCTCATCTCTGAGCTCCTGTCTCACCTCCTGTTTGATCTCCTCTCTGAGCTCCTGTCTTAACTGTTGTACCTGCTCACTGTTAGGGGGAGCAGATGATGAGGAGTCCCGTGAGACAGGACCAAAATATGACCGAATACCAACCCTTGTCCAGCAGCACGAACACGACCAGGGTGCTCAGGTCGTCCAATGGCAGTAGAAAGTATATCCTCACGACCGTGTGGTCTAAAGGTACCCTGAGTAGATTCCTCAACCAGTGAATCCTTGTAATTAACAAATATAGTGACATTCATCATGAGTATGGAATCAAGACTTGGTATAGGAAATAAAAAATAAATTACAAAATTAAAACTTACAATCTTCTTAGAGATTACTCGTGATTCTTTAGAGGTATATACCCCTAAGCGTTTAAGACGGGCCTGCTTCCATTTTTCATGACGTGTAGGCGGTGATGGAGGGTCTGCAACAGGATCGCTAAGATCTGCAGCTTCGTCTTTCAACTTTTGCTTTATTATGTTTTCCTCAAGCTTTTTATAACCCCCACGAGACAAAATGTGGGGGGTCACATTATGTGCTTGAATTTCCTTTTCCTTCCTCCTAACATCATGTAGTGAATGAATAATGAATTACTACATATCTATGCATAACTTAATAAGTAAAACAAACTCAGTTGCACTAACCTGCCAATTATCATTTTGTCGGGCTTGCACAAATTGTTCCCAAGTTTCGTCATCAATCCCCTGATATTTGGTAGAAGGATTCTCACCCTTCTTTGAACCAAATATATATGTATTCGTCATCTGCGACTTAAACTGATGCCACTTCACAGCAATCGAAGACAATACCTTCGATTCCAATGACCTCACATTTGGTATATCAAAATGTTCCTATATGGAAAAACAAAGATGGAATCAGTCATACATTAGAGTTAACATTAAATTTCTGACAATTTTGATACAAAATCAGAGAAGTATTTTACCAAAACAACCTGCCAGAGCACTTTCTTCTCACCCTCAGTCACATGTTCCCATGGCGGTGTTAAAAATAAATTTTGTCTCGGGCTAATACACCGAGATAGCTGCTAAAGA
This sequence comes from Sesbania bispinosa, assembly GCA_026901365.1. Taxonomy (NCBI): domain Eukaryota; kingdom Viridiplantae; phylum Streptophyta; class Magnoliopsida; order Fabales; family Fabaceae; genus Sesbania; species Sesbania bispinosa. Next base: position 958,508 of record QLOH01000247.1, read on the forward strand.
CATCGGAATTTGGCCCAGTAGCCACACCGGTGTTAACATCAATGGTGAGTGTTATCTTCTCACCATTGACGCGTCTATGTGAGATCCACCTCAGCCTAGTAGGTCCTCTACCAGATCTTCTGGAGGTTGACTCCGAAAGAGTGTCTGAAGATGAAGGCGGACCATGTTCATCAGCCATATGTCTGTTAAAAAATGAAATAAAATAACTGTTAGTGACAATTTTACACAAAGTAACCTTTCAAAAAAAAACTTATAACATTAAGACATAAAATTAAGACAATAAATTAATATTGGTAATTAAATTAATTAACCTTTATACTTGTTCCTATATTCCCTCATTATGGTCTATTCGAGTGGCATGCACATCATCGACAACATCATCCTCGACATTGTTAATCATCACTGAAGAAAATGATCGAGTTTCACCGACATCAAGATTCAACTAGTCATACTTCGGAACAATTTCTTGTTTTTTCCCATGAATAACGATAGACCAATTTTCCGACACAGGGTCCTTCACATAAAACATCTGTGAAGCTTGATGTGCCATGATAAATGGCTCGTCCTCATATCCAATCTTCCGAAAGTCGACCAAGGTCATTCCAGATTCGTCGATTTTCACACCACTCTTATTGTCAACCTATTTACACTTGAAACAGGAACTGTAAACTTAGTGTAACTCACCTCCCGAATCTCTTCTATTACACCATAGTATGGCATTGTTCCAATAACTGGGTTTCGATCCTTTGATGAAGAGAATTGCATGGACTCTGCCTCTAAAGTGACCCCCACTATTTTGCACTGTATTTTTGTCATCCACAGACTTTGCGGAGAACATACAATTATTGATTTCATATCCAGTGCAAGCTAATACATCAAACTTCAGTCCATGTGCTAGCCATGTCAATGTTTCAGATGCGGTAGGATCTTTCATGATTTTCATTTTTAAACCAAGCCATAAAAGACCTGTTATGCTCCTTCAACACCCACTTCTCTGGTTGTCTTGGGTTCTTGTCCTTCACAATGGCTTTTGTGAGCAGCTATGGTAAGGTAGTACCTCATCGATGTTATTTAATATGTACAAATGTGCTAAAAGGATCTCATCGCGAGATTTGGTCGCCATATGTACACCACGTGAGCACTACTTGTGGATGGTCGGTTGTTCCAACATTTTGCAGGAAGTCCTATAGGTTTTTGCTTTGGACAAGTACTCGGTACAAAACTCAATAGCTTCTTCTGCAATGTACCTCTCTACAATAGAAGCCTCGGGGCGATACTGATTCTTCACACATCCTTTCAAATCTTCATGTACGCTCAACTAGATACATCCATCTTAGATAAACCGGTCCGCACAATCTCAATTCTCTAACCACATGAACAAGCAAATGCACCATGATGTCAAAAAAGGATGGAGGAAAAAACATCTCCAACTGACACAAAATCACAACAATGTCTTCTTCAAGTTGGTCCAACTTCTGAGGGTCAATGACTTTACTACAAATAGAATTGAAGAATGCACACAATCGAGTTATAGTATGCCTCACATTTTTTGGCAAGATGCACGAATAGCCACAGGCAGTAATTGTTGCATAAGGACATGACAATCATGAGATTTTAACCCAACTAGTTTCATTTCCTTCATTGATACAAGGCTCTTGATAGTTGAAGAGTATCCTTGTGGTACCTTCACACCTTTTTAAACATTCACAGAAACTAATCTTCTCCTTTTTGGACAAGGTGTAGCATGCTGGGGGCAAATATGTACGGTTACCTATCTTCGTTCGAGCCAACTTCTCTCGTATATTCATTTCAAGAAAGTCTAAACGAGCATTCACTCCGTCCTTTGTTTTCCCTTTAATATTGAGAAGCGTTCCAATCAAGCTATCACAAACATTTTTCTCCACGTGCATGACATCTATACAGTGTCTAACATGTAATTTGCACCAGTATGGGAGATCAAAGAAAATAGACCTCTTCTTCCATATCCCTGGGACAACTGTCTTTTCTTTCCGCTTTCCAAATATGACATTAATGTCTTTCACCTTTTCGTAAATCTCCACACCTATTAACGGAGTCGGTGCTATCCCATCCTCCGGATATCCATTTAAAAACCTTCCTCAATCTTCTATATGGGTGATGCCTTTTCAAGAATCTCCGATGACCAACATATATTGTCTTCCTTCCATATTTCAATTGCTGATGGAATGTGCCCTCTTCACACACAGGACAAGCTTTATGCCCCTTAACACTATAACCCGACAAGTTCCCATATGCAGGAAAGTCATTGATGGTACAAAAGAGAATTGCATGCATCTTGAAATATTCTTTGGCAAACCCATCATAGACTTCTACCACCTCATCCCATAGCAATCTCAGATCTTCTATCAATGGACTGAGATAAACATCAATGTCATTTCCAGGCTGACGTGGACCAGAGATCATCATAGACAACATCATATATTTGCGCTTCATGCACAACCCGAGAGGTAAATTGTAAACAACTAGCAAAACAGGCCACGAACTATTATTAGTACTTAAATTTCCAAACGGATTCATTCCATCTGACGCTTAATCCAAGCCTAAGATTCCTCGGCTCGTTCCCAAATTCTGGAAAACTCATCATCAAGGTTCTTCCACTGTAAAGAATAAGCGGGATGGCGAAGCATTCCATCACATATCCTCCCATCCACATGCCATCTAAGGTTCTTAGCGTCATTTTGATTGGCAAACAGACGCTTAAACCTTGGAATTATTGCAAGATACCATACAACCTCTTGCCGAGGGACCCTCCTTTGTGACCTCATCAATACTGTCTTGATCATTGTTTTCACCTTGTATCGAGGCAACCCACACTTGGGACATTTCTTCAACCCTTCATAGTCTTTTCTGTATAAAATGAAATCATTAGGGCATGCATGGATCTTTTTATACTCCATACCCATCAGACACAATATCTTCTTCACCTCATAATTATGATTAGGTAGTGTATTCCCTTTAGGAAGCATGTCAGTTAGCAACCTAAAGCAACTCAGTGAAGCTTTTATCAGACCACCCATTCAATGCCTTCAAATTCATCAATCTTAACACTGCTGACAATCGTGTGAATTTTGTTAACCCCGGAAACAACGGAGTCTCGACATCACTACACATATCTTCATACAGATGGGATTCTGCAAAATCTGTCCACACCGACATCGCGAATCATGTCTTCCACTCAGTCCTCTATGCGGTCTCCATGGTTGAATGAGAATACTCTGGTGTTGGGACCTCATCATCATATGCATATCTATCACTTCACCATGCCATATCCATTTTGTATAACTCTTTATAATACCATCACACAGAAGATGCTCCATGATGTCTTTCTCATCTAGTCTTGTTCCATTCAAACAATTACGCATGGACACCTAACCTTCCTCGTGCGTCGGCACTACTAGCAACATTACGTCGCGCAAATTGTAGAAATTCTTCTACTCCTCTCTCATACTCATCAGTAATGCGTCGAGCACTCATCCAACTTCGATCCGTATCTACTTTTTGTATGTTCGTGAACGACACTCCCATTTATTCAACATTATGCATGTTTATCTCACTTTTTTTATTCAAAGGTGTGGCCCTATCCCATTCAAGAAGATTCACTTTTTCTTAGTTCATTATTGTGTAAATTTTAATTCTCATTTCATCAAATCCACAAAATTTCGACAGCATTTCGCATTGGTCTTCAGGTGGCACGAAATGAAAGTGGTGAACCCACAATCAAATATGCACCCGAAGAACAACACAAATGCAACGAACCGAAATTTCATGAAATGTATGAAATGATTATTAAATTTACTTATTAATGAGCTATAAAAAAGTGATTAATCTTCCCAACTGTCCATCCGGACAATTCAAGATTGATGGCACACTGTTAGAAGCCTGGACCTGCAAGACCTACACTGGAGGAAAGGCACCAACTTCAATTTAGAACTTCAAGCAAGGAAGAGTTGGAGAATTTAGTGTCCTATAAATAAAGGTCACTACCCTACAAATAAGGGTCACTACCTTACAGAAAGACACCTTGCCCTGGATAGGACCCTTGTCCTATGGACCACCCTTTATTAGGACTCTTTTGTATTTTCTTTTATTTTGTAATTTTCCTTTTATTTTCCTCCAACTTGGGCGCCCACATGTATGGATTTATTGGCAGTAGGTTGCCTTGCTAAAAGGCTTAGGAGTCTTGGGTTCAATTCCCACATGGATAGAATTTTATTCATCTTTTTATTTGTCTTCATGAGTGGGGTGCCATTTTGAGAGGTTTATTGGCTTAAGACTTAGCTTAGCCATAAACCTTGGGGGTCATGGGTTCAAGACCCACTTAGGAGTGTTTTCACTCGCCTTTTATTTTCTTTCTTTTTTACTCTCCTAAAAATACGCCCCTCTCCCCCTCTTTTCCTATAAATAGGAGTCCTCTCCTCTTGTAATTCACACATTGAATTTTGAAGTAGTAAAGGCATTATGCCAAATTTTCTCCTCCCATTATGAGTTGAGTGAGGCTTGGTGGTTGTTGCTCAAACCATACTGAGACTTATCTAATTCTCCTGAATTTAGTGGTGTCTGGCATTTGACTTATCTGCTGCAGGAGGATTCTTGCTTCAGTGGCGTCCATACTGAGACTTATCTAATTCTCCTGAATTAGTGGCGTTATGGCATTGGACTTATCTGCTGCAGGAGGATTCTTGCTTCAGTGGCGTCCTTCCCATTTCTTCCTCTCCAACCTTTTTCTTTCATTTTCTCTCATTTCCTTGCATTTTCTTGCGCAATTATAGCTGCTGCCCTGCACCTATAATTCGCAATTTTAGTGCCTTTAATTGATTCTAATTGGTGGTTTGCTCAATTCTAGATCCTACACCCATCCGGCTATCAATGGTCATCAGAGCTTATTGAATTTGAGAAAATTTGGAGCAAATTGGGGCTGTTTTGGGCGCTGCATACTGCACCTATTTAGTGCAGAATTTTCATCATTTTAGTGTAATTTCATCCCTCTTTTCAATTGTAATTTGGACTTGGACTGTTTCCCGGGCCCGAGGTGCCTTTCTGCTGCTATCAGCACTTGTCTTTCTTAATTGAATTGCTTGATTTCTTGCTAGTTTGGGGGCTGTTTTGGGCCGCTAATTCCCACCCCCTAGGTGTTTGTTTAAATGCCTCTTTAATTGCTCATACTTGTTCTGAGTAATTCTTGATATAATTGCTTGTTGTGGTGAAGTGTGGTAAGATGAGGCATTGTTGTCTTCATTTTTCCAAAGATCGTTCACCTACATTTTCTCCCCTTCACCATTAATTGTCATCCCCCATATTCATCTCTTTACTTTCCGCCTTTAATTTTCCGCCATTTAATTTCCGCTTCTCCCCATCCTTTTAATTTCTTCTCTCCCCTTTACATTCTGCCATTTACATTTCTGCTCTCCCCATCCTTTTAATTTCCGCTTCCCCCTTTACTTTCAGTCATTTACTTTCAGTCCTCCCCATCCTTTTAATTTCCGCTTCCCCCTTTACATTTTTGCTCTCCCCATCCTTTTACTTTCTGCCATCCCCTTCTACTTTCTGCCATTTACATTTCTGTCCTCCCCTATCCTTTTAATTTCAGTTTCCCCCCTTTAATTTCTTGCCATTTATTTTGCGCCAATTTTTCCTTCTTATTTTTGCCATTTTATGCGCATTTTTGGGCTCTGTGTTGTTCAATTTCCTACTCTTGTTATGTCTGTTTGATTGGCATTCTGATTGCAAATTTGGATTGACTGCCTATCTCTACTTGGACTTTCCCTGTTTGATTGTGCAAAACGCTCACCTATAGGATCTTTTTTGGTTCATAGTATTGGAAGAAGATCAACAAATTCTAATTGTTGATTTTCCTTCAAATTTTAATTTCCAATCTTAAAATTGAACCAAGCGCGTTTCTGTGACCATACCGGTTTTGTATAATCAACAAGGAAGTGCTAAGCAATTTTTTTGGCCATTTTTGAAATCAAGTTGCCATCACGTTTTTACAGTTTTTAGAAATCAGTTTTATTCATTATTTTTGCTTTTTTGGGCCACTTGGACCAGTTTACTGTCAGAAAATTCCAAAAATATTACGGTAGGTACAGTTAATTTTCTTTTCATTGTGTACAAATTTCTGTAATTTTCTGTTGGGAAAAACACAAAAAAAGAAAGAAAAGGCAAGAAAAATACAAAAAGTACGTACGTGCCAAAAATACAAAAGAGGTGTAAAAAGCAAAAAAGGGTGCAAAAGTCAACAACAAGGAAGAAAAAAGTCAAAAGACACCCAAAAAGAGTAAAAAATTCAAAAAAATTCAGAAAATAGAAAAACAAAAACAAAGAGATATCCCAACAATACAGTAACAGTTTTACTATAATTTTTCTGTTTCATTTCCCTGTATACCGTAATTGAGTTGTATTTGTTGTTTTTCTTAAAAACGACAATTTTGGCAACTCTTTTTCAGAAATCACCAAAAACAATTTTCTTTGCAATTTCTTCCGTCTTGTCTTGTTTGCTGTTTGCTCTTGTGTATAAGCTTGTTTGAGTGCCAGCTTTTCTTGTTTGTCATATCAATTCCTTGTTTTGTCTTAGAATTTTCCAATCTTCTTCCAGTAGGTATTTTTCTTTGTTAGTGCGCTTCTATTGGGTAAGGGTTAAGACTTAGACTCACGTTGGTCTTTGCAACTTCTAATCAACCTCCAAACCGAGTAGAAGAGGCAAGAGAGTTCTCATTATAGAAACAACCTAAAAGGAGTGACATACACGAGTGGTAACATTCCTTTGAGTGTAAACACTTAGTTGAGTGGAAAGGTCCTTAAAAAGTTTAACATAAAATCAATTAGGAGAATGGAAGGAAGGAGGCAAGGGGAAAGGGCAACCATGTTGTTTAGGAAAAGCCTAGAAACACCTTTGGGTGAAGAAGAGAGCCAAAGAGAGAACCTATTCCACACTAGGTGGCCACATTGAAGATAGGGTTTGCTGAGTGATTATAGATGAAGGAAGTAGTAGCAACTTAGCTAGCCTTAGGTTAGTTAACAAGCTAAACTTACCTACTACCCCACATCTAGAACCTTATACACTTCAATGGGTGAGTGATGACGAAGAATTTATGGTGGATAGGCAAGTGAGCTTAAGGTTCAAAATTGGGGGATTACCAAGATGAAATGACCTTTGATGTTATACCCTTAGAAGCCTCACACATCCTATTAGGAAGACCTTGGAAATATGAGAGAAGGGTAAAATATGATGGGTTTGCCAATACCTATAGGTTCGCCACCAAGGAATTAAATTCACTCTAATGCCTATGACCTCTAGGGAAATTCGGGAAGATCAAATCCAACTTAAGGGGTTAATAGAAAAAGAGAAAGAAGAAAAACTTAAAAGAGAAAGTGAGGAAAAAGAATTAAGAGTGCAAGAAGAGAAAGTATGTTTTTCTTGTGATCATTTGAATGCTAACTCTTCTAGTGAAAGCATGAATAGGTTGATGGAAAATACTTCTAGTGTTGCAAAGAGGACAACTCAAGCTATTGAGAGGGAGTTCCCTAACTAACTTTCTTTATGCATGAAATGCCTCTCTCTATGCACAATTTTATGCCACAAAGCATTACATGTTTGAAAGAAATAACAATTTTGATAATGCTTTGAAACCTATTGCATGTTAGAAAATCAACTAAGTCTAAGAGTACCATGAAACTTTCTAGAGATGCATGTTTAGTCAATTCCTTTGATCAATTTAGATTGCATGATAGGAATTGTAACAAGTTGGATTGAATATGCATGCACCTTTGGTTTGGGTTTATAAGTTGAATACACATTTTGGGCCTCAAATAATTATTTCATATAAAGATGTGTTTTATGCTCTTGAACTAGTTAGTAAAAAGGATAAAAATTTGGATGAAGCTATCCCATATGAGAAAACTTGTTTACATGATGATATGCTTCATAGTGTGCTTGTTCAAAGTGATTCTTTTTAATGTTTCACCTTACATGAATACATATGATAATATGCAAAAGTTGTCATATTACTTGAGTAAGTGCACTAGAATGGATATGCCTCGTGAACAAACTTGCATGAATACCTCATGGCATGAACATATACACTACCCTTTTGACAATCATACTCAAGATGCATGTGTTATGTTCAATAAAAATGTTGGGATGTTATTGAAAAATATGAAAACATTTCATGCCACATAGTTTCACTTGTGCATTTATTTGGGAACATAGTGTAGAATATCTTTGATGAATATTGCACATTGAAACACATATTTGTACTTGATGTTGAAGTTTAATTTCCGAAGTCCTTCTCCATGACCACTTACTTATCTTACTTGCAAGGGAGGGCTTCAAAAGATTAGTCTTTGATCCAGGATCTAAATCCACAGAGTACATGGACAAGATGGTTCACTCTTCCATTAAGGGAGTTTTCTAACCCTTATCTCAAATACCTCTAGTTCATCTCATATATTTTTCTTTTCGCTAATCTTTATGATCCCCAAGTATTTTTGTTATGCAGCCTTCACTTTGCTTGCTTGGAATAATACTTATGGGTCTTCTTCTTATTGTCCAGGCTCAAGGAGATGTCCAACTTGTGGATCTCTGACTCTATTCTCCAAAGGACTAAGGGAAGTACCTTCTTACTTCCTGAATTTTGTCATCATCTCCTTCTTCTGCCCAGTTCATTATATTTACATCTTTCTGAATTTTTCAGATTTGAGGTCAAATCCTTTTCAAGGGGGAGGGAATGATGGCACACTGTTAGAAGCTTGGACCTGCAAGACCTACACTTGGAGGATAAGGCACCAACTTCAAGCCATGAACTTCAAGCAAGGAAGAGTTGGAGAATTTAGTGTCCTACAAATAAAGGTCACTACCCTACAAATAAGGTCACTACCCTACAGAAAGACACCTTGACCCTGGATAGGACCCTTGTCCTATGGACCACCCTTTATTAGGACTCTCTTGTATTTTCTTTTTATTATTTGTAATTTTCCTTTTATTTTCCTCCTACTTGGGCGCCCACATGTAGTGGGTTTATTGGTTAGTAGGTTGCCTTTCTATAAAGGCTTAGGAGTCTTGGGTTCAATTCCCACATAGGATAGAATTTTATTCATCTTGTATTTGTTCTACATGAGTGGGGTGCCATTTTGAGAGGTTTATTGGCTTAAGACTTAGCTTAGCCATAAACCTTGGGGGTCATGGGTTCAAGAACCACTTAGGAGTGTTTTCACTGCCTTTATTTTCTTTCTTTTTTACTCCCCTAAAAATCCTGCCCCTCTCCCTCTCTTTTCCTATAATAGGAGTCCTCTCCTCTTGTAATTCACACATTGAATTTTGAAGTAAAGGCATTATGCCAAATTTTCTCCTCCCATTGTGAGTTGAGTGAGGCTTTGTGGTTGTTGCTCAAACCATACTGAGACTTATCTAATTCTCCTGAATTAGTGGCGTCTGGCATTGGACTTATCTGCTGCAGGAGGATTCCTTGCTTCAGTGGCGTCCTCCCATTTCTTCCTCTCCACTTTTTCTTTCATTTTCTCTCATTTTCTTGCATTTCCTTGCGCAATTATAGCTGCTTGCCATGCCACCTATAATTCGCAATTTTAGTGCCTTTAATTGATTCTAATCGGTTGGTTTTGCTCAATTCTAGATCCTACACCCATCCGGCTATCAAAGATTCAATAAATTGACTACAGAACACCCTCATTTTGTTATTCCAAAAAAGATGTATGAAAAATAGTTTGTCAAATTGGAGGTAGTTCCTAGTCTCCATATTGAATCTCAAATGGGAAACTAAGGTTCACTCAAGTAATGAATCAATGCATCATTAAAATTAACAATAAAATATGACAAATATTTAATCAAATGAATGAATACATAATCAACTACCAAATACAAACTATTAAATTTTAATTCTAATTCCAATTCCACAACCTAAACCCCATAACAAACCAACCCAATAATCTAAACTCATTCACCAAACTAATCAATTAAAATTTAACATATACAAAGTAATTAAATATCAATTCCAATTCATCAAATTCCAATTACAAACCATAATCAGGTACAATCCAATTCAAATTCCATTCCACAACCTAAGCTTGTTTGGTTTACATTTTCATTTCCTGTTTCCATTTCCTGTTTTCTGAAATTTTACAAAGGAAAACTGGAAATGCTGGAAATAGCAAATTATTGTTTCCAGCATTTCCAGTTTTTCCTTTGTAAGATTTCAAGAAACAGGAAACAGGAAATGGAAACAGGAAATGAAAATGCAAACCAAACAGGCCCTTCCAATTCCAATTTCACAACTTAAACCGAATAATCTAACTCAATTCACAAAAATAATCAATTAAACTTTATCCAATACAAACTAAAAATTCCAATTCCAATTCCACAACCTAAACCCTAAAAACCAACCCAATAATCTAACTCATTTCACCAAACTAACCAATTAAAATTTAACAAATACAAAGTAATTAACATTGTCACTAACCTTGGAATGGGGGAGAGGAACAACCTCCAAATGGATGAAGGAACGGGGACGCACATGGTGGAGACAGAGACGGTGGAGAGAAGGACGGTGGAGGAGGCACGTTCATGGTGGAGCACGTAGAGAGAGAGAGCTTGTAGAAAGAGATAGGACGTAGAGAGAGAGTGAGAGGAAGAGGACAGTGGAAGAGGAAGAGGGACGGTGGGAGAGGTATGAGGGACGGTTGTGGGGGAGAGAGGAAATTTCTTACAGAGAGAAAGGGCTTCTAGTGTCGCGCGGCGCTGCGCGAACTAGGTTTAAATCAGGGATTCTACGACGTTATGAAATGGCACCGGCGTAGAATCCCCCTTTTACTCCGCACCTATAATTTTCCTATTGGACACCCCCCATTTTTTGAAACCTTATGCCTCTGCACCCCCCTTTTTACTTCCCTGCACCCCCCGTTCATTTTTCTGGCCACTTTTCTACGACGGTTATGAAGGGCACCGTCGTAGAATCCCTTTTACTCTGCACCACAAAATTTTTCCTATTGACCCCCCAATTTCTTAAACCCTTATGCCTCTGCACCCCAATTTTTAACTTCCTGCACCCCTGTTCATTTTTCTGCCACTTTCTACGACGGTGATAATACAACCGTCGTAGAAGCCCTCTTTTAACTCCTACACCCCACAATTGTTTTCTATTGACACCCACTAATTTTTTGAAACTCTTACTGCCTCTGCACCCCCCTTTTAACTTCCTGCACCCCCGTTCATTTTTTCTGACCACGTTGCTAGACGGTTGTGAGACAACCGTCGTTTAAAAAACTTGATTTTTTTTCATTTTTTGTTTAAATTTTTCCTGGAATTTTTCAACGACGGTTGTGTTTAAACCGTCGTTGTTGATACTTTAACGACAGTTCCCTATACAACCAGATCGTGAAACTACGTTGATTATTCTTTTTTTTATTTCTATACTACTCAACGACGGTTTATAGGAACCGTCGTTGTATGTGTCTTTCACGACGGTTCTCGTACAACCATCGTTGTTGGTTACGCAAATAATTTCAAAAATGCCACCGCGTCACCTTCCACGACAGTCCCCTACAACCATCGTGAATGGCCGTCCTAGAAGCCTGTTTTTGTAGTCGTGAGTAGTTTGTATAAAAAACTTTAAAATATACACTCTAAATTAAAGTTTAACTTAGAAGTTAAACAGTAAAAATTGGATCAAATTATGTTCATTACATGCGTTCTCTTTAGTTTTTCTTTAAAAAGGCAAACGGAATAGGAGGGTACACAATAACGAGTTCTTGATTTATTAAAAAAATATATATAAAAGGATTTATCTATTATGTTCATGTACAATAGATGCTACTTAACATTATTTTTAATCTATAAGGATATATCAGTACTCTCTTCATTTTTTTTTTTATTTTACTCACTTCTTATTTACTTTTTAAGTAGTAATTTATTATGAGAGTAATTGAGAAAAATATAATAATATTCTCTTAAAATTTAAAGTGGATAAATAAATAGAAATTAAATATTATTTTTCTTTTAAAGTGTACAAATAGAAATAGAATGAAGTAGTAATAAGAATTCAATATGAATAATTACATAGTAAATGGATTCGGACGATTTTTTTAGCTCAATTGATCCTAATGTATTTCAAAATTACCAATTTATTTTTTAAAAATATGCAAAATTAATGTAAAATCATGAGTATCAATCATGACTTCATTGCATTTATATTTTTTTAATACACCTTAAAAGAAGTTATGTGCATATAGCCTATTTTAAAAATGGAAATAATGAATGCCCTAAAATCACGGATTAAGTAAACACGAAAATAAAAAGTTTTTACCGTCATTTATGTCATTTAATATTATAAAGGTAAATTAATGCGTGATTTCCAATACAAATATTTATATTTTAGATTTCTTAATCAGTATTTCTAAGGTTGGTATACTCATTGTTAGGATTCAAATTTAAATAATACTACACTACGGTCCTATTTATAAAAACCTTCTGGAGAGTTGCTCTTAGTCCTATTTTAAAACCTTCTAAGATTGTACCTTGCAATTAATTATTTTTTAACAAAATTACCCCACTAGTGGACGATAGGTGAGTAATTAATGAATAGTGAGAGAATGACAACAAAGAAGTAATTAAATGGAGAGATAAGATAATGAGTCTCAATAAATTCAAGGGTAATTAGTTAAAGATAAATATTTATGACAAATTTATTGTGATCAACTAAATTAACCAACTTTCTTAATTTGTGAAGTGATTATTAAAAAGTTCTTATAATTAGGACTGGTGGTAATATTTGGTAGACACTCCATTAGTGTTTATACTAAGAGATATAGGAATAGAAGAAAAATAAGTGATAAATATAATAAATGATTAATTTAACAAAAAGAGAGATAGGAAGAGATGAGAAAAATAAAAAGGGGATGACTTTTCTAAAATGGGAGTTACTTTAGATTGCTCATTTTAGAGGAGACAAAATCCTTAAATGAATATATGAAAGTAGTTTTGTTCACATAACATTGTTATTGAATTTTTGCGGCCTCCTCCATGTCATACAACGTAATACAACATCTAATATGATCGAATATCTGTGCAAGTTATTAAAAAAAAAACTCTATTTAGTTTATTAAACTGAACATAAATCTTACACACACATATATATATATATATATATATATATATATATATATATATGCACACACACACGCACTATCATTTAAAAATAGTATACTCTAAAAAGATCCGCTCTCCTAAATTATCTCGTACCAAATGTCTTTTACGAAGAAGTTAGAACCAACCAGGCAACCGATTACAGGAAAGCATGACCATATAAAGGTAGATAAAGACAAAAGAGGGGACAGTTGCCGATAAATTATTGTAGGTTAATTCGTACATGTTAAAATACATGAGTAAAATATGTTTTGATCCCCCAGAAATTAGCGAGTTTAATTTAAATCACTGTTGACATAAAATAAATTTCACTTGAAGAAAGGTAAAAAAACAATACTTAAATTAAATAGACATTTTATTTGATTAGATAATTACAAGGGAGAGTACAAAGTGGCTATCTAATGCTTATTGTTATTCTTCGATTGAGTCTCTGCTGCTTCTCGTCCTCGAATGAGGTCTTGCTGCTCCTCATCTTCGAGAAGGCCTCTATTGTTCCTCATCTTCGAGTACCCACTCACCAAGTCGAAGTGGTGATCAGGAATGCTTTCCTAAGGCATTTGTGGAGAGGTAAGTCTGGTGCTTGGGGGGAAACAAAAGAGAGTCCCTTAGAGGACTAGGACTCCCCATTTTGGCTGGCTTAATTTCGACCTAAAGGAAAAGCTAAAGGAAAATGATGGGGCCTTTGGCATTGGACACCCTGTCGACCTGAACATTGGCAAGGCTAGGCAAGATCAGGTCGACAGAGCAGCCAATAGCGAAAACCACTCCATGAAGAATGAGGTTATGAAGTTGTGATGAAGTTAACAACTATTTATAAAGGAGAAAGGGAACCCAAAACGTAAAATGCCACCAATTCAGACCGATATAGAGGGCATGCATTTACTACATTCAATGGCCAGTGGTCAGGAGTTTTTTGGATGGCAGAAATTTAAGGCACGTGCTCAAAAGAAAATTTAGGAAAAGCCTTGCGCAAGGTCAAAGCTCACTGTGAAGGACGTTTCGAAGAGGTCATGGTCAAGTGGAAGATAGGCAGAAGCAAACTATCAATCGAAGACTAGGTTCAGGGCTCGAAGGCTTTGAAGTTCTTTCTTCGCTTGAAATGGTTCAAATCATAATCCACGTCAGCAATAGCAGTTACAAAATAAGTACAACATGAGCATTGAAGAACGTAGGAAACTGGAGGTTGTGAAGAGCCTGCATGGCAGTTACATGCAGTTTCAGAGCGGTTTCAAGGGATGCCTATAAATAGGAAGTGAGAGAGAAGACATGGTCCGCAAACTAAACACTCAAGCACCCTGAAGCCAGAGCATCCATCTAGAGATCAAGGCACCCAGTTGCAGAGAGCAAGTAGGGACTGCAAACCACCATTTATTTTTCATGCTTTTACTTTCAATTCTACTTTAAATTTCATGTGTATGTACTCTGTCATTTCAATTACTCAAATTAAAAGTTTGTCCATCTTTGGATACGCCATTAAAGACTTTTTCTTTTCTTCTCTGAATTTCTTAAAACAACACTTAAAGAACCCCTTTTCAGAGCACTCGTATCTCATCCCAGATTGTTCTTGAGATACATTTGTTTAGATAGATTTCCAGGATAGACAAATTGGCACGCCCGGTGGGACCTTTCTTTTAGTGTTGTATGAATTTAAGAAGTGGTAGAAGAACCATGGCAAACAAAAATAGGAATGGCTCAGGAACTCCTCCAGGAAATTCCTCATCCAATGAAGCCTCGCAGGACAGCCATAATGGCAGTCAGAATTCCGCAAGTGGAATTGGAAGGCATAGGGAGGATATTGTGGTAGGAACTCTTCCTCAGGCAGAGGACCCAGTGGTCAGCCAAGTTAGACCATATGAACCTCTTAGGGTTGAAGGGCCACCCTCTGGCTTTAATACACAAGGCATGATGACCACACTAGGAATGCCTCAAATGGTTTATACAAACCCTTTAGCAGTTCCTTTTCCCCTAGGAATGCAAGGAACACTTCGGAGATGTGGTCTAATGAGATAGGGCCAAATACATTCACCAATGTGGCCTTATAGTCCATGAGGCAACAAATGGACGAAAGTAACCATGATATGGTTAAGATGTTGACCCATCAAATGGCTACTGTAATCACTCCCCTAGTAGCAACTACTAACCAAAACTATCAAGTGTTAGCAAGACAAATGGGAAGGCTTGCTGACGTGGCTGGACAAGAGACTTTAAGTCTAGAAGAGCCAGAAATGCCCAGGAGAGAAGTTAAACATGAACCTGTTCTGAATAGGCTAGAGGGGGTAGCCCCCATGATTGTGGCTCGAAACCAAGATTCAGATCGAGTGGTAGAGCGAGTAAGACAAATGAACTTAGGGGGGCAACAGAACGTAGCCAACGTAGTCAAACAGGTACTTAATAGACATGGTTTTAATGTATGATACGCAAATCAACCTTACTTTGTGTCTGCCTTTCCTCAATATATTTTACAAGCAGTGTTGGCTAGAGGTATGAAAGTGCCTAAGTTTTTAAAACTTGCTGGGGAAATAAGTAAATGATAGTAGAGCATGTGGCTAGATACCAAATTGAGTGTGGAGATTTAGCCAACAATGAGTTGTTGAGGATGAAGTACTTCCCAAGTTCTTTGACTAAGAACGCTTTCACCTGGTTCACAACATTACCCCCCCTAATTCGATCCATAATTGGGTCCAACTTGAAAGGATGTTCCATGAACAGTTCTTTCGAGGAGAGAGTAAGGCTAGTCTGGTGGAGTTGATGAGCATTAGGAGAATGCCAAATGAAACCATAGAAGACTATATTAATTGGTTCAGGCAGTCTAAAGCTAGGTGTTTAACCCCTTTGCCTGAGAATGAGTTAGTGCAAATGGTTGCAGGGGGCCTCGAATTTCACATTCGAAAGAAACTAATCAGCTTGCCAGTTCGAGACATGGCTCAACTTACTGATAGGGTTAGACAAATCAAACATATCAAGGCTGAAAAGGCTAAGTATAAGAAGTATGATCGAATAGGGATAAGAGATAAGGTAACTAACATTGATGTCTTAGAAGCCAGTAGTGACTCAGATATTGATGAGGAAGAAAATGAGGTTAATGTGGCTAAATTGAAGCCTGGACCACCCTATACTTGTACTTTTCTGAAACCTGTATAAGAGGAACCAAATGCCTCGAGCAAAGAAAAATTCAAGAAGCCATCATATGGTTTCGATGTTACTAAGGCTGACCAAATATTTGATATTTTGTTAAAAGACAAACAAATTATCTTGAGTGATGATCATAAAATCCCCACACCTGAATAAAGGAAAGGGAGAAAATATTGTAAATATCATCATGTTTATGGTCATTGGACTAACCATTGTGTTCGTTTCAGGGACTTAATCCATAAAGCAATCTCAGAAGGGAGATTGAAGTTTGAGGAGAAGATGAAAGGCACCATGAAGGTCGAATCAGATCCCTTTGGAACCCATGTGAGCTATGTTGAACCTTTTAAGGTAAACATGGTGGAAACCAAACCAGTTGATGACAGGGCCATAGACATGGCCATTCAGGGCTTCGAGAAGGAAGTCAAAGACATCTACCCATCTGCTGAAGAGAACCTCCTTGAGTTCTTAACCAAGAAACAAGGAGAAAATAGAGGTGTCATACTATGCCCCAAATGCAGCGTAGTGTTTGATTCTGATTCAGCCAAGACCTTTGAGAAGCTAGGTGTGCAAACAATACTCGTTTGGGCCTGGAGAGGCCAGGTGTGCAAATAATACTCGTTGTAATCTTGCGGGATTAGTGAAAATCCAGTGGTGTGTTTGCCCTGGGACTGGACGTAGCTCACTGTGTTAGTGAGTGAACCAGGATAAATTTTCTGGTTGACTTCTCTCTACCCTTAACTCTTTACTTTCCGCTGTTATCTGTTTTTATCTAACCAAGGAGGGTTTAAGAAAAGTTGTTTTATAAATCCACGCAGAAAACAATCTTTTCTTCACACGAAAATATTTTAAATTTGTTTTTATCCAACCTTCTAAGTTGCATCAGCAAGTTGCTGAACTTCCCAGTTTCGGAAGGTTGCTCAAATATTTTCAAATAAGCTTGCTTGTTTTAAAAGGTTTTCGAAAATAAAAAAGGTTTATTAAAACACTATTCAACCCCCCTTCTAGTGTTTCTTGTGGCCCTAACATTATAGTCTGTGTAAGCCCGCGGGTTTGCGGACCAACCCGCGGGCCAGCCCCCCAAAGCATTTAAAAAAATAGAATTTGATTTAATTCAAAAAATTCTAGAAAAAGATAATAGCCCGCAGACCAAAACCCATATACCCAGCTCTACTTATTGTTGCCTTGAAGTACTAAGGATTGTTTCTGATACTGACAATCCAGTTTAATCACCGTAAAACTATTATCCATGCCATCCCAAATTCTTGACGACCAACAATCTTCCATAAAAACTACTATATATATATATCAAAATTCTAAAACTTTTTTATAACTAGCATTTTCAAAATTCAATCTTACACTTCATAATGTACATATATTAATACTCCGTCCCAAGAAGATTGCTAAAACTGAAAAATGGCAAACAAGCCGTAGGCATTCATAGCCAACGTCAAAGTTTTGACCTAATTCTCATGGATAGGGAAATGCCAATCATGAATGGAATCGTTGTATGTAAAAAATAGTGAATGGAAAGATGTATGACATTGTGAATATCTATTTTTTTATTAAAATGCATGTGTGTGTATCTGTATGTTGAGATTGGATTACATTCATTCATTGTATATTTTTTTTATATAGGCAGCAAAACAACTTCGATCAATGGGCATTCACAGCATGATTGTTGTGGTGCATCATCATGCTCTGTGGATGCGGAAATACAAGAATTTATGGAAGCGGGGCTAGATGATTTCAAAGTGAAATGATGTGCTTAATTTAATTATTGAAAGGATCAGCTAAAAATCCAACCCTGTCAAGGAAGCAAGAACAAATAGTCAATCTTTGGCTAGCAACTAGTACTGAGTATAGAATGTAGACTCTGTGAATTATGTGTATAAAATAAGGGGAAAATAATCTCCAAAATGATCTTTTGTTCATGAATAAATTGTACAGTAAGTCCTTTTCTGTTTTTCATCAACTTTTATAGAGTTGTAATTGAAAGTAATTTTGATACTATCAACTAGCTTAGTTTATTATTTTTTTTTGTCTTGTTGGCTCTGAATATATGGTTAGAGCTGGGTAACAGGCCAGTTCGCACCGGCACACTCCATCCCGCCAAAGCTCACGGTTAAACAGGCTTAACCGTTTAAGCCCGCGTTTTAAAGATCCTGAACTATTCTAGTCCGTTTAAGCCCGTGGGTTTGTGGACCAACCCGCGGGCCAGCCCGCCAATGCATTTAAAAAACATAATTTGATTTAATTCAAAAATTCTAAAAAAGCATAATAGCCCGCAGACCAAAACCCATATACCCAGCTGTAATTATTGTTGCCTTGAAGCACTAAGTATTGTTTCTGATACTGACAATCCAGTTTATTCCACCGTGACACTATTATCCATGCCATCCCAACTTCTTGACGACCAACAATCTTCCATGAAAAATACTATATATTTATCAAAATTCTAAAACTTGTTTAAACTAGCACTTTCAAAATTCAATCTTACACTTGAAATAATGTACATATATTAATACTCTCCGCCCCAAGAAGATTCCTAGAACTGATAAATGGCAAAGAAGGCGTAGACATTCATAGCCAAGACCAAAGTTTTGACCTAATTCTCGTGGATAGGGAAATGCCAATCATGAATGGAATAGATGTATGTCAATAATAATGAATGGAAAGATGTATTACATTGTGTATATCTATTTTTTTATTAAAATGCATGTGTATGTGTATCGGTATGTTGAGATTGGATTAGATTCATTCATTGTATATTTTTTTTTATGTAGGCAGCAAAACGACTTTGATAAATGGGCATTCATAGCATGATAGTTGGTGCATCATCATGCTCTGTGGATGCGGAAATACAAGAATTTATGGAAGTGGGGCTAGATGATTTCAAAGTGAAACCATTGACCGTTGATGTGCTTAATTTAATTCTTGAAAGGATCAGCTGAAAATCCAACCATGTCAAGGAAGCAAAACAAATAGTCTGTTTTGGCTAGCAACTAATACTGAGTATAGAGTGTAGACTCTGTGAATAATGTGTATAAAATAAGGGGAAAGTAATCTCCAAAATGATCTCTTGCTCATCAATAAATTGTACAGTATGTCCTTTTCTGTTTTTCATCAACTTTTATAGAGTTGTAATTGTAAGTAATTTTGATACTATCAACTAGCTCAGTTCATTAATTTTTGTTCTTTGTCTTGGTTGCTCTGAATATATGGTTAGAACTGGGTAACAGGCCTTCCCGCAACGGCACGCACCGGCCCGTCAAAGCCCACGGTTAAACTGGCTTAACCGTTTGAGCCCATGTTTTAAATGATCCTGCACTATTCTAGTCCGTTTAAGCTCGCGGGTTTGCGGGCCAACCCGCTGGACAGCACGCCAATGCATTTAAAAAACATAATTTGTTTTAATTCAAAAAATTCTAATAAAAGCATAATAGCCCGCAGACCAAAACCCATATACCCAGCTATACTTATTGTTGCCTTGACGCACTAAGGATTGTTTCTGATACTGACAATCCAGTTTAATCCACCGTGACACTATTATCCATGCCATCCCAACTTCTGGACGACCAACAATCTTCCATGAAAAATACTTTATATATATCAAAATTCTAAAACCTTTTCTTTTTTTTTTTTTTTTTTTTTTTTTTTTTTATAACTAGCATTTTAAAATTTAATCTTAGACTTCAAAATGTACATATATTAATACTCCGCCGCAAGAAGATTGCTAAAACTGAAAAAATGGCAAACAAGCCATAGACATTCATAGCCAAGGTCAAAGTTTTGACCTAATTCTCATGGTTAGGGAAATGCCAATCATGAATGGAATCGATGTATGTCAATAATAGTGAATGAAAGATGTATTACATTGTGTATATCAATTTTTTTTTAAAATGCATGTGTATGTGCATCTGTATGTTGCGATTGGATTAGATTCATTCATTGTATATTTTTTTATGTAGGCAGCAAAAACACTTCAATCAATGGGCATTCATAGCATGATTGTTGGTGCATCATCATGCTCTGTGGATGCGGAAATACATTAATTTATGGAAGCGGGGCTAGATGATTTCAAAGTGAAACCCTTGAATGTTGATGTGCTTAATTCAATTCTTGAAAAGATCAGGTGAAAATCCAACCGTGTCAAGGAAGCAAGAACAAATAGTCAGTTTTTGGCAAGCAACTAGTACTGAGTATAGAATGTAGACTCTGTGAATAATGTGTATAAAATAAGAGGAAATAATCTCCAAATGATCTCGTGTTCATCATGATTGTATAGTAAGTCCTTTTCTATTTTTCAGCAACTTTTATAGAGTTGTAATTGTAACTAATTTTGATACTATCAACTAGGTCAGTTTATTAATTTTTTTCTTTGTCTTGTTGGCTCTGAATATATGGTCTTTAGTTTAACTGTTGGTTCTCATTAATTATATATCTATATGTTAATGATGGGTGTGAGGGCTACATATGGTTGTTTATTTTCTGAAAAATGATATTTATGCGATACATGACCATAGGAAAATAATTTTTGCATGTTGTGTACTCGCATGAAATTTAGGGGTTTAAATAAAGAATAGTGTTAGTATAGATAAAGATTGGGCCATTATGGTGATTTTGGCTTTCACACACATTGTGTCTTTTAAATGAAAGCATGTTTGGTTTAACGTTAAAACGTGATAAACTCGATTTCTAACGCTAGAAATAGTTTCGTCAGAGAATCTTAACTTAAACACACACTTAAACACTTGCATCTTATATTAGAATCTTTATTTGGTATAACAAGGGGATCCAATATAAGTTTTCAATTAGCCTAAGTTTGTTTCGAGAGGTCGAGAGAAATTCAATCGGGAAAATAAAGAGAATACAACATTCATTTCGGGCTGGCTATGGCTTGGGGATATGGCGTCTGAATATCTGTGTGAAGCTGATTGCCTTTTTTTTTCATGTGAAGCTTATTGTTAGAACTGGGTAACGGGTCGGCCCACACTGGTCTGCACCGGCTTGCGAAAGCCCGCGGTTAAACGGGCTTAACCGTATGAGCCCGAATTTTAAACGGTCCTACACTATTCTAGTCCGTGTAAGCCCGCGAGTTTGCGCACCAACCCGTGGGCCAGCCCGCCAATGCATTTAAAAAAACAGAATTTAATTTAATTCAAAAAAATTCTAAAAAAGCAAAATAGCCCGATGACCAAAACCTATATACCCAGCTCTACTTATTGTTGCCTTGAAGCACTAAGGATTGTTTCTGATACTGACAATCCAATTTAATCACTGTGACACTATTATCCTTGTCATCCCAACTTCTTGATAACCAGCAATCATCCATGAAAAATCTATGGTAAAATGATGTATGACTCTCTGATATATGCATGAACTTTCTGAAATATGTGTGTCTGCTGAAATACTTGTATCTGCTGACACGTATACTTTCTGAAATTGTCACTTGATGACGTGGCAACCTGAGAGTGTTGGCTTTTCACCTATCTTCTGAAGCTGCTCGTTCGCACGACTCCCTATGTCTGCGTAGCCTGTAACTGCCATCATTAATGTTATCTGAGTTTATATATTTCATGGGAAGTTGTTCAAAATTTACTTTCTCTTTGCTTCCCTCTGCTGTCAAGTTCTTATGCGTCCCTTAAGCTTTCAGAGTCTCTCAAGTTAACCTAATTTCTTCAAGTTTCTCTCTGCTACGGAATGACATCTAAGAAGTCAGGTTCTGTTTCATCCAAGGCTGGTGGGAAGATTGTCCCATCCAGGTGCGTCAACTTCGAAAACCTTGCTGAAAATGGTTTTGACCTCACTGATCACTTCAAGGTGCTGGATGGTTACCGTTCTTTGATGTGATCAACTGTGGCTGGCATGAGGCTAGTGTTTACGAGTTCTGGAGGAATGTAAGAGAGGTTGAAGAAAATAGAAGTTTACTTGAAGGCTCAAGTGATCGGTAAGGAGATTGTTGTCAACAATGTTGTTCTAGAAGAAGTGATGGGTGTGAAGGCTGAAGGTGTTGTTTTCATACCAGAATGGGAGATTAAAAACGGAGGGGTCAGAAATTCAATCAGTTGTTGTTTGGATCAGAAGGTCCATCCAACTCAAAGGGCACTGGAATGATGGATATTCCCAGACTTCTGTTTACAATTTTGGGGTGCTGCATTATCCCTAAAGGAGGAGGCAAGGATCATGTCTTAGAGTTAGAAAGATTATGTGTCATTCACCTTCTACAGAAGAAAGATCAACCTGTCATGGGTCATTCTGTATGGCATGACTAAAGGGCAAGAGATTCAACTGCCAATCTGCCTCACAATACCTTGATCATGAAGATTCTGATGCATCACAAGGTACCTGTTGAGAGTTTATTTGATCACAAATCTCCCACTTTCTTCAATGCAACCACGTTAAGCAAATGGGGATTGACTTGAAGAAACCTGGAGAAAAGAGGAAGAAGGAACTTGCTGAGAAGTTCCAAAGTCTGTGTTGGAAATTTTTGAAGATGAGCTGCAGGGAGACACTAGAAAAGAGGAGTTCAAACCTGCTGAGGTTACTCCTGAGAAGAAATTGTGAAAAGAAAAAGAACCAAGATTTCTCAGAAGATCCTTACCCCTGCTGATCTTGAAAGGGTAAGAGAGGTGGAGGCATCTTATCAAAGAGATACTTCATCTGAAAATGTAGCTGAAGCAACAACACTAAAGGATCCTGAACCTGTCCAGAAGGTTCACAATGAACCTCCTGAAATTGTGGGTCAGGCAACTGATGTGCCTGCTGAAGTTACTAAGCCTAACTTGACTCCCAAGGGACAGGCTGTGATGGATGAAGCTGTCAGTGGAAGCTCTTCAGAACCACTCTATGTCAAGCCTCTAGCCTCTATGCATCCTGATCCTGAAATTTAAAAGGTAGTGGAAATTGCTACTGCTCTTGATGAAGAAGAGCTAAAAGAAGAAAGGAACAAGAAGAGACTGACAGAGCCTTAGCTGAAGCAGCACAAAAGGCCATGATAGAAGATGAGGAGTTGGAGAGGATGCTGTAACAAAAAGGAAGAGTCCTTCTAAGGTAGCAAGGTCTAAACACAGGAGGTTGTTATCCCCTATAAGAGAAGCTCATGCTCAGATGATTACTAGAAGTAAATCAATCCCAAAAGATGATGTTGGGATTTTTCAAGAGCAAGTAAGGTCTCAGAAGGTGCTGGACCTTAAGAAGGAAAGAATGTAAAGAGGCAAGTAAAACCTGCTACACCCCTTTGTCCTTTATGACCTTACAAAGACAAAGTTATACCAAAGGAAGCTCCAGGAAGCTGCCATGAAGCCTGTACCTGTACAAGAACCTTACAAGAAAATCAAGGTACATTTTGATAACCTTGATCCTGCTGACTTGGAGGATGATGTAAGTCCTTCCAAGGTCCCAGTAAAGGTGGTAGAAGCTGCTACCATTGCTGATGCTGATGAGGAAGTTATTCAACTAGTTGCTGATAAGGCTGAAGAGGTTGCACCTGCTGACAACACCATAGGTGAACCTACTGAAAATATAGTTGTTGAAGTACCAAGTGCTGATAAGGTTGCTGCACCTGCTAAGTGAAAAGGTTGCAGCACCTCAGACCGTTGATGCCATGGAGATTGATCAAGATGTTGTTGTGGTGGAACCCATCTCTGCTATTCCACTGAGGACTGAACCTGCTAAGGTTAATGATCCACCATCACCTAGTCCTCAACCTCCATCATCATTCAATATTGATCTCACTGATGAAAGAATGCCTTCACAACTGACTCTGGTACCTACCTTATCCAGTTCCATTGATTGGAATGCTAAAGGAAGCTATGTCAGAAAAGAAAATGGAGATTTTGTTTTTGAGGGAAATCTGACTGCAAGGGAAGCTGAGGAAGCCAAAAACCAGAAACCTATCAAGAATTCCAATTGGTGATCCTTTGGCTCCAATCAACAACTTTAAGGATCTGTTAAAAGCTGCAGAATTTCCTCATAAATTCTACACCACTCCCTACAACCAGAGGCATAGAGTTCCAAAGTTCCCCAACCTGTATGAAGAACTTTTGTACTTCAGGAACTCTCCTCCTATGCTTAAGCATTCTGGATTGCATGTGGATTCTCTTGATGATGCAAGGGAAAGGAGATGTGTTGCTCAGAAGGATTCTAGTGGTAATGTGATGTCTGATCAACCTGAGAGGATAAGACAAGGAGTGCAACCACCCAAGCATCACTGGAAGAAAATTGATGTCTATTCTCCTGACCAAGTAAAGATACCCGCTGAAGAGTGGATTCTTATTAAGCATCTACACTTGGACACTGAATTATTGAAAGGTACATTGCTACCTCAGCTGGGTGTAAACTTCAAGCCTCCCAAGCCTCTCACTGTGAAGCCTTCTACATCCATCTACTGGCAACTAGATAAGATTATTCCTAAACTGCCCTTTGCTGAAGGAGTTTATGACAAGAAAAATCACCCAAGTTTACTCTGCATACTTAGAAGATCCTGAACCCATGACTGCTGAAGAATGGGAAAGATTGCCTGAAGTTTCTAAGCTTATGGTGGCTTTGACCATTCCTACCAAGATTGGTTATGGAAGTCATATTGGCATGAAATGGAGAAGGAAAGGTCATGTGTAACATCCCGAAAACTGGAACCTAGGAAACCTAGAGAAGCCTTAGGTGGTGAACCTAGCCAAGAGAGGGAAGTTAGAAGTATGGAAAGATTCGGAGGTTAAGTGTGATTTCAGACAAGAAATTAGGGAAATCAATTTGGAACCAGGTGTTTTAAAAGAGCTTAGAAGATCAGGGACAAAAGTTAAGCCAATAAACTATAGGTCGAACCTAGAAGGAACACACCTGAGTTAGAGAGAATATAGTGGTTAAGGGTAAAGACATGAGTTTAGTTAAAGAAGAATTAAGTTGAAAGAAAGGGTCAGGAGAAAGTGTTAAGGAGAGAGCAACACCCTGGATCTTAGCCATTAAGTGTGGAAGATAAGCTGTATGGTCAAGGGAATTGATTTATCAGTAATTAGAGTGGGGGAAGGGTTGGATGAGAAGAACTAAGTTAGAAGAAGGTTTTGGAGGAGAGGAATTAGGTTTGAGAAGAGAGATTTGAATTGGAATCAAGAGGGGCAAAAACTAAGGTTGCTGCTTGATTTCGGGTTTTAAGCCTAATGACCTTGGTGCACTAAATTGCAAATATCTAGAGTTAGGGGGTGTCCAATTGAGGTGATTCCACTTGGATTAGAAAGCTAAGATCCGGGGCTTCTTTCTGATATGCTATATCATATGGTTCGGATCTAATTTGCACCTCCAAACAGGCGTATTCTCGCTTAAGTGAGAATACTGTGGCTTAAGCGGATTATACAACAAAAACTTTAGAATTTTGATTCTGCAAGTCTAGCTCAAGCGAGACCACAGGGCAAAAATGAGTTGCTCTCTGGATGATTTTCGCTTAAGCTAACAGTTCTCGCAAAGCGAAAATCTTCCAGAGAGGGTGTATTTTCGTGAGCATCTCGCTCAGCTAAATGGCTCGCTTGAGCTAAAATGACCATC
Source organism: Sesbania bispinosa (assembly GCA_026901365.1). Taxonomy (NCBI): domain Eukaryota; kingdom Viridiplantae; phylum Streptophyta; class Magnoliopsida; order Fabales; family Fabaceae; genus Sesbania; species Sesbania bispinosa. The sequence goes on from QLOH01000247.1 coordinate 984,363, forward strand.
TCGCTCAAGCGAGAAGACGGTTACAAAATTTTATAAACATGATGCAGACGGTTTCCACTCAGTTCTATCTTCTCATTTTCGATATTCCAGAGAGAGAAAAGAGGTTTTTAGTGAGAGGAAGTCCCATTGAAGATCAAGGAAGGTTTTTCACCCCCCAAGATCAAGTTTCTCCATTGTTCTCCTCACCCTCAACGTTCCCCACTTCCATTCTTCCTCCGTTTTCTCAACTCTAAGATGGGTGTGATTCTCACTGTTTGCTATTGTCTGCTATCCTAAGTATGATCCCTTTTCTGAGTTCCCTTTCTATTATTGTTTATTTTAATCATGGTTTGATGAATGTGGAATGTACCATTGCATTATAATGATTTATGAGTTGAATGGTAAACCCTAGGGTAGTGAATTTGGGGAATATTTGTTACTGAATTCTAGTCCCACATAAAGATTAATCATGGGCCTTTGGCCATCACAGTCATGAATCATGAGTTTAAATATCACAGGGCTTTTAGCCATCACAGTGCCTTCGGGCTATCACAGGGTCATTGACCGTCACAGGCCTTCGGGCAAATTATTTAAGAAAGACGGGGTAACCACATCGAACTCATGGCCAAGAGGGAGATGGGGTCCCCAACCAAGACTGAATTATGAATGATAATAGTTAAGACTTAATCATAGGTAACCCTGGATGACGGTCCTTGGTTACATGGTCGAGCGCTCACTCACAGTCACAGTCACGTTACTGAGAAAAGACCCCGGGTGTCGGGTAACAACACCTCACAAACATGTTGCATTGCATCATAAGCATTGTGTATTGATGATGAATCATGTTTAATTACCTCTATACGTGATGCTCTGGATAAATATGTATAATTGTGGTGGCCCTTGGTTTTTTACCACACTGCACACACTGTCACGCTCACTAGGACGTTGGTCTCACCCCACTCCGTGGGAATACATTTCAGATGTGCAGGATTTTCAGCAGGAAAGTGATGACTGATAGGAGACTTACGGATATTGATAGCTCTTCACTTTGTTATGGCGTGATGTATTTAATCACATTTCTCATATAGAATTAAGTAGATTCAGTTAGTGACTAGATTTCCCATGAGGATTTATTTATGTTAGAATTGGAGCCTTATGGCTAATATGATATTGGAAGTTATTTAGATTTATGTATGTAATGCCTTTGGAGCTTTAATAAGTGTTGATTACTTAAGCGAATATTTGTTGTATGTCGATACGCGAAATGAAAGAATTAATTTCACGAGTTTGGAAGTAGTGCTCCCAACAGGAAATATATTTGAATTTAGAAATTAGTACATTACATTTTTGTATCAGAGCAGTTCAATCCAATTGGACTGTGGTTAGGTTAATTGCCCGTGACTTTCTATGATTCTACCGTACCCCGTACTCAGTATAGGGACCGATCACCCCTCTACTTGATGCGTTGTACACGAGATTATGGTTAGTGACGTTAGTAGGATGCCTTGGGTAGGGAATTGGGACATTTCCCTAGCAAGGATAGAGCCACCCACTTGTAGATAGAGAAAGAATGACATATGTTCACTTCCAAGAATAAGACCTGCACCTTAGGAACCTTTTAGAATGTCACCCTTAATTCTCAGTGATTATGAGGCACCCTTAGAAGGAAATGTAAAGTAGAAGTTTTTGAGAGAGGTTTAGAGGGAACATGAGGAGTAGGCTCCCTAGTAAGGGAGGATAGTGTTGGTCGCTTGTGTTTACACCTTGAGTGTGTGATTTGTTTGATTAATCATGATGCTTGTTTCTGCTTGAATAATTGATTGATATACCATTTTGTTTGTGTTGTTGGAATGTCTTGGATGTGGAGGTGATGGTAAATTTCTAGGATTTGGGTTTTTTCCATGACAGATAGAGGTTAGGAGAGAAGTGTGGGACTCGTGGGAGGTTAGAGAAACCTAATGCCATTAGTGAGAGGGAGTAACCCTAGTTCTTCGCTTAAGATGTTTACCATGGGGGAGGTGTACTCTTAAGGATAATTCGAGGAATTGAATTAGGGCCTTTAATCTCATATTCTTGCCTCTTTTCCTTATTTCCCTACTGGTGTTGATGGTTGTTTTTATTTCGATCTCATTATTAGTTGTGAAGTCTATTAATCAGTTTGAGCATTCAAACTTGACTCAAAGACTTAATATCCTTTAGTTTTAATGATTAACAAATAAGATTATATAAACAGATTCTACTGAGAAAGGTATTGGTTTGTTGATTGTGTTTCAGGATGAAATAGTAATCAGAAACAGAAGATTAGGATCAGAAGAACAAATGCAGGATCAAATATAAAGAAGCTGTCTGAAGAATGCAACTCGTCTGAAGTGCGCAAACTGTCTGAAGACGTGAAGACCATATGAAGACAACACAAAGCAGTCTGAAGAAAAGAAGCTGTCTGAAGCAAGGAAGCCTTCTGAAGAAAAAAGCTTTCTGAAGAAACGAAGCTGTCTGAAGAAGCAGAACTCGTCTGAAGAGTTGAAGCTGTCTGAAGTAGTTCAACCCGTCTGAAGTATCAGTGCTGTCTGAAGTCTCACTTATGACGTGGCACCCTCTGCTGAAGTTTGTGAAGACTTTTCTGAACCTCTGCTGCACGTACCTTTTCAAACACGTTTATGGCAAGGAACACAGAGACCTTTCCTGATGATTTTGAATTTCATACACCACTGAGGAAATCTCTGCAATGCAGAAATTGCAGCAACAACGATGGCAGCTTTATAGCAGCACCAACGTTGTACTCTGTCAGAATTGTGAAAACACCCAGAAGCGTGTCTCACGATGGATTGAATAGCATTCAATGCTTTCTCTAAAGAGTGGTATCACAACGGAAATATCATCATCACCAATCCAAAAGAAAGCACAAGAAAAGGTCAGGAGCTAAGCAGAAGCAACAAAGAGAAATGTTTGAATGAAATATTTCAATTCAAACATATTTTATCATCTGCAAGAAACAACCATTGAACAAGACACCTCACTCAAAGAAGAAAGAAGAAATGGTGTCAGGAAAGCAAACAGAAAAGGAGCATATACAAAATAAGCAAGAGACAAATCCAACGGATACCACCTCATATACACTCCTAAGAAAAGCAGAGAAATCAGAAGTCAGTTGAAGAAAGTAAAGGATATCAAGATGAGAGACATGCAAAAATATCAGAAAATCTACTCTACAGAGCTCATCTACAGAGAGTGTCAGAACAGGACTGTCTGAACACATATCTGCTAAAGAGGAAGCAACCGTTGAGACACGATTAAGTAACGGCTATATGAGCCACATCATCACATCTCAACGGTATTATGAATCATCTTCAAACGGCTATATTCCAACAGAACAATGTTATAATAGCCTCAAGAAAGAATTTGAAGATGTTGAACTCATTCACTTGGTTCAATCAGTTGATCAAGATGCATCAGAAAAATCCTATCAGTGTTGACCACACTTACTTGAATCAACTATGCTAGTCAAAATAGCAGTTGTTCAGTTGAACAACCTACCAGGCTGTGCTTAATCTCATATGAACCAGAATGGTTTGAAGCCTGTAAGTATGCCTTGGTTTTTCCAATGATACGGGTGAGAATGTAACCCATGGAAACCAATAGCTGGAGAAACAAGGCTGGAGCTTAAAGTCAGTATCTATCTAGCCAATTCTCAGAGGATGTTATTCCTCATATCAGAGACAGGGATTGTACTTAACCTTATATACTTGTATCACTGTCTTACCCTTGTACTTAGATTTTATCCATGGTATCCTGAGTAGGTACTCAGTTAACCTCTAGTACAGGAAAAGATTAAGTTTATGTTTCGTGGAAACTTAAACTTAGTTTAATTTGTAAAACACTTTATGTGTCTGAGAGCCTGGAGAGGCTTGGTGGAAGAAAGAATACTCTACACTGTATAAGTGTCTGAGAGCCTGGAGAGGCTTGGTGGAAGAAAGAATACTCGTGGTAGAGCCTGGAAGGCTTGATAGAAAAGAATACTTGTGGGTAGAGCCTGGAGAGGCTTGATAGAAAATAATACTTGTTGTGTCTGGAGAGACTGTACTCGTTGTGTCTGGAGAGACTGTACTCATTGTGTCTGGAGAGACTGTTACTCGTTGTGTCTGGAGAGACTGTACTCATTGGTCTGGAGAGACTGTACTCATTGTGTCTGGAGAGGACTGTACTCGTTGTGTCTGGAGAGACTGTACTCATTGTGTCTGGAGAGACTGTACTCGGTTGGTCTGGAGAGACTGTACTCATTGTGTCTGGAGAGACTGTACTCATTGTGTCTGGAGAGACTGTACTCGTTGTGTCTGGAGAGACTGTACTCATTGTGTCTGGAGAAACTGTACTCAAACTCAAGCTTGTAATCTTGAATATTCATATAGTGGAAATCCCAGTGGTTGTTTGCCATTGGGACTGGACGTAGCTCACAGTAGTAGTGAGTGAACCAGGATAAATTCCTTGGCTAAGTTTTCTTACCCTTATCTCTTGTTAATTCGTTTTATACTAATCAAGGGGTCAGAATAATTAATCTGATATTTTATAAAGACACAAAACATCTTTTAAATTAGTTTTTACAAGCCGTCTGAAAACTTCAGACAGCCACTTAAAAAGCCTGTCTGAAATCTCTATGCCTAAGTCCTTTTGTTTAATCTCTTTATTTCCAGTTTTCATATTTAAGTTGGAATTGAAAAGTATTTTCTATAATAACTTAACACAACTATTTCAATAAAATGATCTTTCATAATGAACAAACATGAGATATCTCTTATATCATTTGAAGCTTTACAAAGAATGTTCCTTGAAGAACTTCTGAAATAAATTCTCAGAAGTGAGTCTGAAAGAGATCAGTTCAAAAATCAGGAACAGACTTCAGACAACCTCTAGTCATCTGAAGTATTTCAGAAACTGTGCTGAAAATACTCTCTGTATTAATCTTCAGAAGATACTTTGAGAAGCCTCTGTTTAAAACAATCTTAAGCTTTAAGAGAAACATTGTTTTTCTTATCTTCCACATGTTTTCAACCATCTCTGATCTTAAGACTTATTTTTTAACGGTGCCCATATTCATGTTTTAAATTAAAGATTTCCAAAAAAACTATCAAAAAGTCTAAAACACTATTCAACCCCCCCTTCTAGTGTTTCCTGTGGTTCTAACATTAGTTACCTAGTCATTCTATGGATCCAATTAGATTTCTAATTAGTGGTCAGCGATTTAATTGATGGTGATTAGATTATTCAAGTCTTATGATCAGTGATTTGGTTTTTATTATGCAAGAAGCAAGTGCAATCCTTTGTCCCCTAAGATATTAGACTAATACTCCTAGAGTCCCTAATGGGTCATTAGATGTAATTTCGGTTCTCATAGTACATGTTAATCATCTAGTTATTTAGTGTATTCGTACAACATGAACTAAGGGAGGGTTTCCTAGTTTAGGAACCAAGTTGGGATCCATTGTACCACGTCAACCTATGACTCAAATTATCAATCAAATGGTGGTTAGTATACCCTTTCAAGGGATTATTTGGAAATTTTATCTCATGGGAGTAATAGGTCTTGCAAAGGAATTGAGGTTGTAACCTTCCCTTATCCCTTCAATTTGGTATGGGTGAGTTGGTAAGCCTTAGATCAATTTAAACCTTTGAAATCAATTATTTTGTGCTAGAGCTTGATAAAAGAATGCTTGGATGGATTGTTAATGTTTTCCTAGCTTCAATGGAATGGTCTAGTGATTTAAGAGCAATTAGAACCCATGACTCTAAACATGAATGGGATTTGGAACTTAGTCGTTAAGGGTAAATCTAACCCTAAATTTTTGGTGATTGTTGTTCAAAAGAAACGTTATGTAACCTTTTCCAATCTAGATCTCCTGGAAATGTTTCCCCCTAGAACCATGATTGATAATAAAATTTACCATCCCCAAAATCATGATTTCCAGTTATGTGCACGTGATAGAGTGATAAGTACAAGAAGGCCTGCACACTATCATGTTTCGTCAGATTAGATTTACGTTCCTCCGGATGAGCTACAGAAGCTTGTCCATTCTTTATCATATATGTATCAGAGAAACTCCACTACTATTTTTGTTGTTACTTTGATGTGTTGTGTTCTCTTGGTTGCAATCTATATTCTTTTCTCGAGACCTGTGTGTTGTCCTAAAAACTGGTGATAACATGATGCTGTTAGATGATTATGTTTCAGGCTAGCCAACCCTTGGGAACGCAGGGTAGTTTCATAAGGTAGACTTAAAACCCAGAGGGTTGTTAGGAAGGACCCGAGTCCTTAACTAGCCTGGTAGGGGAAGATGTAAGTGCCCCACAGTATAACTTAAAAGACCAATCAGAAATACTTGGAGCTCAACTAGGTTGTTAGCAGCACCCAAATTTTAGTTTTTCCCCACACATTGTGTGACCTCTAGATAGCCCTAGTAGTAGGGGATGTGTTAGGAATCAAGTTAAAAGTTATAATCAAAGTTTTTGGACTTCCCTATGCTACGACCTTGGTCGGTAGTGTGGGAAATTGCATATAAGATAGGTTAGAGAGAGACAACCACCATTTTCATTCCTATTAGGAATCATGAGTAGAACTTTTCGACTCGATTAGGAAGAAGGATGATACTGGGTAGTTAGACCTCCGAGGGTGAGGGAAGCCAACTTGTGAACCCTAGGAATCCATGTAAGAGTCGTGAGGAGAGAAACGAAAGATTGTCAGATTTCAACGTAAGCGAGGAATAGAACCAACAAGGAAGGTGATGTCATCCTAGGAGTAGCCCATGGGGTGAGAGCCTAGGAGACAAGTTTAGTAGTGAAATCGACCCTTAATCTCATTTAGAGACCTTGAGGAATAGAAGTATTAGTTACTAGGCATGGTTCGGGAAAGATTCTAGTGTTCGAACATAGCTGGGGAAAGTAACACACTTCAGAATAAGTACTTTAGATAGAATTGAATGATGCTAGCGGAAGTTAGGCATGGATAGTTAGAGGATAGTTGATGTGGACATCAGTCAAGCAGTCAAGAGGTTAGGTGGGCCTTTGACAAGGGCGCAAGCTAGGAAGGCTAAGGAGGCACTACAACTTGTCATCAAAGAAGTCGACCTCAAAATATGAAGAACATTAATCGAAGTACTCAGTTCATTAATTGCATTCAGGTTGAAGAGGATGGAGCCATTAATGAAGAGACAGTTGCATTTAATGCAACTACCAGTTGAAGCACTTCTAAGCATTTGATGTGGCATTGTGGGCGGCCACATTGGACAATTGTGGGCAGCCATGTGTGCTATTTTTGCTGAATTATTGTTGTTTATTTCTTTTCAATAAAGATGATGGTGCATGAACCTGGACCTTTTTCAAGCTACAAGGAGACCTTCCAATAAGCAATTGTGGGCGGCCAACATGTGACTAAATGGCTGAGTTATATTCCATCAAATGGGGCGACCAACATGTGCTTCTTTAAGTAGAGTTAAGTGCCAACAAGCATGTTCCAACAAGTGAGTGATTGGCTGAGTAATATGCCATTACTTGGGCGGCCAGCATGTGCTAAAATAAGTTGAATAAAGTGACTTCAAAGAGGGTTATGAAGGGCGTAAATGGCTGATTCCTTTGCCATCAAAGTTGCGGCCATATTCATGAAGAAAAGGTTACAAATTGAAGGCATTCTTGATAGTGTTGGGCTGTTTTGGGGCGGCCATTTCAATGGCTGGTTCAATGGCCATTTTAATCCATTTTGGGAGGTTACAAATCAAGGAATCAACAAGCCACATGTACCAAAATTCTGGTTGAAAGTTGCGGCCACTTAAGCTTGCCTAGGTTAGGTTGTAGTAGCTAATTTTGCTCCTTTAATTTATTTAATTTTTAGTAATGTAATTAGGGTTGCATGGGAAGTGTGTAAGGGGTATTTTGGGGCATATTTGGGCGTGTACATGCAGCTGGTTGTATGGCCCTAATTCACCTTGTAAACACTATAAATACATGCTTCAGGCATGCAAGAAAGGTTAGAATGTTTATGCATAAATTTCCTTTACTTTGAGAGTGTTTCTCTAAGTTTCTTGCTAGTCAAGAGTGAAGATTATCAAAGGTTATTTGCCTTTGTGTGTTGTATCTTCAAGGACTTATCTTTCATGTCTTGAAAGTGTGACGTCCACCATTTATTTTTTCTTCTTCTTCTTCTACGTTTTCTATTTTGATCAAAACCTATTTTCCTATACGTAATACTTGAATTATATGTGAATTATTCTTCAAGTTTTTCTAAGGGTTGAATTTTGTTTTGGCAAAGGTTTTCACTATTTTTTCATCTATTTATTTTATTTGGTGATAGAAAGTCAAAGAAAGAAAAAAAAAAGAAAAGAGAAAAAGAAAGAATATAGCAAAAGAAAAGAAAGAAAAATATTGCAAAGATTAGAAAGAAAAAGTGCTTGTCAAGAAAAGTGTTCTTTTATTCAGAATTTTCTAAGATCTATGCAAAATAGAACCTTAAGTTTCATATCATTTGGTCATCAGAGCTCCAGTTATTAGAAATTTTTCTGAATTCTTTCCTAACAAATACTATTTTCTTCTTAGCTTTTCTTGTTTCATTATTTTTCTGTCTACACGCAAGTGAAGAATTATTTGATTATTTTCCTCATTGGTGTGGTAAGAAATTCAAGAGAAATAGAGTGAAAAAAGGCAAGAGAGTTACGTTATAGAAAAAGCCAAATTTTGTGTGCAAACACGAGTGTGGTGAGGTTTCTAAACAGTTAACCTTATTTTTTTTTCTCTATTACGTTTGTTTCTTGTTCTTTTTCATGGCAGAAAGGAAAGTTGAAAATCGTGACCTTCAAACACAAATTGCTGCTCTCTATTCAGAATTAGAGAGACTGATGAAGCAACAACATGATGAGCTGCATGTTAGGTTGGATGAATTGGAGATCAAACCAACACCTGACGCAGAAGAGGAGAGACCACTAAGAGATGAAGGGAGAATACAAGGAGTCAAGTTAACCATACCAGCCTTCAAAGGACGCAGTGATCCAGAAACTTACCTAGAGTGGGAGCTAAAAATTGAGCGCATATTTGCGTGTAACACCTATACAGAAGCGCAAAAGGTAAAGCTTGCTACAACTGAATTTTCTGACTATGCACTTGTTTGGTGGAATAAGCACAGAAAGAGAGGGTAAAAATGAAGAACCTATGGTGGAGACTTAGGTGGAGATGAAGAGGATTATGAGGAAATGGTATGTTCCCTCCAGTTTCCAACGTGACTTGAAGCTAAGGTTACAGAAATTGACTCAAGGCAGTAAAGGAGTGGAGGAGTACTATAAGGAGATGGAGATGCTACAAATTCAAGCCAACATAGAAGAGGATCCTGAAATTACTATGGTACGTTTTCTTAATGGTTTGAGCAGTGACATTAGAGACATTGTTGAGTTACAGGAGTTTGTGGAAATGGAGGACTTGTTACATAAGGCTCTTCAAGTGGAGCAACAGTTGAAAAGAAAAGGAGCTGCCGGGAGGAGTTCTACTATTTGCCTGCAAATTGGAATGACAAAATTAAAAAAGGAGGTGGCTGAATCCTCAAGCCATGCAACACCCAGTCCTCAAGGTAAATCCACTAATAAAAATGTTGAACAGGTTGTAAAGAAAGGAAGGGATGTGACTTTTTTCAGGTGCCAAGGAAAGGGCACTATGCCTATGAGTGTCCAACTAAGAAAACCATTCTTCTTAAGGACAATGGTGAATATACAAGCGAATCAAAGGATGAAAGGGAGGAGCCCAGTGATGATAATACACGTGCTGATGTGGGAGAAGTCTACATGATTAGACAACTTCTAGGAAGCCAAACCGTGGGCAAGGAGGAAAACCAAAGGGAGAACATCTTTCACACTCGATGTTCAATCAATGGTAAGATTTTCTTGGTGATTATTGATGGTGGTAGCTGCACTAATGTTGTCAGTTTCAGATTGGTGAATAAGATGGGATTGGACACACAGCCTCATCCTAGGCCATACAGACTCCAATGGCTTAGTGAGGGAGATGAAGTGCATGTGCGCAGACAAGCTGGAATTCCTTTTCTATAGGAAAATATCAAGACAAGGTGCTTTGTGATGTGGTACCTATGGAGGCCAGCCACATACTTCTTGGGAGGCCGTGGCAGTTTGACACTAAAGCTATCCATGATGGTTTTACAAATAAAATCTCTTTCATGTACCAAGATAAAAAAATTGTTTTGAGACCATTGACACCTAGAGAGGTTAGTGAGGATCAAAATAAGTTGAGGGAAAAGATTGCCCAAGAGAGGAAGAGTGAAACATTTGCAAAAGAAGAGAGTCAAAAGAAAAAGAGTGAAATACAAGAGGATAAACAGATTTGTTTAGCAAAAGAAAGAGAAGTGAGGAGGGTGTTATTTACAAGACAACCTCTTTATTTGTTGTTTGATACTAACTTTCTCTTAACTGCTAACATATTTGATAAATTTGAATTGCCTTCTGTAGTTAAATTTCTTTGCAGGAATATGAGGATGTCTTTCCAGAAAATGTTCCTGATGGTTTACCACCCTTGAGAGGAATTGAACACCACATAAACCTCATTCCTGGAGCCTCATTGCCAAATCGGCCAGCTTATAGGAGTAATCCTCAAGAGACCAAAGAGATTGAGAGGCAAGTGAAAGAGCTCATTAGCAAAGGATGGGTGAGGGATAGCATGAGTCCCTGCGCAGTACCAGTCATTTTGGTACCAAAAAAAGATGGAACTTAGAGAATGTGCTCAGATTGTAGGGCAATCAACAACATCACTATCAAGTATCGTCATCCTATTCCCAGGTTAGATGACTTACTTGATGAACTTCATGGTGCATGCATTTTTTCTAAAATTGATCTTAAAAGTGGTTATAATCAAATACGTATAAGGGAGGGGGATGAGTGGAAAACAACCTTTAAAACTAAATATGGGTTGTATGAATGGATGGTTATGCCATTTGGATTAACCAATGCTCCTAGTACGTTATGAGATTAATGAACCATGTTTTGAGGGAATTTATAGGGAAATTTGTGGTTGTGTATTTGATGACATACATATCTATAGCACTTCTTTGGATATACATGTTGAACATTTAAAATCTATTTTGGATGTGCTTAGAGTTGGAATGTGATGCTTCTAATGTTGGTATTAGTGCTGTTTTGCTGCAAGAGGGGCATCCAATTGCTTATTTTAGTGAAAAATTAAGTGGACCAACACTTAATTATTCTACTTATGATAAGGAATTATATGCTTTGGTAAGGGCTCTTAAGACTTGGCAACATTATTTACTTCCTAAAGAATTTGTAATTCATAGTGATCATGAATCTTTGAAGTATTTAAAAGGCCAAGGAAAATTACATAAAAGACATGCTAAATGGGTTGAATTTTTGGAACAATTTCCATACGTCATAAAGCATAAAAAAAGGAAAAGGAAATATAGTTGTTGATGCTCTTTCTAGGAGACATGTCTTGTTGGCTATGCTTGAAGTTAAATTGTATGGACTTGAATCTTTGAAAAGCGTGTATTGTGATGATATGGATTTTGCTGATTTGTATGTGGCATGTATAAAAAAATCAAAAAATGGATTTTTAGGCATAATGATTTTTTGTTTAAAGGAAATAAATTATGTGTTCCTAAAAGTTCAATAAGAGAAATGCTTGTGAGGGAGTCACATGAAGGGGGACTAATGGGACATTTTGGAGTGCAAAAGACTTGGAAATTTTGCAAGATAATTTTTATTGGCCTAATATGAAACGTGATGTTCATAAATTATGTGACCAATGTATTGTTTGCAAAAGGCTAAGTCTAAGGTTAAACCTCATGGTTTATATACTCCTTTACCTGTTCCTGATTTTCCTTGGACTATATTTCCATGGACTTTGTCTTGGGACTTCCAAGAACAAAGAATGGAAAAGACGATGTTTTTGTTGTGGTCGACAGGTTTTCAAAAATGGCTCACTTCATACCTTGCAAGAAAGTGGATGATGCTTGTCATGTAGCAGATTTATTTTTCAAAGAAGTAATTAGGTTGCATGGGATGCCCAGAAGCATAGTGAGTGATAGGGACTCGAAATTCTTGGGTCATTTTTGGAGGACTTTGTGGGGAAAGCTTGGCACCAATTTATTATTTTCTACTACTTGCCATCCTCAAACTGATGGTCAAACAGAAGTAGTTAATAGGACACTAGGTACTTTGCTTAGGACAATTTTAAACAAAAACATTAATTCTTGGGAGGATTGTTTGCCTCATGTTGAATTTGCTTATAATAGGGCTGTTCATAGTACTACTAATTGCTCACCTTTTGAAATAGTATATGGATTTAACCCTTTAACTCCTCTTGATATATTACCTTTGCCTAATATTTCTGTGTTTAAGCATAAGGAAGTGCAGGCTAAGGCTGAATTTGTCAAGAAAATGCATGAGAAGGTTAAGGCTCAAATTGAAAAGAAAAATGAGAGCTATGCCAAGCAAGCAAACAAGGGAAGGAAGAAAATGGTGTTCCAACCAGGGGATTGGGTATAGATACACATGAGAAAAGAAAGGTTCCCAGAACAAAGGAAGTCTAAGCTTCAACCAAGGGGAGATGGACCTTTCCAAGTGCTTGGAAGGATCAATGATAACGCTTACAAAATAGACTTGCCTGGTGAGTATAATGATAGTGCAACCTTTAATGTTGCTGACTTAACTCTTTTTTATGCAGGTGAGGACCCTTCAGATTTAAGGACAAATCCTTTTCAAGAAGGGGGGCATGATGTGGACATCAGTCAAACAGTCAAGAGGTTAGGTGGGCCTTTGACAAGGGCGCAAACTAGGAAGGCTAAGGAGGCACTACAACTTGTCATCAAAGAAGTCCAACCTCAAAATATGCAGAGCACTAATGGAAGTACTCAGTTTATTAATTGCATTCAGGTTAAAGAGGATGGAGCCATTAATGAAGAGACAGTTGCATTTAATGCAACTACCAGTTGAAGCACTTCTAAGCATTTGATGTGGCATTGTGGGCGGCCATATTGGACAATTATGGGCGGCCATGTGTGCTATTTTTGCTGAATTATTGTTGTTTATTTCTTTTCAATAAAGATGATGGTGGTTACAAACATGGAGATTAATTTTCTGGTGGTTACAAGACATGGTCATAATAGCATTAAAACCTTGTCTACTAGCCGTTATGAAATGTGAGTTTCTGGTGCATGAACCTGGACCTTTTTCAAGCTACAAGGAGACCTTCCAATAAGCAATTGTGGGCGGCCAACATGTGACTAAATGGCTGAGTTATATGTCATCAAATGGGGCGGCCAACATGTGCTTCTTTAAGGAGAGTTAAGTGCCAACAAGCATGTGCCAACAAGTGAGTAATTGGCTGAGTAATATGCCATTACTTAGGCGGCCAGCATGTGTTAAAATAGGCTGAATAAAGTGACTTCAAAGAGGGTTATGAAGGGTGTAAATGGCTGATTCCTTTGCCATCAAAGTTGCGGCCACATTCATGAAGAAGTGGTTACAAATTGAAGGCATTCTTGATAGTGTTGGGCTGTTTTGGGGGCGGCCATTTCAATGGCTGGTTCAATGGCCATTTTAATCCATTTTAGGAGGTTACAAATCAAGGAATCAATGATCGAGGTCGTACTCAACCAAATATTAATACTCAGAATATGTAGTTAATGGGAAATTAACCAAAGTCGTCTCTCAAGGAATTCAATAGCAAATTCGAATTTACTCACAAGAATTGTTGATTCAAAAGCAAGCAAGGGTTTCCTCCAAGAACATAAAGCTAAAATTCGAAATTCAGAAAATATGTATGAAAATGGATGAATTCTCAAGGTCATTCACATAGGATCTTTCATTGATTTATAGAAAATTATCAACTCCTACACAAATTCGAATTAACCAATTAAGCATCAATCAATTCATCAATTATCTCATACAAGGATTAAGCAAAATTGTGTGAGAATCTAATCCCTAACCTACTGAATTAAGCAAACAGTAGAATCATCTTAGAATTAAGCAAACTGAGATTCAAATTTAGGATCAAGAGGAGAAGAAGAACCATGAAGCATGCATTCCAATTCAAGATTCAAAATCCTAGAATTCTAGAGATTAGAAGAGAAAATGTGCAGAAAATTGTAAAACGAAATTGCATAGATGAAACCTCAAGATCCAATGCTTAGAACACTTGAGAATCAACCTTGAATTCAGCCTTCCATGGAGGTTGAAGAGGAAAAACGAAAATGGAAGAAGAAGAAGAAGAAAGAAGAAGAAGAAGAAGAAGAAGAAGAAGAGAGAAAAAGAGAGAAAATGAAGAGACTTCAAATCTGAATTTTTAGAAAATGAGAAAGAGTTTCCTCCAAAAGAGTAATTGCCCCTATTTATAGATCTACTCCTAATTAATCAGATCTAAATGATGTTTGGGCCGAAATTAACAAGTATGAGGCCCAATGCACTAATACAAGTCTTAAAACAATGTTGTTTCTGAGACAGTTTCCGTAGCCCAACTTCAAACTGCAACTGCTCCTAATTGCATCATGGGAATATGGTCATATAGCCTATAAAATTAAAGCCCCGGAAGTTAGCTTTCCAACGCCACTGGAATCACTCAAAACGGACACCTATAGCTCCAGATATCATCAAAACAAGACAGGTAGGTCAGTAGGCTTAAAATCCGAAATTAAACAACATTTACAGTTAAAGCCCAATAAAGCCCAATTCGGTAAATACCAATTAAAATAGTGGATTTAATCACAATTATAGTCCAAGAAAGCTAAGATTAATTATTCAAAGTGTGAATAAAAATGTGTTCATCAATCAACCAGCCACATGTACCAAAATTCTGGTTGAAAGTTGCGGCCACTTAAGCTTGCCTAGGTTAGATTGTAGTAGCTAATTTTGCTCCTTTAATTTATTTAATTTTTAGTAATGTAATTAGGGTTGCATGGGAAGTGTGTAAGGGGTATTTTGGGGCATATTTGGGTGTGTACATGCAGCTGGTTGCATGGCCCTAATTCACCTTGTAAACACTATAAATACATGCTTCAGGCATGCAAGAAAGGTTAGAATGTTTATGCAGAAATTTCCTTTACTTTGAGAGTGTTTCTCTAAGTTTCTTGCTAGTCAAGAGTGAAGATTATCAAAGGTTCTTTACCTTTGTGTGTGTATCTTCAAGGACTTATCTTTCAAGTCTTGAAAGTGTGACGTCCACCATTTATTTCTTCTTCTTCTTCTACGTTTTCTATTTTGATCAAAACCTATTTTTCCTATACGTAATACTTGAATTATATGTGAATTATTCTTCAAGTTTTTCTAAGCCTTGAATTTCATTTTGGCAAAGGTTTTCACTATTTTTCCATCTATTTAATTTTATTTGGTGATAGAAAGTCAAAGAAAGAAAAAGAAAAGAAAAGAGAAAAAGAAAGAATATAGCAAAAGAAAAGAAAAGAAAAATATTGCAAAGATTAGAAAGAAAAAGTGCTTGTCAAGAAAGTGTTCTTTTATTCAAAATTTTCTAAGATCCATGCAAAATAGAACCTTAAGGTTCATATCAGTAGTAATATTAGAGACGTAACCTATTAGAGTAAAAACAATAAGATGAATTAGGAGGTACAACTCACTTTTGATTTCCTTTTTGCTTTCTTGAGAAATAGAGTTATTGGTTATCAAGCAGCATTGGGGCAGGATTCCAAGTATACAAATATAGTTAAGAATAGGAGGGTGACCTTGTGTTGAGGCACTCGGAGCAAATTTTGAGGACAAAATTTATTTAAGGGGGGTAGAATTGTAACATCCCAGAAACTGGAACCTAGGAAACCTAAGAGAAGCCTTAGGTGGTGAACCTAGCCAAGAGAGGGAAGTTAGAAGTAGGGTAAGAATTCGGAGGTTAAGTGTGATTTCAGACAAGAAATTAGGGAAATCAATTTGGAACCAGGTGTTTTAAAAGAGCTTAGAAGATCAGGGACCAAGAGTTAAGCCAATCAACTGTAGGTCGAACCTAGAAGGAATCACACCTGCGTAAGAGAGAATATAGTGGTTAAGGGTAAAGAAATGAGTTTAGTTAAAGAAGAATTAAGCTGAAAGGAAGGGTCAGGAGAAAGAGTTAAAGAGAAGAGCAACACCCTGGATCTTAGCCATTAAGTGTGGAAGAATAAGTTGTATGGTCAAGGGAATTGATTTATTAAGAATTAGAGTGGGGGAAGGGTTGGATGAGAAGAACAAAAATAGAAGAAGGTTTTGGAGGAGAGGAATTAGGTTTGAGAAGGAGATATTTGAATTGGAATCAAAGAGGGGCAAAAACTAAAGTTGCTGCTTGATTTCGGGTTTTAAGCCTAATAACCTTGGTGCACTAAATTGCAAATATCTAGAGTTAGGGGGTGTCCAATTGAGGTGATTCCACTTGGAATAGAAAGCTAAGAACCGGGGCTTCATTTTGATATGTTATACGATAGGGTTCGGATCTAATTTGCACCTCCAAACAGGCGTATTCTCGCTTAAGCGAGAATGCTGTCGCTTAAGCGGATTATGCAGCAAAAACTTTAGAATTTTGATTCTGCAAGTCTAGCTCAAGCGAGAATCTCGCTTAAGCGAGACACACAGTAAAAATGAGTTGCTCTCTAGATGATTTTTGCTCAAGCTAACAGTTCTCGCTTAAGCGAAAATCTTCCAGAGAGGGTGTATTTTCGTGAGCATTTTCGCTTAAGCTAAATGGCTCGCTTGAGCTAAAATGACCATCTCGCTGAAGCTAAAATCTCGCTCAAGCGAGAAGACGGTTACAAAATTTTAAAAACACGATGCAGATGGTTTCCACTCAGTTCTATCTTCTCGTTCTCGATAATCCAGAGAGAGAAAAAAAGGTTTTTAGTGAGAGGAAGTCCCATTGAAGATCAAGGAAGGTTTTTCACCCCCCCAAGATCAAGTTCTCCACTGTTCTCCTCACCCTCAACGTTCCCCACTTCCATTCTTCCTCCGTTTTCTCAACTCTAAGGTGGGGGTGATTCTCACTTGTTTGCTATTTTCTGCTATCCTAAGTATGATCCCTTTTCTGAGTTCCCTTGCTATTATTGTTGATTTTAATCATGGTTTGATGAATGTGGAATGTACTATTGCATTATAATGATTTATGAGTTGAATGGTAAACTCTAAGGTAGTGAATTTGGGGAATATTTGTGTTATTGAATTATAGTCCCACATAAAGATTAATCATGGGCCTTTGGCCATCACAGTCATAAATCATGAGTTTAAATATCACAGGGCTTTTAGCCATCACAGTGCCTTCGGGCTATCACAGGGTCATTGACCGTCACAGGCCTTCGGGCAAATTATTTAAGAAAGACAGGGTAACCACATCGAACTCATGGCCAAGAGGGAGATGGGGTACCCAACCAAGAATGAATTATGAATGATAATAGTTAAGACTTAATCATAGGTAGCCCTGGACGAGGGTCCTTGGTTACATGGCCGAGCGCTCAATCACAGTCACGTTACAGAGTAAAGACCCCGGGTGTCGGGTAACAACACCTCACAGACATGTCGCATTGCATCATAAGCATTGTGTATTGATGATGAATCGTGTTTAATTGCCTCTATACGTGATGCTCTGGACAAATATGTATAATTATGGTGGCCCTTGGTTGTTTCCCAACACTGCACACACTTGTCACGCTCACTGGGACGTTGGTCTCACCCCACTCCGTGGGAATACATTTCAGATGTGCAGGATTTTCAGCTGGGAAGTGATGACCGATAGGAGACTTACGGATATTGATAACTCTTCACTTTGTTATTCTTGATGTATTTAGTCACATTTCTGATATAGAATTAAGTAGATTCAGTTAGTGACTTGATTTCCCATGAGGATTTATTATGTTAGAATTGGAGCCTTTATGGCTAATATGATATTGAAGTTATTTAGATTTATGTATGTAATGCCTTTGGAGCTTTAGTAAGTGTTGGATTACTTAAGCGAATATTTGTTGTATGTCGATACGCAAAATGAACGAATTAATTTCACGAGTTTGGAAATAGTGCTCCCAACAAGCAATATTTTTGAATTTAGAAATTAGGACGTTACATCATGCTCTGGTACTCACTATGACTTTGCTGATTCAGCTACCAAGAGTACTCTTTCTATTCAAGAGTTCAAAACTTGGTTTCCTAGCACATTTCTGGGTTCAAAACATGAGCTTTATTAATACTGTGCTGAAGACTGGGCTACAGTAGTGTACACTCTTACTATCTTCACTCATCAAGTAGTCAACCCTGCTGCATATGGGTTCTCTGTTGCGTTTGGAAAGAAATAATTTACTTGGAAGCACATTACTTTTGTCTTCATGGAAGCTGACCATACACAAGCCCTGGAGATTCGAGAAAGAGAAATTCACAGGTTAAGAAGCAAGAACCTGAGACTCCGATCCTTAATGAGGCAACTGAATGTTGCTCCTGTGCATGTTCACGAGGATCAGCCTAGGCATAAGAGGACCAACAGTTTTTAATTGCCAAATTTCAGAAAGTCTCTGTGTTCAATGTTTGTTATGAACTGCTTATATTTTTGTCTCTCTGAAATTTAAAGTATGTTGATGTGACTACATACTGCATTCTTATTCTATGACAATTATTCTACGCGTATTTACTGTTTTACGTAATTTTCTACTGACTAGAAATGCTTGATATTTATTGTTATATCTTTTTGAATTATTCTAAGTACCTACCCTGCAATTATATCTCTGAAACGTATTAAATACTCCAAGTTTTTTCTAAAAGGAAGTGAAGGACATTATCTCTGAAATCCCAATATCTTCCTTTCACCCTTTTGATTGATGACAAAAGGGGGAGTATTAAGAAACTAACAAAAATCTGAAGTTAAATGCTCTGTCAGAGGAAATCATTAATTCAGGGGGAGCAAGGTATTCAGAACAAGTATCTGAAATAGGGGGAGATAGGGGGCAATAGGGGGAGAATATCCTAAACCTTACACACTTTTATTTCCCTTCAGATATTTGTTAATTTTTAAAACAAATTTGTCATCATTAAAAAGGGGGGAAAATGTTGAGTCTCAAAATATTATTAAGGAAATTAATAATGTTTAAAGTCTCACAAATCCTAAGTTTTAATGGATAACAAATTTGGTTAAAGGATTATTTTTTATAAGAGCAGATCCACTTGAAGGTAGTTTGTTTAAATGTTTCAGCAATCTTTCTGAAGAGCAACCCTCTGATATAATCCAACTCTCTGAAGTGGAACCTGCTGATACGAGGAACTCTCTGAAGAACAAAGACCTGGTGAAGTCTATTCAATCTTCTGAAGTACTATTGTATTAAAAGAAGGCTTTCTGCAAAAGACCTACATCGTAGCTTTTGATTAAAGTCAGAAGGCTTTCTGCTCAAGACCTTAAAGCATCATAAATGTCTTCTGCAAGTTTGATTCTATTGAGGAATATTACAGAGACCCTTTATGAATCATCTCAAATCTTTTACCAGAAAGGGAAACTGCTGTAACCTGGCACCTGCACGTGTCAGACCCTAGTACCTGCACCTACAACACTCAAAGTCAGAAGCTTTTTAGAAGATTGTATCACAACGGTATTAACAACATTTAATGCTATTTCACAACGATGTTTTTCATCAATCTTCAACGGACTCTAGATAAAATCCTATATAAAGCATCATGAAGATTTTCAAAGAGAGGGAAGACAATTATTTATCAAGCCATTACACTGCAAAAATCAAGTTGCTACTCTCTAATATCTTTATACATAGAATATTTCAATTGTATCCTGAGTTATACTCAGTTATCTTTTGTACAAGATCTCTTCTGTTTAAGTTTCTCAGGAACTTAAACTATTACTCACTGTAAACACTTTCAAGTGTCTGAGATCCTGGAGAGGCTTGGTGGAACAAATAATACTTGGGTTTGAGCCTGGAGAGGCTTGTTTGTAAAACAATACCTGGGTTTGAGCCTGGAGAGGCTTGTCTGAAAAACAATACTTGGGTTTTAGCCTGAAGAGGCTGTGGATAAAAGAATACTTGTAACTATGCTCAGTTAGTGAAAATCCTTTGCAGGTTTGGCATTGGGACTGGACGTAGCTCACGGTGGATGTGAGTGAACAAGGATAAATTCTTGGCTAAGTTTTCTCTACCCTTATCTCAGTATATTTGTTATTTAAGCTATCAGGAGGGTTCTGAATAATCTGTTTTATAAGCTTGAACTTTAAAACAATCTCAAACGCTTTATAAAACAAGTTTATAACACAGTCTTTTGGACCTGCTGAAGCACTTAAGTAAGTCCCTGAAAAGTCCAGTTTCAGCAAGTTGATCAAAACTTTTGTTAACCACTTTGCTTGTGAAAAGTTTTTCATAAAATCTGTTTGAAATTATAAAACACTATTCAAACCCCCCCTTCTAGTGTTTCCTGTGGTTTCTACAGATTGTTTGCATCATCATGCTCTGTGGATGCGGAAATACAAGAATTTGTGGAAGCGAGGCTAGATGATTTCAAAGTGAAACCCTTCACCGTTGATGTGCTTAATTCAGTTCTTGAAAGGATCAGGTGAAAATCCAACCGTGTCAAGGAAGCAAGTACAAATAATCAATTTTTGGCTAGCAACTAGTACTGAGTATAGAGTGTAGACTCTGTGAATAATGTGTATAAAATAAGGGGAAAATAAGCTCCAAAATGATCTCTTGTTCATCAATGAATTGTACAGTAGGTCCTTTTCTGTTTTTCAGCAACTTTTAGCCTATGTTTGGTAATAGAAGAGAAATAAAGAAGAGAGAAATAGAGAAGAGAGAAATGGAGAAGAGATAAAGGTGATTTTTAGGTTGTTTGGTAGAAGAGAAATAGGTGTGAAATAGAGTAGAAATTATAAAGGTTAGTTGTTTGGTTGTATAGAAATAATGATAAGAGAGAAATTATTTTTATATAAAGATATTTGTTAAATTGATTTTTTTTTAACCAAAATCGATTTTGTTTAAGCATGAAAAAATTCCATTTGTTATGCAATCAATTCTCACGCAAATAACAGTCATCAAATTTAGGTAAATAGTAATCAATTCTCACAATTAAAGGAAAAGTATTATCACGTTTCAATCTCTTCTTCTGTTGGTTGATTGCTTTGATTCCTTTCATCTTGTTCTATTTTGTCTTTTTTTTATTAATTGTTACCAAAAAATTACACGAGGCAAGTAACAGAAGAAGCGGTCTAAGCATTATGAAAGCTTGTCTTAATCCAGAATGCACTCCCCCATTGCACCAAAGTCCACAATGCACCGCCATCATGGAAGACCAATGTGAAAGTGTCCAGATTGCATCACCACTCCACCAAAGTTGTGCCCCCAACCCCATCAAGGAATCACTGCCACTACCCAAAATCGTGTCCAGGACAACTCACCAAACGCGTCCTCCTCTGTAATCTGTGCATCAGATAGGGCTTTGATGGAGAAGATGAACGTAGCATCAATAGTGCATCCTCCTCTGTTTTGCAAAAAGTCAAAAATGTAATGCTCAGGGTATTTCTCCGCTATCTCTCTATAGATCTGAGAAGAAATGTTAATCAGTGGGTCCCAGCTTTCTTTTTATTCTCTACACTATTTCATTGTTGAACCAAACTGAGGAACTCTCATCATTTCTATTCTATCTCTCTGCCCCTCCCAATTTCTTCGCTATTTCGACCCCACCAAACAAAGCATTATAGAGTTGTAATTGTAACTAATTTTGATACTATCAACTAGGTCAGTTTATTATTTTTTGTTCTTTGTCTTGTTGGCTCTGAATATATGGTCTTTTAGTTTAATTGTCGGTTCTCATTAATTAATTATATATATATATATTTGTTAATGATGGGTGTGAGGGATGCAAATGGTTGTTTATTTTCTGAACTATGATATTTATGCGATACATGACCATAGGGGTTTAGGGTTCATATCCTAACTTGTGTTCTTTCATGCGTTCCTTGGAAGTGTTATGCCCGAGGAGACTAGACTGGGGAAATGACTTCGCCAACATGTTGGGGACACAATGGGGTGTCCTCCATTAAATTTTGGGATTTTTTTGAATTAAACTGTATTTACGGTGAATTATTTACCCGTTTAATAAAGGAAAATAAGAAAAAATTAACTAGGGAACGATGAAAAATTTGTAAAATTCGTGTTAGAATCATTTTTGCATGTGGAAAACAGTAGTTGCATGCATGACGAGTTTCATGCACTTGGTGGGATTTGGACTTTGTGTAGTTGTCACGTGGCCAAGATTAAGGGTTTAGGGTTCATATCCTAACTTGTGTTCTTTCATGCGTTCCTCGGGGGTTTTATGCCAAAGAAGACTGGACCGGGGAAATGACTTCGCCAACATGTTGGGGACACAGTGGGGGTCCCCCCCATTAACTTTTTGGATTTTTCTGAATTAAAATGTATTTACGGTGAATTATTTACGCGTTTAATAAAGGAAAGTAAGAAAAAAAATACCTAGGGAACGATGAAAATTTTGGAAAATTCACGTTAGCATCATTTTTGCATGGCGAAAACAGTAATTGCATGCATGAGGAGTTTCATGCACTTGGTGGGATTTGGACTTTGTGTAGTTGTCACGTGGCCAATACTAGGGGTTTAAGGGTCATATCCTAACTTCTGTTCTTTCATGCGTTCCTCGGGGTGTTATGTCTGACGAGACTAGACCGGGGAAATGACTTCTCCTACATGTTGGGGACACAGTGATGGGTCCCCCATTAAATTTTGGGATTTTTTCTTTATTAAAATGTACTTACGATGAATTATTTACGCTTTTAATAAAGGATAATAAGTAATAAATACCGAAGGAATGATGAAAAAATTGGAAAATTAACGTCGACATCATTTTTGCAAGGGGAAAACAGTAGTTTCAAGCTTGATCAGTTTCAAGCACTTGGTGGGATTTGGACTTTGTGTAGTTGTCACGTGGCCAATACTAGGGGTTTAAGGGTCATATCCTAACTTCTGTTCTTTCATGCGTTCCTCGGGGGTGTTATGTCTGACGAGACTAGACCGGGGAAATGACTTCTCCTACATGTTGGGGACACAGTGATGGGTCCCCCATTAAATTTTGGGATTTTTTCTTTATTAAAATGTACTTACGATGAATTATTTACGCTTTTAATAAAGGATAATAAGTAATAAATACCGAAGGAATGATGAAAAAATTGGAAAATTAACGTCGACATCATTTTTGCATGGGGAAAACAGTAGTTTCATGCTTGAAGAGTTTCAAGCACTTGGTAGGATTTGGACTTTGTGTAGTTGTCACGTGGTCAATACTAAGGGTTTAGGGTTCATATCCTAACTTGTGTTCTTTCATGCGTTCCTCGGGGGTGTTATGCCCGAGGAGACTGGACCGGGGAAATGACTTTGCCATCATATTGGGGACACAGTTGGGGGGTCCCCCATTATATTTTGGGATTTTTCTATATTAAAATGTATTTACGATGAATTATTTATGCTATTAATAAAAGAAAATAAGAAATAAATACCTAGGGACGATGATAAATTTGGAAAATTAACGTCAGCATCATTTTTGCATGGGGAAAACAGTAGTTTCATGCTTGACGAGTTTCAAACACTTGGTGGGATTTGAACTTTGTGTAGTTGTCACGTGGACAATATTAGGGGTTTAGGGTTAATATCCTAAGTTGTGTTCTTTCATGCATTCCTCGGGGGTGTTATGCCCGAGAAAAATAGACCGGGGAAATGACTTCGCCAACATTTTGGGGACACAGTGGGGGGTCCCCCATTAAATTTTCGCAATTTTTTGAATTAAAATGTATTTATGGTGAATTATTTACGCGTTTATTAAAGGAAAATGAGAAATAAATACCTAGGGACGATGATAAATTTGGAAAATTAACGTCAACATTATTTTTGCATGGGGAAAACAGTAGTTTCATGCTTGAAGAGTTTCAAGCACTTGGTAGGATTTGGACTTTGTGTAGTTGTCACGTGGCCAATACTAAGGGTTTAGGGTTCATATCCTAACTTGTGTTCTTTCATGCGTTCCTCGGGGGTGTTATGCCCGAGGAGACTGGACCGGGGAAATGACTTTGCCATCATATTGGGGACACAGTTGGGGGTCCCCCATTATATTTTGGGATTTTTCTATATTAAAATGTATTTACGATGAATTATTTACGCTTTTAATAAAGGAAAATAAGAAATAAATACCTAGGGACGATGATAAATTTGGAAAATTAACGTCAGCATTATTTTTGCATGGGGAAAACAGTAGTTTCATGCTTGAAGAGTTTCAAGCACTTGGTAGGATTTGGACTTTGTGTAGTTGTCACGTGGTCAATACTAAGGGTTTAGGGTTCATATCCTAACTTGTGTTCTTTCATGCGTTCCTCGGGGGTGTTATGCCCGAGGAGACTGGACCGGGGAAATGACTTCGCCATCATATTGGGGACACAGTGGGGGGTCCCCCATTATATTTTGGGATTTTTCTATATTAAAATGTATTTACGCTGAATTATTTACGCTTTTAATAAAGGAAAATAAGAAATAAATACCTAGGGACGATGATAAATTTGGAAAATTAACGTCAGCATCATTTTTGCATGGGGAAAACAGTAGTTTCATGCTTGACGAGTTTCGAGCACTTGGTGGGATATGGACTTTGTGTAGTTGTCACGTGGTCAATACTAGGGGTTTAGGGTTCATATCCTAACTTGTGTTCTTTCATGCGTTCCTCGGGGGTTTTATGCCAAAGAAGACTGGACCGGGGAAATGACTTTGCCAACATGTTGGGGACACAGTGGGGGTCCCCCCATTAACTTTTGGGATTTTTCTGAATGAAAATGTATTTACGGTGAATTATTTACGCGTTTAATAAAGGAAAGTAAGAAAAAAAATACCTAGGGAACGATGAAAATTTTGGAAAATTCACGTTAGCATCATTTTTGCATGGCGAAAACAGTAATTGCATGCATGAGTTGTTTCATGCACTTGGTGGGATTTGGACTTTGTGTTGTTGTCACGTGGCCAATACTAGGGGTTTAAGGGTCATATCCTAACTTCTGTTCTTTCATGCGTTCCTCGGGGGTGTTATGTCTGACGAGACTAGACCGGGGAAATGACTTCTCCTACATGTTGGGGACACAGTGATGGGTCCCCCATTAAATTTTGGGATTTTTTCTTTATTAAAATGTACTTACGATGAATTATTTACGCTTTTAATAAAGGATAATAAGTAATAAATACCGAAGGAATGATGAAAAAATTGGAAAATTAACGTCGACATCATTTTTGCATGGGGAAAACAGTAGTTTCAAGCTTGATCAGTTTCAAGCACTTGGTCGGATTTGGACTTTGTGTTGTTGTCACGTGGCCAATACTAGGGGTTTAAAGTTCATATCCTAACTTGTGTTCTTTCATGCGTTCCTCGGGGGTGTTATGCCCGAGGAAACTAGACTGGGAAAATGACTTCGCCAACATGTTGGGGGAACAGTGGGGGGTCCCCCATTAAATTTTGGGATTTTTGTGAAATAAAATGTATTTACGGTGAATTATTTACGCGTTTAATAAAGGAAAATGAGAAATAAATACTTAGGGACGATGATAAATTTGGAAAATTAACGTCAGCATCATTTTTGCATGGGGAAAACAGTAGTTTCATGCTTGAAGAGTTTCAAGCACTTGGTAGGATTTGGACTTTGTGTAGTTGTCACGTGGCCAATACTAAGGGTTTAGGGTTCATATCCTAACTTGTGTTCTTTCATGCGTTCCTCGGGGGTGTTATGCCCGAGGAGACTGGACCGGGGAAATGACTTCGCCATCATGTTGGGGACACAGTGGGGGGTCCCCCATTATATTTTGGGATTTTTCTATATTAAAATGTATTTACGATGAATTATTTACGCTTTTAATAAAGGAAAATAAGAAATAAATACCTAGGGACGATGATAAATTTGGAAAATTAACGTCAGCATCATTTTTGCATGGGGAAAACAGTAGTTTCATGCTTGACGAGTTTCAAACACTTGGTGGGATTTGAACTTTTTGTAGTTGTCACGTGGACAATATTAGGGGTTTAGGGTTAATATCCTAAGTTGTGTTCTTTCATGCATTCCTCGGGGGTGTTATGCCCGAGAAAAATAGACCGGGGAAATGACTTCGCCATCATTTTGGGGACACAGTGGGGGGTCCCCCATTAAATTTTCGCAATTTTTTGAATTAAAATGTATTTATGGTGAATTATTTACGCGTTTATTAAAGGAAAATGAGAAATAAATACCTAGGGACGATGATAAATTTGGAAAATTAACGTCAACATTATTTTTGCATGGGGAAAACAGTAGTTTCATGCTTGAAGAGTTTCAAGCACTTGGTAGGATTTGGACTTTGTGTAGTTGTCACGTGGCCAATACTAAGGGTTTAGGGTTCATATCCTAACTTGTGTTCTTTCATGCGTTTCTCGGGGGTGTTATGCCCGAGGAGACTGGACCGGGGAAATGACTTTGCCATCATATTGGGGACACGGTTGGGGGTCCCCCATTATATTTTGGGATTTTTCTATATTAAAAAGTATTTACGATGAATTATTTACGCTTTTAATAAAGGAAAATAAGAAATAAATACCTAGGGACGATGATAAATTTGGAAAATTAACGTCAGCATTATTTTTGCATGGGGAAAACAGTAGTTTCATGCTTGAAGAGTTTCAAGCACTTGGTAGGATTTGGACTTTGTGTAGTTGTCACGTGGTCAATACTAAGGGTTTAGGGTTCATATCCTAACTTGTGTTCTTTCATGCGTTCCTCGGGGGTGTTATGCCCGAGGAGACTGGACCGGGGAAATGACTTCGCCATCATATTGGGGACACAGTGGGGGGTCCCCCATTATATTTTGGGATTTTTCTATATTAAAATGTATTTACGCTGAATTATTTACGCTTTTAATAAAGGAAAATAAGAAATAAATACCTAGGGACGATGATAAATTTGGAAAATTAACGTCAGGATCATTTTTGCATGGGGAAAACAGTAGTTTCATGCTTGACGAGTTTCGAGCACTTGGTGAGATATGGACTTTGTGTAGTTGTCACGTGGTCAATACTAGGGGTTTAGGGTTCATATCCTAACTTGTGTTCTTTCATGCGTTCCTCGGGGGTTTTATGCCAAAGAAGACTGGACCGGGGAAATGACTTTGCCAACATGTTGGGGACACAGTGGGGGTCCCCCCATTAACTTTTGGGATTTTTCTGAATTAAAATGTATTTACGGTGAATTATTTACGCGTTTAATAAAGGAAAGTAAGAAAAAAAATACCTAGGGAACGATGAAAATTTTGGAAAATTCACGTTAGCATCATTTTTGCATGACGAAAACAGTAATTGCATGCATGAGTTGTTTCATGCACTTGGTGGGATTTGGACTTTGTGTTGTTGTCACGTGGCCAATACTAGGGTTTTAAGGGCCATATCCTAACTTCTGTTCTTTCATGCGTTCCTCGGGGGTGTTATGTCTGACGAGACTAGACCGGGGAAATGACTTCTCCTACATGTTGGGGACACAGTGATGGGTCCCCCATTAAATTTTGGGATTTTTTCATTATTAAAATGTACTTACGATGAATTATTTACGCTTTTAATAAAGGATAATAAGTAATAAATACCGAAGGAATGATAAAAAATTGGAAAATTAACGTCAACATCATTTTTGCATGGGGAAAACAGTAGTTTCGAGCTTGATCAGTTTCAAGCACTTGGTGGGATTTGGACTTTGTGTAGTCGTCACGTGGACAATATTAGGGGTTTAGGGTTAATATCCTAAGTTGTGTTCTTTCATGCATTCCTCGGGGGTGTTATGCCCGAGAAAAATAGACCGGGGAAATGACTTCGCCAACATTTTGGGGACACAGTGGGGGGTCCCCCATTAAATTTTCGCAATTTTTTGAATTAAAATGTATTTATGGTGAATTATTTACGCGTTTATTAAAGGAAAATGAGAAATAAATACCTAGGGACGATGATAAATTTGGAAAATTAACGTCAACATTATTTTTGCATGGGGAAAACAGTAGTTTCATGCTTGAAGAGTTTCAAGCACTTGGTAGGATTTGGACTTTGTGTAGTTGTCACGTGGCCAATACTAAGGGTTTAGGGTTCATATCCTAACTTGTGTTCTTTCATGCGTTCCTCGGGGGTGTTATGCCCGAGGAAACTAGACTGGGAAAATGACTTCGCCAACATGTTGGAGGAACAGTGGGGGGTCCCCCATTAAATTTTGGGATTTTGGGTGAATAAAATGTATTTACGGTGAATTATTTACGCGTTTAATAAAGGAAAATGAGAAATAAATACCTAGGGACGATGATAAATTTGGAAAATTAACGTCAGCATTATTTTTGCATGGGGAAAACAGTAGTTTCATGCTTGAAGAGTTTCAAGCACTTGGTAGGATCTGGACTTTGTGTAGTTGTCACGTGGTCAATACTAAGGGTTTATGGTTCATATCCTAACTTGTGTTCTTTCATGCGTTCCTCGGGGGTGTTATGCCCGAGGAGACTGGACCGGGGAAATGACTTCGCCATCATATTGGGGACACAGTGGGGGGTCCCCCATTATATTTTGGGATTTTTCTATATTAAAATGTATTTACGCTGAATTATTTACGCTTTTAATAAAGGAAAATAAGAAATAAATACCTAGGGACGATGATAAATTTGGAAAATTAACGTCAACATCATTTTTGCATGGGGAAAACAGTAGTTTCATGCTTGACGAGTTTCGAGCACTTGGTGGGACATGGACTTTGTGTAGTTGTCACGTGGTCAATACTAGGGGTTTAGGGTTCATATCCTAACTTGTGTTCTTTCATGCGTTCCTCGGGGGTTTTATGCCAAAGAAGACTGGACCGGGGAAATGACTTTGCCAACATGTTGGGGACACAGTGGGGGTCCCCCCATTAACTTTTGGGATTTTTCTGAATTAAAATGTATTTACGGTGAATTATTTACGCGTTTAATAAAGGAAAGTAAGAAAAAAAATACCTAGGGAACGATGAAAATTTTGGAAAATTCACGTTAGCATCATTTTTGCATGGCGAAAACAGTAATTGCATGCATGAGTTGTTTCATGCACTTGGTGGGATTTGGACTTTGTGTTGTTGTCACGTGGCCAATACTAGGGGTTTAAGGGTCATATCCTAACTTCTGTTCTTTCATGCGTTCCTCGGGGGTGTTATGTCTGCCGAGACTAGACCGGGGAAATGACTTCTCCTACATGTTGGGGACACAGTGATGGGTCCCCCATTAAATTTTGGGATTTTTTCTTTATTAAAATGTACTTACGATGAATTATTTACGCTTTTAATAAAGGATAATAAGTAATAAATACCGAAGGAATGATGAAAAAATTGGAAAATTAACGTCAACATCATTTTTGCATGGGGAAAACAGTAGTTTCAAGCTTGATCAGTTTCAAGCACTTGGTGGGATTTGGACTTTGTGTAGTTGTCACGTGGCCAATACTAGGGTTTTAAAGTTCATATCCTAACTTGTGTTCTTTCATGCGTTCCTCGGGGGTGTAATGCCCGAGGAAACTAGACTGGGAAAATGACTTCGCCAACATGTTGGGGGAACAGTGGGGGGTCCCCCATTAAATTTTGGGATTTTGTGTGAAATAAAATGTATTTACGGTGAATTATTTACGCGTTTAATAAAGGAAAATGAGAAATAATTACTTAGGGACGATGATAAATTTGGAAAATTAACGTCAGCATCATTTTTGCATGATGAAAACAGTAGTTTCATGCTTGAAGAGTTTCAAGCACTTGGTAGGATTTGGACTTTGTGTAGTTGTCACGTGGCCAATACTAAGGGTTTAGGGTTCATATCCTAACTTGTGTTCTTTCATGCGTTCCTCGGGGGTGTTATGCCCGAGGAGACTGGACCGGGGAAATGACTTCGCCATCATGTTGGGGACACAGTGGGGGGTCCCCCATTATATTTTGGGATTTTTCTATATAAAATGTATTTACGATGAATTATTTACGCTTTTAATAAAGGAAAATAAGAAATAAATACCTAGGGACGATGATAAATTTGGAAAATTAACGTCATCATCATTTTTGCATGGGGAAAATAGTAGTTTCATGCTTGACGAGTTTCAAACACTTGGTGGGATTTGAACTTTGTGTAGTTGTCACGTGGACAATATTAGGGGTTTAGGGTTAATATCCTAAGTTGTGTTCTTTCATGCATTCCTCGGTGGTGTTATGCCCGAGAAAAATAGACCGGGGAAATGACTTCGCCAACATTTTGGGGACACAGTGGGGGGTCCCCCATTAAATTTTCGCAATTTTTTGAATTAAAATGTATTTATGGTGAATTATTTACGCGTTTATTAAAGGAAAATGAGAAATAAATACCTAGGGACGATGATAAATTTGGAAAATTAACGTCAACATTATTTTTGCATGGGGAAAACAGTAGTTTCATGCTTGAAGAGTTTCAAGCACTTGGTAGGATTTGGACTTTGTGTAGTTGTCACGTGGTCAATACTAGGGGTTTAGGGTTCATATCCTAACTCGTGTTCTTTCATGCGTTCATTAGGGGTTTTATGCCCAAGAAGACTAGACCGGGGAAATGACTTTGCCAACATGTATGGGATACAGTGGGGGTCCCCCCATTAAATTTTGGGATTTTTCTATATTAAAATGTAACTACGCTGATTTATTTAAGCTTTTAATAAAGGAAAATAAGAAATAAATACCTAGGGACGATGATAAATTTGGAAAATTAACGTCAGCATCATTTTTGCATGGGGAAAACAGTAGTTTCTTGCTTGACGAGTTTTAAACACTTGGTGGGATTTGAACTTTGTGTAGTTGTCATGTGGACAATATTAGGGGTTTAGGGTTCATATCCCAACTTCTGTTCTTTCATGCGTTCCTCGAAGGTGTTATGCCCGAGAAAAATAGACCGGGGAAATGACTTCGCCAACATGTTGGGGACACAGTGGGGGGTCCCCCATTAAATTTTGGGATTTTTCTGAATTAAAATGTATTTACGGCGAATTAGTTACGCGTTTATTAAAGGAAAATGAGAAATAAATACCTAGGGACGATGATAAATTTGGAAAATTCACGTCAGTATCATTTTGGCAAGGGGAAAACGGTAGTTTCATGCTTGGCGAGTTTTAAGAACTTGGTGGGATTTGGACTTTGTGTAGTTGTCACGTGGCCAATACTAGGGGTTTAGGGTTCATATCCTAACTTCTGTTCTTTCATGCGTTCCTCGGGGATGTTATGCCCGATGGGACTAGACTGCGGAGATGACTTCGCCATCATGTTGCGGACAGAGTGGGGGGTTCCCCCCATTAAATTTTGGGATTTTTCTGAATTAAAATGTATTTACGGTGAATTAATTACGCGTTTAATAAAGGAAAATAAGAAAAAAATAGCTAGGGAACGATGAAAATTTTTGAAAATTCACAGTGACATCATTTTTGCATGGCAAAAACAGTAGTTGCATGCATGAGGAGTTTCATGCACTTGGTGGGATTTGGACTTTGTGTAGTTGTCACGTGGCCAATACTAGGGGTTTAGGGTTCATATCCTAACTTCTGTTCTTTCATGCGTTCCTCGGGGGTGTTATGCCCGACGAGACTAGACTGGGGAAATGACTTCTCCTACATGTTGGGGACACAGTGATGGGTCCCCCATTAAATTTTGGGATTTTTTCTTTATTAAAATGTACTTACAATGAATTATTTACGCTTTTAATAATGGATAATAAGAAATAAATACCGAAGGAATGATGAAAAAATTGGAAAATTAACGTTGGCATCATTTTTACATGGGGAAAACAGTAGTTTCAAGCTTGATGAGTTTCAAGCACTTGGTGGGATTTGGACTTTGTGTAGTTTTGACGTGGCCAATACTAGGGGTTTAAAGTTCATATCCTAACTTGTGTTCTTTGATGCGTTCCTCGGGGGTGTTATGCCCGAGGAAACAAGACTGGGAAAATGACTTCGCCAACATGTTGGGGGCACAGTGGGGGTCCCCCATTAAATTTTGGGATTTTTGTGAAATAAAATGTATTTACGGTGAATTATTTACGCGTTTAATAAAGGAAAATGAGAAATAAATACTTAGGGACGATGATAAATTTTGAAAATTAACGTCAGCATCATTTTTGCATGGGGAAAACAGTAGTTTCATGCTTGAAGAGTTTCAAGCACTTAGTAGGATTTGGACTTTGGATAGTTGTCACGTGGCAAATACTTAGGGTTTAGGGTTCATATCCTAACTTGTGTTCTTTCATGCGTTCCTCGGGGGTGTTATGCCCGAGGTGACTGGACCGGGGAAATGACTTCGCCATCATGTTGGGGACACAGTGGGGGGTCCCCAATTATATTTTGCGATTTTTCTATATTAAAATGTATTTACGATAAATTATTTACGCTTTTAATAAAGGAAAATAAGAAATAAATACCTAGGGACGATGATAAATTTGGAAAATTAACGTCAACATCATTTTTGCATGGGGAAAACAGTAGTTTCATGCTTGACGAGTTTCAAACACTTGGTGGGATTTGAACTTTGTGTAGTTGTCACGTGGGCAATATTAGGGGTTTAGAATTCATATCCTTAGTTTTGTTCTTTCATGCATTCCTCGGGGGTGTTATGCCCGAGAAAAATAGACCGGGGAAATGACTTCGCCAACATGTTGGGGACACAGTGGGGGGTCCCCCATTAAATTTTGGGAATTTTTTGAATTAAAACGTATTTATGGTGAATTATTTACGCGTTTATTAAAGGAAAATGAGAAATAAATACCTAGGGACGATGATAAATTTGGAAAATTAACGTCAGCATCATTTTTGCATGGGGAAAACAGTAGTTTCATGGTTGAAGAGTTTCAAGCACTTGGTAGGATTTGGACTTTGTGTAGTTGTCACGTGGCCAATACTAAGGGTTTAGGGTTCATATCCTAACTTGTGTTCTTGCATGCTTTCCTCGGGGTGTTATGCCCGAGGAGACTGGACCGGGGAAATGACTTCGTCATCATGTTGGGGACACAGTGGGGGGTCCCCCATTATATTTTGGGATTTTTCTATATTAAAATGTATTTACGATGAATTATTTACGCTTTTAATAAAGGAAAATAAGAAATAAATACCTAGGGACGATCATAAATTTGGAAAATTAACGTCAGCATCATTTTTGCATGGGGAAAACAGTAGTTTCATGCTTGTCGAGTTTCAAGCACTTGGTGGGATATGGACTTTGTGTAGTTGTCACGTGGTCAATACTAGGGGTTTAGGGTTCATATCCTAACTCGTGTTCTTTCATGCGTTCATTAGGGGTTTTATGCCCAAGAAGACTAGACCGGGGAAATGACTTTGCCAACATGTTTGGAATACAGTGGGGGGTCCCCCCATTAAATTTTGGGATTTTTCTGAATTAAAATGTATTTGCGGTGAATTATTTACGCTTTTAATAAAGGAAAATAAGAAATAAATACCTAGGGACGATGATAAATTTGGAAAATTAACGTCAGCATCATTTTTGCATGGGGAAAACAGTAGTTTCATGCTTGATGAGTTTCAAACACTTGGTGGGATTTGAACTTTGTGTAGTTGTCACGTGGACAATATTAGGGGTTTAGGGTTCATAACCTAAGTTGTGTTCTTTCATGCGTTCCTCCGGGGTGTTATGCCCGAGAAAAATAGACCGGGGAAATCACTTCGCCAACATGTTAGGGACATAGTGGGGGTCCCCCATTAAATTTTGGGATTTTTTTGAATTAAAATGTATTTAGGGTGAATTATTTACGCGTTTATTAAAGGAAAATGAGAAATAAATACCTAGGGACGATAATAAATTTGGAAAATTCACGTCAGCATCATTTTTGCATGGGGAAACAGTAGTTTCTTGCTTGACGAGTTTCAAGCACTTGGTGGGATTTGGACTTTGTGTAGTTGTCACGTGGCCAATACTAGGGGTTTAGGGTTCATATCCTAACTTGTGTTCTTTCATGCGTTCCTCGGGCGTGTTATGCCCGACGAGACTAGACCGGGGAAATGACTTCGCCAACATGTTGGGGACACAGTGGGGGGTCCCCTATTAAATTTTGTGATTTTTCTAAATTAAAATGTATTTACGATGAATTATTTACGCTTTTAATAAAGGAAAATAAGAAATAAATACCTAGGGACGATGATAAATTTGGAAAATTAACGTCAGCATCATTTTTGCATGGGGAATACGGTAGTTTCATGCTTGACGAGTTTTAAGAACATGGTGGGATTTGGACTTTGTGTAGTTGTCTCGTGGCCAATACTAGGGGTTTAGGGTTCATATCTTAACTTCTGTTCTTTCATGCGTTCCTCAGGGATGTTATGCCCGAGGGGACTAGACCGGGGAAATGACTTTGCCAACATGTTAGGGACAGAGTGGGGGCTTCCCCCATTAAATTTTGGGATTTTTCTGAATTAAAATGTATTTACGGTGAAATAATTACGAGTTTAATAAAGGAAAATAAGAAAAAAATACCTAGGGAACGATGAAAATTTTGGAAAATTCACAGTGACATCATTTTTGCATGGCAAAAATAGTAGTTGCATGCATGAGGAGTTTCATGCACTTGGTGGGATTTGGACTTTGTGTAGTTGTCACGTGGCCAATACTAGGGGTTTAGGGTTCATATCCTAACTTCTGTTCTTTCATGCGTTCCTCGAGAGTGTTATGCCCGACGAGACTAGACCGGGGAAATGACTTCTCCTACATGTTTGGGACACAGTGGTGGGTCCCCCATTAAATTTTGGGATTTTTTCTTTATTAAAATGTACTTAGATGAATTATTTACGCTTTTAATAAAGGATAATAAGAAATAAATACCGAGGGAATGATGAAAAAAATGGAAAATTAACGTCGGCATCATTTTTGCAAGGGGAAACAGTAGTTTCTTGCTTGACGAGTTTCAAGCACTTGGTGGGATTTGGACTTTGTGTAGTTGTCACGTGGCCAATACTAGGGGTTTAGGGTTCTTATCCTAACTTGTGTTATTTCATGCGTTCCTTGGGCGTGTTATGCCCGACGAGACTAGACCGGGGAAATGACTTCGCCAACATGTTGGGGACACAGTGGGGGTCCCCTATTAAATTTTGTATTTTTTCTATATTAAAATGTATTTATGATGAATTATTTACGCTTTTAATAAAGGAAAATAAGAAATAAATACCTAGGGATGATGATAAATTTTGAAAATTAATGTCAGGATCATTTTTGCATGGGGAAAACGGTAGTTTCATGCTTGACGAGTTTTAAGAACTTGGTGGGATTTGGACTTTATGTAGTTGTCACGTGGCCAATACTAGGGGTTTAGGGTTCATATCCTAACTTCTGTTCTTTCATGCGTTCGTCGGGGTTGTTATGCCCGAGGGGACTAGACCGGGGAGATGACTTCGCCAACATGTTGGGGACAGAGTGGGGGGTTCCCCCCATTAAATTTTGGGATTTTTCTGAATTAAAATGTATTTACGGTGAATTAATTACGCGTTTAATAAAGGAAAATAAGAAAAAAATACCTAGGGAACGATGAAAATTTTGGAAAATTCACAGTGACATCATTTTTGCATGGCAAAAACAGTAGTTGCATGCATGAGGAGTTTCATGCACTTGGTGGGATTTGGACTTTGTGTAGTTGTCACGTGGCCAATACTAGGGGTTTAGGGTTCATATCCTAACTTCTGTTCTTTCATGCGTTCCTCGGGGGTGTTATGCCCGACGAGACTAGACCGGGGAAATGACTTCGCCAACATGTTGGGGACATAGTTGGGGTCCCCCATTAAATTTGGCATTTTTCTGAATTAAAATGTATTTACGGTGAATTATTTACGCGTTTAATAAAGGAAAATGAGAAAAAAAATACCTACGGAACGATGAAAAATTTGGAAAATTAACATTAGCATCATTTTTGCATGGGGAAAATAGTAGTTACATGCATGTGGAGTTTCAAGCACTTGGTGGGATTTGGACTTTGTGTAGTTGTCACGTGGCCAATACTTGGGGTTTCGGGTTCATATCCTAACTTGTGTTCTTTCATCCGTTCCTCGGGGGTGTTATGCTCGACGAGACTAGACCAAGGAAATGACTTCGCCAACATGTTAGGGACACAGTGGGGGGTCCTGTTAGAGCCACAGGAAACACTAGAAGAGGGGGTTGAATAGTGTTTTAATTGTTTAAACAGATTTTCTGGAAACTTTTCACAAACAGTGTTTTCTCAAAGATTATAATCAACTTTCCGAAACTATAGTTGATATACTTACTGAAAATATTTCAGCAAGTTCAATAAAGAATTTTTCTCAAACTGTTTGAAAATGTATTTTCTAAAGATTTTGCTTAAACAGTTTAATTCACTATTATCCTAACTCTTCTTGTTATTTAAAATAACAGATAAATAGAGATAAGGGTAGAGAAAACTTAGCCAGCGAATTTATCCTGGTTCACCCACTAACACAGTGAGCTACGTCCAGTCCCAGGGCAAACACAACACTGGATTTTCCACCCAAAAATACCCCTTACACACTTCCCATGCAACCCTAAATACATTACTAGGAATTAAATAAATTAAGCTAATAAAACTCAACCCTAACAAGCTTATTTGGCCACAATTTCCATGCAGATTTCTTGGCATATGTGGCTGCATTATTTCATGAAATGTAACCACCAAACATGGATTAAAATGGCTCATGATTCAGTCAATAAGTGGCCAGATAAAATAGACCACAATTCTTCAAGTATCCATCAATTTTGTAACCTCCTCTTCATTGTTGGCCGCCCACTTGATTGCCTATTCATTCAGCCATTTACAACCACCATAAACCCCCTTTGATGACACATAATTCAGCCATGAAAATGCACATGTTGGCCACACAAAATAATGGCTTATGACTCAGCCATTTACTCACTTGTTGGCCGCAAAAATGAAGGCATATGACTCAACCTTTCATTCACATGTTGGCCACCCATCTTTGGCTAGTTGTATGTAGCTTCATAGAGGTCCAGGTTCATGCACCAGAACATTCCTTCCAACGGCTAAAAGAGACAAGGTTTTAATGTATTAAAACTACATTACAACCATGTTTTGTAACCACCAGAAATTTAAGCCTTGTGTCTTGTAACTCCCACCAGTTTATTGAAACAAAATAAATCTAATTAAATAAGCAAATTAGGGGCTAGGTTGGCCGCCCCACATGGCCTTCCTCCATGATAAATGATGGCTCTTCAACTGGTAGTTGCATTAAAGGCAAATGACACTTCATCAATGGTTCCTCCTTCTTCAACTTGAATTCAATTAATGAACTGGGCATTTTCATTAATGCTCTTAATGTTTTGAAGTTGGACTTCTTTGATGACAAGTTGTAGTGCCTCCTTAGCTTTCCTAGCTTGCGCCCTTGTCATGGGTCCCCCTAGCCTTTTGACTGCTTGACTGATGTCCACATCACGCCCCCCCTTCTTGAAAAGGATTTGTCCTCAAATCTGAAGGGTCCTCTCCTGCATCAAAAAGAGTTAAGTCAGAAACATTAAAGGTTGCACTGACATTATACCCACCAGGCAAGTCTATTTTGTAGGCGTTATCATTGATCCTTTCAAGCACTTGGAAAGGTCCATCTCCCCTTGGTTGAAGCATTGACTTTCTTTGTTCTGGGAACCTTTCTTTTATCATGTGTATCCACACCCAATCTCCCGGTTGGAACACCACTTTCTTCCTTCCCTTGTTTGCTTGCTTAGCATAGCTCTCATTTTTCTTTTCAATTTGAGCTTTGACTTTCTCATGCATCTTCTTGACAAAATCAGCTTTAGCCTGCGCTTCCTTATGCTTAAACACAAAAATGTTAGGCAAAGGTAAAATATTAAGAGGGGTTAAAGGGTTAAATCCATAAACTGCTTCAAAAGGTGAACAATTGGTAGTACTATGAACAGCCCTATTGTAAGCAAACTCAACATGAGGCAAACAATCCTCCCAAGATTTAATGTTTTTGTTCAAAATTGTCCTAAGCAAAGTACCTAGTGTCCTATTAACTACTTCTGTTTGACCATCAGTTTGAGGATGGCAAGTAGTAGAAAATAATAACTTGGTTCCAAGCTCCCCCCACAAAGTCCTCCAAAAATAACCCAAAAATTTCGAGTCTCTATCACTCACTATGCTTCTTGGCATTCCATGCAACCTGACTATTTCTTTGAAAAATAAATCTGCTACATGGCAATCATCATCCACTTTCTTGCAAGGTATGAAGTCAGCCATTTTTGAAAACCTGTCAACTACAACAAAAACAGAGTCTTTTCCATTCTTTGTTCTTGGAAGTCCCAAGACAAAGTCCTTGGAAATATCAATCCAAGGAAATTCAGGAATAGGTAAAGGAGTATATAAACCATGAGGTTTAACCTTAGACTTAGCCTTTTTGCAAACAATACATTGGTCACACATTTTATGAACATCACGTTTCATATTAGGCCAATAAAAATTATCTTGCAAATTTTCTAAAGTCTTTTGTACTCCAAAATGTCCCATTAGTCCCCCTTCATGTGACTCCCTCACAAGCATTTCCCTTATTGAACTTTTAGGCACACATAATTTATTTCCTTTAAACAAAAATTCATTATGCCTTAAAAATCCATTTTCTGATTTTTTTTTCACATGCCACATACAATTCAGCAAAATCCACATCATCATAATACATGCTTTTTAAAGATTCAAGTCCATACAATTTAGTTTCAAGCATAGCAAGTAAGACATGTCTCCTAGAAAGAGCATCAACAACAATATTTCCTTTTCCTTTTTTATGCTTTATGACGTATGGAAATTGTTCTAAAAATTCAACCCATTTAGCATGCCTCTTATTTAATTTTCCTTGGCCTTTTAAATACTTCAAAGATTCATGATCACTATGAATTACAAATTCTTTGGGAAGTAAATAATGTTGCCAAGTCTTAAGAGCCCTTACCAAGGCATATAATTCCTTATCATAAGTAGAATAATTAAGTGCTGGTCCACTTAATTTTTCACTAAAATAAGCAATTGGATGCCTCTCTTGCAACAAAATAGCTCCAATTCTAACATTAGAAGCATCACATTCCAATTCAAAAGATTTTGCAAAATTTGGTAAGGCTAAAATAGGCGCATGAGTGAGCCTATCTTTGAGGGTAGCAAAGGCCGCCTCTTGTTTTCCCCCCAACTTATATCCCACATTCTTTTTAACAATATCATTTAGGGGTGTAGCCAAGGTGCTAAAATCCTTAACAAATCTTCTATAAAAAGTTTCTAAGCCATGAAAACTTCTTACCTCACTCACATTTTTAGGCGTTGGCCATTCTTGAATAGCCTTCACCTTTTCTTCATCCAATTGAACTCCTTTAGAGCTCACAACATAACCCAAGAAAACAACATGTTTGGTACAAAATATGCATTTTTCAAGATTGGCATACAGATTTTCTTTTCTAAGCACATCCAAAACAGATTTTAAATGTTCAACATGTATGTCCAAAGAAGTGCTATAGATAAGAATGTCATCAAAATACACAACCACAAATTTTCCAATAAATTCTCTTAAGACATGGTTCATCAATCTCATAAAGGTGCTAGGAGCATTAGTTAACCCAAATGGCATTACCATCCATTCATACAACCCATATTTAGTTTTAAAGGCTGTTTTCCACTCATCTCCCTCCATTATACGTATTTGATTATAACCACTTTTAAGATCAATTTTAGAAAAAATGCTTGCACCATGAAGTTCATTAAGTAAATCATCTAACCTGGGAATAGGATGACGATACTTGATAGTGATGTTGTTGATTGTCCTACAATCTGAGCACATTCTCCAAGTCCCATCTTTTTTTGGTATCAGGATGACTGGTACTGCGCATGGACTCATGCTATCCCTCACCCATCCTTTACTAATGAGCTCATTCACTTGCCTTTCGATCTCTTTGGTCTCTTGAGGATTACTCCTATAAGCTGGTCGATTTGGCAATGAAGCTCCAGGAATGAGGTCTATGTTGTGCTCAATTCCTCTCAAGGGTGGTAAGCCATCTGGAACATTTTCTGGAAAGACATCCTTATATTCCTGCAAAAGAGATTTAACTACAGAAGGCAACTCAAATTTGTCAAATTGGTTAGCAGTTAAAAGAAAGTTTGTATCAAACAATAAGTAAAGAGGTTGTCTTGTACATAACACTCTCCTCACTTATCTTTCTTTTGCTAAACAAAGTTGTTTACCTTTTGTATTTCACTCTTTTTCTTTTGGCTCTCTTCTTTTTCAAGTGTTTCACTCAACCTCTCTTGAGCAATATTTTCTCTCAATTTATTTTGATCCTCACTAACCTCTCTAGGTGTCAATGGTCTCAAAACAATTTTTTT
The DNA here is from genome assembly GCA_026901365.1 of Sesbania bispinosa. Classification (NCBI taxonomy): domain Eukaryota; kingdom Viridiplantae; phylum Streptophyta; class Magnoliopsida; order Fabales; family Fabaceae; genus Sesbania; species Sesbania bispinosa. The sequence continues at coordinate 1,024,729 of QLOH01000247.1, forward strand.
ATCTTGGTACATGAAAAAGATTTTATTGGTAAAGCCATTATGGATAGCTTTAGTGTCAAACTGCCACGGCCTCCCAAGAAGAATGTGGCTGGCCTCCATAGGTACCACATCACAAAGCACCTTGTGTTGATATTTTTCTATGGAAAAAGGAATTTCTGCTTGTCTTTTTACGTGCACTTCATCTCCCTCACTAAGCCATTGAAGCTTATATGGCCTAGGGTGTGGTTGTGTGTCCAAGTTCATCTTGTTCACCAATCTGGAACTAACCACATTAGTGAAGCTACCGCCATCAATAATCACCAAGCAAATCTTACCATTGATTGAACATCGAGTGTGAAAGATGTTCTCCCTTTGGCTCGCCTCCTTGCCCAAGGTTTGGCTTCCCAGAAGTCTTCTAATCATGTAGACTTCTCCCACATCAGCACCTGTGTCATCATCACTGGGCTCCCTCTCATCTTCTGATTCACTTGTGTATTCACCATTGTCCTTAAGAAGAATTTTCTTCTTGGTAGGACACTCAAAGGCATAATGTCCCATGCCTTGGCACCTGAAACACTTCACATCCCTTCCTTTCTTTTCAACCTGTTCAACATTTTTGTTAGTGGTTTTACCTTGAGGACTAGGCGCTGCATGGCTTGAGGATTCAACAACCTCCTTCTTAATTTTGTCCTTCCAATTTGCAGGCAAATTAGTAGAACTCCTCCCGGCAGCTCCTTTTCTTTTTAATTGCTTCTCCACTTGAAGAGCCTTATGCAATAGGTCCTTCATTTCCACATACTCCTATAACTCAACAATGTCTCTAATGTCACTGTTCAAGCCATTTAGAAAACGTACCATAGTGATTTCAGGATCTTCTTCTATGTTGGCTTGAATTTGCAACATCTCCATCTCCTTATAATACTCCTCCACTCTTTTACTTCCTTGAGTCGGTTTCTGTAATTTCAGCTTCAAGTCACGTTGGAAACTAGAGGGAACATATTGTTTTCTCATAATCCTCTTCATCTCAGCCCAAGTTTCCACCATTGGTTCTTCATTTCTGACTCTCTCCTTCTGTAACTTATTCCACTAAATAAGTGCATAGTCAGAAAATTCAGTAGCAGCAAGCTTTACCTTTTGCACTTCTGTATAGGTGTTACACGCAAAAATGTGCTCAATTTTGAGTTCCCACTCTAGGTAAGCTTCTAGATAACTGCGACCTTTGAAAGATGGTATAGTCAACTTGACTCCTTGTATTTTTCCTTCATCTCTTGGTGGTCTTTCATCTTCTGCTTGAGGTGTTGGTTTGACCTCCAATTCGTCCAACCTAGCATGCAACTCATCATATTGTTGCTTCATCAGTCTCTCTAATTCTGAATAGAGAGCAACAATTTGTGCTTGAAGATCGCGATTTTCTACCACTCGTTCTGCCATGATAAAGAACAAGAAACAAACATAACAGAGAAAAATAAGGTTAACTGTTTAGAAACCTCACCACTCTCATGTTTGCACATAATACTTGGCTTTTTCTATGACGTAACTCTCTTGCCTTTTTCCACTCTATTTCTCTTGAATTTCTTACCACACCAATGTGGAGAATAAATCAAATAATTCACCAACCTGCGTGCAGTCAAGAAAAAAATAACACAAGAAAAGCTAAAAAGAAATAGTATTTGTTAGAAAGAAGAATTCAGAAAAATTTTGAGTATCTTTGTTGATATGAAGAGTAACTTTGTTGCTGTTGAGAAGAAGGTTGCATGCGGAGTGAAACATCATCTTGGTGCCATCCAAAATTCTGATTCTGGTAACTTCCCCAATCCTGTGAAAAATTGTTAGAATAATTATTGTAATTAGAGAAGTTACCTTGAATCGGTGTATGTGAGAAATACTCTGGTTCTTGCTGTCTAACATAATCTCCAAGCGTTCTTCTTGGTGGATTTTGCCATTCAGAAGCCATTCAGCATTTACTTCTCTTGGGGTAGTTGAACAGAGAGTGTTGAGATTGTCTCCTTGAGCTTGTCCCTTCTTCTTCTTGGGTGATCAGAGAGTGTTGAAATTGTCTCCTTGAGCTCTGCCCCTTTTTCTATTACCTGTTTTCTCAAGAGAAATAATCAAGATGCTCAAACAAAGAGAAAAACAAAATAACAAAAAATAATAAATTTTTTTAAGAAGAAAATAATTAAAAATAAAATACTTTTGTTTTCTTCTCGACTTTTCCCTTGTCTCCTTCTCTTATTTCTGCCTCTATTCCTCCGAGATGTCCTCTCGATTTCCGGGTCGAATTGTAGTTGATTTCGGGACACCTGGCCTCTCAAAAGAATAAGCAGGAAAACTTGAAAAGGGTAAGTGTTGAAGAGAATTTTAATAATAATAGAAAAACTATAAATTTCCTAAATAATAAAATTTTCCTAAAATAATAAGAATAAATAAATGAAATCCTAAGATAGATATGACTTGATAATTAGACCTCCAAGGTTTACACGAATTGGAAACCGTTCCCCGGCAACGGCGCCAAAAATACTTGATGGGTTTCTGGCAAGCGAACCAAAAATCCAGTAGTATAATAGTAAGAAAGATATCATATCCACAGGGAACGGTCAATTCACGTATACTCGTGATCTAATTATCAAGGGAAATAACGGTTTTGAGAGTATTGTTGCGGAAATTGTAAATAGTAAATTAATAATCAATTGAATTAGAAAGGAAGAGTTAGAGACACTTTACTTGGATTAGGATTGGACTTCATATCATCACACCTTTTATGCATGTAAAACTATCTATTATTTTAGGTTTACTCTATAATACTGTAGACAAACTATATTGCTAAGACCCCGAGTTACCAGCGGCCTCACACACTCAAAGGTAATCCATGCGGGCTCTCCCAGGCGACAGACTTACCCTTAGCTTATTTTGCTTTATTTTATTCCGTTTGTAAAAGAACTAATTTATAAACGAGGCCTACTACTCTGGACGCACCTTCGCTAGAGTACTGTCACTACCCATCACTCATTAGAATACATCCACGTTTCGCTTCCTGGATTGACAATCAACTAATCCTTTGCTATCGGTAATTTAATAACCATGCCTATCCTGTAGACACCCTTCATTAGAGTACTCACACTACCTATCAATCACTAGCAACGCCCATGTTTCGGTTCACTGGCTACCGAGTCCTCTTATTCACTTAGAGAATGGGTTTCTTCAGAATCCGCTCCCCCATCCTCAATCCTAGTCGAAACTAGCCTATAATTCCGACGCAAGCGCGGAAGCTAGGAATTAAGCACAGAATAAGATTACCAATATTATAGACAGAGAGCTCAGGAAATAATGATATAGAGTTTACATACACTTGGGGATAAAATCAATTACATCCAATCCTAATGGATCGTTAACTACACGAGGTAGCCATACAAACCACCGAAGATGCTGTCACCATCTTCAATCCTTGTGAAGCGCTCCTCCTCTCCTACTCTAAAATTAGCTCTGGTGCATTATCACTGAAATATGACTGAATTACAATAATCGTGCACACCTGATCTGGTGCAAGTGGTTCCTGTTTATAGGCTAAGGAAAGACAAAGAAAATTGGGGAGAAATCTATCTAAAAATGGCAACAGGGCAAGAATCAGCGTGATATGTGTTTCACCCTATGCTACAGCGCAGGATGTAGCGCGAGTTCCAGAGGGCTTGCGCTTCACCTTGCGCTACAGCGCAAGTTGAAGCGCGCAAGGCGTCCTGCGGCTCCAAACTTTCTCTTTTTAATTTGATCTCTCCCCGAGACTGGTTTTGGCTTATTTGTCTTTCCTTGTTTCCCTTTATTTGATGAAATCTTTGTATTTATTGAGCATCTTTGATTTATTTGGGAAAGTTGTCTGCAGAATCCTTGTTTGATTGGTAGAGATATCTTCATTAATGGTTCTCAGATATTCTTCAAATCTTCATTATTGCTCACAAATAATCTTCCAATCTTTCATGCGTTCCTCGAGGGTGTTATGCTCGAGGAGACTAGACCGAGGGTAATGACTTCACCAACATGTTGGGGACACAAGGGGGGGTCCCCCATTAAATTTTGGGATTTTTCTGAATTAAAATGTATTTACGGTGAATTATTTACGTGATTAACAAAGGAAAATAAGAAAAAATACCTACGGAACAACGAAAAATTTGGAAAATATTTGTTAGAATCATTTTTGCACGGGGAAAACACTAGTTGCATACATGACGAGTTTCATGCACTTGGTGGGATTTGGACTTTGTGCAGTTGTCACGAGGGCAATACTAGGGGTTTAGGGTTAATATCCTAACTTGTGTTCTTTCATGCGTTCCTCGGGGGTGTTATGCCCGAAGAGAGTAGACCGGGGAAATGACTTCGCCAACATGTTGGGGAAAGAGTGGGGGTCCCCCATTAAATTTTGGGATTTTTCTGAATTAAATTGTATTTACGGTGTATTATTTACGCGTTTAATAAAGGAAAATAAGAAAAAAAATACTTAAGGAACGATGAAAAATTTGGAAAATTCACGAGAGCATCATTTTTGCATGTTGAGAACAGTAGTTGCATGCTTGAGGAGTTTCAAGCACTTGGTGGGATTTGGACTTTGTGTAGTTGTCACGTGGCCAATACAAGGGGTTTAGGGTTCATATCCTAACTTGTATTCTTTCATGCGTTCCTCAGGGGTGTTATGCCCGAGGAGACTAGATCGATGAAATGACTTCACCAACATGTTGGGGACACAGTGGGGGTCCCCCGGATTTTTTTTTAATTAAAATGTTTTTACGATGAATCATTTACGCGTTATATAAATGAAAATAAGAAGAAAATACCTATGGAACGATGAAAAATTTTGATAATTCACGTTAGCATCATTGTTGCATGGGAAAAACAGTAGTTGTATGCTTGACGAGTTTCAAGCACTTGGTGGGAATTGGACTTTGTGTAGTTGTCACTTGGCCAATACTAGTGGTTTAGGGTTTATATGCTAACTTGTGTTCTTTCATGCGTTCCTCGGGGGTGTTATGCTCGAGGAGACTAGACCGAGGTAATGACTTTGCCAACATGTTGGGGACACAATGGGGGGTCCTCCATTAAATTTTGGGATTTTTCTGAATTAAAATGTATTTACGATGAATTATTTTCGCGATTAATAAAGGAAAATAAGAAAAAATACCTACGGAAAGACGAAAAATTTGGAAAATTTATGTTAGAATCATTTTGGCTTGAGGAAAGCAGTAGTTGCATACATGACGAGTTTCATGCACTTGGTGGGATTTGGACTTTGAGTAGTTGTCACGAGGGCAATACTAGGGGTTTAGGGTTAATATCCTAACTTGGGTTCTTTTATGCGTTCCTCGGGGATGTTATGCCCGAGGAGAGTAGACCGGGGAAATGACTTCGCCAACATGTTGCGGAAAGAGTGGGGGGTCGATCCCCCCTTTAAATTTTGGGATTTTTCTGAATTAAATTGTATTTACGATGTATTATTTACGCGTTTAATAAAGGAAAATAAGAAAAAAAATACATAGGGAACGATGAAAAATTTGGAAAATTCATGTTAGCGTCACTTGTTCATAGGGAAAACAGTAGTTGTATGCTTGACGAGTTTCAAGCACTTGGTGGGAATTGGACTTTGTGTAGTTGTCACGTGGCCAATACTAGGGGTTTAGGGTTTATATGCTAACTTGTGTTCTTTCATGCGTTCCTCGGGGGTGTTTTGCTCGAGGAGACTAGAACGAGGTAATGACTTCGCTAACATGTTGAGGACACAGTGGGGGGTCCTCCTTTAAATTTTGGGATTTTTATGAATTAAAATGTATTTACGGTGAATTATTTACGCGATTAATAAAAGAAAATAAGAAAAAATACCTACGGAACGACGAAAAATTTGGAAAATTTATGTTAGAATCATTTTGGCATGGGGAAAACAGTAGTTGCATACATGACGAGTTTCATGCACTTGGTGGGATTTGGACTTTGTGTAGTTGTCACGGGGGCAATACTACGGGTTTAGGGTTAATATCCTAACTTGTGTTCTTTCATGCGTTCCTCGGGGGTGTTATGCCCTAGGAGAGTTTACCGGGGAAAAGACTACGCCAACATGTTGGGGAAAGAGTGGAGGGTCCTCCCATTAAATTTTGGGATTTTTCTGAATTAAATTGCATTTACGGTGTATTATTTACGCGTTTAATAAAGGAAAATAAGAAGAAAAATACATAGGGAACGATGAAAAAGTTGGAAAATACACGTTAGCATCACTTGTTCATGGGGAAAACAGTAGTTTCATGCTTGACGAGTTTCAAGGACTTGGTGGGATTTGGACTTTGTGTAGTTGTCACGTGGCCAATACTAGCGGTTTAGAGTTCATATGCTAACTTGTGTTCTTTCATGCGTTCCACGGGGGTGTTATGCCCGAGGAGACTAGAAAGGAGAAATGACTTCGCCAACATATTGGGGACACATTGGGGGGTCCCCCATTAAATGTTAGAATTATTCTGAATTAAAATGAATTTACATATAATTTTTTACGCGTTTAATAAAGGAAAATAAGAAAAAAATACCTAAGGAACGATGAAAAATTTGGAAAATTCACGTTAACATCGTTTTTGCATGGGGAAACAGTAGTTGAATGCTTGACGAGTTTCAAGCACTTGGTGGGATTTGGACTTTGTGTAGTTGTCACCTGGCCAATACAAAGGGTTTAGGGTTAATATCCTAACTTGTATTCTTTCATGCGTTCCTCGGGGGTGTTATGCCCGAGGTGACTAGATCGAGGAAATAACTTCACCAACATGTTTGGGACACAAGGGGGGTCCGCCATTAAATTTTGGTATTTTTTGAATTAAAATGTTTTTACGATGAATTATTTACGCGTTTAATAAATGAAAATAAGAAGAAAATACCTAAGGAACGATGAAAAATTTTGAGAACCCATGTTAGCATCATTGTTGCATGGGTAAAATAGTAGTTGTATGCTTGACGAGATTCAAGCACTTGGTGGGAATTGGACTTTGTGAAGTTTTCACGTGGCCAATACTAGGGGTTTTGGGTTTATATGCTAACTTGTGTTCTTTCATGCCTTCCTCGAGGGTGTTATGCCCGAGGAGAGTAGACCGGGGAAATGACTTCGCCAACATGTAGGTTAAAGAGTGGGGGTTCCCCCATTAAATTTTAGGATTTTTTTGAATTAAAATGTTTTTACGATGAATCGTTTACGCGTTTAGTAAATGAAAATAAGAAAAAATACCTAAGGAACGACGAAAAATTTGGAAAATTTACGTTAGCATCATTTTGGCATGGGGGAAACAGTAGTTGTATGCTTGGCGAGTTTCATGCACTTGGTGGGATTTGGACTTTGTGTAGTTGTCACGGGGGCAATACTAGGGGTTTAGGGTTAATATCCTAACTTGTGTTCTTTCATGCGTTCCTCGGGGGTGTTATGCCCGAGGAGAGTAGATCGGGGAAAAGACTACGCCAACATGTTGGGGAAAGAGTTGGGGGTCCCCCCATTAAATTTTGGGATTTTTCTGAATTAAATTGTATTTACGGTGTATTATTTACTCGTTTAATAAAGGAAAATAAGAAGAAAATTACCTCTGGAATGATGAAAAATTTTGAAAATTCATGTTAGGATCATTTTTACATTGGGAAAACAGTAGTTGCATGCGTGACGAGTTTCAAGCACTTGGTGGGATTTGAGCTTTGTGTAGTTGTCACGTGGCCAATACAAGGGGTTTAGGGTTCTTATCCTAACTTGTATTCTTTCATGCGTTCCTCGGGGGGTGTTATGCCCGAGGAGACTGGATCGAGGAAATGACTTCACCAACATGTTGGGGACACATTGGGGTGTCCCCCATTAAATTTTGGGATTTTTTTGAAATAAAATATTTTTACGATGAATAATTTACGCGTTTGATAAACGAAAATAAGATGAAGATACCTAAGGAACGATGAAAATTTTTGAAAATTCACGTTAGCATCATTGTTGCATGGGTAAAACAGTAGTTGTATGCTTGACGAGTTTCAAGCACTTGGTGGGAATTAGACTATGCGTAGTCCGTGGCCAATACTAGGGGTTTAGGGTTTATATGTTAACTTGTGTTCTTTCATGCGTTCCTCGAGGGTGTTATGCCCGAGGAGACTAGACCGGGGAAATGACTTAGCCAACATGTTGGGGACACAGTTGGCGGTTCCCCATTATAATTTGGGATTTTTGTAAATTAAAATGTATTTACGGTGAATTATTTACGCGTTTAATAAAGCAAAATAAGAAAAAAAATACCTACGGAACGATGAAAAATTTGGAAAATTCATGTTAGGATCATTTTTTGCTTGGGGAAAACAGTAGTTGCTTGTATGATGAGTTTCATGCACTTGGTGGGATTTGGACTTTGTGTAGTTGTCACGAGACCAATACTAGCGGTTTAGGGTTGATATCCTAACTTGTGTTCTTTCATGCGTTCCTCGGGGGTGTTATGCTCGAGGAGACTAGAAAGGGGAAATGGCTTCGCCAACATATTGGGGACACAGTGGGGGGTCCCCCATTAAATTTTAGAATTTTTCTGAATTAAAATGTATTTACATTGAATTTTTTACGCGTTTAATAAAGGAAAATAAGAAAAAAATACCTAAGGAACGATGAAAAATTTGCAAAATACACGTTAGCATCATTTTTGCATGGGAAAAACAGTAGTTGCATGCTTGACGAGTTTCAAGCACTTGGTGGGATTTGGACTATGTGTAGTTGTGACGTGGCCAATACTAGGGGTTTAGGGTTTATATGCTAACTTGTGTTCTTTCATGCGTTCCTCGAGGGTGTTATGCCCGAGGAGACTAGATTGGGGAAATGACTTAGCCAACATGTTGGGGACACAGTTGGGGGTCCCCCATTAAAATTTGGGATTTTTGTAAATTAAAATGTATTTACGAAAAAATTATTTACGCATTTAATAAAGCAAAATAAGAAAGAAAATACCTACGGAACGATGAAAACTTTGGAAAATTTATGTTAGAATCATTTTGGCATAGGGAAAATAGTAGTTGCATACATAACGAGTTTCAAGCACTTGGTGGGATTTGGACTTTGTGTAGTTGTCACGAGGGCAATACTAGGGGTTTAGGGTTAATATCCTAACTTGTGTTCTTTCATGCGTTCCTCGGGGGTGTTATGCCCGAGGAGAGTAGACCGGGGAAATGACTTTGCCAACATGTTGGGGAAAGAGTGGGGGGTCCCCCGATTAAATTTTGGGATTTTTCTAAATTAAATTGTGTTTACGGTGTATTATTTACGCGCTTAATAAAGGAAAATAAGAGAAAATGCATAGGGAACGATGAAAAATTTGGAAAATTCACGTTAGCATCACTTGTTCATGGGGAAAAAAGTAGTTGCTTGCTTGATGAGTTTCAAGCACTTGGTGGGATTTGGACTTTCTGTAGTTGTCACGTGGCCAATACTAGGGGTTTAGGATTTATATTCTAACTTGTGTTCTTTCATGCGTTCCTCGAGGGTGTTATGCCCGAGGAGAGTAGACCGGGGAAATGACTTCGCCAACATGTTGGTTAAAGAGTGGGGGTTCCCCCATTAAATTTTGGGATTTTTTTGTATTAAAATGTTTTTACGATGAATCATTTTCGTGTTTAATAAATTAAAATAAGAAGAAAATACCTAAGGAACGATGAAAAATTTTGAAAATTCACGTCAGTATCATTATTGCAAGGGAAAAACAGTAGTTGTATGCTTGACGATTTTCAAGCACTTGGTGGGATTTGGACTTTGTGTAGTTGTCACGTGGCCAATACTAGGGGATTAGGGTTTATATTCTAACTTGTGTTCTTTCATGCATTCCTTGAGGGTGCTATGCCCATGGAGACTGGACCGGGGAAATGACTTAGCCAACATGTTGGGGACACAATTGGGGGTCCCCCGTTAAATTTGGGATTATTGTAAATTAAAATGTATGTACGTTGAATTATTTATGAGTTTAATAAAGGAAAATAAGAAAAAAATACTTACGGAACGATGAAAAATTTGGAAAATTCATGTTAGGATCATTTTTGCATGGGGAAAACAGTAGTTGCATGTTTGACGAGTTTCATGCACTTGGTGGGATTTGGACTTTGTGTAGCTGTCACAAGGCCAATACTAGCAGTTTAGGGTTCACATCCTAACTTGTGTTCTTTCATGCGTTCCTCGGGGGTGTTATGCCCGAGGAAACTAGACTGGAGAAATGACATCGCCAACATGTTGGGGACATAGTGGGGGGTCCCCCATAAAATTTTTGGATTTTTCTGAATTAAATTGTATTTACGGTGTATTATTTATGCGTTTAATAAAGGAAAATAAGAAAAAAAATAAATAGGGAACGATGAAAAATTTTGAAAATTCACGTTAGCTTTACTTGTTCATGGGGAAAACAGTAGTTGCATGCTTGACAAGGTCCAAGCACTTGGTGGGATTTGGACATTGTGTAGTTGTCACGTGGCCAATACTAGGGCTTTAGGGTTTATATGCTAACTTGTGTTTTTTCATGCGTTCCTCGAGGGTGTTATGCCCGAGGAGACTAGACCAGGGAAATGACTTAGCCAACATGATGGGGACACGGTTGGGCATCCCCCATTAAAATTTGGGATTTTCGTAAATTAAAATGTATTTACGGTGAATTATTTACGTGTTTAATAAAGGAAAATAAGAAAAAAATACCTACGGAACGATGAAAAATTTGGAAAATTCATGTTGGGATCATTTTTCATGGGGAAAACAGTAGTTGCATGTTTGACGAGTTTGATGCACTTGGTGGGATTTGGACTTTGTGTAGTTGTCACGAGGCCAAAACTAGCAGTTTAGGGTTCATATCCTAACTTGTGTTCTTTCATGCGTTCCTCGGGGGTGTTATGCCCGAGGAGACTAGACTGGGGAAATGACATCGCCAACACGTTGGGGACATAGTGGGGGGTCCCCCATTAAAATTTTGGACTTTTCTGAATTAAATTGTATTTTTGGTATATTATTTACACATTTAATAAAGGAAAATAAGAAAAAAATACCTTGGGAACAATGATCAATTTGGAAAATTCACGTTAGCATCACTTGTTCATGGGGAAAACAGTAGTTGCATGCTTGACGAGTTTCAAGCACTTGGTGGGATTTGGACTTTGTGTAGTTATCACGTGGCCAATACTAGGGGTTTAGGGTTTATATGCTAACTTGTGTTCTTTCATGCTTTCCTCGAGGGTGTTATACCCGAGGAGAGTAGACCAGGGAAATAACTTCGCCAACATGTTGGTTAAAGAGCTGGGGGTCCGCCCATTAAATTTTGGAATTTTTCTAAATTAAATTGTATTTACGGTGTATTATTTACGCGTTTAATAAAGGAAAATATGAAAAAAAATACATAGGGAACGATGAAAAATTTTGAAAATTCACGTTAGCATTACTTGTTCATGGGGAAAACAGTAGTTGCATGCTTGACATGGTTCAAGCACTTGGTGGGATTTGGACATTGTGTAGTTGTCACGTGGCCAATACTAGGGGTTTAGGGTTTATATGCTAACTTGTGTTCTTTCATGCGTTCCTCGAGGGTGTTATGCCCGAGGAGACTAGACCGGGGAAATGACTTAGCCAACATGATGGGGACACAGTTGGGGGTCCCCCATTAAAATTTGGGATTTTTGTAAATTAAATTGTATTTACGGTGAATTATTTACGCGTTTAATAAAGGAAAATAAGAAAAAAATACCTACGGAACGATGAAAAATTTGGAAAATTCATGTTAGGGTCATTTTTGCATGGCGAAAACAGTAGTTGCATGTATGACGAGTTTCATGCGCTTGGTGGGATTTGGACTATGTGTAGTTCTCACGAGGCCAATACCAGCGGTTTAGGATTCATATCCTAACTTGTGTTCTTTCATGCGTTCCTCGGGGGTGTTATACCCGAGGAGACTAGACTGGGGAAATGACATCGCCAACATGTTGGGGACATAGTGTGAGGTCCCCCATTAAATTTTGGGATTTTCTGAATTAAATTGTATTTACGGTGTATTATTTACGCATTTAATAAAGGAAAATAAGAAAAAAAATACCTAGGGAACAATGAAAAATTTGGAAAATTCACGTTAGCGTCATTTTTGCATGGGGAAAACAGTAGTTGCATACTTGATGAGTTTCAAGCACTTGGTGGGATTTGGACTTTGTGTAGTTTTCACGTGGCCAATACTAGGGGTTTAGGGTTTATATGCTAACTTGTGTTCTTTCATGCGTTCCTCAAGGGTGTTAGGCCCGAGGAAAGTAGACCAGGGAAATGAATTCGCCAACATGTTGGGGACACAGTGGAGGGTCCCCCATTAAATTTTGGGATTTTTTTGAATTAAAATGTTTTTACGATGAATCATTTACTCGTTTAATAAATGAAAATAAGAAGAAAATACCTAAGGAACGATGAAAAATTTTGAAAATACACGTTAGCATCATTATTGCATGGGAAAAACAGTAGTTGTATGCTTGACGAGTTTCAAGCACTTGGTGGGAATTGGACTTTGTGTAGTTGTCACGTGGCCAATACTGGGGAATTAGGGTTTATATGCTAAATTGTGTTCTTTAATGCGTTCCTCGGGGGTGTTATGCTCGAGGGGACTAGACCGAGGTAATAACTTCGCCAACAAGTTGGGGACACAGTGGGGGGTCCTCCATTAAATTTTGGGATTTTTCTGAATTAAAATGTATTTACGGTGAATTATTTACGCGATTAATAAAGGAAAATAAGAAAAAATACCTACGGAACGACGAAAAATTTGGAAAATTTATGTTAGAATCATTTTGGCAATGGGAAAACAGTAGTTGCATACATGAAGAGTTTCATGCACTTGGTGGGATTTGGACTTTGTGTAGTTGTCAAGAGGGCAATACTAGGGGTTTAGGGTTAATATCCTAACTAGTGTTCTTTCATGCTTTCCTCGGGGGTGTTATGCCCGAGGAGAGTAGACTGGGGAATTGACTTCTCCAACAAGTTGGGGAAAGAGTGGGGGTCCCCCCATTCAATTTTGGGATTTTTTTGAATTAAATTGTATTTACGGTGTATTATTTACGCGTTTAATAAAGGAAAATAAGAAAAAAATACCTAGGGAACTATGAAAAATTTGGAAAATTCACGTTAGCATCATTTTTGCATGGGGAAAACAGTAGTTGCATGCTTGATGAGTTTCAAGCACTTGGTGGGATTTGGACTTTGTGTAGTTTTCACGTGGCCAATACTAGGGGTTTAGGGTTTATATGCTAACTTGTGTTCTTTCATGCGTTCCTCAAGGGTGTTACGCCCGAGGAAAGTAGACCGGGGAAATGAATTCGCCAACATGTTGGGGACACAGTGGAGGGTCCCCCATTAAATATTGGGATTTTTTTGAATTAAAATGTTTTTACGATGAATCATTTACTCGTTTAATAAATGAAAATAAGAAGAAAATACCTAAGGAACGATGAAAAATTTTGAAAATACACGTTAGCATCATTATTGCTTGGGAAAAACAGTAGTTGTATGCTTGACGAGTTTCAAGCACTTGGTGGGAATTGGACTTTGTGTAGTTGTCACGAGGCCAATACTAGGGATTTAGGGTTTATATGCTAACTTGTGTTCTTTCATGCACTCCTCGAGGGTGTTATGCCCATGGAGACTAGACCGGGGAAATGACTTAGCCAACATGTTGGGGACACAATTGGGGGTCCCCCGTTAAATTTGGGATTATTGTAAATTAAAATGTATTTACGTTGAATTATTTATGAGTTTAATAAAGGAAAATAAGAAAAAAATACTTACGGAACGATGAAAAATTTGGAAAATTCATGTGAGGATCATTTTGGCAATGGGAAAACAGTAGTTGCATACATGAAGAGTTTCATGCACTTGGTGGGACTTGGACTTTGTGTAGTTGTCACGAGGGCAATACTAGGGGTTTAGGGTTAATATCCTAACTAGTGTTCTTTCATGCTTTCCTCGGGGGTGTTATGCCCGAGGAGAGTAGACTGGGGAATTGACTTCTCCAACATGTTGGGGAAAGAGTGGGGGTCGCCCCATTAAATTTTGGGATTTTTTTGAATTAAATTGTATTTACGGTGTATTATTTACGCGTTTAATAAAGGAAAATAAGAAAAAAATACCTAGGGAACTATGAAAAATTTGGAAAATTCACGTTAGCATCATTTTTGCATGGGGAAAACAGTAGTTGCATGCTTGATGAGTTTCAAGCACTTGGTGGGATTTGGACTTTGTGTAGTTTTCACGTGGCCAATACTAGGGGTTTAGGGTTTATATGCTAACTTGTGTTCTTTCATGCGTTCCTCAAGGGTGTTAGGCCCGAGGAAAGTAGACCGGGGAAATGAATTCGCTAACATGTTGGGGACACAGTTGAGGGTCCCCTATTAAATTTTGGGATTTTTTTGAATTAAAATGTTTTTACGATGAATCATTTACTCGTTTAATAAATGAAAATAAGAAGAAAATACCTAAGGAACGATGAAAAATTTTGAAAATACACGTTAGCATCATTATTGCATGGGAAAAAACAGTAGTTGTATGCTTGACGAGTTTCAAGCACTTGGTGGGAATTGGACTTTGTGTAGTTGTCACGTGGCCAATACTAAGGATTTAGGGTTTATATGCTAACTTGTGTTCTTTCATGCGTTCCTCGGGGGTGTTATGCACGAGGAGACTAGACCTGGGAAATGACTTAGCCAACATGTTGGGGACACAGTTGGGGGTCCCCCATTAAAATTTGGGATTTTTGTGAATTAAAATGTATTTACGATGAATCATTTACGCGTTTAATAAATGAAAATAAGAAGAAAATACCTAAGGAACGATGAAAAATTTTGAAAATACACGTTAGCATCATTATTGCATGGGAAAAACTGTAGTTGTATGCTTGACGAGTTTCAAGCACTTGGTGGGAATTGGACTTTGTGTAGTTGTCACATGGCCAATACTAGGGATTTAGGGTTTATATGCTAACTTGTGTTCTTTCATGCGTTCCTCGGGGTTGTTATGCTCGAGGAGACTAGACCGAGGTAATAACTTGGCCAACATGTTGGGGACACAGTGGGGGGTCCTCCATTAAATTTTGGGATTTTTCTGAATTAAAATGTGTTTACGGTGAATTATTTACGCGATTAATAAAGGAAAATAAGAAAAAAATACCTACGGAACGACGAAAAATTTGCAAAATTTATCTTAGAATCATTTTGGCATTAAGAAAACAGTAGTTGCATACATGAAGAGTTTCATGCACTTGGTGGGATTTGGACTTTGTGTAGTTGTCACGAGGGCAAAACTAGGGGTTTAGGGTTAATATCCTAACTAGTGTTCTTTCATGCTTTCCTCGGGGGTGTTATGCCCGAGGAGAGTAGACTGGGGAAATGACTTCTCCAACATGTTGGGGAAAGAGTTGGGGGTCCCCCCATTAAATTTTGGGATTTTTCTGAATTAAATTGTATTTACGGTGTATTATTTACTCGTTTAATAAAGGAAAATAAGAAGAAAATTACCTCTGGAATGATGAAAAATTTTGAAAATTCATGTTAGGATCATTTTTACATTGGGAAAACAGTAGTTGCATGCGTGACGAGTTTCAAGCACTTGGTGGGATTTGAGCTTTGTGTAGTTGTCACGTGGCCAATACAAGGGGTTTAGGGTTCTTATCCTAACTTGTATTCTTTCATGCGTTCCTCGGGGGGTGTTATGCCCGAGGAGACTGGATCGAGGAAATGACTTCACCAACATGTTGGGGACACATTGGGGTGTCCCCCATTAAATTTTGGGATTTTTTTGAAATAAAATATTTTTACGATGAATAATTTACGCGTTTGATAAACGAAAATAAGATGAAGATACCTAAGGAACGATGAAAATTTTTGAAAATTCACGTTAGCATCATTGTTGCATGGGTAAAACAGTAGTTGTATGCTTGACGAGTTTCAAGCACTTGGTGGGAATTAGACTATGCGTAGTCCGTGGCCAATACTAGGGGTTTAGGGTTTATATGTTAACTTGTGTTCTTTCATGCGTTCCTCGAGGGTGTTATGCCCGAGGAGACTAGACCGGGGAAATGACTTAGCCAACATGTTGGGGACACAGTTGGCGGTTCCCCATTATAATTTGGGATTTTTGTAAATTAAAATGTATTTACGGTGAATTATTTACGCGTTTAATAAAGCAAAATAAGAAAAAAAATACCTACGGAACGATGAAAAATTTGGAAAATTCATGTTAGGATCATTTTTTGCTTGGGGAAAACAGTAGTTGCTTGTATGATGAGTTTCATGCACTTGGTGGGATTTGGACTTTGTGTAGTTGTCACGAGACCAATACTAGCGGTTTAGGGTTGATATCCTAACTTGTGTTCTTTCATGCGTTCCTCGGGGGTGTTATGCTCGAGGAGACTAGAAAGGGGAAATGGCTTCGCCAACATATTGGGGACACAGTGGGGGGTCCCCCATTAAATTTTAGAATTTTTCTGAATTAAAATGTATTTACATTGAATTTTTTACGCGTTTAATAAAGGAAAATAAGAAAAAAATACCTAAGGAACGATGAAAAATTTGCAAAATACACGTTAGCATCATTTTTGCATGGGAAAAACAGTAGTTGCATGCTTGACGAGTTTCAAGCACTTGGTGGGATTTGGACTATGTGTAGTTGTGACGTGGCCAATACTAGGGGTTTAGGGTTTATATGCTAACTTGTGTTCTTTCATGCGTTCCTCGAGGGTGTTATGCCCGAGGAGACTAGATTGGGGAAATGACTTAGCCAACATGTTGGGGACACAGTTGGGGGTCCCCCATTAAAATTTGGGATTTTTGTAAATTAAAATGTATTTACGAAAAAATTATTTACGCATTTAATAAAGCAAAATAAGAAAGAAAATACCTACGGAACGATGAAAACTTTGGAAAATTTATGTTAGAATCATTTTGGCATAGGGAAAATAGTAGTTGCATACATAACGAGTTTCAAGCACTTGGTGGGATTTGGACTTTGTGTAGTTGTCACGAGGGCAATACTAGGGGTTTAGGGTTAATATCCTAACTTGTGTTCTTTCATGCGTTCCTCGGGGGTGTTATGCCCGAGGAGAGTAGACCGGGGAAATGACTTTGCCAACATGTTGGGGAAAGAGTGGGGGGTCCCCCGATTAAATTTTGGGATTTTTCTAAATTAAATTGTGTTTACGGTGTATTATTTACGCGCTTAATAAAGGAAAATAAGAGAAAATGCATAGGGAACGATGAAAAATTTGGAAAATTCACGTTAGCATCACTTGTTCATGGGGAAAAAAGTAGTTGCTTGCTTGATGAGTTTCAAGCACTTGGTGGGATTTGGACTTTCTGTAGTTGTCACGTGGCCAATACTAGGGGTTTAGGATTTATATTCTAACTTGTGTTCTTTCATGCGTTCCTCGAGGGTGTTATGCCCGAGGAGAGTAGACCGGGGAAATGACTTCGCCAACATGTTGGTTAAAGAGTGGGGGTTCCCCCATTAAATTTTGGGATTTTTTTGTATTAAAATGTTTTTACGATGAATCATTTTCGTGTTTAATAAATTAAAATAAGAAGAAAATACCTAAGGAACGATGAAAAATTTTGAAAATTCACGTCAGTATCATTATTGCAAGGGAAAAACAGTAGTTGTATGCTTGACGATTTTCAAGCACTTGGTGGGATTTGGACTTTGTGTAGTTGTCACGTGGCCAATACTAGGGGATTAGGGTTTATATTCTAACTTGTGTTCTTTCATGCATTCCTTGAGGGTGCTATGCCCATGGAGACTGGACCGGGGAAATGACTTAGCCAACATGTTGGGGACACAATTGGGGGTCCCCCGTTAAATTTGGGATTATTGTAAATTAAAATGTATGTACGTTGAATTATTTATGAGTTTAATAAAGGAAAATAAGAAAAAAATACTTACGGAACGATGAAAAATTTGGAAAATTCATGTTAGGATCATTTTTGCATGGGGAAAACAGTAGTTGCATGTTTGACGAGTTTCATGCACTTGGTGGGATTTGGACTTTGTGTAGCTGTCACAAGGCCAATACTAGCAGTTTAGGGTTCACATCCTAACTTGTGTTCTTTCATGCGTTCCTCGGGGGTGTTATGCCCGAGGAAACTAGACTGGAGAAATGACATCGCCAACATGTTGGGGACATAGTGGGGGGTCCCCCATAAAATTTTTGGATTTTTCTGAATTAAATTGTATTTACGGTGTATTATTTATGCGTTTAATAAAGGAAAATAAGAAAAAAAATAAATAGGGAACGATGAAAAATTTTGAAAATTCACGTTAGCTTTACTTGTTCATGGGGAAAACAGTAGTTGCATGCTTGACAAGGTCCAAGCACTTGGTGGGATTTGGACATTGTGTAGTTGTCACGTGGCCAATACTAGGGCTTTAGGGTTTATATGCTAACTTGTGTTTTTTCATGCGTTCCTCGAGGGTGTTATGCCCGAGGAGACTAGACCAGGGAAATGACTTAGCCAACATGATGGGGACACGGTTGGGCATCCCCCATTAAAATTTGGGATTTTCGTAAATTAAAATGTATTTACGGTGAATTATTTACGTGTTTAATAAAGGAAAATAAGAAAAAAATACCTACGGAACGATGAAAAATTTGGAAAATTCATGTTGGGATCATTTTTCATGGGGAAAACAGTAGTTGCATGTTTGACGAGTTTGATGCACTTGGTGGGATTTGGACTTTGTGTAGTTGTCACGAGGCCAAAACTAGCAGTTTAGGGTTCATATCCTAACTTGTGTTCTTTCATGCGTTCCTCGGGGGTGTTATGCCCGAGGAGACTAGACTGGGGAAATGACATCGCCAACACGTTGGGGACATAGTGGGGGGTCCCCCATTAAAATTTTGGACTTTTCTGAATTAAATTGTATTTTTGGTATATTATTTACACATTTAATAAAGGAAAATAAGAAAAAAATACCTTGGGAACAATGATCAATTTGGAAAATTCACGTTAGCATCACTTGTTCATGGGGAAAACAGTAGTTGCATGCTTGACGAGTTTCAAGCACTTGGTGGGATTTGGACTTTGTGTAGTTATCACGTGGCCAATACTAGGGGTTTAGGGTTTATATGCTAACTTGTGTTCTTTCATGCTTTCCTCGAGGGTGTTATACCCGAGGAGAGTAGACCAGGGAAATAACTTCGCCAACATGTTGGTTAAAGAGCTGGGGGTCCGCCCATTAAATTTTGGAATTTTTCTAAATTAAATTGTATTTACGGTGTATTATTTACGCGTTTAATAAAGGAAAATATGAAAAAAAATACATAGGGAACGATGAAAAATTTTGAAAATTCACGTTAGCATTACTTGTTCATGGGGAAAACAGTAGTTGCATGCTTGACATGGTTCAAGCACTTGGTGGGATTTGGACATTGTGTAGTTGTCACGTGGCCAATACTAGGGGTTTAGGGTTTATATGCTAACTTGTGTTCTTTCATGCGTTCCTCGAGGGTGTTATGCCCGAGGAGACTAGACCGGGGAAATGACTTAGCCAACATGATGGGGACACAGTTGGGGGTCCCCCATTAAAATTTGGGATTTTTGTAAATTAAATTGTATTTACGGTGAATTATTTACGCGTTTAATAAAGGAAAATAAGAAAAAAATACCTACGGAACGATGAAAAATTTGGAAAATTCATGTTAGGGTCATTTTTGCATGGCGAAAACAGTAGTTGCATGTATGACGAGTTTCATGCGCTTGGTGGGATTTGGACTATGTGTAGTTCTCACGAGGCCAATACCAGCGGTTTAGGATTCATATCCTAACTTGTGTTCTTTCATGCGTTCCTCGGGGGTGTTATACCCGAGGAGACTAGACTGGGGAAATGACATCGCCAACATGTTGGGGACATAGTGTGAGGTCCCCCATTAAATTTTGGGATTTTCTGAATTAAATTGTATTTACGGTGTATTATTTACGCATTTAATAAAGGAAAATAAGAAAAAAAATACCTAGGGAACAATGAAAAATTTGGAAAATTCACGTTAGCGTCATTTTTGCATGGGGAAAACAGTAGTTGCATACTTGATGAGTTTCAAGCACTTGGTGGGATTTGGACTTTGTGTAGTTTTCACGTGGCCAATACTAGGGGTTTAGGGTTTATATGCTAACTTGTGTTCTTTCATGCGTTCCTCAAGGGTGTTAGGCCCGAGGAAAGTAGACCAGGGAAATGAATTCGCCAACATGTTGGGGACACAGTGGAGGGTCCCCCATTAAATTTTGGGATTTTTTTGAATTAAAATGTTTTTACGATGAATCATTTACTCGTTTAATAAATGAAAATAAGAAGAAAATACCTAAGGAACGATGAAAAATTTTGAAAATACACGTTAGCATCATTATTGCATGGGAAAAACAGTAGTTGTATGCTTGACGAGTTTCAAGCACTTGGTGGGAATTGGACTTTGTGTAGTTGTCACGTGGCCAATACTGGGGAATTAGGGTTTATATGCTAAATTGTGTTCTTTAATGCGTTCCTCGGGGGTGTTATGCTCGAGGGGACTAGACCGAGGTAATAACTTCGCCAACAAGTTGGGGACACAGTGGGGGGTCCTCCATTAAATTTTGGGATTTTTCTGAATTAAAATGTATTTACGGTGAATTATTTACGCGATTAATAAAGGAAAATAAGAAAAAATACCTACGGAACGACGAAAAATTTGGAAAATTTATGTTAGAATCATTTTGGCAATGGGAAAACAGTAGTTGCATACATGAAGAGTTTCATGCACTTGGTGGGATTTGGACTTTGTGTAGTTGTCAAGAGGGCAATACTAGGGGTTTAGGGTTAATATCCTAACTAGTGTTCTTTCATGCTTTCCTCGGGGGTGTTATGCCCGAGGAGAGTAGACTGGGGAATTGACTTCTCCAACAAGTTGGGGAAAGAGTGGGGGTCCCCCCATTCAATTTTGGGATTTTTTTGAATTAAATTGTATTTACGGTGTATTATTTACGCGTTTAATAAAGGAAAATAAGAAAAAAATACCTAGGGAACTATGAAAAATTTGGAAAATTCACGTTAGCATCATTTTTGCATGGGGAAAACAGTAGTTGCATGCTTGATGAGTTTCAAGCACTTGGTGGGATTTGGACTTTGTGTAGTTTTCACGTGGCCAATACTAGGGGTTTAGGGTTTATATGCTAACTTGTGTTCTTTCATGCGTTCCTCAAGGGTGTTACGCCCGAGGAAAGTAGACCGGGGAAATGAATTCGCCAACATGTTGGGGACACAGTGGAGGGTCCCCCATTAAATATTGGGATTTTTTTGAATTAAAATGTTTTTACGATGAATCATTTACTCGTTTAATAAATGAAAATAAGAAGAAAATACCTAAGGAACGATGAAAAATTTTGAAAATACACGTTAGCATCATTATTGCTTGGGAAAAACAGTAGTTGTATGCTTGACGAGTTTCAAGCACTTGGTGGGAATTGGACTTTGTGTAGTTGTCACGAGGCCAATACTAGGGATTTAGGGTTTATATGCTAACTTGTGTTCTTTCATGCACTCCTCGAGGGTGTTATGCCCATGGAGACTAGACCGGGGAAATGACTTAGCCAACATGTTGGGGACACAATTGGGGGTCCCCCGTTAAATTTGGGATTATTGTAAATTAAAATGTATTTACGTTGAATTATTTATGAGTTTAATAAAGGAAAATAAGAAAAAAATACTTACGGAACGATGAAAAATTTGGAAAATTCATGTGAGGATCATTTTGGCAATGGGAAAACAGTAGTTGCATACATGAAGAGTTTCATGCACTTGGTGGGACTTGGACTTTGTGTAGTTGTCACGAGGGCAATACTAGGGGTTTAGGGTTAATATCCTAACTAGTGTTCTTTCATGCTTTCCTCGGGGGTGTTATGCCCGAGGAGAGTAGACTGGGGAATTGACTTCTCCAACATGTTGGGGAAAGAGTGGGGGTCGCCCCATTAAATTTTGGGATTTTTTTGAATTAAATTGTATTTACGGTGTATTATTTACGCGTTTAATAAAGGAAAATAAGAAAAAAATACCTAGGGAACTATGAAAAATTTGGAAAATTCACGTTAGCATCATTTTTGCATGGGGAAAACAGTAGTTGCATGCTTGATGAGTTTCAAGCACTTGGTGGGATTTGGACTTTGTGTAGTTTTCACGTGGCCAATACTAGGGGTTTAGGGTTTATATGCTAACTTGTGTTCTTTCATGCGTTCCTCAAGGGTGTTAGGCCCGAGGAAAGTAGACCGGGGAAATGAATTCGCTAACATGTTGGGGACACAGTTGAGGGTCCCCTATTAAATTTTGGGATTTTTTTGAATTAAAATGTTTTTACGATGAATCATTTACTCGTTTAATAAATGAAAATAAGAAGAAAATACCTAAGGAACGATGAAAAATTTTGAAAATACACGTTAGCATCATTATTGCATGGGAAAAACAGTAGTTGTATGCTTGACGAGTTTCAAGCACTTGGTGGGAATTGGACTTTGTGTAGTTGTCACGTGGCCAATACTAAGGATTTAGGGTTTATATGCTAACTTGTGTTCTTTCATGCGTTCCTCGGGGGTGTTATGCACGAGGAGACTAGACCTGGGAAATGACTTAGCCAACATGTTGGGGACACAGTTGGGGGTCCCCCATTAAAATTTGGGATTTTTGTGAATTAAAATGTATTTACGATGAATCATTTACGCGTTTAATAAATGAAAATAAGAAGAAAATACCTAAGGAACGATGAAAAATTTTGAAAATACACGTTAGCATCATTATTGCATGGGAAAAACTGTAGTTGTATGCTTGACGAGTTTCAAGCACTTGGTGGGAATTGGACTTTGTGTAGTTGTCACATGGCCAATACTAGGGATTTAGGGTTTATATGCTAACTTGTGTTCTTTCATGCGTTCCTCGGGGTTGTTATGCTCGAGGAGACTAGACCGAGGTAATAACTTGGCCAACATGTTGGGGACACAGTGGGGGGTCCTCCATTAAATTTTGGGATTTTTCTGAATTAAAATGTGTTTACGGTGAATTATTTACGCGATTAATAAAGGAAAATAAGAAAAAAATACCTACGGAACGACGAAAAATTTGCAAAATTTATCTTAGAATCATTTTGGCATTAAGAAAACAGTAGTTGCATACATGAAGAGTTTCATGCACTTGGTGGGATTTGGACTTTGTGTAGTTGTCACGAGGGCAAAACTAGGGGTTTAGGGTTAATATCCTAACTAGTGTTCTTTCATGCTTTCCTCGGGGGTGTTATGCCCGAGGAGAGTAGACTGGGGAAATGACTTCTCCAACATGTTGGGGAAAGAGTTGGGGGTCCCCCCATTAAATTTTGGGATTTTTCTGAATTAAATTGTATTTACGGTGTATTATTTACTCGTTTAATAAAGGAAAATAAGAAGAAAATTACCTCTGGAATGATGAAAAATTTTGAAAATTCATGTTAGGATCATTTTTACATTGGGAAAACAGTAGTTGCATGCGTGACGAGTTTCAAGCACTTGGTGGGATTTGAGCTTTGTGTAGTTGTCACGTGGCCAATACAAGGGGTTTAGGGTTCTTATCCTAACTTGTATTCTTTCATGCGTTCCTCGGGGGGTGTTATGCCCGAGGAGACTGGATCGAGGAAATGACTTCACCAACATGTTGGGGACACATTGGGGTGTCCCCCATTAAATTTTGGGATTTTTTTTGAAATAAAATATTTTTACGATGAATAATTTACGCGTTTGATAAACGAAAATAAGATGAAGATACCTAAGGAACGATGAAAATTTTTGAAAATTCACGTTAGCATCATTGTTGCATGGGTAAAACAGTAGTTGTATGCTTGACGAGTTTCAAGCACTTGGTGGGAATTAGACTATGCGTAGTCCGTGGCCAATACTAGGGGTTTAGGGTTTATATGTTAACTTGTGTTCTTTCATGCGTTCCTCGAGGGTGTTATGCCCGAGGAGACTAGACCGGGGAAATGACTTAGCCAACATGTTGGGGACACAGTTGGCGGTTCCCCATTATAATTTGGGATTTTTGTAAATTAAAATGTATTTACGGTGAATTATTTACGCGTTTAATAAAGCAAAATAAGAAAAAAAATACCTACGGAACGATGAAAAATTTGGAAAATTCATGTTAGGATCATTTTTTGCTTGGGGAAAACAGTAGTTGCTTGTATGATGAGTTTCATGCACTTGGTGGGATTTGGACTTTGTGTAGTTGTCACGAGACCAATACTAGCGGTTTAGGGTTGATATCCTAACTTGTGTTCTTTCATGCGTTCCTCGGGGGTGTTATGCTCGAGGAGACTAGAAAGGGGAAATGGCTTCGCCAACATATTGGGGACACAGTGGGGGGTCCCCCATTAAATTTTAGAATTTTTCTGAATTAAAATGTATTTACATTGAATTTTTTACGCGTTTAATAAAGGAAAATAAGAAAAAAATACCTAAGGAACGATGAAAAATTTGCAAAATACACGTTAGCATCATTTTTGCATGGGAAAAAACAGTAGTTGCATGCTTGACGAGTTTCAAGCACTTGGTGGGATTTGGACTATGTGTAGTTGTGACGTGGCCAATACTAGGGGTTTAGGGTTTATATGCTAACTTGTGTTCTTTCATGCGTTCCTCGAGGGTGTTATGCCCGAGGAGACTAGATTGGGGAAATGACTTAGCCAACATGTTGGGGACACAGTTGGGGGTCCCCCATTAAAATTTGGGATTTTTGTAAATTAAAATGTATTTACGAAAAAATTATTTACGCATTTAATAAAGCAAAATAAGAAAGAAAATACCTACGGAACGATGAAAACTTTGGAAAATTTATGTTAGAATCATTTTGGCATAGGGAAAATAGTAGTTGCATACATAACGAGTTTCAAGCACTTGGTGGGATTTGGACTTTGTGTAGTTGTCACGAGGGCAATACTAGGGGTTTAGGGTTAATATCCTAACTTGTGTTCTTTCATGCGTTCCTCGGGGGTGTTATGCCCGAGGAGAGTAGACCGGGGAAATGACTTTGCCAACATGTTGGGGAAAGAGTGGGGGGTCCCCCGATTAAATTTTGGGATTTTTCTAAATTAAATTGTGTTTACGGTGTATTATTTACGCGCTTAATAAAGGAAAATAAGAGAAAATGCATAGGGAACGATGAAAAATTTGGAAAATTCACGTTAGCATCACTTGTTCATGGGGAAAAAAGTAGTTGCTTGCTTGATGAGTTTCAAGCACTTGGTGGGATTTGGACTTTCTGTAGTTGTCACGTGGCCAATACTAGGGGTTTAGGATTTATATTCTAACTTGTGTTCTTTCATGCGTTCCTCGAGGGTGTTATGCCCGAGGAGAGTAGACCGGGGAAATGACTTCGCCAACATGTTGGTTAAAGAGTGGGGGTTCCCCCATTAAATTTTGGGATTTTTTGTATTAAATGTTTTTACGATGAATCATTTTCGTGTTTAATAAATTAAAATAAGAAGAAAATACCTAAGGAACGATGAAAAATTTTGAAAATTCACGTCAGTATCATTATTGCAAGGGAAAAACAGTAGTTGTATGCTTGACGATTTTCAAGCACTTGGTGGGATTTGGACTTTGTGTAGTTGTCACGTGGCCAATACTAGGGGATTAGGGTTTATATTCTAACTTGTGTTCTTTCATGCATTCCTTGAGGGTGCTATGCCCATGGAGACTGGACCGGGGAAATGACTTAGCCAACATGTTGGGGACACAATTGGGGGTCCCCCGTTAAATTTGGGATTATTGTAAATTAAAATGTATGTACGTTGAATTATTTATGAGTTTAATAAAGGAAAATAAGAAAAAAATACTTACGGAACGATTGAAAAATTTGGAAAATTCATGTTAGGATCATTTTT
Source organism: Sesbania bispinosa (assembly GCA_026901365.1). Classification (NCBI taxonomy): domain Eukaryota; kingdom Viridiplantae; phylum Streptophyta; class Magnoliopsida; order Fabales; family Fabaceae; genus Sesbania; species Sesbania bispinosa. The sequence continues at coordinate 1,050,630 of QLOH01000247.1, forward strand.
GCATGGGGAAAACAGTAGTTGCATGTTTGACGAGTTTCATGCACTTGGTGGGATTTGGACTTTGTGTAGCTGTCACAAGGCCAATACTAGCAGTTTAGGGTTCACATCCTAACTTGTGTTCTTTCATGCGTTCCTCGGGGGTGTTATGCCCGAGGAAACTAGACTGGAGAAATGACATCGCCAACATGTTGGGGACATAGTGGGGGGTCCCCCATAAAATTTTTGGATTTTTCTGAATTAAATTGTATTTACGGTGTATTATTTATGCGTTTAATAAGGAAAATAAGAAAAAAAATAAATAGGGAACGATGAAAAATTTTGAAAATTCACGTTAGCTTTACTTGTTCATGGGGAAAACAGTAGTTGCATGCTTGACAAGGTCCAAGCACTTGGTGGGATTTGGACATTGTGTAGTTGTCACGTGGCCAATACTAGGGCTTTAGGGTTTATATGCTAACTTGTGTTTTTTCATGCGTTCCTCGAGGGTGTTATGCCCGAGGAGACTAGACCAGGGAAATGACTTAGCCAACATGATGGGGACACGGTTGGGCATCCCCCATTAAAATTTGGGATTTTCGTAAATTAAAATGTATTTACGGTGAATTATTTACGTGTTTAATAAAGGAAAATAAGAAAAAAATACCTACGGAACGATGAAAAATTTGGAAAATTCATGTTGGGATCATTTTTCATGGGGAAAACAGTAGTTGCATGTTTGACGAGTTTGATGCACTTGGTGGGATTTGGACTTTGTGTAGTTGTCACGAGGCCAAAACTAGCAGTTTAGGGTTCATATCCTAACTTGTGTTCTTTCATGCGTTCCTCGGGGGTGTTATGCCCGAGGAGACTAGACTGGGGAAATGACATCGCCAACACGTTGGGGACATAGTGGGGGGTCCCCCATTAAAATTTTGGACTTTTCTGAATTAAATTGTATTTTTGGTATATTATTTACACATTTAATAAAGGAAAATAAGAAAAAAATACCTTGGGAACAATGATCAATTTGGAAAATTCACGTTAGCATCACTTGTTCATGGGGAAAACAGTAGTTGCATGCTTGACGAGTTTCAAGCACTTGGTGGGATTTGGACTTTGTGTAGTTATCACGTGGCCAATACTAGGGGTTTAGGGTTTATATGCTAACTTGTGTTCTTTCATGCTTTCCTCGAGGGTGTTATACCCGAGGAGAGTAGACCAGGGAAATAACTTCGCCAACATGTTGGTTAAAGAGCTGGGGGTCCGCCCATTAAATTTTGGAATTTTTCTAAATTAAATTGTATTTACGGTGTATTATTTACGCGTTTAATAAAGGAAAATATGAAAAAAAATACATAGGGAACGATGAAAAATTTTGAAAATTCACGTTAGCATTACTTGTTCATGGGGAAAACAGTAGTTGCATGCTTGACATGGTTCAAGCACTTGGTGGGATTTGGACATTGTGTAGTTGTCACGTGGCCAATACTAGGGGTTTAGGGTTTATATGCTAACTTGTGTTCTTTCATGCGTTCCTCGAGGGTGTTATGCCCGAGGAGACTAGACCGGGGAAATGACTTAGCCAACATGATGGGGACACAGTTGGGGGTCCCCCATTAAAAATTTGGGATTTTTGTAAATTAAATTGTATTTACGGTGAATTATTTACGCGTTAATAAAGGAAAATAAGAAAAAAATACCTACGGAACGATGAAAAATTTGGAAAATTCATGTTAGGGTCATTTTTGCATGGCGAAAACAGTAGTTGCATGTATGACGAGTTTCATGCGCTTGGTGGGATTTGGACTATGTGTAGTTCTCACGAGGCCAATACCAGCGGTTTAGGATTCATATCCTAACTTGTGTTCTTTCATGCGTTCCTCGGGGGTGTTATACCCGAGGAGACTAGACTGGGGAAATGACATCGCCAACATGTTGGGGACATAGTGTGAGGTCCCCCATTAAATTTTGGGATTTTCTGAATTAAATTGTATTTACGGTGTATTATTTACGCATTTAATAAAGGAAAATAAGAAAAAAAATACCTAGGGAACAATGAAAAATTTGGAAATTCACGTTAGCGTCATTTTTGCATGGGGAAAACAGTAGTTGCATACTTGATGAGTTTCAAGCACTTGGTGGGATTTGGACTTTGTGTAGTTTTCACGTGGCCAATACTAGGGGTTTAGGGTTTATATGCTAACTTGTGTTCTTTCATGCGTTCCTCAAGGGTGTTAGGCCCGAGGAAAGTAGACCAGGGAAATGAATTCGCCAACATGTTGGGGACACAGTGGAGGGTCCCCCATTAAATTTTGGGATTTTTTTGAATTAAAATGTTTTTACGATGAATCATTTACTCGTTTAATAAATGAAAATAAGAAGAAAATACCTAAGGAACGATGAAAAATTTTGAAAATACACGTTAGCATCATTATTGCATGGGAAAAACAGTAGTTGTATGCTTGACGAGTTTCAAGCACTTGGTGGGAATTGGACTTTGTGTAGTTGTCACGTGGCCAATACTGGGGAATTAGGGTTTATATGCTAAATTGTGTTCTTTAATGCGTTCCTCGGGGGTGTTATGCTCGAGGGGACTAGACCGAGGTAATAACTTCGCCAACAAGTTGGGGACACAGTGGGGGGTCCTCCATTAAATTTTGGGATTTTTCTGAATTAAAATGTATTTACGGTGAATTATTTACGCGATTAATAAAGGAAAATAAGAAAAAATACCTACGGAACGACGAAAAATTTGGAAAATTTATGTTAGAATCATTTTGGCAATGGGAAAACAGTAGTTGCATACATGAAGAGTTTCATGCACTTGGTGGGATTTGGACTTTGTGTAGTTGTCAAGAGGGCAATACTAGGGGTTTAGGGTTAATATCCTAACTAGTGTTCTTCATGCTTTCCTCGGGGGTGTTATGCCCGAGGAGAGTAGACTGGGGGAATTGACTTCTCCAACAAGTTGGGGAAAGAGTGGGGGTCCCCCCATTCAATTTTGGGATTTTTTTGAATTAAATTGTATTTACGGTGTATTATTTACGCGTTTAATAAAGGAAAATAAGAAAAAAATACCTAGGGAACTATGAAAAATTTGGAAAATTCACGTTAGCATCATTTTTGCATGGGGAAAACAGTAGTTGCATGCTTGATGAGTTTCAAGCACTTGGTGGGATTTGGACTTTGTGTAGTTTTCACGTGGCCAATACTAGGGGTTTAGGGTTTATATGCTAACTTGTGTTCTTTCATGCGTTCCTCAAGGGTGTTACGCCCGAGGAAAGTAGACCGGGGAAATGAATTCGCCAACATGTTGGGGACACAGTGGAGGGTCCCCCATTAAATATTGGGATTTTTTTGAATTAAAATGTTTTTACGATGAATCATTTACTCGTTTAATAAATGAAAATAAGAAGAAAATACCTAAGGAACGATGAAAAATTTTGAAAATACACGTTAGCATCATTATTGCTTGGGAAAAACAGTAGTTGTATGCTTGACGAGTTTCAAGCACTTGGTGGGAATTGGACTTTGTGTAGTTGTCACGAGGCCAATACTAGGGATTTAGGGTTTATATGCTAACTTGTGTTCTTTCATGCACTCCTCGAGGGTGTTATGCCCATGGAGACTAGACCGGGGAAATGACTTAGCCAACATGTTGGGGACACAATTGGGGGTCCCCCGTTAAATTTGGGATTATTGTAAATTAAAATGTATTTACGTTGAATTATTTATGAGTTTAATAAAGGAAAATAAGAAAAAAATACTTACGGAACGATGAAAAATTTGGAAAATTCATGTGAGGATCATTTTGGCAATGGGAAAACAGTAGTTGCATACATGAAGAGTTTCATGCACTTGGTGGGACTTGGACTTTGTGTAGTTGTCACGAGGGCAATACTAGGGGTTTAGGGTTAATATCCTAACTAGTGTTCTTTCATGCTTTCCTCGGGGGTGTTATGCCCGAGGAGAGTAGACTGGGGAATTGACTTCTCCAACATGTTGGGGAAAGAGTGGGGGTCGCCCCATTAAATTTTGGGATTTTTTTGAATTAAATTGTATTTACGGTGTATTATTTACGCGTTTAATAAAGGAAAATAAGAAAAAAATACCTAGGGAACTATGAAAAATTTGGAAAATTCACGTTAGCATCATTTTTGCATGGGGAAAACAGTAGTTGCATGCTTGATGAGTTTCAAGCACTTGGTGGGATTTGGACTTTGTGTAGTTTTCACGTGGCCAATACTAGGGGTTTAGGGTTTATATGCTAACTTGTGTTCTTTCATGCGTTCCTCAAGGGTGTTAGGCCCGAGGAAAGTAGACCGGGGAAATGAATTCGCTAACATGTTGGGGACACAGTTGAGGGTCCCCTATTAAATTTTGGGATTTTTTTGAATTAAAATGTTTTTACGATGAATCATTTACTCGTTTAATAAATGAAAATAAGAAGAAAATACCTAAGGAACGATGAAAAATTTTGAAAATACACGTAGCATCATTATTGCATGGGAAAAAACAGTAGTTGTATGCTTGACGAGTTTCAAGCACTTGGTGGGAATTGGACTTTGTGTAGTTGTCACGTGGCCAATACTAAGGATTTAGGGTTTATATGCTAACTTGTGTTCTTTCATGCGTTCCTCGGGGGTGTTATGCACGAGGAGACTAGACCTGGGAAATGACTTAGCCAACATGTTGGGGACACAGTTGGGGGTCCCCCATTAAAATTTGGGATTTTTGTGAATTAAAATGTATTTACGATGAATCATTTACGCGTTTAATAAATGAAAATAAGAAGAAAATACCTAAGGAACGATGAAAAATTTTGAAAATACACGTTAGCATCATTATTGCATGGGAAAAACTGTAGTTGTATGCTTGACGAGTTTCAAGCACTTGGTGGGAATTGGACTTTGTGTAGTTGTCACATGGCCAATACTAGGGATTTAGGGTTTATATGCTAACTTGTGTTCTTTCATGCGTTCCTCGGGGTTGTTATGCTCGAGGAGACTAGACCGAGGTAATAACTTGGCCAACATGTTGGGGACACAGTGGGGGGTCCTCCATTAAATTTTGGGATTTTTCTGAATTAAAATGTGTTTACGGTGAATTATTTACGCGATTAATAAGGAAAATAAGAAAAAAATACCTACGGAACGACGAAAAATTTGCAAAATTTATCTTAGAATCATTTTGGCATTAAGAAAACAGTAGTTGCATACATGAAGAGTTTCATGCACTTGGTGGGATTTGGACTTTGTGTAGTTGTCACGAGGGCAAAACTAGGGTTTAGGGTTAATATCCTAACTAGTGTTCTTTCATGCTTTCCTCGGGGGGTGTTATGCCCGAGGAGAGTAGACTGGGGAAATGACTTCTCCAACATGTTGGGGAAAGAGTGGGGGGTCCCCCCCCATTAAATTTTGGGATTTTTTTGAATTAAGTTGTATTTACGGTGTATTATTTACGAGTTTAATAAAGGAAAATAAGAAAAAAAATACATAGCGAACGATGAAAAAATTTGAAAATTCACGTTAGCATCACTTGTTCATGGAGAAAACAGTAGTTGCATGCTTGACGAGCTTCAAACACTTGGTGGGATTTGGACTTTGTGTAGTTGTCACGTGGCCAATACAAGGGGTTTAGGGTTTATATGCTAACTTGTGTTCTTTCATGCTTTCCTCGAAGGTATTATGCTCGAGGAGACTAGACAAGGGAAATGACTTAGGCAACATGTTGGGGACACAGTTGGGGGTCCCCCATTAAAATTTGGGATTTTTCTGAATTAAAATGTATTTACGGTGAATTATATACGCGTTTAATAAAGGAAAATAAGAAAAAAAATTCCTACGGAACGATGAAAAATTTGGAAATTCATGTTAGGATCATTTTTGCATGGGGAAAACAGTAGTTGTATGCTTAACGAGTTTCAAGCACTTGGTGGGAATTGGACTTTGTGTAGTTGTCATGTGGCCAATACTAGGGGTTTAGGGTTTATATGCTAACTTGTGTTCTATCATGCGTTCCTCGAGGGTGTTATGCCCGAGGAGACTAGACCTGGGAAATGACTTAGCCAACATGTTGGGGACACAGTTGGGGGTCCCCCATTAAAATTTGGGATTTTTGTGAATTAAAATGTATTTACGATGAATCATTTACGCGTTTAAAAAATGAAAATAAGAAGAAAATACCTAAGGAACGATGAAAAATTTTGAAAATACACGTTAGCATCATTATTGCATGGGAAATACAGTAGTTGTATGCTTGACGAGTTTCAAGCACTTGGTGGGAATTGGACTTTGTGTAGTTGTCACGTGGCCAATACTAGGGATTTAGGGTTTATATGCTAACTTGTGTTCTTTCAGGCGTTCCTCGGGGTTGTTATGCTCGAGGAGACTAGACCGAGGGTAATAACTTCGCCAACATGTTGGGGACACAGTGGGGGGTCCTCCATTAAATTTTGGGAATTTTCTGAATTAAAATGTATTTACGGTGAATTATTTACGTGATTAATAAAGGAAAATAAGAAAAAAATACCTACGGAACGACGAAAAATTTGGAAAATTTATCTTAGAATCATTTTGGCATTAAGAAAACAGTAGTTGCATACATGAAGAGTTTCATGCACTTGGTGGGATTTGGACTTTGTGTAGTTGTCACGAGGGCAATACTAGGGGTTTAGGGTTAATATCCTACTAGTGTTCTTTCATGCTTTCCTCGGGGGTGTTATGCCCGAGGAGAGTAGACTGGGAAATGACTTCTCCAACATGTTGGGGAAAGTGTAGGGGTCCCCCCATTAAATTTTGGGATTTTTTTGAATTAAATTGTATTTACGGTGTATTATTTACGCGTTTAATAAAGGAAAATAAGAAAAAAATATTTAGCGAACGATGAAAAAATTTGAAAATTCACGTTAGCATCACTTATTCATGGAGAAAACAGTAGTTGCATGCTTGACGAGCTTCAAACACTTGGTGGGATTTGGACTTTGTGTAGTTGTCACGTGGCCAATACAAGGGGGTTTAGGGTTTATATGCTAACTTGTGTTCTTTCATGCTTTCCTCGAAGGTATTATGCTCGAGGAGACTAGACCGGGGAAATGACTTAGGCAACATGTTGGGGACACAGTTGGGGGTCCCCCATTAAAATTTGGGATTTTTCTGAATTAAAATGTATTTACGGTGAATTATATACGCGTTTAATAAAGTAAAATAAGAAAAAAATTCCTACGGAACGATGAAAAATTTGGAAATTCATGTTAGGATCATTTTTGCATGGGGAAAACAGTAGTTGTATGCTTGGCGAGTTTCAAGCACTTGGTGGGAATTGGACTTTGTGTAGTTGTCATGTGGCCAATACTAGGGGTTTAGGGTTTATATGCTAACTTGTGTTCTATCATGCGTTCCTCGAGGGTGTTATGCCCGAGGAGACTAGACCTGGGAAATGACTTAGCCAACATGTTGGGGACACAGTTTGGGGTCCCCCATTAAAATTTGGGATTTTTGTGAATTAAAATGTATTTACGATGAATCATTTACGCGTTTAATAAATGAAAATAAGAAGAAAATACCTAAGGAACAATGAAAAATTTTGAAAATACACGTTAGCATCATTATTGCATGGGAAAAAACAGTAGTTGTATGCTTGACGAGTTTCAAGCACTTGGTGGGAATTGGACTTTGTGTAGTTGTCACGTGGCCAATACTAGGGATTTAGGGTTTATATGCTAACTTGTGTTCTATCATGCGTTCCTCGGGGGTGTTATGCTCGAGGAGACTAGACCTAGGTAATGACTTCGCCAACATGTTGGGGACACAGTGGGGGGTCCTCCATTAAATTTTGGGATTTTTCTGAATTAAAATGTATTAACGGTGAATTATTTACGCGATTAATAAAGGAAAATAAGAAAAAATACCTGCGGAACGACGAAAAATTTGGAAAATTTATGTTAGAATCATTTTGGTATGGGGAAAACAGTAGTTGCATACATGACGAGTTTCATGCACTTGGTGGGATTTGGACTTTGTGTAGTTGTCACGAGGGCAATACTAGGGGTTTAGGGTTAATATCCTAACTAGTGTTCTTTCATGCTTTCCTCGGGGGTGTTATGCCCGAGGAGAGTAGACTGGGAAATGACTTCTCCAACATGTTGGGGAAAGTGTAGGGGTCCCCCCATTAAATTTTGGGATTTTTTTGAATTAAGTTGTATTTACGGTGTATTATTTACGCGTTTAATAAAGGAAAATAAGGAAAAAAATACATAGGGAACGATGAAAAATTTGAAAATTCACGTTAGCATCACTTGTTCATGGAGAAAACAGTTGTTGCATGCTTGACGAGCTTCAAACACTTGGTGGGATTTGGACTTTGTGTAGTTGTCACGTGGCCAATACAAGGGGTTTAGGGTTTATATGCTAACTTGTGTTCTTTCATGCTTTCCTCGAAGGTATTATGCTCGAGGAGACTAGACCGGGGAAATGACTTAGGCAACATGTTGGGGACACAGTTGGGGGTCCCCCATTAAAATTTGGGATTTTTCTGAATTAAAATGTATTTACGGTGAATTATATACGCGTTTAATAAAGGAAAATAAGAAAAAAAATTCCTACGGAACGATGAAAAATTTGGAAACTCATGTTAGGATCATTTTTGCATGGGGAAAACAGTAGTTGTATGCTTGACGAGTTTCAAGCACTTGGTGGGAATTGGACTTTGTGTAGTTGTCATGTGGCCAATAGTAGGGGTTTATGGTTTATATGCTAACTTGTGTTCTATCATGCGTTCCTCGAGGGTGTTATGCCCGAGGCGACTAGACCTGGGAAATGACTTAGCCAACATGTTGGGGACACAGTTGGGGGTCCCCCATTAAAATTTGGGATTTTTGTGAATTAAAATGTATTTACGATGAATCATTTACGCGTTTAATAAATGAAAATAAGAAAAAAAATACCTAAGGAACGATGAAAAATTTTGAAAATACACGTTAGCATCATTATTGCATGGGAAAAACAGTAGTTCTGTGCTTGACGAGTTTCAAGCACTTGGTGGGAATTGGACTTTGTGTAGTTGTCACGTAGCCAATACTAGGGATTTAGGGTTTATATGCTAACTTGTGTTCTATCATGCGTTCCTCGGGGGTGTTATGCTCGAGGAGACTAGACCGAGGTAATGACTTCGCCAACATGTTGGGGACACAGTGGGGGGTCCTCCATTAAATTTTGGGATTTTTCTGAATTAAAATGTATTAACGGTGAATTATTTACGCGATTAATAAAGGAAAATAAGAAAAAATACCTGCGGAACGACGAAAAATTTGGAAAATTTATGTTAGAATCATTTTGGTATGGGGAAAACAGTAGTTGCATACATGACGAGTTTCATGCACTTGGTGGGATTTGGACTTTGTGTAGTTGTCACGAGGGCAATACTAGGGGTTTAGGGTTAATATCCTAACTAGTGTTCTTTCATGCTTTCCTCGGGGGTGTTATGCCCGAGGAGAGTAGACTGGGGAAATGACTTCTCCAACATGTTGGGGAAAGAGTGGGGGGGTCCCCCCCATTAAATTTTGGGATTTTTTTGAATTAAGTTGTATTTACGGTGTATTATTTACGCGTTTAATAAAGAAAAATAAAAAAAAATACATAGGGAACGATGAAAAAATTTGAAAATTCACGTTAGCATCACTTGTTCATGGGGAAAACAGTAGTTGCATGCTTGACGAGCTTCAAGCACTTGGTGGGATTTGGACTTTGTGTAGTTGTCACGTGGCCAATACTAGGGGTTTAGGATTTATGAAGTTTTGTTAATCAGTTTGAGCATTCAAACTTGACTCAAAAACTTAATATTCTTTAGTTTTAATGATTAACAAATAAGATTATATAAGAACATAATAAGAACAAATAAGATTATATAAACAGATTCTACTGAGAAAGGTATGGGTTTGTTGATTGTGTTTCAGGGTGAAATATTTATCAGAAGAAGAAGAAGATTTGTTGAACAAAATCAGAATCAGAAGATCAGGATCAAAAGAACAAATGCACGATTTAATATAAAGAAGCTGTCTGAAGTAAGAAACTCGTATGAAGCATAGAAGCTGTCTGAAGAACGCAACTCGTCTGAAGTGCTGAAGCTGTCTGAAGTGCGCAAGTCGTCTGAAGTGCGCAAGCCGTCTGAAGTGCTGAAGCTGTCTGAAGTGCGCAAGCCGTCTGTAGTGCTGAAGCTGTCTGAAGACGTGAAGACTATCTGAAGAAGTCTACAAACAGAATCAAGAATTGATCTCTTGAAGACGTTGCTAAAGTGTAAAGCACACTCTACCAAAATGGAGTACACTTATTTCAGTATAAAAGCTAAACATGCTTTTATGCCTCGATCAAAGTCTTGCACAAATAAGGAAACTCTGCAAAGACTTTCTGCAACGCCTGGTGCACCTGCAACAAAAAGCATTTTTGTGTGCGCAGACCTACTGCACCTGCACCTGTACCTGTTGGCTGCTCAGAACTGATCAAAAGACTGAGTAAAAGCAACCAGAAAGATGTTTGAATAAAACATATTAAAATTCAACATCTTTATTCATCTATATCTTAGAAGAAGAAAATGCAAAGAAGAACAGAGCAGGAATCGTCTGAAGAAAAGAAGAAATATATTATCTGAAGAAAAGAGCTTATTGAAAGCATCTCAAGCTGGAGAATTAACATAAGCTTGAAGCAATTATATAAGATGAGCACATGTTGAAGCTGATAAAATTAAGATGAGATAAAAGCAAGCATTTGAGTATATGTGAAGAAATTAATTGTCTGAACATATAAGCTCTCTAAGTGCATGGAACAGATTTCAACATTGAAGAAATCTATACAAAAGCTAAGACTGTGATACAACGACTATAATATCATATATCTTTATTCAAAGAAGAAATTGCAACAACAGCTATCTGACAAGACACCTCACTCAAAGAAGAAAGAAGAAATGGTGTCAGGAAGCAAACAGAAAAGGAGCATATACAAAATAAGCAAAAGGACAAATCCAACGGATACCTCCTCATATACACTCCTAAGAAAAGCAGAGGAAATCAAAAGTCAGCTGAGGAATGCAAAAGAAATCACGAGACAGCTGAAGAAAAGCAAAAAGATATCAAGATAGAGAACATGCAAAATAATATCAAGAAAATCTCTCTAAAGAGCTCATCTACAGAAGTGTCAGAACAGGACTGTCTGAACACTTATTTGCTTAAGAAGAAGCAACCGTTTGAGACACTATTACATAACGGCTATATGAGCCACATCATCAACATCTCAACGGTATTATGAATCATCTTCAAACGGCTATATTCCAACAGAACATATAAATAGCCTCAAGGAAGAATTTGAAGCGTTGAACTCATTCACTTGGTTCAATCAGTTGATCAAGATATATCAGAAAAACCTTATTGGTTGTTGACCATGCTTACTTGAATCAACCATGCTGTTGATCTATTGATCAGTTAGTCAAAATTATAGTTGTTCAGTTGAACAACCAACCAGGCTGTGCTTAATCTCATATGAACCAAGAATGGTTTGAAGCTGCAAGTATGCCTTGGTTTTTCCAATGATACAGGTGAGAATGTAGCCCATGGAAACCAATGGCTGGAGAACAAGGCTGAAGCTTAAAGTCAGTATCTACCTAGCCAATTCTCAGAGGATGTTATTCCTCTTATCAGAGATAGGGATTGTACTTAGAATTTATTCATTGTATCCTGAGTAGTACTCAGTTAACCTCTAGTACAGGAAAAGATTAAGTTTATGTTTCGTGGAAACTTAAACTTAGTTTAATTTGTGAACACTTTATGTGTCAGAGAGCCTCGAGAGGCTTGGTGGAAGAAAGAATACTTAGTTGCAAAGCCTGGAGAGGATAGACTGAAAAAGAATACTGCATATGTTGCTTGGAGAGGCAGTTGAAAACAAAGTAATACTTGTGTTGGCCTGAAGAGGCTGTGAATAATACTTGTATCTGTGGATTCAGATAGTGGAAAATCCAGTGGTGGTTTGCCTCTGGGACTGGATAAAGCTCACGGGTTTGTGGGTGAACCAGGATAAATTCTGTGCCTAAGTTCTCTTTTCCTTAATCTCTTTATTTCCAGTTTTCATATTTATGTTGGGGTTTGAAAAGTATTTTCTATAATAAACTTAACACAACTATTTCAATAAAATGATCTTTCATATGAACAAAACATGAGATGTCTCTTATATCATTTGAAGCTTTACAAAGAATGTTCCTTGAAGAACTTCTGAAATAAATTCTCAGAAGTGAGTCTGAAAGAGATCAGTTCAGAAATCAGGAACAGACTTCAGACAACCTCTAGTCGTCTGAAGTATTTCAGAAACCGTTCTGAAAATACTCTTTGTAATAATCTTCAGAAGATACTTTGAGAAGCCTCTGTTTAAAACAATCTTAAGCTTTAGAAGAAACACTATTTTTCTTATCTTCAGCACGTTTCAACTATCTCTGATCTTAAGACTTGTTTTGAACGCTGCTCATCTTCATAATTTAAATTAAAGATCTCCAAAAACAATCAAAAAGCTTAAAACACTATTCAACCCCCCTTCTAGTGTTTCCTGTGGTTCTAACAGGGTTTATATGCTAACTTGTGTTCTTTCATGCGTTCCTCGAGGGTATTATGCTCGAGGAGACTAGACCCGGGAAATGACTTAGCCAACATGTTGGGGACACAGTTGGGGGTCCCCCATTAAAATTTGGGGTTTTTCTGAATTAAAATGTATTTACGGTGAATTATATACGCGTTTAATAAAGGAAAATAAGAAAAAAAATATCTTCGGAACGATGAAAAATTTGGAAAATTCATGTTAGGATCATTTTTGCATGGGGAAAACAGTAGTTGTATGCTTGACGAGTTTCAAGCACTTGGTGGGAATTGGACTTTGTGTAGTTGTCACGTGGCCAATACTAGGGGTTTAGGGTTTATGTGCTAACTTGTGTTCTTTCATGCGTTCCTCGAGGGTGTTATGCCCGAGGAGACTAGACCTGGGAAATGACGTAGCCAACATGTTGGGGACACAGTTCTGGGTCCCCCATTAAAATTTGGTATTTTTCTTAATTAAAATGTATTTACGATAAATCATTTACGCGTTTAATAAATGAAAATAAGAAGAAAATATCTAAGGAAGGTTGAAAAATTTTAAAAATACACGTAAGCATCATTATTGCATGGGAAAAACAGTAGTTGTATGCTTGACGAGCTTCAAGCACTTGGTGGGATTTGGACTTTGTGTAGTTGTTACGTGGCCAATACTAGGGATTTAGGGTTTATATGCTAACTTGTGTTCTTTCATGCGTTCCTCGAGGGTGTTATGCTCGAGGAGACTAGACCGAGGTAATGACTTTGCCAACATGTTGGGGACATAGTGGGGGGTCCTCCATTAAATTTTGGGATTTTTCTGAATTAAAATGTATTTACGGTGAATTATTTACGTGATTAATAAAGGAAAATAAGAAAAAATACCTACGGAACGACGAAAAATTTGGAAAATTTATGTTAGAATCATTTTGGCATTGGGAAAAGAGTAGTTGCACACATGAAGAGTTTCATGCACTTGGTGGGATTTGGACTTTGTGTAGTTGTCATGAGGGCAATACTAGGGGTTTAGGGTTAATATCCTAACTAGTGTTCTTTCATGCTTTCCTCGGGGGTGTTATGCCCGAGGAAAGTAGACTGGGGAAACGACTTCTCCAACATGTTGGGGAAAGAGTGGGGGGTGTCCCCCCATTAAATTTTGGGATTTTTTGAATTAAATTGTATTTACGGTGTATTATTTACGCGTGTAATAAAGGAAAATAAGAAAAAAAATACATAGGGAACGATGAAAAAATTTGAAAATTCACGTTAGCATCACTTGTTCATAGGGAAAACAGTAGTTGCATGCTTGACAAGCTTCAAGCACTTGGTGGGATTTGGACTTTGTGTAGTTGTCACGTGGCCAATACTAGGGGTTTAGGGTTTATATGCTAACTTGTGTTCTTTCATGCGTTCCTCGAGGGTATTATGCTCGAGGAGACTAGACAAGGGAAATGACTTAGCCAACATGTTGGGGACACAGCTGGGGGTCCCCCATTAAAATTTGGGATTTTTCTGAATTAAAATGTATTTACGGTGAATTATATATGCGTTTAATAAAGGAAAATAAGAAAAAATATACCTACGGAACGATGAAAAATTTGGAAAATTCATGTTAGGATCATTTTTGCATGGGGAAAACAGTAGTTGTATGCTTGACGAGTTTCAAGCACGTGGTGGGAATTGGACTTTGTGTAGTTGTCACGTGACCAATACTAGGGGTTTAGGGTTTATATGCTAACTTGTGTTCTTTCATGCGTTCCTCGAGGGTCTTATGCCCGAGGAGACTAGACCTGTTAAATGACTTAGCCAACATGTTGGGGACACAGTTGGGGGTCCCCCATTAAAAATTGGGATTTTTGTGAATTAAAATGTATTTACGATGAATTATTTACGCGTTTAATAAAGGAAAATAAGAAAAAAATACCTACGGAACGATGAAAAATTTGGAAAATTTACGTTAGCATCATTTTTGCATGGGGAAAACAGTAGTTGCGTGCTTGACGAGTTTCAAGCACTTGGTGGGATTTGGACTTGGTGTAGTTGTCACGTGACCAATACTAGGGGCTTAAGGTTTATATGCTAACTTGTGTTCTTTCATGCGTTCCTCGAGGGTGTTATGCCTGAGGAGACTAGACCGGGGAAATCACATCGCCAACATGTTGGGGACACGGTGAGGGGTGCCCCATTAAATTTTGGGATTTTTCTGATTTAAAATGTATTTACGGTGTATTATTTACGCATTCAATAAAGGAAAATAAGAAAAAAAATACCTAGGGAACGATGTAAAATTTGGAAAATTCACGTTAGCATCATTTTCGCAAGGGGAAAACAGTAGTTGCATACTTGATGAGTTTCAAGCACTTGGTGGGATTTGGACTTTGTGTAGTTGTCACGTGGCCAATACAAGGGGTTTAAGGTTCTTATCCTAACTTGTATTCTTTCATGCTTTCCTCGGGGGTGTTATGCCCAATGAGACTAGATCGAGGAAAGGACTTCACCAACATGTTGGGGACACAGTGGGGGGTCCCCCATTAATTTTTGTGATTTTTTTGAATTAAAATGTTTTTACGATGAATCATTTACGCGTTTAATAAATGAAAATAAGAAGAAAAATACCTAAGGAACAACAAAAATTTTTGAAAATTCACGTTAGCATCGTTGTTGCATGGGTAAAACAGTAGTTGTATCCTTGACGAATTTCAAGCACTTGGTGGGATTTGGACTTTGTGTAGTTGTCACGTGGCCAATACTAGGGGTTTAGGGTTTATATGCTAACTTGTGTTCTTTCATGCGTTCCTCGGGGGTGTTATGCTCGAGGAGACTAGACCGAGGTAATGACTTCGCCAACATGTTGGGAACATAGTGGGAGGTCCTCCATTAAAAATTGTGATTTTTCTGAATTAAAATGTATTTACGGTGAATTATTTACACGATTAATAGAGGAAAATAAGAAAAATTACCTATGGAACGACGAAAAATTTGGAAAATTTATGTTAGAATCATTTTGGCATGGGGAAAACAGTAGTTGCATACATGACGAGTTTCATGCACTTGGTGGGATTTGGACTTTGTGTAGTTGTCACGAAGGCAATACTAGGGGTTTAGGGTTAATATCCTAACTTGTGTTCTTTCATGCGTTCCTTGGGGGTGATATGCCCGAGGAGAGTAGACCAAGGAAATGACTTCGCCAATATGTTGGGGAAAGAGTGAGGGGTCCCCCCATTAAATTTTGGGATTTTTCTGAATTAAATTGTATATACGGTGTATTATTTACGCGTTTAATAAAGGAAAATAAGAAAAAAAAATACATAGGGAACGATGAAAAATTTTGAAAATTCAAGTTAGCATCACTTGTTCATGGGGAAAACATTAGTTGCATGCTTGACGAGTTTGAAGCACTTGGTGGGATTTGGACTTTGTGTAGTTGTCACGTGGCCAATACAAGGGGTTTAGGGCTTATATGCTAACTTGTGTTCTTTCATGCGTTCCTCGAGGGTGTTATGCCCGAGGAATGTAGACCGGGGAAACGACTTCACCAACATGTTGGTTAAAGAGTGGGGGGTCCGCCCATTAAATTTTGGGAATTTTCTGAATTAAATTGTATTTACGGTGTATTATTTATGTGTTTTATAAAGGAAAATAAGAAAAAAAAAATACATAAGGAACGATGAAAAATTTGGAAAATTCACGTTAGCATTAGTTGTTCATAAGGAAATTAGTGGTTGCTTGTTTGACGAGTTTCAAGCACTTGGTGGGATTTGGACATTGTGTAGTTGTTACGTGGCCAATACAAGGGTTTAGGGTTTATATGCTAACTTGTGTTCTTTCATGCGTTCCTCGAGGGTGTTATGCCCGAGGAGACTAGACCGGGGAAATGACTTAGCCAACATGTTGGGGACACAGTTGGGGGTCCCCCATTAAAATATGGGATTTTTGTAAATTAAAATGTTTTTACGGTGTATTATTTACTCATCTAATAAAGGAAAATAAGAAAAAAATACCTAGGGAACGATGAAAAATTTGGAAAATTCACGTTAGTATCATTTTTGCATGGGAAAACAGTAGCTGCATGCTTGATGAGTTTCGAGCTCTTGGTGGGATTTGGATTTTGTGTAGTAGTCACGTGGCCAATACTAGGGTTTTAAGGTTCATATTACATATCTTGTGTTCTTTCATGCGTTCCTCGGGGGTGTTATGCCCGAGGAGACAAGAAAGGGGAAATGACTTCGCCAACATATTGGGAACACAGTGGGGGGTCCCCCATTAAATTTTAGAATTTTTCAAAATTAAAATGTATTTACATTGAATTTTTTACGCGTTTAATAAAGGAAAATAAGAAAAAAATACCTAAGGAGCAATGAAAAATTTGGAAAATTCACGTTAGCATCTTTTTTGTATGGGGAAAACATTAGTTGCCTGCTTGACGAGTTTCAAGTACTTCGTGGGATTTGGACTTTGTGTAGTTGTCACGTGGCCAATACAAGGGGTTTAGGGTTCATATCCTAACTTGTATTTTTTCATGCGTTACTTGGGGGTGTTATGCCTGAGGAGACTAGATCGAGGAAATGACTTTGCCAACATGTTTGGGACACAGTGGGGGGTCCCCCATTAAATTTTGGGATTTTTTTGAATTAAAATGTTTTAGGATGAATTATTTACGCGTTTAATAAAGGAAAATAAGAAGAAAATAGCTAAGGAACAATGAATAATTTGGAAATTTCACGTTAGCGTCATTGTTGCATGGGAAAAACAGTAGTTGTATGCTTGACGAGTTTCAAGCACTTGGTGGGATTTGGACTTTGTGTAGTTGTCACGTGGCCAATTCTAGGGGTTTAGAGTTTATATGCTAACTTGTGTTCTTTCATGCGTTCCTTGAGCGTGTTAGGCCCGAGGAGACTAGACCGGAGAAATGACTTAGCCAACATGTTGGGAACACAGTTGGGGGTCCCCCCTTTAAAATTTGGGATTTTTGTGCATTAAAATGTATTTACAGTGAATTATTTACGCGTTTAATAAAGGAAAATAAGAAAAAAATACCTACGGAACGATGCAAGATTTGGAAAATTCATGTTAGGATCATTTTGGCATGGGGAAAACAGTAGCTGCATGTATGACGAGTTTCATGCACTTCGTGGGATTTGGAATTTGTGTAGTTGTCACGTGGCCAATACTAGGGATTTAAGGTTCATGTCACATAACTTGTGTTCTTTCATGCGTTCCTCGGGGGTGTTATGCCCAAGGAGACTAGAAAGCGGAAATGACTTCGCCAACATGTTGGGGACACATTGGAGGGTCCCCCATTAAATTTTTGTATTTTTCTGAATTAAATTGTATTTACGTTGTATTATTTACACGTTTAATAAAGGAAAACAAAAAAAAATACAGAGGGAACGATGATAAATTTGGAAAATTCATGTTAGCATCACTTGTTCATGGGGAAAACAGTAGTTGCATGCTTGACGAGTTTCAAGAACTTGGTGGGATTTGGACTTTGTGTAGTTGTCACGTGGCCAATACTAGGGGTTTAGGGTGTATATGCTAACTTGTGTTCTTTCATGCGTTCCACGAGGGTGTTATGCCCAAGGAGACTAGACTGGGGAAATGACTTAGCCAACATGTCGAGGACACAGTTAGGAGTCCCCCATTAAAATTTGGGATTTTTGTGAATTAAAATGTATTTAGGTGAATTATTTACGCGTTTAATAAAGGAAAATTAGAAAAAAATTAGCTACGGAACGATGAAAAATTTGGAAAATTCATGTTAGGATCATTCTTGCATGGGGAAAACGGTAGTTGCATGTATGACGAGTTTCATGCACTTGGTGGGATTTGGACTTCGTGTAGTTGTGACGAGGCCAATACTAGCGGTTTAGGGTTCATATCCTAACTTGTGTTCTTTCATACGTCTCTCGGGGGTGTTATGCCCGGGGAGACTAGACCGGGGAAATGACTTCGCCAACATGTTGCGGACATAGTGTGGGGTACCCCATTAAATTTTGGAATTTTTATGAATTAAATTGTATTTATGGTGTATTAATTACGCGTTTAATAAAGGAAAATAAGAAAAAAATCCCTAGGGAACGTTGAAAAATTTGGAAAATTCTCGTTAGTATCATTTTTGCATGGGGAAAACAGTAGCTGCATTCTAGACGAGTTTGAAGCACTTGGTGGGATTTGGAATTTGTGTAGTTGTCACGTGGCCAATATTAGGGGTTTAAGGTTCATATCACATAGCTTGTGTTCTTTCATGCGTTCCTCGGGGGTGTTATGCCCAAGGAGACTAGAAAAGGGAAATCACTTCGCCAACAGGTTGGGGACACAGTGGAGGGTCCCCCATTAAATGTTAGAATTTTTCAGAAATAAAATGTATTTACATTGAGTTTTTTACTCGTTTAATAAAGGAAAATAAGAAAAAAATACCTAAGGAACGATGATAAATTTGGAAAATTCACGTTAGCATCATTTTTGCATAGGGAAAACAGTAGTTGCATGCTTGACGAGTTTCAAGCACTTGGTGGGATTTGGACTTTGTGTAGTTGACACGTGGCCAATACAAGGGGTTTAGGGTTCATATCCTAACTTGGATACTTTCATGCGTTCCTCGGGGGTGTTATGCCCGAGGAGACTAGATCGAGGAAATGACTTTGCCAACATGTTTGCGACACAGTGGGGGGTCTCCCATTAAATTTTGGGATTTTTTTGAATTAAAATGTTTTTACGATTAATTATTTACGCGTTTAATAAAGGAAAATATGAAGAAAATACCTAAGGAACAATGAAAAATTTGGAAAATTCACGTTAGCATCATTGTTGCATGGGAGAAACAGTTGTTGTACGCTTGACGAGTTGCAAGCACGTGGTGGAATTTGGACTTTGTGTAGTTGTCACGTGGCCAATTCTAGGGATTTAGGGTTTATATGCTAACTTGTGTTCTTTCATGCGTTCCTTCTGGGTGTTAGGCCCGAGGAGACTAGACCAGGGAAATGACTTAGCCAACATGTTGGGGACACAGTTGGGGGTCCCCCCTTTAAAATTTGGGATTTTTGTGCATTAAAATGTATTTACGGTGAATTATTTACGCGTTTAATAAAGGAAAATAAGAAAAAAATACCTACGGAATGATGCAAGATTTGGAAAATTCATGTTAGGATCATTTTGGCATGGGGAAAAACAGTAGTTGCATGTATGACGAGTTTCATGCACTTGGTGGGATTTGGAATTTGTGTAGTTGTCACGTGGCCAATACTAGGGGTTTAAGGTTCATATCACATAACTTGTGTTCTTTCATGCGTTACTCGGGGGTGTTATGCCCAAGGAGACTAGAAAGCGGAAATGACTTCGCCAACATGTTGGGGACACAGTGGAGGGTCCCCCATTAAATTTTTGGAATTTTTTGAATTAAAATTTTATTACGATGAATTATTTACGCGTTTAATAAAGGAAAATAAGAAGAAAATACCTAAGGAACAATGAAAAATTTGGAAAATTCACGTTAGCAACATTGTCGAATGGAAAAAACAGTAGTGGCATGCATGACGAGTTTCAAGCACTTGGTGGGATTTTGACTTTGTTTAGTTGTCACGTGGCCAATACTAGGGGTTTAGGGTTTATATGCTAACTTGTGTTCTTCCATGTGTTCCTTGAGGGTGTTAGGCCTGAGGAGACTAGACTGGGGAAATGACTTTGCCAACATGTTGGGGACACAGTGGTTGGTACCCCATTAAATTTTGGGATTTTAAAGAATTAAATTGTTTTTACGGTGATTTATTTACGCGTTTAATAAAGGAAATCAAGAAAAATATACCTTCGGAACGATGAAAAATTTGGAAAATTCATGTTAGTATCATTTTGGCATGGGGAAAATAGTATTTGCATGTATGATCAGTTTCATGCACTAGGTGGGATTTGAACTTTGTGTTGTTGTCACGAGGCCAATACTAGCAGTTTAGAGTTCATATCCTAACTTCTGTTCTTCATGCGTTCCCCGGAGGTGTTATGCCCGAGGAGACTAGATCTAGGAAATGACTTCGCCAACATGTTGGGGACACAATGGGGGGTACCCCATTAAATTTTGGAATTTTTCTGAATTAAATTGTATTTACGGTGTATTATTTACGCGTTTAATAAAGGAAAATAAGAAAAAAATCCCTAGGGAACGATGAAAAATTTAGAAAATTCACGTTAGTATCATTTTTGCATGGGGAAAGCAATAGCTGCATGTTAGACGCGTTTCAAGCACTTGGTGGGATTTGGAATTTGTGTAGTTGTCACGTGGCCAATACTAGGGGTTTAAGGTTCATATCACATAACTTGTGTTCTATCATGCGTTCCCGGGGGTGTTATGCCCAAGGAGGCTCGAAAGGGGAAATGACTTCGCCAACATGTTGGGGACATAGTGGAGGGTCCCCCATTAAATGTTAGATTTTTTCTGAATTAAAATGTATTTACATTGAGTTTTTTACGCGTTTAATAAAGGAAAATAAGAAAAAAAATACCGATGGAATGATGAAAAATTTGGAAAATTCACGTTAGTATCATTTTTGCATGGGGAAAATAGTAGTTGCATGCTTGACGAGTTTCAAGCACTTGGTGGGATTTGGACTTTGTGTAGTTGTCACGTGGCCAATACAGGGGGTTTACGGTTCATATCCTAACTTGTGTTCTTACATACGTTCCTCGGGGGTGTTATGCCCGAGCAGACTAGATCGAGGAAATGACTTCGCCAACATGTTGGGGACACAGTGGGGGTCCCCCATTAAATTTTGGGATTTTTTGAATTAAAATGTTTTTACGATGAATTATTTACGCGTTTAATAAAGGAAAATAAGAAGAAAATACCTAAGGAACGATGAAAAATTTGGAAAATTCACATTAGCATCATTGTTGCATGGGAAAAACAGTAGTTGTATGCTTGACGAGTTTCAAGCACTTGGTTGGATTTGGACTTTTTGTAGTTGTCACGTGGCCAATACTAGGGGTTTAGGCATTATATGCTAACTTCTGTTCTTTCATGCGTTCCTTGAGGGTGTTAGGCCCGAGGAGACCAAACCGGGGAAATGACTTAGCCAACTTGTTGGGGGTCCCCCCTTTAAAAATTTGGGATTTTTCAGAATTAAATTGTATTTACGGTGAATTAGTTACGCGTTTAATAAAGGAAAATAAGAAAAAAATACCTACGGAATGATGAAAAATTTGGAAAATTCATGTTAGGATCATTTTGGCATGGGGAAAACAGTAGCTGCATGTATGACGAGTTTCATGCACTTGGTGGGATTTGGACTTTGTGTAGTTGTCACGAGGCCAATACAAGCGGCTTAGGGTTCATTTCCTAACTTGTGTTCTTTCATGCGTTCTTGGAGGGTGTTATGCCCGAGGAGACTAGACCGGGGAATTGACTTCGCCAATATGTTGGGGACAAAGTGGGGGGTCCTACATTAAATTTTGGGATTTTTCTGAATTAAATTGTATTTATGATGTATTATTTGCGCATTTAATAAAGGATATTAAGAAAGAAATAACTAGGGAACGTTGAAAAATTTGGAAAATTCACGTTTGAATCTTTTAGCATGGGGAAAACAGTAGTTGCATGCCTGACGAGTTTCATACACTTGGTGGGATTTGGACTTTGTGTAGTTGTCACGTGGCCAATACTAGGGGTTTAGGGTTCATATCCTAACTTTTGTTCTTTCATGCGTTCCTCAAAGTGTGATGCTCGAGGAGACTAGACCAGGGAAATGACTTCGCCAACATGTTGGGGACACAGTGGGTGGTACCCCCATTAAGTTTTGGGATTTTTCTGAATTAAATTGTATTTATGGTGAATTATTTACGCGTTTAATAAAGGAAAATAGAAAAAAATACCTACGGAACGATGAAAAACTTGGAAAATTCATGTTAGTATCATTTTTGCATGGGGAAAATAGTAGTTGCATGTATGATGAGTTTCATGCACTTGGTGGGATTTGGACTTTGTGTAGTTGTCACGAGGCCAATACTAGCAGTTTTGAGTTCATATCCTAACTTGTGTTTTTTCATGCGTTCCACGGGGGTGTTATGCCCGAGGAGACTAGACTAGGAAATTGACTTTTCCAACATGTTGGGGACATAGTGTGGGGTGCCCCATTGAATTTTGGGATTTTTCTGAATTAAGTTGTATTTACGGTGTATTATTTAAGCGTTTAATAAAGGAAAATAAGTAAAAAAATCCCTAGGGAACAATGAAAAATTTGGAAAATGCACGTTAGAATCATTTTTGCATGGGGAAAACAGTAGTTGCATGCATGACGAGTTTCATACACTTGGTGGGATTTGGACATTGTGAAGTTGTCACGTGGCTAATACTAGGGTTTAGGGTTCATATCCTAACTTGTGTTCTTTCATGTGTTCCTCGGGGGTATTATGCTCGAGGAGACTAGACCGGGGAAATGACTTCGCCAACATGTTGGGGACACATTGGGGGGTACCCCATTAAATTTTGGGATTTTTCTGAATCAAATTGTATTTACGGTGAATTATTTATGCGTTTAATAAAGGAAAATAAGAAAAAATACGTACGGAACGATGAATAATTTGGAAAATTCATGTTAGTATCATTTTGGCATGGGAAAATAGTAGTTACATGTATGATCAGTTTCATGCACTTGGTGGGATTTGGACTTTGTGTTGTTGTCACGAGGCCAATACTAGCAGTTTAGAGTTCATATCCTAACTTGTGTTCTTTCATGCGTTTCGCGGGGGTGTTATGCCCGAGGAGACTAGACCGGGAAAATTGTAACATCCCGCAAATTAGAAACTTTAAACAACTTATTAGGCTGAAAATAAGAGGGTTAAGTATTAGTAATTAAAGGAAAATGAGTTAAGAGATTAAGGTTAATTGATGAGCTATGATTTAAAACTCAAGTATAAGACCAAGTGTTAGCCTTAACCAGAAGTTTTAATAACTCATTAGGTTAGAAATAAGATTATTGTGATTAGTAATTAGAGGTTGAGTGGGGATTATGGGAATTAACTAAAAAATTCTATTTCAGGTTAAGATGAAGAGTTTTGGATTCTGGTAATCGATTACAGGGAGTTTGTAATCGATTACCCGAGAGCTAGTTTTTTTAGGAAATCGATTTCTCACAGGCTGTAATCGATTACCTGAGAGCCGAGTTTTTGGTAATCGATTACAGGTATTTTGCAATCGATTACCCGAGAGCTGGTTTTTGTGTAATCAATTATTCACAGGGTGGTAATCGATTACCTGAGAGCTGCGTTTTTGGTAATCGATTACCAGATTCCCAGAAACATTTTCTAGTGTAATTTTTACCTCTGTTAATCGATTACAGCACTATGGTAATCGATTACCAGTTGTCCAGTATAAATACACGGACATGCAAAATCAGAACTTCACTTGCTCTTTCTTCTCCCCTTCGAACCCTAGAGAGAGAGTGTGTGATTTTAGAGAGAGAAAGTGGAATTTCGAGGTGGTTAAGGAGAATCAAAGCTAGGATTCATCAAAGGAACTTCCAATCCATCAATTCCTCTTGAGATTTTAAAGAAATTGGTGAGTATAACTCACACACACACTTCCCCTTTGATTTTGATTTCTCTCAAATGCATGAACCCTACTCTTTAATTCCCTTTCTATGTGATTATTGCGGTTAGATTAGTAATGTTTGTATGAGATTGAGTAGTTTCGTTAGGATTTTCAATGAAAACCTTAGGGTAGCGAGATTTACGAAACTAGCGAGATTTACGAAATTGTCGAAATGATCAATGTATGAACCCTACCCCTTTGATTCCCTTTCTATATGATTAAAATGATTGTATTTGTGATGTTTGTACTGGAATTGAGTAGGTGATGTTAGTATTTGATGTAAAACCCTTGAATTGCAAAGTTACGAACTTACGAGAGTTACGAAACTCTCGAAATACATTGTCTACTCAGTTTTCAGTGCATTTAAGTGTAAATATTTGATAATCAAGTTTTCATGAAGCATATTTAGCATTGTAACCTTTTTAAGCCGGTTTTGACCGTGAGTAATTCAAGTCGGCCTTTGCGCTGTGAGTAAAAAGTTAAGTAAACTAAGTTAAACATGACTTCGGTCCAGTAATGGGTGGGATATGTCCCCGGGAAAGACGTTTCCCGTAGTCTGAGCTCAGGTCTAACTCCAGTTTCAGTGATAAGATCATGCCTGCTGGGCACAACATTGAGTGCATCACGAGCATCATGTTCTGCATCATTGTTAGTTCATGTTACATGAGTTACATGTTTTAATTATTCTTTCATTAGCTATCTATAAATATGCTTTAGGTGTATCTCAATGCTTGATGATTGTTTTTCCTCACACTATATATGTTAAGTTATACTCACTGAGATTATTATCTCACCCCACATTTCGGGGATTTACTTTAGTTGTGCAGGTACTTTTATTGATGTTGAGGCAGTTATGGTGAGATGGAGATGAATCTTACTTCAGTTGGAAGATTCGTTAATAGGATTAGTCCCTAATGTATTTGTAGCTGTTATTTGGTTACTCATTTAGGTCTATTGTTGTATCTTGTATAAATATAATTATTTCTTAGATGGCCACTGAGGCCTAGTTTTAATGCTGTGATAGGTTTAAATATTGAGAAGTACTGGTTTTGCTGATTTTCAGGTTAAGCTGAATTCTGGTAATTGTCCGGTTTTTTGGAGAGACTTTGTCGGATTTCTGGTATGAGTTCACTGAATTACACTTCTACAAGTGTGGATTCGTCCCTAAATTTAAGTAACATTTACTCTTATTTATATATATTGATGTTGTATTATAAATTGCTTAAACTAATCGTTGGATAGTTTTAAGCGAATGTTTGATGATATTGAAAATTTAACGTAATGATTTCAAGAACTTCGGGAATAGTGTCTCCAACGTGCATTAATTCTGAGTTCAGAAATTAGGGCGTTACAAAAATTACTTCTCCAACATGTTAGGGATATTGTGGGGGGGCGGGGTACCCCATTAAATTTTGGAATTTTCCTGAATTAAATTTTATTTACGGTGTATTATTTACGCGTTTAATAAAGGAAAATAAGTAAAAAGATCTCTAGGGAACGATGAAAATTTTGGAAAATTCACGTTAGTATCACTTTTGCATGGGGAAAGCAGTAGCCGCATGCTAGACGAGTTTCAATCACTTGGTGGGATTTGGAATTTGTGTAGTTGTCACGTGGCCAATACTAGGGGTTTAAGGTTCATATCACATAAGTTGTGTTCTTTCATGCGTTCCCGGGGGTGTTATGCCCAAGGAGACTCGAAAGGGGAAATGACTTCGCCAACATGTTGGGGACACAGTGGAGGGTCCCCCATTAAATGTTAGAATTTTTCTGAATTAAAATGTATTTACATTGAGTTTTTTACGCGTTTAATAAAGGAAAATAAGAAAAAAAATACCAAAGGAACGATGAAAAATTTGGAAAATTCACGTTAGCATCATTTTTTCATGGGGAAAACAGTAGTTGCATGCTTGACGAGTTTCAAGCACTTGGTGGGATTTGAACTTTGTGTAGTTGTCACGTGACCAATACAAGGGGTTTAGGGTTCTTATCCTAACTTGTGTTCTTTCATGCGTTCCTCGAGGGTGTTATGCCCGAGGAGACTAGATCGGGGAATTGACTTCGCCAATATGTTGGGGACAAAGTGGGGGTCCCCCATTAAATTTTGGGATTTTTCTGAATTAAATTGTATTTACGATGTATTATTTACGCATTTAATAAAGGAAATTAAGAAAAAAATACCTAGGGAACGATGAAAAATTTGAAAATTCACGTTAGAATCATTTTAGCATGGGGAAAACAATAGTTGCATGCCTGACGAGTTTCATACACTTGGTGAGATTTGGACTTTGTGTTGTTGTCACGCGACCAATACTAGGGGTTTAGGGTTCATATCCTAACTTTTGTTCTTTCATGCGTTCCTCGGGGGGTGTTATGCTCGAGGAGACTAGACCGGGGAAGTGACTTCTCCAACATGTTGGGGACACAGTGGGTGGTACCCCATTAAATTTTGGGATTTTTCTGAATAAATTGTATTTACGGTGAATTATTTACGCATTTAATAAAGGAAAATAAGAAAAAAATACCTACGGAACGATGAAAAACTAGGAAAATTCATGTTAGTATCATTTTGGCACGGGGAAAATAGTAGTTGCATGTATGATCATTTTCATGCACTTGGTGGGATTTGGACTTTGTGTTGTTGTCACGAGGCCAATACTAGCAGTTTAGAGTTCATATCCTAACTTGTGTTCTTTCATGCGTTCCATGGGGGTGTTATGCCCGAGGAGACTAGACCGGGAAAATGACTTCTCCAACATGTTGGGGATATTGTGGGGGGTACCCCATTAAATTTTGGAATTTTTCTGAATGAAATTGTATTTACGGTGTATTATTTACGCGTTTAATAAAGGAAAATAAGAAAAAAAATCCCTAGGGAACGATGAAAAATTTGGAAAATTCACGTTAGTATCATTTTTGCATGGGGAAAGCAGTAGCTGCACGCTAGACGAGTTTCAAGCACTTGGTGGGATTTGGAATATGTGTAGTTATCACGTGGCCAATACTAGTGGTTTAAGGTTCATATCACATAACTTGTGTTCTTTCATGCTGTCAGCACCCAATTTTGTCTGAAAATTTTATCTTATTTTCATTCCTGTCTTTAAGCTTTTCGTTCTCACGTTAAAAATCCAAAAAAGTTAATTATTTAAAAAAAAGTAAAATGGATTAATTGATTTGTTGGTTAATTAATTATTGATTAATTAATTAATGGATTGATTAAACATTTTGACAAAAAAAGGGGGTGTTTAGTTTTCGGTAAAAAATGCAATTGGGCCGGTTATGGCCCATTGTTTGTAAATCTAAAAAAACTATTTTGGGTCGATAAGCCCATTTACTTCACTTTCAAAAAGAAGAGGAATTGGATTAGATTTTTTTTTATCGGGCCATTTTGGGCCATTGATTGTGAAGTTTAAAAAAAAAACCTTCTGGGCTAACAACCCATTTTCATTACTTAATTAAGAAAAAAAAAAGAAAAAGAAAATTGAAGAAATGCTGAAACAGAGCAAGTTGCAAGTTGTGCAACTTGCCCTGTCTTGGGCGGCAATGGCAGAGGAAGCATGGGCAAAAGCTAAACTTGCAGTGCAACTTGCATTTTTAATTGGGGGCTCTGCCTATAAAAAGGGGGAGGGAATTCTGAACAAAAAAAAAGGAGGAATACAAATCGATTTTCAGAATCAAATTAAGTTCGGAAAATACAAAGGATTTTACACAACCAATTTCAGAATCAAAGAATAGGGGATAGAGAGGAGAGTTACAGGGAGTTTGAAATTGAAGAATACTAGTTGCAAAATAAGCTTCCTATCAGGTAAGTAATGCTATTGAGCTTTATTGTTGATGAACTATTGAGCATGTAATCTGATCCTATGGCTACTTCAATGGTAAAAATAAATATGTTCTCAAGACAGTGAATGTCCTACATAATATACAGTCCTCAAATGAATTCCAGTAATGAGACAATAAAAAAAATACAATAAAAATCATAGAAATGAGTAGAACAGCCACAATGATCTTTTCTAAGATTACCCCATCCCTATAGCACCACTGTGAGCCCACTGCTCCAGTCACCACCACTGTTGTGTTTCACCTATACCTCCCTGCAAGTCGCGGCCACCGCCGTGAACCACCACCCCTCTGCCCTTGGCCACCCTCACTGTTAAGTCTGCACCAAAAAAAAAACACAGTGAACTAAATCAGAAAAAAAAACCAAACTAAAACAGAGAAAACAGAGTAAGGGATAGAGGAGACTGCCCTCCGCTCGCGGCCAGAACGGCCGTTGTCCCACCGCTGTTTTGCGGTCGCACCTGGTCGCCATCGAGCCTCTGAATCACCATGAGCCACTGCTAGCCGTCTCCAGCGCCGCGAAGCAGGGCTACTTTCAACGTTCCTCCACCGCTCGCAGGTCGCGCTCCCTCTCGACGGCGCACGGCCACGACTCACCGTCGCACGCCGCCCCTTTCCTCCTCTGCGCGAGGACCACCGTGCGTTGAGAACCTCTGTCTCCGTCCTTCTCTGCGGCCGCCGTCGCGCTCGTCACCCTCTGCAGTGGCAGCGCCGCCGCTGCTGTAACCGTGGCCACCACCGTGTCCGCGGCCAGATTGGCCGCTTTCATCCACCCTCCATGCGCTGCTGTTGCGCCATCAGAGTCGTGTGCCTCCATGGCTGCCCTCCCCTTTGTTCTCTCTCTTTTCCCCCAAGTTACAAACCCTAGCAGAGAAAAATAATCTAGTGTGAATGAGGCAGTCTGATTGTTTTGCTCTGGGGTTATGCCCCTTGACCTGAGTTGGTGAATTGGGCCAGGCCCATGGTGTTCTACAATTTTTTTTCTCTCTTTTGACTCCTATTTTTGGACGGTGGTTGGGCCAATGAAGGTTACTGAGGCCCAACCTGTTTTTTTTCTTGTCCGTTTTTTGTCCTCTCTTAGGCCCATTTTTGTGTGTCTCTCTTATCGTGTGTCGGGCCAATGATGTGAACTGAGGCCCAATTTATTTTTCTCCTCTTTTATTTTGTGTTATTTGTTTCACCAAAAAAATTGTGTGTTATTTGTTTTAAATATGTGTTGTTTCTTTATCACTAATAATCTCTTTTATGTAAATTATTTTAGATCCACCATCTTGTATTTCCTTTAAGTGTTTAGAATTATTTATTTAACATTTGTGGATGTAAATATTTGTTTACTTCTTTCTCTGTAAATAATTGATTATTTGTAATTTTAATTTTGTGTTTATGTAAATATTAATTGATTCAATTTATCCACTTTTATCTTTGACGTTAATAGAATAGCATTTCTATCCTTTAACGTATATTTTTAAGAGAAAAGGAAATATTGAGTATAGTCATTTACTAGCTCAATAATGCGCTTAATCTCAAATCTCTTCTAAAAATAATTTTCTCAAAATTACGTTAATTGAATAGCATTTCTATCAATAACGTGAAAAAGGAAATATTGAGTATAGTCATTTA
This sequence comes from Sesbania bispinosa, assembly GCA_026901365.1. Taxonomy (NCBI): domain Eukaryota; kingdom Viridiplantae; phylum Streptophyta; class Magnoliopsida; order Fabales; family Fabaceae; genus Sesbania; species Sesbania bispinosa. The sequence continues at coordinate 1,080,248 of QLOH01000247.1, forward strand.
CTAGCTCAATAATGCGTGAAATTTCAAATTCCTTTTCAAAAAATAATTCTTTTCAGAAAATACGTTAATTGAATAGCATTTCTATCAATAACGTAAAAGAGGAAAATATTGAGTATAGCTATTTGCTAACTCAATAATGCAGAACTTCAAATCTTTTCTCAAAAATGTTCCCTTCTCAAAATAAATGACGTTTATTGAATAGTATTTCTATCAATAATATCGTCTGAAGGATTTCAAGGGTTCGTTGTATAGCCATTTGCTAGCATCAACTCTACTAAAAAATAAATTCCTTTTTTCTTTGAATTAAAAACACTTCCAAAATCAATTTCCACAATTTCTTTATTTTCAAAAATTAAAAATAAATTTCTTTTCAAAATTAAAACCAATCTTTTTAAACACATTTTAGAACTACGTGGCTTTGATTTCACCATTGCACCTGGGGATACGTAGGAGCGGGATTTCCCCGTCGAGCAAAAATAAAACTTTCAAATTTTTGTCCCATTGATTTCAAATTAATTTTTTCACGTAAGTAAATTTTGTTTTTGAAGGGTAAAATAAACATCTTCAAGAGTTAATAAATTTTGCACAATTAATTAAAGTTAACCGTTTTTAACGGATGTTGTAGGGTGCTAACACCTTCCCTACACATAATCGACTCCCGAATTCGGATCTCTTGTTACAGACCGGTTTTCAATTTTAAATCATTTTCGGGTTTTCCAATTTTCCAAAACCAAATAAATTGGTGGCGACTCCCCAAAAATTTAATCATTTTTCAATAATATTTTTCTCACGGGCTCGCCGACCCCGTCGTGGCCCCGGTTGCGACACATGTTTTCCTCGGGGGTGTTATGCCCAAGGAGACTAGAAAGGGGAAATGACTTCACCAACATGTTGGGGACACAGTGGAGGGTCCCCCATTAAATGTTAGAATTTTTCTGAATTAAAATGTATTTACATTGAGTTTTTTACGCGTTTAATAAAGGAAAATAAGAAAAAAAATCCTTAGGGAACGATGAAAAATTCAGAAAATTCACGTTAGTATCATTTTTGAATGGGGAAAGCAGTAGCTGCATGCTAGACGAGTTTCAAGCACTTGGTGGGATTTGGAATTTGTGTAGTTGTCACGTGGCCAATACTAGGGGTTTAAGGTTCATATCACATAACTTGTGTTCTTTAATGCGTTCCTCAGGGGAGTTATGCCCAAGGAGACTAGAAAGGGGAAATGACTTCGCCAACATGTTGGGGACACAGTGGAGCTTCCCCCATTAAATGTTAGAATTTTTCTGAATTAAAATATATTTACATTGAGTTTTTTACGCGTTTAATAAAGGAAAATAAGAAAAAAATACCTAAGGAACAATGAAAATTTCGAAAATTCACGTTAGCATCATTTTTGCATGGGGAAAACAGTAGTTGCATGCTTGACGAGTTTCAAGCACTTGGTGGGATTTGGACTTTGTGTAGTTGTCATGTGGCCAATACAAGGGGTTTAGGGTTCGAATCCTAACTTGTGTCTTTTCATGTGTTCCTCGGGGGTGTTATGCCCAAGGAGACTAGAAAGGGGAAATGACTTCGCCAACATGTTAGGGACACAGTGGCGGGTCCCCCATTAAATTTTGGGATTTTTTGAATTAAAATATTTTTATGATGAATTATTTACGCGTTTAATAAAGGAAAATAAGAAGAAAATACCTAAGGAACAATGAAAAATTCGGAAAACTCACGTTAGCATCATTGTTGCATGGAAAAAACAGTAGTTGCATGCATGATGTGTTTCAAGCACTTGGTGGGATTTGGATTTTGTGTAGTTGTCACGTGGCCAATACTAGGGGTTTACGGTTTATATGCTAACTTGTGTTCTTGCATGCGTTCCTTGAGGGTGTTAGGCCATAGGAGACTAGGCAGGGGAAATGACTTAGCCAACACGTTGGGGACACAGTGGGGGGTACCCCATTAAATTTTGGGATTTTTCTGAATTAAATTGTATTTACGGTGAATTATTTACGCGTTTAATAAAGGAAAATAAGAAAAAAAAACCTACGGAACGATGAAAAATTTTGAAAATTCAAGTTAGTATCATTTTGGCATGGGGAAAATAGTAGTTGCATGTATGATCAGTTTCATGCACTTGGTGGGATTTGGACTTTGTGTTGTTGTCACGAGGCCAATACTAGCAGTTTAGAGTCCATATCCTAACTTGTGTTCTTTCATGCGTTCCACGGGGGTGTTATGCCCGAGGAGACTAGACCGGGAAAATGACTTCTCCAACATGTTGTGGACATTGTGGGGGGTACCCCATTAAATTTTGGAATTTTTCTGAATTAAAATATATTTACGGTGTATTATTTATGTGTTTAATAAAGGAAAATAAGAAAAAAAATCCCTAGGGAACGATGAAAAATTTAGAAAATTCACGTTAGTATCATTTTTGAATGGGGAAAGCAGTAGCTGCATGCTAGACGAGTTTCAAGCACTTGGTGGGATTTGGAATTTGTGTAGTTGTCACGTGGCCAATACTAGGGGTTTAAGGTTCATATCACATAACTTGTGTTCTTTCATGCGTTCCTCGGGGGAGTTATGCCCAAGGAGACTAGAAAGGGGAAATGACTTTGCCAACATGTTGGGGACAACGTGGAGGGTCCCCCATTAAATGTTAGAATTTTTTTGAATTAAAATGTATTTACATTGAGTTTTTTACGCGTTTAATAAAGGAAAATAAGAAAAAAATACCTAAGGAACAATGAAAATTTGGAAAATTCACGTTAGCATCATTTTTGCATGGGGAAAACAGTAGTTGCTAGCTTGACGAGTTTCAAGCACTTGGTGGGATTTGGACTTTGTGTAGTTGTCACGTGGCCAATACAAGGGGTTTAGGGTTCAAATCCCAACTTGTGTTTTTTCATGCGTTCCTCGGGGGTGTTATGCCCAAGGAGACTAGAAAGGGGAAATGACTTCGACAACATGTTAGGGACACAGTGACGGGTCCACCATTAAATTTTGGGATTTTTTTGAATTAAAATATTTTTATAATGAATTATTTACGCATTTAATAAAGGAAAATAAGAAGAAAATACCTGAGGAACAATGAAAAATTTGGAAAATTCACGTTAGCATCATTATTGCATGGGAAAAACAATAGTTGCATGCATGACGAGTTTCAAGCACTTGGTGGGATTTGGACTTTGTGTAGTTGTCACGTGGCCAATACTAGGGGTTTACGGTTTATATGCTAACTTGTGTTCTTTCATGCGTTCCTTGAGGGTGTTAGGCCCGAGGAGACTAGACAGGGGAAATGACTTCGCCTATATGTTGGGGACAAAGTGGGGGGTCCCCCATTAAATTTTGGGATTTTTCTGAATTAAATTGTATTTACGATGTATTATTTACGCATTTAATAAAGGAAATTAAGAAAAAAATACCTAGGGAACGATGAAAAATTTGGAAAATTCACGTTAGAATCATTTTAGCATGGGGAAAATAGTAGTTGCATGCCTGACGAGTTTCATACACTTGGTGGGATTTTGACTTTGTGTAGTTGTCACGTGGCCATTACTAGGGCTTTAGGGTTCATATCCTAACTTGTGTTCTTTCATGCGTTCCTCGGGGGTGTTATGCTCGAGGAGACTAGACCAGGAAAATGACTTCTCCAACATGTTGGGGACACAATGGGTGGTACCAATTAAATTTTGGGATTTTTCTGAATTAAATTGTATTTACGGTGAATTATTTACGCGTTTAATAAAGGAAAATAAGAAAAAATACCTACGGAACGATGAAAAACTTGGAAAATTCATGTTAGTATCATTTTGGCATGGGGAAAATAGTAGTTGCATGTATGATCAGTTTCATGCACTTGGCGGGATTTGGACTTTGTGTTGTTGTCACGAGGTCAATACTAGCAGTTTAGAGTCCATATCCTAACTTGTGTTCTTTCATGCGTTCCACGGGGGTGTTATGCCCGAGGAGACTAGACCAGGAAAATGACTTCTCCAACATGTTGTGGACATTGTGGGGGGTACCCCATTAAATTTTGGAATTTTTCTGAATTAAAATATATTTACGGTGTATTATTTATGTGTTTAATAAAGGAAAATAAGAAAAACAATCCCTAGGGAACGATGAAAAATTTAGAAAATTCACGTTAGTATCATTTTTGAATGGGGAAAGCAGTAGCTGCATGCTAGACGAGTTTCAAGCACTTGGTGGGATTTGGAATTTGTGTAGTTGTCACGTGGCCAATACTAGGGGTTTAAGGTTCATATCACATAACTTGTGTTCTTTCATGCGTTCCTCGGGGGAGTTATGCCCAAGGAGACTAGAAAGGGGAAATGACTTTGCCAACATGTTGGGGACAACGTGGAGGGTCCCCCATTAAATGTTAGAATTTTTTTGAATTAAAATGTATTTACATTGAGTTTTTTACGCGTTTAATAAAGGAAAATAAGAAAAAAATACCTAAGGAACAATGAAAATTTGGAAAATTCACGTTAGCATCATTTTTGCATGGGGAAAACAGTAGTTGCATGCTTGACGAGTTTCAAGCACTTGGTGGGATTTGGACTTTGTGTAGTTGTCACGTGGCCAATACAAGGGGTTTAGGGTTCAAATCCCAACATGTGTTTTTTCATGCGTTCCTCGGGGGTGTTATGCCCAAGGAGACTAGAAAGGGGAAATGACTTCGACAACATGTTAGGGACACAGTGATGGGTCCACCATTAAATTTTGGGATTTTTTTGAATTAAAATATTTTTATAATGAATTATTTACGCATTTAATAAAGGAAAATAAGAAGAAAATACCTGAGGAACAATGAAAAATTTGGAAAATTCACGTTAGCATCATTGTTGCATGGGAAAAACAATAGTTGCATGCATGACGAGTTTCAAGCACTTGGTGGGATTTGGACTTTGTGTAGTTGTCACGTGGCCAATACTAGGGGTTTACGGTTTATATGCTAACTTGTGTTCTTTCATGCGTTCCTTGAGGGTGTTAGGCCCGAGGAGACTAGACAGGGGAAATGACTTCGCCTATATGTTGGGGACAAAGTGGGGGGTCCCCCATTAAATTTTGGGATTTTTCTGAATTAAATTGTATTTACGATGTATTATTTACGCATTTAATAAAGGAAATTAAGAAAAAAATACCTAGGGAACGATGAAAAATTTGGAAAATTCACATTAGAATCATTTTAGCATGGGGAAAATAGTAGTTGCATGCCTGACGAGTTTCATACACTTGGTGGGATTTTGACTTTGTGTAGTTGTCACGTGGCCATTACTAGGGCTTTAGGGTTCATATCCAAACTTGTGTTCTTTCATGCGTTCCTCGGGGGTGTTATGCTCGAGGAGACTAGACGAGGAAAATGACTTCTCCAACATGTTGGGGACACAGTGGGTGGTACCAATTAAATTTTGGGATTTTTCTGAATTAAATTGTATTTACGGTGAATTATTTACGCGTTTAATAAAGGAAAATAAGAAAAAATACCTACGAAACGATATAAAACTTGGAAAATTCATGTTAGTATCATTTTGGCATGGGGAAAATAGTAGTTGCATGTATGATATGTTTCATGCACTTGGTGGGATTTGGACTTTGTGTAGTTGTTACGAGGCAAATACTAGCAGTTTTGAGTTCATATCCTAACATGTGTTCTTTCATGCGTTCCACGGGGGTGTTAGGCCCGAGAAGACTAGACTTGGAAATTGACTTTTCCAACATGTTGGGGACATTGTGGGGGGACCCCATTAAATTTTGGGATTTTTCTGAATTAATTTGTATTTACGGTGTATTATTTAAGCATTTAATAAAGGAAAATAAGTAAAAACATCCCTAGGGAACGTAGAAAAATTTGAAAATTCACGTTAGAATCATTTTTGCATGGGGAAAACAGTTGTTGCATGCATGACGAGTTTCATACACTTGGTGGGATTTGGACTTTGTGAAGTTGTCACGTGGCCAATACTAGGGGTTTAGGGTTCATATAACATAACTTGTGTTCTTTCATGCGTTCCTCGGGGGTGTTATGCTCGAGGAGACTAGATCGAGGAAATGACTTCGCCAACATGTTGGGGACACAATGGGGGGTCCCCCATTAAATTTTGGGATTTTTTTGAATTAAAATGTTTTTACGATGAATTATTTACGCGTTTAATAAAGGAAAATAAGAAGAAAATACCTAAGGAACGATGAAAAATTTGGAAAATTCACGTTAGCATCATTGTTGCATGGAAAAAGTAGTAGTTGTATGCTTGACAAGTTTCAAGCACTTGGTGGGATTTGGATTAGTGGGATTTGGACTTTGTGTAGTTGTCACGTGGCCAATACTAGGGGTTTAGGGTTTATATGCTAACTTGTCTTCTTTCATGCGTTCCTTAAGGGTGTTAGGCCCGAGGAGACTAGACCGGGGAAATGACTTAGCCAACATGTTGGGGACACAGTTGGGGGTCCCCCCTTTGAAATTTGGGATTTTTGTCCATTAAAATGTATTTACGGTGAATTATTTACGCGTTTAATAAAGGAAAATAAGAAAAAATACCTACAAAACGATGAAAAATTTGGAAAATTCATGTTAGGATCATTTTTTCATGGGGAAAACAGTAGCTGCATGTATGACGAGTTTCATGCCCTTGGTGGGATTTGGACTTTGTGTAGTTGTCACGAGGCCAATATTAGGGGTTTAGGGTTCATTCCTAACTTGTGTTCTTTCATGCGTTCCTCGAGGGTGTTATGCCCGAGGAGACTAGACTGGAAAAATGACTTCTCCAACATGTTGGGGATTTTGTGGGGGGTACGCCATTAAATATTGGAATTTTTCTGAATTAAATTGTATTTACGGTGTATTATTTACACGTTTAATAAAGGAAAATAAGAAAAAAAATCCCTAGGGAACAATGAAAAATTTGGAAAATTCACCTTAGTATCATTTTTGCCTGGGGAAAACAGTAGCTTCATGCTAGACGAGTTTCAAGCACTGGGTGGGATTCGGAATTTGTGTAGTTGTCACGTGGCCAATACTAGGCGTTTAAGGTTCATATCACATAACTTGTGTTTTTTCATACGTTCCTCGAGGGTGTTATGCCCAAGGAGGTTAGAAAGGGGAAATGACTTCGCCAACATGTTGGGGACATAGCGGAGGGCCCCCCATTAAATGTTAGAATTTTTCTGAATTAAAATGTATTTACATTGAGTTTTTTTACGCGTTTAATAAAGGAAAATAAGAAAAAAAATACCTAAGGAACGATGAAAAATTTGGAAAATTCTCGTTAGAATCATTTTTGCATGGGGAAAACAGTAGTTGCATGCTTGACGAGTTTCAAGCACTTGGTGGGATTTGGACTTTGAGTAGTTGTCACGTGGCCAATACAAGGGGTTTAGGGTTCATATCTCTAACTTGTGCTCTTTCATGCGTTCCTCGGGGGAGTTATGCCTGAGGAGACTAGATCGAGGAAATGACTTCGCCAACATGTTGGGGACACAGTGGGGGGTCCCCCATTAAATTTTGGGATTTTTTTGAATTAAAATGTTTTTACGATGAATTATTTACTCGTTTAATAAAGGAAAATAAGAAGAAAATACCTAAGGAACGATGAAAAATTTGGAAAATTCACGTTAGCATCATTGTTGCATGGAAAAAACAGTAGTTGTATGCTTGACAAGTTTCAAGCACTTGGTGGGATTTGGACTTTGTGTAGTTGTCACGTGGCCAATACTAGGGGTTTACGGTTTATATGCTAACTTGTGTTCTTTCATGCGTTCCTTGAGGGTGTTAGGCCCGAGGAGACTAGACAGGGGAAATGACTTCGCCTATATGTTGGGGACAAAGTGGGGGGTCCCCCATTAAATTTTGGGATTTTTCTGAATTAAATTGTATTTACGATGTATTATTTACGCATTTAATTAAGGAAATTAAGAAAAAAATACCTAGGGAACGATGAAAAATTTGGAAAATTCACGTTAGAATCATTTTAGCATGGGGAAAATAGTAGTTGCATGCCTGACGAGTTTCATACACTTGGTGGGATTTTGACTTTGTGTAGTTGTCACGTGGCCATTACTAGGGCTTTAGGGTTCATATCCTAACTTGTGTTCTTTCATGCGTTCCTCGGGGGTGTTATGCTCGAGGAGACTAGACCAGGAAAATGACTTCTCCAACATGTTGGGGACACAATGGGTGGTACCAATTAAATTTTGGGATTTTTTTGAATTAAATTGTATTTACGGTGAATTATTTACGCGTTTAATAAAGGAAAATAAGAAAAAATACCTACGGAACGATGAAAAACTTGGAAAATTCATGTTAGTATCATTTTGGCATGTGGAAAATAGTAGTTGCATGTATGATATGTTTCATGCACTTGGTGGGATTTGGACTTTGTGTAGTTGTTACGAGGCCAATACTAGCAGTTTTGAGTGCATATCCTAACTTGTGTTCTTTCATGCGTTCCACGGGGGTGTTAGGCCCGAGAAGACTAGACTTGGAAATTGACTTTTCCAACATGTTGGGGACATTGTGGGGGGACCCCATTAAATTTTGGGATTTTTCTGAATTAATTTGTATTTACGGTGTATTATTTAAGCGTTTAATAAAGGAAAATAAGTAAAAACATCCCTAGGGAACGAAGAAAAATTTGAAAATTCACGTTAGAATCATTTTTGCATGGGGAAAACAGTTGTTGCATGCATGACGAGTTTCATACACTTGGTGGGATTTGGACTTTGTGAAGTTGTCACGTGGCCAATACTAGGGGTTTAGGGTTCATATAACATAACTTGTGTTCTTTCATGCGTTCCTCGGGGGTGTTATGCTCGAGGAGACTAGATCGAGGAAATGACTTCGCCAACATGTTGTGGACACAGTGGGGGGTCCCCCATTAAATTTTGGGATTTTTTTGAATTAAAATGTTTTTACGATGAATTATTTACGCGTTTAATAAAGGAAAATAAGAAGAAAATACCTAAGGAACGATGAAAAATTTGGAAAATTCACGTTAGCATCATTGTTGCATGGGAAAAGTAGTAGTTGTATGCTTGACAAGTTTCAAGCACTTGGTGGGATTTGGATTAGTGGGATTTGGACTTCGTGTAGTTGTCACGTGGCCAATACTAGGGGTTTAGGGTTTATATGCTAACTTGTGTTCTTTCATGCGTTCCTTAAGGGTGTTAGGCCCGAGGAGACTAGACCGGGGAAATGACTTAGCCAACATGTTGGGGACACAGTTGGGGGTCCCCCCTTTGAAATTTGGGATTTTTGTCCATTAAAATGTATTTACGATGAATTATTTACGCGTTTAATAAAGGAAAATAAGAAAAAATACCTACAAAACGATGAAAAATTTGGAAAATTCATGTTAGGATCATTTTTGCATGGGGAAAACAGTAGCTGCATGTATGACGAGTTTCATGCCCTTGGTGGGATTTGGACTTTGTGTAGTTGTCACGAGGCCAATATTAGGGGTTTAGGGTTCATTCCTAACTTGTGTTCTATTATGCGTTCCTCGAGGGTGTTATGCCCGAGGAGACTAGACTGGAAAAATGACTTCTCCAATGTTGGGGATTTTGTGGGGGGTACGCCATTAAATATTGGAATTTTTCTGAATTAAATTGTATTTACGGTGTATTATTTACGCGTTTAATAAAGGAAAATAAGAAAAAAAATCCCTAGGGAACAATGAAAAATTTGGAAAATTCACCTTAATATCATTTTTGCCTGGGGAAAACAGTAGCTTCATGCTAGACGAGTTTCAAGCACTGGGTGGGATTCGGAATTTGTGTAGTTGTCACGTGGCCAATACTAGGCGTTTAAGGTTCATATCACATAACTTGTGTTCTTTCATACGTTCCTCGAGGGTGTTATGCCCAAGGAGGTTAGAAAGGGGAAATGACTTCGCCAAAATGTTGGGGACACAGCGGAGGGCCCCCCATTAAATGTTAGAATTTTTCTGAATTAAAATGTATTTACATTGAGTTTTTTACGCGTTTAATAAAGGAAAATAAGAAAAAAAATACCTAAGGAACGATGAAAAATTTGGAAAATTCTCGTTAGCGTCATTTTTGCATGGGGAAAACAGTAGTTGCATGCTTGACGAGTTTCAAGCACTTGGTGGGATTTGGACTTTGTGTAGTTGTCACGTGGCCAATACAAGGGGTTTAGGGTTCATATCTCTAACTTGTGCTCTTTCATGCGTTCCTCGGGGGAGTTATGCCTGAGGAGACTAGATCGAGGAAATGACTTAGCCAACATGTTGGGGACACAGTGGGGGGTCCCCCATTAAATTTTGGGATTTTTTTGAATTAAAATGTTTTTACGATGAATTATTTACTCGTTTAATAAAGGAAAATAAGAAGAAAATACCTAAGGAACGATGAAAAATTTGGAAAATTCACGTTAGTATCATTGTTGCATGGGAAAAACAGTAGTTGTATGCTTGACAAGTTTCAAGCACTTGGTGGGATTTGGACTTTGTGTAGTTGTCACGTGAACAATACTAGGGGTTTTAGGTTTATATGCTAACTTGTGTTCTTTCATGCGTTCCTTGAGGGTGTTAGGCCCGAGGAGACTAGACCGGGGAAATGACTTGGCCAACATGTTGGGGACACAGTTGGGGATCCCCCCTTTAAAATTTGGGATTTTTGTCCATTAAAATGTATTTACGGTGAATTATTTACGCGTTTAATAAAGGAAAATAAGAAAAGATACCTACGAAACGATGAAAAATTTGGAAAATTCATGTTAGGATCATTTTTGCATGGGGAAAACAGTAGTTGCTTGTATGACGAGTTTCATGCACTTGGTGGGATTTGGACTTTGTGTAGTTGTCACGAGGCCAATATTTGCGGTTTAGGGTTCATATCCTAACTTGTGTTCTTTCATGCGTTCCTCGAAGGTGTTATGCCCGATGAGACTAGATCGGGGAATTGACTTCGCCAATATGTTGGGGACAATGTGGGGGGTCCCCTATTAAATTTTGGGATTTTTCTTAATTAAATTGTATTTATGTTGTATTATTTACGCATTTAATAAAGGAAATTAAGAAAAGAATACCTAGGGAACGATGAAAAATTTGGATAATTCACGTTAGAATCATTTTTGCATGGGGAAAACAGTAGTTGCATGCCTGACGAGTTTCATACACTTGGTGGGATTTGGACTTTGTGTAGTTGTCACGTGGCCAATACTAGGGGTTTAGGGTTCATATCCTAATTTGTGTTTTTTCATGCGTTCCTCGGGGGTGTTACGCTCGAGGAGACTACACCGGGGAAATGACTTCGCCAACATGTTGCGGACAGAGAGGGGGGTACCCCATTAAATTTTGGGTTTTTTCTGAATTAAATTGTATATACGGTGAATTACTAACACGTTTAATAAAGGAAAATAAGAAAAAAATACCTACGGAACGATGAAAAACTTGGAAAATTCATGTTAGTATCATTTTGGCATGGGGAAAATAGTAGTTGTATGTATGATGAGTTTCATGCACTTGGTGGAATTTGGACTTTGTATAGTTGTCACGAGGCCAATACTAGCAGTTTTGAGTTCATATCCTAACTTGTGTTATTTCATGCGTTCCAAGGGGGTGTTATGCCCGAGGAGACTAGACCAAGAAATTGACTTTTCCATCATGTTGGGGACATTGTGGGGGTCTCCCATTAAATTTTGGGATTTTTCCGAATGAAATTATATTTACGGTGTATTATTTAAGCGTTCAATAAAGGAAAATAAGTAAAAAAAATCCCTAGGGAACGATGAAAAATTTGGAAAATTCACGTTTGTATCATTTTTGCATGGGGAAAACATTAGCTGCATGCTAGACGAGTTTCAAGCACTTGGTGGGATTTGGAATTTGTGTAGTTGTCACGTGGCCAACAGTAGGGGTTTAAGGTTAATATCACATAACTTGTGTTCTTTCATGCGTTCCTCGGGGGTGTTATGCCCGAGGAGACTAGAATGTGGAAATAACTTTGCCAACATGTTTTGGACACAGTGGGGGGTCCCCCATTAAATGTTAGAGTTTTTCTGAATTAAAATGTATTTACATTGAATTTTTTACGCGTTTAATAAAGGAAAATAAGAAAAAAATACCTAAGGAACGATGAAAAATTTGGAAAATTCACGTTAGCATCATTTTTGCATGGGGAAAACAGTAGTTGCATGCTTGATGAGTTTCAAGAACTTGTTGGGATTTGGACTTTGTGTAGTTGTCTCGTGGCTAATACTAGGGGTTTAAGGTTCATATCCTAACTTGTGATCTTTCATGCGTTCCTCGTGGGTGTTATGCCCGAGGAGACTAGATCGAGGAAATGACTTCGCCAACATGTTATGGACACAGTGGGGGGTCCTCCATTAAATTTTGGGATTTTTCTGAATTAAAATGTATTTACGGTGAATTATTTACACGTTTAATAAAGGAAAATAAGAAAAAAATACCTTTGGAACGATGGAAAATTTTGAAAATGTATGTTAGTATCATTTTGGCAAGGGGAAAACAGTAGTTGCATTGATAAGTTCTAAAAATAAGATAAATTTGTATATAATTACAACACTTTTCAAGGGAAAATGTTAGATTTATTCCCCAAATTACCTCTTTTTAGTAATAAATTCAGATTTTATGATTATCTGATTTAAATTTGAATTTGATGCTATTTTAATAAGAAATCTGTTGATTTTGCAGATAAAGAGGAAAGTTTTAAATGAAGAAACAAGATAACATTTATTTTTAGAAAGAATCTGCAGATAAGATTCTAAATGGCAGCAGATCAAAATAAAATCAGCAGTTATTTGGATAAAGATTCTGCAGATAAAATTTTCAATTCAAATTTAAGATAGAATCAGCACAAGATCAAGCTAAAAAGAGGGAAATAAGGAAAGCATAACAGACAAAGATAAGATCAGAAAGAGATCAAGTCAGAAAAGAGGAAATTAGGAAAGTAGATAACGTTGATCTGCGCTCCACCTGCGCTGAGCGCAAGTGGAGTGCAGGAACAAAAATGAATTTTGTTTCCCGTGCTTCATCTGCGCTGAGCGCAGGAACATGGAACCCTAATTTCCAATGGGTCGCAATCAGAGTCTCAAAAGCCCATCAGATGGTTATAAAAGGACGCCAAGAGCCACAATTCAAGATATGCTTGGAGTTAGGAGTGAAATACAAGGATTACATAGGTCATCAAGCGGAGAATACAATTCAGAGCCGCAATTGGAGAGTTCTTGATTGAGAATCCTTGAGAGCCAAGAGACTAACAGTCTCTAGGAAGCCATAGTGGAGAAGGAGGGAGATTGCAAAGAGGGTGACATTCTCGTTTGTGTATTCCTATTATCTATTTTGGTTTGTGATGACTACCATGAGTAGCTAAATCTTTCTTTAAGGATTGAATGATGTCGATTCAATCCCCTATTGTATTTTGAATATTTGTTATTTGGGAATCCCTGTTTTATAAAGTTGGTATTTTTATTCTATTCTTAATGCTTAGCTTCCGTCTGTGTGCCGAAGTTATGATGCGAGTTCTTGGGAGCCTAGGAATAGGGATCTTGAATTCTGATTGGTAAAAATACTCAATTTGTCACTGTGGGTACCAGGATGAATTGATAGCCTTAACAACTGATCTTCAAGCGGGGTAATTTATGGCAATGGGAACCTGGGTAAATTGTTGTGAGTATTTCATATTTGTGGGAACCTTTTATGAAATAATATTTATTTGTGCTTCAATTTTTATAAATCAAATTCCCAGATTTTAAAGATTTCAAAATATAAGAAGGGTGCGATAGAGAGATTTCAATCCTAGTTTTCTCATCATTAATTTCTCCTTTGCACATTTGTTTTGGATATCCAATTTATCTTTATTTTCTGCAATTTATTTTCAGTATTTTAATTTCAGTAACTATAAATCCAAAATTTCCAAAACAAATCCCCTCAATTAGATTGTAACTAAGAATTTGAAATTGAACCGTTCCCTGTGGATACGACAACCCCTTTTACTTACTATTATACTACTGTGATATTGGTACGCTTGCCAAAATCTCAACAAGTATTTTTGGCGCCATTGCCGGGGGAACGATGTCTCAATTTAAATTCTTAGTTCTTTCTTTTTGAGTTGTGAATATTTGTATTTTTTTATTCTTTTTATTTTTATTTTTTTGTAATTAATTTGTATTTTCTATTTTTTTTAACTAACCCTTGTTCTAGTCCTTGTGATTTATACTTTTGAAAGGTCAGGTACCAAGAGCGCTATTGGAATTTGACCCTGAGATTGAAAAGACATCAAAAGGACGAGTTCAGAGATACAATCTCAACACTCTTTGTTCAACCACCCCAAATGAAGTGAAAGTTGCACCAATCATGGCTAGTGAATGGAAAAATCAACCAAGAAGAACGCTAGGAGATTATGCCAGGGAGCAAGGATGGCAACGTCCACCAAGGAGAACACTTGGAGATTATGTTCCACAGCGAAAACCAGAATACTTCTCCAACATACCGGTTCATGGTAACTTCTCTACCTACAATAATTATTCTGACAATTTTTCGCAGGATTGGGGAAATTACCAGAATCAAAATTTTGGGTGGCAACAAGATGCTGTTTCGTCCCACATACAAACTTCTGCAGATGAAATCAGGGCAGATTATAAGATTATAAGGCAGCAATTAGAAGCACTCAACAAGCTGCTAGATAACCTCCCCCGGCAAATACAAGCAGTGCAATACTATCCTAGCCAATCCCCACAATTAATTTGTGATTTTTTTGGAGGTGACCATCCCAATGGTTACTGTTCTTATCCATGCACTCAAGAAGAGCAAGTTGATTACATGGGAAATCAAGGAAGACCAGGCAAATTCTCCATCAGCAACAACTCTGCAAATAATTACTCACAAGGTTGGAGAAATTGCTAGAATCAGGACTTTGGGTGGCACCAAGATGATGTTTCATTCCACATGCAACCTTCTTTCCAACAGCAGCAAAGTTACTCTTCAGATCAACAAAGAGACTCAAAATTTTATGAGCGTCTTGAAGAACTCAATCAAAACATTATACAATTTCAGAAGGAAAGAGAAGAAGCAAGAAGAAATATTGACGCTTTGCTGGAGCAGATAGCAGAAACAAGAGCCAACCAACAGTTAGAACAGATCCCAGCAAATGCAGTACCCAACCCCAAAGAGCAGTGTGACGACATTGTTCAACGGATAGGGGAAGGAACTGATAACAAACTGGCTGATAAAGAAGAGGAAGCTGAAGAAGAGGAACCAGAAGAAACAAAAGAAAAAGAAGAAGAAGGTGAGGCAGAAATAGAAGAAAAAAAAGAAGAGGATGGAACAAAGAAAGTTGTGCTTAAAGAAGAGAGTGATTGTGAAGGGGAGGAAGAGAAAAAAAACATATGAGATTGTACATGATGTAATTGTAGAAAAAGAACAAGAAAAAGAGAAAAAGAGCGAGCAAAGAACTGAGAGGGGATGAGAAGTAGTGGAGAATTCCTGACAACCCTCCAAAGGAAGGCAAAGACAGACAACATACAAATGTTCAACCTTCCAAGACTCACAAAAGAAAGGCCTGCGAACACACTGACCTGATCACAACAAAGAGAAGAAAAATCAGGCCAAGAAATTCAAATTCAAAGCCTAAAGTCAGATTGAGGACAAAGTGGTCAGGCATATTCCATACCAAGGACCCTTGTGAAGCACAAAAAGTAAAATCTGACAACTGTGAATTTCCCAAGCTTCAGGAGGAGAAGACCTATGCAACTCAACACAAGACTCCAAAGAAAAGAAAAGTCAGGCCAAAGGAGTCAGCAACATGGTCTAACTCCAGACACAAGACCAAATAGGTAGATTCAAGTCACATTCATAATTGGTCCGAGGCAAGAATATGGGTAGGATCACTGCCCAAAGGAGTCAAAGGTGTGGCACAAAGGCTCGCTAAAGGGTTTCAGTATCACCCACCATGAAAGAACAGACGTCAAGCTATATGACGTAAAACGAGCGCTTCCTGGGAGGCAACCCAGAGATTTTAAATTTTTAATTTCAATAGTTTTCAATTTTGTTTTGGTTTTTCATTTTTTTAGGATTTTTAATTTTTTAGGATTTAGGAAATTTTCAAAATTGATTGGAATGAGTTCGTGGAAAAATAAAATTTTAAACAATTGGAAGTAGTGGAAAACTTGACTGAAAATTGCAAAATTTCATTCTGTTTTCTGCGTTGAGCGCAGGTAAAGCGCAGAAGTGCAATTTTAGTCACTGTTTTCTGCGCTTCACTTGCGCTGAGAGTAGGTGAAGCGCAGCGGTACGAAATTTCAAATCTGAAACCTGGGCTCAACTAACGTTGAGCGCAGGTGGAGCGCAGGTACGCACTGTTGCTTAAATTGAACTAAAAACAGGGGGAAGTCATTCGTTCTTCCTCCCTTGTTTTCTCTTGTACCGTTTCTCTACTTCCTAAGCTTTTCTTTTCACTTTTTCCACTCACAAACCTCCATCAATCTTGAATCTTTCAAGTTTTAAGGTATGTTTTCTTGTTTTTCTTTAGTTTTAACTGATTGAAATTCTCATTTCCTCTGTTTTATGAATTGAACTTTAGGATAACAACCTTAGGATTGTGAATGTGTATATTGTTGATTCTTGCTATCTTAGAGATGATTATGACTGTGTGGAATATGAAGAACAATTTTTCTATTGAAATGCTCTTTGTTTTGTGAGTTATTGAATTTGAAAGTGTTATGCTCTGTTTCTTGCAAAAATTTTGAACTTTCAATTTCCATGGATTGATTGAGTGCTTGCAAAACAAATGGGTATGTTCTGTTTTTAGGAAACCATTACCAAGTGCAACTGAAACTCTGCTGTGATTAGATTGATTCTTTTCAAAGTATTCTGAATTTTTGCATGCAAATTGGTTAATGATAGGCTTCCATGTTCTTCATGAATTAGTGTTTGCAATAAGGTATCATTGAAATGAATGTGTTTTTAGCAACTAACTGTTGATTATTTGACTTTTCAGATGCCTAGGATCAAATAACTGTTGGCCTTTCCCGTGGCTCTAGCTCACAAGGAAACGACATGGGGAAGAGAGTCAGAGATGAACCCCATTATGATCACATGAGATTCAAAAGTGCACAAGATGCTCCAAAGTATTAAGCTCTCAGAACTTTGTGCTGAAAAGACCAGTTGACCTCAAACCAGGGGAGTATGAGGAGTTCAACATGGAGAATACCAGACGCGGATGGCGTAGGATGGCTACTCCAGACAAATTATTTGACTCGGGGCTAGTCCGGGAATTCTATGTTAACACTATTGAGAGCCTGGTGATAGAGGAGAGAGGAGATCCTATGTTAGGGGTAGATGGGTGACGTTGATCGCAATGCGATCAACAACTATATGGGTCGCCCAACCCCAGATGATGAAGATGTTTTCCCATGCCAATACCAAGAGCTGATGCAGAGTACTGGTATATATGGGAATGAGGAGCTGTGTAACATCCCAAAAATTAGGGCCTAGAAACTATGGTGAGAGCGTTAGACTGGGGTTCCAGCCAAGTAACAGAGAGTTGGAAGTGGTATGAGATGTTGGAGTTCTGAATGTGAATTTAGATAGGAATTTGGTAAATGAATTAAGAGGATTATAACGATTTAAGAATAAGAAAGAGGATATTAGAGGGAGAAGAACTAGATTGGGAAGGTATGATATTGGATGAGAGTTAGGGGAATTGATTTATTAAGAATTAGAGTGGGGAAGGGTTTGGATGAGAAGAACTAAGTTAGAAGAAGGTTTTCATGGAAAGGAATTAGGTTTGAGAAGGAGAGAATTGATTTGGAGCCAAGAGGGGCACAAACCGAGGTTATTGCTTAATTTTGGGTTTTAGGCCTAATGACCTTGGTGCATTAATTAGAAATATCTAGAGCCAAGGGTGTCCAATTAAGGTGATACCACTTTCATTAGAAAGCTAATTTCCGGGGCTTGAATTTGATATATTATATGATAGGATTACGAGCTCATTTGCACCCCCAAACAACGAGTTTACGCACACAGACGCGTCCTGGCAGCGTTTTTGGGTGTTTAAACGCCCCGATTGCGTGTTCAAGCGCCGAACGCGTCCAGCTCTCTTAAATTCGCTGCAGCACCATTTTTTTTCTCATTCTTCTTCTTTCAAGGGCTTCTAGTGAGAGAGGGAGAGGGTTTTTAGAGAGAGAAAGTGAGAGGAAGAAGGAGATAGTAGATTGGAGGCCTTCTCCACCCCTTGGAGCTTGAATATCATCCTCCTCTTCTCCCCATTTTCACCAAGTTTCTCCTATTGGAGGTGAGTGTCGTTCTCACTCACTTGTTCTCTTGATTGTTCTCCTATGTATGCTCCTTATTCTTCCTCCCCTTGCTATTATAGTTGATTATGTATGAGTTTATGCAAAACCTAGGGTTGATTGCTAGATTAATTGAATATATGAATTGTTAGCCAAACCCTAGTTTAGTAATTTGGGGATTTGAGGATTTTCTTGTATGATGGATGATTGAGCCTTGATTATGTGATTATTGGAGGTTAAAAATAGGATTTTATGTATGGATTTCTTTGGATTGCCTTGGATTGCTTGATTTTGGATCAAACCTTAGGTTAGAGGATTTGGGGGTTTCATGAAATTGAAGGTTTGACATGTTGATTATGCCTATAATTGCTTATGTTCATACTTATTATCATGTTTATGCACTGGATGAATGTTTGTACATGTTTCTAACCCCCACCATGTTCATGGAAAAATGTTTTGGGTCTTTGACCTCATGATAATGGTAAAGGAAAATGATTTGGGTCTTTGGACCTCATGGAAATGGTCTTGGGTCTCATGACCTCATGAAAATGTCTTGGGTCTTTAGACCTCATGTAAATAATCATGTTTTGGTCCCTGGACTCATGTTTTTAAGACTCTATCTCCGGTCCTTGGACTCATGTTAATTAAGCAAGATTTGGTCCATGGACTCATGTTTTAAGGCCTTGCTTGGTCCATGGACTCATGTTAAAGAAATAAACCTTTGTTTGAATCTATCACAGTTAATGGGTTAAGGTCTTATGGCCTTCAGGGACGACGGTCTCTGTTAGTCTGAGCTCAGTCTAGCCTCACAGATAAGTGGAAAGACCCCTTGGGTGTTGGGTAAAACACTTCATGACTGACCCTGCATTTATGATTGTCCTTGGATGGCTAACCCTACATTTCTTGATTTTCTAGTATGAACACTCTCATGATTGTTGAAGTTATGCTCTATTGTTATATGTCATGTGTTCTGTTTTCCCCCACACCGCACACACTGTTACCTCACTCACTGGGACGTAGTCTCATCCCAAGTTGTGGGAAAACATCTTCAGTTGTGCAGGAAAGGATTTCTTAGCATTAGAGGACGATTCGAAGTCTCGAGGCACACCTTGCCGCCTACCCAGTTGCCAGTTGCCTTCGGACGCTTAGATTTAATAAAGTTATGTAATGATTAAGAATTGTGTATAAATGTATATGCTTATAGGTTATTGGACTGTATTACTTAAAGAGATTGATGTGAATGTTTGGTTTGGCCATGGAGGCCTTTTATTACTGAAATGGATTAGTGCTTCTGTTATTATGAACTGTACTGGTGTTTTGCTGGTTTTCAGTTGGATCTGGAAATTGGGAAACGTCCAGTTTTCAGGGGAGACTCTGCCGGATATCCGGCAGGAGTTTTATGAACCTTAAACACACCAAGTGTGGGTTCCTCCTTGTCTTTCTTAAGGGAATGTTTTAGAATTGTGTTATTGAATGTTGAGGTAGCCTAAGCATACGTTGGACTGATTAGGCAAATTGTGCTTGTGTGCCGATAAATGAAATGGCGCGAAATAATTTCAGAAATTCGGAATAGTGTTTCCAACGGACACTTATTCTTGAATTGAGAAATTAGGACGTTACAAGCTTGATATGAGGATCAGCCACCACCACCTTAGCCACAACAGCCACCACAACGACCAACTGACATCCCACTCAGGTCATATGTGGAGCATATCTGCAGGCAGAACTACACTATTTATCGTGGGATCACCCACCTCTAGGAGTACCTGTACCAGACAAGACTGGACCCATACCCGGGCATGCTGCCTGATGAGTTTCGGACATTCTTGCAGTGCCCTGGGGACAGGCCTATTCAGCCAGGGGGAGGTGGGGCAGCAACAGATGATGGATATGCTTTTGATGAGGAGCTCCAAGATGTAGAGAATGATGAGGATTGAGATCAGATTTTTTTTTCGGTTTTTCATTTTTTTTCTTTTTCTTTTATTTTTCCTTTTATTTCTTGTTATTTTTTTTCTTTTATTCGTTAGGATTATTTTCAAAATGGATTCCCTTAGGATTAGGATTAGAAAGATTAGGATTAAATTAGGAGTAAGAGTAGGAAATAAAGATTGATTTGAATTCAATTTAATTTTTCAATGCTAATACAGCCAAACTGACTGAATTAGGAAAGAGAAAAGAATTAAGTTTGTGAATTCATAATCAATTAGGTTTAGATTCTTGTACAGGAAAGATCAATTGAGTCAATAGTTGTTCAATAAGTGATTTCATCAAGGAATTTTAGCCTAAGCCTGTGAGTGTGAGAGACTAAACACTGAGAGATTTCACTGTTATTTGTCAACTGTTATTGCTTGAGTTTCTTAATTTTATTCTGCATATGAAAAGCATAGCAATGATCAAGGCAACTTGCATATATATATATATATTATTTCCTTAGTGCCAGAAAGCCAACCCATGAATTTTTTTTTCCAATTCTTTGTAACCCATTTGAGCTTTAATGTTTCTTTCCTTATGCACCCCAGCCAAATTAATGTCTATATCCTATCCCTTTCACACTTGGGATAGAGAGCATAGGTGCAATTCTGATAGAATGAGTGATTGGTTGGTTATCTGAAAAGTGCAAAAAGCAGGCACAAGCAAGCAAGGAATTCACTCCCTCAAGTATATATAAAAAAAAAGAAAAAATGATGTATAGTACAAAGTTGAATAAAGAAGGGAGTGAATTACCAAACAAAAAGAGGCTAATTGAATGATACAAGTCAAGAATGTAATGGAGAATTGAGAGAAAGTTTGAGAAATGGTGAAACCGCAAATATGCTCTCTATTCTAGTGTTTCTTTGAATATCCAGAAAAACCATGAGTTCTTGATAGCCCAGCCTTGTTACAACCAAATAAAAGACCTTTTGATCTATGCTAATTGTGTGATTGAATACTAACAAGGAACGACTGAAAATTCTAGTTGTTCAATTTCAGTGAAATAATTGAGGGAAAACACTCACCCGTGAGAATGAGAGTAATTCCTTGATTGATCACGAAATTGTTTCAACTATTGTTCTTGAAAGATCTGAATGTGCTTTTATCTCTTCCTTTTTGATGATTGAAAACATTACTTATTTCTGATTTTGATCTGACTTTTGGAATGTGACAACTGTTGAAGCAAAGAAATTTGAATTGTTTTCTCTTCAATCATAGGAAGCTTTTAAGGATGATCAATGTAACCATCTATTTATTCTTTTCTTGCTTGAGGACAAACAAGAAGCTAAGTTGGGGGGTATTTGATAAGTGCTAAAAATATGATAAATTTGTATATAATTGCAGCACTTATCAAGGGCAAAATGTTAGTTTTATTCCCCAAATTACCTCTTTTTAGTAATAAATTCAGATTTTGAGATTATCTGATTTAAATTTGAATTTGATACTATTTTGATAAGAAATCTGTTGATTTTGTAGATAAAGAGGAAAGTTTTAAATGAAGAAACAAGATAACATTTATTTGAAGAAAGAATCTGCAGATAAGATTCTAAATGGCAGCAAATCAAAATAAAATCAGCAGTTATTTGGATAAAGATTCTGCAGATAAAATTTTCAATTCAAATTTAAGATAGAATCAGCACAAGATCAAGCTAAAAAGAGGGAAATAAGGAAAGCGTAGTAGACAAAGATAAGATCATAAAGTGATCAAGTCAGAAAAGAGGAAATTAGGAAAGCAGATAACGTTGATCTGCGCTGAGCACAAGTGGAGCGCAAGAATAAAAATCAATTTTGTTTCGTGTGCTTCATCTGCGTTGAGCGCAAGAACACAGAACCCTAATTTCCAATGGGCCGCAATCAGAGTCTCAAAAGCCCATCAGATGGTTATAAAAGGACGCCAAGAGCCACAATTCAAGATATGCCTGGAGTTAGGAGTGAAATACAAGGATTACACAGGTCATCAAGCGGAGACTACAATTCAGAGTCGCAATTGGAGAGTTCTTGATTGAGAATCCTTGAGAGCCAAGAGAGTGACAGTCTCTAGGAAGCCATAGTGGAGAAGGAGAGAGATTGCAAAGAGGGTGACAGTATCGTTTGTGTATTCCTTTCATCTATTTTGGTTTGTGATGACTACCATGAGTAGCTAAACTTTTCTTTAAGGATTGAATGATGTCGATTCAATCCCCTATTTTATTTTGAATATTTGTTTTTTGGGAATCTCTGTTTTATAAAGTTGGTATTTTTATTCTATTCTTAATGCTTAGCTTCCGCCTGTGTGCCGGAGTTATGATGCGAGTTCTTGGGAGCCTAGGAATAGGGATCTTGAATTCTGATTGGTAAAAATACTCAATTTGTCACTGTGGGAACAAGGATGAATTGATAGCTTTAACAACTGATCTTCAAGCGGGGCAATTTATGGCAGTGGGAACCTGGGTAAATTGTTGTGAGTATTTCATATTTGTGGGAACCTTTTATGACATAATATTTATTTGTGCTTTAATTTTTATAAAATCAAATTCCCATATTTCAAATATTTCAAAATATGAGAAGGGTGCGAAAGGCAGATTTAAATATTTTAATTTCAGCAACTATAAATCCAAAATAAATCCCCTCAATTAAATTGTAACTAAGAATTCGAAATTGAACCGTTCCCTGTGGATACGAAAGCCCCTTTTACTTACTATTATACTGTTGCGATATTGGTATGCTTGCCAAAATCTCAACATAAATGCATGATGAGTTTCATGCACTTGGTGAGTTGGACTTTGTGTAGTTGTCACGAGGCTAATACTAGCGGTTTTGGGTTCATATCCTAACTTGTGTTCTTTCATGCGTTCCTCGGGGGTGTTATACCCGAGGAGACTAGACCAGGGAAATGATTTCGCCAACATGTTGGGGACATAGTGGGGGGTCCCCCATTAAATTTTAGGATTTTTCTGAATTAAAATGTATTTACATTGAATTATTTATGCGTTTAATAAAGGAAAATAAGAAAATAATACCTAAGGAACGATGAAAAATTTGGAAAATTCACGTTAGCATCATTTTTGCATGGGGAAAACAGTAGTTACATGCTTGACGAGTTTCAAGCATTTGGTGGGATTTGGACTTTGTGTAGTTGTCACGTGGCCAATACTAGGGGTTTAGGGTTCATATCCTAACTTGTGTTCTTTCATGTGTTCCTCGGGAGTGTTATGCCAGAGGAGACTAGACCAGATGATGGCATCCTGTCAGTGGTACCTGTCAGTGGTGTTCTGAACTGACAGCTAATGGCTAGGATCAACTTGGAGCTGCTTGAAATGTTTGGAGCTGAACCAAGCATGAGCCTTCCTCATGAGAGTCAACCCTTGACCAAGAAGTCAAAGTCAACATGAAAGACTCAACTTAAGTAGGAATCAATATAATTAGGATTTATGATGTAATTAGGACATCCTTGTCATTTTATTAATTAGGGCGCCACTAACCTATGGGTTCAGTGGTTAGTAGGTTGCCTTACTAGGAGGTGTAGAGAATCATGGGTTCTAATCCCACCTAGGATAGGAATTTCACTCATCTTGTATTTTCCATGTATTTTGGGCGCATAATTAGGTGGTTAGTGACTTAAGGCTTAGCTTAGCTAAAAGCCATTCGGGGCATGTGTTCAAATCCCACTTAGGATGGATTTGCATCCATCATTTTTATTTTCCCCCTTTATTCCACATAAGTGGCCGCCCCACTCCCTCTCCTCTCCTATATAAGGAGCTTTCACCCATGTATTCAACACTTACATGATTTTTAGTAAAGGAATTATGCCCAAATTTCTCCTCCTTGAGAGTTGAGTGAGGCTTGGTGGTTGATGCTCAAACCATACTTTGAGACTTATCTAATTCCCCCGAATTAGTGGCGTCTGGCGATTGGACTTATCTGCTGTGGGTGGATTCCTACTTCAGTGGCGTCCGGATCATCTCTTCCTCTCCACTTTTTCCTTTACTTTCTCTCATTTTCTCTTATTTTCCCTTCATTTTCTCGCTGCTTCCCAGCTCTATAATTCGAGTTCTATTTGCTTGTTTTTTATTCTAATCGGTGTGTTTTGCTCAATTCTAGATCCTACACCCAACCGACTATCAATTGGTAATCAGAGCTTGATGGATTGAGAAATTTTTGGAGCACATTGGGTCTGTTTGGGCACTGTTTTGTTGCACCTATATGTGCAGAATTTTCATTCAATTTAGTGTAATTACATCCCTCTTTTCAATTGTAACTTGGACTTGGACTGTTTCCCGGGCCCGAGGTGCCTTTCTGCTGCTATCAACATTGTTTGTCTTGATTGAATTGCTTGCTTTCTTGCTAGTTTGGGGGCTGTTTTGGGCCGCTAATCCCACCCCTCTAGGTGTTTGATTAAATGCCTCTTAATTGCTTATACTTGTTCTTGAGTGAATCTTGCAATTAATTGCTATAAACTGCTTGTTTGTTGGTGAAGTGTGGTAAGAGGAGGCATTGTTGTCTTCATTTTTCCAAAGATCGTTCACCTACATTTTCTCCCCTTCACCATTAATTGTCATCCCCCATATTCATCTCTTTATTTTTCACCATTTATTTTCCGCTTCTCCCCATCCTTTTAATTTCTGCTCTCCCCTTTACATTCTGCAATTTACATTTCTTCTCTCCCCATCCTTTTAATTTCTGCCATCCCCCTTTACTTTCAGTCCTCCCCATCCTTTTAATTTCCGCTTCCCCTTTACATTTCTGCTCTCCCCACCCTTTTACTTTCTGCCATCCCCTTTTACATTCTTCCATTTACATTTCTGTCCTCCCCATCCTTTTAATTTCAGTTTCCCCCTTTACTTTCTTGTCATTTATTTTGCGCAATTTTTCCTTCTTTTTCTTTGCCATTTATGCGCATTCTTTTGGCTCATGTATTGTTCAATTTTATACTCCTATTTGTCTGTTTGATTGGCATTCTGATTGCAAATTTGAATTGACTGCTATCTCTATCGTGGACTTTCCCTGTTTGATTGTGCAAAACGCTCACCATTAGGCTGATTTTTGGTTCATAGTATTGGAAGAAGATCAACAAAATCCAATTGTTGATTTTCCTTCATATTTTAATTCCAATCTTAAAATTGAACCAAGCGCGTTTCTGTGACCGTACTGATTTTGTATAATCAACAAGGAAGTGCTAAGCAATTTTTTTGGTCATTTTTGAAATCAGGTTGCCATTATGTTTTCACAGTTTTTAGATTTCTTTTTATTCATTATTTTGCTTTTCTGGTACCACTTGGACCAGTTTACTGTCAGAAAATTCCAAAAAAATTACAGTAGTTGCAGTTTATTTTCTTTTCATTGTGTACAAATTTCTAATTTTCTGTTGGGGAAAAAGACAAAAAAAAGAAAGAAAAGGCAAGAAAAATACAAAATGTACGTACGTGCCAAAAATACAAAAAAGGTGTAAAAAGCAAAAAAGGGTGCAAAAGTCAACAACAAGGAAGAAAAAGTCAAAAAACACCCAAAAAGAGTCAAAAATTCAAAAAAATTCAGAAAAATAGTAAAAATAAAAACAAAGAGTTATCCCAACAATACAGTAACAGTTTTACTGTAATTTTCTGTTTCATTTCACTGTATACCGTAATTGAGTTGTATTTGTTATTTTTTTCCAAAAAACGACAATTTTGGCAACTCTTTTCAAAAATCACCAAAAACAATTCTCTTTGCAATTTCTTCCATCTTGTCTTGTTTGCTATCTGTTCTTGTGTATAAGCTTGTTTGAGTGCCATCTTTTCTTGTTTGTCATATCAACTCCATTGTTTTGTCTTAGGATTTTCCAATCTGCTTTTAGTAGGTATTTTCTTTGTTAGTGTGCTTCAATTTTGGGTAAGGGTTAAGACATAGTCTCAAGTTGGTCTTTGCAAAATCTAACCAACCTCCAACCGAGTAGAAGAGGCAAGAGAGTTTTCATTATAGAAAAAGCCCAAAAAGAGTGGCATACACGAGTGTTGCATTGAGTGTAAACACTTAGTGAGTGGAAAGGTCCAAATTCTTAAAAATTAAAAACTTAACAATGGGTAGTAGGAACTCACCACCTCCTTCACCTAGAACTTTGAGGTATAGGGCCGAGTTGCAACATGCAATTCAAGACATGGCCAGAATGATGAGGCATGAGATGAGTGAACTTAGAAAAGAACTAAGTGGGAATAGGAGAGAGAGAAGATATTCTTCTCGAGAAGGAGGAAGTGAGGATAGATATAGCATGGTTAGAAGTGAAGATAGGTACCATGCTAAGAGTAGTAAGGGAGAGAGACACTCTAGCCAAACCTATAGGAGAAGGGAAAGGGAAAGAGAGCTTAGAAGGCCTAGGAGGCGTGAGGAACCTAGAGGGTTTAGAGAAGACTACTATGAGGAAACCCCTAGGAGAGAAAGAGAGGAGTATTATGAAGAGAATCCTAGGAGGCATAGAAGAGAGCATAGGAGAGAAGAAGAGCCTAGAAGGGAACAAGGTTTTAGAGGGGTAAAAATAAAAGTCCCAACCTTTAATGGTAGGAATGATGTAGAACAATACCTAGAATGGGAACTTAAAATTGAACAAATCTTTAGTTGCCATAGGTATAGGGAAGAGGAAAAGGTTATGATTGCCTCTCTAGAATTCAAGAACTATGCCTTAGTTTGGTGGCATCAGCTTCAAGCTGAAAGAAGAAGGTGCAATGCTCCTTTGGTTTCCTCTTGGGAGGAAATGAAGTCCATCATGAGAAAGAGGTTCATACCTCAACATTACACTAGGGAGTTGCACATCAAACTCCAAACTCTTAAGCAAGGTTCTAAGAGTGTAGATGAGTACTTTAAGGAAATGGAACTTGCTTTAATTAGGGCCAACATAGTTGAGGATAGTGAAGCAACTATGGCTAGGTTTATCAATGGACTTAATTTCTACATAAGGGACATAGTGGAATTGCATCCTTATGTAGAAATGGAGGACTTGGTACACCAAGCTATTAAAATTGAAACTGAACTAAAAATAAAGGGTAGCTATAAAAGAGGAAACACTAGTTTTACAACTAAGAACAAGGAAATCCTAAAGAAAGATGAGGGAAAGAGCCAAGAGAAGGAGGAACCTAAGGGTCCTAGGGTTACTTTTAACCCCACTCCTTCTACTAAAAAGGAGGAGCCCTCTACTTCCACAAGAAACATCAAGTGTTTCAAGTGTGATGGCAAGGGACACATAGCTTCCCAATGCCCAAATAGGAGGGCGATGTTGGTTAAGGAAAATGGAGAGTACACTAGTTCAAGTGAAAATGAACAAGGTGAAAATGAGGAAACTAGTGAAGAAGAAAATGAAGTTGAGAAAGAAGTATATAGGGCCGAAGGAAAACTATGCATGGTTAGAAGGTCCTTAGGAAATCAAATAATAAAAGAAGATGAACAAAGACAAACTGTCTTCCACACTAGATGCATGGTAGAGGGAAGCATTTGTTCCCTAATTGTTGATAGTGGAAGTTGCACTAACATTGCAAGTGCAAGAATGGTGGAAAAACTTGGTTTATCTACCACTCCCCACCCCAGACCATAGAAGTTATCTTGGATATGTGATGATGGGGAAAGGGAAGTAAATAAGCAAACTCTCATCTTTATTTCCATAGGTGATTATGATGATAATGTTCTTTGTGATGTTGTACCTATGGATGCCACACATATCTTGTTGGGTAGGCCTTGGCAGTTTGATAAGAGAGCCATCCATGATGGATACTCTAATCAAATATCTTTTAAATATGATGGTACTAAAATTACTTTGATTCCAATGTCAATCCAAGAAATATGTGAGGATCAAGCTCACATGAAAAGAGAAATAGAACTTGAGAAAATTAAGAGGCTTAAGATAGAAGGTGAGAATAAAAAGAAAAAGAAAGAAGAAACATCAAGAGTGATGATAGAAAAGGTGAAAACCAAAGAGAAACAAAAAAATAAAAGGGAAGCCATGTTATTACTTCATCAATTCAAAACTGCTAACCTTAATTGTTTTGAAGGAAATCAAGAAAGGGAGCTGCTGATTAAAGAAGGAGGAAGTAGCAACACTACAAGGGAGTAACCTTTTCTCCTATTTCTTCTTCTTCTTCTTCTTCTTCTTCTTCTTCTTCTTCTTCGTCTTCTTCTTCTTCTTCTTCTTCTTCTTCTTCTTTCTTCTTCTTCTTCTTCTTCTTCTTTTCTTCTTCTTCTTCTTCTTCTGCTTCTCTTCTTTCTTCCACTACTCTTTCTTCTCCTTAACCTCCCTACATGATTCCCAAGTACTATTGTTATGAGCACTAGATGCTAAATGCTTGGGAATAATGAGTCTTCCTCTTTTGTTGGCCAAGGTTGCGCGCGGATGTCCATGGTTGAAAACCTAGCAAAGACTCACAGTCCTAAAGGGAAGTCTCCACCTTCTCTTCCTTGTCATCCATTCTTTATTTCTCTTCTACACCTCTTATACTTTTCTCATTTTCAGATTTGAGGGCAAATGCTTCTTAAGGGGAGGGGATGGTGGTATCCTGTCAGTGGTACCTGTCAGTGGTGTTCTGAACTGACAGCTAATGGCTAGGATCAACTTGGAGCTGCTTGAAATGTTTGGAGCTGAACCAAGCACGAGCCTTCCTCATGAGAGTCAACCCTTGACCAAGAAGTCAAAGTCAACATGCAAGACTCAACTTAAGTATGAATCAATATAATTAGGATTTATGATGTAATTAGGACATCCTTGTCATTTTATTAATTACGGGCGCCACTTACCTATGGGTTCAGTGGTTAGTAGGTTGCCTTACTAGGAGGTGTAGAGAATCATGGGTTCTAATCCCACCTAGGATAGGAATTTCACTCATCTTGTATTTTCCATGTATTTTGGGCGCATAATTAGGTGGTTAGTGGCTTAAGGCTTAGCTTAGCTAAAAGCCATTAGGGGCATGGGTTCAAATCCAACTTAGTATGGATTTGCATCCATCATTTTTATTTTCCCCCTTTATTCCACATAAGTGGCCGCCCCACTCCCTCTCCTCTCCTATATAAAGGAGCTTTCACCCATGTATTCAACACTTACATGATTTTTAGTAAAGGCATTATGCCTAAATTTCTCCTCCTTGAGAGTTGAGTGAGGCTTGGTGGTTGATGCTCAAACCATACTTTGAGACTTATCTAATTCCCTCGAATTAGTGGCGTCTGGCGATTGGACTTATCTGCTGTGGGTGGATTCCTGCTTCAGTGGCGTCCGGATCATCTCTTCCTCTCCACTTTTTCCTTTACTTTCTCTCATTTTCTCTTATTTTCCCTTCATTTTCTCGCTGCTACCCAGCTCTATAATTCGAGTTCTATTTGCTTGTTTTTTATTCTAATCGGTGTGTTTTGCTCAATCCTAGATCCTACACCCAACCAGCTATCGCCAGGGAAATGACTTCACCAACATGTTGGGGACACAGTGGGGGGTCCCTGATGAGATTCTGGAAAGCGTACCAAAACTTCAGTAGTATAATAGTAAGTATGAGTTATCGTATCCACAGGGAACAGTTCACTTCGTATTTATTAGTGATCAAACTATCAAGTGAGAAACGGTATTTGATGATTGTTGTGCGGAAAGTAAATTGCATAAAGTAAAAGGGATAGTAGAGATAGAGTAAGATAGCGTTACTTGGATCAGGATTGAAGTTCGTATCATCGCACCCCTTACATATGTGAACCTCAATGTTAATTGAGAATATATTTCTATGATATCCTAGTCAAACTATATTATTTTACCCCGAGTTACTAGATAGTAAATACTCGAAGATAATCCATGCGGGTTCTCCCAGGCGACAAATTACCCCGGCTTGATTGTTCTAATTTTTCGTTCGTTAACACTATCAATTCACCGTATATTCCTATAGGGACTACTATGAAGAGGCTGTCACATTCCAATTCTTCAATCATCGATTCCCCCTATATTCCTATAGCGATTACTATGAGTACTTTTACCAATCAAAATTTACGTTTCCTAAGTATCGGCTCCCCCAAACTCGCTGTTAATCTTATAGAACCATCTGTCACACATGCATCCTATAAAACTAACCTATAACCCCGACACAAAGGCGGAAGCTACGCATTAAGTGAAGTATAAAAGTACTGATATCATGGAATAAGGATTCATAATTAATAGAGAGAATTCACATACATGTGGAGATTGAATCAACTACATTCAATCCTATTGGAGAGTTTAGCTACGCATGGTAGCCATACAGAGCAATGAAGAAACTGTCACGCTTTTCTTCAATCCTCGCGTTGCTATCTCGGCAGCCCTTCGGGGTCTCCTCCGAACTTGAGCCCTAAACTCTACTCTGCAAACTCCTTTCTCAAAAGCCCTACAAAAGGTCCTATTTATAGACCAAGGAAAGCTATCTTAAATCTGGAAGGAATCTATTTTGAAAACAGATCTAAAAAGCAAATTCGCGCAGCTGCGCTTCACCTGCGCTCGGTGCAAGTGAAGCGCGGGTTACAGAATGATGCGCTCCAATCTGCGCTCGGCGCAGATGGAGCATGGAGCGCGTAACAAATTATTTTGTTTCCTCTTTTAATATCTTGATTTCTTCCTGATCTTATCCTTATATGCTTGGCTTTCCTTGTTTCCCTCTTTTTGAATTGATTATGTGTTTATCTTGTCTTTGAATTTAAATTGAGGAAGTTATCCGTAGAATCCTTGTTTAAATGGTTGTTGATCTTATCTTTATTTGCTCTTATTCAAACTTCAAATTTGTAACATCCTAATTTCTCAACTCAAGAATAATGTTCGTTGGAAACACTATTCCGAATTTCTGAAATTATTTCGCGCCATCTTCGATATCGTCACACTATTCATACCATTTCTTAGGCAATCCAACGTTTGCTTAAGCCTTCACACAATTCATACATCATTATTCTCATTACAAAACTTTAACCAGAACTTAGGGGATGAACCTACACTTGTAGTGTCATGGTCCACAAAACCCATACAGGAAATCCGGCAGAGTTTCCCCTAAAAACTGGACATTTCCCCATTTTCAGCTTCACCTGAAAATCAGCAAAACCATCAGTGTAGATCATAATAACATAATTACTAATCCACTTCCATAACAAATGGGCCTCCGTGGCCAAACTAAAGATTTCTACGTTGATTACCAGTTAAGTAGAAACTACAATTAAATCTCTAATAAAATCTCTATGTAATTACATCATTAAACTATCAATACATGTAGTGAAAACTAAAACTCCTCTTGACCGCTAGGAGTGGGTGAGTCCACTCCAAGAGCTCCATCCGTCCCTGAACATTAACTGGAAGTTCCCTGCACATACTAGAATATATCCCCAAAACGTGGGGTGAGACTACGGTCTCAGTGAGCAAAGCATGCAACAAGCAGTGTGGGGAGAACAGGCATATGACATGCAGCACTCGACACAGATCAACAAACATATATAATTGACTCTAACATTATTTCAAATTAATTTAAACATATAAATGCAACACAACTCAAATATGCTATACATGATCTGTGTAACATCCAAGCCTGAACCCCACTACTCGAGGCAGTAACTCATGGATGTTACAACCTGCATTACCCGGCAGAACGGGGTCTTTTCACTAATTCTAGGGTTAGAACTGAGCTCAAATTACAAGGAACGTCTTCCTTGGGGATGTATCCCACCTCTTATTCTGGACCGAAGTCAAGTTTTCATACATATTCTGGGCCGAAGCCAACTCTCTGGGCCAAAGCCAAATACTCTGGGCCGAAGCCAAACTCATTTTAGTTTTATTCTGGACCGAAGTCAAGCTTGATTAGTTAGTGTTTGGTGGCCATAGGCCAAATTCATTTTCTAGTGGGAAAATACATTTGTATACTATGAACTGGAATTTAGAAAATGCAGGAACAACCAAGATAGATAATATTCTCAATCAACCGTATCTCATGTACACTCAATAATTTAAAGAATCATCAATAAAATCACCTAATAACCATTATTCCCATAAAATCCCCCAAATCTCCAAAATCCCCTAATATAGGGTTTCACATACAATTTCATACACAACACATATCATACCCATCATTCAATCCATCCATGAACCAACTTCCACAAGCCAAAAGAAAAGGGAAAAGGAGAATAGGGGTCATAAGAGAAGCATAAACATGATGAAGTGGAAGTGTGTAAGCTTTACCCACCTTTAATGGAGGAAAAATCGAAAGAATGGAGAGAGGAAGATGATGATCCAAGCTCCAAGGGTGGTGGAGTAGCCTCCAATCTAGCTCTCCTTCTCCTAGCTCCCTCTCTCTCTAAACTCGTCCCTCTCTCTCTCTAGAAACCCTAGGAGACAAGAAAATGAGAGAAGAGAGTGGGACTCTCTGTTTTTTAAAAACTGAATTCGTGTATTTTTGCTCAAGCCAAATATTTTAGCTTGAGTGAAAATACCCCAGAGAGCAACCTTCTCTGGACAATTCTCGCTCAAGCGAGATATTTTGACTTGAGCGAGTATGAGTCTGTTTTGGGAGTTCAAATGAGCTCGGAACCCTATCATATAACCTACTGAAGCCCCAGAAGTTGGCTTTCTAATGGAAGTGGAATCACCTTAATCGGACACCCTTGGCTCTAGATATTTTCGATTTAGTGCACCAAGGTCATTAGGCCTAACTCCCCAAAATCAAGCAATAACCTCAGTTTGTGCCCCTCTTGGTTCCAATTCAAGTCTCTCCTTCTCAAACCTACTTCCTATCCTTCAAAACTTCTTCTAACTTAGTTCTTCTCATCCAAACCTTCCCCACTCTAATCCTTGATAAATCCATTCCCTTGACCATGAGACTTATTCTTCCACGCTTAAAGGCCAAGATCTAGGGTGTTGCTCTCCTTTTTAACTCTTAGTCCCTCCTTTATACTCTTTTAAAACACATGGTTCCAAATGGATTTTCCCTAATTTATTGTCTGAAGTCACATTTAACCTCCGAATTCTCATCCTACTTCTAAATTCCTTTCTTGGCTAAGTCTACCGCCTAAGGCTTTTCTTATGTTTCCTAGGTTCCAGTTTTCGGGATGTTACAAAATCTGCAGATCCTATCCTCAAATGATGCTATCTTTTTTCCTTGTTCAAATCTTTCTCATAATTATGCAAAATCAACAGATTTTATATTAAAATAGCATCAAATTCAAATTCAAATTAAATAAACACAATTATTACAATAATTAATAAACAAGGATTATTTTGGGGCATAAATTACTATTTTACCCTTGATAAGTGCAGTAAAAATACAAGAATATATCATATAATTTGCACTTATCAAATATCCCCCAACTTAACTTCTTACTTGTCCTCAAGCAAGAGACCTCTTCGTAATAAAAAATTGGATCCAATC
This sequence comes from Sesbania bispinosa, assembly GCA_026901365.1. NCBI lineage: Eukaryota > Viridiplantae > Streptophyta > Magnoliopsida > Fabales > Fabaceae > Sesbania > Sesbania bispinosa. Next base: position 1,113,824 of record QLOH01000247.1, read on the forward strand.
CCCCTATTGTAATTCTCAGAAATAAGGACAAACTTCCATCATCTCTTTACTAGGAAGAAGTCACTTTCCAAATATCAGAAAAAGTCAGAATTAAGAGATGTTACCAAAACTCAATCAGGACAGAATAAAATCAAATCAGTTAAACTTTCTCAGGAATAGCAATTAAAGCAATAAATGATAAACCAAGGAATTCTCTCATGCTCACGGGTAAGTGTTTCCCTCAATTTTTCCACCACAGTTGAACAACTAAAATTGATAGTCGTTTCTAGTTTCTGAACATGCACATGGTTAATATGGATCAAAAGGTCTTTTCTTTGGTTGTAATGAGGCTGGGCTATCAAGAAATCATGGTTTTTCTGGATAAGCAAATAACACTTAGAATAGAAAGCATCTTTTGATTTTTCTTGAATTTGAAACTTCTCTCCATTCTCCATCTCATTCTTGATTTGTCTCATTTAGCTAGCCTCTTTCTTTGTTTGAAGATACACTCCCTCAACTTATTCAATTGATTCACTTTTTCTTTTTGATTTTTGAGGGAGTGATCTTCTTTTGTTTTCTTGTGCCTGCTCTTTGTATTTCTTGACTTTCAAATCACCAACTAATTCTTCCCATTCTTTCAAGTTGCACCTTGCTCTCTATCCCAAGTGTGTAAGGGACAAGATATAAAAATCATTTGGGCTAGGGTGCATAAGAAGAAACATATAAGCTCAAATGGGTTACCAAAAAATTTGGAAAAATTTCATCAAGGGTTGGCTTTTTAGCACTGAGCAAATAATTTAAAAACAAAAATTGCCTTTATCACTTCCATATTTTCCATGAGGAGAATAAAATCCATAAACTCAATCAATAACAATTGACAAACAGCGGTGAAAAACTCTCAATTCAGTGTTTGGACTCTCGACTCACCGGTTTTTTGGCTAAATTCCTTGATAAAGCACTTACTAGTTTTAATTAACTATCCTGATAGATTCTTCTGAAAAATATCCTAATCCTAACTGATTATGGAATTAATCACAAAACTCTTTCTTCTTTCCTAATCTGGTTAGTTAACCTGCCTAGATTTAGAGAATTTGAAAAATTTACCCTTAAATCCCTAATTTCCTAATTCCTAAAAATCCTAAAAATTAAAAGAAAAGGAAAGAAAATGCTGAAAATGCACTGCATCAAAATGTAACGTATCAATGGGGCATATATACAGTACATATCCAGAATAAAAGAAAACTGAAAAGAAAAAGAAAAGAAAAGCACCAAATCAAAAAAAAAAAATCAGTCCGCTCCATCTCCATCATTTTTGCCTGTTTGTTTTTAATTGTGTGATTTAGTAAATTTTGAGTGATTAAATATTTTTAATCATCAAAATTTATTTAAATAAGGTTAGGAATGAATTTCCTATTTATCTAGATTTTTTTGGGAATTTTTGGGAGTTTAGGTGGAAAATGACCTTTTTACCCCTACTCCTTCTGGAGCCGGGTCCGAATACTCTTGACCCGGGCCCAAAAATCTGCATAATCCTTCCTTTTCCTTCCCCTAGAAGCCATGCATGTGTGTGGAGTGTGCATGTGAGACACTTGTTGGTTTCACATTCTTTCTTAAGACAAATGGCATAAAGAAAGCCTAATGTCATGAAAAACTAAAACACTTGTCAATTTTCCTTTTTCCTTACATGCAAAAACACTTCATTTCATTTTTCTCATTTCTTCCTTTCTCTTCCAAGAGAGCCGTGAGCTCCCCTCCCTCTTTCTCTCCATCTTCCATTTTCATTTCATCACTTTCAATCTCAAGGTTCCATCTTTGAACCTTGATCTTCAAAAACCTAGCCTCCAACCTTGTAAATCCTTGCTTTGGTGATCAAAGGAGCTTAAAGGAGGGACTGTTTTGAAGTTGTGGCTGCACCTATTTCTTGAGGAATTTCCTTAGGTAAAGGGGGGGAGAACCTTGAACTCTAGTAGGATTGGTGACTAGAGTCAAGGATTACCCTTGATCCTTGTCTTTAAACCCCTTTTTCCTTGAAAAAAAAAGTTTTGGAAACCTATTTTTTTAAAAAATTGTTTCGGCTGTTTGCATGTGATTTATATATGTGTTTTAGAAATTTTTATGATTCTTGAAATGTGCTTGATTGGTGATTTTGGATGCATGCAAGTTGTGAAATTGGTTGGAAAGAAATTTCTCCCGTTTTTACATAGAGTTGCGGCCATAAAATAGCGACTGCAGATTCGTTCACCGTTGGATCGGGCTAAAATTTTGGTAGCTGGTTCATAACATCTGAATCTTCATTTTGAACGGTCGGATCATTGATAAGAAGTCTGGGTTGGGAGATATTTGGTCTGCACAGTGGCTGTATATTTGGGGTTTTATTGATAAACTTGCTTGTTAAAATGCTTGTGGATGATCATGCTTGATTTTGGTGAATTTTGAAGTTGCTGGATTTTTGGTGTTTTTGATGAACACTCATAGTGTTCATCCTTGTTCTTGATGTTCTTGAGTTTATTCATGAGAAACTCATGAAAAACTTGGTTTGATCTTGATGTTGGTCAAGAGAAATTGTTAAAGTGTTTATGGGCCCAATAAGCTAAAAAGTGTATCTGATTAAATTAATAACCAAACCAAATGGAAATGAATTTTGGAAAACTCTAATAACCAAAAATATTTCATGGACTTGGGCTTAGATTAGAGTTGGACTGCAACTCTAATCAAATCCATCAAGACTAAAACTTAGAAGTTTATTAGTGGGCTTAACTAATCCAATCTACCTAAGTTAATCAGGTTAAGGATAATTAATTAAGATTGAAGTTAATTAACTCTAATGAAGATTAACCTTAATCTTAATCATTAATCACTAATGAAGTATTAATAAAGTAATTAAGCCTTAATGATGATTAAGAACTAATTAATTATGATTAACCTTAATCAAATGTAATTAAAAGCTTAATCCAAGATTAAGGAAGAGAATAAGGAATAATTGGAAATTAATTAGGACCTTAAGTAAGGAATAAGACTTAATTAAGGAGAATTAAGATTAATTATAGTTTAATTAAGGAAGACTAGTAAGACGAATTAAGATAGGTAAGACTATTCATAAGACACAATGATAGTCGGATAGTTGTAGGATCTAGAATTGAGCAAAGCCAACCGATTAGAATCAAAATATAGTGAATAAATTGTGAAAATAAGGTGCAGGGCAGCAGCTTATTTTGCGCAAGAAAGTGATAGAAAATGAGAGAAAATGAAAGAAAAAGTGGAGAGGAAGAAATGGTAGGGACGCCACTGAAGCAGGAATCCACCCACAGCAGATAAGTCCAATGCCAGACGCCACTAATTCAGGAGAATTAGATAAGTCTCAGTATGGTTTGAGAAACAACCACCAAGCCTTACTCTCAACTCACAAAGAGGAGAAAAATGGGCATAATGCCTTTACTATTCATATCAATATTATGAAATACAAGGGGGGTGGTCTCCTATTTATAGAAAAAGGAGGTGGCTAGGTGGGAAGGAAAATAAAAGATGAGTGAAAAACTATCCTAGGTGGGTGTTAAACCCCTATCCTTTGGCTAATTAGCTAAGCCATCACTTAAGCCAATAAAGCCATCAAATTAGCGCCCCTATTCTAGAAAGAAAAGGAAAAATTACATTCATGTCCTAATTACAATTAAAACTCTAATTAATCTAATTAAATCCTAATTAAGATGAAGTCTTCTTGTTGACTTGGTCAAGGGTGGTCAAAGGTCAAAGGTTGACCATGGGGGGTTGACCAAAATATGGTTGACCAAGGCTTGGTCCAGCTCCATGCGCCCAAGTCAGGCCCAGGCTCCCCTTCAGCTCCACTGTCAGCTCAGAGTTCCACTGACAGTTGCCATCATTCCCTCCCCCTTAGAGAGGATTTGACCTCAAATCTGAAAGATCAGAAAGAAGCCATAAGAAGAAGAGGAACGGGGGTAGAAAGAAGGAGATGGATGACTAAAGTAGCAAGTAAGAAGATACTTCCCTTAGCCTTGGGAGAGTACAGTTGGACGTCCACAAGTTGAACATCTTCCTTGAGCCTAGACAACAAAGAAGACCCATGAGTATTATTCTCAAGTAAACAAAGTGAAGGCTCATAACAGAAATACTTTGGGATCATAAATATTAGCAAGAGAAAAACATAGGAGATGAACAAGAGGTATTTGAGATAAGGGTTAGAAAACCCCCTCAATGAAGATTGAACCATCTTGTCCATGTAATCTGCAGAACGAGATCCAGGGTCAAAGACCAATCTCTTGAAGCCTTTCCTAACAAGTAACAGAAACATGTAATTATAAGGAAGGATTAAGAAGTGGTTGATTTTCATTTCATCAAAATATTCCACAACATGCTTCCAAATGAATGCACATGTGGAACTATGTGGCATAAATGTATTAATATGCTTCAATGTCATCCCAACATGCCCTACAATTTTACCACTTGCATCTTGTTGATAGTTGTTAGGAGCATATTGTATGTAGTTATGCCAAGAATTGTTTTTATCATTTATCTCAAGAGGCATATCAATAGGAATGTCCTCACTCAAAAAGAAAGATGATAACACCTTACCCATATCATATTTATCTACTTTCTTCATGCAAGGTTAAACAATTAAGGATTCATAATGAGTAAGCATGTAAGGCATATCAACATGTGATGCATTTGTCATACAAGTGTTTTTACATGTGATATCCCTAATCAAAATTTCATCCTTTTCCATAACTAGTTTAAGAGTATTATACACATCTTCATGAGATAAAAAGATTAATATAGAATGTGTATGCAGGTCATGTATACAAACCAATTGTTTTTGCATATCCAATCTATCATGCAAGGCATGCAAGTCAACATGTCTAAATGGATTGGGTAAACATGCATTTTCAAAAGGTTTCATGGTACTCTCAAACTGAGTTGGCTTTTCTAAGCATGCAATAGGTTTCAAAGCATCATCAAAATTGTTAAATTCTTTTGGACAAGTATTGCTTTGTGGCATATAATTGTGCATAGAAAGAGGCATGTCATGCATAAAGAAAGTTAGTCTAGGAAACTCCCTTTCAACCACTTGAGTTGTCCTCTTTGCAACACTTGATGTACTTGCCATCAACCTATTCATGTCTTCACACAAAGGGTTAGAATTTACTTGTTGATTCAATGGATTTGGTTGCTTCCCTAAGTTTTCTTTGTCTTTCTTTTCTTCCATTTGAACTCTTTTTATCTCCTCTTTTTTTCTCTCTTAAGCTTTTCTTCTTTTTCCTTTTCTATTTGTTCTCTTTTCTCTTGTTCTATTAACCTCTTAAGTGTGATTTGATCTTCCCTAACTTCACTTGAGGTCATAGGCATAAGCTTAAATTTTATTCCTTGGTGGCAGAACTTATAGGTATTGGCAAACCCATCATATTTTACCCTTCTCTCATATTGCCAAGGTCTTCCTAATAGGATGTGTGAAGCTTCTAAGGGTATAACATCAAAGGTCATTTCATCTTTATAGTCCCCTATGTTAAACCTTATTCTCACTTGCCTATCCACCATAAATTCTTCCTCATCACTCACCCATTTAAGTGTATAAGGTTCTGGATGTGAGGTAGTAGGTAGGTTTAGCTTGTTAACTAACCTAAGCCTAGCTAAGTTGCTACTACTTCCTCCATCTATGATCACTAAACATATCTTATCTTCAATTTGGCACCTAGTGTGGAATAGGTTCTCTCTTTGGCTCTCTTCTTCACCCAAGGGTGTTTCTAAGGCTTTTCTAAACAACATTGTTGCCCTTTCCCCTTGCCTCCTTCCTTCCATTCTCCTAGATTGATTTTGGTCTTAAGATTTTTATGGACCTTTCCACTCAACTAAGTGTTTACACTCAATGGAATGTAAAACTCGTGTTTGTCATTCTTTTTCGCTTTTTCTATAATGAGACTCTCTTGCCTCTTCTACTCGGTTGAAGGTTGGTTAGATCTTCCAAAGACCAACGTGAGACTAAGTCTTAACCCTTACCCAAATAGAAGCGCACTAACAAAGAAAATACCTACTAAAGGAAGATTGGAAAATCCTAAAACAAAACAAGGAATTGATATGACAAACAAGAAAAGCTGGCACTCAAACACGCTTATACACAAGAACAGACAGCAAACAAGACAAGACGGAAGAAATTGCAAAGAGAATTGTTTTTGGTGATTTTTTGAAAAGAGTTGCCAAGATTTGTTGTTTTAGAAAAACAGCAATTACAACTCAATTTACAGTATACAGAGAAATAAAATGAAAAATTACAGTAAAATTGTCACTGTATTGTTGGGATATTTCTTTGTTTTTGTTTTTCTATTTTTCTGAATTTTTTTGACTTTTTGGGTGTCTTTTGACTCTTTTTGCCTTGTAGTTGACTTTTGCACCCTTTTTGCTTTTTACACCTCTTTTTGTATTTTTGGCAATATAATTTTTTTGTATTTTTCTTTGCCTCTTTTCTTTCTTTTTTGTCTCTTTCCCCAACAGAAAATTATAGAAATTTGTACAAAATTACAAAAAACTAAACTGCAACTACTGTAATTTTTTTTGAGATTTTTGACACCAAACTGGTCCAAACGGTACCAGAAAAACAAAATGGACAGGCTGATTTCTAAAAACTGTAAAATAAAACGGTATGGCAACCTGATTTCAAAAAATTCCAAAAAAATTGCTTAGCACTTCCTTTTTGATTATACAAACACACTACGGTCACAGAAACGCGCTTGGTTCAATTTTAAGATGGGAATTAAATTTTAAAGGAAAATCAACAATTGGAATTTATTGATTTTCTTCCAACTTTATGAACCAAAAAGTAGTCAAACAGTGAGCGTTTTGCACAATCAAACAGACAAACAGAACAGGAGTAGAAAATTGAACAAAACAGTGCCCAAGAAAAGCGCAAAAAATGGAAAAAATAAGAAGAAAATTGCACAAAAAGAAATTAAAGGGGGAAACTGAAATTAAAAGGATGGGGAGGACAAAAATGTAAATGGCAGAAAGTAGAGGGGATGGCAGAAATTAAAATGATGGGGAGAGCAGAAATGTAAATGACTGAAATGTAGAGGGGATGGCGGAAATTAAAAGGATGGGGAGGACTGAAAGTAAATGACAGAATGTAAAGGGGATGGCAGAAATTAAAAGGATGGGGAGGACAGAAATGTAAATGGCAGAATGTAAAGGGGAGAGCAGAAATTAAAAGGATAGGGAGAAGCGGAAATTAAATGCCGGAATATTAAAAACGGAAAGTAAAGAGATGAATATGGGGGATGAACAAGTAATGGTGAAGGGGAGAAATGTAGGTGAACGATCTTTGGAAAAATGAAGACAACAATGCCTCCTCTTACCACACTTCACCACAAACAAGCAGTTATATCAATTAATTTGCAAGAATCACTCAAGAACAAGTATGAGCAATTAAAGAGGCATTTCATCAAACACCTAAGGGGTGGGATTAGCGGCCCAAAAACAACCCCATACTAGCAAGAATTCAAGCAAATCAATCAAGACAAACAAGTGCTGATAGCAGCAGAAAGGCACCTCGGGCCCGGGAAACAGTCCAAGTCCAATTACAATTGAAAAAGAGGGATGGAATTACACTAAAATGGATGAAAATTCTGCACCAAAACAGCTCCAAAACAGCGCCTCAAAGTGCAGCAAACAGCCCCAAAATGTGCTCAATTCATCAAGCTCTGATTACCAATTGATAGTCGAATAGTTGTAGGATCTAGAATTGAGCAAAACCAACCGATTAGAATCAAAATATAGTGAATAAATTGTGAAAATAAGGTGCAGGGCAGCAGCTTATTTTGCGCAAGAAAGTGATAGAAAATGAGAGAAAATGAAAGAAAAAGTGGAGAGGAAGAAATGGTAGGGACGCCACTGAAGCAGGAATCCACCCACAGCAGATAAGTCCAATGCCAAACGCCACTAATTCAGGAGAATTAGATAAGTCTCAGTATGGTTTGAGAAACAACCACCAAGCCTTACTCTCAACTCACAAAGAGGAGAAAAATGGGCATAATGCCTTTACTATTCATATCAAAATTATGAAATACAAGGGGGGTGGTCTCTTATTTATAGAAAAAGGAGGTGGCTAGGTGGGAAGGAAAATAAAAGATGAGTGGAAAACTATTCTAGGTGGGTGTTGAACCCCTATCCTTTGGCTAATTAGCTAAGCCATCACTTAAGCCAATAAAGCCATCAAATTAGTGCCCCTATTCTAGAAAGAAAAGGAAAAATTACATTCATGTCCTAATTACAATCAAAACTCTAATTAATCTAATTAAATCCTAATTAAGATGAAGTCTTCTTGTTGACTTGGTCAAGGGTGGTCAAAGGTCAAAGGTTGACCATGGGGGGTTGACCAAAATATGATTGACCAAGGCTTGGTCGAGCTCCATGCGCCCAAGTCAGGCCCAGGCTCCCCTTCAGCTCCGCTGTCAGCTCAGAGTTCCACTGGCAGTTGCCATCACACAATCATAAGTCTTAGTAAGCTATAAGACTTAAGTGAAAGTGATCAATAATTTAAAGAAAAACATTAGTACAAACTAGCTTAAAAATGATAACCAACACACTCTTTCTGCATAAGACTTGAGAAGCTTAGTGAGAGAGTGCGGTCTTAACCCGAGATGGGGTTTGGTTTCCCTTGTGAAGGAAAGACATTGAATCGGGCCGTACCACGGGAAAGTGGTGACGTAGAATGATTCAATGGGCTTTGCCTGTAAAGGTGTGTATGCTGCGAAGCATTGTTGTGTGACATGCATCATAAAGCATTAATGATGTTCAAGGTTGAAAACCTTACGACCTATATGGCAGTGACACTTGGTACAGTGTGAAATCGGCTGGGAAGGGTGCACTGGGTTTTGCAAAGGACGCCAACGGGTCTCAAAAAGGGACACCAGCCCTGAGGATAGCCTAGCTCCTGGAAGATCTCAGAGGACGTAGGTTAGCTCCCTACTGTCGAGATCGTGGAACCCAACTTAGCTATTCCTGTCACTCTTATGATTTTCGGGGTCAGTTGAGATTGTCTGGAAGACGGATAAAATGATTTGGCCAAAATTGAGCAATACTTTTTGTACCGGCGCTAGTATAGACTCTAACTCCTGATACGTTGTACATATATGGTCGGACAGTTGCTGTGTGCACTGTGGATGGTGATGTTTCCCCGGGCCCTCATGCATTAGTTATGACACTGTAGTTGCAAGTATGCATTAGTCTGTGTGCATCATGATGATATGAATTGTATCCACTTATTGGTTGAATTGTGTGAAATTTCTGTGTGTGTGCTCTAGTTTACTATATCCTATGTTTTGTGAGTTCATATGATGTGTTCTCACCCTTCCTTTCTGCTTTGGTTATTGTACCTCTTTCGCTACGTCGATAGTCGGCATTGGAGATCCCCATTATGACGTCGATGAGGGTACGGCTGAGATGGATGCCCAGGGGCAACTGGCGGGTAACAGACATCACCAGTAGATGTGTGTTTACCGGGGAGGTTCGTCTCATCATCACTCACCCCAACCTCCCGTTAGTCTAAGAGTTAGACTTCAGCGTTCCTGTGACTCTTGAGTTTACTACACCACTAGGATTAGTTCGTTACACTACCTTTCGTTGCTCCCGTCGTCATCCTACTTCTTCGGTTTCATCTCGGTCATCGCGGATGGCAGACATGGTTGGGCCAGACTCCCCCAGATACTCACCCACTTTTGAGGCATCGAGTTCTCAGCCTCTGCATTCTGATGCGCAAGGTCGCTCTCTCTCGGATAAGTTAGAGTTGATTGTCATTGATGATACGTCAGAGGAGGAGGAGGAGGAGCCAGAGGAGGAGCTAGAGGAGGATCCAAAGGAGGAGCCGGAGGAGGATCCCTCCAGCGACGAGTAGAATAGTGTTATTTGAGTCTAGTAGTGACAGCTCTGATTTAGCGACCTCTTTTTGTATTTTATTGAGGTCTTATTTATTTTAGTTCACTTATAGAACTCCTATTTTGATGTTGCTTTTGTATAACTCAAGAAGTACACCGTTTCTGTATATATAACCTGCACTATTTATTTTTTTATGCCGATTTTGTAAATATGTGTATATTGTGTATGTACGCGACGTGGTAATCGTTCTCGACGTTTTTGAAAATAAGTTTCACTCGTAAGGAAAGGATATTTTATAGATACTTAAAATAAAATTAGAGACGTAGTAGGTATTCAACTACTAACCCATTTCAAAAAAAAAAAATAATTTCGCATTCTTACGACTTGTAAATAGTACTTCCGTTGGTCACATGTAATACATATGGCATTCTTAGTGGTAACTAGGGGTGTCGCAGGAGTCATGCCAAAATCTGGATCATGCCTGGAGCGGTACTGGAACTCCTGGTGATGGCACATTGCTAAAAGCTTGGACCTGCAAGACCTACATTGGAGGATATGCACCAACTTCAAGCCTGAGCTTCAAGCAAGGAAGAGTTGGAGAAATTAGTGTCCTACAAATAAAGGGTCACTACCCTACAAAATAAAGGTCACTACCCTACAGAAGGACACCTTGACCCTGGATAGGACCCTTGTCCTATGGACCACCCTTAATTAGGACTCTCTTATATTTTCTTTTTAATTGTAATTTTCTTTTAATTCCTCCTACTTGGGTGCTATTTTTAGTGGGTTTATTGGTTAGTAGGTTGCCTTGCTATAAGGCTTAGGAGGTCATGGGTTCTATTCCCACATAGGATAGAAATTTGACTCATCTTGTATTTTCCTACATGAGTGGGCTCCATTTTGAGAGGTTTATTGGCTTAAGACTTAGCTTAGCCATAAAACTTGGGGGTCATGGGTTCAAAACCCACTTAGGAGTGTTTTCACTCACCTTTTATTTTCTTTCTTTTTTATGCCCCTAAAATTCCGCCCCTCTCCCCCTCTTTTCCTATAAATAGGAGTCCTCTCCTCTTGTAACTCACACATTGAATTTTGAAGTAAAGGCATTATGCCAAATTTTCTCCTCCCATTGTGAGTTGAGTGAGGCTTGGTGGTTGTTGCTCAAACCATACTGAGACTTATCTAATTCTCCTGAATTAGTGGCATCTGGCATTGGACTTATCTGCTGCAGGAGGATTCTTGCTTCAGTGGCGTCCTTCTCATTTCTTCCTCTCCACTTTTTTCTTTCATTTTCTATCATTTTCTTTCACCTTCTTGCATGAATATAGCTGCTGTTCCAGCATCTATATTTCGCAATTAATTGCTTAATTGTGATTCTGATCGGTTGGTTTTACTCAATTCTAGGTCCTGTACACCTTTCCTGCTATCAATTGATAATCAGAGCTTGTTGAATTTGAGCAAATTTGGAGCAAATTGGGGCTGTTTTGGGCGCTGCATACTGCACCTATTTTGTGCAGAATTTTCATCATTTTAGTGTAATTCCATCCCTCTTTTCAATTGTAATTTGGACTTGGACTGTTTCCCGGGCCCGAGGTGCCTTTTATGCTGCTATCAGCACTTGTCTGTCTTGATTGAATTTCTTGATTTCTTGCTAGCTTGGGGGCTGTTTTGGGCCGCTAATTCCCACCCCCTAGGTGTTTGTTTAAATGCCTCTTAATTGCTCATACTTGTTCTTGAGCGATTTTTACAATTAATTGCTATAAACTACTTGTTTGTTGGTGAAGTGTGGTAAGAGGAGGCATTGTTGTCTTCATTTTTCCAAAGATCGTTCACCTACATTTTCTCCCATCACCATTAATTGTCATTCTCCATATTCATCTCTTTACTTTCCGCTTTTAATTTTCCGCCATTTAATTTCCGCTTCTCCCCATCCTTTTAATTTCTGCTCTCCCCTTTACATTCTGCCATTTACATTTCTGCTCTCCCCATCCTTTTAATTTCCGCTTCCCCCTTTACTTTCAGTCCTCCCCATCCTTTTAATTTCCGCTTCCCCTTTACATTTCCGCTCTCCCCATCCTTTTACTTTCTTCCCCTCCCTTCTATTTTTTGCCATTTACATTTCTGTCCTCCCCATCCTTTTAATTTTAGTTTTCCCCTTTATATTCTTGTCATTTAATTTTGCGCAATTTTCCTCTTTATTTTTGCCATTTTATGCGCATTTTTGGGCTCTTGTGTTGTTCAATTTCCTACTCTTGTTATGTCTGTTTGATTGGCATTCTGATTGCAAATTTGGATTGACTGCTATCTCTACCTTGGACTTTCCCTGTTTGATTGTGCAAAACGCTCACCTATAGGCTCTTTTTTGGTTCATAGTATTGGAAGAAGATCAACAAATTCTAATTGTTGATTTTCCTTCAAATTTTAATTCCAATCTTAAAATTGAACCAAGCGCGTTTCTATGACCATACTGGTTTTGTATAATCAACAAGGAAGTGCTCAGCAATTTTTTTGGCCATTTTTGAAATCAAGTTACCATTACGTTTTCACAATTTTTAGAAATCAGTTTATTCATTATTTTTACTTTTCTGGGCCACTTTGACTAGTTTACTATCAGAAAATTCCAAAAATATTACAGTAGGTACAATTTATTTTCTTTTCATTGTGTACAAATTTCTGTAATTTTCTGTTGGGGAAAAAGACAAAAAAAGAAAGAAAAGGCAAGAAAAATACAAAAAGTACGTACGTGCCAAAAATAGAAAAAGAGGTGTAAAAAGCAAAAAAAAAGGGTGCAAAGTCAACATCAAAGAGGAAAAAGTCAAAAGACAACCAAAAAGAGTCAAAAATATAGAAAAACAAAAACAAAGAAGTATCCCAACAATACAGTGACAATTTTACTGTAATTTTCTGTTTCATTTCCCTGTATACCGTAATTGAGTTGTATTTGCTGTTTTTCTTAAAAACGACAATTTTGGCAACTCTTTTTCAAAAATCACCAAAAAACAATTCTCTTTGCAATTTCTTCCGTCTTGTCTTGTTTGCTGTCTGCTCTTGTGTATAAGCTTGTTTGAGTGCCAGCTTTTCTTGTTTGTCATATCAATTCCTTGTTTTGTCTTAGGATTTTCCAATCTTCTTCCAGTAGGTATTTTTCTTTGTTAGTGCGCTTCTATTTTGGGTAAGGGTTAAGACTTAGACTCACGTTGGTCTTTGCAACTTCTAATCAACCTCCAACCGAGTAGAAGAGGCAAGAGAGTTTTCATTATAGAAAAAAAGCCCAAAAGAGTGACATACACGAGTGATTACATTCCATTGAGTGTAAACACTTAGTGAGTGGTGAGGTCCTTTAAAAGCTTTCAAATAAAATCAATTTAAGATGTCCTATAGAATGTGGAGAAAGGAGCTAGATGAAGATAAGAGAGAATTTAGAAGAGAAAAAGAAGTGAGAAGACACTCTTCTCATGATAAAGTTGAAGAAAGGTATAGGCAAGAAAGGAGAGAAATAAGTAGATATCATTTTGAAGATAGTAAGAAGAAAGAAAGGAGTTATGATAACTCTAACCATGAAAGGAGAAGGTATGAGGAAGAAAAGAAATTTAGAAGGTATGAAGAAGAAAGACAAAGGTATAATAAAAGAGAGAATAGGAAAAGTACAAAAGATTCTTTTGAAGATAGAATTGGAAGAAAGTTAGAAAAATTTGCTAATGAAATCGAAGATAAATTTTCAAAATGCTTTTCAAAGTCCTTAATTGAGATAGAAGAGAAAAGAAAATTAGAAAAGAAGGAACAATTAGAAAGGGAAGAAGAAGAAGGGCTTAAGAGAGAAAAAGAAAAGGAGGTAGAAGGAGTGCAAATAGAAGAAAAGAAAAACAAAGATTTAGGAAAGCAACTAATTTTATCTTGTGATCATTTGATAGCTAACCCTTTGTGTGAAGATATGAATAAGTTGATGGCAAGTACTTCTAGTGTTGCAAAGAGGACAACTCAAGCTAATGAGAGGGAGTTCCCTAAACTAACTTTCTTTATGCATGGAATGTCTCTCTCTATGCACAATTATATGCCTCAAAGCATTTGTGTGAAAGAAGTAAACAATATTGATAATGCTTTGAAACCTATTGCATGTCTAGAAAAACCAACTAAGTTTAAGAGTACCATGAAACTTACTAAAGGTGCATGTTTAATCAATTCCTTTGATCAATTTAGATTGCATGATAGGAATGATAACAAAGTTGGATTGAATATGCATGTGCCTTTGGTTTGTATCTATAATGTGCATACACATTTTGGTCCTAAAATAATTGTCATATAAAGATGTGTATTATGCTCTTGAACTAGTTAGTGAAAAGAATAAAAATTCTGATAAAGCTATCACATATGGAAAAACTTGTTTGACATCTAATTCAAATGATGATATGCTTCTTGATATGCATACTCAATGTGATTCTTTTGGTATTTCACCTTTCATGAACGCATATGATAATATGAAAAGGTGTTATCTTACTTGAGTGAGTGCTTTAGCATGGATATGGCTCTTGAACAAACTTGCATAAATACTTCATGGCATGAACATATGCACTATGATAATACTCAAGATGTGTGTCTTATGTTCAATGAGCATGATGTGATCTCACTTCCAAGAAATAGGACATTCATAGCACATAGTTTTAATTGTGCTTTCATTTGGCAATATATTGTGGATTATTTTGTTGGTTTGAAACATGCATATCACTTGTTTAAATCTCGTTTTAAACCCCTTTGCTTGAAAAGAAGGACTCCAAGAGAATGGTCTTTGATCCAGGATCTCCTTCTACAGCGTACATGGACAAGATGGTTCATTCTTCATTTAGGGAGTTTTTTAACCCTTATCTCAAACACCTCTTATTCATCTCCTATGATTTTCTTTTGCTAATCTTTATGATTCCCAAGTATTTCTGTTATGAGCCTTCACTTTACTTGCTTGGGAATAATACTTATGGGTCTTCTTCTTGTTGTCTAGGCTCAAGGAAGATGTTCAACTTGTAGATCTCTGACTCTACTCTCCAAAGACTAAGGGAAGTACCTTCTTACTTCCTGAATTTTGTCATCCATCTCCTTCTTCTGCCTAGTTCATTATTCTTATGCCTTCTTTTTGAATTTTCAGATTTGAGGTCAAATCCTTTTCAAGGGGGAGGGAATGATGGCACACTGTTAGAAGCTTGGACCTGCAAGACCTACATTGGAGGATATGCACCAACTTCAAGCCTGAGCTTCAAGCAAGGAAGAGTTGGAGAAATTAGTGTCCTAAAAATAAAGGGTCACTACCCTACAAATAAAGGTCACTACCCTACAGAAGGAAACCTTGACCCTGGATAGGACCCTTGTCCTATGGACCACCCTTAATTAGGACTCTCTTATATTTTCTTTTTAATTGTAATTTTCTTTTAGTTCCTCCTACTTGGGCGCTATTTTTAGTGGGTTTATTGGTTAGTAGGTTGTCTTGCTATAAGGCTTAGGAGGTCATGGGTTCTATTCCCACATAGGATAGAAATTTGACTCATCTTGTATATTCCTACATGAGTGGGCACCATTTTGAGAGGTTTATTGGCTTAAGACTTAGCTTAGCCATAAACCTTGGGGGTCATGGGTTCAAAACCCACTTAGGAGTGTTTTCACTCACCTTTTATTTTCTTTCTTTTTCATGCCCCTAAAAATCCGCCCCTCTCCCCCTCTTTTCCTATAAATAGGAGTCCTCTCCTCTTGTAACTCACACATTGAATTTTGAAGTAAAGGCATTTTGCCAAATTTTCTCCTCCCTTTGTGAGTTGAGTGAGGCTTGGTGGTTGTTGCTCAAACCATACTGAGACTTATCTAATTCTCCTGAATTAGTGGCGTCTGGCATTGGACTTATCTGCTGCAGGAGGATTCTTGCTTCAGTGGCGTCCTTACCATTTCTTCCTCTCTACTTTTTCTTTCATTTTCTCTCATTTTCTATCATTTTCTTGCGCATTATAGCTGCTGTTCCAACCACTATAATTTGCAATTTTGGTGCCTTTAATTGATTTTAATCGGTTGGTTTTGCTCAATTCTAGATCGTACACCCATCCGGCTATCACCTGGATATGGGATAAACATCTGGCAATGGATGCATTCTGGGTAAAAATGTGTTGTGCCCAGAATGGGATAGAGGTGTCTGCTGGTGGTGGTGGTGGTGGTGGTTCCTGTGGTGCTGGTGGTGGTGGCTGCTGCTGCTGCTCATCCTCATCATCCTCCTCCTCCGGAATGCAGTTGGCTTCTATATACCCTCTAGTCATGGTGTTCAAGATGCGAACCGAAGGGAACACCTCAACACCCCTAGAACTGTAGAGGGCTGTGATAAGTGAAGGAAAGCCCAAACTTATCCTGGTGTTGGTGCTACGGCGCCCCACAGAAGATACAAAGTCTGCTATCTTCTGTACAATGATACTGGTAATATCTATGTCTGCGCCAGTGATGATGCTGTAGATGAGGTGCGCTACTGGCATTGTGACATCTGATACATGGTTGGTGGGCTGGATGTTAACCAACACCAACATTATCCACATCCGCACGATGTCCCTCATGTCTAGCCTATAAATGCGAGCAGCATGTCCATAAACATTCCTCTCGAAGGAACGTCCCCGCAAGCATAGGCTCTCTGCGGTTTGAGTTTCTAGGGGATCATTCCCATAGATCCCTACAACCCTCATCCTCTCATGGTACTGACACTCCATGAGTCTTCTATCCTCAGGTCCTGGAAATAATAAAAGTTTGTTGATCGCATCGCAATCATAAGAAATCATATACCCTCGGACATAAGACTGCCGCCTCACATCAATGGCCATGGTCTCCAATGGCATTGGCATAGAACTCCCTAACAATGTCAGGGTCAAAATGTGAATCTGGGCGGCTGAGGCGGACCCAGTTCCTCCTGTGTATCTCAGCTCAGAATTCCTCATATTCTACAGGCTGTAATGACATTGGCCTCTCTTTGATGAAGTTACAGTCCATCAGTGAACTGTAAGCCTCTGAGTATTTAGCATCCTTGAATCTGTGAGCATCAAACTCTGGGTCCTCTTGGGGTACCTGCCTAGCTCTCTTGGCACCTTTGCCCTTCCTAGAAGCACTAGCGGAGTTAACTTCCTTAAAGCGAGCCATCTGCAAAATAGAACCAAGATTATTTCAATGCAAACAAAATATCAACTCATGATTAATGAAATAAGTGGCCAAGTTAATTCAGAAATCAGAGCAATCAACCAATCCAGCACTTGCACAAAAATATTGATTTTAAAGTTACCTAATGCCAATTAATTAATTTATTAAGAGCATGCTAAAGTGATAAATTAAAGCAATTCCTAATTAATCTTTAAACAGGGCAAAAATTGGTAACCAAAATTAAGCTAAAAAATCATGTTATTAGCGACATGCAATAAAGCACAGTCATTCAAGTATGGTCATGCCAAAATATGGAACAAACTGAGAATACATGCACCAAAAAGAATAACTTGCAACAAATCATTGAGCACATTAAAAACTACCACCTAAACATATTAAAATACACCATAAAGCATACCATAGTAGCAAACATACTAAACTAAGACTCTATTGACAAAATTTTCCTAATCTAAAGGGTCCTACGAGCCTAAGTTCTCTATTCTAAGGTTTTGCTCAAATAAATGAAAAACTGAAAATTTTAATCGGTGCAAAATGAATAAAACTATAAAAGCATACCTGGTGTAGCTTCAAAAATTGAAAGGAAGGAAGTTTGGAAGTAAAAGGGTGGAAGAAAAGGATGAACTTTCAGAGAAAACGATGGTTAGGAACGAAGGGAAGGTTTGAAATAACCTTCCCTCGCTCCAGGACTCAAATAAATCCTGGAGCGCGCATTTGCGCTCCACTTGCGCTCAGCGAGAGTGCAGCACGTGCTTCATAGAATATGAAGCGTGCCGCTTCGCTTCACCCACGCTCGGCGTAGGTGAAGCGGAGAAAACGGAGAGCAAATTTTATAATTTTGCGCTTTACTTACACTTAGCGCAAGTGAAGCGCAAAAAACAGAAACAAATTATTAATTATGCGCTTCACCTGCGCTTAGCGCAAGTGAAGCGCAGAAAACAGAATTGAAATTCTATTTGCTGTTATCTGCTGCTTCCTAACTTTAACTGTTTCTCATCCTTTCCTTACTAAAATCAATCCAATTCTTAATAATTTCTCAACATACACACGCATTGACTCTAACACACTAAAAAAATCAAAAACAAAAAAAAATTAAAACAAAAATGTTGGGTTGCCTCCCAGGAAGCGCTTGTTTAACGTCTTATAGCTCGACGCCTGGTTCACTTATGGTGGCCTCAATTGGAGGATGATGGTTGACTCTGCTCCAGTTCTTCCTTTAAGTTCCCATCCTCCATGCCAATTCTTCAATTTGTTATCACTTTCATCACTATCTTCCTCAGTGTCTGATGTTGACCTTTTCCTCTTCTTAAATCTGAACTCCATGATTGACTCTGGCTACTTAACTCTCATCCTTGGTTTCCTCAGAAATCTAGAAACCTTTTTCTTCTTTTGCTCCACATTATCTGGAGGAGCTTCTTTCTTTCTTACCTTTGGCAGCTTTGATTGAAATTGATAGATCCCATCAGTAGGATCTATTCTTACTTTTTCTAGAGTTTTCTGTACTTGGGGAATTCCTCTGTCAATATGAAACACAATGCTCTCATCTTTAGAGCTTAATTGGTATTTTCCCCGATCAACTTCCACTATTGCCTTGGCAGCTTTCATGAAGGGTCTTCCTAATATTAAGGGGACATCAGTATTCTCCTCTTCCATCTCTGCAATGTAGAAGTCAATAGCATATACAAACTTATCCACTTTGATTGGTAAGTCTTCAATTATCCCATAGGGGCTTTGGGTGGATTTATTTGCAAGCAGTAACTTTACTTTGGCAGGCTTGACCTTCAAAATCCCCAACTTGTTAAAATATGATAGCGGCATCAAATTGATGCTCGCCCCAAGATCCAATAAAGCATGTGTAGCTGGTTGATTACCAATAGAAAGTGGTACAGTGAACTTACCTGGCTCAAGTGACTTACCTGTAGTGTAGACCTCTTCTGGTTCTTCCTCTTCTTCTTGCACTGCTTCTTCTGACTGTTCCTTTTGTTGAACACTCTTCTGGACAATCTCTTCTATGGGCACTTGCTCTTCAAAGTTGATATTTTCTTCTATGTCACTTTCCTTTGTCTTGTTGCCATCAGTAGCAATCAAGTTGCAGTGGTCCTTTGGATTGGTCTGAGTGTTTGCTGTGAAGTGGCCATTCTTGTGTTCTGCTATCTCTTTTGCTAATTGGACCACTTGACTTTCTAATGATTTGATTTATGCTTCTGTGTTCTTCCTGAATCCATAAAATCCTTGTAAGAAGGCATCAATCTTCTCTTCCAACCTGTTCAATCTGTCATGCGTAGATGGTTGTTGCTGCTGGTATGGTGTCTGTCTGTTTCCTCCATTCTGCCCCCAACCAGAGTTGTTTTGGTTGTTCCTCCATCCTTGTGAGTACTGATTGTTATTGTTGGAGAAATTCCCTTGTCTTCCCTAGTGACCCATGAAATTGACTTGTTCAGCTTGATTTTCTTGAAAAGAGCATTGACCATTGGGATAGTCACCTCCAAAAAAGTCACAGATCAAAGGTTGGGCTTGAATAGGTTGGGATTGGACAACTTTTAATTGTTGAGGGAGTGCTTTTAATGTTTCAGTGAGTGCCTCTATCTGTCTTTTGATAAGCTTGTTCTCTACTAGAATAGCATCACTACTATTAAGTTCCAACACTCCTCTCTTTTGTAATTGAGCTGGTTGTCATCGACACTGAGCTTGCTGATCATTCTGAGCGAAGTTGTCAATAATTGAAATTGCTCGCTCTGCATCCACTGATAAGATAGTTCCTCCTACTGCAACATCTATGAAAGATTTAGAATCAGACTTGAGTCCATTGCAGAAAATGTTGAGTTGAGCAATGTCATCATAGCCATGATTAGGACATTTGTGCAACAAAGATTTGTATCTCTCCCAAGCTTCGCATAATGGTTCATCTGTTCCTTGCTTGAATGTGGATATGTCTGTCTTGGCTTGTATGTGTTTTCCTGGTGGGAAAAATCTTTTCAAGAATTTGTCTTGAACCACTCCCCAGTTGTTTAAACTTTGGTTTGGATGAGACTTTAGCCATTGCTTAGCTTTACCTATCAATGAAAAAGGAAATAAGCGTAAGTATACAGACTCTAAATCACCTTCCTCAAAACCCATAGTGCCAATTAATTCATAAAAATTTGAGAGATGTGTATGTGGATCCTCATGGTCCAATCCTGCGAATTGATGGGCACTGATAAGATTTAGGTGAACAGCCTTCAACTCCAAGGACTTCACTGTTATGGGTAAGACAATGCTTGAATAATGGCGAGGTCCTTGATGCATAACATATTCTCCCAAGGTCCTTCTTCTTGGTTGTTGTTCTTCTGCCATATTTTTGGGTTCTTCCTCAAGTCTCCTTGTTCTCCTTCTCCTGTTTCTACTCTTGTTCCTCCTTGATGTCCTTTCTATTTCTGGATCAAATTGTAACTGATTTGGGGACACTTGGCCTCTCAAAAGCATAAACAAGAAAACTTGAAAAGGGTAAGTGTGGAAGAGAATTTTAATAAAAACAAAAAGAAAAGTTCCTAAAAATTCCTAAAAAATAAAAAATCTAAAAATCCTAAGATAGAGTATATACAACTTGATAGTTAGACCTCCCAAGTCTATACGAATTGATACACCACTACCCGACAATGGCGCCAAAAATACTTGATGATATTCTGGCAAGCGTACCAAAATTTCAGTAGTATAATAGTAAGTATGAGTTATCGTATCCATAGGGAACAGTTCACTTCGTATTTATTAGTGATCAGACTATCAAGTAAGAAACGGTATTTGATGATTGTTGTGCGGAAAGTAAATTTCATAAAGTAAAAAGGATAGTAGAGATAGAGTAAGATAGCGTTACTTGGATCAGGATTGAACTTCGTATCATCGCACCCCATACATATGTGAACCTCAATGTTAATTGAGAATATATTTCTATGATATCCTAGCCAAACTATATTATTTTACCCCGAGTTACCAGATAGTAAAATACTCGAAGATAATCCATGCGGGTTCTCCCAGGCGACAAATTACCCCGGCTTGATTGTTCTAATTTTCCGTTTGTTAAGACAATCAATTCACCGTATATTCCTATAGGGACTCCTATGAAGAGCCTGTCACATTCGAATTCTTCAATCATCGATTCCCCCTATATTCCTATAGCAATTACTATGAGTACTTATACCAATCAGAATTTAAGTTTCCTAAGTATCGGCTCCCCCAAACTCGCTGTTAATCTTATAGAACCATATGTCACACATGCATCCTATAAAACTAACCTATAACTCCGGCACAAAGGCGGAAGCTACGCATTAAGTGAAGTATAAAAGTACCGATATCATGGAATAGGAATTCATAATTAATAGAGAGAATTCACATACATGTAGGGATTGAATCAACTACATTCAATCCTATTGGAGAGTTTAGCTACGCATGGTAGCCATACAGACCAATGAAGAAACTGTCACGCTTTTCTTCAATCCTCGCGTTGCTATCTCGGCAGCCCTTCGGGGTCTCCTCTGAACTTGAGCCCTAAACTCTATTCTCCTAACTCCTTTCTCAAAAGCCCTACAAAAGGTCCTATTTATAGTCCAAGGAAAGCTATCTTAAATCTCGAAGGAATCTATTTTGAAAACAGATCTAAAAAGCAAATCTGCGCAACTGCGCTTCACCTGCGCTCAGCGCAAGTGAAGCGCAGGTTATAGAATGATGCGCTCCAATCTGCGCTCGGCGCAGATGGAGCGTGGAGCGCGTAACAGATTATTCTGTTTCCTCTTTTAACAACTTGATTTCTTCCTGATCTTATCCTTATCTGCTTGGCTTTCGTTGTTTCCCTCTTTTTGAATTAATTCTGTGTTTATCTTGTCTTTGAATTTAAATTGAGGAAGTTATCCCAGAATCCTTGTTTAAATGCCTGTTGATCTTATCTTTATTTGCTCTTATTCAAACTTAAAATCAGCAGATTCTATCCTCAAATGATGCTATCTTCTTTCCTTGTTCAAATCTTTCTCATAATTCTGCAAAATCAACAGATTTTATGTTAAAATAGCATCAAATTCAAATTCAAATTAAATAAACACAATTATTACAATAATTAATAAAAATGGATTATTTTGGGGCATAAATTACTATTTTGCCCTTGATAAGTGCAGTAAAAATACAAGAATATATCATATAATTTGTGTAACACCTTAAATTTCTAACTCAAAATTTAGTTCGTTGGAAACCAAATTCCTAACTTGGAGTTTAAGGCATTCCGATTCGGATATCAACTAGTTCCATAAATCATTCATTATCCAACGAGAAATTAACAATTACCTTGTGTTTGGATGGAGAATTTTAGAATTCTCAAAATTATAATAGATAATGTTGAGTGAATTGTTAAAATGAGAGGAATTGACAATGACAATCTAAAAAGTTTGAACATAAAAGAGAAATGTTGAAATTCTCTCTCAATATTTGTCATTTGAAATTCTTCTATTTGTCATAAAAAATCCTTCTATTTGTCATTTGAAATTCTTTTTTATACTATTTTAACACATGAATTCTAGTAATTTTAAATTTCTCTACCCAAACACAAGGTTAGGGATCAAAACTCAAAAGATTATAAGGTAATCATCATATAAAAACTCCTGTACATCAGAACATTTAAAATTTCAAAAGGGATCACTAATGTAACTCCCATACTACTATCATAAATACATATATACATATACACATAAGCTAATACATCAACTCAAAGCATTAAGGAATAATAGCTCCTTCGTTCTTGCACTTCACTTCCCGGACTGAGAGTCTGGTAAAGGGGGGTACCTGCTCAACTAAATAATTCCACATAACGTGTGGTGAGATAAAATCTTAGTGAATACAAATCATATGCATGTATGCAGAGAACAGAAGTTCATGTCAAGACATGAGTCATAAAAATTCAAAGCATTCAATAATTGACTAATATGCAAACATGATGCACTCACTGTTGTGCCCAACAGGCATGTTCTTATCTCTTTCTAGAGTTAGAACTGAGCTCAGACTACAGGGAATATCTTCCCCGGGGACGAATCCCACCCAAACTGGACCGAAGACATGTTTTCAATACAATTAATCATTTCTTTTACTCACAGCGCGATGGTCGGCTTGAATTACTTTAATTAACATAATCATAATAGTATGGCAATACAAGAATTCATATATAATCAATATAAACAATTTCGCTAGTTTCGACAATTTTGAGAGTTTCGACCCTACGCATATTAATCACTTTCTATTCTTGATTTAAACTCTAATTCAACAAATACTACTCTAATCTAGTTACAAGAACACAATTACTATCCAAGACCTCTAATTAGAAAAGGGAAGTTAAGAATTGGGGGCATGCACAATAGAATTTTCAAGAGAAAATCACAATTAGTGAGTTGTACTCACCTAGACTTGGAATTGAAGGAAGAAGAACAAATCCAACGTGAGTCAATTGGTGATTCCTAGCTCCAAAACCCCGTTCCAAGCTTCGAATTACCTCCTCCCTTTAACCTAGTATCTCTCTCTCTATCTCTAAGAAGAAGAAGAAGAAAAAGAGTGAAAATCTGTTCTAAGTGACAGATTCTGAACCTAAAAGTGAAATTTCGCTCAAGCGAATTATTTTCGCTTGAGCGAATGGGACAGTTGCATGCAACACAAACACAATTTCGCTCAAGAGAATCCAATTCGCTTGAGCGAAAATGACATAAGAAAAACACCCGCTCTGGACGATTTTCGCTTGAGCGAATTTTCTTTCGCTTGAGCGAAAATTGTCCAGAGAGCCTCTCCCAGACCCCTGATATTCGCTTAAGCGAAAACTTATTCACTTAAGCGAATTTCACATCAATCAAAACTTCAAGGTTTGTCTGCATAATTCGCTCAAGCGAATCTCATTCGCTTGAGTGAAAACTCTGTAACTTGGTTTTAAACTAAGTTTCATCTCCCAAATTCTTGGACTTTCGTTTCTTAATTATCACTCATACATTCTCTTATCCCATTCTTATGAATCAATATAAGTTCTAAATTACGGGATGTTACATTTCTACCCCCCTTCAAGCAATTTTGTCCCCAAAATTGATTAATGACATAAAAGGTAAAATACACTACCTCCACTGAAAAGTTCTAGAAATTGATCTCTAATGACTTCTTCTTTTTCCCAAGTTGCTTCTTCTGATGATAGGCCTTCCCAAATTAATCTTAATCAAAGGAATCGTCTTGTTCCTCAAGGTTTTGGCACTTCTGCCTACAATCTGTGCAGGCCTTGAAGGAATTTTGAGATCTTCCCTCAATTGTATTGATTCAGAGTTCAAAACATGAGAAGGATCATGAATATATTTTCTCAACTTAGATACATGAAAGACATTATGAATTCTTGACAAATGGGGTGGAAGGGCAATCTTATAGGCCAGAGGGCCAATCCTCTGCAGGATCTGAAATGGACCAATAAATCGAGGACTCAACTTTTTGGTTTTGAGTGTTCTTCCAACACCAGTGACAGGAGTTACTTTCAAAAAGACATGGTCTCCTTCTTCAAACTTGATAAGTGAAAATTAGTTGATAAATTAGAGCACTTTTTAGTTCACTTATCAAGGATAAAATGGTAATTTTGCCCTAGTTTAATCCTTTTTTATTAAATATTAGATAAATTGTATTTATTAATCTTAGATTTGAATTTGATGCTATTTTGATAGAAATATCGCTGATTTTTGCAGAATATTACAAAGATTTGATTTGAGGGAAAGATAACATTAAATAAGGGAGATATCTGCAAGATTTGAAGTTTGATTGAAGGCAATTAATGAAGATTGGAAGATTATTTGTGAGAAATAATTAATATTTGAAGAATATCTGAGAGCCATTAATGAAGATATCTCTGCCAATCAAACAAGGATTCTGCAGACAACCTTCCCAAACAAATCCAAGATGCTCAATAAATGCAAGATTTCATTAAGAAAATGGAAATAAGGAAAGACAAATCAACCAAAACCAGTCTCGGGGAGAGATCAAGTTAAAAAGAGAAAGATTGAAGCTGCAGGACCCGTTGCGCGCTTCAACCTGCGCTACAACGCAGGGTGAAGTGCAGCCCTCTGGAACCTGCCCTGCATCCTGCGCTGTAGCGTAGGGTGAAGCGCAGATCACGCTGATTCTTGCCCTGTTGCCATTTTTAGATAGATTTCTCCCCAATTTCCTTTGTCTTTCCTTAGCCTATAAATAGGAACCTCTTGCACCAGATCAGGGGTGCACGATTATTGTAATTCAGTCATATTTCAGTGATTATGCACCAAAGCTAATTTTAGAGTAGGAGAGGAGGAGCACTTCACAAGGATTGAAGATGGTGACAGCATCTTCGGTGGTTTGTATGGCTACCTTGTGTAGTTAACTCTCCATTAGGATTGGATGTAATTGATTCTATCCCCAAGTGTATGTAAACTCTATATTATTATTTCCTAAGCTCTTTGTCTATAATATTGGTAATCTTATTCTGTGCTTAATTCCTAACTTTCGCGCTTGCGCCGGAGTTATAGGCTAGTTTCGAATAGGATTGAGGATGGGGGAGAGGATTCTGAAGAAACCCATTCTCTGAGTGAATAAGAGGACTCGGTAGCCAGTGAACCGAAACATGGGCGCTGTTAGTGATTGATGGGTAGTGTGAGTACTCTAATGAAGGGCGTCTACAGGATAGGCATGGTTATTAAATTACCGATAGCAAAGGATTAGTTTATTGTCAATCCAGGAAGCGAAACGTGGATGTATTCTAATGAGTGATGGGTAGTGACAGTACTCTAGCGAAGGTGCGTTCAGAGGAGTAGGCCTTGTTTATCAATTAGTTCTTTTACAAACGGAATAAAAGAAAGCAAAATAAGCCGAGGGTAAGTCTGGCGCCTGGGAGAGCCCGCATGGATTACCTTTGAGTGTGTGAGGCCACTGGTAACTCGGGGTCTTGGCAATATAGTTTGTCTACAGTATTATAGAGTAAACCTAAAATAATAGATAGTTTTTACATGCAAGAAGGGTGTGATGATGTGAAGTCCAATCCTAATCCAAGTAAAGTGTCTCTAACTCTTCCTTTCTATTTCTATTGATTATTAATTTGCAATTTATATTTTCCGCACAAAATACTCTCATAAATTCGTTGTTTTCCCTTGATAAATAGATCACGACTATACGCGAATTGACTGTTCCCTGTGGATACGATAACTCTTCTTACTATTATACTGCTGGATTTTTGGTTCGCTTGCCAGAAACCCATCAAAACTCTAAATCCTTTCTTCTGTTATCAGCGTAGCTTTTCTGCTGACTCTGAGCAGTTGCAATCTTTTCCCTAATGATCCTAATTTTCTCAGTAGATTCCTGCACTAGTTCTGGACCTAAAAGGGCTTTCTCACCAACCTCATGCCAACAAAGAGGAGACCTGCACTTCCTACCATATAGGGCCTCATATGGTGCCATGCCTATACTGCTATGAAAACTATTATTATAGGAAAACTCTATGAGGGGTAGGTACCTATCCCAACTGTCTGACTCCTCTAATACACAGGCTCTAAGCATATCCTCTAAGGTTTGAATGGTTCTCTCAGACTGACCATCAGTCTGAGGATGGTAAGCGGTGCTAAACCTAAGTTTTGTCCCGAAAGACCGGTGGAGTGCATCCCAGAACCTAGAGGTGAACCTAGGGTCCCTATCAGATATGATGCTAGAGGGAGTGCCATGGAGTTTAATAATCTCCTTGACATACATATCTGCTAACTTATTCAGGGAAAAGGTATTCTTAACTGAGAGAAAATGGGATGATTTAGTTAATCGGTCCACAATGACCCAGATGGCATCAAAACCAGCCTGAACTCAAGGTAAACCTACCACAAAGTCCACAGCTATACTCTCCCACTTCCACTCAGGAATTTCTAATGGCATGAGTGCCCCTGATGGCTTCTGATGTTCTATTTTAACCTTCTGACAGGTTAGACATTTAGAAACATACTCAGCTATATCCTTCTTCATACCATCCCACCAAAACATCTTCTTCAAATCCTAATACATCTTGGTAGTTCCAGGATGTATAGAAAACTTGCCCCTGTGGGCCTCCTCTAATACTTGCTGCCTCACACTACCCCCCTTAGGGACACAAACCCTTCCTTGGAAGAGAATCATCCCATCATCTGACTTAGAAAACCCTAATTGTTTCTTTCTGCTTTGAAGATACGGGTCCGAACCCTGAGCTCCCTTGATCAGAGCTTGAAGCTCACTAGTGATTTCCAATCTATGCAACTTGATACTACCCATGCCAAACTCAACACTAAGACTCAAATCCCTAAATTCTTCTAAGAGGCTTATTTCTTGTACCATCAAGGATGACACATGAAGGGATTTCCTACTGAGGGCATCAGCCACTACATAGGCTTTGCCTGGGTGATACTTCAAGTCAAAGTCGTAATCCTTAAGAAACTCCATCCACCTTCTTTGCCTCATGTTGAGTTCTTTTTGATCAAACAAATATTTCAAACTTTTATGATCACTAAAGACCTCAAATCTGACACCAAACAGGTAATGCCTCCAAATTTTGAGGGCAAAAACAACAACCGATAATTCTAAGTCGTGAGTAGGATAATTTTCCTCATAAGGCCTCAACTGCCTAGAGGCATAAGCTACCACTCTCCTTTCCTACATCAGAACATAGCCCAAACCTTTTCCCGAGGCATCACTATACACCTCAAAGGTTTTTGACAAATCCGGCAATGCCAGTACCAGAGCGGTAGTTAACTTATCTTTGAGCTCTAGAAAGCTCTGCTCACACTTCTTGTCCCACACAAAGGCTTGGCCCTTTCGATTCAATCTTGTGAGAGGCAATGCTAAACGGGAGAATGCATTAATGAATCTCCGATAGTAGCCGGCCAATCCTAGGAAACTCCTAATTTCCGTAACGGTCTTAGGTCTTTCCCATTCAAGAACGGCTTCTACCTTACTAGGATCAACTGATATTCCCTCTCCAGAAATCACATGCCCTAAGAAATGGACACTGTCCATCCAAAATTCACATTTTTCGGGATTTGCAAACAACTTCTTTTCTCTCAGAATCCCTAAAACAATCCTAAGGTGACATTCATGTTCTTTTAGGCTGCAGGAATAGATCAGAATGTCATCAATAAACACAACAACAAACTGATCCAAACTTGATGGTAGCTTTGTTTAGTTGTCTATAGTCTACACACAGCCTCATACTCCCATTTTTCTTTTTCACTAAAAGAATAGGAGCCCCCCAGGGTGATACACTAGGTCTAATGAACCCTTTAGCTATGAGATCCTCTAGTTGAGTTTTGAGTTCACTAAGTTCTAGTGGAGACATCCGATATCGTGCTTTAGAGATGGGTCCTGATCCTGGTATCAAATCTATTGTGAACTCTATCTCCCGGTCCGGAGGTAAGGTTAGGACTTCACTAGGAAAAACATCTTGAAACTCCCGAACCGTAGCTACACTGCTTAAATCTATTTTGGATTCTAAGGTTGAGGAAAGAAACAGAATAAAACAATCACTCCCATCACTGATGCATTGTGAAACCTGGGTGACACTGGACAGGAGTACTGACGGCTTCTCCCTCGAAGGAAGAGGAAGAGTAGGAAACACCACCCTTTTTGTTAAAACAATCTAACATAACCTGGTTGGAAGATAACCAGTTCATTCCTAAAATAACATCAATACCCTTCAATGGTAGACAAATCAGATCAATCTCAGAGACTCTTCCTTGTACAACAATAGAGCATTTGGGACACACAAGAGAAGTAGAGATAGCCTCTTTGGCTGGTGTGATTACATTGAGAACACAAGGCAAAAAATCAACAGATAATTTTAACTGACTGACGCAATCAAAAGAAATAAACGAATGGGTTGCCCCTGAATCAAACAATACAATCAAGGTCTTCTCTCCTAGGGTGCACATACCTCGCAATAGATTGTCTGCAGAAGCTGCTACTTCCCCACTGAGGGTGAAAACTCTTCCAGTAGATTGAGGTTTTTGGAGGTTCTTCAACTTTGGGCACTCTCTCTTGACATGACCCGGTTGCTTGCAAAAATAACATACATTCTTCCTCGTCAGACACTCCCCTGAATGCTCCTTTCCACACTTGGGACACTTAAGTGCCCCTTGGCGTTGGACTTGTTGAGTGGGCATGATTGGTCTGTCTTGCCACTTAGTCTTGGGGCCCTTGCCCTGAATGGGCATTTCAACCTTCCTCTTTCCCTTATTTTCTGTTGGTGCAATTGTTGATGTAGTTCCTTTGTAATTTTTCTCAGCAATGTAACATTTGCTGACTAAGGTAGAAAAATCTTTGATTTCAAATGTTCCAACCCGATCCAGAAGTTCAGGTCGTAGTCCTCCTTCAAATTGGGTACATCTCCATTCCTCATCAGTGACAGCTTGAAGGTAGCGGGAGTACTTTGCTAGTTCCTCATATTTTGACACATATTGACCCACTGACATATCTCCCTGCCTGAGTTGTAGAAATTCAGCCTCCTTTTGCCTTCTGATAGTGGCTGGGAAATATTTTCCCAAAAACAAGTTCTGGAATACATCCCAAGTCATGGGAGCCTCTGCCTCTGCAGCTCGGACCTTAGCAGTTTTCCACCAATCTTCAGCCTCCCCTCTCAGCATATAGACTGCAAATCCCACCTTGGCCTCATCAGCACACTTCATCACATCAAAGATTCGATTCAAATCTCGGAGCCAATTCGCTGCCACGTCAGGGTCATAAACTCCATTGAACTGTGGATGATTGTGCTTCCGAAAAGCAGATAGTCCCAGAGCAAAAGAATCCACAGCAGGGGGTGGTGGTGGATCTGTATGCCTCCTAGTCATCTCTTGGAGCACTGCTGCATTGGTGGCAGCTTGTTCCCGTGTCGCTTCTGCTTGAGCTCGGTTAGAATTTAGTTGTTCTCCCATCATTTGAGTAAGTGCCTGGAGTGTTGCAGCTACTGGATCCTGAGTAGGACCCTAAGAAGATGAAGATGAAGATGGAGGATGATTGACCCTTGGACGACCTCTACTGCCGCCTGCCATGATTCTCTACATATTGTCAAGCAAATATCGAAGTGATTAGTCTCTCAATTCACCAAATAATACATAAAAAGTCACTAACAAACCACAGAACATCCTAATTTCACAGTCCAATTGGATTGAATGGCTCTGATACCAAAATGTAACACCTTAAATTTCTAACTCAAAATTTAGTTCGTTGGAAACCAAATTCCTAACTTGGAGTTTAAGGCATTCCGATTCAGATATCAACTAGTTCCATAAATCATTAATTATCCAACGAGAAATTAACAATTAGGGATCAATACTCAAAAGATTATAAGGTAATCATCATATAAAAACTCCTGTACATCAGAACATTTAAAATTTCAAAAGGGATCACTAATGTAACTCCCATACTACTATAATAAATACATATATACATATACACATCAGCTAATACATCAACTCAAAGCATTAAGGAATAATAGTTCCTTCATTCTTGCACTTCACTTCCCGGACTGAGAGTCTGGTAAAGGGGGTACCTGCTCAACTAAATAATTCCACATAACGCGTGGTGAGATAAAATCTCAGTGAATACAAATCATATGCAGGTATGCAGGGAATAGAAGTTCATGTCAAGACATAAGTCATAAAAATTCAAAGCATTCAATAATTTACTAATATGCAAACATGATGCACTCACTGCTGTGCCCAGCAGGCATGTTCTTATCTCTTTCTAGAGTTAGAACTGAGCTCAGACTACAGGGAATATCTTCCCCGGGGACGAATCCCACCCAAACTGGACCGAAGTCATGTTTTCAATACAATTAATCATTTCTTTTACTCACAGCGCGATGGCCGGCTTGAATTACTTTAATTAACATAATCATAATAGTATGTCAATACAAGAATTCATATATAATCAATATAAACAATTTCGCTAGTTTCGACAATTTTGAGAGTTTCGACCCTACGCATATTAATCACTTTCTATTCTCAATTTAAACTCTAATTCAACAAATACTACTCTAATCTAGTTACAAGAACACGATTACTATCCAAGAACTCTAATTAGAAAAGGGAAGTTAAGAATTGGGGGCATGCACAATAGAATTTTCAAGAGAAAATCACAATTAGTGAGTTGTACTCACCTAGACTTGGAATTGAAGGAAGAAGAACGGATCCAACTTGAATCAATTGGTGATTCCTAGCTCCAAAACCCCGTTCCAAACTTCGAATTACCTCCTCCCTCTAACCTAGTATCTCTCTCTCTATCTCTAAGAAGAAGAAGAAGAAGAAGAAGAAAAAGAGTGAAAATTTGTTCTAAGTGACAGATTCTGAACCTAAAAGTGAAATTTCGCTCAAGCGAATTATTTTCGCTTGAGCGAATGGGACAGTTGCATGCAAACAAACACAATTTCGCTCAAGCGAATCCAATTCGCTTGAGCGAAAATGACATAAGAAAAACACCCTCTCTGGACGATTTTCGCTTGAGCGAATTTTCTTTCACTCGAGCGAAAATTGTCCAGAGAGCCTCTCCCAGAACCCTGATATTCGCTTAAGCGAATTTCACAGCAATCAAAACTTCAAGGTTTGTCTTCATAATTCACTCAAGCGAAACTCATTCACTTGAGTGAAAACTCTGTAACTTGGTTTTTAAACTAAGTTTCATCTCTCAAATTCTTGGACTTTCTTTTCTTAATTATCACTCATACATTCTCTTATCCCATTCTTATGAATCAATATCAGTTCCAAATTACAGGATGTTACAATTTGCACTTATCAGTCCCCCATTAAATTTTGGGATTTTTCTGAATTAAAATGTATTTACGGTGAATTATTTACGCTTTTAATAAAGGAAAATAAGAAAAAAAATAACTAGGGAACGATGAAAAATTTGGAAAATTAACATTACCATGATTTTTGCATAGGGAAAACAGTAGTTGCATGCATGAAGGGTTTCATGCACTTGGTGGGATTTGGACTTTGTGTAGTTGTCACGTTGCCAATACTAGGGGTTTAGGGTTTATATCCTAACTTATGTTCTTTCATGCGTTCCTCAGGGGTATTATGCCCGAGGAGACTAGATTGGGGAAATGACTTTGCCAACATGTTAGGGTCACAGTGGGGGGTCCCCCATTAAATTTTGGGATTTTTTTCAATTAAAATGTATTTACGATGAATTATTTACGCGTGTAATAAAAGAAAATAAGAAAAAAAAATACCTAGGGAAGGATGAAAAATTTAGAAAATTCACGTTACCATGATTTTTGCATGGGGAAAACAGTAGTTGCATGCTTGACGAGTTTCAAGCACTTGGTGGGATTTGAACTTTGTGTAGTTGTCACGAGGCCAATACTAGGGGTTTATGGTTCATATGCTAACTTGTGATCTTTCATGCGTTCCTCGGGGGTGTTATGCCCGAGAAGACTAGATCGAGGAAATGACTTCGCCAACATGTTAGGGACACAGTGGGGGGTCCCCCATTAAATTTTGGGATTTTTCTGAATTAAAATGTTCTTACGATGAATTATTTACGCGTTTAATAAAGGAAAATAAGAAAAAAATACCTAAGGAACAATGAAAAATTTGAAAAACTCACGTTAGCATCATTGTTGCATGGGAAAAATATTAGTTGCATGCTTGACGAGTTTCAAGCACTTGGTGAGATTTGGACTTTGTGTAATTGTCATGTGGCCAATAATAAGGGTTTAGGGTTTATATCCTAACTTGTGTTCTTTCATGCGTTTCCCGAGGGTGTTATGCCCGGGGAGACTAGATCGGGGAAATGACTTCACCAACATGTTGGGGACACAACGGGGTCTCCCCTTAAATTTTGGGATTTTTTGGAATTAAAATGTATTTACGGTGAATTATTTATGCATTTAATAAAGGAAAATAAGAAAAAAAATACCTAGGGAACGATGAAAAATTTGGAAAATTCACGTTAGCATCATTTTTGCATGGGGAAAATAGTAGTTGCATGCTTGATGAGTTTCAAGAACTTGGTGGGATTTGGATTTTGTGTAGTTGTCACGTGGCTAATATTAGGGGTTTAGGGTTCATATCCTAACTTGTGTTCTTCCATGCGTTCCTCGTGGGTGTTATGCCCGAGGAGACTAGATCTCGGAAATGACTTCGCCAAATTGTCGGGGACACAATGGGGGGTCCCCATTAAATTTTGGGATTTTTCTAAATTAAAATGTTTTTAGGGTGAATTATTTATGCCTTTAATAAAGGAAAATAAGAAAAGAAATACCTAGGGAACGATGAAAAATTTGGAAGATTCACGTTAGCATCATTTTTGCATGGGGAAAACAGTACTTGCATGCTTGACGAGTTTCACGCACTTGGAGGGATTTGGACTTTGTGTAGTTGTCACGAGGCCAATATTAGCAGTTTAGGGTTGATATCCTAACTTGTGTTCTTTCATGCGTTCCTCGGGGGTGTTATGCCCGAGGAGACTAGATCGGGGAAATGACTTTGCCAAATGGTTGGGGACATAGTGGCGGGTCCCCCATTAAATTTTGGGATTTTTCTGAATTAAATTGTATTTACGGTGTAATATTTACGCGTTTAATAAAGGAAAATAAGAAAAAAAATACCTAGCGAACGATGAAAATTTTGGAAAATTCACGTTAGCATCATTTGTGCATGGGGAAAACAGTTGTTGCATACTTGACGAGTTTCAAGCACTTGGTGAGAATTGGAATTTGAGTAGTTGTCACGTGGCCAATACTAGGGGTTTAAGGTTCATATCCTAACTTGTGTTCTTTCATGCGTTCCTCGGGTGTGTTAAGCCCGAGGAGACTAGACATAGGAAATAACTTACGAAACATGTTAGGGACACAGTGGGGGGTCCCCCATTAATTTTTAGGATTTTTTTGAATTAAAATTTATTTACATTGGATTATTTACGCGTTTAATAAAGGAAAATTAGAAAAAAAAATAACTAAGGAAAGATGAAAAATTTAGAAAATTCACGTTAGCATCATTTTTGCATGGGGAAAACAGTAGTTGCATGCTTGACAAGTTTCAAGCACTTTGTGGGATTTGGACTTTGTGTAGTTGCCACGAGGCAAATACAAGGGGTTTATGGTTCATATCCTAACTTGTGTTCCTTCATGAGTTCCTCGGGGGTGTTATGCCCGAGGAGACTAGATCGAGGAAATGACTTCACCAACATGTACGGAACACAGTGGGGGGTCCCCCATTAAATTTTGCGATTTTTCTGAATTAAAATATTTTTATGATGAATTATTTACGCGTTAAATAAAGGAAAATAAGAAGAAAATACCTAAGGAACAATGAAAAATTTGGAAAACTCACGTTAGCATCATTGTTGCATGGGAAAAATAGTAGTTGCATGCTTGACGTGTTTCATGCACTTGGTGGGATTTGGACTTTTTAAAGTTGTCATGTGGCTAATACTAGGGGTTTAAGGTTTATATCCTAACTTGTGTTCTTTCATGCGTTCCTCGAGGGTGTTATTCCCGAGGAGACTAGACCGGGGAAATGACTTAGCCAACATGTTGGGGACACAGTGGGGGGTCCCGTATTTAATTTTGGGATTTTTCTAAATTAAAATATATTTACGGTGAATTATTTACGCGTTTAATAAAGGAAAATAAGAAAAAAATACCTACGGAATGATGAAAAATTTGGAAAATTCATGTTAGCATCATTGTTGCATGGGAAAAACAGTAGTTGCATGTTTGACGAGTTTCAAGCACTTTGTGGGATTTGGACTTTGTGTAGTTGTCACGTGGCCAATACTAGGGGTTTAGGGTTCATATCCTATCTTGTGTTCTTTCATGCGTTCCTCGGGGGTGTTATGCCCTAGGAGACTAGACCGGGGAAATGACTTC
The DNA here is from genome assembly GCA_026901365.1 of Sesbania bispinosa. Taxonomy (NCBI): domain Eukaryota; kingdom Viridiplantae; phylum Streptophyta; class Magnoliopsida; order Fabales; family Fabaceae; genus Sesbania; species Sesbania bispinosa. The sequence continues at coordinate 1,148,712 of QLOH01000247.1, forward strand.
ACCAACATGTTGGGGACACAGTGGGGGTCCCCCATTAAATTTTGGAATTTTTTTGAATTAAAATGTATTTACGGTGAATTATTTACTCGTTTGATAAAGGAAAATAAGAATGTTCTTTCATGCGTTACTCGGGGGTGTTATGCCCGAGGAGACTAGACCGGGGAAATGGCTTCACCAACATGTTGGGGACACAGTGGGGGTCCCCCATTAAATTTTGGGATTTTTTTTAATTAAAATGTAGTGAATTATTTATGCGTTTAATAAAGGAAAATAAGAAAAAAATACCTACGGAACGATGAAAATTTTAGAAAATTCACGTTAGCATCATTTTTGCCTGTGGAAAACAGTAGTTGCATGCTTGACGAGTTTCAAGCACTTTGTGGGATTTGGACTTTGTGTAGTTGTCACGTTTTGCCAATATTAGGGGTTTAGGGTTCATATCCCAACTTGTGTTCTTTCATGCGTTCCTCGGGGGTGTTATGCCCTAGGAGACTAGACCGGGGAAATGACTTCACCAACATGTTGGGGACACAGTGGGGGTCCCCCATTAAATTTTGGAATTCTTTTGAATTAAAATGTATTTACGGTGAATTATTTACTCGTTTGATAAAGGAAAATAAGAATGTTCTTTCATGCGTTACTCGGGGGTGTTATGCCCGAGGAGACTAGACCGGGGAAATGGCTTCACCAACATGTTGGGGACACAGTGGGGGTCCCCCATTAAATTTTGGGATTTTTTTGAATTAAAATGTAGTGAATTATTTATGCGTTTAATAAAGGAAAATGAGAAAAAAATACCTACGGAACGATGAAAATTTTAGAAAATTCACGTTAGCATCATTTTTGCCTGTGGAAAACAGTAGTTGCATGCTTGACGAGTTTCAAGCACTTTGTGGGATTTGGACTTCGTGTAGTTGTCACGTTTTGCCAATATTAGGGGTTTAGGGTTCATATCCTAACTTGTGTTCTTTCATGCGTTCCTCGGGAGTGTTATGCCCGGAAAGACTAGACCGAGGAAATGACTTCACCAGCATGTTGGGGACACAGTGGGGTGTCCCCCATTAAATTTTGGGATTTTTCTGAATTAAAATGTATTTACGGTGAATTATTTACGCTTTTAATAAAGGAAAATAACAGAAACATAAATAGGGAACGATGAAAAATTTGGAAAATTCACGTTATCATGATTTTTGCATAGGGAAAACAGTAGTAGCATGCATGAAGATTTTCATGCACCTGGTGGGATTTGAACTATGTGTAGTTGTCACGTGGCCAATACTAGTGGTTTAAGGTTCATATCCTAAATTGTGTTCTTTCTTGCGTTACTCGGGGGTGTTATGCCCGAGGAGACTAGATCGGGGAAATGACTTCGCAAACATGTTGGGGACACAGTGGGGGGGTCCCCCATTAAATTTTTGGATTTTTCTGAATTAAAATGTATTTACGATGAATTATTTACGCGTTTAATAAAGGAAAATAAGAAAAAAAAACTAGGGAATGATGAAAAATTTGAAAAATTCACGTTAGCATCATTTTGGCATGTGGAAAACAGTAGTTGCACGCTTGACGAGTTTCAAGCACTTTGTGGGATTTGGTCTTTGTGTAATTGTCACGTGGCCAATACTAGGGGTTTAGGGTTCATATCCTAACTTGTGTTTTTTCATGCGTTCCTCGGGAGTGTTATGCCCGAGGAGACTAGACATGGGAAAAGACTTTCGAAACATGTTAGGGACACAGTGGGGGGTCCCCCATTAAATTTTAGGATTTTTTTGAATTAAAATTTATTTACATTGGATTATTTACGCGTTTAATAAAGGAAAATTAGAAAAAAAAAATAACTAAGGAACGATGAAAAATTTAGAAAATTCACGTTAGCATCATTTTTGCATGGGGAAAACAGTAGTTGCATGCTTGACGAGTTTCAAGCACTTTGTGAGATTTGGACTTTGTGTAGTTGCCACGAGGCAAATACAAGGGGTTTATGGTTCATATCCTAACTTTTGTTCTTTCATGCGTTCCTCGGGGAAGTTATGCCCGAGGAGACTAGATCGAGGAAATGACTTCACCAACATGTACGGAACACAGTGGGGGGTCCCCCATTAAATTTTGCGATTTTTCTGAATTAAAATATTTTTATGATGAATTATTTACGCGTTAAATAAAGGAAAATAAGAAGAAAATACCTAAGGAACAATGAAAAATTTGGAAAATTCACGTTAGCATCATTGTTGCATGGGAAAAATAGTAGTTGCATGCTTGACGTGTTTCATGCACTTGGTGGGATTTGGACTTTTTAAAGTTGTCATGTGGCTAATACTAGGGGTTTAAGGTTTATATCCTAACTTGTGTTCTTTCATGCGTTCCTCGAGGGTGTTATTCCCGAGGAGACTAGACCGGGGAAATGACTTAGCCAACATGTTGGGGACACAGTGGGGGGTCCCGTATTTAATTTTGGGATTTTTCTAAATTAAAATATATTTACGGTGAATTATTTACGCGTTTAATAAAGGAAAATAAGAAAAAAATACCTACGGAATGATGAAAAATTTGGAAAATTCATGTTAGCATCATTGTTGCATGGGAAAAACAGTAGTTGCATGTTTGACGAGTTTCAAGCACTTTGTAGGATTTGGACTTTGTGTAGTTGTCACGTGGCCAATACTAGGGGTTTAGGGTTCATATCCTATCTTGTGTTCTTTCATGCGTTCCACGGGGGTGTTATGCCCTAGGAGACTAGACCGGGGAAATGACTTCACCAACATGTTGGGGACACAGTGGGGTCCCCCATTAAATTTTGGAATTTTTTTGAATTAAAATGTATTTACGGTGAATTATTTACTCGTTTGATAAAGGAAAATAAGAATGTTCTTTCATGCGTTACTCGGGGGTGTTATGCCCGAGGAGACTAGACCGGGGAAATGGCTTCACCAACATGTTGGGGACACAGTGGGGGTCCCCCATTAAATTTTGGGATTTTTTTGAATTAAAATGTAGTGAATTATTTATGCGTTTAATAAAGGAAAATAAGAAAAAAATACCTACGGAACGATGAAAATTTTAGAAAATTCACGTTAGCATTATTTTTGCCTGTGGAAAACAGTAGTTGCATGCTTGACGAGTTTCAAGCACTTTGTGGGATTTGGACTTTGTGTAGTTGTCACGTTTTGCCAATATTAGGGGTTTAGGGTTTATATCCTAACTTGTGTTCTTTCATGCGTTCCTCGGGAGTGTTATGCCGGAAAGACTAGACCGAGGAAATGACTTCACCAGCATGTTGGGGACACAATGGGGTGTCCCCCATTAAATTTTGGGATTTTTCTGAATTAAAATGTATTTACGGTGAATTATTTACGCTTTTAATAAAGGAAAATAACAGAAACATAAATAGGGAACGATGAAAAATTTGGAAAATTCACGTTATCATGATTTTTGCATAGGGAAAACAGTAGTAGCATGCATGAAGATTTTCATGCACCTGGTGGGATTTGAACTATGTGTAGTTGTCACGTGGCCAATACTAGTGGTTTAAGGTTCATATCCTAAATTGTGTTCTTTCTTGCGTTACTCGGGGGTGTTATGCCCGAGGAGACTAGATCGGGGAAATGACTTCGCAAACATGTTGGGGACACAGTGGGGGGGTCCCCCATTAAATTTTTGGATTTTTCTGAATTAAAATGTATTTACGATGAATTATTTACGCGTTTAATAAAGGAAAATAAGAAAAAAAAACTAGGGAATGATGAAAAATTTGAAAAATTCACGTTAGCATCATTTTGGCATGTGGAAAACAGTAGTTGCACGCTTGACGAGTTTCAAGCACTTTGTGGGATTTGGTCTTTGTGTAATTGTCACGTGGCCAATACTAGGGGTTTAGGGTTCATATCCTAACTTGTGTTTTTTCATGCGTTCCTCGGGAGTGTTATGCCCGAGGAGACTAGACATGGGAAAAGACTTTCGAAACATGTTAGGGACACAGTGGGGGGTCCCCCATTAAATTTTAGGATTTTTTTGAATTAAAATTTATTTACATTGGATTATTTACGCGTTTAATAAAGGAAAATTAGAAAAAAAAAATAACTAAGGAACGATGAAAAATTTAGAAAATTCACGTTAGCATCATTTTTGCATGGGGAAAACAGTAGTTGCATGCTTGACGAGTTTCAAGCACTTTGTGAGATTTGGACTTTGTGTAGTTGCCACGAGGCAAATACAAGGGGTTTATGGTTCATATCCTAACTTTTGTTCTTTCATGCGTTCCTAGGGGAAGTTATGCCCGAGGAGACTAGATCGAGGAAATGACTTCACCAACATGTACGGAACACAGTGGGGGGTCCCCCATTAAATTTTGCGATTTTTCTGAATTAAAATATTTTTATGATGAATTATTTACGCGTTAAATAAAGGAAAATAAGAAGAAAATACCTAAGGAACAATGAAAAATTTGGAAAATTCACGTTAGCATCATTGTTGCATGGGAAAAATAGTAGTTGCATGCTTGACGTGTTTCATGCACTTGGTGGGATTTGGACTTTTTAAAGTTGTCATGTGGCTAATACTAGGGGTTTAAGGTTTATATCCTAACTTGTGTTCTTTCATGCGTTCCTCGAGGGTGTTATTCCCGAGGAGACTAGACCGGGGAAATGACTTAGCCAACATGTTGGGGACACAGTGGGGGGTCCCGTATTTAATTTTGGGATTTTTCTAAATTAAAATATATTTACGGTGAATTATTTACGCGTTTAATAAAGGAAAATAAGAAAAAAATACCTACGGAATGATGAAAAATTTGGAAAATTCATGTTAGCATCATTGTTGCATGGGAAAAACAGTAGTTGCATGTTTGACGAGTTTCAAGCACTTTGTGGGATTTGGACTTTGTGTAGTTGTCACGTGGCCAATACTAGGGGTTTAGGGTTCATATCCTATCTTGTGTTCTTTCATGCGTTCCTCGGGGGTGTTATGCCCTAGGAGACTAGACCGGGGAAATGACTTCACCAACATGTTGGGGACACAGTGGGGGTCCCCCATTAAATTTTGGAATTTTTTTGAATTTAAATGTATTTACGGTGAATTATTTACTCGTTTGATAAAGGAAAATAAGAATGTTCTTTCATGCGTTACTCGGGGGTGTTATGCCCGAGGAGACTAGACCGGGGAAATGGCTTCACCAACATGTTGGGGACACAGTGGGGGTCCCCCATTAAATTTTGGGATTTTTTTGAATTAAAATGTAGTGAATTATTTATGCGTTTAATAAAGGAAAATAAGAAAAAAATACCTACGGAACGATGAAAATTTTAGAAAATTCACGTTAGCATCATTTTTGCCTGTGGAAAACAGTAGTTGCATGCTTGACGAGTTTCAAGCACTTTGTGGGATTTGGACTTTGTGTAGTTGTCACGTTTTGCCAATATTAGGGGTTTAGGGTTTATATCCTAACTTGTGTTCTTTCATGCGTTCCTCGGGAGTGTTATGCCGGAAAGACTAGACCGAGGAAATGACTTCACCAGCATGTTGGGGACACAATGGGGTGTCCCCCATTAAATTTTGGGATTTTTCTGAATTAAAATGTATTTACGGTGAATTATTTACGCTTTTAATAAAGGAAAATAACAGAAACATAAATAGGGAACGATGAAAAATTTGGAAAATTCACGTTATCATGATTTTTGCATAGGGAAAACAGTAGTAGCATGCATGAAGATTTTCATGCACCTGGTGGGATTTGAACTATGTGTAGTTGTCACGTGGCCAATACTAGTGGTTTAAGGTTCATATCCTAAATTGTGTTCTTTCTTGCGTTACTCGGGGGTGTTATGCCCGAGGAGACTAGATCGGGGAAATGACTTCGCAACACATGTTGGGGACACAGTGGGGGGGGTCCCCCATTAAATTTTTGGATTTTTCTGAATTAAAATGTATTTACGATGAATTATTTACGCGTTTAATAAAGGAAAATAAGAAAAAAAAACTAGGGAATGATGAAAAATTTGAAAAATTCACGTTAGCATCATTTTGGCATGTGGAAAACAGTAGTTGCACGCTTGACGAGTTTCAAGCACTTTGTGGGATTTGGTCTTTGTGTAGTTGTCACGTGGCCAATACTAGGGGTTTAGGGTTCATATCCTAACTTGTGTTTTTTCATGCGTTCCTCGGGAGTGTTATGCCCGAGGAGACTAGACATGGGAAAAGACTTTCGAAACATGTTAGGGACACAGTGGGGGGTCCCCCATTAAATTTTAGGATTTTTTTGAATTAAAATTTATTTACATTGGATTATTTACGCGTTTAATAAAGGAAAATTAGAAAAAAAAATAACTAAGGAACGATGAAAAATTTAGAAAATTCACGTTAGCATCATTTTTGCATGGGGAAAACAGTAGTTGCATGCTTGACGAGTTTCAAGCACTTTGTTGGATTTGGACTTTGTGTAGTTGCCACGAGGCAAATATAAGGGGTTTATGGTTCATATCCTAACTTTTGTTCTTTCATGCGTTCCTCGGGGAAGTTATGCCCGAGGAGACTAGATCGAGGAAATGACTTCACCAACATGTACGGAACACAGTGGGGGGGTCCCCCATTAAATTTTGCGATTTTTCTGAATTAAAATGTTTTTAGGATGAATTATTTATGCGTTAAATAAAGGAAAATAAGAAGAAAATACTTAAGGAACAATGAAAAATTTGGAAAACTCACCTTAGCATCATTGTTGCATGGGAAAAATAGTAGTTGCATGCTTGACGTGTTTCATGCACTTGGTGGGATTTGGACTTTTTGAAGTTTTCATGTGGCTAATACTAGGGGTTTAAGGTTTATATCCTAACTTGTGTTCTTTCATGCATTCCTCGAGGGTGTTATGCCCGAGGAGACTAGACCAGGGAAATGACTTAGCCAACATGTTGGGGACACAGTGGGCGGTCCCGTATTTAATTTTGGCATTTTTCTAAAATAAAATGTATTTACGGTGAATTATTTACGCGTTTAATAAAGGAAAATAAGAAAAAAAATACCTACTAAACGATGAAAAATTTGGAAAATTCATGTTAGCATCATTGTTGCATGGGAGAAACAGTAGTTGCATGTTTGACGAGTTTCAAGCACTTTGTGGGATTTGGACTTTGTGTAGTTGTCACGTGGCCAATACTAGGGGTTTAGGGTTCATATCCTATCTTGTGTTCTTTCATGCGTTCCTCGGGGGTGTTATGCCCGAGGAGACTAGATCTCAGAAGTGACTTCGCCAACATGTTGGGGACAGAGTGGGGGGTCCCCCATTAAATGTTTAGATTTTTCTAAATTAAAATGTATTTACGGTGAATTATTTTTTCCTTTAATAATGGAAAATAAGAAAAAAAAATATCTAGGGAATGGTGAAAATTTTGGAAACTTCACGTTAGCATCATTTATGCATGGGGAAAACAGTACTTGCATGCTTGACGAGTTTCATGCACTTGGTGGGATTTGGACATTGTGTAGTTGTCAAGAGGCCAATACTAGGGGTTTAGGGTTCATATCCTATCTTGTGTTCTTTCATGCGTTCGTCGGGGGTGTTATTCCAGAGGACACTTGATAGCCGGATAGTTGTAGGATCTAGAATTGAGCAAAACCAACCGATTAGAATAAATTAAGAGCAATTAAAATGCGAAAATTAGTGGCTGGGCAGCAGCTAATTCACGCAAGAAAATGAAGGAAAATGAGAGAAAATGAAAGAAAAAGTGGAGAGGAAGAAATGGGAAGGACGCCACTAAAGCAAGAGTCCACTTGCAGCAGATAAGTCCAATGCCAGACACCACTAATTCAGGAGAATTAGATAAGTCTCAGTATGGTTTGAGCAACAACCACCAAGCCTCTCTCAACTCACAAAGGGAGGAGAAAATTGGGCATAATGCCTTTACTTCAAAATTCAATTGTGTGAAATACAAGAGGAGAAGACTCCTTTATATAGGAGTGGAGGGGGAAGAGGGCGGATTTTTAGGAGAATAAAATGGGAGAAAAATAAAAGATGAGTGAAAACACTCCTAAGTGGGTTTTTAACCCAAGACCCCAAAGGTTTATGGCTAAGCTAAGTCTTAAGCCATTAAACCTCTAAAATGCGCCCCACTCATGTAAAAAAATTACAAGATGAAAGAAATTCTATCCTAGGTGGGAATAGAACCCAAGACTCCCTAAGCCTTATAGCAAGGCAACCTACTAGCCAATAAACCCATACATGTGGGCGCCCAAGTAGGAGGAAAATAAAAGGAAAATTACAAAAATAAAAGAAAATACAAAAGAGTCCTAATAAAGGTGGTCCATAGGACAAGGGTCCTATCCAGGGTCAAGGTGTCCTTCTGTAGGGTAGTGACCTTTATTTTGTAGGGTAGTGTCCCTTTATTTGTAGGACACTAATTTCTCCAACTCTTCATTGCTTGAAGTTGGTGCATATCCTCCAATGTAGGTCTTGCAGGTCCAAGCTCCTAGCAGAGTGTTATCATTCCCTCCCCCTTAAAAAGGATTTGACCTCAAATCTGAAAATTCAGAAAGAAGCCTTAAGAGTAATGAACTGGGTAGAAGGAGGGGATGGATGACAAAATTTTAGGAAGTAAGAAGATACTTCCCTTAGCCCTTGGAGAGTAGAGTTAGAGGTCTACAAGTTGAACATCTTCCTTGAGCCTAGACAACAAGAAGAAGACCCATAAGTATTATTCCAAAGCAAGCAAAGTGAAGGCTCATAACAAAAATACTTGGGGATCATAAAGATTGGCAAAAGAAAAACATAGGAGATAAACAAGAGGTATTTGAGATAAGGGTTAGAAAACTCCCTTAATGAAGATTGAGCCCTCTTGTCTACGTACTTTGTGGATTTAGTTCCTGGATCAAAGACTAATCTTTTGAAGCCCTCCCTTGCAAATAAGAGAAGTAAGTGGTCATGGAGAAGGCTTAGGAAATAAATTCCACATAAGTACAAAATGTGTTTCAATGTGCAACATTCATCAAAATATTCTACACTATGTTCCCAAATAAATGCACATGTGAAACTATGTGGCATGAGTGTTTTAATATTTTTCATTAACATCCCAACATTTTTATTGAACATAACACATGCATCTTGAGTATGATTGTCAAAAGTGTAGTGCATATGTTCATGCCATGAGGTATTTATGCAAGTCTTTTCAAGAGATCTATTTATTCTAATGCACTCACTCAAGTAATATGTCACCTTTTGCATATTATCATATGTGTTCATGTAAGGTGAAACATAAAAAGAATTATTTTGAGTGTGCATATCAAGAAGCATATCATTATATGAATTAGATGTCAAACAAGTTTTCCCATATGTGATAGCTTCATCAAAATTTTTATTCTTTTCACTAACTAGTTCAAGAGCATAATACACATCTTTATATGAAATAATTATTTTAGGCCCAAAATGTGTATTAAATTTATAAACACAAACCAAAGGTACATGCATATTCAATCCAACTTTGTTATCATTCCTATCATGCAATCTAAATTGATCAAAGGAATTGATTAAACATGCATCTCTAGTAAGTTTCATGGTACTCTTAAACTTAGTTGGCTTTTCTAAACATGCAATAGTTTCCAAAGCATCATCAACATTTTTTATTTCATTCAAACATGTAATGCTTTGAGGCATATAATTGTGCATAGATGAGGGCATTTCATGCATAAAGAAAGTTAGTCTAGGAAACTCCCTTTCAATCGCTTGAGTTGTCTTCCTTGCAACACTAGAAGTGCTAGCCTTCAACCTATTCATGTTTTCACACAAAGGGTTAGCATTTACTTTTATATTCAATGGAATTGGTTGCTTCCCTAAATTTTCTTCAATTTGCATTCTTTCTACTTCCTTTTCTTTGTCTCTCTTAATCCTTTCTTCTTCTTCTTTTTCTAATTGACTCTTCTTTTCTAATTTTCTTCTCTCTTCTATCTCAATTAAGGATTTTGAAAGGCATTTTGAAAGTTTATCTTCAATTTTATTACAAAATTTTTCTAACTTTCTTCCAATTCTATCTTCAAAAGAATTTTTTGTACTTTTCCTATTCTCTCTTTTATTATACCTTTGTCTTCCTTCTTCATACCTTCTAAATTTCTTTTCTTCCTCATACCTTCTCCTTTCATGGTTAGAGTTATCATAACTCCTTTCCTTCTTCTTACTATCTTCAAAATGATATCTACTGATTTCTCTTTCCTTCCTTTCTTTTTTATACCTTTCATCATGAGAAGAGTGTCTTCTCACTTCCTTTTCTCTTCTAAATTCTCTCCTATCTTCATCTAGCTCCTTTCTCCACATTCTATATGACATCTTAAATTGATTTTATTTGAAAGCTTTTTAAAGGACCTCACCACTCACTAAGTGTTTACACTCAATGGAATGTAATCACTCGTGTATGTCACTCTTTTTTGGCTTTTTCTATAATGAAAACTCTCTTGCCTCTTCTACTCGGTTGGAGGTTGATTAGAAGTTGCAAAGACCAATGTGAGTCTAAGTCTTAACCCTTACCCAAATAGAAGCGCACTAACAAAGAAAATACCTACTGGAAGAAGATTGGAAAAATCCTAAGACAAAACAAAGAATTGATATGACAAACAAGAAAAGCTGACACTCAAACAAGCTTATACACAAGAGCAGACAACAAACAAGACAAGACGGAAGAAATTGCAAAGAGAATTGTTTTTGGTGATTTTTGAAAAAGAGTTGCCAAAATTGTCGTTTTAGAAAAAACAGCAAATACAACTCAATTACGGTATACAGGGAAAAGAAAAAGAAAATTACAGTAAAACTGTCACTGTATTGTTGGGATAACTCTTTGTTTTTGTTTTTTTCTATTTTTCTGAATTTTTTTGAATTTTTGACTCTTTTTGGGTGTCTTTTGACTTTTCTTCCTTGTTGTTGACTTTTGCACCCTTTTTTGCTTTTTACACCTCTTTTTCTATTTTTGGCACGTACGTACTTTTTGTATTTTTCTTGCCTTTTCTTTCTTTTTTTGTCTTTTTTCCCAACAGAAAATTACAGAAATTTGTACACAATGAAAAGAAAATTAACTGTACCTACTGTAATATTTTTGGAATTTTCTGACAGTAAACTGGTCCAAGTGGCCCAGAAAAGCAAAAATAATGAATAAACTGATTTCTAAAAACTGTAAAAAACGTAATGGCAACTTGATTTAAAAAATGGCCAAAAAAATTGCTTAGCACTTCCTTGTTGATTATACAAAACCGGTATGGTCACAGAAACGCGCTTGGTTCAATTTTAAGATTGGAATTAAAATTTGAAGGAAAATCAACAATTAGAATTTGTTGATCTTCTTCCAATACTATGAACCAAAAAAGATCCTATAGGTGAGTGTTTTGCACAATCAAACAGGGAAAGTCCAAGGTAGAGATAGCAGCCAATCCAAATTTGCAATCAGAATGCCAATCAAACAGACATAACAATAGTAGGAAATTGAACAACACAAGAGCCCAAAAATGCGCATAAAATGGCAAAAAATAAAGAGGAAAATTGCGCAAAAATAAATGGAAAGAAATTAAAGGGGGAAACTGAAATTAAAAGGATGGGGAGGACAGAAATGTAAATGGCAGAAAGTAGAAGGGGATGGCAGAAAGTAAAAGGATGAGGAGAGCAGAAATGTAAAGGGGGAAGCGGAAATTAAAAGGATGGGGAGGACTGAAAGTAAATGACTGAAAGTAAAGGGGGAAGCGGAAATTAAAAGGATGGGGAGAGCAGAAATGTAAATGGCAGAATGTAAAGGGGAGAGCAGAAATTAAAAGGATGGGGAGAAGCGGAAATTAAATGGCGGAAAATTAAAAGCGGAAAGTAAAGAGATGAATATGGGGGATGACAATTAATGGTGAAGGGGAGAAATGTAGGTGAACGATCTTTGGAAAAATGAAGACAACAATGCCTCCTCTTACCACACTTCACCACAAACAAGCAGTTATATCAAGCAATTTGCAAGAATTACTCAAGAACAAGTATGAGCAATTAAAGAGGCATTTAAACAAACACCAAGGGGGTGGGAATTAGCGGCCCAAAACAGCCCCCAAACTAGCAAGAATTCAAGGAAATCAATCAAGACAGACAAGTGCTGATAGCGGCAGAAAGGCACCTCGGGCCCGGGAAACAGTCCAAGTCCAAATTACAATTGAAAAGAGAGATGGAATTACACTAAATTGAATGAAAATTCTGCACATATAGGTGCATCAAAACAGCTCCCAAACAGCCCCAATGTGCTCCAAAAATTGCTCAATCCATCAAGCTCTGATTACCAATTGATATCCCGATAGTTGTAGGATCTAGAATTGAGCAAAACCAACCGATTAGAATCAATTAAGAGCAATTAAAATGCGAAAATTAGTGGCTGGGCAGCAGCTAATTCACGCAAGAAAATGAAGGAAAATGAGAGAAAATGAAAGAAAAAGTGGAGAGGAAGAAATGGGAAGGACGCCACTGAAGCAAGAGTCCACTTGCAGCAGATAAGTCCAATGCCAGACGCCACTAATTCAGGAGAATTAGATAGGTCTCAGTATGGTTTGAGCAAGAACCACCAAGCCTCTCTCAACTCATAAAGGGAGGAGAAAATTGGGCATAATGCCTTTACTTCAAAATTCAATTGTGTGAAATACAAGAGGAGAAGACTCCTTTATATAGGAGTGGAGGGGGAAGGGGGCGGATTTTTAGGAGAATAAAATGGGAGAAAAATAAAAGATGAGTGAAAACACTCCTAAGTGGGTTTTTAACCCAAGACCCCAAAGGTTTATGGCTAAACTAAGTCTTAAGCCATTAAACCTCTAAAATGCGCCCCACTCATGTAAAAAATTAGAAGATGAAAGAAATTCTATCCTAGGTGGGAATAGAACCCAAGACTCCCTAAGCCTTATAGCAAGGCAACCTACTAGCCAATAAACCCATACATGTGGGCGCCCAAGTAGGAGGAAAATAAAAGGAAAATTACAAAAATAAAAAGAAAATACAAAAGAGTCCTAATAAAGGTGGTCCATAGGACAAGGGTCCTATCCAGGGTCAAGGTGTCCTTCTGTAGGGTAGTGACCTTTATTTTGTAGGGTAGTGTCCCTTTATTTGTAGGACACTAATTTCTCCAACTCTTCCTTGCTTGAAGTTGGTGCATTTCCTCCAATGTAGGTCTTGCAGGTCCAAGCTCCTAGCAGAGTGTTATCAACACTAGACCGGGGAAATGACTTCACCAACATGTTGGGGACACAGTGGGGGTCCCCCATTAAATTTTGGAATTTTTTTGAATTAAAATGTATTTACGGTGAATTATTTACTCGTTTGATAAAGGAAAATAAGAATGTTCTTTCACGCGTTACTCGGGGGTGTTATGCCCGAGGAGACTAGACCGGGGAAATGGCTTCACCAACATGTTGGGGACACAGTGCGGGTCCCCCATTAAATTTTGGGATTTTTTTGAAATAAAATTTATTTACGGTGAATTATTTACGCGTTTAATAAAGGAAAATAAGAAAAAAATACCTACGGAACGATGAAAATTTTAGAAAATTCACGTTAGCATCATTTTTGCCTGTGGAAAACAGTAGTTGCATGCTTGACGAGTTTCAAGCACTTGGTGGGATTTGGACTTTGTGTAGTTGTCACGTGGCCAATACTAGGGGTTTAAGGTTCACATCCTAAATTGTGTTCTTTCTTGCGTTACTCGGGGGTGTTATGCCCGAGGAGACTAGATCGGGGAAATGACTTCGCCAGCATGTTGGGTACACAGTGGGGGGGCCCCCATTAAATTTTTGGATTTTTCTGAAATAAAATGTATTTACGATGAATTATTTACGCGTTTAATAATGGAAAATAAGAAAAAAAAACTAGGGAATGATGAAAATTTTGGAAAATTCACGTTAGCATCCTTTTTGCCTGTGGAAAACAGTAATTGCATGCTTGACGAGATTCAAGCACTTTGTGGGATTTGGACTTTGTGTAGTTGTCACGAGGCAATACTAGGGGTTTAGGATTCATATCCTAACTTGTGTTCTTTCATGCGTTCCTCGGGAGTGTTATGCCCGGAAAGACTAGACCGGGGAAATGATTTCACCAGCATGTTGGGGACACAGTGGAGTGGCCCCCATTAAATTTTGTGATTTTTATGAATTAAAATGTATTTACGGTGAATTATTTACGCTTTTAATAAAGGAAAATAACAAAAAAATAACTAGGGAACGATGAAAAATTTGAAAAATTCACGTTACCATGATTTTTGCATAGGGAAAACTGTAATTGCATGCATGAAGATTTTCATGCACTTGGTGGGATTTGAACTATGTGTAGTTGTCACGTGGCCAATACTAGTGGTTTAAGGTTCATATCCTAAATTGTTTTCTTTCTTGCGTTATTCGGTGGTGTTATGCCCGAGGAGACTAGATCGGGGAAATGACTTCGTCAACATGTTGGGGACACAGTGCGGGGGGTCCCCAATAAAATTTTTGGATTTTTCTGGATTAAAATGTACTTCCGATGAATTATTTACGCGTTTAATAAAGGAAAATAAGAAAAAAAACTAGGGAATGATGAAAAATTTGAAAAATTCACGTTAGCATCATTTTTTCCTGTGGAAAACAGTAGTTGCATGCTTGACGAGATTCAAGCACTTTGTGGCATTTGGACTTTGTGTAGTTGTCATGTGGCCAATACTAGGGGTTTAGGGTCCATATCCTAACTTGTGTTCTTTCATGCGTTCCTCGGGAGTGTTATGCCCGGAAAGACTAGACTGGGGAAATGACTTCACCAGCATGTTGGGGACACAGTGGGGTTTCCCCATTAAATTTTGGGATTTTTCTGAATAAAAATGTATTTACGGTGAATTATTTACGCTTTTAGTAAAGGAAAATAAGAGAAAAATATCTAGGGAACAATGAAAAATTTGGAAACTCCATGTTACCATGATTTTTGCATAGGGAAAACAGTAGTTGCTTGCATGAAGATTTTCGTGCACTTGGTGGGATTTGAACTATGTGTAGTTGTCACGTGGCCAATACTAGTGGTTTAAGGTTCAAATCCTAAATTGTGGTCTTTCTTGCGTTATTCGGTAGTGTTGCGGACATAGTGGGGGGTCCCCCATTAAATTTTGGGATTTTTCTGAATTAAATTGTAACATCCCGCAAATTAGGAGCTTTAATAACTTATTAGGCTGAAAATAAGAGGGTTATGTATTAGTGATTAAGGGAAGATAAGTTGAGGAATTAAGGTAAATAGAGTTCTGGTAATCGATTACAGTGGGTTCGTAATTGATTACCTGAGAGCTAGTTTTTAGGTAATCGATTACTCACAGGTTGTAATCGATTACCCGAGAGCTGAGTTTTTGGTAATCGATTACGTAATCGATTACCTGAGGGCTGAGTTTTTGGTAATCGATTACCAAGGGTTGTAATCGATTACCAGGTTCCCAGAAAGGTTTTCTAGTGTACTTTTCGCCTCTGGTAATCGATTACAGTATGTCTGTAATCGATTACCATCGCTCCAGTATATAAGGTTGAGAACATGCAAAATCAGATTTCTCATTTTCTTTCTCACCCTTCTTCACCCTAGAGAGAGAAAGAGAGAGTCTTAGAGAGAGGGAGTCCATTTTGGAGCTTGGGAAGGAAATCGAAACTAGAATCATCAATTGAATCACTTCAAATTCTCATTCTCCTCTTGATTTCATGGATTTGGTGAGTATAACTCGCACCCCCACTTTCCGCTTTGATTTTGATTTCTCCCAATGTATGAACCCTACTCTTTAATTTCTCTTCTATATGATTATTGTGGTTAGATTAGTAATGTATGCATGAGATTGAGTAGTTTGGTTAGTATTTTCATGGAAAACCTTAGGGTAACGAGATTTACGAAAGTAGCAAGATTACGAAATTGACGAAATACTCATTGTATGATCCCTACCCTTCAATTCCCTTTCTATATGGTTGAATTGAATAGATTTATGAAGTCTATGTTAGAATTGAGTAATGTATGCTATGGATTGATTGTAAATCCCTTGAATTTCGAAGTTACGAAACTTGTGAAAGTTACAAAACTCTTGAAATGCTTGGAATTTCAGTTTTCATTATTGATTCATGTATACCGGTTTCGACCGTGAGTTAAATAAGCCGTCCTTTGCGCTGTGAGTTAAAAATTAAGTAATTATGTGAAAACTTGACTTCGGTCCAGTAATGGGTGGTATTCGTCCCCGGGAAAGACGTTTCCCGTAGTCTGAGCTCAGTTCTAACCATAGAAAGTGATAAGATCATGCCTGCTGGGCACAACAGTGAGTTGTATCATTAGTGCATTTATTTGTTTTAGTTATGATCATGATTATGGTTACATAGTTAGTAATTGACTTTCCCACACCGTATGTCTCACCTATTAGTTTATTTGAATTATGTTCTAAGAAGTTTGTTAAATTGTTATTTGTCATTGATATATGCTCCTTGCATTCATGCATGTGGTTGTATTCACTGGGATTATTATCTCACCCCACGTTTCAGGGATATATTTAGTGATGCAGGTACTTCCGGTGAGGTTGAGGCAGCTAAGGTGAGGGTGGAGCTGAGTCTTATTTCAGCTGGGAGATTAGTTTAATAGAAGTAGTTCCTGATGTATTTTTGTTTTGGTAGTCGGTTATTTGCCGTGGTGTACTGATGTAAATTGTATAAGTGTAATTATTTCTGAGTTGGCTACTGAGGCCTAGCTTTAATGCTATGATAGGTATGATATTGAATGTATTGGTTTTGCTGATTTTCAGGTTAAGCAGTTTCTGGTAATTGTCTAGTTTTTAGGGGAGACTCTGCCGGATTTCCGGTATGAGTTCTTTGAATCACATTTCTCCAAGTGTGGATTCTTCCCTAAGTTTAAGTAAGATTTACTCTTATTTTAGGGAATTTGATGTTATATTGAGATTGCTTAAGCTAATCGTTGGAAAGTTTGAGCGAATGTATGACGATATCTAAAAATTAACGAAATGATTTCAAGAACTTCAGGGATAGTGTCTCCAACGGGCATTATTTCTGAGTTTAGAAATTAGGGCGTTATATTTTGGTATCAGAGCAGTTCAATCCAATTGGACTGTGGATAGGATAGTTTCCAGTGACTTATTATAATCTTCTAATACATGTACTCATTATAGGAACTGATCACTTCTATGGTGTGTATTGTATATGGAGATTATGGTCAGTTATGTGAGTAGGATGCTTTGGTCCGGAAGTTAGGATACTTCCTTAACAAATTTAAAGCCACCCATTCTTGTATCAGAAAGAAAGTAACTTAGGTTAATTTTGACAATGGAACCCTTACCTTAGGAGCCTTAGAAAATGTGACCCTGGAGCCTAGTAAGCATTAGGCACTCTTAAGGCAGTTAGTTAAGTTTAATTCGTTATTCTTAGAGGATGGATTTTGTTTGGCTTATAAAGTAGTTCCGATTGTGTAAACTGTACAACCTGGATGTATTGTGTGATTTGCTATCTCTTTGTGACAATGGTTTGTACGAGTGATTTTATGTCATGTTATGTTAAAATATGTGTGTACTTGTTAGGTAGTAACTCACATAGTTAAAGTTTCTTTTGAGATGAACCCTTGTGAGGTCACGTCAGAAGGAATGCGGGACTGTAGTCCAAGTTAAGATAGAAACTCTACTTAGGGTAAACTAGAGGTCGCAGAGGTACCCAAGAGGATTCCAAACCATTGAGAAAGTGTATAGAAGATTGTAACTTAAGTAGTCTTAAGACCTTACCTAAAGTCAGCAAACTTAGCAGGGACATATAGACATTTAGACCTAAACTTAGAAGGGTTAGAAAATTGAGATTTCTTTTGTGATAAGGTAAGAATAGGTGTATTCCCTACAGGCCACCTTGAGGGTAGTCAGGACTCTGTCAAGTGAGTGATGATCCCTTCAGCCACCTTACTCTTTGCCTTATCCATGGATTATATGGACAGGGTCCTTATGCCCTACCAGACGAGTAGGTAGTCATGGCGGCTACCATCTCCTCACCCTTTCATGTCACGTTTAGAGAACACCTAGTACCCTCCCAGGACTTACCATTAGTAACATGTTTAACCCTACCGAGTGGGTAAGTTGTCATGAGAAAATAATACCTTTGCTCTTTCTTTTTACCTTTAGAAAATACTTAAGGATATTAGGAAGTGATGCCTTAAAAACCTGAAAATCTAGAAATCATCAAATAAGAACACTTCACCCATACCTTCAGTCTAACCATATCGGTTTTAACCTCGAGGACTTAGAGAAGTACTCGGGAGAAGAATTAGGTAAAGGCTTTTAGTCAGGATAGTTAGTATGAACCAAAATTTTCTCGGAAATCCAACTCAATAGTTTCACCTTCCAAAATCACCCAAATCAAATTATTACCACCAGTAGAGAGAAACCTTAGCCATAACTCTCTTAAGGGAGAGGAACCTTAATCAAGAAAGTTAAGAATTCTAGTATAGATTGCATAAGGTAGTGTAGATTTACCCACAACTCAGGTAAGGACAGGAAGTTCCCAATTAAGCCATATTAGGGGTAGTTTTGTAGAAAGGAATTAGGAATCACCTGAGAGAATTGTTAGACAGAAAGTAAGTGAATCTAATACCTTAGTTAAAGATAACAAAGTAGCGGAATAACATAGACTTTTTAGAAATTATTAGGAAAGGCAAGGAAATTATAGTTGAGGTCCTATGGGAAATGAATAGAATAAGTAGAATAGCAGAAACTCTAGAGCTAACCAAGGATTTATCAAGTAACTATAGATGTTCTCCCAGCCACCCAAATACTTAGCCCCATCCATGAATTCTATGAGGGAAATATTGGAACATTAAACCGTATACTTATATATTGTAGTGTGATCATGTTTACATATGTTCACATCCCAAACAGAAATAGGGAATTCCATTTCACACCATAATTGAAATAACTCTGGATATTATGAGAAGGGAAAAACAAATTAGTTTAGGCATCTGGATGTAGGTTTGGTATCTCCGAGAGAGAAATCAAGATTTTAAACACTGAGAAATATTAGGAAGAGCCTGAATCTTTAAGGGGGGTAGTTTTATAAACAGACTGTGAGAATCCGTAGAAGGCACTCGGTACTTGAACACAACTAAGTTTCACCCAACCTGAAAGTTAGATTTGATTGGGTATAGTTAGGCCTAGCCAGAGCGTTAGGAAAGGATTGAGATATTGTTAGGCACACTCACTAGGTTAGAACTCTAAAGCATTTAGAAATCCTTACTTTTAGGAGGACTAGGGTATGGACGACATTATGTCACTCTCCTTTTCAGTGAAAACTTAGAACCAAATTAAGTACAAGCCCTGATCGGTAGGGTGAGATAGAGAAAGATCCAAGTAGGGGAAGATAGGAGACTACGAGGGTTTACCATGTTCATGCTGTAACCGGTAGGTATTATACCTACGTTTATGGCATGAGTATTGTTAGGATTCCATTATTTTCTTAGAAGAATGAGTGACTTTCCTCTCACTTGTGTGCGGAGTTTATTTATGTGATTATGTGAACTTAATTCCTCGAACATGACGTGAACGCTGGATTATTTAGCTAACACAAACTTAGTGATTCGAGGGATTGAGTAATTATGTGTGTATGAATTATAGTTAGTAATATAGTAGAACTTAGAATATAAACATGTAGATCACTTGGAATTTTCTCAAACCTAGCTAGATCAGTAAGAACATAAGACTTTAAACCAACCGGTAGTTGATGGGTTTGGGTATGGAATTAGGATCCTTACTTAGTTGTTGTGTGAAATCTTTTCCTATGATTAGATTTTATCAAGGGTGTTGTCTAACCAAGCCAGTCAAGTATACTCAAATAGAGTAGAAAGTCTCTACATGTGTCTTTCGTGATGATACATGAAAGGAGTTTGTTAAAGAAGTTCAGGAACCTAAGTTTAGGTGTAGCAATGGGAGGGCATAGTGTCAGACTTCATTTAAATGAGATCACTAATGAGCTAAGAGCTCTAATCAGGGAGGCTCAGAGTTTGGACTCAAGCCTCCAAGAGAGTAGACAACAGTTAGGGTTTTCTGAATCAGAAGATGGGATGATTCTCTTCCAAGGGAGAGTCTGTGTCCCTAAGGGATTAGCCTCAGGTGTTATAGGAAGCTCATAGAGGTAAGTTTTCTGTACATCCTGGCTCTACCAAGAGGTATCAGGATTTGAAGAGAGATATAGCAGATTATGTTTTTAAGTGTTTAGTGTGGTAGCAGGTCAATATAGAACATCAAAACCATTAGGAACCCTTTTACCATTAGAAATCTCTGAGTGGAAGTGGGAGAGTATAGTTATGGATGTTGTGTTAGGGTTGTCTCGAGTATAAGATGGCTTTGATGCCATCTGAGTAATTGAGGAACGACTGACCAAACCAGCTCACCTCCTACCAGTTAGGAGTACCTTTTCCCTTAGCAAGTTAGCAGATTTATATGTTAGGGAGATTTTCATACTCCATGGCATTCCCTCTAACGTCATATCAGATAGGGACCCTAGGTTAACTTTTAGGTTCGGGGATGCACTTCACCAGGCTACGGGAATGACTTCCAGAACTTTTTAGTTGGGATAGTCTTTAATTTCTGTTTCTTAAACAATTTTGAGGTCAAAATTGCTAAAAGGGGGGTAGAATGTAACATCCCGCAAATTAGGAGCTTTAATAACTTATTAGGCTGAAAATAAGAGGGTTATGTATTAGTAATTAAGGGAATACAAGTTGAGGAATTAAGGTAAATTGAGTTCTGGTAATCGATTACAGTGGGTTCGTAATTGATTATCCGAGAGCTAGTTTTTAGGTAATCGATTACTCACAGGTTGTAATCGATTACCCGAGAGCTGAGTTTTTGGTAATCGACTACGTAATCGATTACCTGAGGGCTGAGTTTTTGGTAATTGATTACCAAGGGTTGTAATCGATTACCAGGTTCCCAGAAAGGTTTTCTAGTGTACTTTTCGCCTCTGGTAATTGATTACCGTCGCTCCAGTATATAAGGTCGAGAACATGCAAAATCAGATTTCTCATTTTCTTTCTCACCCTTCTTCACCCTAGAGAGAGAAAAAGAGAGTCTTAAAGAGAGGGAGTCCATTTTGGAGCTTGGGAAGGAAATCGAAACTAGAATCATCAATTGAATCACTTCAAATTCTCATTCTCCTCTTGATTTCATGGATTTGGTGAGTATAACTCACACCCCCACTTTCCCCTTTGATTTTGATTTCTCCCAATGTATGAACCCTACTCTTTAATTTCTCTTCTATATGATTATTGTGGTTAGATTAGTAATGTATGAATGAGATTGAGTAGTTTGGTTAGTATTTTCATGGAAAACCTTAGGGTAGCGAGATTTACGAAAGTAGCGAGATTACGAAATTGACGAAATACTCATTGTATGATCCCTACCCTTCGATTCCTTTTCTATATGGTTGAATTGAATAGATTTATGAAGTCTATGCTAGAATTGAGTAATTTATGCTATGGACTGATTGTAAATCCCTTGAATTTCGAAGTTACGAAACTTGCGAAAGTTACAAAACTCTCGAAATGCTTGGAATTTCAGTTTTCATTATTGATTCATGTATACCGGTTTCGACCGTGAGTTAAATAAGCCGGCCTTTGTGCTGTGAGTTAAAAATTAAGTAATTATGTGAAAACTTGACTTCGGTCCAGTAATGGGTGGGATTCGTCCCCGGGAAAGACGTTTCCCGTAGTCTGAGCTCAGTTCTAACCATAGAAAGTGATAAGATCATGCCTGCTGGGCACAACAGTGAGTTGCATCATTAGTGCATTTATTTGTTTTAGTTATGATCATGATTATGGTTACATAATAGTTAGTAATTGACTTTCCCACACTGTATCTCTCACCTATTAGTTTATTTGAATTATGTTCTAAGAAGTTTGTTAAATTTTTATTTGTCATTGATATATGCTCATTGCATTCATGCATGTGGTTGTATTCACTAGGATTATTATCTCACCCCACGTTTCGGGGTTATATTTAGTGATGCAGGTACTTCCGGTGAGGTTGAGACAGCTAAGGTGAGGGTGGAGCTGAGTCTTATTTCAGCTGGGAGATTAGTTTAATAGAAGTAGTTCCTGATGTATTTTTGTTTTGGTAGTCGGTTATTTGTCGTGGTGTACTGATGTAAATTGTATAACTGTAATTATTTCTGAGTTGGCTACTGGGGCCTAGCTTTAATTTTATGATAGGTATGATATTGAATGTATTGGTTTTGCTGATTTTCAGGTTAAGCAGTTTCTGGTAATTGTCGAGTTTCTAGGGGAGACTCTGCCGGATTTCCGGTATGAGTTCTTTGAATCACATTTCTCCAAGTGTGGATTCTTCCCTAAGTTTAAGTAAGATTTACTCTTATTTTAGGGAATTTGATGTTATATTGTGATTGCTTAAGCTAATCGTTGGAAAGTTTGAACGAATGTATGACGATATCGAAAATATAACGAAATGATTTCAAGAACTTCAGGGATAGTGTCTCCAACGGGCATTATTTCTGAGTTTAGAAATTAGGGCGTTACATTTTGGTATCAGAGCAGTTCAATCCAATTGGACTGTGGTTAGGATAGTTGCCCGTGACTTATTATAATCTTCTAATACATGTACTCATTATAGGAACTGATCACTTCTATGGTGTGTATTGTATATGGAGATTATGGTCAGTTATGTGAGTAGGATGCTTTGGTCCGGAAGTTAGGATACTTCCTTAACAAGTTTAAAGCCACCCATTCTTGTATCAGAAAGAAAGTAACTTAGGTTAATTTTGACAATGGAACCCTTACCTTAGGAGCCTTAGAAAATGTGACCCTGGAGCCTAGTAGGCATTAGGCACTCTTAAGGCAGTTAGTTAAGTTTAATTTGTTATTCTTAGAGGATGGATTTTGTTTGGCTTATAAAGTAGTTCTGATTGTGTAAACTGTACAACCTGGATGTATTGTGTGATTTGCTATCTCTTTGTGACAATGGTTTGTATGAGTGATTTTATGTCATGTTATGTTAAAATGTGTGTGTACTTGTTAGGTAGTAACTCACATAGTTAAAGTTTTTTTTTAGAAGAACCCTTGTGAGGTCATGTTAGAAGGAATGCGGGACTGTAGTCCAAGTTAAGATAGAAACTCTACTTAGGGTAAACTAGAGGTCGCAGAGGCACCCAAGAGGATTCCAAACCATTGAGAAAGTGTATAGAAGATTGTAACTTAAGTAGGCTTAAGACCTTACCTAAAGTCAGCAAACTTAGCAGGGACATATAGACATTTAGACCTAAACTTAAAAGGGTTAGAAAATTGAGGTTTCTTTTGTGATAAGGTAAGAATAGGTGTATTCCCTATAGGCCACCTTGAGGGTAGTCAGGAGACTGTCAAGTGAGTTATGATCCCTTCAGCCACCTTACTCTTTGCCTTATCCATGGATTATATGGACAGGGTCCTTATGCCCTACCAGACGGGTAGGTAGTCATGGCGGCTACCATCTCCTCACCCTTTCATCTCAAGTTTAGAGAACACCTAGTAGCCTTAGGGGCAATGTCTTGTGACCCTGACATTCTAGAAACCCTTAGGTGAGGACTACACCATCAATTGGTAACCCGCAAGGAGTTGGGGGCATGTTTAGGAGATGAATAAGGTAGAGATCCCTAGTAAAGGTAGTGAGATTTCAATTATCTAATATTAGTACCCTCCCAGGACTTACCAATAGTAACATCTTTAACCCTACCGAGTGGGTAAGTTGTCATGAGAAAACAATACCTTTGCTCTTTCTTTTTACCTTTAGAAAATACTTAAGGATATTAGGAAGTGATGCCTTAAAAACCTGAAAATCTAGAAATCATCAAATAAGAACACTTCACCCATACCTTCAGTCTAACCATATCGGTTTTAACCTCGAGGACTTAGAGAAGTACTCGGGAGAAGAATTAGTTAAAGGCTTTTAGTCAGGATAGGTAGTATGAACCAAAATTTTCTCGGAAATCCAACTCAGTAGTTTCACCATCCAAAATCACCCAAATCAAATTATTACCACCAGTAGAGAGAAACCTTAGCCATAACTCTCTTAAGGGAGAGGAACCTTAATCAAGAAAGTTAAGAATTCTAGTATAGATTGCATAAGGCAGTGTAGATTTACCCACAACCCAGGTAAGGACAGGAAGTTCCCAATTAAGCCATATTAGGGGTAGTTTTGTAGAAAGGAATTAGGAATCACCTGAGAGAATTGTTAGACAGAAAGTAAGTGAATCTAATACCTTAGTTAAAGATAACAAAGTAGCGGAATAACATAAACTTTTTAGAAATTATTAGGAAAGGGAAGGAAATTATAGTTGAGGTCCTATGGGAAATGAATAGAATAAGTAGATTAGCAGACAACTCTAGAGCTAACCAAGGATTTATCAAGTAACTATAGATGTTCTCCTAGCCACCCAAATACTTAGCCCCATCCATGAATTCCATGAGGGAAATATTGGAACATTAAACCATATACTTATATATTGTAGTGTGATCATGTTTACATATGTTCACATCCCAAACAGAAATAGGGAATTCCATTTCACACCATAATAGAAATAACTCTGGATATTATGAGAAGGGAAAAACAAATTAGTTTAGGCATCTGGATGTAGGTTTGGTATCTCCAAGAGAGAAATCAAGATTTTAAACACTGAGAAATATTAGGAAGAACCTGTATCCTTAAAGGGGGTAGTTTTATAGACAGACCGTGAGAATCCGTAGAAGGCACTAGGTACTTGAACACAACTAAGTTGCACCCAACCTGAAAGTCAGATTTGATTGGGTATAGTTAGGCCTGGCCAGAGCGTTAGGAAAGGATTGAGATATTGTTAGGCACACTCACTAGGTTAGAACTCTAAAGCATTTAGAAATCCTTACTTATAGGAGGACTAGGGTATGGACGACATTATGTCACTCTCCTTTTCAGTGAAAACTTAGAACCAAATTAAGTACAAGCCCTGATCTGTAGGGTGAGATAGAGAAAGATCCCAGTAGGGGAAGATAGGAGACTACGAGGGTTTACCATGTTCATGCTGTAACCGGTAGGTATTATACCTACGTTTATGGCATGAGTATTGTTAGGATTCCGTTATTTTCTTAGAATAATGAGTGACTTTCCTCTCACTTGTGTGCGGAGTTTGTTTATGTGATTATGTGAACTTAATTCCTCGAACATGACGTAAACGTTGGACTTTATGGGATTTGGACTTTGTGTAGTTGTCACGTGGCCAATACTAGGTGTTTAGGGTTCATATCCTAACTTGTGTTCTTTCATGCGTTCCTGGGAGTGTTATGCTCGGAAAGACTAGACCTGGGAAATGACTTCACCAACATGTTGGGGACACAGTGGCGTGTCCCCCATTAAATTTTGGGATTTTTCTAAATTAAAATGTATTTACGGTGAATTATTTACACGTTAATAAAGGAAGATAAGAAGAAAATACCTGCGGTACGATGAAAAATTTGGAAAATTCACGTTAGCATCATTGTTGCATGGGAAAAATAGTAGTTGCATGCTTGACGAGTTTCAAGAACTTGGTGGGATTTGTACTTTGGGTAGTTGTCACGAGGCCAATACTAGGGCTTTAGGGTTCATATCCTATCTTGTGTTCTTTCATGCGTTCCTCGGGGGTGTTATGCCAAAGGACACTAGACCGGGGAAATGAGTTCACCAACATGTTGGGGACACGGTGGGGGTCACCCCCATTAAATTTTGGAATTTTTTTGAATTAAAATGTATTTACGGTGAATTATTTATGCATTTAATAAAGGAAAATAAGAATGTTCTTTCATGCGTTCCTCGGGGGTGTTATGCCCGAGGAGACTAGACCGGGGAAATGGCTTCACCAACATGTTGGGGACACAGTGGGGGCCCCCCATTAAATTTTGGGATTTTTTGAATTAAAATGTATTTACGGTGAATTATTTACGCGTTTAAAAAAGGAAAATAAGAAAACAAATACTTAGGGAACGTGGAAAATTTTGGAAAATTCACGTTAGCATCATTTTTGCATGTGGAAAACAGTAGTTGCATGCTTGACGAGTTTCAAGCATTTTGTGGGATTTGGACTTTATGTAGTTGTCACGTGGCCAATACTAGGGGTTTATGGTTCATATCCTAACTTGTGTTCTTTCATGCGTTCCTCGAAAGTGTTATGCCTGGAAAGACTAGACCGGGGAAATGACTTCACCAGCATGTTGGGGACACAGTGGGGTGTCCCCCATTAAATTTTGTGATTTTTCTGAAGTAAAATGTATTTACGGTGAATTATTTACGCTTTTAATAAAGGAAAATAAGAGAAAAATAACTAGGGAACGATGAAAAATTTGGAAAATTCACGTTACCATGATTTTTGCATGGGAAAACAGTAGTTGCATGCATTAAGATTTTCATGCACTTGGTGGGATTTGAACTATGTGTAGTTGTCATGTGGCCAATACTAGGGGTTTAAGGTTCATAACCTTGTTGAGTCTCAAAAATATCATAAGGTAAATTATGATGTTTTAGATAAATCACTTCTCATGTTTTAATGCTTAACAAATTTGGGTTAAAATACTTATCTTAGATACATAAATGTTTAATGACTTATCTATGATTTCAGAAAGCCATTCTGAACTTATAAAGACTGTCTGAAGTGCTGTCAACCTGTCTAAAGTGGAAAAGCCTTCTGAAGGTTCAACCTGTCTGATATGTTGAAGCCGTCTGAAGTGCGCAACTCGTCTGAAGTCTCATTAATGACGTGGCACTATTTGCTGAAGTATGTGAAGACATCTCTGAAATTCTGCTGAGTCAAGCGTTCTCTGCTACACGTACCTTTTCAAACATATTTATGTCAAGGAACACAGAGGCCTTTCCTGGTATATTTGAATTTCATACACCACTGAGGAAATCCCTGCAACGCAGCCTTTGCAGCAACAACTGTGGCAGCTTTAAGGCAACAGCAACCTTGTATTGTGTCAGAAAAATAAGAACTCTCAGAAGCATGTCTCACAACGGATTAAATAGCATTTAATGCTATCTCTAAACGGTGGTATTTCAACGGATTGAAGATTGGTTATAAATAGCCCTTCATGAAGACCATCAAGAGAGTGACTGCATATACAAGAAAGTCTAAGAGAAATCACGCTGCAAATTTTTCTCTGTAAAAACACTCTGATTTCATATTCATTGTACATCATTTGTATATCCTGAGCATACCTCAGTTTTTATTGTACATCATCTCTGTTTAAGCTTCAAACTTGTGTAGTTTAAAAGCTTAGACATATCTCTTTGTAAAAATTGTCTTTGAGCCTGGAGAGACTTGTCTGTAAAAGAATACTTGGTTGTTGAGCCTGAAGAGGCTTGTCTGTAAAAGAATACTTAGTTGTAGAGCCTGAAGAGACTTGACTGTAAAAGAATACTTGAAATCTTGGTGAAGATTAAGTGAAAATCCAAGTGCTAGTTGGCATTGGGACTGGACATAGCTCACAGTGGTAGTGAGTGAACTAGGAGAAATTCCTTGGCTAAGTTTTCTATCCCTTATCTCTTGTCAATTTATTTATACTAACCAAAGGGTGTTGAAAATTGTTCTGATAATTTTAAAAAGCAAGAAACCTTTTTAAAGATCTTTTCAGAAGCCTTCTTAAGAAACTTCAGACAACCTCTTAAACCTGTCTGAAACTGTTGTAAACTTAACCGTTTGCGAAAAGCTTCCATAAATTATTAAGAAACACTATTCAACCCCCTTCTAGTGTTTCCCTGTGTTTCTACAGTTGGTATCAGAGCTCAACTCAGGGTTGAGCACCTTACAAGTGTTTGAGGATTAAAGATCCAGATGGAAGCTTCCAACAACAGACAATACATCACTGAGGGAGCCTCTATCAAAAGACCCCCAACATTCAATGGAGTGGACTACCACTATTGGAGGGATCGTATGAAGTTGTTAATTGAGAGCAACAACATTGATGTTTGGGATGTGGTCACTGATGGAGACTATGTGCCTATACATAACGGAGTGCCAATACCTAAGGCTGAATGGACCTTAGAGCAGAAGGCTAGAGTTCAGTTAAATGCTAAAGCCAAACTCTATTTGATATGTTCTCTGAACAAATCAGAGTATGAGAAGGTTCATGGATGTTCATCTGCCAAGGAGATTTGGGATACACTTGCAGCCGCCCATGAAGGGACTGAGACTGTCAAGCAATCCAAAATCAGCATGCTTATACATCAATATGAGATGTTCAAGTTGGAAGAATCTGAAACCATAGATCAAATGTTTGGGAGGTTTCAGACTATAACTAATGGACTTAGGTCTTTAGGTAGAACTTTTGAATCTGGAGACAATAATAGAAAGATTCTGAGAAGTTTGCCAAAGTCCTGGAGACCCAAAGTTACAGCCATTCAAGAGGCCAGAGACTTAAACTCTCTTAGAATGGAAGAACTATTGGGATCTCTCAAAGTTCATGAGCTTGAACTTGGGGAAGATGACATCAAGAAGAAATCTCTGGCATTAAACTCCAAAGCCAAACACCCTAGGCATGGCAGCATTAAAGCCATGCAAGCTGAGGAAACTTCAGAAGCAGATGAAGATTCTGGAGATAGCTCAGAAGATGATGATCTTGCTCTTCTCAGCAGGAAAATCAAGAGGATGCTGCAGAACAGAGGAAAGTTTAGAAAAAACCAACCCTCAACCTCTAAATCAGGTAAGTCAGGTAAGGATTGTCAAAATGACAAAATTATATGCTATGAGTGTAAACAGCCAGGTCATATGAAGGCTGAATGTCCAAGACTGAAGAAGAACAACTTCAAAAAGAAGAAATTCTTCAAGAAGAAGAAGGGTCTGATGGCAACATGGGAGGATCTTGATGAGTCTACCTCAGAAGAAGAGGAAGACACTTCAAAAGAGGCCAACCTGTGTCTCATGGCCAGCCTGCCCTCATCAGATAGCTCAGAATCTGAGGTATTTCCCTTAACTCTTCAAGATATGTATGATGACCTGATGGAAAGTTCCAAGGAACTCTTCCAAGAGTATAAGAATCTGTCCAAGGCCCACACAGAAATGTGCAGTAAATATGAGGCTCTTGAGATAGAAAATATTATGCTCAAGGAGAGAATTCTTGTGACTGAAAGCAGTAGTTCACAAATTGTCTCTGAAGAAAACAAAAAACTTCAGAAACAAGTTGAGGAACTGACAAAAGACTTCGCTAAATTTGTCAAAGGAACAGAAAACCTTAACAGATTGCTTGGCAATCAAAGGGATCCCCTGGACAAAAGTGGATTAGGCTTTTGTGATCATGATACCTTTGAACCTCATATTTTCAAAAATTTTACTAAAGGCAAAAAGAAAGCTATTGGGTGTTCTCACTGTGGCAAGCCTGGACACAATGTGGCTCAGTGTAAACACAAGGTAAAAGCAAAACCCAAATCTAACAAGAAAGGACCCAAAAGAATATGGGTACCTAAGAACTTGATCATTCCTATTGCAGATGTGTTTAACAGGACAAAGGAGACCCTACAAATAATACCTGGACAGTGGGTGCTCGCGACACATGACAGGAGAAAGGTCTTTGTTCCAAAACCTTAGGCCCAGAGCAGGAGGTGTGGTCACCTTTGGTGGAAATCAGCAAGGGAAGATCACAGGAATAGGGACTGTAGGCATGTCTCCTCTATCCCTTATTAAGAATGTTCTTCTAGTAGAGGGACTTCAGCACAATCTACTGAGAATAAGTCAATTGTGTGACAGTGGATATGTGGTTTCCTTTACTAGAGAAGGATGTATAGTCAAAGACTCTCGTGATCAAATTCTTTTTACTGCTAAGAGACACAGCAATGTGTACAAAATTGATCTAGAGGATTTGGCAAGTCAAAATGTAAAATGTTTTCTCTCTATTGAAGATGAAAAACAGATTTGGCACCAAAGACTTGGGCATGCCAGCTTGAGATTGATCTCAAAGTTAGCAAAACACAACCTTGTTATAGGACTGCCCAAGCTTTCTTACAAATCTGACATTTTATGTGAAAGCTGTCTGAAAGGAAGACAAACAAGACACCCTCTTCAGAGTAAGGATGTTGTTTCCACTAGCAGACCTTTAGAATTGTTACATATTGACTTGTTTGGTCCTATTAGAACATAAAGCATTAGTGGTACGAAATATGGTTTGGTCATTGTTGATGACTATTCTAGATTCACATGGGTGTTATTCCTAAGAAGCAAGGATGAGACTTTCAGGAATTTCACAATATTCTGCAAGAAGGTACAGAATGAAAAAGGATTCTGTATATCTGTTATCAGAAGTGATCATGGTGGAGAGTTTGAGAATGCAAACTTTTAACTGTTCTGTGATAAGAATGGGATCTCACACAATTTCTCTGTGGAAAGAACACCTCAGCAAAATGGGGTTGTTGAGAGAAAGAACATAAGCTTGTAAGAAATGGGAAGAACCATGCTCAACTCATGCAATCTACCAAGATCTTTCTGGGCAGAAGCTATCAACACAACTTGCTACCTTCAAAACAGAATATTAGTAAGACCAATTCTGAAAAAGACTCCTTATGAATTGTGGAAGGGAAGAAAACCCAACATATCATATTTCCACACCTTTGGTTGTGAGTGTTTTATACTCAACACCAAGGATGATCTTGGAAAATTTGATGCAAAATCTGACAATGGAATTTGCATAGGATATTCTGAAACATCTAAAGCCTATAGAGTATATAACTCTAGAACTTTAACTGTAAAGGAATCAATCCATGTTAAATTTAATGACAAGAAAGAGACTGATAAGGAATTATCAGATCTAGAAGATGACTTTACAGAAATGGAGCTGAATAATCATGACAGCATCAAGGATGAACAGGTGTCTGAAGCACCATCTGTCACTGAACCTCTTCAGACCAATGTTGAGTCTCAGACTGATTTGATATCACCTCAGAAACCTGACTGGAGATACAAATCACATCATCTAAAAGAGCAAATCATTGGAAGCACTTCTGAAGGAGTTAAGACAAGATCAAAATTCAAGAATCTGAATTTTCTTGCTCTCCTGTCTGAAATTGAGTCAAAGAACATTGATGAAGCTCTGCATGATGAAGGGTGGATTCTAGCCATGCAAGAGGAGCTAAACCAATTTGCTAGGAGTGATGTTTGGACACTTATTCCTAAACCCCATGGGAAAACAATTATTGGAACCAAATGGGTGTTCAGAAACAAGTTGTCTAAAGAAGGAAAAGTGGTCAGAAACAAAGCAAGATTGGTGGCTCAAGGGTACAATCAACAAGAAGGTATTGACTTCACTGAAACATGTGCCCCTGTTGCTAGATTAGAAGCAATTAGGATTCTTCTCTCTTATGCTGTAAATAATGGCATCAAACTATATCAAATGGATGTCAAAAGTGCCTTCCTCAATGGTTTCATTGAAGAAGAAGTTTTTGTTAGACAACCCCCTGGGTTTGAAGACACCGTTTTTCCTGATCATGTTTTCAAATTGAAAAAGGCTCTTGGGCAATCAGTCTTCACATGTCCTGGTTGCTTGCATTCAAAGCAAATAATTTTATCAGAGTTAGACTCTTTACCTGTCTTACCTGATTTGGATGATGACGGTTGGTTCTTTCTGAACTTTCCTCTGTTCTGCAACATTCTCTTGATCTTTCTGCTTAAAAGAGCAAGGTCATCTTCATCTTCTGAGCTGTCTTCAGAATCTTCATCTACTTCTGAGCTGTCCTCAGCTTGCATAGCCTTCATGCTGCCACGCCTAGACTGTTTGACTTTGGAGTTCAGAGCCAGAGACTTCTTCTTGTTGTCATCTTCTCCACGCTCAAGTTCATGGACTTTGAGAGATCCCAACAGTTCTTCCATTCTTAGGGAGTTCAGATCTCTTGCCTCTTGAATGGCAGTGACTTTGGGTCTCCAGGACTTAGGTAGACTCCTTAGAATCTTTCTTTTGTTGTCTCCAGATTCATAGGTTCTTCCTAAAGACCTGAGTCCATTGGTTATGGTCTGAAACCTCCCAAACATTTGGTCAATAGTTTCAGTTTCTTCCATCTTAAACATCTCATACTGATGTATAAGCATGCTGATTTTGGATTGCTTGACAGTTTCAGTCCCTTCATGGGCTGCTGCAAGAGTATCCCAAATCTCCTTGGCAGAAGTGCATCCATGGACCTTCTCATATTCTGATTTATTCAGGGAACATATCAGATAAAGTTTGGCTTTAGCGTTCATCTGGACTCTAGTCTTCTGCTCCAAGGTCCATTCAGTCTTAGGTATAGGCAGACCATTTTGCATAGGCACATAGTCTCCATCAGTGACCACATCCCAAACATCAATGTTGTTGCTCTCAATGAACAACTTCATACGATCTCTCCAGTAGTGGTAATCCACTCCATTGAACGCTGGGGGTCTTGTGATAGAGGCTCCTTCTGTGATGTATTGCCTGTTGCTGTTAGAAGCTTCCATTTGGATCTTTCAGTCCTCAGTCACTTGTTAGGTGCTTCAACCC
This sequence comes from Sesbania bispinosa, assembly GCA_026901365.1. Taxonomy (NCBI): domain Eukaryota; kingdom Viridiplantae; phylum Streptophyta; class Magnoliopsida; order Fabales; family Fabaceae; genus Sesbania; species Sesbania bispinosa. Next base: position 1,181,182 of record QLOH01000247.1, read on the forward strand.
TGAGTAGAGCTCTGGTACCAACTGTAGAAACACAGGGAAACACTAAAAGGGGGGGTTGAATAGTGTTTCTGAATATTTTAGAAAGCTTTTCGCAAACAGGTGTTAAAAACACAATTTCAAACAGGCTCTTCAAGGACTGTCTGAAGTTTCTCAGACGGCCAAAAATACTGAAGTTCAAAGATGCTTTTGTGCCTTTATAGAATATCAGATTGATTACTCTAACCCCTTGATTAGTATAAAAACAATGAACAAGAGATAAGGGTAAGAGAACTTAGCCAAGAAATTTATCCTGGTTCACTCACTACCACTGTGAGCTACGTCCAGTCCCAATGGCAAACAACCACTAGATTTCCACTATATGAATATTCAGATTACAAGCTTGAATGTGAGTACAGTCTCTCCAGACACAACGAGTACAGTCTCTCCAGACACAACGAGTACAGTCTCTCCAGACACAACGAGTACAGTCTCTCCAGACACAACGAGTACAGCCTCTCCAGACACAACGAGTACAGTCTCTCCAGACACTAACAAGTATTCTTTTCTGTCAAGCCTCTTCAGGCTCTACCACAAGTATTCATTTCTGTCAAGCCTCTTCAGGCTCTACCACAAGTATTCTTTTCTGTCAAGCCTCTTCAGGCTCTACCACAAGTATTCTTTTCTGTCAAGCCTCTTCAGGCTCTACCAATGTTTACAAAGAAAGGAGTTTAAGCTTTTAAACTATCCAAGTTTGAAGCTCAAACCAATACAATGTACAATAAAAACTGAGGTATGCTCAGGATATACAAAATGTGTACAAAGAATTCTATCAGAGAGTTTTTACGGAGTAAAAACTTGCAGCGTGATGTTTCTCTTGGATTTCTTGTATATAGATTTTCTTTCTTTTTCTTGCTTCTTTTTTGATGGTCTTCATAGAGGGGTATTTATACCCAAACTTTAATCCGTTGAAATACCACCGTTTTGAGATAGCATTAAATGCTATTTAATCCGTTGTGAGACATGCTTCTGAGAGCTCTGATATCTCTGACACGATACAAGGTTTCTTTTTTGCATTAAAGCTGCTACAAATGTTGTTGCAGAGGCTGCGTTGCAGAGATTTCCTCAGTGGTGTATGAAATTCAAAATCACTAGGAAAGGTCTCTGTGATCCTTGCCATAATCGTGTTTGAAAAGGTACGTGCAGCAGAGGTTCAGAAAAAAAGTCTTCACAAGCTTCAGCAGAGAGTGCCACGTCATAAGTGAGACTTCAGACGGCACGGATACTTCAGACGAGTTGAGCTACTTCAGACAGCTTCAACTCTTCAGACGAGTTCTGCTTCTTCAGACAGCTTCAACACTTAGTCTTTCTATGTAGGCTCATAGTGACTCTTGCTGAAATCATAGATAAATCATTAAAGCATATATGTATCTATGATAAATATTTTAACTCAAATTTGTTAAGCATTAAAACTTGGGAATTGAGTTGTCTTAAACATCATATTTTCTTTTATGATATTTTTGAGACTCAACATTCTCCCCCTTTTTAATGATGACAAATTTGTTTAAAATACATAAATCTGAAGGGAGTTTTAAAGATAAAAGTATAGATAGCTCCCCCTCAGATTGTAATCTCTTAAACTGATTTGATCAAAAATCAATTTCTTATATCCTCCCCCTCAGTCCTGTAATTTCTTCAGATTCAGATAGTCCTGTAATTTCTTCAGATTCAGATTTTGTTAGATTTTAATACTCCCCCTTTTGTCATCAATCAAAAGGGAAAAGCAGAGCTAAACAGGAACAGAGCAATAAAATCATATAGAACATATAGCATAATGATAACAATGCACTCATAAAAGGATGATAAAAACCACTGATTGTATAAAGATGGGAATGTTCAAATAAAGAAAAAAAACAAACAAGCAGACACTTGTCATAAGCATAAACAAAAGACAATGGCTGAGATGAACAGCCTAATCTTTCTTCTTCAGCAAAGCCTCAGTGAGAAAGGAAATCAAGTCGTCCTTGGCCTTTGTTATTGCAGCTTCCACTGAGGTTTTTAAGTCTTGCTGACCAGATCTGATAAGCTGCTGTTCTTGAAGAATCTGTTCTTGTTGAGCAATCAGATGCTTAGTCTTCTGTTCTTGAGCAGCACACTTCTTTGCAAGTTTCTGCACTTTGGCTTTCAACCTTAGATTTTCCTCAGCCAAGTCTTGCTCAGATTCATAAAAGATGAGCTGGATGTAGGGGCAGACAAATCTAAGCATTCCAAATCCTGGCTGTAAGCTGTAGTCAGATGGGTTGAACACAGGGCAGAAGAAGGTGCCAATAGGATTCAGCAGAACCCAATCTTCATTGAAAGAGTCAACAGGTGGGGGAAAGTGATCTCTCATATAATGATATTTGACAGTGGTTGCCTTTCCAATTCCAACACCAAAAATGGCATCAGGACCAGTTGATCCAGAAGAAGATCCAGCATCTTCTCTGATCTTCCAGTAAGAGGACCACATCCAATCTTGAAGTAGATGATCCAGGCCTCCTCCTAGATTTGTGATGAATTCTGGAAAAGAGTCCCACTCTGATGGACTCATCACTTCAGACATAGGTGTGTTTTTCTTTGAATAGTTTTTAGCCTCCTTGAATTTCTCTTCCAGTAAAGGATACCTAGGAACTATTCTATCAGGTTGCACCAAGATTCTGGTGGTTGGCTTGATTGAACAGGTTCTAGGGGGCCTGTAGCCTCTCATCCCAACTCCCTTGTGCAGATCCCTCTGAAACAGCTCAGACTCAGTGTTCAGCTGCCTCACAAAGCTCCATTCATCATTAGACAGCCTCAGGGAATCATTTGAGAATGGATTGATGGGAGCCCAAATATGTGGAAGAGGGACACCCTTCCTGATCTTGTCTAATCCACCTGAAGAAGCACTGTATTGATTCCTTACTTCAGCAGCAGTTTTCCTGATTAAGCCAGGATGCAAGGATACAGCAGGTGCTGATCTGAAATACTGTAGCTCTTCAGACAGGGTGCTAAACTTGGGCAGTGAGCAGGGAACAGCAAGCACTTGCTCTTTTTCAACAGAGATCTCTTCTTCAAGAGAAGGTGTAGGAGGTGGAGGTGATGAAGGTAGGAGTGGTATTAGAGCAAGGTCATGAATTTGTGGGGAAGGTAATGTGGGCTCAGAGAGTTGATTTTCTGAAGGTTGTGGGGAAGTAGGTTCAGAGGGTTTGGAGGGTTCAGAGGGTTGATTTTCTGTTTGTGGAGGTGGTGATGGGTGTGATAGAGGTGAAGATGGTTGGTTTATAGGTGATAGGGTTTTTGGTGAAGGTGATGGTGAAGGTTGAAGAGGTGTTTGTTTTTCTGGTGAGGAGGGTGGTGAAGGAGTTACATTATCAAATCTTACTTTAATTCTCTTGTAGGGAGGCTTGGTTACCTCAGATTCTTTTGCCTTTGCTTCTTCCTTCTCGCTCTGTGCTTGTTTTTCTTCCCTTCTCCTTTGGAAGTATTGTTGAGCTTTAACAAAGTTTTGATACTTCTCAGCTTCATCTTCGGCTGTCAGCTGAGAGGCAATACTTCTAGTCACCCTTGGTTCAGGTGCAGTCTGAAGTAGTTTGCTTTTGGTTCTCCTTCTCTGAGGTGCATTTGACCTCTTCCTTTTCTTTGCTCCCTCAGCTATGGTTGCTTGCCTATCATCTTCAGCATAGGCCAATTGGGAAGCAATAGCAATAGCTCTGTCTGTCTTTTCTTGTTCTGCTTTCTTCTCCAGTTCCTCCTGCTCCAAAGCAGTAGCCAAAGCTGCCACCTGAATGAGTTCAGGATCAGATGGGCACGCAGCCAAGGGCTCAGCTATGACTACATCAGTTTCCTCTGCCTCTTGAGTCTGTCCCGCCATCTCAGAAGAAGGATGTGGGGTCTGTACAGGTTCAGACACCCGATTCTGCCCAGATGCAGATGCTACCTTAGTCGCACTCCTTACAGGCAGCTTCTTCAATTTTGCCTGAGGAGAGGGTTGTGATGGCTTGAACTCATGCTTTCTTAAGTCTCCTCTGAGTTCGTTCTCAAGAACCTCCATTGTTGTCTGCCTTCTTGCAGCTTTCTCAAGAAGAAGGCTCTCCTTCAAGGTCGGAGAGGGAGGTCTTGGAGTCAGCTTAACTCCCATGCTCTTGAGGTTTGATTCACCAAACATAGGTTGTGAAAGGCGATTAAAAAGCCTTTCAATGGGAACTTTGAAATGCAGCAAAATTTTGGTGATGATGGTATTGTGAGGGAAGCTCCCAGCAGAGTCTCTGAGACGCTTCTGCATGTGGTACATTATGATGTTGGGAAGGTTTACCTTCTTCTTCTGCAGTAGGTGAATCAGACAAAATCTTTCCAACTCAGAAACATGGTTTCTGCTTCCATTTTTAGGGATTATAGAGCATCCTAAGATGGCATGCGAAACCCTAGCTTTGTCTGACATATGCTTTGCATCCAAGCTTACTGGTTCAGAGGTGCCGTACAGAAACTCAGTGAACTGCTTCTGTCCTCCATTTCTTGCTTCCCAGCCAGGAGCGAATACAGCTCCTTCAGTTCTGACTTCACAGATGTGAGCAATGATATCTTCATCAACGAAGACAGGAATACCACGCACTGTGGCCTTGATGCTGGTGTAGATACCCTGAGGATTGGGTATTCCTCTGGCAGTAGCCCAGAAATCCAGCACACTTTGCTCATGCCACTGTGTCAAGTTGTGATTGAAATACTGAGTCCACCCAGCTGCATCGAACTCAGCAAACAAGTCCATTCCCAAAGATTGAAGATCCTCCAAAGCTACGCCCTTAGTTTTCACGATATTGCTTCCAGCAGATTTCTTAGGGGCCATTGGAGAGTTTTTCTGAAGAGCTTGAGAAAAAAAATTTCTTGTAGAAGAAGGATTCTCAAGGGATAGCTACTGATTCGAGAAGAGTGAAGTTCTGTGACCCACTAGCTTCAGTATTTAAAGATCCATAAAGCAATGATGGCATTTACTGGGTGCGCAGACATAGGAGAACGTGCGAAGTGGAAAAGACAAAGTAAATGGAATTAAACCGTCTCATAAGGCCACGTCATTTGTTTACTTCAGACAAGTGACAGATTTCAGACACCCCAAAATTTCAGACGACCCAATACACACACACTGAAAAAGCATGTATATTCAGATTATTTCTAATGAACTTAAATCTATCTTCAGTCAGAGGTTTTGTGAATATATCAGCCCATTGATGCTCTGTATCAATAAACTGAATATCAAAAACACCTTTCTGAACATAGTCTCTAATGAAATGATGTTTTATTTCTATATGTTTAGCCCTAGAATGTTGAATGGGATTTTTAGACAAATTGATAGCACTTGTATTATCACACAGAACAGGTATAGCAAATATAGTAATGTTAAAATCTTCTAATTGATACTTCACCCATAACAGTTGTGAGCAACAACTGGCTGCTGAGATGTATTCTGCTTCAGCTGTTGATAAGGCAATTGTGCTTTGCCTTTTGCTTGACCAGCTAATCATATTTTCTCCGAAGAAAGGACATCCACCACTAGTGCTTTTTCTTTCAATTCTATCTCCAGCAAAATCAGCATCACAGTAACCTATTAACCTGCAATCCTTACTTTTCTTATAGCACAGACCAAGATTAGTGGTACCTTTAAGATATCTGAAAATTCTTTATACAGCTTTTTAGTGAGTACTCCTTGGATCAGATTGAAATCTAGCACACAGACATACACTGAACATTATGTCATGTCTGCTTGCTGTTAGATATAGTAATGATCCAATCATTCCTCTATACAAAGTCTGATTCATTGGTTCTTCCTTCTCATCTTTATTTAAAGATGCAGAGGGATGCATTGGAGTTGGCATGGGTTTGCAATCATAAAAGTTAAACTTCTTAAGCATTTCCTTTGTATATTTTTCTTGATGAATCCATATACAATCAGAATCTTGCTTAATCTGAAGTCCTAAGAAAAATTTTAGTTCACCCATTAAACTCATTTCAAATTCTGATTGCATTAACTCTGAAAACTCCTTGCATAATGAAGAGTTAGTTGAACCAAAGATGATGTCATCAACATATATCTGAACAAGTATAAGATCTTTGTTTGACTGTTTTCTAAAAAGAGTTGTATCCACTTTTCCTCTTTCAAAACCATTTGAGATTAGAAAACTGCTCAATCTGTCATACCAAGCTCTTGGGGCTTGTTTCAGACCATAGAGAGCCTTCTTGAGTTTGAAAACATGTTCAGGAAAAGCAATATCTTCAAAACCAGGGGGTTGTCTAACAAAGACTTCTTCTTCAATGAGACCATTGAGGAAGGCACTTTTAACATCCATTTGATATAGTTTGATGCCATTATTTACAGCATAGGATAAAAGAATTCTAATTGCTTCTAACCTGGCCACTGGGGCAAAGGTTTCAGTGAAATCAATACCTTCTTGCTGGTTGTATCCTTGAGCAACTAATCTTGCCTTGTTTCTGACTACCTTGCCTTCTTCAGACAGCTTGTTTCTGAACACCCATTTGGTTCCAATAATGGTTTTCCCATGGGGTTTAGGAACAAGGGTCCAGACATCACTCCTAGCAAACTGATTTAGCTCTTCTTGCATGGCTAGGATCCACCCTTCATCATGCAGAGATTCATCAATGTTCCTTGGCTCTATTTCAGATAGGAGAGCAATAGTATTCAGAGTCTTGAATTTTGATCTTGTCTTAACTCCTTCTGAGGTGCTGCCAATGATTTGCTCTTTAGGATGATGTGATTTGTATTTCCAGTCAGGTTTCTGAAGAGGTATTACATCTATTTGTTCTGTTTGAGACTCAACATTTGTCTGAAGAGGTTTAGTAGCAGTAGGTACTTCAGACAGCTGCTCATCTTTCGAGCTGTTGTGGTCATTCAGCTCCATTCCTACAAGATCATCCTCTAGATCTGATAGTTCCCTATCAGTCTCTTTGTTATCATTGAATTTAACATGAATAGTTTCTTCAACAGTTAAAGTTCTAGAGTTATACACTCTATAGGCTTTAGATGTTTCAGAATATCCAATGAAAAATCCTTTATCAGACTTTGCATCAAATTTTCCAAGATCATCCTTGGTGTTGAGTATAAAACATTCACATCCAAAGGTGTGGAAATATGATATATTGGGTTTTCTTCCTTTCCACAGTTCATAGATAGTCTTTTCCAGAATTGGTCTTATCAATATTCTATTTTGAAGGTAACATGTTGTGCTAACAGCTTCTGCCCAGAAGGTTCTTGGTAAGCTGCATGAGTTGAGCATGGTCCTTGCCATCTCTTGCAAACTTCTGTTCTTTCTCTCAACAACCCCATTCTGTTGAGGTGTTCTAGCCACAGAGAAATTGTGTGAGATCCCATTCTCATCACAGAACATTTGAAAGTTTGCATTCTCAAACTCTCCACCATGATCACTTCTGATAGCAGAAATACAGAATCCTTTCTCATTCTGTACCTTCTTGCAGAATACTGTGAAATTCCTAAAAGTCTCATCCTTGCTTCTTAGGAATAGCACCCAAGTGAATCTAGAATAGTCATCAACAATGACCAAACCATATTTCTTACCACTAAGACTTTCTGTTCTAATAGGACCAAACAAGTCAATGTGTAAAAGTTCTAGTGGTCTGCTAGTTGAAACAACATCTTTACTCTTAAAAGAGTGTCTTGTTTGTTTCCCTTTTAGACAGCTTTCACATAAAATGTCAGATTTGTATGAAAGCTTGGGCAATCCTTTAACAAGATTGTGTTTTGCTAATTTTGAGATTAATCTCAAGCTGGCATGCCCAAGTCTTTGATGCCAAATCTGTTTTTCATCTTCAACAGAAATAAAGCACTTTACATTTTGACTTGCTAGATCCTCTAGATCAATTTTGTACACATTGCTGTGTCTCTTAGCAGTAAAGAGGATTTGCTCATAGGAGTCTTTGACTATGCATCCTTCCTTAGTAAAGGATACCACATAACCACTGTCACATAATTGACTTATGCTCAGTAAATTGTGTTGTAGTCCTTCCACAAGGAGTACATTTTTAATAAGGGATGAAGGAAATATACCTGTAGTCCTTATTCCAATGATCTTCCCTTGCTGATTTCCACCAAAGGTGACCATTCCACCAGCTCTAGGTCTAAGGTTTTGGAACAAAGACCTTTCTCCTGTCATGTGTCGTGAGCACCCACTGTCCAGGTACCATTTGTGGTGTCTCTTTTGTCTTGTTAAACACATCTGCAACAGGAATAATTAAGTTTTTAGGTACCCATATTCTTTTGGGTCCTTTTCTGTTAGCTTTATACCTTGTCTTTCTCTTGTGTTTACACTGAGCCATATTGTGTCCAGGCTTACCACAGTGAGAACACCCAGTAACCTTTTTTTCAGAAAAATTTAAGACAGTAGGAGGTTCAGACAAGTTATGATCACAAAAGCCTAGTCCAGTTTTGTCAAGGAAATGCCTTTGATTTCCAAGCATTATATTCAGATTTTTAGTTCCTTTGACAAATTTGGCCAGATCTTTTGTCAGTTCCACAATCTGCTCCTAAAGTTTCTCATTTTCTTCAGACACAGCTTGTGAACTGGAGTTTTTAGTCTCAAGAACTTTTTCTTTGAGCATAATGTGTTCTATCTCAAGTGCCTCATATTTGTTACACATTTCTGTGTGGGCTTTGGATAGATTCTTATACTCTTGGAAAAGTTCTTGTGAACTTTCCACTAGATCATCATACATCTCTTGTAGAGTAAGAGGAAATACCTCAGCTTCAGAGCTGTCTGAAGATGGTAGACTAGCCATGAGACACAGATTTGCCTCTTCTGAAGTGTCTTCTTCTTCTTCTGATGTTGATTCATCAAGGTCTTCCCATGTGGCCATGAGACCTTTCTTCTCTTTGAAAGACTTTTTCTACTTGAAGTTGTTTTTCTTAAGTCTTGGGCAATCAGTCTTCACATGTCCTGGTTGCTTGCATTCAAAGCAAATAATTTTATCAGAGTTAGACTCTTTACCTGTCTTACCTGATTTGGATGATGACGGTTGGTTCTTTCTGAACTTTCCTTTGTTCTGCAACATTCTCTTGATCTTTCTGCTTAAAAGAGCAAGGTCATTTTCATCTTCTGAGCTGTCTTCAGAATCTTCATCTGCTTCTGAGCTGTCCTCAGCTTGCATAGCCTTCATGTTGCCACGCCTAGACTGTTTGACTTTGGAGTTCAGAGCCAGAGACTTCTTCTTGTTGTCATCTTCTCCAAGCTCAAGTTCATGGACTTTGAGAGATCCCAACAGTTCTTCCATTCTTAGGGAGTTCAGATCTCTTGCCTCTTGAATGGCAGTGACTTTGGGTCTCCAGGACTTAGGTAGACTCCTTAGAATCTTTCTGTTGTTGTCTCCAGATTCATAGGTTCTTCCTAAAGACCTGAGTCCATTGGTTATGGTCTGAAACCTCCCAAACATTTGGTCAATAGTTTCAGTTTCTTCCATCTTAAACATCTCATACTGATGTATAAGCATGCTGATTTTGGATTGCTTGACAGTTTCAGTCCCTTCATGGGCTGCTGCAAGAGTATCCCAAATCTCCTTGGCAGAAGTGCATCCATGGACCTTCTCATATTCTGATTTATTCAGGGAACATATCAGATAAAGTTTGGCTTTAGCGTTCATCTGGACTCTAGTCTTCTGCTCCAAGGTCCATTCAGTCTTAGGTATAGGCAGACCATTTTGCATAGGCACATAGTCTCCATCAGTGACCACATCCCAAACATCAATGTTGTTGCTCTCAATGAACAACTTCATACGATCTCTCCAGTAGTGGTAATCCACTCCATTGAACGTTGGGGGTCTTGTGATAGAGGCTCCTTCTGTGAAGTATTGCCTGTTGCTGTTAGAAGCTTCCATTTGGATCTTTCAGTCCTCAGTCACTTGTTAGGTGCTTCAACCCTGAGTAGAGCTCTGGTACCAACTGTAGAAACACAGGGAAACACTAAAAGGGGGGGTTGAATAGTGTTTCTGAATATTTTAGAAAGCTTTTCGCAAACAGGTGTTAAAAACACAATTTCAGACAGGCTCTTCAAGGACTGTTAGAAGTTTTTCAGACGGCCAAAAATACTGAAGTTCAAAGATGCTTTTGTGCCTTTATAGAATATCAGATTGATTACTCTAACCCCTTGATTAGTATAAAAAGAATGAACAAGAGATAAGGGTAAGAGAACTTAGCCAAGAAATTTATCCTGGTTCACTCACTACCACTGTGAGCTACGTCCAGTCCCAATGGCAAACAACCACTGGATTTCCACTATATGAATATTCAGATTACAAGCTTGAATGTGAGTACAGTCTCTCCAGACACAACGAGTACAGTCTCTCCAGACACAACGAGTACAGTCTCTCCAGACACAATGAGTACAGTCTCTCCAGACACTAACAAGTATTCTTTTCTGTCAAGCCTCTTCAGGCTCTACCACAAGTATTCTTTTCTGTCAAGCCTCTTCAGGCTCTACCACAAGTATTCTTTTCTGTCAAGCCTCTTCAGGCTCTACCAATGTTTACAAAGAAAGGAGTTTGAGCTTTTAAACTATCCAAGTTTGAAGCTCAAACCAATACAATGTACAATAAAAACTGAGGTATGCTCAGGATATACAAAATGTGTACAAAGAATTCTATCAGAGAGTTTTTACGGAGTAAAAACTTGCAGCGTGATGTTTCTCTTGGCTTTCTTGTATATAGATTTTCTTTCTTTTTCTTGCTTCTTTTTTGATGGTCTTCATAGAGGGGTATTTATACCCAAACTTTAATCCGTTGAAATACCACCGTTTAGAGATAGCATTAAATGCTATTTAATCCGTTGTGAGACATGCTTCTGAGAGCTCTGATATCTCTGACACGATACAAGGTTTCTTTTTTGCATTAAAGCTGCTACAAATGTTGTTGCAGAGGCTGCGTTGCAGAGATTTCCTCAGTGGTGTATGAAATTCAAAATCACCAGGAAAGGTCTCTGTGATCCTTGCCATAATCGTGTTTGAAAAGGTACGTGCAGCAGAGGTTCAGAAAAAAAGTCTTCACAAGCTTCAGCAGAGAGTGCCACGTCATAAGTGAGACTTCAGACGACACGGATACTTCAGACGGGTTGAGCTACTTCAGACAGCTTCAACTCTTCAGACGAGTTCTGCTTCTTCAGACAGCTTCAACACTTAGTCTTTCTATGTAGGCTCATAGTGACTCTTGCTGAAATCATAGATAAATCATTAAAGCATATATGTATCTATGATAAATATTTTAACTCAAATTTGTTAAGCATTAAAACTTGGGAATTGAGTTGTCTTAAACATCATATTTTCTTTTATGATATTTTTGAGACTCAACAATTCTAATTGTATATGGATCCATCAAGAAAAATATACAAAAGAAATGCTTAAGAAGTTCAACATGAGTGATTGCAAACCCATGTCAACTCCTATGCATCCCTCTGCATCTTTGAGCAAAGATGACAAAGAAGAACCAGTGAATCAAACTTTGTACAGAGGAATGATTGTCTCTTTGTTGTATCTAACAACAAGCAGACCTGACATAATGTTCAGTGTTTGTCTCTGTGCTAGATTTCAATCAGATCCAAGAATTACTCATTACAAAGTTGTTAAAAGAATTTTTAGATATCTGAAAGATACTACTAATCTTGGTCTATGCTATAAGAGGAGCAAAGATTGCAGGTTAATAGGATACTGTGATGCTGACTTTGCTGGAGATAGAATAGAAAGAAAGAGCACCAGTGGAGGATGTCATTTCTTTGGAAATAACATGATCAACTGGTCAAGCAAAAGGCAAAGCACCATTGCTTTATCAACAGCAGAAGCAGAGTATATATCAGCAGCCAGTTATTGTTCACAACTGCTATGGGTTAAGTATCAGCTTGAGGACTTTAATATTCCTATCTCTACTATACCTGTTCTTTGTGATAATACCAGTGCAATTAATTTATCCAAAAATCCCATTCAACATTCTAGGGCAAAGCATATAGAAATAAAACATCATTTCATTAGAGACTATGTTCAGAAAGGTGTTTTTGATATTCAGTTCATTGACACAGAGCATCAATGGGCAGATATATTCACAAAACCCCTATCTGAAGATAGATTTAAGTTCATACGCAACAACTTAAATATACATGCATTCTCTAAAAATTAATTGTGTCTGATATTATTATGTTATCTGAAATTTTTAGTGTGTCTGAAAATTCAGTGTGTCTGAAACAGTGACATGTCTGAAATTTTAGATTATCTTAAATTTATTTGTGTGTCTGAAATTTTCACCTATCTGAAGTAACTGGCTGACGTGGCTATCTGAGACAGTTGAATTCCTTCTTTTAAAGTTTTTTTGTCTCTTCCACTTCGCACGTTACCCGAAGTCTGCGCAGCCGGTACAGGGCATCATTGCATCATGGGTCTATAAATGCAGGAGTAAATGTGTCGAGGAAGCCTTACACTCGCTTTCCTTAATATTCCGTTTGATCTTCTTCACTGCTCAAGCAACCTTTTTCTCTCAAAGTTTCCCTGCAACTCAACAATGGCACCCAAGAAGACCGCTGGTTCTGGTGGAAATGTGTTTAGATCAAAGGGAGTGAATCTTAACGAGCTTCGCAACATTGGCATGGATTTGGTTGAGGAATTTGATGCAGCTGGGTGGACTTCTTTCTTCGACCACATTAACTGTCAATGGCATGAACAAAGTGTGGTGGATTTCTAGTCTTCTTGCTAGAGAAGGTCAGAGTTCTTCATGCTATCTGAGGGTGTGCAATAATCCCTAAGAGTGGAAGCAGAAACCATGTCTCAAAATTGGAAAGGTTCTGTCTGATTCACCTGCTTCAGAAGAAGAAAGTCAATCTCCCAAGCATTATCATGTTCCATATGCAGAAGAAGATTCGAAACTCTGCTGGAAATCTTCCCCACAACACTCTAATCATGAAGGTACTTATGCATTTTAAGGTACCTGTTGAAAGTTTATGTGACCATAAATCTCCTATGTTCTTTGGTGAGTCAAACTTGAAGAGCATGGGAATCAAGCTCACTCCACGACCTCCATCTCCTACTCTGAAGGAGAGTGTTCTTAAGGAAAAGGCCTCAAGAAGAGGAACCACCTTTGAGATTCTTGAGAAAGAGCTTCAGGGGGATATCAGAAAAGATGAGTTCAAGCCCTCCAAGCCATCCCCTCATCTGAAAAGGAAGAAGCTCCCTGTCAGGAGTTCAGCAAAGGTGTCTCTAGAAGCTATGGACTTGCACACTCATACATCTGAACCTATTCAGAAGGCTTTGCAAAATCCATATGAAATTGTGGGTCAGGTTTCTGAAGGTGTAAGAACTCTTACTCCTAAGCCTACTTCTGAAACAGAAGGAAAGGCTCATGAGGAAGAGGTAGCTGAGATTGCTGATCCTGAAGCTTTGGCAGCAACACCTCTGGCTGCACGTCCTTCTGATCCTGAGCTTATTCAAGTAGCAGCCCTTGCTACAGCTTTGGAGAATGAAGAAATGGAGAAGAAGGCTGAGCAAGAAAAGACTGATTATGCTCTTGCAGTAGCCTCTCAGCTAGCTCTTGCTGAAGATGAAAGGCTAGCTTCCATTTCTCAAGAGACCAAGAAGAGGAAAAGATCCAGTACACAGCAAAGAAGGAGAACAAAAACAAAGTTATTTCAGCAAGCTCCTGAACCCTCTGTTAGAATTACAAGGAGCATTGCAAGTCAACTGGAGGAAATGGATGAGGCTGGCAAGTATCAAAACTTTGTCAAAGCAAACCTGTATTTCAAGAGAAGAAAAGAAGAGAAGCAAGTTGAAAAGGAAAAGGAGAGGGAACCTGAGAAAGCTAAACCTCCTCAGAAAAGGCTCAGGGTAAGGTTTGATAATGTGACCCCATCACCACCTTCATCACCTGAGAAGAAAATAGTAGAGGAGAAAGAAGAAGAAGCACTTCCATCACCTCCCTGATCATCAGCAAGGTGAACATCAGCAAGGTGACAGCTCTGAAGTATGGAAAGGAAGCATGCTGCCTGTGCATATAAGGCTAGGACCCAAAAGTAGGGACTTCTTCATAGATCATACATTTGATCCTTATGCTTTTCCTTTCACTCAACACCAATATGATGAAGTTGCTGAAGTACCCCACAAAAAGTATGAGGAACCTTTCAGTGAGAGGGTCAAAGTCCCCAAGTTCCCCAACTTATTTGAAGAGCTGCAGTTTTTCAGAAATGAACCCTCCATCTCTCTTCACCAAGGCCTTATCAAGCACACTGCTGGTGAAGAAAGGGCAAAGTATCAAGGCAGTTCAGATCAGTTTTACTCAGGCTAGATTGAAAAGATCAGAAAGGGTGCAGTTCCACCTGCTCATAAGTGGGCTCCACTTAACCCCTTCTCTGGTGACTCCCGCAGGTTGTCTAATGATAAATGGTGTTTTGTCAGGCAACTATCTACTGAAGCTGAACTTTTTGAGAGGGACTACATGAAGTCAGTGGGCATGAGAGGCTATAGGCCACCTAGAACAATCTCCATCAAGCCAACCACAGAGATTCTGGTGCAACCTGACAGGATTGTTCCTAGGTACCCCCTGGAAGAAGGCCCTGCTGACAAGTTCAAGGAACCTAAAGCTTATCTAGTTCCCCAGAAACCTTTAAATCCAACAAAATGGAAGGAGCTACTTGCTCGGATCAAAAGACAAGGTGGAGGTTTAGATCACAGCTACAGGGATAGGGTATGGTTATCCCACTGGAAGATCAGAGAGGATGCTGGATCCTTTTCTGGATCTGCAGGACCAGATAATCACTCCATCATCAACTATGGTGTCTCCACCAATGTGTAGTATCAGTATATCAGAGGCAGATTCCCCATGTCTGAACCCTTTAATGAAGACTGGAAGCTAATATGCCCTATCAGAACTTTCTTCTTTCCTATGAGTCATCCCGAAGATTATAGGTTGCATCCAGGATTCGATCTGCTCAGATTCGTTTGCAGGCACATTCAGATCATTCTATATGAAGTGGAACTAAATCTTGAGGAAGAGAACAGGAAGCTGAGGCATCAAGTGAAGAGCTTGGAGAAAAGAAATGCTACTCTTGTTGCTAAGCAAGATCAAATCCTTCAAGAGCAACAGCACATCAGAACTGGGCAAGAAGAATTGAAGACTGCTGTCATTTCTCAGATTGACAAGGCAAAGGAAGAATTGCTCTCCTTTATGAAAGAGGCCTTGCTAAAGAAAGATGGATAGTCTATGATGTTTAGCCATGTTTAGTGTTAACTTCATTTTGAGTGCTTAATTTCTGTTATGTGAACTCTTTTTCCTGATAATATATTCTGTTTGTTCTCATGAATACTGGTATCTCAATGTTTTTACTGTGATTATTTTGAAGTTGTGCTCTGAAATTCCCTTTTGATTGATGATAAAAGAGGGAGTATTAAAACTAACAAAATCTGAAGTAATTACAGGTCTCAGGGGGAGTATTTGATAAGAGTAATTGATCAGAATCTGTTTGACCTGAGAGATCTTTATCTGAGGGGGAGTTATTTTTTTTAAGTTTATTTTATTTTAAAACTCCTTTCAGATTTCTTTACTTTAAACAAATTTGTCATCATTAAAAAGGGGGAGAATGTTGAGTCTCAAAAATATCATAAGGTAAATTATGATGTTTTAGATAGATCACTTCTCATGTTTTAATGCTTAACAAATTTGGGTTAAAATACTTATCATAGATACATAAATATTTAATGACTTATCTATGATTTCAGCAAGCCATTCTGAACTTATAAAGACTGTCTGAAGTGCTGTCAACCTGTCTAAAGTGGAAAATGTTGAGTCTCAAAAATATCATAAGAGAAAATATGATGTTTAAGACAACTCAATTCCCAAGTTTTAATGCTTAACAAATTTGAGTTAAAATATTTATCATAGATACATATATGCTTTAATGATTTATCTATGATTTCAGCAAGAGTCACTATGAGCCTACATAAAAAGACTAAGTGTTGAAGCTATCTGAAGAAGCAGAACTCGTCTGAAGAGTTGAAGCTGTCTGAAGTAGCTCAACCCGTCTGAAGTATCAGTGTTGTCTGAAGTCTCACTTATGACGTGGCACTCTCTGCTGAAGCTTGTGAAGACTTTTCTGAATCTCTGCTGCACGTACCTTTTCAAACACGTTTACGACAAGGAACACAGAGACCTTTCCTGGTGATTTTGAATTTCATACACCACTGAGGAAATCTCTGCCACGCAGCCTCTGCAACAACATTTGTAGCAGCCTTAATGCAAGAGAAACCTTGTATCGTGTCAGAAATATCAGAGCTCTCAGAAGCATGTCTCACAACGGATTAAATAGCATTTAATGCTATCTCTAAACGGTGGTATTTCAATGGATTAAAGTTTGGGTATAAATACCCCTCTATGAAGACCATCAAGAACGAAAAAGAAAAAGAGAGAAAATCAATATACAAGAAAGCCAAGAGAAACATCACGCTGCAAGTTTTTACTCCGTAAAAACTCTCTGATGGAATTCTTTGTACACATTTGTATATCCTGAGCATACCTCAGTTTTTATTGTACATTGTATTGGTTTGAGCTTCAAACTTGGATAGTTTAAAAGCTTAAACCCCTTTCTTTGTAAACCTTGGTAGAGCCTGAAGAGGCTTGACAGAAAAGAATACTTGTGGTAGAGCCTGAAGAGGCTTGACAGAAAAGAATACTTGTGGTAGAGCCTGAAGAGGCTTGACAGAAAAGAATACTTGGTGGTGTCTGGAGAGACTGTACTCGTTGTGTCTGGAGAGACTGTACTCGTTGTGTCTGGAGAGACTGTACTCGTGTCTGGAGAGACTGTACTCGTTGTGTCTGGAGAGACGGTACTCGTTGTGTCTGGAGAGACTGTACTCGTTGTGTCTGGAGAGACTGTACTCATTGTGTCTGGAGAGACTGTACTCAAATTCAAGCTTGTAATCTGAATATTCATATAGTGGAAATCCAGTGGTTGTTTGCCATTGGGACTGGACGTAGCTCACAGTGGTAGTGAGTGAACTAGGATAAATTTCTTGGCTAAGTTTTCTTACCCTTATCTCTTGTCAATTCTTTTTATACTAATCAAGGGGTTAGAGTAATTAATCTGATATGTTATAAAGACATAAAACATTGTTTTAAATCAGTATCTTTTATACCGTCTGAAAACTTCAGACAGTCCTTTAAGAGTCTGTCTGAAATCGTGTTTTTAACACCTGTTTGCGAAAAGCTTTCAAAAATATTCAGAAACACTATTCAACCCCCCTTCTAGTGTTTCCCTGTGTTTGTACAGTTGGTACCAGAGCTCTACTCTGGGTTGAAGCACCTAACAAGTGACTAAGGACTGAAAGATCCAAATGGAAGCTTCTAACAGCAACAGGCAATACATCACTGAAGGAGCCTCTATCACAAGACCTGTAACACCCGCAAATTTTCTTACTGGTGTATAAATAGAATAAAGAAAATTTTAAAATAGTAATATTCATTTAATTATAAAGTATTTAGTAGCTTTTAATAGACAGCCAAATTTATAATACCCAACCACAATTATGAGTAAATTTCTTTAGAGAGGTGTTTGAGAAAATAACCTAAGATACCTTTAGTAATTATACAGTTAAGGAAAATATAGATTTAATTATTAAAAATAGCTAAAACTCTAAGGTATCTATACCTTTATTCAAAATACTCTTAATATAATTAGTGATGAGTTTTAGAAAATTA
Organism: Sesbania bispinosa; assembly: GCA_026901365.1. Classification (NCBI taxonomy): domain Eukaryota; kingdom Viridiplantae; phylum Streptophyta; class Magnoliopsida; order Fabales; family Fabaceae; genus Sesbania; species Sesbania bispinosa. The sequence goes on from QLOH01000247.1 coordinate 1,198,903, forward strand.
TTTAGAATTTTTCTAGCACTTCTGGGCAAAAAGATCAAAATGCCCCAGTTAACAGTATAACCATAGCCAGCATAAAAAAAAAAAAAATTGTAGAAAAATATGGAAAATATATTTTGAACCTTAAAAAGATGATTTAAAATGATATTTATAATTCTATACAATCTTTGTAATTAAAACCTTAATTTTCTCTCTCCGTTTATTGTAACACCCGTATTTTTCCGATTTACCCGTTTTTCCCGTTTTTGCTGTTTTAAGCGTTTTAATGGATTAAATTATTTTTAATTGTCAAAATTTATATTTTTGGATTCAGTATTAAATTTCCTATTTTTAGGAATTTTCTGGGAATTTTTGGGATTTTTTCTGCAAAAATTGACCTTTTTGCCCTCCGGTACCCCGACCCGGGCCCGAATACTCTTGATCCGGGCCAGAAAAATTGCACAAACCTTATTTTCTCCTCTGAAAATTGCGCTGCACAGCATGGTGCATGTATGCCACTTGTCCATGTCTTCCTTCACACCATTAAGCCTATATAAAGGAGAAAGCTCCACTTTTTGGCCATTTTTCACTTAAACCATTTCCTTCACCTAACCATTTCTCTCTTCTTCTTCTTCTTTCTCCCTTGCTGGCCGCGCACCACCACCCTCTTCCTCCCCAAAATTTCTTCATCTCCACCCAAATCACCAACCAAGCTTAAGTCCCATTCTTGGATTTAAGCTAAAGAAAAAAAAAAAAATACATACTTTCTACCAAAATCCACTTGTTGGAGGCTTGAAGGAGGAGCTTGAAGGGGCTGTTGGAGGAGGAAAAATCTGCACTCATTCCCTTGAAGATCTAAGGTAAAGGGGGGGAGAACTTGAACTCTAGTAGGCCATGTAACTAGAGTCAAGGATTTGCCCTTGAATCCTTGCTTTTTCCCTTGTTTTTCTCTTGAAAAATCAAACCTTTGAGCTTGTTTTTGAGAAAATATTTTCGGTCTTGATGAGCTGGGTTATTGTGGCTGTTTGCATGTCTTTGATCTTGGTTGGATTGTTGTTGATGGTTGGGTTGTGTTGCATGCAAGCCAAGGAAGGATTTTTGTTGAAAAATCCCACCTTTTTCCCCTTAAGCTCTCGGCCAAGAGAGGAAGAAGTGGCTGCATGTGTGCAAAAATTATTTTGATGGTTTGGATGAGATTATATGATGGATATATGTACATGCATGTGGTTGATCTTAAGTGGAAAAATTGATTTGGTGATTTATCTTGAAAATAATGATGTTTTGAGCTTGAAAATGGAAGTTATGAACTTTAATGTGCATGTGAATGATTTTGAGTGGATTAGTGTGATATTTGGCATTTAGATTGTTTATTGATGAATGTGTGAAGTTTTGGTGAAGATTGGATGTTGTGAAAAATTTGAAGTTTTGGATGAACATTCAAGGTTGTTCTTGATGTTCATGAGTGTTCTTGATGAAACTCATCAAGAATGTCCTTTTGATCCTAAAAAGATCAAAAGAATGTTTAAAACATGTTTTTGGGCTAAATTGGCCCAAAAAGGACTAAAGAATAAATTTGTAACAAAAAGGACTAAATTGCAAATAAGATAAGTTTTTAAATTAAGTAATTAAATTCGGATTTTTATTTTAACTAAAATAAAAATCTATTTAAAAGTCATATTTTTATTTATTATGAATAAAAATGGGCTCTCATGGGTCCAATAACCTTTAGGCTTTTGTTTAGTCCCAAAGCCTTCAAAAAGAAAGTCAAAACTCAATTTAAAAGACAACTAAAAATAATTTATGGGCTTAGGTTTAGATTAGGGTTGAACTTCAAACACTAATCTAAGTTGTGAAAATTAAACTTAGGATTAATTAGTAGACTTAACTAATTTAATCACCTAAGTTGATTAGTCTAAATTAATTAAGTTAATTAATAATTAATTAAGTCTAAAGATAATTAATATTAATATAAGGGTTAATTAAGTAATTAATCTCTAACGACGGTTAAAAAAACTAATTAATTATAATTTAACCTTAACCAAGCATAATTAAAAACCTTAATCCAAGATTATGGAAGAGATTAAGGGATAATTAGAAATTAATTAAGATCTTAAGTAAGGATTAAGACTTAGTTAAAGAAGGATAAGATTAATTGAAATACGATTAATAAAGACTAGTTCTGATTAAAGGTTAAGCCTAATCTTAATTAGTCATACAAGTGAAATTAGGATTAGTAATGCCTTTCATAAGACATATCCATAAGCCTTAGTAAATTGTAGGACTTAAATGAATATGATTATCAATAAAGCTAGCACAAGCTACCTTAAAAGACTATAACCAACACTTTCTCTCTACATAAAACTTGAGAAGCTTGGCAAGAGAGTGTGATTTGGTTTCCCTTAAAAGAAGGACCTTGAATCTTCGCGGTTGCACCACGGTAAAGTGGTGACGTGACAAGATTCAATGGGCTAGTCTGTGAGGATGTAATATTGTAAGTGTTGCGGTGTGACATACATCATGTGCATCAATAATGATTAAGGTTCAAAAGCCTTACGACCTATATGGCAATACCACTCTAGTACAGTGTGAAACTGGATGGGACGGGTGCACTGGGTTTTGCAAAGAACACCAGCGGTCCGGTAAAGGAGACCAGCCCTGAGGATGAGTCAGGTCCCGGAATGGCATAAGTGGCGTAGGCTCGCCCCCTACTGTCGTGCAAACGGGGTACAGGCTTGACTATCCTGTCGCTCTCAAGTTTTCATAATCAGCGAGTTTGTCTGGAAGTCGGAAAATCGTCTTGGCCAGAGATTGAGCAATGCTCTTCGTACTATTTGCTAGTACAGACTATACTCCTGATATATTGTACATATATGGTCGAGCAGTTGCTGTGTGCTCTGCTTTTGGTGTTGTTTTCCCGGGCCCTCATGCATTATATACATATAGCATGGTAGTATCAGCTGCATACTTGTGATTGAGATTATGTGGATGTTTGTGAATATTTTATTAGTGCTCTAGTTACTATGTTCTACTTGTTATGAGTTCATATGATGTTCTCACCCTTTCTTCTCTGCTTCTATTCTCTGTTGTCGCGCTCTTTCGCCATCGCCAGTCGGGTTTGGGGAGGTTCAAGATGTCGGCCATGAGGGTTACGCTGAGATGGGGGCCACGAGGACAGTGGCGGGTCACCGACATTCCTAGACGTTGTATATTCACAGGGGAAGTACACGTCACGATTTCTCACCCTAACCTTCCCCTTGTGCCAGAGGTCGTCTTCACTGTGCCCGTGATCCTGGAGTTCGAGACACCACCAGGACTTCGTCGTCATACCACTTTCCTTAACCGTCGTCATCGTCCTGTTCCATCTGCTTCTTCCCAGTCCTCTCGGATAGCCACTATGGGAGAGCCGGATTCCCCTCACTATACTCCTGGACCAGAGTCGTCATCCCCACCGACCATGCGTTTCAGTGCATTCGGTCGTCCTACCGCCATTGAGCCTGATCTGGTCGTCATTGATGATACTTCATCCGAGGAGGAGGATCCAGAGGAGGACCCTGAGGAGGACCCCGAGGACGAGGAGCTGAGGGAGGATTCTTCTGACGGTATTCCTTCAGAGGAATTCAGGATGATTACCCTCCCGGATGCCAGGAGGAGGAGTTGCAGGGTTGCCCCTGCTAAGTCTGATGACGATGAGTAGAGGGGTGTGTCTGGGGTAGTCATGAGTCTAGCAGTAGTAGCTCTGATTAGTGACCTCTTATTTTGGTTGTATTGATAGAGGCTTTATTTATTTTACTGCCAGAACTCTCATTTTGTATGATGGTGTGGTATCTCGGGGATCACTTGACACTGTGGTTATGACGCTTCTTCCCTAGTCTCTACTTTATATTTGCGTGTGTGTTGTGTATGTATGCGAAATGATTGAATCGACTAGATGCTTTCCGAAAACGTATTTCAGAATTAAGGAAGGGATGCTTTCACAAATATCTAAAATGGAATTAGAATGAGATTAGTTGATGATGAATAAACTCTTTTCAAAAAAAAAAAAAAATATTCCCGTATTTTCTAAGCATACATTTAACATAAACGAGAGTCATCAGTTACGTTCGTAATGTGATACTCATAGCGGTATAGCTAAGGGTGTCGCATTTAGTGGTATCAGAGCTGTTCTTTCCTTTTGGCCTCGGGTATGGTCTGCAATACCCTTCTCTCTGTGTTTACTCTGTGTTGAATGTTTGTTTATGTTGATTGTTTGCCTTGTGTGAATTGGTTGCTCTCATCTTACTATCTTAGTAATATGAGGATATGTGTGTAGCGTTGCTTATTCTTGCTTGAATGGTTCTGCATGAAACGGAAGAAGTTGACTTGTTCTGCGAATGCAGGATTCCATGGCATAAAGAGGCAACCCTGAGATGGGCGATCTCCTGGGAAGGAGACAGGGTAGCATAAAATCACACCTCATAAAAGGATTAACTTAACCCCCTGATTAGAATTAAGGTAGTATGAATGAACCAAGTAATCAAGCTTCTAAGATGAGTTTGCTAAGACCTCTAGGTCCTAAGGTTGTACATTAGTGTAGTCAATAGTTGATTTGGCTTGTGGTTTGAAGTGATGAGTGAGACGTTAAAAGTTAGAGTAGGATGACCACTAAGGTTAGATTCCCATTCCTTTAGATGAGTAACCTAAGGGATCGATAATGGATTCGAGGCTGTAAATTCAAGGTTAAGATGATTGATCATTGATGTTTAATTATTAAGGTTTTGAGATTTGGGGATTTGTACTAATAGCTCTTGAGGATTCAGTTATTGAAAATATATATAATTTGGCAAGGCAAGTTAGAAATAATCGACGGCTTGGGGTATACTCAGGATAAATAATAATGGAGTTTAGAATAAGAATGACAAACACACGAATTGGGGTTTGATCTTAACAGTTAAGGCATATTTAGATACCCTGTTGATGAACTTGAAGTCTAAAGGGTTTTGACTGTGGAATGAGTGTCATGATTGAAGTTTGATAGATACACTAGAGTATGATCGCTATCTCTAACGGATTGATAGAATAAGGATTTATAGAAACAAGTGGAAAACTCGATTTAAGACAAAGGATGTCGAAGTATTGAGGCCAATAGCACAAAGGTGTAGTTCTTAAGAAATTTTAGTCGGATGGTAGGATATGACTAAGAAAATGATCTGTTAGTATCAAGATTACGCAGGAAATTGAAGAAAGAGATCATGTGATGGAGAATTATATGCACGAGTAAGCACTACAAGAGCTACAATGGTATGAGCTAAGTAAGGATAACACTTCCATGAGGTTAGTAGAAATAATAGATATGTCAAATAATGAGCGATTATCGTATGTGTTGATTTTGATGACTAAGAGTATACTTGATTGATGCTCCTATAGATTGAATAAGGTATGTGAATGGAATCTCATAAACGATTAAGATTGGAATTGGTAAGAATTATGACACGTTGGTTTAAGTATGGTTATACCAATTTACAAGATTAGTTTGTACATTAATCTTAATGGACTTAGACTCTCAAGGAAAGGTATATAAATTAGTAAATATTCAGGCAGGATTTTAAAGATTGGATCGGAATAGTACTAGATAAGTAGGTGACGTTTCACGTAAGGATGCCCTAGGGGACAAATACAATCCGTGGGAGTAGGATAACCATAAGGAATGATAATAATATTCCCAAAGATAGGTTTAAAGATAGATTGCCTCTATCTATATACCGAGACTATAGATAATCTTACAATCTGCTTTGGACTTTACCACGGATGCTACAGGTGTCTAGTAATTCCATCTGGATTGGTTGTCATTGGTGGTCCTTTCCCTCCTTAGTGAATCCAGTTTTCTAACCTCATTTAAGCCAACTTATCCTCATTCTTTCGTGCCATGTTCTCTCCTATTTCTAGGATCCAATAGGAAAAGTATAGCATTCTTTGGAATAATCTTGAGAGATAGGAAGTTGTATGATAAGCTATCTAAGTGTGAGTTTTGGTTAAAGGAAGTGAATTTCCTAGTTCATGTGATCTATAGTGGACGAGTTAGCGTAGACCCAGCTAAGGTAGAAACTGTGTTACAGTGGGAAGCACCTGGGACTTTAACGGAAGTGAGAAGCTTCTTGGGGTTAGCTAGTTACTACCGTAAGTTTATTGAAAAATTTTCAAGGATAGCAACTCCATTGAACCATTTGATTAGGAAAGACCAACCTTTTGTGTGGAGCCAGTAGTGTGAAAATAGTTTTCAGGAATTGAAGAAAAGGTTAACTTCTGCGCATGCGTTAGTTTTACCTGACCCACAAGAGAGTTTTGAAGTATACTATGATGCTTCAAAACAAATATTAGGTTGTGTGTTAATGCAAAAAGGAAAGGTAGTGGCTTATGCCTCTAGGAAATTGTGAACACACGAAGTGAACTACCCTACGCATGATCTAGAGTTGGAGGCAGTAGTTTTTGTCTTGAAGATTTGGAGACACCATCTGTATGGCGCTAGGTTTGAAGTTTTAGCGATCATAAGAGTTTGAAGTATCTGTTTGACCAGAAGGAACTTAATGTAGGGCAGAGACGATGGATGGAGTTTTTTGAAGAATTATGAGCTTAGTCTGCAGTACCACCCTGGAAAAGCTAATGTCGTAACTGATGCGTTAAGTCGGAAATCTTTTCATATGTCAATAATGATGGTTAAGGAGCTAGAACTGATAGAAGAGTTTAGAGATCTTAACCTAGACGTTGAACTTGGTCCTAAGAGTGTAAGATTGGGAACATTGAGGATTTTAAATGAATTCTTGGAACAAGTTCGTGTAACACAGGAAGTGGATCAATCTTTGCAAGATTTGAGGAATCTAGTCCCTAAGAAAGGAGAATATGAGTTTTGTAAGGAAGCTGATGGAACTGTTAGATTCAAGGGTAGGATATGTGTGCCTAGTGATAGAAAATAAGATATCGTAAGAGGACATTGGGAATTAGAAGGAAATGTTAAGAAGAATAATTATCCAACTTTTAGGGAACCATTAAGGTCTTATATGATCTAATTAGGAGGGTAGCTCTTAAAGCTTAAGAAGATGGATTTATCCCTATTCAGCAGTAGGAACTCCAAATTTCGAGGACGAAATTTCTTAAAGGAGGGGAGAAATGTAACACCCGCAAATTTTCTTACTGGTGTATAAATAGAATAAAGAAAATTTTAAAATAGTAATATTCATTAATTATAAAGTATTTAGTAGCTTTTAATAGACAGCCAAATTTATAATACCCAACCACAATTATGAGTAAATTTCTTTAGAGAGGTGTTTGAGAAAATAACCTAAGATACCTTTAGTAATTATACAGTTAAGGAAAATATAGATTTAATTATTAAAAATAGCTAAAACTCTAAGGTATCTATACCTTTATTCAAAATACTCTTAATATAATTAGTGATGAGTTTTAGAAAATTATTTAGAATTTTTCTAGCACTTCTGGGCAAAAAGATCAAAATGCCCCAGTTAACAGTATAACCATAGCCAGCATAAAAAAAAAAAAAAAATTGTAGAAAAATATGGAAAATATATTTTGAACCTTAAAAAGATGATTTAAAATGATATTTATAATTCTATACAATCTTTGTAATTAAAACCTTAATTTTCTCTCTCCGTTTATTGTAACACCCGTATTTTTCCGATTTACCCGTTTTTCCCGTTTTTGCTGTTTTAAGCGTTTTAATGGATTAAAATTATTTTTAATTGTCAAAATTTATATTTTTGGATTCAGTATTAAATTTCCTATTTTTAGGAATTTTCTGGGAATTTTTGGGATTTTTCTGCAAAAATTGACCTTTTTGCCCTCCGGTACCCCGACCCGGGCCCGAATACTCTTGATCCGGGCCAGAAAAATTGCACAAACCTTATTTTCTCCTCTGAAAATTGCGCTGCACAGCATGGTGCATGTATGCCACTTGTCCATGTCTTCCTTCACACCATTAAGCCTATATAAAGGAGAAAGCTCCACTTTTTGGCCATTTTTCACTTAAACCATTTCCTTCACCTAACCATTTCTCTCTTCTTCTTCTTCTTTCTCCCTTGCTGGCCGCGCACCACCACCCTCTTCCTCCCCAAAATTTCTTCATCTCCACCCAAATCACCAACCAAGCTTAAGTCCCATTCTTGGATTTAAGCTAAAGAAAAAAAAAAATACATACTTTCTACCAAAATCCACTTGTTGGAGGCTTGAAGGAGGAGCTTGAAGGGGCTGTTGGAGGAGGAAAAATCTGCACTCATTCCCTTGAAGATCTAAGGTAAAGGGGGGGAGAACTTGAACTCTAGTAGGCCATGTAACTAGAGTCAAGGATTTGCCCTTGAATCCTTGCTTTTTCCCTTGTTTTTCTCTTGAAAAATCAAACCTTTGAGCTTGTTTTTGAGAAAATATTTTCGGTCTTGATGAGCTGGGTTATTGTGGCTGTTTGCATGTCTTTGATCTTGGTTGGATTGTTGTTGATGGTTGGGTTGTGTTGCATGCAAGCCAAGGAAGGATTTTTGTTGAAAAATCCCACCTTTTTCCCCTTAAGCTCTCGGCCAAGAGAGGAAGAAGTGGCTGCATGTGTGCAAAAATTATTTTGATGGTTTGGATGAGATTATATGATGGATATATGTACATGCATGTGGTTGATCTTAAGTGGAAAAATTGATTTGGTGATTTATCTTGAAAATAATGATGTTTTGAGCTTGAAAATGGAAGTTATGAACTTTAATGTGCATGTGAATGATTTTGAGTGGATTAGTGTGATATTTGGCATTTAGATTGTTTATTGATGAATGTGTGAAGTTTTGGTGAAGATTGGATGTTGTGAAAAATTTGAAGTTTTGGATGAACATTCAAGGTTGTTCTTGATGTTCATGAGTGTTCTTGATGAAACTCATCAAGAATGTCCTTTTGATCCTAAAAAGATCAAAAGAATGTTTAAAACATGTTTTTGGGCTAAATTGGCCCAAAAAGGACTAAAGAATAAATTTGTAACAAAAAGGACTAAATTGCAAATAAGATAAGTTTTTAAATTAAGTAATTAAATTCGGATTTTTATTTTAACTAAAATAAAAATCTATTTAAAAGTCATATTTTTATTTATTATGAATAAAATGGGCTCTCATGGGTCCAATAACCTTTAGGCTTTTGTTTAGTCCCAAAGCCTTCAAAAAGAAAGTCAAAACTCAATTTAAAAGACAACTAAAAATAATTTATGGGCTTAGGTTTAGATTAGGGTTGAACTTCAAACACTAATCTAAGTTGTGAAAATTAAACTTAGGATTAATTAGTAGACTTAACTAATTTAATCACCTAAGTTGATTAGTCTAAATTAATTAAGTTAATTAATAATTAATTAAGTCTAAAGATAATTAATATTAATATAAGGGTTAATTAAGTAATTAATCTCTAACGACGGTTTAAAAAAACTAATTAATTATAATTTAACCTTAACCAAGCATAATTAAAAACCTTAATCCAAGATTATGGAAGAGATTAAGGGATAATTAGAAATTAATTAAGATCTTAAGTAAGGATTAAGACTTAGTTAAAGAAGGATAAGATTAATTGAAATACGATTAATAAAGACTAGTTCTGATTAAAGGTTAAGCCTAATCTTAATTAGTCATACAAGTGAAATTAGGATTAGTAATGCCTTTCATAAGACATATCCATAAGCCTTAGTAAATTGTAGGACTTAAATGAATATGATTATCAATAAAGCTAGCACAAGCTACCTTAAAAGACTATAACCAACACTTTCTCTCTACATAAAACTTGAGAAGCTTGGCAAGAGAGTGTGATTTGGTTTCCCTTAAAAGAAGGACCTTGAATCTTCGCGGTTGCACCACGGTAAAGTGGTGACGTGACAAGATTCAATGGGCTAGTCTGTGAGGATGTAATATTGTAAGTGTTGCGGTGTGACATACATCATGTGCATCAATAATGATTAAGGTTCAAAAGCCTTACGACCTATATGGCAATACCACTCTAGTACAGTGTGAAACTGGATGGGACGGGTGCACTGGGTTTTGCAAAGAACACCAGCGGTCCGGTAAAGGAGACCAGCCCTGAGGATGAGTCAGGTCCCGGAATGGCATAAGTGGCGTAGGCTCGCCCCCTACTGTCGTGCAAACGGGGTACAGGCTTGACTATCCTGTCGCTCTCAAGTTTTCATAATCAGCGAGTTTGTCTGGAAGTCGGAAAATCGTCTTGGCCAGAGATTGAGCAATGCTCTTCGTACTATTTGCTAGTACAGACTATACTCCTGATATATTGTACATATATGGTCGAGCAGTTGCTGTGTGCTCTGCTTTTGGTGTTGTTTTCCCGGGCCCTCATGCATTATATACATATAGCATGGTAGTATCAGCTGCATACTTGTGATTGAGATTATGTGGATGTTTGTGAATATTTTATTAGTGCTCTAGTTACTATGTTCTACTTGTTATGAGTTCATATGATGTTCTCACCCTTTCTTCTCTGCTTCTATTCTCTGTTGTCGCGCTCTTTCGCCATCGCCAGTCGGGTTTGGGGAGGTTCAAGATGTCGGCCATGAGGGTTACGCTGAGATGGGGGCCACGAGGACAGTGGCGGGTCACCGACATTCCTAGACGTTGTATATTCACAGGGGAAGTACACGTCACGATTTCTCACCCTAACCTTCCCCTTGTGCCAGAGGTCGTCTTCACTGTGCCCGTGATCCTGGAGTTCGAGACACCACCAGGACTTCGTCGTCATACCACTTTCCTTAACCGTCGTCATCGTCCTGTTCCATCTGCTTCTTCCCAGTCCTCTCGGATAGCCACTATGGGAGAGCCGGATTCCCCTCACTATACTCCTGGACCAGAGTCGTCATCCCCACCGACCATGCGTTTCAGTGCATTCGGTCGTCCTACCGCCATTGAGCCTGATCTGGTCGTCATTGATGATACTTCATCCGAGGAGGAGGATCCAGAGGAGGACCCTGAGGAGGACCCCGAGGACGAGGAGCTGAGGGAGGATTCTTCTGACGGTATTCCTTCAGAGGAATTCAGGATGATTACCCTCCCGGATGCCAGGAGGAGGAGTTGCAGGGTTGCCCCTGCTAAGTCTGATGACGATGAGTAGAGGGGTGTGTCTGGGGTAGTCATGAGTCTAGCAGTAGTAGCTCTGATTAGTGACCTCTTATTTTGGTTGTATTGATAGAGGCTTTATTTATTTTACTGCCAGAACTCTCATTTTGTATGATGGTGTGGTATCTCGGGGATCACTTGACACTGTGGTTATGACGCTTCTTCCCTAGTCTCTACTTTATATTTGCGTGTGTGTTGTGTATGTATGCGAAATGATTGAATCGACTAGATGCTTTCCGAAAACGTATTTCAGAATTAAGGAAGGGATGCTTTCACAAATATCTAAAATGGAATTAGAATGAGATTAGTTGATGATGAATAAACTCTTTTCAAAAAAAAAAAAAAATATTCCCGTATTTTCTAAGCATACATTTAACATAAACGAGAGTCATCAGTTACGTTCGTAATGTGATACTCATAGCGGTATAGCTAAGGGTGTCGCAAGACCCCCAGCATTCAATGGAGTGGATTACCACTACTGGAGAGATCGTATGAAGTTGTTCATTGAGAGCAACAACATTGATGTTTGGGAGGTGGTCACTGATGGAGATTATGTGCCTATGCAAAATGGCTTGCCTATACCTAAGACTGAATGGACCCTGGAGCAGAAGACTAGAGTCCAGATGAATGCTAAAGCCAAACTCTATCTGATATGTTCATTGAATAAATCAGAATATGAGAAGGTCCATGGATGCACTTCTGCCAAGGAGATTTGGGATACTCTTGCAGCAGCCCATGAAGGGACTGAAACTGTCAAGCAATCCAAAATCAGCATGCTTATACATCAGTATGAGATGTTTAAGATGGAAGAAACTGAAACTATTGACCAAATGTTTGGGAGGTTTCAGACCATAACCAATGGACTCAGGTCTTTAGGAAGAACCTATGAATCTGGAGACAACAACAGAAAGATTCTAAGCAGTCTACCTAAGTCCTGGAGATCCAAAGTCACTGCCATTCAAGAGGCAAGAGATCTGAACTCTCTAAGAATGGAAGAACTGTTGGGATCTCTCAAAGTCCATGAACTTGAGCTTGGAGAAGATGACAACAAGAAGAAGTCTCTGGCTCTAAACTCCAAAGTCAAACAGTCTAGGCATGGCAGCATGAAGGCTATGCAAGCTGAGGACAGTTCAGAAGCAGATGAAGATTCTGAAGACAGCTCAGAAGATGAAGATGATCTTGCTCTTTTAAGCAGAAAGATCAAGAGAATGCTACAGAACAGAGGAAAGTTCAGAAAGAACCAACCGTCATCATCCAAATCAGGTAAGACAGGTAAAGAGTCTAACCCTGATAAAATTTCTTGCTTTGAATGTAAGCAACCAGGACACATAATGGCTGATTGTCCAAGACTGAAGAAAAACAACTTCAAGAAGAAGTTTTCCAAAAAGAAGAAAAGTCTCATGGCAACATGGGAAGATCTTGATGAATCAACCTCAGAAGAAGAAGAAGATACTTCAGAAAAGGCAAATCTGTGTCTCATGGCTAGTCTACCATCCTCAGACAGCTCTGAAGCTGTGGTATTTCCTCTTATTCTACAAGAAATGTATGATGATCTGGTAGAAAGTTCTCAAGAACTTTTCCAAGAGTATAAGAATCTATCCAAAGCCCACACAGAAATGTGTAACAAATATGAGGCACTTGAGATAGAACATATTATGCTCAAAGAAAAGGTTCTTGAGACTAAAAACTGCAGTTCACAAGCTGTGTCTGAAGAAAATAAGAAACTTCAGAAGCAGGTTGTGGAACTGACAAAAGATCTGGCCAAATTTGTCAAAGGAACTAAAAATCTGAATATAATGCTTGGAAGTCAAAGGCATTCCCTTGACAAAACTGGACTAGGCTTTTGTGATCATAACTTGTCTGAACCTCCTACAGTCTTAAATTTTTCTAAAAAGAAGGTTACTGGGTGTTCTCACTGTGGTAAGCCTGGACACAATATGGCTCAGTGCAAACACAGAAGAAAGACAAGGCCCAAAGCTAACAAGAAAGGACCCAAAAGAATATGGGTACCTAAAAACTTAATTATTCCTATTGCAGATGTGTTTAACAGGACAAAGGAGACCCCACAAATGGTACCTGGACAGTGGGTGCTCGCGACACATGACAGGAGAAAGGTCTTTGTTCCAAAACCTTATACCTAGAACTGGTGGAATGGTCATCTTTGGTGGAAATCAGCAAGGGAAGATCATTGGAATAGGGACTGTAGGTATATCTCCTTCATCCCTTATTAAAAATGTACTTCTAGTGGAGGGACTACAACATAACTTACTGAGCATAAGTCAATTATGTGACAGTGGTTATGTGGTATCCTTTACTAAGGAAGGATGCATAGTCAAAGACTCCTCTAAGAAAATCCTCTTTACTGCTAAGAGACACAACAATGTGTACAAAATTGATCTAGAGGATCTAGCAAGTCAAAATGTAAAGTGTTTCATTTCTGTTGAAGATGAAAAACAGATTTGGCATCAAAGACTTGGGCATGCCAGCTTGAGATTAATCTCAAGATTAGCAAAACACAATCTTGTTAAAGGATTGCCCAAGCTTTCATACAAATCTGACATTTTATGTGAAAGCTGTCTGAAAGGGAAACAAACAAGACACTCTTTTAAGAGTAAAGATGTTGTTTCAACTAGCAGACCACTAGAACTTTTACACATTGACTTGTTTGGTCCTATTAGAACAGAAAGTCTTAGTGGTAAGAAATATGGCTTGGTCATTGTTGATGACTATTCTAGATTCACTTGGGTGTTATTCCTAAGAAGCAAGGATGAGACTTTTAGGAATTTCACAATATTCTGCAAGAAGGTACAGAATGAGAAAGGATTCTGTATTTCTGTTATCAGAAGTGATCATGGTGGAGAGTTTGAGAATGCAAACTTTCAAATGTTCTGTGATGAGAATGGGATCTCACATAATTTCTCTGTGGCTAGAACACCTCAACAGAATGGGGTTGTTGAGAGAAAGAACAGAAGTTTGCAAGAGATGGCAAGGACCATGCTCAACTCATGCAGCTTACCAAGATCCTTCTGGGCAGAAGCTGTTAGCACAACATGTTACCTTTAGAACAGAATATTGGTAATACCAATTCTGAAAAAGACTGCCTATGAACTGTGGAAAGGAAGAAAACCCAACATATCATACTTCCACACCTTTGGATGTGAATGTTTTATACTCAACACCAAGGATGATCTTGGAAAATTTGATGCAAAGTCTGATAAAGGATTTTTCATTAGATATTCTGAAACATCTAAAGCCTATAGAGTGTATAACTCTAGAACTTTAACTGTTGAAGAAACTATTCATGTTAAATTCAATGATAACAAAGAGACTGATAAGGAACTATCAGATCTAGAGGATGACTTTGTAGGAATGGAGCTGAATGACCACAGCAGCTCGAAGGATGAGCAGCTGTCTGAAGTACCTACTGTTACTAAACCTCTTCAGACAAATGTTGAGTCTCAAACATAAAAAACAGATGTGATACTTCCTCAGAAACCTGATTGGAAATACAAATCACATCATCCTAAAGAGCAAATCATTGGCAGCACTTCAGAAGGAGTTAAGACAAGATCAAAAATCAAGATTCTGAATTCTCTTGCTCTCCTATCTGAAATAGAGCCAAAGAACATTGATGAAGCTCTGCATGATGAAGGGTGGATCCTAGCCATGCAAGAAGAGCTGAATCAGTTTGCTAGGAGTGATGTCTGGACCCTTGTTCCTAAACCCCATGGGAAAACTATTATTGGAACCAAATGGGTGTTCAGAAACAAGCTGTCTGAAGAAGGCAAGGTAGTCAGAAACAAGGCAAGATTAGTTGCTCAAGGATACAACCAGCAAGAAGGTATTGATTTCACTGAAACCTTTGCCACAGTGGCCAGGTTTGAAGCAATTAGAATTCTTTTATCTTATGCTGTAAATAATGGCATCAAGCTATATCAAATGGATGTTAAAAGTGCCTTCCTCAATGGTCTCATTAAAGAAGAAGTCTTTGTTAGACAACCCCCTGGTTTTGAAGATATTGCTTTTCCTGAACATGTTTTCAAACTTAAAAAGGCTCTTTATGATCTGAAACAAGCCCCAAGAGCTTGGTATGACAGATTGAGCAGTTTTCTAATCTCAAATGGTTTTGAAAGAGGAAAAGTGGACACAACTCTTTTTAGAAAACAATCTAACAAAGATCTTATACTTGTTCAGATATATGTTGATGACATTATCTTTGGTTCAACTAACTCTTCATTATGCAAGGAGTTTTCAGAGTTAATGCAATCAGAATTTGAAATGAGTTTAATGGGTGAACTAAAATTTTTCTTAGGACTTCAGATTAAGCAAGATTCTGACTGTATATGGATCCATCAAGAAAAATATACAAAGGAAATGCTTAAGAAGTTTAACTTACATGATTGCAAACCCATGCCAACTCCAATGCATCCCTCTGCATCTTTAAATAAAGATGAGAAGGAAGAACCAGTGAATCAAACTTTGTATAGAGGAATGATTGGATCATTACTATATCTAACAGCAAGCAGACCTGACATAATGTTCAGTGTATGTCTGTGTGCGAGATTTCAATCTGATCCAAGGAGCACTCACTACAACGCTGTAAAAAGAATTTTCAGATATCTTAAAGGTACTACTAATCTTGGTCTGTGCTATAAGAAAAGTAAGGATTACAGGTTAATAGGTTACTGTGATGCTGATTTTGCTGGAGACAGAATTGAAAGAAAAAGCACTAGTGGTGGATGTCATTTCTTTGGAGAAAATATGATTAGCTGGTCAAGCAAAAGGCAAAGCACAATTGCCTTATCAACAGCTGAAGCAGAATACATCTCAGCAGCCAGTTGTTGCTCACAACTGTTATGGGTGAAGTATCAGTTAGAAGATTTTAACATTACTATATCTGCTATACCTGTTCTGTGTGATAATACAAGTGCTATCAATTTGTCTAAAAATCCCATCCAACATTCTAGGGCTAAACATATAGAAATAAAACATCATTTCATTAGAGACTATGTTCAGAAAGGTATTGTTGATATTCAGTTTATTGATACAGAGCATCAATGGGCTGATATATTCAAAAAACCTCTGACTGAAGATAGATTTAAGTTCATTAGAAACAATCTGAACATACATGCATTTTGAATGTGTGTGATCTGATCTGTCAAAAATGATGTATCTGAAATTTCAGCCTGTCTGAAAACAGTAACTTGTCTGAAATTTTGGGTTGTCTGAAATTCATATGGGTTTCTGAAATCTATCACTTGTCTGAAGTAAACAAATGACGTGGCTTTATGAGACGGTTTAATTTCATTTATTTTGTCTCTTCCACTTCGCACGTTTTCCTATGTCTGCGCACCCAGTACATGCCATCATTGCTTTATGGATCTATAAATACGGAAGCTAGTGGGTCACAGAACTTCACCGTTCACTATTCAGTAGTCATCTCTTGAGATCCTTCTTCTACAAGCAATTCTTTTTCTCTCTCAAGTTCTTCAGAAAACTCTCCAATGGCCCCTAAGAAATCTGCTGGAAGCAACATCGTGAAGACTAAGGGTGTAGTTCTGGAGGATCTTCAATCTCTGGGAATGGACTTGTTTGCTGAGTTCGATGCAGCTGGATGGACTCTGTATTTCAATCACAACTTGACACAGTGGCATGAGCAAAGTGTGCTGGATTTCTGGGCTACTGCCAGAGGAATACCCAATCCTCAGGGTATCTACACTAGCATCAAGGCCACAATACGTGGTGTTCCTGTCTTCGTTGATGAAGATATCATCGCTCACATCTGTGAGGTCAAAACTGAAGGAGCTGTATTCACTCCTGGCTGGGAAGCAAGAAATGGAGGACAGAAGCAGTTCATAGAGTTTATGTATGGAACCTCTGAACCAGTAAGCTTGGATGCAAAGCATATGTCAGACAAGGCTAGGGTTTTGCATGCCATCTTAGGGTGCTCTATAATCCCTAAAAATGGAAGCAGAAACCATGTTTCTGAGTTGGAAAGATTTTGTCTGATTCACCTACTGCAGAAGAAGAAGAAGGTGAACCTCCCCAACATCATAATGTACCACATGCAGAAGCATCTCAGAGACTCTGCTGGGAGCTTCCCTCACAATACCATCATCACCAAAATCTTGCTGCATTTCAAAGTTCCCATTGAAAGGCTTTTTGATCGCCTTTCACAACCTATGTTTGGTGAATCAAACCTCAAGATCATGGGAGTGAAGCTGACTCCAAGACCTCCCTCTCCGTCCATGAAGGAGAGCCTTCTTCTTGAGAAAGCTGCAAGAAGGCAGACAACAATGGAGGTTCTTGAGAATGAACTCAGAGGAGACATAAGGAGGCATGAGTTCAAGCCATCAAAACCCTCTCCTCAAGCAAAATTGAAGAAGCTACCTGTAAGGAGTGCTGCTAAGGTAGCATCTGCATCTGTGCAGAGTCAGGTGTCTGAACCTGTTCAGAAGGCATCTCAAAGGCCATCTGAAATTGTGGGTCAGTTGTCTGAACCTGTACAGACTCCACGGCCTTCTTCTGAAATGGAAGGACAGGCTCAAGAGGCAGAAGAAACTGATGTAGTTATAGCTGAGCCATTGGCTGCATGCCCATCTGATCCTGAACTCATTCAGGTGGCAGCATTGGCTACTGCCCTGGAGCAGGAGGAGCTGGAGAAGAAAGCAGAACAAGAAAAGACTGATAGAGCTATTGCTTCACAATTGGCCTATGCTGAAGATGATAGGCAAGCAACCATAGCTGAGGGAGCAAAGAAAAGGAAGAGGTCAAGTGCACCTCAGAGAAGGAGAACCAAAGGCAAGCTACTTCAGACTGCACCTGAACCTAGGGTGACTAGAAGTATTGCCTCTCAGCTGACAGCAGAAGATGAAGCTGAGAAGTATCAAAATTTTGTTAAAGCTCAACAATACTTTAAAAGGAAAAGGGAAGAAAAACAAGCACAAAGGGAGAAGGAAGAAGCAAAGGCAAAAGAATCTGAGATAACCAAGCCTCCCTACAAGAGAATTAAGGTGAGATTTGATAATGTAACTCCTTCACCACCCTCCTCACCAGAAAAACCAACACCTCATCAACCCTCACAACCTTCACCACAACCTTCACCACAACCTTCATCACAACCCTCACCACAACCTTCACCTATAAACCAACCATCTTCACCTCTATCACAACCATCACCACCTCCACAAACAGAAAACAAACCCTCTGAACCTACCTCACCACAACCTTCAGAGAATCAACTCTCTGAGCCTACATTACCTTCCCCACAAACCTATGACCTTGCCCTAATACCACTCTTACCTTCATCACCTCCACCTCCTACACCTTCTCTGGAAGAAGAGCTCTCTGTTGAAGAAGAGCAAGTGCTTGCTGATCCCTGCTCACTGCCCAAGTTTAGCACCCTGTCTGAAGAGCTACAGTATTTCAGATCAGCACCTGTTGTATCCTTGCATCCTGGCTTAATCAGGAAAACTGCTGCTGAAGTAAGGAATCAATACAGTGCTTCTTCAGGTGGATTAGACAAGATCAGGAAGGGTGTCCCTCTTGCACATATTTGGGCTCCCATCAATCCATTTTCAAATGATTCCCTAAGGCTGTCTAATGATGAATGGAGCTTTTTGAGGCAGCTGAACACTGAGTCTGAGCTGTTTCAGAGGGATCTGCACAAGGGAGTTGGGATGAGAGGCTACAGGCCCCCTAGAACTTGTTCAATCAGGCCAACCACCAAAATCTTGGTGAAACCTGATAGAATAGTTCCTAGGTATCCCTTACTGGAAGAGAAATTCAAAGAAGCTAAAAGCTATTCAAAGAAAAACTCACCGGTGTCTGAAGTGATGAGTCCATCAGAGTGGGACTCTTTACCAGAATTCATCACAAATCTAGGAGGAGGCCTGGATCATCTACTTCAAGATTGGATGTGGTCCTCTTACTGGAAGATCAGAGAAGATGTTGGATCTTCTTCTGGATCAACTGGTCCTGATGCTGATTCTGGTGTTGGACTTGGAAAGTCAACCACTGTCAAATATCACTATATGAGAGATCACTTTCCCCCACCTGCTGACTCTTTCCATGAAGATTGGGTTCTGCTAAACCCTATTGGCACCTTCTTTTGCCCTGTGATCAGCCCATCTGACTACAAACTGCAGCCAGGATTTGGAATGCTTAGATTTGTTTGCCCCTACATCTAGCTCATCTTTTATGAATCTGAGCAAGACTTGGCTAAGGAAAATCTGGAGTTGAAGTCCAAAGTGCAGAAACTTGCAAAGAAGTGTGATGATCAAGAGCAGAAGACTAAGCATCTGTTTAGCTCTAATATTCCCTTTTGATTGATGACAAAAGGGGGAGTATTAAAATCTAACAAAATCTAAATCTGAAGTGATTACAGGACTCAGGGGGAGTAAATAAGAAATTGATTTTTGATCAAATCAGTTTAAGAGATCACCATCTGAGGGGGAGCTATCTATTCTTTTATCTTTAAAACTCCTTTCAGATTTATGTATTTTAAACAAATTTGTCATCATTAAAAAGGGGGAGAATGTTGAGTCTCAAAAATATCATAAGAGAAAATATGATGTTTAAGACAACTCAATTCCCAAGTTTTAATGCTTAACAAATTTGAGTTAAAATATTTATCATAGATACATATATGCTTTAATGATTTATCTATGATTTCAGCAAGAGTCACTATGAGCCTACATAAAAAGACTAAGTGTTGAAGCTGTCTGAAGAAGCAGAACTCGTCTGAAAAGTTGAAGCTGTCTGAAGTAGCTCAACCCGTCTGAAGTATCAGTGCTGTCTGAAGTCTCACTTATGACGTGGCACTCTCTGCTGAAGCTTGTGAAGACTTTTCTGAATCTTTGCTGCACGTACCTTTTCAAACACGTTTACGGCAAGGAACACAGAGACCTTTCCTGGTGATTTTGAATTTCATACACCACTGAGGAAATCTCTGCCACGCAGCCTCTGCAACAACATTTGTAGCAGCCTTAATGCAAGAGAAACCTTGTATCGTGTCAGAAATATCAGAGCTCTCAGAAGCATGTCTCACAACGGATTAAATAGCATTTAATGCTATCTCTAAACGGTGGTATTTCAACGGATTAAAGTTTGGGTATAAATACCCCTCTATGAAGACCATCAAGAACGAAAAAGAAAAAGAGAGAAAATCAATATACAAGAAAGCCAAGAGAAACATCACGCTGCAAGTTTTTACTCCGTAAAAACTCTCTGATGGAATTCTTTGTACACATTTGTATATCCTGAGCATACCTCAGTTTTTATTGTACATTGTATTGGTTTGAGCTTCAAACTTGGATAGTTTAAAAGCTTAAACCCCTTTCTTTGTAAACCTTGGTAGAGCCTGAAGAGGCTTGACAGAAAAGAATACTTGTGGTAGAGCCTGAAGAGGCTTGACAGAAAAGAATACTTGTGGTAGAGCCTGAAGAGGCTTGACAGAAAAGAATACTTGGTGGTGTCTGGAGAGACTGTACTCGTTGTGTCTGGAGAAACTGTACTCGTTGTGTCTGGAGAGACTGTACTCGTTGTGTCTGGAGAGATTGTACTCGTTGTGTCTGGAGAGACGGTATTCGTTGTGTCTGGAGAGACTGTACTCGTTGTGTCTGGAGAGACTGTACTCATTGTGTCTGGAGAGACTGTACTAAAATTCAAGCTTGTAATCTGAATATTCATATAGTGGAAATGCAGTGGTTGTTTGCCATTGGGACTGGACGTAGCTCACAGTGGTAGTGAGTGAACCAGGATAAATTTCTTGGCTAAGTTTTCTTACCCTTATCTCTTGTCAATTCTTTTTATACTAATCAAGGGGTTAGAGTAATTAATCTGATATATTATAAAGACATAAAACATTGTTTCAAATCAGTATCTTTTATACCGTCTGAAAACTTCAGACAGTCCTTTAAGAGTCTGTCTGAAATCGTGTTTTTAACACCTGTTTGCGAAAAGCTTTCAAAAATATTCAGAAACACTATTCAACCCCCCTTCTAGTGTTTCCCTGTGTTTCTACAGAAAAGCCTTCTGAAGGTTCAACCTGTCTGAAGTGTTGAAGCCGTCTGAAGTGCGCAACTCGTCTGAAGTATTGAAGTCGTCTGAAGTCTCATTAATGACGTGGCACTATTTGCTGAAGTATGTGAAGACATCTCTGAAATTCTGCTAAGTCAAGCGTTCTCTGCTACACGTACCTTTTGAAACATATTTATGGCAAGGAACACAGAGGCCTTTCCTGGTATATTTGAATTTCATACACCACTGAGGAAATCCCTGCAACGCAGCCTTTGCAGCAACAACAGTGGCAGCTTTATGGCAACAGCAACCTTGTACTGTGTCAGAAAAATCAGAACTCTCAGAAGCATGTCTCACAATGGATTAAATAGCATTTAATGCTATCTCTAAACGGTGGTATTTCAACGGATTGAAGATTGGTTATAAATAGCCCTTCATGAAGACCATCAAGAGAGTGACTGCATATACAAGAAAGTCTAAGAGAAATCACGCTGCAAGTTTTTCTCCGTCAAAACACTCTGATTTCATATTCATTGTACATCATTTGTATATCCTGAGCATACATCAGTTTTTATTGTACATCGTCTCTGTTTAAGCTTCACACTTGTGTAGTTTAAAAGCTTAGACATATCTCTTTGTAAAAATTGTCTTTGAGTCTGGAGAGGCTTGTCTATAAAAGAATACTTGGTTGTTGAGCCTGAAGAGGATTGTCTGTAAAAGAATACTTGGTTGTAGAGCCTGAAGAGGCTTGACTGTAAAAGAATACTTGTAATCCTGGTGAAGATTAAGAGAAAATCCAAGTGCTAGTTGGCATTGGGACTGGACGTAGCTCACAGTGGTAGTGAGTGAACCAGGATAAATTCCTTGGCTAAGTTTTCTATCCCTTATCTCTTGTCAATTTATTTATACTAACCAAAGGGTGTTGAAAACTGTTCTGATAATTTTAAAAAGCAAGAAACCTTTTTAAAGATCTTTTCAGAAGCCTTCTTAAGAAACTTCAGACAGCCTCTTAAACCTGTCTGAAACTGTTGTAAACTTAACCGTTTGCGAAAAGCTTCCAAAAATTATTAAGAAACACTATTCAACCCCCCTTCTAGTGTTTCCCTGTGTTTCTACAATCCTAAATTGTGTTCTTTCTTGCGTTACTCGGGGGTGTTATGCCCGAGGAGACAAGATCGGGGAAATGACTTCGCCAACATGTTGGGGACACGGTGGGGGGGTCCCCCATTAAATTTTTGGATTTTCTGAATTAAAATGTATTTACGATGAATTATTTACGCGTTTAATAAAGGAAAATAAGAAAAAATAACTAGGGCATGATGAAAATTTTGGAAAATTCACATTAGTATCCTTTTTGCCTGTGGAAAACAGTAGTTGCATGCTTGATGAGATTCAAGCACTTTGTTGGATTTGGACTTTGTGTAGTTGTCACGTGGCCAATACTAGGGTTTAGGGTTCATATCCTAACTTGTGTTCTTTCATGCGTTCCTCGGGAGTGTTATGCCCGGAAAGACTAGACTGGGGAAATGACTTCACCAGCATGTTGTGGATACAGTGGAGTGTCCCCCATTAAATTTTGTGATTTTTATGAATTAAAATGTATTTACGGTGAATTATTTACGCTTTTAATAAAGGAAAATAACAAAAAAATAACTAGGGAACGATGAAAAATTTGGAAAATTCACGTTACCATGATTTTTGCATAGGGAAAACAGTAGTTGCATGCATGAAGATTTTCATGTACTTGGTGGGATTTGAACTATGTGTAGTTGTCACGTGGCCAATACTAGTGGTTTAAGGTTCATATCCTAAATTGTGTTCTTTCTTGCGTTATTCGGTGGTGTTATGCCCGAGAAGACTAGGTCGGGGAAATGACTTCGTCAACATGTTGGGGACACAGTGGGGGGGTCCCCAATTAAATTTTTGGATTTTTCTGAATTAAAATGTATTTTCGATGAATTATTTACGCGTTTAATAAAGCAAAATAAGAAAAAAACTAGGGAATGATGAAAAATTTGAAAAATTCACCTTAGCATCATTTTTGCCTGTGGAAAACAGTAGTTGCATGCTTGACGAGATTCAAGAACTTTGTGAGATTTGGACTTTGTGTAGTTGTCACGTGGCCAATACTAGGGGTTTAGGGTTCATATCCTAACTTGTGTTCTTTCATGCGTTCCTCGGGAGTGTTATGCCCGGAAAGACTAGACCGGGGAAAAGACTTCACCAGAAAGTTGGGGACACAGTGGGGTATCCCCCATTAAATTTTGGGATTTTTTTGAATGAAAATGTATTTACGGTGAATTATTTACGCTTTTAGTAAAGGAAAATAAGAGAAAAATATCTAGGGAACGATGAGAAATATGGAAAATTCATGTTACCATGATTTTTGAATAGGGAAAACAGTAGTTGCTTGCATGAAGATTTTCATGCACTTGGTGGGATTTGAACTATGTGTAGTTGTCACGTAGCCAATACTAGTGGTTTAAGGTTCATATCCTAAATTGTGTTCTTTCTTGCATTATTCGGTGGTGTTATGCCCGCGGAGACTAGATCGAGGAAATGACTTCGTCAACAAGTTGGGGACATAGTGCGGGGTCCCCAATTAAATTTTTGGATTGTTCTGATTTAAAATGTATTTCTGATGAATTATTTACGAGTTTATTAAAGGAAAATAAGAAAAAAAAACTAGGGAATGATGGAAAATTTGAAAAATTCACGTTAGCATCATTTTTGCATGGGGAAAACAGTAGTTTCAAGCTTGACGAGTTTCAAGCACTTGGTGGGATTTGAAATTTGTTTAGTTGTCACGTGGCCAATACTAGGGGTTTAGTGTTCATATCCTAACTTGTGTTCTTTCATGCGTTCCTTGGGGGTGTTATGCCCGAGGAGACTAGATCTCAGAAATGACTTCGCCAACATGTTGGGGACAGAGTGGGGGGGTCCCCCATTAAATTTGGGATTTTTCTAAATTAAAATGTATTTACGGTGAATTATTTATGCCTTTAATAAAGGAAAATAAGAAAAAAAAAATACTTAGGGAACGGTGAAAATTTTGGAAAATTCACGTTAGCATCATTTTTGCATGGGGAAAACAGTACTTTCATGCTTGACGAGTTTCATGCACTTGGTGGGATTTGGACTTTGTGTAGTTGTCACGAGGCCAATACTAGGGGTTTAGGGTTCATATCTTATCTTGTGTTCTTTCATGCGTTCCTCGGGGGTGTCATGCCAGAGGACTCTAGACCGGGGTAATGACTTCACCAACATGTTGGGGACACAGTGGGGGTCCCCCATTAAATTTTAGAATTTTCCTGAATTAAAATGTATTTACATTGAATTATTTACGCGTTTAATAAAGGAAAATAAGAAAAAAATTAACTAAGGAACGATGAAAAATTTGGAAAATTCACGTGAGCATCATTTTTGCATGGGCAAAACAGTAGTTGCATGCTTGATGAGTTTCAAGCACTATATGGGATTTGGACTTTGTGTAGTTTTCACGTGGCCAATACTAAGGGTTTAGGGTTCATATCCTAACTTGTGTTCTTTCATGCGTTCCTCGGGAGTGTTATGCCCGGAAAGACTAGATCGGGGAAATGACTTCACCAGCATGTTGGGGATACAGTGGGGTGTCCCCCATTAAATTTTGTGATTTTTCTTAGTTAAAATGTAATTACGGTGAATTATTTACGCTTTTAATAAAGGAAAATAAGAGAAAAATAACTAGGGAACGATGAAAAATTTGGAAAATTCACGTTACCATGATTTTTGCATGGGAAAACAGTAGTTGCATGCATTAAGATTTTCATGCACTTGGTGGGATTTGAACTATGTGTAGTTGTCACGTGGCCAATACTAGGGGTTTAAGGTTCATATCCTAAATTTTGTTCTTTCTTGCGTTACTCGGGGGTGTTATGCCCGAGGAGACTAGATCGGGGAAATGACTTCGCCAACATGTTGGGGACACAGTGGGGGGGTCCCCCATTAAATTTTTCGATTTTTCTGAATTAAAATGTATTTACGATGAATTATTTACGCGTTTAATACAGGAAAATGAGAAAAAAAATACTTAGGGAACGGTGAAAAATTTGGAAATTTCATGTTAGCATCATTTTTGCATGGGGAAAACTGTACTTTCATGCTTGACGAGTTTCATGCACTTGGTGGGATTTGGACTTTGTGTAGTTGTCACGAGGCCAATACTAGGGGTTTGGGGTTCATATCTTATCTTGTGTTCTTTCATGCGTTCCTCGGGGGTGTTATGCCAGAGGACTCTAGACCGGGGTAATGACCTCACCAACATGTTGGGGACACAGTGGGGGTCCCCCATTAAATTTTAGAATTTTCCTGAATTAAAATGTATTTACATTGAATTATTTACGCGTTTAATAAAGGAAAATAAGAAAAAATTAACTAAGGAACGATGAAAAATTTGGAAAATTCACGTGAGCATCATTTTTGCATGGGCAAAACAGTAGTTGCATGCTTGATAAGTTTCAAGCACTATATGGGATTTGGACTTTGTGTAGTTGTCACGTGGCCAATACTAGGGGTTTAGGGTTCATATCCTAACTTGTGTTCTTTCATGCGTTCCTCAGGAGTGTTATGCCCGGAAAGACTAGATCGGGGAAATAACTTCACCAACATGTTGGGGACACAGTGGGGTGTCCCCCATTAAATTTTTTGATTTTTCTGAATTAAAATGTAATTACGGTGAATTATTTACGCTTTTAATAAAGGAAAATAAGAGCAAAATAACTAGGGAACGATAAAAAATTTGGAAAATTCACGTTACCATGATTTTTGCATGGGAAAACAGTAGTTGCATGCAGTAAGATTTTCATGCACTTGGTGGGATTTGAACTATGTGTAGTTGTCACGTGGCCAATACTAGGGGTTTAAGGTTCATATCCTAAATTGTGTTCTTTCTTGCGTTACTCGGGGGTGTTATGCCCGAGGAGACTAGATCGGGGAAATGACTTCTCCAACATGTTCGGGACACAGTGGGGGGGTCCCCCATTAAATTTTTTGATTTTTCTGAATTAAAATGTATTTACGATGAATTATTTACGCGTTTAATAAAGGAAAATGAGAAAAAATAAATAGGGAATGATGAAAATTTTGGAAAATTCACATTAGTATCCTTTTTGCCTGTGGAAAATAGTAGTTGTGTGCTTGACGAGATTCAAGCTCTTTGTTGGATTTGGACATTGTGTAGTTGTCACGTGGCCAATACTAGGGGTTTAGGGTTCATATCGTAACATGTGTTCTTTCATGCGTTCCTCGGAAGTGTTATGCCCGGAAAGACTAGACCGGGGAAATGACTTCACCAGCATGTTGGGGACACAGTGGAGTGTCCCCCATTAAATTTTGTGATTTTTATGAATTAAAATGTATTTATGGTGAATTATTTACGCTTTTAATAAAGGAAAATAACAAAAATATAACTAGGGAACGATGAAAAATTTGGAAAATTCACGTTACCATGATTTTTGCATAGGGAAAACAGTAGTTGCATGCATGAAGATTTTCATGCATTTGGTGGGATTTGAACTATGTGTTGTTGTCACGTGGCCAATACTAGTGGTTTAAGGTTCATATCCTAAATTGTGTTCTTTCTTGCGTTATTCGGTGGTGTTATGACCGAGGAGACTAGATCGGGGAAATGACTTCGTCAACATGTTGGGGACACAGTGTGGGGGTCCCCAATTAATTTTTTGGATTTTTCTGAATTAAAATGTATTTCCGATGAATTATTTACGCATTTAATAAAGGGAAATAAGAAAAAAAAACAAGGGAATGATGAAAAATTTGAAAAATTCACCTTAGCATCATTTTTGCCTGTGGAAAATAGTAGTTGCATGCTTGACGAGATTCAAGCACTTTGTGGGATTTGGACTTTGTGTACTTGTCACATGGCCAATACTAGGGGTTTAGGGTTCATATCCTAACTTGTGTTCTTTCATGCGTTCCTCGGGAGTGTTATGCCCGGAAAGACTAGATCGAGGAAATGACTTCACCAGCATGTTGGGGACACAGTGGGGTAACCCCCATTAAATTTTGTGATTTTTCTGAATTAAAATGTATTTACGGTGAATTATTTACGCTTTTAATAAAGGAAAATAAGAGAAAAATAACTAGGGAACGATGAAAAATTTGGAAAATTCACGTTACCATGATTCTTGCATAGGGAAAAGAGGAGTTGCAAGCATGAAGATTTTCATGCACTTGGTGGGATTTGAACTATGTGTAGTTGTCACGTGGCCAATACTAGGGGTTTAAGGTTCATATCCTAAATTGTGTTCTTTCTTGCGTTACTCGAGGGTGTTATGCCCGAGGAGACTAGATCGGGGAAATGACTTCGCCAACATGTTGGGGACACAGTGGGGGGGGTCCCCCATTAAATATTTGGATTTTTCTGAATTAAAATGTATTTACGATGAATTATTTACACGTTTAATAAAGGAAAATAAGAAAAAATAACTAGGGAATGATGAAAATTTTGAAAAATTCACATTAGTATCCTTTTTGCCTGTGGAAAAGAGTAGTTGCATGCTTGATGAGATTCAACCACTTTGTGAGATTTGGACTTTGTGTAGTTGTCACGTGGCCAATACTAGGGGTTTAGGGTTCATATCCTAACTTGTGTTCTTTCATTCGTTCCTCGGGAGTGTTATGCCCGGAAAGAGTAGACCGGGGAAATGACTTCACCAGCATGTTGGGGACACAGTGGAGTGTCCCCCATTAAATTTTGTGATTTTTATGAGTTAAAATGTATTTATGGTGAATTATTTACGCTTTTAATAAAGGAAAATAACAAAAAAATAACTAGGGAACGATGAAAAATTTGGAAAATTCACGTTACCATGATTTTTGCATAGGGAAAACAATAGTTGCATGCATGAAGATTTTCATGCACTTTGTGGGATTTGAACTATGTGTAGTTGTCACGTGGCCAATACTCGTGGTTTAAGGTTCATATCCTAACTTGTGTTCTTTCATGCGTTCCTCGGGGGTGTTATGCCCGAGGAGACTAAATCTCAGAAATGACTTCGCCAACATGTTGGGGACAGAGTGGGGGTCCCCCATTAAATTGGGATTTTTCTAAATTAAAATGTATTTACGGTGAATTATTTATGCCTTTAAAAAAGGATAATAAGAAAAAAAAATACTTAGGGAATGGTGAAAAATTTGGAAATTTCATGTTAGCATCATTTTTGCATGGGGAAAACAGTACTTTCATGCTTGACGAGTTTCATGCACTTGGTGGGATTTGGACTTTGTGTAGTTGTCACGAGGCCAATACTAGGGGTTTGGGGTTCATATCTTATCTTGGGTTCTTTCATGCGTTCCTCGGGGGTGTTATGCCAGAGGACTCTAGACCGGGGTAATGACATCACCAACATGTTGGGGACATAGTGGGGGTCCCCCATTAAATTTTAGAATTTTCCTGAATTAAAATGTATTTACATTGAATTATTTACGCGTTTAATAAAGGAAAATAAGAAAAAATTAACTAAGGAACGATGAAAAATTTGGAAAATTCACGTGAGCATCATTTTTGCATGGCCAAAACAGTAGTTGCATACTTGATAAGTTTCAAGCACTATATGGGATTTGGACTTTCTGTAGTTGTCACGTGGCCAATACTGGGGGTATAGGGTTCATATCCTAACTTGTGTTCTTTCATGCGTTCCTCGGGAGTGTTATGCTCGGAAAGACTAGATCGGGGAAATGACTTCACCAGCAAGTTAGGGACACAGTGGGGTGTCCCCCATTAAATTTTGTTATTTTTCTGAATTAAAATGTAATTACGGTGAATTATTTACGCTTTTAATAAAGGAAAATAAGAGAAAAATAACTGGGGAACGATCAAAAATTTGGAAAATTCACGTTACCATGATTTTTGCATGGGAAAACAGTAGTTGCATGCAGTAAGATTTTCATGCACTTGGTGGGATTTGAACTATGTGTAGTTGTCACGTGGCCAATACTAGGGGTTTAAGGTTCATATCCAAAATTGTGTTCTTTCTTGCGTTACTCGGGGGTGTTATGCCCGAGGAGACTAGATCGGGGAAATGACTTCGTCAACATGTTGGGGACACAGTGGGGGGTCCCCCATTAAATTTTTGGATTTTTCTGAATTAAAATGTATTTACGATGAATTATTTACGCGTTTAATAAAGGAAAATGAGAAAAAATAAATAGGGAATTATGAAAATTTTGGAAAATTCACATTAGTATCCTTTTTGCCTGTGGAAAATAGTAGTTGCGTGCTTGACAAGATTCAAGCACTTTGTTGGATTTGAACATTGTGTAGTTGTCACGTGGCCAATACTAGGGGTTTAGGGTTCATCTCCTAACTTGTGTTCTTTCATTCGTTCCTCGGGAGTGTTATTCCCGGAAAGACTAGACCGGGGAAATGACTTCACCAGCATGTTGGGGACACAGTGGAGTGTCCCCCATTAAATTTTGTGATTTTTATGAGTTAAAATGTATTTATGGTGAATTATTTACGCTTTTAATAAAGGAAAATAATAAAAAAATAACTAGGGAACGATGAAAAATTTGGAAAATTCACGTTACCATGATTTTTGCATAGGGAAAACAGTAGTTGCATGCATGAAGATTTTCATGCACTTTGTGGGATTTGAACTATGTGTAGTTGTCACGTGGCCAATACTAGTCGTTTAAGGTTCATATCCTAACTTGTGTTCTTTCATGCGTTCCTCGGGGGTGTTATGCCCGAGGAGACTAGATCTCATAAATGTCTTCTCCAACATGTTGGGGACAGAGTGGGGGGTCCCCCATTAAATTTTTCGATTTTTCTGAATTAAAATGTATTTACGGTGAATTATTTATGCCTTTAATAAAGGAAAATAAGAAAAAAAATACTTAGGGAACGGTGAAAATTTTGAAAAATTCACGTTAGCATCATTTTTGCATGGGGAAAACAGTACTTTCATGCTTGACGAGTTTCATGCACTTGGTGGGATTTGGACTTTGTGTAGTTGTCACGAGGCCAATACTAGGGGTTTAGGGTTCATATCTTATCTTGTGTTCTTTCATGCGTTCCTCGGGGGTGTCATGCCAGAGGACTCTAGACCGGGGTAATGACTTCACCAACATGTTGGGGACACAGTGGGGGTCCCCCATTAAATTTTAGAATTTTCCTGAATTAAAATGTATTTACATTGAATTATTTACGCGTTTAATAAAGGAAAATAAGAAAAAATTAACTAAGGAACGATGAAAAATTTGGAAAATTCACGTGAGAATCATTTTTGCATGGGCAAAACAGTAGTTGCATGCTTGATGAGTTTCAAGCACTATATGGGATTTGGACTTTGTGTAGTTTTCACGTGGCCAATACTAGGGGTTTAGGGTTCATATCCTAACTTGTGTTCTTTCATGCGTTCCTCGGGAGTGTTATGCCCGGAAAGACTAGATCGGGGAAATGACTTCACCAGCATGTTGGGGACACAGTGGGGGGGTCCCCCATTAAATTTTTGGATTTTTCTGAATTAAAATGTATTTACGATGAATTATTTACGCGTTTAATAAATGAAAATAAGAAAAAATAACTAGGGAATGATGAGAATTTTGGAAAATTCACATTAGTATCCTTTTTGCCTGTGGAATACAGTAGTTGCATGCTTGACAAGATTCAAGCACTTTGTGGGATTTGGACTTTGTGTAGTTGTCACGTGGCCAATACTAGGGGTTTAGGGTTCATATCCTAACTTGTGTTCTTTCGTGCGTTCCTCGGGTGTGTTATGCCCGGAAAGACTAGACCGGGGAAATGACTTCACCAGCATGTTGGGGACACAGTGGAGTGTCCCCCTTTAAATTTTGTGATTTTTATGAATTAAAATGTATTTATGGTGAATTATGTTAGAACCACATGAAACAGTAGAAGGGGGGGTTGAATAGTGTTTTAAGCTTTTCGTGTCAATCTTGTAAATCTTTTATTTAAATCATGAAGATGAATAATGTTTAAAATGAATCTTAAGATCAGAGATAATTAAAATGTGCGGAATATAAGAAAAATAAAGTTTCTTTTAAGTCTTAAGATTATTTTAAACAGATACTTCTCAAGATATCTTCTGAAGATTATTACATTGAATATTTTACAAAACTGTTTCTAAAATACTTCAGATGACTATAGGTTGTCTAAAGTCTGTTCCAGATTTCTGAACTGAGGTCTTTCCAGACTCACTTCAGATAATTGTGTCAGAAGTAATTCAAAAGACATTCTTTGTAATGCTTCAAGTGATATGAGAATCATCTCATGTTTTGTTCTTATGAAAGATCATTTTATTGAAATCGTTGTGTTAAGTTTGTTATGAAAATAACTTTTCAATTCCCAACATAAATATGAAAACTGTAAATAAAGAGATTAAGGGAAAGAGAACTTAGGCACATAATTTATCCTGGTTCACCCACAAACCCGTGAGCTACATCCAGTCCCAGAGGCAAACAACAACTGGATTTTCCACTATCTGAACTCAGATACAAGTATTATTCACAGCCTCTTCAGGCCAACACAATGAGTATTCTTTCATTTTCAACTACCTCTCCAGGCAACTCATGCAGTATTCTTTTTCAGGCAAGCCTCTCCAGGCTCTACCGAGTACCGTCTCTCCAGACATCACGAGTACAGTCTCTCCAGACAACACGAGTACAATTTCTCCAGACATCACGAGTACAGTCTCTCCAGACATCACCAAGTATTCCTTTGTTTTCAACTGCCTCTCCAGGCAACATATGCAGTATTCTTTTTCAGTCTAGCCTCTACAGGCTTTAAGACTAAGTATTCTTTTGTTTTCAACTGCCTCTCCAGGCAACATATGCAATATTCTTTTTCAGTCTAGCCTCTCCAGGCTTTGCAACTAAGTTTTCTTTCTTCCACCAAGCCTCTCCAGGCTCTCAGACACTAACCACAGTAGTGTATGAGTATTCTTTCTTCCACCAAGCCTCTCCAGGCTCTCAGACAACAAAGTGTTTACAATTTGAACTAAGTTTAAGTTTCCACAAAACATAAACTTAATTTCTTCCTGTACTAGAGGTTAACTGAGTATTACTCAGGATACAATGAATGAATTCTAAGTACAAGATTAAGACAGTGATACAAGTGTATAAATTAGGTACAATCCTATCTCTGATGTGAGGAATGACATCCTCTGAGAATTGGCTAGATAGATACTGGATTTGAGCTTCAGCCTTGTTCTCCAACCATTGGTTTCCATGGGCTACATTCTCACCCATATCATTGGAATAACCAAGGTATACTTGCGGCTTCAAACCATTCTTGGTTCATTTGAGATTAAGCATAGCCTGGTTGGTTGTTCAACTGAACAACTACAACTTTTACTAACTGATCAATAGATCAGCAGCATGGTTGATTCTTTTTCTACCTTCTCAACTTAGTTGATTCAAATAAGCACTGTCAACAACCAATAAGGTTTTTCTGATACATCTTGATCAACTGATTGAACCAAGTGAAAATGAGTTCAACATCTTCAAATTCTTCCTTGAGGCTATTTATATGTTCTGTTGGAATATAGCCGTTTGAAGATGATTCATAATACCGTTGAGATGTTGATGATGTGGCTCATATAGCCGTTATGTAATAGTGTCTCAAACGGTTGCTTCTTCTTAAGCAAATAAGTGTTCAGACAGTCCTGTTCTGACACTTCTGTAGATGAGCTCTTTTAGAGAGATTTTCTTGATATTGTTTTGCATGTTCTCTCTCTTGATATCCTTTTGCTTTTCTTCAGCTATCTTGTGATTTCTTCTGCGTTCCTCAGCTGACTTCTGATTTCCTCTGCTTTTCTTAGGAGTGTATATGAGGAGGTATCCGTTGGATTTGTCCTTTTGCTTATTTTGTATATGCTCCTTTTTTGTTTGCTTCCTGACACCATTTCTTCTTTCTTCTTTTAGTGAGGTGTCTTGTCAGATAGTTGTTGTTGCAGTTTCTTCTTTGAATAAAGACATATGATATTATAGTCGTTGTATCATATAGTCTTAGCTTCTGTATTGATTTCTTCAATGTTGAAATCTGTTCCATACACTTAGAGAGTTTATCTGTTCAGACAATATACTCAAATGCTTGCTTTTATCTCATCATGATGTACTTCAACTTGTGCTTATCATATTAATTCAGGCTTTTCTCAATTCTTCAGCTTGAATATTATATCATATTAATTCCAGCTTTTTTTTTCTTCTACTTCAGCTGATTGCTATTCTGTTCTTCTTTGCATTTTCTTCTTCTGAGATATAGATGAATAAAGATGTTGAATCAATTGTATTTTATTCAAACATCTTTCTTGTTGCTTTTTCTCAGTCTTCTGATCAGTTCTGGGCAGCCAGCAGGTGCAGGTGCAGGTGCAGTAGGTCTGCGCACACAAAATGCCTTTTGTTGCAGGTGCACCAGGCTTTGCAGAAAGTCTTTGCAGAGTTTCCTTATTTGTGCAAGACTTTGATCGAGGCATAAAAGCATGTTTAGCTTTTATACTGATATAAGTGTACTCCATTTTGGTAGAGTGTGCTTTACATTTTAGCAATGTCTTCAAAAGATAAATTCTTGATTCTTTTTGTAGGCTTCTTCAGATAGTCTTCACGTCTTCATACGGTCTTCACGTCTTCAGATGGCTTGCTCACTTCAGACAGCTTCAGCACTTCAGACGGCTTCAGCACTTCAGACACCTTGCGTTCTTCAGACAGCTTCTATGCTTCAGACGAGTTGCTTAATTCAGACAGCTTCTGCACTTCAGACGAGTTACTTTACTTCGGACAACCTTTATATTAAATCATGCATTTGTTCTTCTGATCCTTATCTTCTGATTCTGATTCTGTTCATCAAATCTTCTTCTTCTTCTAATGAATATTTCAACCTGAAACACAATCAACAAACCAATACCTTTCTCAGTAGAATCTATTTATATAATCTTATTTGTTCTTATTATACTCTTATTTGTTAATCATTAAAACTAAAGGATATTAAGTCTTTGAGTCAAGTTTGAATGCTCAAACTGATTAATAGACTTCACAAATTATTTACGCTTTTAATCAAGGAAAATAACAAAAAAATAACTAGGGAACGATGAAAAATTTGGAAAGTTCACGTTACCATGATTTTTGCATAGGGAAAACAGTAGTTGCATGCATGAAGATTTTCATGCACTTGGTGGGATTTGAACTATGTGTAGTTGTCACGTGGCCAATACTAGTGGTTTAAGGTTCATATCCTAAATTGTGTTCATTATTGCGTTATCCGGTGGTGTTATGACCGAGGAAACTAGATCGGGAAAACGACTTCGTCAACATGTTGGGGACACAGTGGGGGGGATCCCCAATTAAATTTTTGGATTTTTCTGAATTAAAATGTATTTCCGATGAATTATTTACGCGTTTAATAAAGGAAAAAAAGAAGGAAACTAGGGAATGATGAAAAATTTGAAAAATTCACCTTAGCATCATTTTTGCCTGTTGAAAACAGTAGTTGCATGCTTGACGAGATTCAAGCACTTTGTGGGATTTGGACTTTGTGTAGTTGTCACATGGCCAATACTAGGGGTTTAGGGTTCATATCCTAACTTGTGTTCTTTCATGCGTTCCTCGGGATTGTTATGCCCAGAAAGACTAGACCGGGGAAATGAATTCACCAGCATGTTGGGGACACAGTGGCGTGTCCCCCATTAAATTTTGGGATTTTTTTGAATAAAAATGTATTTACGGTGAATTATTTACGCTTTTAGTAAAGGAAAATAAGAGAAAAATATCTAGGGAACGATGAAAAATATGGAAAATTCATGTTACCATGATTTTTGCATAAGGAAAACAGTAGTTGCTTGCATGAAGATTTTCATGCACTTGGTGGGATTTGAACTATGTGTAGTTGTCACGTGGCCAACACTAGTGGTTTAAGGTTCATATCCTAAATTGTGTTCTTTCTTGCGTTATTCGGTGGTGTTATGCCCGAGGAGACTAGATCGAGGAAATGACTCCATCAACATGTTAGGGACACAGTGTGCGGTCCCCAATTAAATTTTTGGATTTTTCTGAATTAAAATGTATTTCCGATGAATTATTTACGCGTTTAATAAAGGGAAATAAGAAAAAAAAAACTAGGGAATGATGAAAAATTTGAAAAATTCACGTTAGCATCATTTTTGCATGGGGTAAACAGTAGTTTCATGATTGACGAGTTTCAAGCACTTGGTGGGATTTGAATTTTGTGTAGTTGTCACGTGGCCAATACTAGGGGTTTAGGGTTCATATCCTAACTTGTGTCTTTCATGCGTTCCTCGGGGGTGTTATGCCCGAGGAGACTAGATCTCGGAAATGACTTCGCCAACATGTTGGGGACAGAGTGGAGGGTCCCCCATTAAATTTTGGGATTTTTCTAAATTAAAATGTATTTAAGGTGAATTATTTATGCCTTTAATAAAGGAAAATAAGAGAAAAATAAATAGGGAACAATGAAAAATTTGGAAAATTCACGTTACCATGATTTTTGCATGGGAAAACAGTAGTTGCATGCATTAAGATTTTCATGCACTTAGTGGGATTTGAACTATGTGTAGTTGTCACGTGGCCAACACTAGTGGTTTAAGGTTCGTATCCTAAATTGTGTTCTTTCATGCGTTCCTCGGGGGTGTTATGCCCGAGGAGACTAGATCTCGGAAATGACTTTTCCAACAAGTTAGGGACACAGAGGGGGGCCCCCATTAAATTTTTGTATTTTTTTGAAATAAAATGTATTTACGATGATTTATTTACGCGCTTAATAAAGGAAAAAAAGAATATTCTTTCATGCATTCCTCGGGGGTGTTATGCCCGAGGAGACTAGACCGGGGAAATGACTTAGCCAACATGTTGGGGACACAGTGGGGGTCCCGTATTTAATTTTGGGATTTTTCTAAATTAAAATGTATTTACGGTGAATTATTTACGTCTTTAATAAAGGAAAATAAGAAAAAAATTCTTACAGAACGATGAAAAATTTGGAAAATTCATGTTAGCATCATTGTTGTATGGGAAAAACAGTAGTTGCATGCTTGATGAGTTTCAAGCACTTTGTGGGATTTGGACTTTGTGTAGTTATCACGTGGCCATTACCAGGGGTTTAGGGTTCATATCATAACTTGTGTTCTTTCACGCGTTCCTCGGGAGTGTTATGCCCGGAAAGACTAGACCGGGGAAATGACTTAACCAAAATGTTGGGGACACAGTAGGGTGTCCCCCATTAAATTTTGGGATTTTTCTGAATTAAAATGTATTTACGGTGAATTATTTACGCGTTTAATAAAGGAAAATAAGAAAAAAATTTCTACGGAACGATGAAAAAATTGGAAAATTCATGTTAGCATCATTGTTGTTTGGAAAAAACAGTATTTGCATGCTTGACGAGTCTCAAGCACTTTGTGGGATTTGGACTTTGTGTAGTTGTCACGTGGCCAATACTAGGGGTTTAGGGGTCATATCCCAACTTGTGTTCTTTCATGCGTTCCTTGAGGGTGTTATACCCGAGGAGACTAAACCGGGGAAATGACTTAGCCAACATATTGGGGACATAGTGGGGGCTCCCGTATTTAATTTTGGGATTTTTCTGAATTAAAATGTATTTATTGTGAATTATTTACGTGTTTAATAAAGGAAAATAAGAAGAAAAAACCTATGGAACGATGAAAATTTTGGAAAATTCACGTTAGCATCATTATTGTGTGGGAAAAACAGTAGTCGCATGCTTGACGAGTTTCAAGAACTTGGTGGGATTTGGACTTTATGTAGTTGTCACGAGGCCTATACTAGGGGTTTACGGTTAATATCCTATCTTGTGTTCTTTCATCCGTTCCTCGGGGGTGTTATGCCAGAGGAGACTTGATCGTAGAAATGACTTCACCAACATGTTGGGGAAATAGTGGGGGTCCCCCATTAAATTTTGGAATTTTTTTGAATTAAAATGTATTTACGGTGAATTATTTACCCGTTTAATAAAGGAAAATAAGAATGTTCTTTCTTGCGTTCCTCGGTTGTGTTATGGCCGAGGAGACTAGACCGGGGAAATGACTTCACCAACATGTTAGGTACACAGTAGGGGTCCCCCATTAAATTTTGGGATTTTTTTTGAATTAAAATGTATTTACGGTGAATTATTTACACGTTTAATAAAGGAAAATAAGAAAAAAATACCTAGGGAACGATGAAAACTTTGGAAATTTCACGTTAGCATCATTTTTGCATATGGAAAACAGTAGTTGCATGCTTGACAAGTTTCAAGCAATTTGTGGGATTTGGACTTTGTGTAGTTGTCACGTGGCCAATACTAGGGGTTTAATGTTCATATCCTAACTTGTTTTCTTTCATGCGTTCCTCGAGGGTGTTATGCCCGAGGAGACTAGACCGGGGAAATGAGTTAGCTAACATGTTGGGGACACAGTGGGGGTCCCCCATTAAATTTTGGAATTTTTTTTAATTAAAATGTATTTTCGGTGAATTATTTACGCGTTTAATAAAGGAAAATAAGAATGTTCTTTCATGCGTCCCTCGGGGGTGTTATGCCCGAGGACACTAGACCGGGGAGATGACTTCACCAACATGTTGTGGACACAGTGGGGGTCCCCAATTAAATTTTGGGATTTTTTTGAATTAAAATGCATTTACGTTGAATTATTTACGCGTTTAATAAAGGAAAATAAAAAAAAGTACCTAGGGAACGATGAAAATTTTGGAAAATTCACGTTAGCATCATTTTTGCATGCGGAAAACAGCACTTGCATGCTTGACAAGTTTCGAGCACTTTGTGGGATTTGGACTTTGTGTAGTTGTCACGTGGCCAATACTAGGGGTTTAGGGTTCATATCCTATCTTGTGTTCTTTCATGCTTTCCTCGGAGGTGTTATGCCAGAGCAGACTAGACCGGGGAAATGACTTCACCAACATGTTAGGGACACAGTGGGGGACGCCCATTAAATTTTGGAATTTTTTTAATTAAAATGTATTTACGGTGAATTATTTACGCGTTTAATAAAGGAAAATAAAAATGTTCTTTCATGCGTTCCTCGGGGGTGTTATGCATGAGGACACTAGACCGGGGAAATGACTTCACCAACATGTTATGGACACAATGGGGGTCCCCCATTAAATATTGGGATTTTTTTGAATTAAAATGCATTTACGTTGAATTATTTACGCGTTTAATAAAGGAAAATAAGAAGAAAATACCTAGGGAAAGATGAAAATTTCTGAAAATTCACGTTAGCACCATTTTTGCATGCGGAAAATCGCAGTTGCATGCTTGACGAGTTTCAAGCACTTTGTGGGATTTGGACTTTGTGTAGTTGTCACGTGGCCAATACTAGGGGTTTAGGGTTCATATCCTAACTTGTGTTCTTTCATGCGTTCCTCGAGGGTGTTATGCCCGAGGAGACTAGACCGGGGAAATGACTTAGCCAACATGTTGGGACAAAGTGGGGTCGCGTATTTAATTTTGGGATTTTTCTAAATTAAAATGTATTTACGGTGAATTATTTACGTATTTAATAAAGGAAAATAAGAAAAAAAATTTTACGGAACGATGAAAAATTTGGAAAATTCATGTTAGCATCATTGTTGTATGGGAAAAATAGTAGTTGCATGCTTGACTAGTTTCAAGCACTTTGTGGGATTTGAACTTTGTGTAGTTGTCACGTGGCCAATAGCAAGGGTTTAGGGTTCATTATCATAACTTGTGTTCTTTCATGCGTTCGTCAGGAGTGTTATGCCCGGAAAGACTAGACCGGGGAAATGACTTCAACAACATGTTGGGGACACTGTGGGGTGTCCCCCCATTAAATTTTGGGATTTTTCTGAATTAAAATGTATTTACGGTGAATTATTTATGCTTTTAATAAAGGAAAATAAGAAGAAAATACCTATGGAACGATGAAAAATTTGGAAAATTCACGTTAGCATCATTGTTGAATGGGAAAAACAGTAGTTGCATGCTTGAGAAGTTTCAAGAACTTGGTGGGATTTTGACTTTGTGAAGTTGTCACGTGGCCAATTCTAGGGGTTTAGGGTTCATATCCTATCTGGTGTTCTTTCATGCGTTCCTCGGGGGTGTTATGCCAAAGGAGACTAGACCGGGAAAATGACTTCACCAACCTGTTGGGGACACAGTGGGGGTCCGCATTAAATTTTGGAATTTTTTTTAATTAAAATGTCTTTACGGTTAAATGTTTACGCGTTTAATAAAGGAAAATAAGAATGTTCTTTCCTGCGTTCCTCGAGGGTGTTATGCCCGAGGACACTAGACCGGGGAGATGACTTCACCAACATGTTGTGGACACAATGGGGTTCCCCCATTAAATTTTGGGATTTTTTTGAATTAAAATCTATTTACGTTGAATTATTTACGCGTTTAATAAAGGAAAATAAGAAAAAAATACCTAGGGAACGATGAAAATTTTGAAATACTCACGTTAGCATCATTTTTGCATGCGGAAAACAGCAGTTGCATGCTTGACGAGTTTCAAGCACTTTGTGGGATTTGGACTTTGTGTAGTTGTCACGTGACCAATACTAGGGGCTTAGGGTTCATATCCTAACTTGTGTTCTTTCATGCGTTCCTCGAGGGTGTTATGCCCGAGGAGACTTGACCGGGGAAATGACTTAGCCAACATGTTGGGGACACAGTGGGGGGTCCCGTATTTAATTTTAGGATTTTTCTAAATTAGAATGTATTTACGGTGAATTATTTACGTGTTTAATAAAGGAAAAAAAGAAAAAAGTTCCTACGGAAAGATGAAAAATTTGGAAAATTCATGTTAGCATCATAGTTGTATGAAAAAAATAGTATTTGCATGCTTGACGAGTCTCAAGCACTTTGTGGGATTTGGACTTTGTGTAGTTGTCACGTGGCCAATCCTAGGGGTTTAGGGGTCATATCCCAACTTGTGTTCTTTCATGCGTTCCTCGAGAGTGTTATGCTCGGAAAGACTAGACCGGGGAAATGACTTGACCAACACGTTGGGGACACAGTGGGGTGTCCCCAATAAATTTTGGGATTTTTCTGAATTAAAATGTATTTACGGTGAATTATTTACGTTTTTAATAAAGGAAAATAAGAAGAAAATACCTATGGAACGATGAGAATTTTGGAAAATTCACGTTAGCATCATTGTTGTGTCGGAAAAAACAGTAGTTGCTTGCTTGACGAGTTTCAAGAACCTGGTGGAATTTGGACTTTGTGTAGTTGTCACGAGGCCTATACCAGGGGTTTAGGGTTAATATCCTATCTTGGGTTCTTTCATCCGTTCCTCGTGAGTGTTATGCCAGAGGAGACTTGTTTGGAGAAATGACTTCACCAACATGTTGGGGAAACAGTGGGGGTCCCCCATTAAATTTTGGAATTTTTTTGAATTAAAATTTATTTACGGTGAATTATTTACGCGTTTAATAAAGGAAAATAAGAATGTTCTTTCATGCGTTCCTCGGGGGTGTTATGCCCGAGGAGACTAGACCGGGGAAATGAGTTCACCAACATGTTAGGTACACAGTGGGGGTCCCCCATTAAATTTTGGGATTTTTTTGAATTAAAATCTATTTACGTTGAATTATTTACGCGTTTAATAAAGGAAAATAAGAAAAAAATACCTAGGGAACGATGAAAATTTTGAAATACTCACGTTAGCATCATTTTTGCATGCGGAAAACAGCAGTTGCATGCTTGACGAGTTTCAAGCACTTTGTGGGATTTGGACTTTGTGTAGTTGTCACGTGACCAATACTAGGGGCTTAGGGTTCATATCCTAACTTGTGTTCTTTCATGCGTTCCTCGAGGGTGTTATGCCCGAGGAGACTTGACCGGGGAAATGACTTAGCCAACATGTTGGGGACACAGTGGGGGGTCCCGTATTTAATTTTAGGATTTTTCTAAATTAGAATGTATTTACGGTGAATTATTTACGTGTTTAATAAAGGAAAAAAAGAAAAAAGTTCCTACGGAAAGATGAAAAATTTGGAAAATTCATGTTAGCATCATAGTTGTATGAAAAAAATAGTATTTGCATGCTTGACGAGTCTCAAGCACTTTGTGGGATTTGGACTTTGTGTAGTTGTCACGTGGCCAATCCTAGGGGTTTAGGGGTCATATCCCAACTTGTGTTCTTTCATGCGTTCCTCGAGAGTGTTATGCTCGGAAAGACTAGACCGGGGAAATGACTTGACCAACACGTTGGGGACACAGTGGGGTGTCCCCAATAAATTTTGGTATTTTTCTGAATTAAAATGTATTTACGGTGAATTATTTACGTTTTTAATAAAGGAAAATAAGAAGAAAATACCTATGGAACGATGAGAATTTTGGAAAATTCACGTTAGCATCATTGTTGTGTCGGAAAAAACAGTAGTTGCTTGCTTGACGAGTTTCAAGAACCTGGTGGAATTTGGACTTTGTGTAGTTGTCACGAGGCCTATACCGGGGGTTTAGGGTTAATATCCTATCTTGGGTTCTTTCATCCGTTCCTCGTGAGTGTTATGCCAGAGGAGACTTGTTTGGAGAAATGACTTCACCAACATGTTGGGGAAACAGTGGGGGTCCCCCATTAAATTTTGGAATTTTTTTGAATTAAAATTTATTTACGGTGAATTATTTACGCATTTAATAAAGGAAAATAAGAATGTTCTTTCATGCGTTCCTCGGGGGTGTTATGCCCGAGGAGACTAGACCGGGGAAATGAGTTCACCAACATGTTAGGTACACAGTGGGGGTCCCCCATTAAATTTTGGGATTTTTTTGAATTAAAATGTATTTACGGTGAATTATTTAAGTGTTTAATAAAGGAAAATAAGAAAAACATACCTAGGGAACGATGAAAGCTTTGGAAAATTCACGTTAGCATTATTTTTGCATATGGAAAACAGTAGTTGCATGCTTGTCGAGTTTCAAGCACTGTGTGGGATTTGGACTTTGTGTAATTGTCACGTGGCCAATACTAGGGGTTTAGGGTTCATATCCTAACTTGTGTTCTTTCATGCGTTCCTCGAGGGTGTTATGCCCGAGGAGACTAGACCGGGGAAATGACTTAGGCAACATGTTGGGGACACAGTGGGGGATCCCGTATTTAATTTTGGGATTTTTCTAAATTAAAATGTATTTACGGTGAATTATTTACGTGTTTAATAAAGGAAAATAAGAAAAAAATTCTTACAGAACGATGAAAAATTTGGAAAATTCATGTTAGCATCATTGTTGTATGAGAAAAACAGTAGTTGCATGCTTGACGAGTTTCAAACACTTTGAGGGATTTGGACTTTGTGTAGTTTTCACGTGGCCAATACCAGGGGTTTAGGGTTCATATCATAACTTGTGTTCTTTCACGCGTTCCTCGGGAGGGTTATGCGCGGAAAGACTAGACCGGGGAAATGACTTCACCAACATGTTGACCAACATGTTGGGGACACAGTGGGGTGTTCCCTATTAAATTTTGGGATTTTTCTGAATTAAATGTATTTACGGTAAATTATTTACGCGTTTAATAAAGGAAAATAATAAAAAAATTCCTACGGAACGATGAAAAAGTTGGAAAATTCATGTTAGCATCATTGTTGTTTGGAAAAAACAGTATTTGCATTCTTGACGAGTCTCAAGCACTTTGTGGGATTTGGACTTTGTGTAGTTGTCACGTGGCCAATACTAGGGGTTTAGGGGTCATATCCCAACTTGTGTTCTTTCATGCGTTCCTCGAGAGTGTTATGCTCGGAAAGACTAGACCGGGGAAATGACTTGACCAACATGTTGGGGACACAGTGGGGTGTCCCCAATAAATTTTGGGATTTTTCTGAATTAAAATGTATTTACGGTGAATTATTTACGTGTTTAATAAAGGAAAATAAGAAGAAAAAACCTATGGAACGATGAAAATTTTGGAAAATTCACGTTAGCATCATTGTTGTGTGGGAAAAAACAGTAGTTGCATGCTTGACGCGTTTCAAGAACTTGGTGGGATTTAGACTTTGTGTAATTGTCACGAGGCCTATACCTGGAGTTTACGGTTAATATCCTATCTTGTGTTCTTTCATCCGTTCCTCGGGGGTGTTATGCCAGAGGAGACTTGATCGGGGAAATGACTTAGCCAACATGTTGGGGACACAGTGGAGGGTCCCGTATTTCATTTTGGGATTTTTCTAAATTAAAATATATTTACGGTGAATTATTTACGTGTTTTATAAAGGAAAATAAGAAAAAAATTCCAACGGAAAGATGAAAAATTTGGAAAATTCATGTTAGCAACATTGTTGTATGGGAAAAATAGTAGTTGCATGCTTGACGAGTTTCAAGCACTTTGTGGGATTTGGACTTTGTGTAGTTGTCACGAGACCAATACCAAGGGTTTAGGGTTCATTATCATAACTTGTGTTCTTTCATGCGTTCTTCGGGTGTGTTATGCCCAGAAAGACTAGACCGGGGAAATGACTTCACCAAAAGGTTGGGGACACAGTGGGGTGTCCCCCATTAAATTTTGGGATTTTCCTGAATTAAAATGTATTTATGGTGAATTATTTACGCGTTTAATAAAGGAAAATAAGAAGAAAATACCTATGGAACGATGTAAAATTTGGAAAATTCACGTTAGCATCATTGTTGAATGGGAAAAACAGTAGTTGCATGCTTGACGAGTTTCAAGAACTTGGTGGGATTGGGACTTTATGTAGTTGTCACGTGGCCAATGCTAGGGGTTTAGGGTTCATATCCTATTTTGTGTTCTTTCATGCCTTCCTCGGGGGTGTTATGCCAGAGGAGACTAGACCGAGGAAATGACTTCACCAACCTGTTTGGGACACAGTGGGGGTCACCCATTAAATTTTGGAATTTTTTTTAATTAAAATGTCTTTTCGGTGAATTATTTACGCGTTTAATAAAGGAATATAAGAATGTTCTTTCATGCGTTCCTCGGGGGTGTTATGCTCGAGGACACTAGACTGGGGAGATGACTTCACCAACATGTTGTAGACACAGTGGGGGTCCCCCATTAAATTTTGGGATTTTTTTGAATTAAAATGTATTTATGTTGAATTATTTACGCGTTTAATAAAGGAAAATAAAAAAAAATACCTAGGGATTGATGAAAATATTGAAAAATTCACGTTAGCATCATTTTTGCATGCGGTAAACAGCAGTTGCATGGTTGACGAGTTTCAAGCACTTTGTGGGATTT
Organism: Sesbania bispinosa; assembly: GCA_026901365.1. Taxonomy (NCBI): domain Eukaryota; kingdom Viridiplantae; phylum Streptophyta; class Magnoliopsida; order Fabales; family Fabaceae; genus Sesbania; species Sesbania bispinosa. The sequence continues at coordinate 1,243,223 of QLOH01000247.1, forward strand.
GGACTTTGTGTAGTTGTCACGTGGCCAATACTAGGGGTTTAGGGTTCATATCCTAACTTGTGTTCTTTCATGCGTTCCTTGGGGGTGTTATGCCCAAGGACACTAGACCCGGGAAATGACTTCACCAAAAAGTTGCAGACACAGTGGGGGTGCCCCATTAAATTTTGGGATTTTTTTGAATTAAAATGTATTTACGTTGAATTATTTACGCGTTTAATAAAGGAAAATAAGAAAAAAAATACCTACGGAACGATAAAAATTTTGGAAAATTCACGTTAGCATCATTTTTGCATGCGGAAAGCAGCAGTTGCATGCTTCACGAGTTTCAAGCACTTTGTGGGATTTGGACTTTGTGTAGTTGTCACGTGGCCAATACAAGGGGTTTAGGGTTCATATCCTAACTTGTGTTCTTTCATGTGTTCCTCGAGGGTGTTATGCCCGAGGAGAATAAACCGGGGAAATGACTTAGTCAACATGTTGGGGACACAGTGGGGGGTCCCGTATTTCATTTTGGGATTTTTCTATATTAAAATATGTTTACGGTGAATTATTTACGTGTTTAATAAAGGAAAATAAGAAAAAACTTCCTACAGAACGATGAAAAAATTGGAAAATTCATGTTAGCAACATTGTTGTATGGGAAAAATAGTAGTTGCATGCTTGATGAGTTTCAAGCACTTTGTGGGATTTGGACTTTGTGTAGTTGTCACGTGACCAATACCAAGGGTTTAGGGTTCATTATCATAACTTGTGTTCTTTCATGCGTTCCTAGGGAGTGTTATGCCCGGAAAGACTAGACTCGAAAAAAGACTTCACCAACATGTTGGGGACACAGTGGGGTGTCCCCCATTAAATTTTGGGATTTTTCTGAATTAAAATGTATTTACGGTGAATTATTTACGCGTTTAATAAAGGAAAATAAGAAGAAACTACCTATGGAACGATGAAAAATTTGGAAAATTCACGTTAGCATCATTGTTGAATGGGAAAAACAGTAGTTGCATGCTTGAAGAGTTTCAAGAACTTGGTGGGATTTGGACTTTGTGTAGTTGTCACGTGGCCAATACAAGGGGTTTAGGGTTCATATCCTATTTTTTGTTCTTTCATGCCTTCCTCGGGGGTGTTATGCCAAAGGAGACTAGACTAGGGAAATGACTTCACCAACCTGTTGGGGACACAGTGGGGGTCACCCATTAAATTTTGGAATTTTTTTTAATTAAAATGTCTTTTCGGTGAATTATTTACGCGTTTAATAAAGGAATATTAGAATGTTCTTTCATGCGTTCCTCGGGGGTGTTATGCCCGAGGACACTAGACCGGGGAGATGACTTCACCAACATGTTGTAGACACAGTGGAGGTCCCCCATAAATTTTGGGTTTTTTTTGAATTAAAATGTATTTACGTTGAATTATTTATGCGTTTAATAAAGGAAAATAAAAAAAATACCTAGGGATTGATGAAAATATTGAAAAATTCACGTTAGCTTCATTTTTGCTAGCGGAAAACAGCAGTTGCATGCTTGACGAGTTTCAAGCACTTTGTGGGATTTGGACTTTATGTAGTTGTCACGTGGCCAATACTAGGGGTTTAGGGTTCATATCCTAACTTGTGTTCTTTCATGCGTTCCTTGGGGGTGTTATGCCCAAGGAGACTAGACCGGGGAAATGACTTGACCAACATGTTGGGGACACAGTGGGGTGTCCCCCATTAAATTTTGGGATTTTATTTGAATTAAAATGTATTTACGTTGAATTATTTACGCGTTTAATAAAGGAAAATAAGAAAAAAAAATACCTACGGAACGATGAAAATTTTGGATAATTCACGTTAGCATCATTTTTGCATGCGGAAAACAGCAGTTGCATGCTTGACGCGTTTCAAGAACTTGGTGGGATTTAGACTTTGTGTAGTTGTCACGTGGCCAATACAAGGGGTTTAGGGTTCATATCCTAACTTGTGTTCTTTCATGCGTTCCTCGAGGGTGTTATGCCAAGGAGACTAGACCGGGGAAATAACTTAGTCAACATGTTGGGGACACAGTGGGGGGTCCCGTATTTCATTTTGGGATTTTTCTAGATTAAAATATATTTACGGTGAATTATTTACGTGTTTAATAAAGGAAAATAAGAAAAAAATTCCTACGGAACGATGAAAAAATTGGAATATTCATGTTAGCAACATTGTTGTATGGGAAAAATAGTAGTTGCATGCTTGACGAGTTTCAAGCACTTTGTGCGATATGGACTTTGTGTTGTTGTCACGTGTTCAATACCAAGGGTTTAGGGTTCATTATCATAACTTGTGTTCTTTCATGCGTTCCTCGGGAGTGTTATGCCCGGAAAGACTAGACCCAAAAAAAGACTTCAATAACATGTTGGGGACACAGTGGGGTGTCCCCCATTAAATTTTGTAATTTTTCTGAATTAAACTGTATTTACGGTGAATTATTTACGCGTTTAATAAAGGAAAATAAGAAGAAACTACTTATGGAACGATGAATAATTTGGAAAATTCACGTTAGCATCATTGTTGAATGGGAAAAACAGTTGTTGCGTGCTTGAAGAGTTTCAATAACTTGGTGGGATTTGGACTTTGTGTAGTTATCACGTGGCCAATACTAGGGGTTTAGGGTTCATATACTATCTTGTGTTCTTTCATGCCTTCCTCGGGGGTGTTATGCCAGAGGAGACTTCATGCGTTCCTCGGGGGTGTTATGCCAGAGGAACCTAGACAGGGGAATTGACGTCACTAACATGTTGGTGACAGAGTTGGGGTCCCCCATTAAATTTTGGAATTTTTTTAAATTAAAATGTCTTTACGGTGAATTATTTACGCGTTTAATAAAGGAAAATAAAAATGTTCTTTCATGCGTTCCTCGGGGGTGTTATGCCCAAGGACACTAGACTGGGGAAATGACTTCACCAACATGTTGTGGACACAGTGGGGGTCCCCAATTAAATTTTTGGATTTTTTTGAATTAAAATGCATTTACGTTGAATTATTTACACGTTTAATAAAGGAAAATAAGAAAAAAATACCTAGGGAACGATAAAAATTTTGAAAAATTCACGTTAGCATCACTTTTGCAAGCGGAAAACAGCAGTTGCATGCTTGACGAATTTCAAGCACTTTGTGGGATTTGGACTTTATGTAGTTGTCACGTGGCCAATACTAGGGGTTTAGGGTTCATATCCTAACTTGTGTTCTTTCATGCGTTCCTCGAGGGAGTTATGCCCGAGGAGACTAGACATGGGAAATGACTTCACCAACATATTGTGGACACAGTGGGGGTCCCCCATTAAATTTTGGGATTTTTTTTGAATTAAAATGCATTTACGTTGAATTATTTACGCGTTTAATAAAGGAAAATAAGAAAAAAATACTTAGGGAACGATGAAAATTTTGGAAAATTCACGTTAGCATCATTTTTGCATGCGGAAAACAGCAGTTGCATGCTTCACGAGTTTTAAGCACTTTGTGGGATTTGGACTTTGTGTAGCAGTCACGTGGCCAATACTAGGGGTTTAGGGTTCATATCATAACTTGTGTTCTTTCATGCGTTCCTCGGGAGTGTTATGCCCGAAAAGACTAGACCGGGGAATTGACTTCACCAACATGTTGACCAACATGTTGGGGACACAGTGGGGTGTCCCCCATTAAATTTTGGGATTTTTCTGAATTAAAATGTATTTACGGTGAATTATTTACGCGTTTAATAAAGGAAAATAAGAAGAAACTACCTATGGAACAATGAAAAATTTGGAAAATTCACGTTAGCATCATTGTTGAATGGGAAAAACAGTAGTTGCATGCTTGAAGAGTTTCAAGAACTTGGTGGGATTTGGACTTTGTGTAGTTGTCACGTGGCCAATACTAGGGGTTTAGGGTTCATATCCTATTTTTTGTTCTTTCATGCCTTCCTCGGGGGTGTTATGCCAGTGGAGACTAGACCGGGGAAATGACTTCACCAACCTGTTGGGGACACAGTGGGGGTCACCCATTAAATTTTGGAATTTTTTTTAATTAAAGTGTCTTTTCGGTGAATTATTTACGCGTTTAATAAAAGAATATAAGAATGTTCTTTCATGCGTTCCTCGGGGGTGTTATGCCCGAGGACACTAGACCGGGGAGATGACTTCACCAACATGTTGTAGACACAGTGGGGGTCCCCCATTAAATTTTGGGATTTTTTTGAATTAAAATGTATTTACGTTGAATTATTTACGCGTTTAATAAAGGAAAATAAAAAAAATACCTAGGGATTGATGAAAATATTGAAAAATTCACGTTAGCTTCATTTTTGCATGCGGAAAACAGCAGTTGCATGGTTGACGAGTTTCAAGCACTTTGTGGGATTTGGACTTTTTGTAGTTGTCACGTGCCCAATACTAGGGCTTTAGGGTTCATATCCTAACTTGTGTTCTTTCATGCGTTCCTTGGGGTTGTTATGCGCAAGGACACTAGACCGGGGAAATGACTTCACCAACATGTTGTAGACACAGTGGGGGTCCCCCATTAAATTTTGGGATTTTTTTGAATTAAAATGTATTTACGTTGGATTATTTACGCCTTTAATAAAGGAAAATAAGGAAAAAAATACCTACGGAACAACGAAAATTTTGGAAAATTCACGTTAGCATCATTTTTGCATGCGGAAAACAGCAGTTGCATGCTTCCTGAGTTTCAAGCACTTTGTGGGATTTGGACTTCGTGTAGTTGTCACGTGGCCAATACAAGGGGTTTAGGGTTCATATCCTAACTTGTGTTCTTTCATGCGTTCCTCGAGGGTGTTATGCCCGAGAAGACTAGACCGGGGAAATGACTTAGCCAACATGTTGGGGACACAGTGGGGGGTCCCGTATTTCATTTTGGGATTTTTCTAAATTAAAATATATTTACAGTGAATTATTTACGTGTTTAATAAAGGAAAATAAGAAAAAAATTCCTACGGAACAATGAAAAATTTGGAAAATTCATGTTAGCAACATTGTTGTATGTGATAAATAGTAGTTGCATGCTTGACGAGTTTCAAGCACTTTATGGGATTTGGACTTTGTGTTGTTGTCACGTGGCCAATGACAAGGGTTTAGGGTTCATTATCATAACTTGTGTTCTTTCATGCGTTCCTCGGGAGTGTTATGCCCGGAAAGAATAGACCGGGGAAATGACTTCACCAACATGTTGGGGACACAGTGGGGTGTCCCCCATTAAATTTTGGGATTTTTCTGAATTAAATTGTATTTACGGTGAATTATTTACGCGTTTAATAAAGGAAAATAAGAAGAAAATACCTATGGAATGATGAAAAATTTGGAAAATTCACATTCGCATCATTGTTGAATGGGAAAAACAGTTGTTGCGTGCTTGATGTTTTTCAAGAACTTGGTGGGACTTGGACTTTTTGTAGTTAACACGTGGCTAATACTAGGGGTTTAGGGTTCATATCCTATCTTGTGTTCTTTCATGCGTTCCTCGGGGGTGTTATGCCAGAGGAGACTAGACAGGGGAATTGACTTCACCAACCTGTTGGGGACACAGTGGGGGTCCCCCATTAAATTTTGGAATTTTTTTAAATTAAAATGTCTTTACGGTGAATTATTTACGCGTTTAATAAAGGAAAATAAGAATGTTCTTTCATGCGTTCCTCGGGGGTGTTATGCCCGAGGACACTAGACCAGGGAAATGACTTCACCAACATGTTGTAGACACAGTGGGGGTCCCCCCAATAAATTTTGGGTTTTTTTTTAATTAAAATGTTTTTACGTTGAATTATTTACGCGTTTAAAAAAGGAAAATAAGAAAAAAATACCTAGGGAACGATGAAAATTTTGAAAAATTCACGATAGCATCATTTTTGCATGCGAAAAACAGCAGTTGCATGCTTGACGAGTTTCAAGCACTTTATGGGATTTGGACTTTGTGTAGTTGTCACGTGGCCAATACTAGGGGTTTAGGGTTCATATCCTAACTTGTGTTCTTTCACGCGTTCCTCGGTGGGGTTATGCCCAAGGACACTACACCAGGGAAATGACTTCACCAACATGTTGTACACACAGTGTCAGTCACCCATTAAATTTTCGGATTTTTTTGAATTAAAATGTACTTACGTTGAATTATTTACGCGTTTAATAAAGGAAAATAAAAAAAGAAATACCTACGGAACGATGAAAACTTTTGAAAATTCACGTTAGCATCATTTTTGCATGCGGAAAACAGCATTTGCATGCTTCACGTGTTTCAAGCACTTTGTGGGATTTGGACTTTGTGAAGTTGTCACGTGGCCAATACAAGGGGTTTAGGGTTCATATCCTAACTTGTGTTCTTTCATGAGTTCCCTGAGGGTGTTATGCCCAAGGAGACTAGACTGGGGAAATGACTTAGCCAACATGTTGGGGACACAGTGGGGGGTCCCGTATTTCATTTTGGGATTTTTCTAAATTAAAATGTATTTACGGTGAATTATTTACGTGTTCAATAAAGGAAAATAAGAAAAAAATTCCTACGGAACGATGAAAAATTTGGAAAATTCATGTTAGCAACATTGTTGTATGGGAAAAATAGTAGTTGCATGCTTGACGAGTTTCAAGCACTTTGTGGGATTTGGACTTTGTGTTGTTGTCACGTGGCCAATACGAAGGGTTTAGGGTTCAGTATCATAAATTGTGTTCTTTCATGCGTTCCTCGGGAGTGTTATGCCCGGAAAGACTAGAACGGGGAAATGACTTCACTAACATGTTGGGGACACAGTGGGGTGTCCCCCATTAAATTTTGGGATTTTTCTGAATTAAACTGTATTCACGGTGAATTATTTACGCGTTTAATAAAGGAAAATAAGAAGAAAATACCTATGGAACGATTAAAAATTTGGAAAATTCACGTTAGCATCATTGTTGCATGGGAAAAATAGTAGTTGCATGCTTGACGAGTTTCAAGAACTTGGTGGGATTTGGACTTTGTGTAGTTGTCACGTGGCCAATACTAAGGGTTTAGGGTTCATATCCTATCTTGTGTTCTTTCATGCGTTCCTCAGGGGTGTTATGCCAGAGGAGACTAGACCGAGGAAATGACTTCACCAACATGTTGGGGACACAGTGGGGGTCGCCCATTAAATTTTGGGATTTTTTTAATTAAAATGCATTTACGTTGAATTATTTACGCGTTTAATAAAGGAAAATAAGAATGTTCTTTCATGCGTTCCTCGGGGGTGTTATGCCCGAGGACACTAGACTGGGGAAATGACTTCACCAACATGTTGTGGACACAGTGGGGGTCCCCACTTAAATTTTGGGATTTTTTTGAATTAAAATGCATTTACGTTGAATTATTTACGCGTTTAATAAAGGAAAATAAGAAAAAAAATACCTAGGGAACGATGAAAATTTTGGAAAATTCACGTTAGCGTCATTTTTGCAAGCGGAAAACAGCACTTGCATGCTTTACGAGTTTCAAGCACTTTGTGGGATTTGGACTTTGTGTAGTTGTCACGTGGCCAATACTAGGGCTTTAGGGTTCATATCCTAACTTGTGTTCTTTCATGCGTTCCTCGAGGGTGTTATGCCCGAGGAGACTAGACCGGGGAAATGACTTCACCAACATATTGTGGACACAGTGGGGGTCCCCCATTAAATTTTGGAATTTTTTTTGAATTAAAATGCATTTACGTTGAATTATTTACGCGTTTAATAAAGGAAAATAAGAAAAAAATACTTAGGGAACGATGAAAATTTTGGAAAATTCACGTTAGCATCATTTTTGCTTGCGGAAAACAGCAGTTGCATGCTTGACGAGTTTCAAGCACTTTGTGGGATTTGGACTTTGTGTAGCTGTCACGTGGCCAATACTAGGGGTTTAGGGTTCATATCATAACTTGTGTTCTTTCTTGCGTTCCTCGGGAGTGTTATGCCCGAAAAGACTAGACCGGGGAATTGACTTCACCAACATGTTGACCAACATGTTGGGGACACAGTGGGGTGTCCCCCATTAAATTTTGGGATTTTTCTGAATTAAAATGTATATACGGTGAATTGTTTACGCGTTTAATAAAGGAAAATAAGAAGAAAATACCTATGGAACGATGAAAAATTTGGAAAATTCACGTTAGCATCATTGTTGCATGGGAAAAACAGTAGTTGCATGCTTGACGAGTTTCAAGAACTTGGTGGGATTTGGACTTTGTGTAGTTGTCACGTGGCCAATACTAGGGGTTTAGGGTTCATATCCTATCTTGTGTTCTTTCATGCGTTCCTCGGGGTTGTTATGCCAGAGGAGACTAGACCGGGGAAATGACTTCACCAACATGTTGGGGACACAGTGGGGGTCCCCCATTAAATTTTGGAATTTTTTTTAATTAAAATGTATTTACGGTGAATTATTTACGCGTTTAATAAAGGAAAATAAGAATGTTCTTTCATGCGTTCCTCGGGGGTGTTATGCCCGAGGACACTAGACCGGGGAAATGACTTCACCAACATGTTGTGGACACAGTGGGGGTCCCGCATTAAATTTTGGGATTTTTTTGAATTAAAATGCATTTATGTTGAATTATTTACGCGTTTAATAAAGGACAATAAGAAAAAATACCTAGGGAACAATGAAAATTTTGGAAAATTCACGTTAGCATCATTTTTGCTTGTGGAAAACAGCAGTTGCATGCTTGACGAGTTTCAAGCACTTGGTGGGATTTGAAATTTGTGTAGTTGTCACGTGGCCAATACTAGGGGTTTAGGGTTCATATCCTAAATTGTGTTCTTCCATGCGTTCCTCGGGGGTGTTATGTCTGAGGAGACTGGATCGAGGAAATGACTTCGCCAACATGTTGGGACGTAGTGGGGGGTCCCCCCATTAAATTTTAGGATTTTTCTGAATTAAATTGTATTTATGGTGTAATATTTACACGTTTAATAAAGGAAAATAAGAAAAAAATACCTAGGGAACGATGAAAAATTTGGAAAATTCACGTTAGCATCATTTTTGCTTGGGGAAAACAGTAGTTTCATCCTTGACAAGTTTCAAGGACTTTGTGGGATTTGGAATTTGTGTAGTTCTCACGTGGCCAATACTAGGGGTTTACGGTTCATATCCTAACTTGTGTTCTTTCATGCGTTCCTCGGGGGTGTTATGCCAGAGGAGACTAGATCGAGGAAATGACTTCGCCAACATTTTGGGGACATAGTAGGGGATCCCCCATTAAATTTTGCTATTTTTTTGAATTAACATGTTTTTACGATGAATTATTTACGTGTTGAATAAAGGAAAATAAGAAGAAAATACCTAAGGAACAATGAAAAATTTGGAAAACTCACGTTAGCATCATTGTTGCATGGGAAAAATAGTAGTTGCACTCTTAACGAGTTTCAAGCATTTGGTGGGATTTGGACTTTGTGTAGTTGTCATGTGGCCAATACTAGGGGTTTAGGGTTTATATCCTAACTTGTATTCTTTCATGCGTTCCTCGAGGGTGTTATGCCCGAGGAGACTAGACCAGGGAAATGACTTAGCCAACATGTTGGGGACCCAGTGGGGGTCCCGTACTTAATTTTGGGATTTTTCTAAATTAAAATCTATTTACGGTGAATTATTTACGCGTTTAATATAGGAAAATAAGAAAAAAATACCTACGGAACGATGAAAAATTTGAAAAATTCATTTTAGCATCATTGTTGCACGGGAGAAACAGTAGATGCATGCTTGACGAGTTTCAAGCACTTTGTGTAGTTGTCACGTGGCCAATATTAGGGGTTTAGGGTTCATATCCTAACTTGTGTTCTTTCATGCGTTCCTCAGGGGTGTTATGCCCGATGAGACTAGACCGGGGAAATGACTTAGCCAACATGTTGGGGACCTAGTGGGGGGTCCCGTACTTAATTTTGGGATTTTTCTAAATTAAAATGTATTTACGGTGAATCATTAACGCGTTTAATAAAGGAAAATAATAAAAAAATACCTACGGAACGATGAAAAATTTGAAAAATTCACGTTAGCATCATTGTTGCACGGGAAAAACAGTAGTTGCATGCTTGACGAGTTCCAAGCACTTTGTGGGATTTGGACTTTGTGTAGTTGTCACGTGGCCAATACTAGGGGTTTAGGGTTCATATCCTAACTTGTGTTCTTTCATGCGTTCCTCGGGGGTGTTATGCCCGAGGAGACTAGATCTTAGAAATGACTTCGCCAACATGTTGGGGACACAGTAGGGAGTCCCCATTAAATTTTGGGATTTTTTTAAATTAAAATGTATTTACGATGATTTATTTATTCGTTTAACAAAGAAAAATAAGAAAAAAAAATACCTAAGGATGGATGAAAAATTAGGAAAATTCACGTTAGCATCATTTTTGCATGTGGAAATTAGTACTTGCATGCTTGACGATTTCACGCACTTGGTGGGATTTGGACTTTGTGTATTTGTCACGAGGCCAATACTAGCGATTTAGGGTTCATATCCTTACCCGTATTCTTTCATGCGTTCCTCGGGGGTGTTATGCCCGAGGAGACTAGATCGATGAAATGACTTCGCCAACATGTTGGGGACACAGTGGGGGGGTCCCCCCATTAAATTTTTGGATTATTCTGAAGTAAAATGTATTTATGATGAATTACTTACGCGTTTAATAAAGGAAAATAAGAAAAAAACTAGGGAATGATGAAAAATTTGAAAAATTCACGTGAGAATCATTTTTGCATGGCGAAAATAGTAGTTGCATGCTTGACGAGTTTCAAGCACTTAGTGGGATTTGAAATTTGTGTAGTTGTCATGTGGCCAATACTAGGGGCTTAGGGTTCATATCTTAACTTATGTTCTTTCATGCGTTCCTCGAGGGTGTTATGTCCGAGGAGAGTAGATCTCGGAAATTACTTCGCCAACATGTTGGGGACACAGTGGGGGGTCCCCCATTAAATTTTAGTATTTTTCTGTATTAAAATATATTTTTGATGAATTATTTACTCGTTTAATAAAGGAAAATAAGAAAAAAAATCTAGGGAACGATGAAAAATTTGGAAAATTCACCTTAGTATCATTTTTGCATGGGGAAAACAGTAGTTGCGTGCTTGATGAGTTTCAAGCACTTGGTGGGATTTGAAATTTGTGTAGTTGTCACGAGGCCAATACTAGGGGACTAGGTTTCATATCCTAACTTGTGTTCTTTCATGCGTTACTCTGGGGTGTTATGCCCGAGGAGACTAGATCTCGGAAATGACTTCGCCAACAAGTTGGGGACACAGTGGGGGGTCCTCCATTAAATTTTAGTATTTTTCTGAATTAAAATGTTTTTTCGATGAATTATTTACGCGTTTAGTAAAGGAAAATATGAAGAAAATACCTATGGAACAATGAAAAAAATTGGAAAATTCACGTTAGCATCATTTTTGCATGGGGAAAACAGTAGTTATATGCTTGACGAGTTTCAAGAACTTGGTGGGATATGAACTTTGTGCAGTTGTCACGAGGCCAATACTAGGGGTTTAGGGTTCACAACCTAACTTGTGTTCTTTCATGCGTTCCTCGGGGGTGTTTTGCCCGAATAGACTCGATCGAGGAAATGACTTCGCCAACATTTTGGGGACATAGTAGGGGGTCCCCTATTAAATTTTAGGATTTTTCTGAATTAAAATGTTTTTACGATGAATTATTTACGTGTTAAATAAAGGAAAATAAGAAGAAAATACCTAAGGAACAATGAAAAATTTGGAAAACTCACATTAGCATCATTGTTGCATGGGAAAAATAGTAGATGCATGCTTGACGAGTTTCAAGCATTTGGTGGGATTTGGACTTTGTGTAGTTGTCATGTGGCCAATACTAGGGGTTTAGGGTTTATATCCTAACTTGTATTCTTTCATGCGTTCCTCGAGGGTGTTATGCCCGAGGAGACTAGACCGGGGAAATTACTTAGCCAACATGTTGGGGACCTAGTGGGGGGTCCCGTATTTAATTTTGGGATTTTTCTAAATTAAAATGTATTTACGGTGAATTATTTACGCGTTTAATAAAGGAAAATAAGAAAAAAATACCTACGAAATGATGAAAAATTTGAAAAATTCATGTTAGCATCATTGTTGCACGGGAAAAAACAGTAGATGCAAGCTTGACGAGTTTCAAGCACTTTGTGGGATTTGGACTTTGTGTAGTTGTCACGTGGCCAATACTAGGGGTTTAGGGTTCATATCCTAACTTGTGTTCTTTCATGCGTTCCTCTGGGGTGTTATGCACGAGGAGACTAGATCTTAGAAATGACTTCGCCAACATGTTGGGGACACAGTAGGGGGTCCCCATTAAATTTTGGGATTTTTTTGAATTAAAATGTATTTAGATGAATTATTTATTCGTTTAATAAAGAAAAATAAGAATAAAAACCTAAGGAAGGATGAAAAATTAGGTAAATTCACGTTAGCATCATTTTTGCATGTGGAAAACAGTAGTTGCACGCTTGACGAGTTTCAAGCACTTGGTGGGATTTGGACTTTGTGTAGTTGTCACGAGGCCAATACTAGGGGTTTATGGTTCATATCCTTACCTGTGTTCTTTCATGCGTTCCTCGGGGGTGTTATGCCCGAGTAGACTAGATCGAGGAAATGACTTTGCCAACATGTTGGGGACACAGTGGGGGGCCCCCATTAAATTTTGGGATTTTTCTGAATTAAAATGTATTTACGGTGAATTATTTATGCCTTTATTAAAGGAAAATAAGAAAATAAATATCTAGGGAACGATAAAAAATTAGGAAAATTTATGTTAGCATCATTTTTGCATAGGGAAATTAGTACTTGCATGCTTGACGAGTTTCATGCAATTGGTGGGATTTGGACTTTGTGTATTTGTCATGAGGCCAATACTAGCAGTTTAGGGTTCATATCCTTACCTATGTTCTTTCATGCCTTCCTCGTGGGTGTTTTGCCCGAGGAGACTAGATCGAGGAAATGACTTCGCCAACATGTTGGGGACACAGTGGGGCGTCCCCCATTAAATTATTGGATTATTCTGAAGTAAAATGTATTTACGATGAATTATTTACGCGTTTAATAAAGGAAAATAAGAAAAAAACTAGGGAATGATGAAAAATTTGGAAAATTCACGTTAGCATCATTTTTGGATGGGGAAAATAGTAGTTGCATGCTTGACGAGTTTCAAGCACTTGGTGGGATTTGAAATTTGTGTAGTTGTCACGTGGCCAATACTAGGGGCTTAGGGTTCATATCCTAACTTGTGTTCTTTCATGCGTTCCTCGGGGATGTTATGCCCGAGGAGACTAGATCTCGGAAATTACTTCGCCAACATGTTGGGGACACAGTGGGGGGTCCCCCATTAAATTTTAGTATTTTTCTGAATTAAAATGTATTTGCCATGAATTATTTACCCGTTTAATAAAGGAAAATAAGAAAAAAAATCTAGGGAATGATGAAAAATTTGGAAAATTCACGTTAGCATTATCTTTGCATAGGGAAAACAGTAGTTGCATGTTTGATGAGTTTCAAGCACTTGGTGGGATTTGAAATTTGTGTAGTTCTCACGAGGCCATTACTAGGGGACTAGGGTTCATATCCTAAGTTGTTTTCTTTCATGCGTTACTCGGGGATGTTATGCCCGAGGAGACTAGATCTCGGAAATGACTTCGCCAACAAGTTGGGGACATAGTGGGGGGTCCTCCATTAAATTTTAGTATTTTTCTGAATTAAAATGTTTTTACGATGAATTATTTACGCGTTTAATAAAGGAAAAAAAGAAGAAAATACCTATGGAACGATGAAAAATTTGGAAAATTCACGTTAGTATCATTTTTGCATGGGGAAAACAGTAGTTACATGCTTGACGAGTTTCAAGAACTTGGTGGGATATGAACTTTGTGTAGTTGTCACGAGGCCAATACTAGGGGTTTAGGGATCATAACCTAACTTGTGTTCTTTCATGAGTTCCTCGGGGGTGTTATGCCCGAGGAGACTAGACCAGGGACATGACTTCACCAACATTTTGGGAACACAGTGGGGGATCCCCCATTAAATTTTGTGATTTTTCTGAATTAAAATGTATTTACGGTGCATTAGTTACGCGTATAATAAAGGAAAATAAGAAAAAACATACCTAGGGAACGATGAAAAATTTGGAAAATTCATGTTAACATCATTTTTGCATGGGGAAAACAGTAGTTGCATACATGAAGAGTTTCATGTACTTGGTGGGATTTGAACTTTGTGTAGTTGTCATGTGGCCAACACTAGGGGTTTAAGGTTCATATCCTAAATTGTTTTCTTTCATGCGTTCCTCTGGGGTGTTATGCCCGAGGAGACTAGACCGGGGCAATGACTTCTCCAACGTGTTGGGGACACAGTGGGGGGTCCCCCATTAAAATTTAGGATTTTTCTGAATTAAATTGTATTTACATTGATTTATTTACGCGTTTAATGAAGGAAAATAAGAACAAAATACCCAGGGAACGATGAAAAATTTGGAAAATTCACGTTAGCATCATTTTTAGATGGGGAAAATAGTAGTTCCATGCTTGACAAGTTTCAAGCACTTGGTGGGATTTGGACTTTGTGTAGTTGTCACGTTGCCAATACTAGGGGTTTAGGGTTCATATCCTAACTTGTGTTCTTTCATGCGTTCCTCGGGGGTGTTATGCCCGAGGAGTTTCCCAACATATTGGGGACACAATGGGGGGTTCCTCATTAAATTTTAGGATTTTTCTGAATTAAAATGTATTTAGATTGAATTATTTAGCGTTTAATGAAGGAAAATAAGAAGAAAATACCTAAGGAACGATGAAAAATTTAGAAAATTCACGTTAGCATCATTTTTGCATGGGGAAAACAGTAGTTGCATGCTTGACGAGTTTAAAGAACTTGGTGGGATTTGGAATTTGTGTAGTTGTCACGTGGCTAATACTAGGGGTTTAAGGTTCATATCCTAACTTGTGTTCTTTCATGCGTTTCTCGGGGGTGTTATGCCCGAGGAGACTAGACAGTGGAAATGACTTTGCCAACATGTTGGGGACACAGTGGGGGGTCCCCCATTAAATTTTTGAATTTTTCTGAATTAAAATGTTTTTACGATGAAATATTTAAGCATTTAATAAAGGAAAATAAGAAGAAAATACCTATGGAACGATGAAAAATTTGGAAAATTCACGTTAGCATCATTTTTGCATGGGAAAAACTGTAGTTGCATGCTTGACGAGTCTCAAGCACTTGGTGGAATTTGCACTTTGTGTAGTTGTCACGTGGCCAATACTAGGGGTTTAGGGTCATAACCTAACTTGTGTTCTTTCATGCGTTCCTCGGGGGTGTTATGCCCGAGGATACTAGACCGGGGAAATGACTTCGCCAACATATTGTGGACACAGTGCCCATTAAATTTTGGGATTTTTCTGAATTAAAATGTATTTACGATGAATTTTTTACGTGTTTAATAAAGGAAAATAAGAAAAAAAAATCTAGGGAACGGTGAAAAATTTAGAAAATTCACGTTAGCATTAATTTTGCATGGGGAAAACAATAGTTGCATGCTTGACGAGTTTCAAGCAATTGGTGGGATTTGAAATTTGTGTAGTTGTTATGTGGCCAATACTAGGGGTTTAGGGTTCATATCAGAACTTGTGTTCTTTCATGCTTTCCTCGGGGGTGTTATGCCCGAGGAGACTAGATCTCGGAAATGACTTCGCCAACATTTTCGGGACACAGTGGGGGGTCCCCCATTAAATTTTAGTATTTTTCTGAATTAAAATGTATTTATTATGAATTATGTACGCGTTTAATAAAGGAAAATAAGAAAAAAAAATCTAGGGAACGATGAAAAATTTGGAAAATTCATGTTAGCATCATTTTTGCATGGGGAAAACAGTAGTTGTTTGCTTGACGAGTTTCAAGAACTTGGTGGGATTTGGAATTTGTGTAGTTGTCACGTGGCCAATACTAGGGGTTTAAGGTTTATATCCTAACTTGTGTTCTTTCATGCGTTCCTCGGGGGTGTTATGCCCGAGGAGACTAGACAGGGGAAATGATTGCACACTGTTAGAAGCTTGGACCTGCAAGACCTACACTGGAGGAAAGGCACCAACTTCAAGCCAGAACTTCAAGGAAGGAAGAGGTGGAGAATTTAGTGTCCTACAAATAAAGGTCACTACCCTACAAAATAAGGGTCACTACCCTACAGAAGGACACCTTGACCCTGGATAGGACCCTCCTATGGACCACCCTTTATTAGGACTCTTTTGTATTTTCTTTTTATTTTTGTAATTTTCCTTTTATTTTCCTCCTACTTGGGCGCCCACATGTATGGGTTTATTGGCTAGTGGGTTGCCTTGCTAAAAGGCTTAGGAGTCTTGGGTTCATTTCCCACATAGGATAGAATTTTTATTCATCTTTTTATTTGTTTTCATGAGTGGGGTGCCATTTTGAGAGGTTTATTGGCTTAAGACTTAGCTTAGCCATAAACCTTGGGGGTCATGGGTTCAAGACCCACTTAGGAGTGTTTTCACTCACCTTTTATTTTCTTTCTTTTTTACTCTCCTAAAAATCCGCCCCTCTCCCCCTCTTTTCCTATAAATAGGAGTCCTCTCCTCTTGTAATTCACACATTGAATTTTGAAGTAAAGGCATTATGCCAAATTTTCTCCTCCCATTGTCAGTTGAGTGAGGCTTGGTGGTTGTTGCTCAAACCATACTGAGACTTATCTAATTCTCCTGAATTAGTGGCGTCTGACATTGGACTTATCTGCTGCAGGAGGATTCTTGCTTCAGTGGTGTCCTTCTCATTTCTTCCTCTCCACTTTTTTCTTTCATTTTCTATCATTTTCCTTCACTTTCTTATGTGAATATAGTTGTTGTTCCAGCACCTATATTTCGCAATTAATTGCTTAATTGTGATTCTGATCAATTGGTTTTGCTCATTTCTAGGTCCTACCCCTTTCCTGCTATCAGGAAATGACTTTGCCAACTTGTTGGGGACACAGTGGGGGGTCCCCCCATTAAATTTTGGGATTTTTTTGAATTAAAATGTTTTTACGATGAATTATTTATGCATTTAATAAAGGAAAATAAGAAGAAAATACCTATGGAACGATGAAAAATTTGGAAAATTCACGTTAGCATCTTTGAAAGCAAATAAAATGAAATAATTCAGCAAAATGAAGGCTAAGTTGGTCGCCCACATGGTCTCATCAAATGCTCTTGATGGTTCTTCAACTTGTAGTTGCATTGATGGCAACTGACACTTCATCATTGGTCCCCCAAGTCCTTCAAGTGCCTTGTCATGGGTCATGTCCTCATCATACCCCCTTCTTGAAAAGGATTTGTCCTCAAATCTGAAGGTTCATCACCTGTATCAAAAAAGGTTAAGTCAATCATATTGAAATTAACACTTATATTAATGTTTCCCCTATCACATGATTGAAACCAATCCATCCTCCCGGATCAAACATAACTTGTACAAATTCAGATTTTGTCTTTTCTTCCTCATGCATTAAGGAAGCCTTCTTTTTGAGTCTCCAAATCCAATCACCAGGGTCATAGACAATTCTCTTGTGTTCCTTTTTTGCTTTATCCTTTTGCATGTTAGTCATAATCAACAAATCAAATAAAACCAAATGGAGATAACCATGAATATTTTCAATTAGCAACAAATCAAGAGTATTCAAATGATTATTCCGAAAAGCATTTTCATCACATAACAAGTTAGCCCCAATATGCTTATGATTTTCCTTTATGATTTTAACCACACAATTACTATAACATGTAACTTTGTATGACAAACCATAAGACTCCATGTGTTTGTTCTCAATTTTGTCATGAGTTTGGCTTCCAAAAGTAGGTTGAATGTACAATGGAGCACCAGGAATGATATCAACACAATTCATTTTCAAACTTGGCAACTTGTGGTGTGTGTCATTCACAGTCACATCCTCTTGCTCCTGTAAGATAACATCACAAACAATAGAAGAATAATCATTAGAATTTAAATTTTCCTTACTCATTTTCTCTCTTTCTTTATCTAATTCTTCTCTCCTCTTTTCTTCTCTTTCTTTTTCAATCTTTTCTCTCAATTTATTTTGATCCTCGCTAACCTCTCTTGGACTCAAAGGCCTCAAAATAATTTTTGTGTCATAGTACATGAAAGAAATTTTATTTGTAAAGCCATCATGGATAGCTCTAGTATCATACTGCCACGGCCTCCCAAGGAGAATATAGCTGGCCTCCATTGGTACCACATCACAAGTCACCTTGTCTTGATACTTTCCTATTGAAAAAGGAATTTCAGCTTGCCTTTTCACGTGCACTTCATCTCCCTCACTAATCCATTGAAGCTTGTATGGCCTAAGGTGTGGTTTTGTGTCCAATTTCATCTTGTCTACCAATCTGGAACTAACCACATTAGTGCAACTACCACCATCAATAATCACCAAACAGATTATACCATTGATTGAACATCTAGTGTGAAAGATGTTCTCCCTTTGGCTTTCCTCTTTGTCCACGGTTTGGCTACCAAGAAGTCTTCTAATCATGTAGAATTCTCCCTCCCTTTCTGCCATGATAAAGAACAAGAAAAAAAAACGTAACAGAGAAAATTATGTTAGGTGTTTAAAAATCCTCACCACACTCGTGTTTGCACACAACACTTGGCTTTTTCTATGATGCAACTCTCTTGCCTTTTTCCACTCTATTTCTCTTGAATTTCTTACCACACCAATGAGGAGAAAAATCAAATAATTCACCAACCTGCGTGCAGTCAAGAAAAATAATAATAAAACAAGAAAAGCTAAAAAGAAATAAAATTTGTTAGAAGAAATGAGAAGAAATGATTCAAAAGAATTTCTAATAACCGGAGCTCTGATGACCAAATGATATGAACCTTAAGGTTATAATTTGCAAGGACCTTAGAAATTTCTGAATAAAACAACACTTTCCTTGGCAAACAATTTTTCTTGTCTTTTCAATTTTTTTTTCTTTCAATTCTTTTCTTTTTCTTTTTCTATTTTCTTTGATTTTCTTTCTTTTGAATTTGATAATATAAAAAGAAGATAACAACTTTTTCTAAGCAAGAACTTTGACTCAGCCTTTTAAACATAGAATATTAAATCTCATACAACCAAGTTTCCACGCAAGAGAATATGATTCTTGTTTAAGAAAGAAGAAGAACAAGACATAAAATAAAGATAGGTGGACGTCACACTTTCAAGACTTGAAAGATAAGTCCTTGAGATTACACACACAAAGGCAAGGAACCTTTGATAAACCTCAACTCTTGACTAGCAAGAAACTTAGAGAAACACTCTCAAAGTAAAGGAAATTTCTTTTGCATAAATCATTCTTCCTTCTTGCATGCCTTATATGTCCCTTAAATAGATTCATGCACACCATGCAATGACCTATTACAATCAGTTTGTAACTCCTAGAAATTCATAAAATAACAAAATAAAAATAATTAAAACTATAGCCTAAAAACTAGACTATGTAGTTGCCCTTTTTTTCCTATGTGGCTAGTCATCTTTCTTTCAATTAAGGAATAATAATTCAGCTATTGAATCCCTATGATGGCCACCCCATGTGACTAAATAATTCAGCCAAAATATGTTACAAATTGAATGAAATTGATCAAGCTTTAACACATGTTGGCCGCCCCCAATGAATGGTCTTGATTCTTCAATTTCATCACATGTTGGCCTCCTTTTTATGATCATAATTCAGCCCTTTATTGCACATGTTTGGCCACCCACATTCAGCTAAGGAATCAGCCAAATGATGCATTGGTTGGCCGCATTTGATAGCCTAAAAGAAACCTCCAACAAGTGCTTCAATTTGTAACCCCCGTGCCATTAATGCTTTGTCTCCTTGTAACCGTTGCAGCTTCAATTCCTTTCAATTCCTTCTTTGTAACAATCAGCCACTTGATGATACATTTGTAACAGCCACAATGTTTATTGAAAACAATAAAATAAACAAAAACCAACCAGCCACAACTCCCTTGGCCGCCCACCTATTGGCCGCCCACTTCTCCTTCATGCTTTGCCTTCAATTGGAGTTTGTAATTGATGGTAACTGAACTTTATTTAATTCCATGTCACCATATCCTTCATGCTTAAGACAAATATTAATTTTGGGAGTTTTCTCTTTAAAGTCTGTGCACTTAGTTTGTAGGGATGCCACTATCAGCTGCAAAGCTTCTTTTGCCTTCTTTGCCCTTGCCCTTGTCATTGGTCCCCCAAGTCCTTCAAGTGCCTTGTCATGGGTCATGTCCTCATCAAATAGGATTTGGTATTTGATTATTTTGATCCTCATGATTTACTGGGGGATTACAATTAGCCACTTACCTTACGATAGGGTCTGCAGGTGCCCCAAATACATCTGCAATCCTTTCCATTTGCCTAGCCAACAAATTATAGTTAGTATTTGTTGTTTGTACTAGAGGATTAAATACTATGGCCATTTGTTGAGTCAACATATTTATCATTTCATGATTACTTTGATCCATTTGTTGTCTCAAAGATTGTAAAGTAGAGTTTGTAATGGATGAAGAAGAACTTCCCACGAAGGGATTAAAAATTGGCCCACGGTTTGCAAAAGGAACCGTTGTTGGACTAACTGTTGACATTGTTGGTTGAGCCATCCCAGAACTTGGGACGAAACCAAAAGTTAATCCATAAGGAGGATTTCCATTCTGAGATGCAGAAACACTACTAGAAACAGGGATAGTAGACGTAACTTGACTTATACCCAGATTTTCTGATAAAGTCGTATAGGCCATTTGGTCTCTGTTAACACTACTATTTCCATTTACCCCATTATTATCATTGTTATTCACAGATTCATTTGCTTGGGGTGGTGGACTTCCAGAATTGGTAGTATCCCTACTATTGTTTCCACTTCCTGTTTGCCTTGCGTTATTAGCCATTTGAACAAAAATTGTTCTACCACTTCTCAAACGCATGCAAGATTAATTCTCAGAAAATCATAACACACACTACTTGTGGCAATTTGGTCCCACTGGGCGTGCCAATTTGTTTGTGGTGATAAAATCTAAATTCGAAAATTATCTTTTATCACTTTGATTCTAAGAACAATCTGGGGATTAGAATCAGACCCTCTTATGGGACTCGTTTTAAAAAGTAGCTTTATGGTGTTTCTGATTTGTAGAATTAGTAAGAAAAACTTGATTTTTCTAGAAACTTTCAAAGGACTTGACTTTTCCATAAATTATAATGATTTTTCCAGAATTTGACTTCGAGAAATGAAAGAACTAGAGTTAATTGATTCAAAATTTTATCAAAGAACTTATCTTTTAAAAAGTTTAGAACTACTTGATTCAGAATTCTATCAAACAAAGTTCTAAATTAAATTCTTGAAAACCAAAGAGAAACTAGAGTTTCAAAGAAGTAGAAAACATAAAATTTGAAAGAAAGAAAGAAAAATGTGCAAAATGAAAATTGCAGAATGTAAATTACAGAGAGTAAATTGCAGATAGTAAACAAAGAGAAGAAAATTGAATTGTAAGAACAATTTGCATAAATTGAAATGTGGATGGGTTCATCACATACTGTTGCTCCTTGTAACCTGTTTGTCGCTGTGAGTTTGGACGTGTAAGGTGTTTCAGAGTTTGAGTATAATGATTTTCCAACATTTATTACATAAAAGTTCACCTATTTATAGATTTCTGGCCCTAACGGCTAACTATTGTACAATTGACACATCATTTATCCCTATGTGTTGGCAGCATGCATGTCTGCCACGTTTTCTGCTAACCAGAAACCTTTTCTTTCTCCTTTGCACTTTTCAAAAGTAATCCTCTAAGATGTTGACACCTATTCTTGATTAGCAAACTTCCATAACTTCCACTAACTGCTTATCTGCTCTTTTCTGTTTTCTCGAACAAAGTCCTTCCTGATTCAGAAATCTGCTAAGTCTTCAAGAACCTTGTTTTCGATTTTTTGCCTTCTGTTTCCTTGAAAACTTACTTCCAGAATCTCGAAATCTTCTTTTGAAATCCCGACTTCATGTATTCGAAAACTTGCTTCAAGAATCTCGAAATCCTCTTCTGAAATCCTGACTTCATGTACTCAAAAACTCCTTCTTCTTTGATACTTAGCTTTTTCTGTTGATACTTGAACCCACTGAGTACTTCCTGATTTCGATTTTCCAGAAGTCTTATGACTTTGTTTTCCAGAATCCTTATGACTTTTTTTTCCAGAATCCCTTATGACTTCGATTTTCCAGAGTCCCTTTTGATTCTGATTTTCCAGAACTCTTGACTTTGGTTTTTTCAAAGTCTATTTTGACTTCGATTTCTCGAAGTTCCTTTGTCTCTTTTTCGAGTTTCTGAAGTTTCCTTTTAATGTTAACTTTAAAAAATTTCTAAGTTATGAGATTCATTTCTCAAACTCGAATTCTAGAACTTGTAAGCTTTCTGGAAACTCGAATTCTGGAACTTGTAAGCTTTCTAGAAATTCTAAAAGTATAAATGACTTTCAAATTTGTGAAATTCGAACCAAGTGAAATTCAAATCCCAACAATATTTAATTTTTGTTTCAATATCCGTGAAAGTGAACCAAAAGAATCTGCTTCAAGAGTAAGGGATTCACATGAATCAAACTCTGAAGACTAAGGTTTGTGAAAGGAAGTCTCTGAGATCAAGTCAACTGTTGTGGGATTGACTCATTTTGTTAGCAAGTTGTCTGAAGTTATGGCTGACAACATCCCTGGCCTTACCCTCAAACATACCCCAACTGGTCTCCCTATTCTCATAGTTAACTGCCCCACCCCCACCCCCACCCCCACCCCCACCCCCACTCCTGTCCCAAAATTAACTCAAACAGAAAGCATCATAGAAAAATTTAAATCATCATGTGACAAAAGAACCAGATCCGCTCCATCTGTTTTGAATGGTACTTCGTGGTGTAGGAACACAGGGAAACACTAAAAGGGGGGTTGAATAGTGTTTCTGAATATTTTTGAAAGCTTTTCGCAAACAGGTGTTAAAAACACAATTTCAGACAGGCTTTTCAAGGACTGTCTGAAGTTTTCAGACGGCCAAAAATACTGATGTTAAACAATTGTTTTTGCGCCTTTATAAAATATCAGATTGATTACTCTAACCCCTTGATTAGTATAAAAATAATTAACAAGAGATAAGGGTAAGAAAACTAAGCCAAGAAATTTATCCTGGTTCACTCACTACCACTGTGAGCTACGTCCAGTCCTAATGGCAAACAACCACTGGATTTCCACTATATGAATATTCAGATTACAAGCTTGAATGTGAGTACAGTCTCTCCAGACACAACGAGTACAGTCTCTCCAGACACAACAAGTATTCTTTTCTGTCAAGCCTCTTCAGGCTCTACCACAAGTATTCTTTTCTGTCAAGCCTCTTCAGGCTCTACCACAAGTATTCTTTTCTGTCAAGCCTCTTCAGGCTCTACCAAGGTTTACAAAGAAAGGAGTTTAAGCTTTTAAACTATCCAAGTTTGAAGCTCAAACCAATACAATGTACAATAAAAAAACTGAGGTATGCTCAGGATATACAAATGTGTACAAAGAATTCTATCAGAGAGTTTTTACGGAGTAAAAACTTGCAGCGTGATGTTTCTCTTGACTTTCTTGTATATTGATTTTCTTTCTTTCTCTTGCGTCTCATTTGATGGTCTTCATAGAGGGGTATTTATACCCAAACTTTTAATCCGTTGAAATACCACCGTTTAGAGATAGCATTAAATGCTATTTAATCCATTGTGAGACATGCTTCTGAGAGCTCTGATATCTCTGACACGATACAAGGTTTCTTTTTGCATTAAGGCTGCTACAAATGTTGTTGCAGAGGCTGCGTTGCAGAGATTTCCTCAGTGGTGTATGAAATTCAAAATCACCAGGAAAGGTCTCTGTGATCCTTGCCATAATCGTGTTTGAAAAGGTACGTGCAGCAGAGGTTCAGAAAAGTCTTCACAAGCTTCAGCAGAGATTGCCACGTCATAAGTGAGACTTCAGACGACACTGATACTTCAGACGGGTTGAGCTACTTCAGACAGCTTCAACTCTTCAGACGAGTTCTGCTTCTTCAGACAGCTTCAACACTTAGTCTTTCTATGTAGGCTCATAGTGACTCTTGCTGAAATCATAGACAAATCATTAAAGCATATATGTATCTATGCTAAATATTTTAACTCAAATTTGTTAAGCATTAAAACTTGGGAATTGAGTTGT
This sequence comes from Sesbania bispinosa, assembly GCA_026901365.1. NCBI lineage: Eukaryota > Viridiplantae > Streptophyta > Magnoliopsida > Fabales > Fabaceae > Sesbania > Sesbania bispinosa. The sequence continues at coordinate 1,267,406 of QLOH01000247.1, forward strand.
CTTAAACATCATATTTTCTTTTATGATATTTTTGAGACTCAACACGTGGGATTATAGTGAAAAAAGAGAAAGAGGATGATTTTGTTTGAAGGAGGATATTCTGTTCAACTGAAGTTGGTCATGATCATATTTACTATATCAAATATGATTCCCATAGGAAAAACAAATATGAGGACAAAACTTGTGGAGTTGAGGTCCCACTTGTAAGTATAAGTTAACTATATTTTATAGATTATAATGATCTTAAAAAAAGTATGAATAACTTATCTGCTATTTTTTTTCTTTGTGCAGTGGATGCCTGTCACTTTTTGGCCACCATATGGCATGTATCTGGATGATATTGAGGCTGTAGTCGCAACTTATATTTTCCAGCATCCTACCGCTGACAGTGGTTTAAAGTATGTGTTTATAACTTCCATATTTTAATTATATTCAATATTTTACACCTTGAAACTCCTAATATGTTTGCAAATTACAGGTTAGAGATTTTGATTCGTTCAAGTTGGGGAATTGGAGATAGAGGACTTCTTTCTTGTCTTATTCCAAATTATTTTGTTGTCGATGAAGTAAACGATCTTTGATTTTAGTATTTATTTTAATTATACTATTTGAATCATATGTCTGACCCTAATGATTAACTCTGTAGGTGCTAAATCAAGTTGTTGCCAAAATGACCTTCATTGAGAGGGACGTTATCAATTTCATTGCAAATTGGTTCTTACCAACAACATTCTCGGTATGAATTCTGTTTGTTATATTTTCTGTTTGCTACATTCTCTGTAGTCTTTAGTCCACATCTTAACTTATTTTATTTAAACTCAATTTCAGTAATATGCTCGGGAAACGAAAAGAAAACCTGAAGATGTTTTGCTCTACTACCACAGCGATTACATGGGCATAATTGAGCTGCTTCGGAAGGTTAATTTACTTTATACTTTCATGGTTATTTCTTTCTTGTGTGGCAATGTTATGTATTGCATAGCTATAAATTGCTTTGTCCAATATGTATGTATTTTTTAGTTTTTGAATCTCCCTTGTCCATGGACTTGTAGATCTATATCCCTATAAATAATGACAACATACATTGGTTCCTACTGGTGATTGACATGGAAAAGGATCAACTGATAGTGTTGGACTCATTTCCAAGTCCCAAGAAAAAGGAATGGAGAAGGCGCCAAGTTAAGAGAGTGGTTAGTTTCCCTGCTCTTATTTCCTCTCTCTTTCTGTTGTTAAATCTCAAATTAATATTAACTCTGTAAATTTACACAGGCATTATTCTTGGAAGAGATGTTTAAAGATGAATGCTTATATGATTTGTCAAGTTCATAGAAGCCAGTTGTTTCTGAGTTTGAGATTATTGAGCCTGAAGGACTGGGAATGCAAGCTGAAGGCTCGTAAGTTTCTAATAAAAATTATTTATTTCATTTTATTTAAAAAAATCTTTGCACTTAGCTGAAGTTTGAGATACTTGTGTGTGTTGGATTATGACAGCAATTACTGTGGTGTGTGGGTTGCACAGTGGATGAATGAATGCATTCTATACCAAGAGACTAATGAATACAAAGAGATAAAGGTAATGCCCCAACACTTGAACAATCAAATGCAATTCAGTTTTATTTTAAAAAAACTTGTTTATGATCAATGTTATATTGACTTATTCATTTTATTTGCTGGTAAGTGAATATTGCATCTAGGATGCGGATTGCAATTGATCTGGTTATGGGAGATTATAATAGATTAAAGGATGAAGTTGTTGATAGGGCATGTAAATTGTGAAACAAGAAAATGGACGATAGGAAGCTAGAAATGGAAATTTGATTTGCTGCCAGGTTATTGCCGAATTTTAAATTATGTTTCTATAATGGTTGTTTCTTTTTAAGGACTTAAGACCTTATGCTTGTTTCTTTTTAAGGATTTCAGACCTTATAATGGTTGGGTTAACTTTGAACAATTATGTTTTGGATCCATTGTTGGACATGATGTTTTGGCTTATGTTTTAGTAAGTTATTTAGATATTTAGATTATGGCTGACCACACTTTGGGTGGTTATTTTGATCATGTTGGTAATTTTTTTTATCTTAATTATGTTTCTGATAATTTGCAACTTTGATTTCCATATTTGGGTGATTTTATTTTCATCCTATGGTAAGTTGTGATTTTTATATCTTTTATTTATTTCCTAAATTCATTCAACAACAATAATCCCTTCATTACAGAGTAACTTTTATTTGTTAACTAAATAGTTAATTATTGTTTTACTAAAAAAATTATTTTTTACTTATTTTTTAACAAAAAAATCTGTTACTTAATTTTTATGTATAAAAAAGTATCATTTCTTTGATTATCAAATCCTAATGCTTCCTTCACTTTTTTTAACCCAAAGTATTTCCTAAGTTGTGATTTACTTAAACTTTTATTACCTAAATTTATTCATCAACAATAATCCATTCCTTATAGAATAACTTTTATTTGTTAACTAAATAGTTACTTATTTTTTTACCAAAATAATAGTTACTTAATTTTTAACAAAAAGATTTGTTACTTAATTTTTATGCATAAAAAAGTAACATTTCTTTATCCTAATGCTGCCTTCACTTTTTTTAACCCAAATTATTTCATAAGTTGTGATTTACTTAAACTTTTTTTTTCCTAAATTTATTCTTCAACAATAATCCATTTCTTATAGAGTAACTTTTATTTGTTAACTAAATAGTTACTTATTTTTTTACCAAAAAAAATTTATTTATTTTTAACAAAAAACTGTTACTTAATTTTTTTGTATTAAAAAAAGTAACATTTCTTTGATTATCAAATCCACATGTGTTATGAAACTATTATGCATGCAGCAAATTTGTGCTATGAAACTAAATTTTTTCTTCGTCCCTAGGTATTTTTTCCTTTATTTTCTTTATTAAACGCGTAAATAATTCACTATAAATATGTTTTAATTCAGAAATATCCCAAAAACTAATGGATTAAATCAGAAAAATACCAAAAATTTAATGGAGTGGCACAATAATGTTTCACATACAAATAATGCACTAAGGTGAATTTGACACATTTTTCATTGGCTCATACACATTTTTTTCCCTAATTTCCCCTTTTCTTAGGCCTAATAAATCAAATAAAAATAGTATTTTAGTTAAAAAATACACAATTATTAATTATATTTAATGATTTAATGATTAGTTGTTTAATTTTTCGAAGTTGAAGCTCAATTTTATTTTGTCACCTCAACTACTTGAATCATTTAATATAGTCTTATAATTCCAATAAATCCTCTTAACAATAAACAATGCCAACTCTTTTTTTAAGAAAATAGAAAAATACCAGGCATACATCAGATATTTATTTTAACTATTGGATTTGGGTTTGGTTTAAGACAAAAATACTTTTTTTCTATTAATTTAAAATTTCAATATTTATATTGTACTACTATTATACAATATTACTTATTTCCATCTTAAAAAAAATAAAAGAACTTAGTAGCTGAAAACTAATTACTGCTATAGGGGGTACACAGTCGTCTAAATTAGCTGAACCCTTTACCATTCCCAAACCTTCTCTGACCTAAATCTCTCCCCAATTCATTTCTGGTTTCAATTTTGCACCATTGACGCTTCGTTTTCCACCCAATATCATCATGAAACTCAATTTTCCAAGTAATTTTCACAGCCATGCGTGCCTCAAAGTTAGCACGTCTTCAATGTCTAACTGTCCGATATTTTCTTGTTCTTGTCCATTATTAAAGTTGTGTCTCTAATTCAAAGTGAGCAAAAATCCCTAAACCACCTCAACAACATTTTTTCACAAATTAACCTCTACAATCGGAGATGGCTGGAACTTCAAAGGGAAAAAAGCAACCGTACACCACAAAAGGGAACATGGGCGTCTCCACGACTGCGTCGTCACATCACCGGAAGCAACAAGAAGCAAAAGGTCCAGGAAATAATTGAGATTTCGTCAAGCATTCGTGAGAGTGTATCTAAAGAAGGTGCTGGAAGAGTGAGGGTTACTCATGATCATAACCCTCAAGACAACCAGTATATGCGCAACCAGATGCTGGAAATGAAGACAAGTGTTGATGGTCTGACTCTGTTTGTCACCAAATTGTCTGAAGTCATTGCCAACAACACCCCAGGACTAGAACTGAAAGAAAACCCTAACGGTCTTCCTATTCTAATAGTGAACTGCCCCACTCCGAGCACCACTCATGTTACAAAGTTAACTAAAACAAATAGCAACATTGGAAAGTTGAAATCTCCTGAGGGTATGGTGACCAGTTCAACACCTTGCATGGTGACAGGTAATAAAGGTGATTATGAGATGCACGACGATGAAAATCATGTTAGAAGACTGTTCTCCCCACTCAAAGATGGTGCTGATAAGATTTTATACATCAACTATTATCCTCTAAAGACTTACACATACGATGGCAGAACATTTGGAGTAAAGGTCCCTTCTGTAAGTATCTGTTAACTTCATTTTTTTGTTTGTAATTTATAAATGAAAATATAAATTAAAATCTTACCAGGGCATTTGACAATAATTACAATATATAAAAATTGTTTGTTTCTTATAATATATAGTTTTTAATGTATCTTGTTACGGAATTCTTGTTACACACTTATGAAACAACTTCTGAAAAGCATGAGCTTCATAATCTGATTTTTTTTCCATTGCAGTGGATTTCTGTCACATTCAGGCCACCACAAGACATGATTTTGGATGATCTTGAGGCTGCAGTCGTAGCTTATATTTTTCATCCTTTCACTCCTGATAGTGATTTGAGGTATGATCTTCATAACTATTTTAATTATTTCGCATTTTTTGGGGGTTCTAGTTGTATAGTTCTTAAGAATCAAATATACTAGCACCTTATATATGTTTATTTTTTCAATTTATAGTTAAGAGGTTTTGATTAAGTCGGAGGCTTGGAGTTTATCAGATAGAAGAATGCTTTTATGTCTGAGGCCTACTTCTTGCATTGTCCAGGATGTAAAGGATTTTCATTTTATAACTAATCAATATTTCCCTTTTTTTATATACTTATATGACTAACAATTTTGTTGGTAGGTTCTGAATCAACTAGTAGCCAGAATGACCTACATTGAGAGGTCAACTTGCAGCTACATCACATCATGGTTTTTACCCACAACTTTCTCGGTATGAATTTAAGGTTGATGTAGTTGATTAATTTTTTTTCTTACTCCTGAATAAAATGTAATTATTTTTTTCATAAACATAACAATATGCTTTGGAATCTGACAAGACCCTTGAAACTGTTAAGGAGTACTACTTCTCTAAGTTCATGGGCACTATTTGTAACATCCCGAAAAAAAAAGGACCTAAGTCCAACTAAAGGTAAGTTAGAAAGGGAGTGAGAAGTTGAGGAAAGAGGAAGGATTTTGAGTAAGATTATGAGGATAATGAGAATTTATGGGTATTAAGGGTAGATTTAAAAGAGTAATTAAGTTAGGAATGTGTTTTGGCAAAGGAAACTAGGAATGTCGGAGTAGGTGAGAGTTAGGAGGAGCTAAATTAAGAATATAGGTGTTAGAGTCCTTGTTCAAATAACAATCCGGTAGTTAAGATTTATGATGAATTAAAAGAGATTAGGATAATGATTTGTATGTTTAATAACAAAGAAAAGAGTAACTAGGAAGTAAGATACAAGACTTAGGATAAAAACCTTAGGTTTGGAAGTTTCAGCATTCTTGCTCTAGCTAGAACGACTAGCTTAAGCGAGATATGCAGAAAAAAGTATAAAAACCAGTTTATGCAAGTCTCGCTTAAGCGAGATCTGGCTCGCTTAAGCGAGATACAGAACATAATCATATAGCTCTTTGGACTTTTCTCGCCTGGGCGAGGATGGGCTCTCCCAAGCGAGACTGCATGCAACCGACTCGCTCGCTCAAGCGAGAATGTCTCGCTTGAGCGAGAATTCATTTAAAGGCCTTTAAACATTTTTTAGGGTTGGACTTCTTCATTTTTCTTCTTATTCTTCATTTATTTTAGAGAGAAGTCAGAGAGTTTTAGAGAGAGGGAGGGAATTCTTGTAAGAAATAAGTGTTTTGGAGCTTGAATGCTTGAAAGGGAACCTTGGATCTTCACTTCATACCTTCCTTCAACTTCAAATTTCTTCTCTTTGAGTATCTTTGAGGTGAGTAGAACTCACCCACTTCCACATTCTGTGATTGTATACTTGAGCAAGATCCCTACTCTCTAATCCTTTTCTCTATGTTTGTAAATTGTGATTATTAGAGAATATGTATGTTTTGTAATTTATAAATGATAAATATATTGATTCTTATAGGATTTAGGTTATGGAATTTAGAGGAATTAGGGTTTTGTTTCCATATTGATTGTTAAGTTTGTAATTAATATGATTAGGAGCATGAATATAGGAATTATGTTGGTATATTTATTTGAAGTGGCTTTCAAAGTTATGAGAATGAAATTGGCAAGTTGCAATGTTATGGAATATATGTGATTTGTAGAATTAATATTTTGTTAACATAGTTACATGAGTATTGAATATAAGTATTTAGTTATTTAGTTCACATGATTTCTTTTGAGCATTGTAACATCTTAAGCCGGTTCGACCGTGAGCTAATATTAGCCGGTTTCGACCGTGAGTAATCTATGCCGCCCTCGGCCGTGAGTTAAAATTAAGTAATTACGTTAAAACACGACTTCGGTCCAGTAATGGGTGGGATTCGTCCCCGGGAAAGACGTTTCCCGTAGTCTGAGCTCAGTTCTAACTCCAGAAAGTGATAAGAACATGTTGCTGGGCACAACACTAAGTGCATCATGAATTGCATCAATTCTCTGTTCATGTTGAGTGAGTTGTATTATTTTTTTAGCTTGTTTTAATATGTATTATGTGTTGCTTGTCACATGATTGATTGTTTCCCACACTTTATATATGTTGGTTGTATTCACTGAGACTGTAGTCTCACACCATGTTTCGGGGATATACTCTAGTTGTGCAGGGAATTCCAGGTGAGGTTAAAGCAGGGAGCAGGAACTGAGAAGCTGAGTATCCCTTCCAGTGGGAAATTCATTTAGTAGAATTAGTTCTCATGTATTTGATGGGTAGTTGATGATGGCTGTATATGTATAAATATTTCTAGTTTGGCCACGGAGGCTTAATTCTGATGTTAATGAATTCATGTTATTAAACTGTACTGGTGATTTACTGAGTTTCAGGTTAAGTTTGGAATTGGTAAATATCCAGTTTTTAAGAGAGACTCTGCCGAATTTTCGCTATGAGTCTCGTGAACCATAACACTATAAGTGTAGGTTCTTTCCCTAAGTTTAATTAAGTTTCTCAGTATGTATAATATTATGATGTATGTATTAGTACAACTTAAGCAAATCGTTGGAAAGCCTAAGCTTTTGTTTGACGATATCGAAATTTAACGAAATAATTTCAGAAATTCAGGAATAGTGTCTCCAACGGGCATTATTTCTGAGTTGAGAAATTAGGACGTTACATTTTGGTATCAGAGCAGTTCAATCCAATTGGACTGTGGTTAGGTTAGTTGCCCGTGACTTATTATGATCTCACAGTATACATACTCACTATAAGGACTGATCACTCCTATAGTGTGTGCGTTGGCCACGAAGATTATGGTTAGTTATGTGAGTAGGATACTTTGGTCCGGAAGTTAGGACACTTCCCTAACAAAGTTAAGGCCACGCATCTTTGTGTCAGAAAGAGAGTAACCTAGGTTTATTCCTAAGAACGAAACCCTTACCTTAGAAGCTTTATAAAATGTGACACTGAAGCCCTAGTAATCATAAGGCACCCCTGAGGAAGTTAGTTAAGATAGATTCATTATTTTTGGAGGATGGTTGTTGTTTGACTTATAATGTAGTCCTGATTGTGTAATTTGTATGATCTGAATGTGTTGTGTGACTTGCTATCTGTTTGTGACATTGGTTTGTATGAGTGATTTTATGGCATATTATGTTAGAGTGTGTGTACTTGTTAGGTAGTAATTCACATAGTTAAAGTTTCTTTTGAGACAAACCCTTGTTAAGGTTACACTAGAGGGATTATAGGAATGTTAGTCCAGATTAGGATAGCTATCCTATTTAGAGTGATCCAAAGCTTACATAGGTATGCAGGAGGATTATGAATATTTAGGAGGGTATGTGGAGATTGAAAAATTTCATAGGTCCAAGACCTTACCTTAAATTAACAATATATTATGAATAACGCAGACAACTAGACATAAACTTGAAAGGGTTAAGGATTGAGGTTTCCCTTGAGATGGTGTAAGAATAGGTGTATCCCTCGAGTCATCTTGGGGTAGTTAGGGGACCTGCCAAACGGGTAGTGAGTTTTTAGTTACCTAATACTTTTACCCTACCATGAGTTGCAATTAGTAAAATCTTTAACCCTACCGAATGGGTAAGTTATCACGGGAGAATCATATTTAACTCTTCCTATTCCACCTTTAGAAGACACTTAGTAATCTTAGGAGGTAATGCCTTATAACCCTGAAAATCTAGAAGTTATCAAATGTGAGCACTTCATCTATACCTCCAATCTGACCATATCGGTTTAACCATGAGGACTTGGAGAAGTACTCGGGAGAGGAGTGAGGTAAAGGTCTCTAGCCAGGGTAGTGAGAACAAACTAGATTTTTTTTCCGGAAAGCCAACTTAGCTAAAACACCATCCAAGTCACCTAAATGAACCTATTAATATCAAGGGAGAGAAACCTTAGTCACAACCCTCTTAAGGGAGAAGAACCTTAGTCAAGGAAATTAGGAATTTTAGTGCAAATTTCATAAGGTAGCAGTGTAGTGCCTACAAACTTAAGTGAGAATGAGATTTTTCCCTGTTGAGCCACATTAGAGATAACCTCGTAGAAAAGAACTAGGAATTCACCAGAAGGGATTGTTAGAGTATGTAGTAAGTAAATAAAAAACCTTAGTAAAGATAACAAAAATAGTAGGAGTAATTTAGACATCTCTGAACCAATTAGAACGGAGAGGGAATAGAATTTGAAGTCCCGTTAAGAAACGAGTAAAACAAGAAATTACCTAGGTCACCTTAGAGTTATCTAAGAAATTTTCCAACAACTATAGATGTCTTCCAGCCACCCAAATACCTAACCTTATCCATGAATTCCATAAGTAAAATACTAGAACCTTAAACTATACATACTTAATGTGGTAGTTGTAACCATATCTGCATATACCAACACCCCAAACAAAAATAGGAAAATTATGAGGGGAAGCACAAATTAGATTAGGCATCGAGATATAGGCTTGGTATCTTCAATAAAGGAATCAAAATTTAGTACACTGAGGGATATTAGGAAGAGCCTGAAACCTTAAGGGGGGTAGCCTTATAGGAAAGGCATGTGAAGCCACAGAAGGCGCTCAGTACACGAGCACACCTAAGTTTTACCCAACCTGAAAGTTAGATCTGACAATGGATAGTTAGGATCGGACCAGAATGTTAGGTAGGATTATGAGATTGTTAGGCTCACGCACTAGGTTAAAACTCTAAGGCATTTAGAAGTCCTTACTCCTAGGAGGACCAGGGTGTTGATGACCTTAAATCGCTTTCTTTTTCTAGTAAGAACTCAGAACCAAACTAAGTCCAAGCCCTAACCGGTAGGGTGGGGTAGAGAAAGATCCCATTGCAGGGAGATAGGAGATTAGGAGAGTTATCGTGTTCATGCTTTGATCGGTAGGTATTTCACCTACATTCATGGCATGAGTGTTTGTTAGAATTTCAATATTTTCTTAGAGTAATGAGTGACTTTCATCACACTTTAGTGTGGTATTTGCTTATGTGACTATGTGAACTTAATTCCTTAAGCATGACGTGAGTGTTGGATCATTCCACCAACACAAACTTAGTGATTCAAGGAGTTAAGTAATTTTATGTGTATGATTTATTGTTATTTGCATAGTAGAGCTTAGAATATAAACCTGTACATCACTTAGAATTATCCTAAGCATAGCTGGGCCATTAAAAACATAAGTTTTAAAACCAACCAATGGCTGTTGGGATTAGGTATTGAATTGGAACCCTTACTCAGTTGTTGCGTGAACTCTTTTATTTTCTTTAGATCCTACTAGGTAAGTTGTCTAACTAAATTAGTTGAGTATATTGAAATGGAATGTATAGTGTGTGAACCGTTAGAGAAACCATACTATGAACTTGGGGGTGAGGTATAGGTTTCGGAACATGTATTCCGAGGAATTAGGAGATAGGAGGTAAATTGGTGTTGAAAGATAACCGGAGCGAATTTTGGGGACAAAATTCCTTTTAGGGGGGTAGAAATGTAACATCCCGGAAAAATAGGACCTAAGTCCAACTAAAGGTAAGTTAGAAAGGGAGTGAGAAGTTGAGGGAAGAGGAAGGACTTTGAGTAAGATTATGAGGATAATGAGAATTTATGGGCATTAAGGGTAGATTTAAAAGAGTAATTAAGTTAGGAATGTGTTTTGGCAAAGGAAACTAGGAATGTCGGACTAGGTGAGAGTTAGGAGGAGCTAAATTAAGAATATAAGTGTTAGAGTCCTTGTTCAAATAACAATCCGGTAGTTAAGATTTATCATGAATTAAAAGAGATTAGGATAATGATTTGTATGTTTAATAACAAAGAAAAGAGTAACCAGGAAGTAAGATACAAGACTTAGGCGAAAAACCTTAGGTTTGGAAGTTTCAACATTCTCTCTCAAGCTAGAATGGCTAGCTTAAGCGAGATATGCAGAAAAAAGTATAAAAACCAGTATCTGCAAGTCTCACTTAAGCGAGATCTAGCTCGCTTAAGTGAGATACAGAACATAATCATATAGCTCTCTGGACTTTTCTCGCCTGGGCGAGGATGGGCTCGCCCAAGCGAGACTGCATGCAATCGACTCGCTCGCTCAAGCGAGCTCAAGCGAGAATGTCTCGCTTGAGCGAGAATTCACTTAAAGGCCTTTAAACGTGTTTTAGGGTTGGACTTCTTCATTTTTCTTCTTATTCTTCCTTTATTTTAGAGAGAAGTCAGAGAATTTTAGAGAGAGGGAGGGAATTCTTGTAAGAAATAAGTGTTTTGGAGCTTGAATGCTTGAAAGGGAACCTTGGATCTTCACTTCAAACCTTCCTTCAACTTCAAATTTCTTCTCTTTGAGTATCTTTGAGGTGAGTACAACTCACCCACTTCCACATTCTGTGATTGTATACTTGAGGATGATCCCTACTCTCTAATCCTTTTCTCTATGTTTGTAAATTGTGATTATTAGAGAATATGTATGTTTTGTAATTTATAAATGATAAATATATTGATTCTTATAGGATTTAGGTTATGGAATTTAGAGGAATTAAGGTTTTGTTTCCATATTGATTGTTAAGTTTGTAATTAATATGATTAGGAGCATGAAGATAGGAATTATGTTGGTATATTTATTTGAAGTGGCTTTCAAGGTTTTGAGAATGAAATTAGCAAGTTGTAATGTTATGGAATATATGTGATTTGTAGAATTAATATTTTGTTAACATAGTTTCATGAGTATTGAATATAAGTATTTAGTTATTTAGTTCACATTATTTCTTTTGAGCATTGTAACATCTTAAGCCGGTTCGACCGTGAGCTAATATCAGCCGGTTTCGACCGTGAGTAATCTAAGCCGGCTTTGGCCGTGAGTTAAAATTAAGTAATTATGTTAAAACACGACTTCGGTCCAGTAATGGGTGGGATTCGTCCCCGGGAAAGACGTTTCCCGTAGTCTGACTCAGTTCTAACTCCAGAAAGTGATAAGAACATGCCTGCTGGGCACAACAGTGAGTGCATCATGAATTGTATCAATTCTCTGTTCATGTTGAGTGAGTTGCATTATATTTTTAGCTTGTTTTAATATGTATTTTGTGTTGCTTGTCACATGATTGATTGTTTCCCACACTTTATATATGTTGGTTGTACTCGCTGAGACTGTAGTCTCACCCCATGTTTTTGGGATATACTCTAGTTGTGCAGGGAATTCCAGGTGAGGTTAAAGCAGGAAGCAGGAACTGAGAAGCTGAGTATCCCTTCCAGTGGGAAATTCATTTAGTAGAATTAGTTCTCATGTATTTGATGGGTAGTTGATGATGGTTGTATATGTATAAATATTTCTGGTTTGGCCACGAAGGCTTAACTCTGATGTTAATGAATTCATGTTATTAAATTGTACTGGTGATTTACTGAGTTTCAGGTTAAGTTTGGAATTGGTAAATATCCAGCTTTTAGGGGAGACTCTGCCAGATTTTCGGTTTGAGTCTCGTGAACCATAACACTATAAGTGTAGGTTCTTTCCCTAAGTTTAATTAACTTTCTCAGTATGTATAAGATTATGATGTATGTATTAGTACAACTTAAGCAAATCGTTGGAAAGCCTAAGCTTTTGTTTAACGATATTGAAATTTAACGAAATAATTTCAGAAAATCAGGAATAGTGTCTCCAACGGGCATTAATTCTGAGTTGAGAAATTATGACGTTACACTATTGATCTACTGCAAAAGGTTTATTCACTCAAACCACTCAAACCTAACTTGTGTAGTCTAACTTCTCTAACTTTGAGTTTAAATGTTTGATTTAAGTTTTCTAATGGTGATATGTAATATGATTTTCTATTTTAACATTAGATTAAGATCTTGCATGAACTAATGTACTATTGATTATAAAACTAATTTGGTTTCATGAAAAATATATTGGTTTAGGTCAAAAAACTAAATTATACCACTAGTTTAATTTATGGATCAACCCTTTTTTTTTAAAAAAAAAACAGACCTTAAGTGAGTATTAATGATGCCTGGACTTGTAGTCTGACTTCTCTCAATTCATGTACCCTTTTTAATTTGATCAACTATGCCTTTGAATTTTGACTTTCTTGTTTTGAGTTTAAATGTTTGATTTAAGTTCTCCCATGGTGATATGTGATATGGTTTTCTATTTTAACATTAGATTAAGCTCTTGCTTGAACTATGCTTGGACTTGTAGTCTGACTTCTGTAATTGTTATAATTTCAAAATTAATGTTAACCAATATATCTGAATTTGTAATGATGTTTCTGAAATTTGTTACATTGTAGATTTATATTCCTATAAATGATGACAACATCCGCTGGTTCATACTGGTGGTGGAATTGGATCTGGATCAACTAATTTTGTTGGACTCTTTTCCCACTCTGATAAGAAGGGAAATGAGAAGGCCCAAGATCAAGAAACTGGTAGGTCTTCCTAATCCACACTTTTCCAATCTAGAATTTTCACATTAAATTTATCTCTGCATTTTTGTATAGGCTTTATTCCTAGAAGAAATGCTGGATGATGAGTGCTTTTAAGAGTTGACATCAACAGAGAAGCCCATTGTATTTGAATATGCAATTGTTGAGGCTGAGGGAACAAGAGTGCAGGATGATGGCTCGTAAGTTACTAAACTAGATTTTATTAGAGAGTCTTTATTATTATCACTATTTAAACAAATAGTTATAATTAAAAATACGTTTTTAATGGAAATTGTGTTTTGTATGCTAACATAAATGACTGTGGTCTGTGGGTGGATTAATGGATGAATGAGTCGCTTATCCATCATGATTACAGTGAGCTTCATGTAATGTCCTAACATCTTTATTTTCATAACTAGTTAAATTTAAATAGAAAATCCCATTTACCTATCATTTATTAACATCATCATCATATTTTCCTTGGTAGGTGAATACTGCAAGTAGGATGCGACTTGCTCTTGACCTAGTTCTGGGAGATTTCAACAAAATTAGGGAGGAAGTTATTGCTAAGGCTTGTAAGCTGTGGAATGATAACCAGGACCTGAGAAAGAAAAAGATCAATGTGCCCTGATAAAAAAGTGACTTGCTGGAGGCTGTTTTTGAGCAAATGTTGTAGTTTATTTAGTATTTAAGATTTTTTTATCTAGTACTTTTTAGTACTTTGATTGCTTAAGGAACAATTCTGATGTTTGGAGGCTGATTTTGAGCAACTGTGTAACATCCTGAATTTTATTAAGTAAAATTAAATTAAATTAAATTAATAAAGTAGATGAAATAAATGATAAATAATAGAATTAATATTATGAGTAGTTTTATCCATAAAGCTAGTTCAAATTTAAAAAGAAGATAAGTGGGTTGAGGATGGGCCCAAGCCCATATAGGAATTTTAGTAAGGAGGGGTTATCAGTTCACCCTAATCCTAATTCGTCAAATCGTCAGAGAGCGAAACGCTAAGGAGGGGAGAAACCAAGTCTCAAGAGGAGGTTGCTACAGAGTAATCATCAAGAACCAAGATAGAATCTTCCTTGTTGTTCGATCTTCACTTCAAGGTACGGTGGGGGAGAGGGTGCTGCTTGTATGTGCATGTGGGGGTGCTTGGGTAGTAACTTAAGACTTTAAATTCGTATTAATATATGTTATATTGAGAATGGATGATGAAAATTGTTAGTTGATGATTGATTTGATGAATCTTGATGAATTCTTGGGTAAAATTGAAGAGGATATTGAGAATAATGAAAAGGGGTAATTAGGGGTTTGATGATTTGGGGTTTTGATGGATTAACTGTATAATCTGTGAAACGATTGGTGTTTTTACTGAGTTTTGTGGATATAAACGCATATGAATGATTGTTTAACAAAGAGGATTGATTAGAGATTTAACAGAGAGGTTTTGAGGTGATAAAAATCGTGAGAACTGAGATCTGCGTCGCTGGTAATCGATTACAGTAATCGATTACAAAGGTCTGTAATCGATTACCAGGGTTTCTGGGCAGCCTGGGAGGGCTGTTTGTTCGCAGGTAATCGATTACAGAAATGCCGTAATCGATTACCAGAGAGATTGCTTGCAGGTAATCGATTACTGGAGGTTGGTAATCGATTACCAGTGTGGATTTTGAGATCCTAGTGTTTGATGATGATTGTTATACTTGATTTTGGTGTGACTTTGATGATATGATTATACCTTTGATGAATGGATGTTTATTATGATGATGATGATGTTGTGTATAACCTTATGGGGGGGTGATTGATGATGATTAATGATGCTTATGATGTTTTATGAGGATGATAAATAATGATGTTTATGATGATTTATGATGAGGATGATTAATGATGATGTTATGATGATAATAATGATGATGTATTGATGTATTGAGTATATGATGATGATGTAATTGATCTTATGATGTTGATGATGCGTGAGCATATATGATATTGTACTTGAGGTACATAAGCCTAGTGAGAGGCGAGTGTAACTCAGAGAGGTGATTGTACTTGAGGTGCACAAGCCTAGTGAGAGGCGAGTGTAACTCAGGGAGGTGATTGTACTTGGGATGCACAAGCCTAGTGAGAGGCGAGTGTAGCTCAGGGAGGTGATTGTACTTGGGATACACAAGCCTAGTGAGAGGCTCATGGAGGTGATTGTACTTGAGATGCACAAGCCCAGTGAGGGATGGAGTGCAGCTCAGGGAGGTGTTGTACTCGAGATGCACAAGCCTAGAGAGGGGTGACGTGCAACTCGGGGAGGTGAACTGCGCGGACCCATTAGAGGGGGTGCAGAGACCATGATGGGATGCATCATTGGTGACAACTAGGGAGATTGATGAGGAACGCCCATTGTGCGGAGTTCCAAGTCATGATCCTTGGGATGATGATTATGATGATTATGATGATTACGATGATTATGATGATTATGATGATTATGACGATTATGATGATTATGATGATTATGATGATGTTGATGATGTTTCGGTATGCATGATGATTGTTGAACATGCGTTGAATGTGATGAGGATGTAGAATTATATTATGATGTTATGAGATTTATTGTTGAGATGACTATTACATATTGAGAATGAGATTGATGACTTATAAAGTGTGATTCGTGTATTTATGATGGGATAAAATTGTATGATAATAAAGATGTAAGATGAAATGAGTATGTGATTACTTGATGGTAATGAGGATTATATGTGGGTGAGGATAGGGTAGCCTCCTATGTGTATGTATGAGTGGTATTCTTTTCCTCACCGTTACACTGTGGTTAATTTTACAGGTGATGATGATGACACAACTGGTGTCGAGTATTGATTGGAGGGAGAGTCGCTCTGATACATGTGACATCAGGGCATATTATTTTGGGGTTTTTACCTTATGTTTCCAGTTAGAAAGATATTTTGTAAACTGTTTTAAGTGCCTTACATGGCTAGTAGGATATTTTGAGGTTAATACTTTTGTTTCCGTTGCTTAAGTATTTTGAAAACCGTTGGCTGCTATTTCTACCTTATATGATTTTACTTTTGGAATAAATGACGTTTTGAACAATGAGATATGTGAACCTTTTTACCCATGTGGGACGTTACCTTTCCTATAATTTCGAATTATTAATTGTATAAGAATATGGGGTAGAAGGGTGTCACAAACTGCAGTAGTTTGTTTAGTATTTAAGAATTTTTTATCTAGTACTTTTTAGTACTTTGATTGCTTAAAGAACAATTCTATTTTTTGGAGGCTGATTTTTAGCTACTGCAGTAGTTTTAATTACAATGATTGCTTCATGAACTATTATGGTATTTTGATGAATTATCATGTTTTGGGTTAAAGGTTTATTTCGATGTCATATTTTGATGAATTATCATGTCCTGAATTTAAACGTATTTTGATGAACAATTCTGGTGACTTATTTATTTGCTATGCTGATTTCAGCATATTCTTAGGGAACTTAGGGTCCATTTTTGCTGGAATGGTAGGAATATTGCTGGATATTTGTATCAATATAAGATTTATAATTGAAGCCTCTAGATTGAAAATTGGTGTTTTTATTATGAAATTTTACTTTTTAAGCTCGATTTATGTGTGAAATGTGAATACATGGATTGGAGCCAATTAAATTATTGAGGCACTATAATAACAGGCAGAAAGATTGGAAGTTAAAGTTTGTTTTTTCGGCAATAAGTGCTACTATTTAAAAAATACTTATTGTTTAATAAGCTTAAAAATTATACAAGTGCTACTATTTAAAAATTACTCTAGTGAATGAAAAAGATAGTAGTTGAGTCTGATGCTCTAGAGGTTATTTCTGAGTTGCAGCGCAGGGAGTTCTTAGACCAACGCATGTTAAAAAAACTTATTAATCCAATTAACTACGAAATTATATTAAGTAACTTTAATAATATCATATTTTAAGGAAAAAGTTGTGCACAATTGCAGCGTGCTATGAAATTTTGTGTGACCATCAAAAGGTTTATACCAAACAAATTGGGAGCAATGGCCACAAAAAATGTCTATTAAATACATAATAACACTGTCCTACCCCACAAAACACGTCCCTTAGCTGAAAAAAGTTCATCTTCATGTTCCTCAACACTTTTAGCCATTTAGAAAACCTGAATGCATCTCCCAATGAGAGAAATCAACATTAAAGAAAATAACCATTTCCACATCTTTGCATTTCTCTTATATAACTCCAAATTGACATCAAGAAAATTCTTTTCAGCTTTCTCTGACTCTAACTCTTCTTTCAAGGCCATTAACTCTTCTTTATGTGCGTTCACATCAGCTATCAACTGTTCAGATTTCTTCATTAAGCCACTCAAAAGGTTTGTTGAGTATTTTGGTGCAGGAGGATCATACCAGTGAAAGAACTCAAAGTGTCTATATGGTCCACCATAGTTTCCACATCCAAGGAACCTCCAACCAGGAGTTTTTGTTGGTCCCAGAGGGAATCTAGAAGGGGGTTGAATAGATTCACAAAAAAAAATTTCTGCTTTGCTAATTTTCAAAATTCATTTTTCCCTTAAAAAACTGCCTTTAAAATTCTTTCAAATATCAATTTATCAGAGTTTAAAATCAAAAGATAAGTGCAGCGGCTCAAAGATATTGCAGTAGGTAATTGATTACCAATTCAGTGCGTAATTGATTACCAATTTGGAAAATAGTAAGTAATTGATTATCAAGATTGATTCCACAAGGTTAATGATTTAATTTTCAATATACAAATCAATATATCAGAAATCAATCAATTTTTCTATTAAACTTTCCGTTATTTTAATGATCAAGAATCATATTCATATAAACAAGAAACTCAATGCAAGATAGAGTATGGATAGAGAAGATTACACAGAGATTTATACTGGTTCAGCCACAAAAAGGGGCCTACATCCAGTTTTGATCTAGCACACCACTAAATCAACTTTCACTATATAATTGATTACAAACACCATGCACACTCAATCCTAAAGAAAGACTTTCTAACAAACAAAATGTTTGACTCTTGCACCCCACAAGAGCATGTTCATCCGTGACACCCCGTCACTCGAACAACAACCTTACTTATGACACCCCATCACAAGATTTCACAAACAATCTCAATGAACACCCCGTTCTTGAGATATCACACAATGTACTTCTCTATGAATCCCTATTCAAGAGACAATACAAATCAAAAACAGTTATAGAAAACTAAGTTTAGAACGATAACACCTTGTTTTGGCAGATAAACTCCATGAGTGTATATCAATCTTCTTTCGAATTGTCTATGGTTCTTGAGTTGAGAGTTCTTCAGATATTTGCAGAATTTCTGGACATGATGACTTTTCTTGAAGAATCCTTTTCAAAAATAGTTTTGATTCTCACAAAATTCAGCTCCCTATCTTCTTCTTCTTCTTCTTCTTCTTCTTCTTCTTCTTCTTCTTCTTCTATTATTGAAATTATCACTTATATATTGCATTTTAAAGACTAAAAAATTAGTTAGAAAATAGTTTAACAACAGTTAAAAACGTCCTTCTTCTTCTTCTTCTTTCTAAATTATCACTTATATATTGCATTTTAAAGACTAAAAAATTAGTTAGAAAACAGTTTAAAAATAGTTAAAAACGTCCAGTGTTTCTGCAGAATCCGTGGTAATCGATAAGCTTAGTGAGTAATCGATTAAACCTGAACGTTTCGTTTCACAGAACTCATCACAAGAACTAGGGTAATCGATTACTAAATGGGGTAATCGATTAAACCAGTGAGCACCTATTTTTATCTTATACCAGGTGCAGTGGTAATCGATTATCTTTATCAGGTAATCAATTATTTTCGTTTCTGTACCTGAAATCATGTCGTTTTCAGTTTCGATTCAACTTGGGGTCAATTACCAACTAAAGTAATCGATTATACCAGTGGTAAATCAATACTTAGTTGAGTAATTTAGCTTCCAAGCTATCCAAGCATGAAAACAAAAACATGAGTTCAAATTACATGATTACAATCAAGATAAAACCAATTAACAAACACATGTCAATTGCCTAAAGCTAAAAACAAATAATACAAGTGCCACATCCATTGAAACTTGTTTGGCACTGCAAAATGAATTGAAATATTAAATTTATACTTCCTACAACAAAACCAAAACTCCTTAGTATGTGAGAGACGTGATGATCAAATTGTATCTCCAATGTAGCTTAAGTCCAACAATCTCCCCCTTTTTGGTTTTAATGCGCCAAACACTTTCAATAACAATTACAGTGGGCACGAAGGCAATTGCTATTTCTTCATTCCTAAAAGAACTTTGAAAATACTTGCATAACAAATGTGTTTATCAAACAAATCACAGTAATCATGTTTTATAGTCAATCATATAATCATATTCAATTCTAATCATATATGTATCACCAATCTAAATCCATTAAATCCAATCATAAATCTAAATCCAAAATTCAAATCATAAATTTTTCTCCCCCTTTTGGCAAATTAAAACCAAAATCTCATGTAATTTTAGCATGCAATTCAAAGGTCAGTAAAATATAGAGCATATGAATATCCAACACAAACATAATTGTCATGAGCAGAATCATAGAAGTGCCAAGGTAACCATTGTACATTTTACAGTCATCCAAAATGAAATATGCAACCTAAAATGAAGAACAATAAAAAATAATATCCTAAGAACTGAAGCTTTTCCTAAGCGTCCAGGAATGGAACTTGAAGTTCATCAATCCTTTCAGAGATTGCATCAATTCTTTCCTTCAAGTCTTGATAATCCCTTTTCTGAGTTTCAAAAATTTCATTAAACTTGTTGAGGACCATTTGTTCAAAGGTTGTTTAAGGCTTAGGCTCAGCTTCTTCAGAATCTTCATCTTCATCTGGATTTTCTTCATTGTTAATTTCATCTTTATTAAACCAACCTTCATCTGTTTTGACCAATTTAATCATTTTCATTACCTTGTCCTTAACATCATGTGTTTCTCTAGTAATTTCTCTTGACTCATAGCTTGTGTCAACACCATAATGATCAAGGACTTTAGATATGAAAACAACATAAGCACACTTATAGTCAATAAGTCTTTTGGTCTTCATCATATTATTGCTAATTACTTCTATCCAATTAACCTTAATGTCATTCTTGATAGCGTAGATTATCATCATATCTTCTTCACTTAATTGCGTATGGTTGCTCCCCCTAGCTATTACAATCCATGCCATGGTGTAATGCAACAATCTATCATTCACTTTCAATCCCCCGGTATTGAAGACAAATTTCTTCTTTTCTAATCTTTTAACAGCTTGTTCATCTTATCATTCATTTGGATTTACCAACATAGATTTATAAAGTTGAAGTTTATTATACTGAATATCAAGCCTATTGTTGAGATCTTGGCAAGCGTATCAATATCACAACAGTATAATAGTTAAAAGTAAGGGTTGTCGTACCCACGAGGAACGGTACAACTCAAATTCTTAGTGCTTACACTTATTGAGTAAGAAAGATTGTGAAATGGTTATTTGTTTGTGAAGATTATAGTAGTAAAATAAAATAAAATAAAGGATGAGACAAAGAGAAACAAGGATGAAATTGAGCAAACAAAGAGAAACTAGGATTGAACTTCGTCTATCGCACCCCTCTTGTATTTTGGAAATCAATGATATTTAGGAATTTATAATTATAAACATTGAAGCACAAATAAATTTTATTTTATAAAGGTTCCCACAACTATAAAATACTTAGAACAATTCATATTGGTTCCCACAATTACAAATTGCCCTAGCTTTAAGATCAGTTGTTAAAGCTATCAATAAATTGAACCCTATTCCTAGGTATCAACCTATTGAGTGTTTTTACCCAAATCAGATTTAGAAAACCGCTTCCCAGCATATTTAAGAAATCGCATCATAACTCCGATACAAAGACAGAAGCTAAGCATTAAGAACAGAATAAAAACACCAATATTGTAAAAATAGAGATTCCTAAATAACAAAGAAAAATCCAAAATACAGTTGGGGATTGAATCGACTACATTCAATCCTAAAGAGAGATTTAGCTACTCATGGTAGCCATTACACTCCAGAGACTGTCACACTTTTCTCCTAACTCCGTATCTACTCAAAAACCCCGTAACTCTGAATACCTAAAATTGTCTACTAAAAGTCCTATAAATACTGTCTAAAAGCCAGTTTGAACTCTGTTTGTGGCCCATTACAAATTAGGTTACGTTTCCTACGCTCTGCATGCGCTCAGCGCAGGTGAAGCACAGGAAACAGTAACTGGATAGTCATTCCTGCGCTCAGCGCAGGTGGAGCACAGGAAACAACAACAATTTCCTCTGAATTGTCATCCTTTGAAGGTTGTTCTACATTGATCTTGTCCTTGCTCACTGTTCTCTTGATGCTTCAATTATCCCTTAGCTTTTTATCTATAAAAATCAACAGATTTCTCATCAAAATAGCATCAACTTCAGATTTAGTTTCAATAAATACAAGAACCACAAATTAAGCTAAAAAAAGGTGTAATTAGGTTATAAATTCAACAATTCATTATCAATAAGTGTTGTAATTTACCTAGGAATTTACGTAATTCTAACACTTATCAAACTCCCCCCAACTTAGCTTCTTGCTTGCCCTCAAGCAAGAAAAAATCAAATTCAGACAGTTATTTACAATGACTAACTATGACTCTGACTAACAGGAAAAACAATTTCAATATCTCTTGCTAGACAGCTATCCTTTCCAAATTTCAGATTTAAAATCAGAAATAAATGGTGACTTTAATCATTAATCAGAATAAGATAAAAATGCATTCAGTCTCTCAAGAATAGCAATTGCAACAACAAATGATAAAATCAAGGAAATTCTCTCAATTCTCACAGGTAAGTGTTTCCCTCAATTTTTCCACTGTAGTTGAACAATTAAAATTGCCAATCGTTTTCAGTTAACATACAACACATAATCAACATGGATCATAAGGTCTTTCTTGGGTTGTAATGAGGCCTGGCTATCAAGAATTAATGGTTTTTCTCAGGATATATCAAGAAACACAACTTCAGAGAAGAGAGAGCATAACTACAAGTTAAACAATTATCTCAAAATGGCTCTCAATTTACTATCTCTTTCTTGAATGAAACATTTTAGCACAATATTTTTGCCACTTTTTGGGAATTCACTCCTTTTTGCATATAAATATATATTTATTAACATTATTTTTTTTAAGGAGTGAATTCCATTACTCACTGTGCCCTTTTTCCAATATCCATCAACCAACCAATACCCATTCTCATTGAATAAAATGCACCTATGCTCTCTATCCCGAAGTGTGCAAGGGACAAGGATTATAATGATTAACAAGGCTAGAGTGCAAAATCCAAGAAAATTTGAAGCTCAAATGGGCTATCAAAAATAGGAAATATTATTTACAGGTTGGCTATTTAGCACTGAGTAATTTACATATTCAAACAAATTGCCTTAGTCACTTCCATGCTTTTCATATGCAGTAATAAAATTAAAAACTCAAGCAATGGCAATTGACAAGCAACAGGGAAAACTCTCAAAGTGTTTGGTCACACAAACTCACAGGCTTATGGCTGTTTTTCCTTGATTAAATTACCTGTTGCACAATTAGCTATCTTAATTAACTTTCCTGCACAAAATCCTAATCCTAACTGATTATGGATTCAGCCACTTAATTCCTTTTTCTCCTCTTAATTCGGTTAGTTTGGCTGCTAGCTTTGAGACATTAAATTGAATTCCTTAAAATCCTAATTCCTAAATCCTAATTTAACTTAAAATAAACAAATTAATCCTAACGAGAATTAAAATAAAAGAATAAACAAAATAATCCTAACGAGAATTTAAATCCTAACACAACGGAAACAAGAAAATCCTAATATCCATCTGCATAAACTGGTCAATACGTGTAAATCACAGTACAGATGTATCAAATAAAAGAAAATAAAAGGAAATAAAGAAAATAAAAAGGAAAAAGAAAATAAAAAGGAAAAAGAAGGAAAAACACCGTGAAAAGAAAAGAAAAAAATCAATCGTCCTCCTCTGCATCCTGCAGGTCCTCTTCCTCTGCTCCAGCTGCTGCTGCTCCACCCCTTCTTGGAACAACGGGCCTGTCCCCATGCCACTGCAAATACTCCTGGAACTGCTCCACCCCTTCTTGGAACAACGGGCCTGTCCCCATGCCACTGCAAATACTCCTGCAAGTTGTGGTGCAAGATCTGCTCAATGTACAACACCCATCGATGAACAACTATGTTCTGGCGACATAGGTGCTCATTCCACAGGTGGGGTGGAATGTCAGCTGGTGGTGGCTACTAAGGATCATCCTGGGGCTCTGGAGGTGGGTCCAACTCCTCCTCTGGTATGCATAGGTCTCAAGCGTTCTTAGTGAAGAACAGAATTGAATCATCAACAAGCGTTCAAATACAACTCAAGATTCAAGACCAGAATTCTAAAGGAGAATATGAAATTGAATTTACTGCAGAAATTGAAATACGAATTTGAGTTAAAATGAACCTCAAAATCCAATGTAAAATCACTCAAGAATCAATCCTCAAGAGTTTAGCAATCCATAAGATAAAGAACAACAAAATGAAAATGCAGAAAAAGAAGAAGAAGAAAACCTAGAAAAATAGAGAGAAGGGAAAGCAAGCGTATCCTCAACTTCAATCTGTGTAAAGGCAAAAAATATAAAAGTCTCCCTCCGCCTCTAACAGAATTGCAATAGCCCCTATTTATACTAATCCCTAAACCACAAGATTAATCTAATGGCAGAGGTAAAATGGGCCCAGGCTAACAGGTTTCAGGCCCAAAAGACTAAAACTGCTTCAGCAACTACTTAAGAAGCTTGCTGTTCCCGCTCAGCTTCAGACAACTTCTGAACGTCAACTTCATATTGAAAACTGCACCTCGTCGCTTAGTGGAATATAGTCATATGACCTATCAAATTAAAGCCCAGGAAGTTAGCTTTCCAATTCCACTGGAATCACTCAAATCGGATACCTACTGCTCCTGATCAGCTGAGAGAGTAGTAGAAATGATCACTGGAAGCTTCTGCTCATCCTCCAAATATGCATACTTGAGGTGAGAAGGAAGTGGCTTCAGCTCCAATGATGGGGGATGGAAAATAGAAGGTAACAACCTGGTACTAGTGGAAATCTCTGCAACCTGCAAATCAATCAAGTCAGATGTATCTGTAATTGCTGTAATCAAGCCACTGCATTCTGACTCAATCGACTCAACTGGTGCATCAATACCAGAACCTGTAGGACAATCAGAACAATCAACATAATCAACAGTATCAACAGATATGAACTCATCTATCTCAGCACACGTACTACACACAGATGAATCAGAACATAAATCACAAGTGTAGACATCACTGAAATCAGAAAAGTCCGGAAAGTCCAAATGTCCTACAAACTCAGACAAACTATCATCTACAAGTTCAACAAGCATATCAATATGGAATACAGAATGATCCTCAACAGGATGCCTCATGGCATCTAAAATATTAAACTGAACCACACTGTCTCCAAACTCCATGGTAAGTGTGCCTGCATGAACATCAATCTTAGTCCGAGCTGTCTTCAGGAAGGGCCTGCCCAAGATGATGGGGGTTGCACCAGTGAGTGAATCTCCTCCCTCCATATCCAATATGTAAAAGTCAGTAGGGAAGATGAGGTCATTCACTCGAACCAGCACATCCTCAATAAGGCCTGCAGGGTGGGCAGTGCTCCTGTTTGCCAACTGAATGACAACACCTGTAGCCTGTAAAGGACCAAGAGACAAAGAGGTGAAAACAGATAAAGGCATAACATTATCAAACTTGTTACTGCCTATAACACAAGGAATAGAAAATGTCCCCGGGTCTTTGCATTTTTCTGGAATGGGAGTCATAGGTCTCTTAATGAGTGCAGAGACATTTCTTCCCATGCTAATCCTCTCATTTCCCTTTAGCCGCCTCCTATGAGTGCATAAATCCTTCAGAAACTTGGCATATCTTGGAATTTGCTTTATGGCCTCAAGTAGGGGTATATTGACCTCCACTTTTCTGAAGGTTTCCAAGATTTCCTTGTCAGCCTCTTCCATTTTTTTACTCTTCTGCACAACTCTCTGAGGGAATGAAAGAGGAATAGAAGGCTATACATTGCTTGAAGAACTGGGGCTGCCCAAAGGACTAGGACAAGCTCTCTCATGTATAGGGCTGTCTGAAGTTGTACCTGCTGAGACAGTACTGTCTGAAGCTCCAATAATCTCATTTTCTTGCTCAGACTGTTGCCTTTCAGACACTTGCAGACTCTTACCTGATCTCAAGGTGATTGCACTAACATTCTGCTGAGGGTTGACAACTGTCTGAGCAGGAAGCTTGTCTGAACCCTGGGACTGCAGCTTATTAATAGTGGTAGCCATCTGACCAATCTGATTTTCCAGGCTTTGAATAGTTGCTTCAGTCCTTTGCTGGAAATTCAGATTATTGACTGCCATTTGCCTCATTAATTCTTCCAAGGAAGGCTCACTCTTGGAAGGTGCAGCAACTGGTGGTGGAGGTTGCTGCTGCTGCAAGTGTGGAGGTTGGTAGGGTCTACTAGGACAAGCAACATGTGACTGATAGGGTACATAAGACTGTTGTGGTGGCTGCTGCTGCTGAGAAGAATTCCCCCATCTCAAATTTGGATGATTCCTCCAACCTGGATTATACCTGTTGGAAGAAAGATCCTGATTATATTGTTGCTGCTGAGGGGGTCTACCAGAACCATATATATTTGCTACATAAGCCTGAGGAGGAACGGGAACAACATCATTTCCTTCAGACTCATGTAAGGTGGGGCAGGCATCAGTGGGATGATCAGCAGAGTACAAATCCGACATAGCTTAGCAACCTTCTGAGACACCGCCATCTGCTTGACCAAGGAAGCCAAATCATTAAGCTTGCTTTCCAACTTCCTATGATCGGCAGCATAAGTGGTCTCCATCTCATGAACTCCTCTAGTCAAGGCCACTGAGTTGCTTCTGGTATTGAACTGCTGGTTATTAGAAGCCATGTTCTCAATTAATTGCCTTGCTGCAATTGGAGTTTTATCTACAAGCGCTCCTCCACTGGCTACATCTATCATTTGTCTGTCCATGTTTATCAGGCCCTCATAGAAATACTGGATGAGTAGCTGCTTATGAATCTGATGATGTGGACAGCTAGCACAAAGTCTCTTAAACCTCTCCTAGTACTCATACAGACTCTCTCTCTCCATCTGCCTTATACCACAGATCTCCTTCCTAATTGAAGTCACTCTGGATGCTGGGAAAATTTTTTCCAGAAACATCCTCTTCAAATTATCCCAGCTAGTAATGGATCCTGGTGGAAGGTAATACAACCAGTCTTTTGTTGTATCTTGCAGGGAGAATGGAAATGCCTTCAGCTTAATATGATCCTCGGGAACTCCAGCTGGTCTCATAGTTGAGCAGACAATATGGAATTCCTTGAGGTGTTTATGTGGGTCCTCACCTGCAAGACCATGGAACTTGGGCAACAAATGAATCAATCCAGACTTTAGCTCACAAGGTACATCTATATCAGGATATTGAATGCATAAAGTCTGAATATTAACATCAGGTGCTGCAAGCTCTCTCAAAGTTCTCTCAGCCATGGTATCACAATTAAGATCAGACTCAAGAAAGGAAGAAGAAGAAAACACAGAAACAGACTCACTATCACTAACAGAATTATGAACAAATGGAATCCTAGACTCTCTAACTAACCTATGATATGTCTTATCAATTTCTGGATCAAATGAATGTAGGATACCTGGGTTTGCTCTAGTCATACACCAAATGCACACAAAAATGCACAAAATGAGGCATACAACAACATGTCAGCATATAAAGGCAGCCTATATCAAATGAGCAGAAACCAACGAAATGGATACATGGAAAACACTATTAACATAGGAAACAACCACAAAAAATTTCAGAACAAAATTCAAAGTCTAAGTACCAAAACTACCTAAGGTAAGAAAGGGAATTTACACCAAATTCCAAATGACACCAAATCTATTCTAATTTCATCTAAACAATTTCTATACATCAAAACATGACTAAACAAACTAATTACAATGACTCAACACATCACACAACTCAAAACACAAATTAAAATTCACAAAGAGCAATGGAACAGTAACTTTGTAAGTGACAGATTAGTCTACTTACCTCAAACTTGTGAACCAAAATTGATCAAACTGAATCTGCACAAATCAAGTTAGCTATACCAAAACACAATATGAAATATTAATCTACTTCCTAAACACGAATTTACAAAATAGAATTAAAAACAAAATAGAAACAGAATTGAAATTGAAAATCGAATTTGAATTGAACTCCCCGGCAACGACGCCAAATTTGATCGAGGCCGTACTCAATCAAATAATATGAATTAGAGTGTAGTGAGGGTTAGATAACCCAAAGTCGTCTCTCAAGGAATTCAATAACAATTCAGAATATCAGATTTCAGTCCCAAAATTTAGAACCAGAACTTCAGATCGAACTTAAGACAAGTGACTTAAGACGGTCTTAAGACAGAACTTCAGACGGTCTTAAAACTTCAGACGGTCTTAAGACTTCAGACGGTCTTAACAGTGCAGAATTTCAAAACGTAACAGAAAGAAGGGGTTTTTGGTTGTTTGTTTAGAAACAGAGTTTCGCAAGTAAAGAAAAAGGAATAAAACGATCTAAGAAAACAGATTGATTCTCTTGTTCATTCACAATTGGATCCTTCATCGATTAAAAATACATCGAACTCAATTTCCAGAATAAATTTGAATTAACCAAATAAGCGTCAATTAATTCAACAATAATCTCACTCAAGAACTAAGCGAACTTGCTAAACCAGACTAAGCGTACTGGTGACCAGACTAAGCGTACTGGTATGAGATTTCTAATCCTTTACCTCCTGAATTAAGCAAGCAGTTGGTTGTTTAGAATGAAGCAAACTAAACCAGAATTCTTAGTGAAGAACATAATTGAATCATCAACAAGCGTTCAAATACAACTCAAGATTCAAGACCAGAATTCTAAAGGAGAATATGAAATTGAATTTACTGCAGAAATTGAAATACGAATTTGAGTTAAAATGAACCTCAAAATCCAATGTAAAATCACTCAAGAATCAATCCTCAAGAGTTTAGCGATCCATAAGATGAAGAACAGCAAAATGAAAATGCAGAAAAAGAAGAAGATGAAAACCTAGAAAAACAGAGAGAAGGGAAAGCAAGCGTCTCCTCAACTTCAATCTGTGTAAAGGAGAAAAATATAAAAGTCTCCCTCCGCCTCTAACAGAATTGCAACAGCCCCTATTTATACTAATCCCTAAACCACAAGATTAATCTAATGGCAGAGGTAAAATGGGCCTAGGCTAACAGGTTTCAGGCCCAAAATACTAAAACTGCTTCAGCAACTACTTAAGAAGCTTGCTGTTCCCGCTCAGCTTCAGACAGCTTCTGAACGTCAACTTCAAATTGAAAACTGCACCTCGTCCCTCAGTGGAATATAGTCATATGACCTATCAAATTAAAGCCCAGGAAGTTAGCTTTCCAATGCCAATGGAATCACTCAAATCGGACACCTACAGCGCCCAATATCATCAAAACAAGACGGGTAGGTCAGTAGGCTTAAAAATCCGAATTTAAACAACATTTCTAGTTAAAGCCCAACTAAGTCCAATTTGGTAAATCCCAATTATAAAAATGAATTTGATTACAATTATACTCTAAGAAAGTTGCAATTGAAGGTGCAAAGTATATGTGAAATTATGCTCATCAGCGACGCTCCACAGCCGTCACCGTGAGATATATCTTCTCAGATATAAATCTGGCGATGTCGATATCCATCCTAGTCAGAATACAGTAGATGAAGTGTGTCATCTCGATGGTGATGTCGGACACATGGTTGGTGTGCTTAATGTTAGCCAACACTAGAACCATCCAGATCCGAGAAATGCTTCGTAGGTCCCTCCTAAAAATCCTGGCCGCCTCCCTGTAGGTGTTGACATCATAAGTACGCCCAGGCAAACACAAGTGTTGGGCTGTCCTAGTATTTAGCTCCTCATGCCCATAAATGCCAATATCATGCAGCAGCTGGTGGTACTGGCAAGGCATCTGCTCAACATCGTCAAGTCCTGGGCGGTCAAGATTGATCTCATCGCGATCGTAGACCACCCATCTGCCTCTCACATAGGACCTCTTCTCAGCTCCACCACCCGGCTCGCCCGTGGTGTTGGCGTAAAACTCCCGGACCACCTCCGGGTCAAAGTGCCCCTCAGGCTCAGCCATCCTCCTCCATCGTCTGCTGGTGATCTCCATGTTGAAATCCTCAAACTCCCTAGGATGGAGTTCTACTGGCCTCTTTAGAATAAAGTTACAGTTCTGGAGGGAACTGTATGACTCAGCAGCTTTGGCATCCTTGAATCTCCTGGCATCACAGTGGGGTTCATCGCGTGCCCTCTTTCCTCCTTTGCCTCTCCTGGAGCTGGAGGCGTCGGCAGCGTTGGTGACCTTGGTGCGAACCATCAGCAAAAGCATGAATAATAATCAATCATCAGTACACAGAATTAGTTCTCCAATCCAATTATCACAGTGTGTGAACCATAACCAATGAACTCATTAGAAAGTAGTTGGGCACCAAGTAATATCAATAACCAATTTGTAATGCATGAGTAATAAAGCATGTTCCTCAATGGAACCAATAAAACTCAAAACAGAGCATTCAATTGGCAAATGGTATCAGGTTCAGTTAAACAAATTCAAGCATTTGGCAAGAATCAATCCAAATTTTTCATAGAATGGTCAATGTAAAAATTTGAAACAAAAACAGAGCATCAACACCCTTGACCATAATAACTTGCAAAATTCACTGAGCACACCAATATTTAATAGTTTACACATGCAACCACAACTAGCAAATTATTCAAAGGCTACATTGACAAATAATCCTAGAAGCATGCAACTCTATAAGCCTAAGTTTGCTAACTTAAGGTTTAATCAACCAAAACAGAAAAATAGAGGATTTCAATCGGTAAAACTACTCAAAAACTTAAAAACATACCTTGAATAGCAAAGGAAGTAGAAGAGGAAGAGGTTTGTGAGTGAAAAAGTGAAGAAAAAGGTACGGGAAAGCAGAGGATTGGCACAAAAGCTCTAGAGGAAAAATAGGGGAGAAGGAAAAATGACCCTTCCCCTGTTTTTCATTCAAATATATGTTGTAGCGCATACCTGCGCTCTGCCTGTGCTCAACGCAGGTGGAGCGCAGGTTTCAGTTTTCCTGCAGCGTGTCGCTGCGCTTCACCTGCGCTCAGGTGAAGCGCAGAAAACAGTGTTCAAATTTATAATTTTGCGCTTTACCTGCGCTGAGCACAGGTGAAGCGCAGAAAACAATATTTAATTTTTCAACACTTAGTCAAATTTTCTGCTACTTCCTAATTCAATGTGTCTATATTTCTCTCCCACACACTTACTCAACCAGTTCCTAACAATTCCTCAACTAAACAAACACAGAAACCTAATTAACACACAATGTATACAGACCAAAACAAAAATCAAATTGAAAACAATAATGAATTAAAAAATTAAAACATTGGGTTGCCTCCCAGGAAGCGTTCGTTTAACGTCATATAGCTTGACGCCTGTTTCTTTAAGGTTCCTGAAGATGGAGTTTTGTGGTGAACCTTAGTGATGCACCACTGACTTCCCTTAACAAATCTCCCAACACTTCTTTTGTTCCACCAGCATCTCTATCAGCAACTGACGCTAGTTCTTGTTCTCTTCTTTTGAAGCTGGACCCCATAAGTGATTTCTGTAGCTGCTTTCTTCTTTTCTTCAACTTCTTATTAAGAACTTTTATCTCTTTCTTCTGCAGCTTGTGAATGCTTTGACAATCAACTTCCTCTCTCTTGACCCCTTGCAATGGTGGTTCAGTGTTGACATATGAGACTCCCTCAGTAGAGTCTCTCTTCAGGCAATCTGGAGGTTCTTTATGTTATGGAGTTGCTTTGAACGCATCAAAGGTTACCTCATCATCATGCGTGCTGACCGTGAGTTTACCTCTGTCTACATCAACTACCACCTTTGCTGTCTTCATGAACGGTCGTCCAAAAATCAATGGAATATCAGTATCCTCTTTCATGTTCATGATAATGAAATCCACAGGAAACACAAACCTGTCCACCCTTACTAGAACGTCTTCAGCTATCCCATATGGTTGTGTGATGGACCTGTCTGCCAGTTGCAGACTCATTCTTATAGGTTTCACCTCCATATCACCAATCTTCTTGAGCATGGATAAAGGCATCAGATTTATGCTAGCTCCAAGGTCTAGCATTGCCTTTTTCACTGTTAAATCCCCAATGGTGACTGGGATTGTGATGCTGCCAGGGTCTTGTGTCTTCTGTGGTAACAGTTTCTGAATGATAGCACTACATCCAGCCTCTAACTGCACTATCTCTTCATCAAATATTTTCCTTTCCTTAATAAGAAGACCCTTCATAAATTCTGTATAACTGAGTATGTGCTCCAATGCTTCAAGAACAGGAATACTGATTTGTAATCCCTTGAACAATCTCATGAACTGAGCAAAAATCTTGTCTTTGTCTTTCTTAGATGGGTCATGTGGATAGGGCAACTTATTTTCTGAATACTCCTGCTCTAAGCCTTCTGCTTTCTTTTCAACCTCTTTCAGCCCTTTGTCTTTCTCTTTTTCTGGAAACACTTGCTTCTCAGCTATTAAGTTGTCCCCTGTATCATTCCCTACTGATGAATTATTCCTTGTGATGATTGCATTGCACTGCTCCTTGGGATTGGTTTGGGTGTTAACTGTAAACTTACCCTTGTTATGTTCTACTATGTCTTTTTCTAACTAGCGAACTTGTGTCTCTACATTTCTGATGGTTGCTTCTGTATTTTTCTTATAGGAATCGAAAGACTGTATGAGATTATCCATTTTCTCCTCCAGTTTTGATAATTTGTCATGTACTGGAGGGTAGCTTTGTTGCTGCTGCTGGAAAGGAGTTGGCCTATTAGAAGGCCCTGCATCTTGTCTCAAACCAGAATTATTGTTATGGTTATTTCTCCAACCTTGTGAGTAGTATTTTGAATACTGGTTGTTGTTGGAGAAATTGCCTGGTCTCCCTTGACTTCCCAAATAATTAACTTGCTATTCTTGAATGCCTTGGTAAGAGCAGTGACCATTAGGATGGTCACCTCCACAAAAGTCACAAGTTGATTGTGGTCACTGGCCAGGATAGGACTGTACTTCCCGCAACTGCTGAGGAAGCTTTAACATCTGCTTGGTGAGTGCTTCTATTTGTTGGGTGATGAGCTTATTATGAGCTAAGATCGCATCATTAGTGTTCAACTCTAGCACTCCCTTCTTCTGAACTGGTTGTCTTTCATGTTGAGCTTGCGGATCAGTTAATGCCAAGGAATCAATAATTCTGCTAGCTTGTTCCACATCCACTGACATAATTGTGCCTCCTGTTGCAGCATCTATAATCATCTTGGTGTTAGGCCTGAGTCAATTGCAGAAGATACTCAGTTGTGCAATATCCTCAAAACCGTGGTTGGGACACCTTTTCAGCAAAGATTTGAGTCTCTCCCAGGCTTCACATAATGGTTCCTCTGGTCCCTGCCTGAATGTGGAGATATCTGACTTGGCCTTTGTATAGCGAGATGGTGGGAAGAATCTGTTCAAGAACTTTTCTTCCATATTGCTCCAACTAGTCAGACTCTGATTGGGGTGTGACTTCAGCCATTCCTTAGCTTTACCTATCAAAGAGAAAGGAAATAAACGTAAGTAAACAAACTCTAAGTCACCTTCCTCAAAACCCATTGTACCAATCAATTCATAAAAAGTAGAGAGATGAGTGTGTGGATCCTCATGATCCAATCCTATGAATTGATGAGAACTAATGAGACTCAAGAATGTTGGCTTCATCTCCGGAGATTTTGCAGTAGCAGGTATGGGTATGCTTGAAAAATAGTGTGGTCCTTGCCGCATGACATAGTCTCCCAATGTTCTTCTTTGTGGGATTGGATTTGGTTGTTCCTCGGCCATATCTTCAATTTTTACTTCACTTGTGGTGGTTGAACAGAGAGTGTTGATATTGTCTTCTTGAGCTCGTCCTTGTCTTCTTCTCCTGTTTCTACTCCGGTTCCTTCTAGATGTCCTTTCGAACTCGGGATCAAATTCCAGTTGGTCTTGAGACACCTGACCTCGCAAGAGCATAAATCAAGAAACTCGAACAAGGGTTAGCTCGGAAGAAAGGAGTAAAAATAAAATAACTAAAATAAAAATAAAAATAAAAATAACAATAAAAATAAAAATAGAAATATTCACAACTCAATAAGATAGATGAACTAAGAATTCAAATTGGGACACCGTTCCCTGGCAATGACGCCAAAAATACTTGTTGAGATCTTGGAAACCGTACCAATATCTCAACAGTATAATAGTTAAAAGTAAGGATTATCGTACCCACGAGGAACGGTGCAACTCAAATTCTTAGTGCTCACACTTATTGAGTAAGAAAGATTGTGAAAGTGTTATTTGTTTGTGAAGATTATAATAGTAAAATAAAATAAAAGATGAGACAAAGAGAAACAAGGATGAAATTAAGCAAATAAAGAGAAACTAGGATTGAACTTCGTCTATCGCACCCCTCTTGTATTTTGGAAATCAATGATATCTAGGAATTTATAATTATAAACATTGAAGCACAAATAAATTTTCCTTCATAAAGGTTCCCACAACTATGAAATACTTAGAACAATTCATATTGGTTCCCACAATTACAAATTGCCCTAGCTTTACGATCAGTTGTTAAAGCTATCAATAAATTGAACCCTATTCCTAGGTATTCAACCTATTGAGTGTTTTTACCCAAATCAGGTTTAGAAAACCGCTTCCCAGCGTATTTAAGAAATCGCATCATAAATCCGGTACAAAGATGGAAGCTAAGCATTAAGAACAGAATAAAAACACCAATATTATAAAAATAGAGATTCCTAAATAACAAAGAAAAATCCAAAATACAGTTGGGGATTGAATCGACTACATTCAATCCTAAAGAGAGATTTAGCTACTCATGGTATCCATTACACTCCAGAGACTGTCACACTTTTCTCCTAACTCCGTATCTACTCAAAAACTCCGTAACTCTCTGAATACCTAAAACTGTCTGCTAAAGGTCCTATAAATACTGTCTGAAAGCCCGTTTGAACTCTGTTTGTGGCCCATTACAAATTAGGTTACGTTTCCTGCACTCTGCCTGCACTCAGAGCAAGTGAAGCGCAGGAAACAGTAACTGGCCAGTCATTCCTGCGCTCAGCCTGCGCTCGGTGCAGGTGGAGCGCAGGAAACAGCAGCAATTTCCTCTGAATTGTCATCCTTTGAAGGTTCTTCTACATTAATCTTGTCCTTGCTCACTGTTCTCTTGATGCTCCAATTATACCTTAGCTTTTTATCTGTAAAAATCAACAGATTTCTCATCAAAATAGCATCAAGTTCAGATTTAGTTTCAATAAATACAAGAACTACAAATTATGCTAAAAAAGGTGGAATTGGTTTATAAATTCAACAATTCATTATCAATAAGTGTTGTAATTTACCTGGAAATTTATATAATTCTAACACTTATCACCTATCAAATTCTTCCATTGTTAGTCTAATCCCGCTAGCAGTTATACCACCTATATCTTTAAAGATTGAATCATCTATGCAAATCTTGGTCTTCTTAACTTCTGAACTCAAATTTGCATTTCTATCATAGACAAGATTTGCATAAAAGATCTTAACCATATCAGGATAGTAATGCCCTTTTAACTGAACAAATTTTTCAAGACTTTGTGATTCTAATTCTTGTTGAAAGGTGAAACCATTCCTATTAACCCAAGAAAAGGAAAGAGCCTTAGGAGAGATAATTTCTTTTCCTACATAAAAGTTGAAATAGGCATTAGCTTGACCCTCTATAGAGAACCATGGATGGTTGAAGTTGAGAGGTCTTGGTGGAGATTCTTCTGCAGATCTCTTTGAAGATCCCTTTTTTCGAACTGGTGTTAACTTGGGAGGACGAAATTCTATCCGCTTGTTGTATGCTTCACACGTTTCCCTTTTCCTTTGCTTGAATCGGCCATTGATGGTTGAGGAAGGTGAGTAGAAGTTGTTTGATTTGAGGAAGTTTTGAGAATGTGAGGAGTTTTTAGTGAAGGATTTCACTTAGGGTTTGAGAAAATAGGATTAAAATGAAGTTGAAGGAGTTTAAGTATCATCGTTGGCTTCTCTGAAACTAATTGGGACGAAGATGAATCACAGGTAATCGATTACTGGAAGATGGTAATCAATTATCCCAGTGACTGTAATAACAGTTTTAATTGTCCCAACCAGATAATCGATTAACATACTGTGGTAATCGATTATCACAAAACGAATGCTTAAGGATTCATTGCTTCAATTAAGGTAATCGATTAACATATGATGGTAATCGATTAAAGCAGTGAGTTTGTATTTCTGCTGAAATACAGAATTCCTTATTTAATAGATTACTTATGCAGGTGTTGGTAGTAAAAATTTCACTAAGTTAAAATTACTGAAGATATCCTTCAGAAAACCAATTTTGAATTAAATATTGGTAAAATATTAACAGTGAAAATTTTACTAAGTTAAACTGAGTTCAGAATTTATTTCTGATGGAATTTTCGAGTGAAAGTTTCCCAAAGCTCATAGAAATTCGAAATAGAGACAGTAAAATGTCTAAAAATTCGAATTCTAACTCCAAAACAGCATCAAAATTCGAATTTCAGTGTCAGAATTCGAATTTCAGCAACAAAATTCGAATTTCATCATCAGAATTCGAATGACATCATCAAAATTCAAATTTTTACAGCTGAATCTGATTTTCTTCAATAGAATTTGGAATATGACTTATAGAATTCAAATTCTTACAAATAAAAGATTTGAACAAGAGGTCAAAAGAATCTGTAAAATGTTTTGTTACAAGATGAAGTTCGAATTACAAAGAAACTTTGTTACCATTAGAATTACAATCAGAGATCACAAAGAACAATAGTTCAAAACATTAGCAGATTTTCTATTCCTCTAAGTTTCTTCAAAGACTTAAAGAAGAAGCGGGATTTGTGGAGGATAAGGCTTCCAAAGTCTTTTAAAAAACCCCCACCATCTATAGCCTCTACATAAATTTTTCGAATGAAAGAGGAATTAAGCACAGTGAGGTCAAGCAATCAAATATTCCACATCATTCGAAAAGACAATAAACCTTAGGTTGAAGTCTTCAAGATTTCTTCAAAGAAGACATGTTCACTTCTCCCTTCAACCTAAGAAAAGAGACAAGCATCACCTCTTCATATCTTTTAAACTTCCTTTAATTTCCTCATGAAATAAAGATTTACCTTGTGTTTGGATGGAGAATTTTAGAATTCTCAAAATTATAATAGACAATGTTAAGTGAATTGTTAAAATGAGAGGAATTGACAATGACAATCTAAAAAGTTTGAACATAAAGAGAAATGTTGAAATTCTCTCCCAATATTTGTCATTTGAAATTCCCCTATTTGTCATAAAAAATCCTCCTATTTGTCATTTGGAATTCTTTCTTATACTATTTTAACACATGAATTCTAGTAGTTTTAAATTTCTCTATCCAAACACAAGGTTAGAGTGAAACGATTAGAGGGATTAGAAGTGTTACGAAAGACATAAAGAAGTCCTAGTTGATGGAGAAATCAAAAGGGATATTAGGAGATACTGTCTCAAGAAGAAGAAAATTTGGCTATAACGTTTGACCTGAAGGCCAAAAAGACTTAGAAATATTCTCAACATTGGCCATTACGTCGACCTGAATCGAATAAAGTTACTCGAAACTCAGATCGAACGTAATAGCCAATGCTTAGAACCTTTCTAGTAAAACTAGAAAAGGAAAGTTCGAATGCAAGATTCGAATGTAGAGAAAGGAAGAAAAAGGTTAAAATGAGGTGTAAGTGAAAATGAAAGAAAGGAGGCTATTTATAGAAAAAGGTCATAAAGACATGATATTAATGACTGCAAAAAGAAACAGTAAAAGTTAGCAGTTAAAAGTATAGCAAAAGGAAGGCCAATAAAAGATTGACACATGGCGTACAAAGAAGGCATATAAAGTGTGATTTTGAATTTAACTGTGTTAACCAAGTATACAAATTCTTCAGACTTAGAATATCTGTCTGAAACCCTAAGTCATCAAAATTTCGAATTCCCTGGAGCTGAGAATGTTGGAAGATTTCAAACCTTAACTTGATAAATACTGGATAAGAATTTCGAACCAGGGGTTAATCATAATGGCTAAAGATTTCGAATCAGAGTGTCTAACCATATTACTTGAAGATTTCGAATCCAAACTTAGCCATATTACTTGAAGATTTCGAATTTGGACTTAAGCATATTATCTGAAGAATTCGAATTCAGACTTAACCAAATGTCCTGAAGATTTCGAAGCAAAACTCATCAAGGTTTCATGAAGATTTCGAATCAAGAAGGAGATAAAAGCCATGAAGATTTCGAATGAAGACTTGGATAAATTGCATGAAGATTTCGAGTCAGAATTCAAATTTAAACAAGAGAAGGCACGTGGAAGACATCCAGTGAAGACAGGACACCTGTGTGGTCTTCGATTAGGCAGTTTAGATTCTGTCATACGTGTCATTTGTAAATTAGTTGACCGTTAGGGTCAAAAGTCTATAAATAGGGCAAAGTCATAAGTCCTAGGGACGAATCTTTCTCATTTCTACATACTTACGACAAATACTCGAAAAAAGCATATTGTCTACCATATTTATGACTACTTGCTCATCCGAGAAAACTTGAAAAGTATGTCAGTTTGAGGATTTCGTCAATCTTTTTACATTATTCTTGAACTTTTCAATACATTTTCTTTTGCTTTTCTTTTACTTTCTTGCATTTTCTTTTACTTTCAATTTACTTTATTTCTCGCTCCTTTCTTTTTTCTACCTTTTACTTGTCAATTGCATGACTTTATATTTTGAATCCACCATGAGGACCTGATTCCAGTCCCAGATTGTTTACAGGAATCTATTTGTTTGTTTTACTAAAAATCACCACAAACAACAGGTAATCGATTAACTTGTTTCTAATATGCTTGAAAAAATTATTTTTAATGCATTTTGAAGAAAAATTTCATGATTTTATGCAACTAATGAATGAAATGCACAATTATTCATACAATTTCATACAATTTAACTTAGCAAACATGAAGAAATAGATTAGTTAAGATCATACTCACTAAGTATACCAAGTTCCCTTCTTAGCTTGTAGAACCTTTCTCTTGGTAGTGGTTTAGTGAATATATCTGCTAATTGTGATTCAGTATCAACGAATTGAACGTTACAATCTCCTTTTTCCACGTGATCTCTTATGAAGTGATGACATATTTCTATGTGTTTTGTTCTTGAGTGTAAGATAGGATTATTTGTTAGGTTGATTGCACTTGTGTTATCACACCTCAATGGTATCTTGTTCAATTTTAGTCCAAAGTCACGCAATTGTTGTTTGAGCCATATTGATTATGCACAACAACTCCCAGCTGCAATATATTCAGCTTCTTTAGGATACCAAAGACCCACGTCTGTAGTTCCCTTGATATACTTTAAAATTCTTTTCACAGCATTCATGTGTGATTCCTTAGGTGCTGCTTGATACGTCTATAGATTTTCCTTGAATATCTGCATCCAAGTAGCAGTTTGTTCCCATAGGTATGTTAGAACTTTTACAGCTTTCCATATCAAATTTCTTTATAAGTTCTTTAGTGTATTTTGATTGATGCAAGAAAATCCCTTTCTCCATTTTCTTAATTTGTAGACCAAGAAAGAAACTCAATTCTCCCATCATTGACATATCAAACTCCCCCTGCATTTTTGACACAAAGTCCTCACAAAGAGAGTGGTTAGTTGAACCAAAAATTATGTCATCCACATACACTTGTACAAGAAGTATATCATTTTAAGTTTTCTTAAAAAATAGAGATTTGTCAACCTTTCCTCTTTCAAAACTTTGAGACACTAGAAATTTGCTTAACCTTTCATACCATTGTCTAGGAGCTTGCTTAAGTCCATAAAGGGCTTTCTTTAGCATATAAACATGATTAGGAAAATTATGATCAACAAAACCAGGAGGTTGAGAAACATAAACTTCTTCATCAATGAAACCATTTAAAAAGGCACTTTTAACATCCATCTGGTATAACTTAAAATCATATACACATGCAAATGCAAGAAGTAGCCTAACAACTTCTAATCTAGCAACTGGAGCATATGTTTCACCAAAGTCTATACCCTCTTGTTGATTATAGCCCCTGGCTACTAATCTAGCCTTATTCCTTGTTATTGATCTGGTTTCATCATGTTTGTTTCTAAATATCCATTTTGTACCTATGACATTCATGTTAGACTTATAAGGCACTAATTCCCAAACATCATTTCTTTTAAATTGATTTAATTCATCATGCATGACCATCATCCAATATTCATCATTCAAAGCATCATCCACACAAGATGGTTCAATTTGAGAAACAAATGCCATATGTTCACAAAAGAGATTAAATGAATGTCTAGTGGTTACTCCCTTTTCAATATCACCAATAATGTTGTCCAAAGAGAGATCTCTGGGCTTCCTCAATTATTTGGGTAATGATTGTACTTCTTTGGGAACTTTTATTTGCTCATTATTTATGCTTGCTTCATCATTAGTTGGTAGCATATCTAATGCACCTACATCTTCTTCATCACAAAAAGATTTTCCCTTTTATGGGGGTTAGTTTCATAAAAAATAACATGAATAGACTCTTCCACAGTTAGTGACCTTTTATTAAAGACCTTATATGCTTTACTTATTGCAGAATATCCTAAAAACACACCTTCATCAGCTTTAGCATCAAATTTTCCAATGTCATCTTTTCCATTGTTTAGTATAAAACATTTACAACCAAAAAAATTCAGATGTGATATATTAGGTTTCTTGCCTTTGAAAAGTTCATAAGGAGTCTTTTTGAGAAAAGGACGAATTAGAATTCTATTTAGAACATAGCATGCAGTACTTACAGCATCAACCCAAAAATATTTAAGTAAATCATTTTCATTGAACATAGATCTAGCTAGTTCAATTAGAGATCTATTTTTCCTTTCCACAACTCCATTCTGTTGAGGAGTTCTTGGAGCAGAAAAACTGTGATCAATCCCATTCTCATCACAATTTTTCAAAATCTTCATTTTTAAATTCTCCTCCATGATCACTTCTCAAAGATTTTATTTTCAAATCCTTTTCATTTTGAATCCTTTTGGCAATTTTGATGAAAGCCTTGAAAGCATTGTTAATAGCAGATAAAAATGCAATCCAAGTAAATCTAGAATAATCATCAATTATCACTAAAGCATATTTTCTTCCACCAATACTTATAGTTCTGGAAGGACCAAATAAATCCATATGCAAAAGCTCAAGAGGTCTAGAGGTAGAAACAAAATTTCTTGATTTAAAAGAAGCTCTAGACTGCTTTCCCTTTTGACATGCCCTTCCTTATAGAACTTGATATTAGGTAGACCTTTAACAAGTTTCTTAGATGCAAACCTATTCAATTGTTCAAGATTTATATGTGCAATGCGCCTATGCCAAAGCCAAGACATGTCATCCCTAGATGTTAAACATGCAATATTTGATGAGGTATGATCAATGTCAAGCACATATATGTTGTTTATTCTTTTACCAACAAACATGACATTTTCATATGCATCACATATTGTACAACATTCATGATTGAAGGAAATCTTATAGTTCTTATCACACAGTTGACTTATGCTCAACAAATTTCAAATCATTAACATATAAGACATCATCAATTGTAATGGAAGAATTGCTACCAATACTTCTGATACTGAGAATGCGACCTTTGTTATTGTCACCATTTACATAGCCTCCTTCCTTTGCTTGTAGTGAGACAAATTTGATCTTGTCTCCTGTCATGTGCCTAGAGCATCCGCTATCTAAGTACCATAGGGACTGCTTTGCTTTTAGGCACATCTACAAAACCAACAATGACTTATTTTGGTACCTAAATGGAGTTGGGTCCATTTGGATTAGTATCGCCTCTAGCTCCCTTGGGAATCCATATGTACTTCCCACTAGGAACTCCAAATTTCTTAATCAAGCAATTATAAGAAGTATGACCTTTATGAAGACAGTATTTGCAAGTAAGGTAAGGTGTACTTGAAGCTTTTCTAATATTGAAGATATTCTTAATAGTCTTTTGTTTCATATCACAATAATAACCAATTCCAATTTTATCAAATAGACATCTTTGTTTACACAAAAGAGCATCAAGGTTTGTACTTCCCATTGTGAATCTAGATAGTGCTTTGGTAAGATAATCAACTTTTGATTCGAGCACTACACATGTTTCACAGTTAGAAGATGAAGCTATATTACAAGAGGAAAAGCTTTTCAGTTTTTCATTTTCATTTTTCAAAGAATCTATTTCCTTTTGTAATTCATCCACTTTAGCTTCATACAACTTGATTTTCTTTTTGTAAGCACTATTGAAGAAACTAAATTTTTTTGGCTTCTTCATGCAATTTGTAAAAGTGGAGAATAGGATTGCTGAATTGCTTGAGGAAAATACCTCAGTAGCTGAATATTTATATACATGGTGTACACCCACTAATAAAGGATACATAGGAAATACAATCTGTACAAAATAAGGAACATAGACCTATACAAAATAAGGAAATACAACTATACAAATCAACACCTAATGTAGTTTCCTAGTTACCTTAAATATATTTTTCTATTCTAATTTCCCTAAATAGGAGATATTCTCTAACACTCCCCCTCAAGCTGGAGCATACAAATCATATGTGCCAAGCTTGCCACAAAGAAATTGTATTCGAGGACCTCGAAGGGACTTTGTCAGAATGTCTGCTAGTTGATCTTTAGAATTAACAAACTCAATCACAACTTCCTTGGAGAGAACCTTTTCCCTGATAAAGTGACAATCAATCTCTATATGCTTGGTTCTTTCATGAAAGACTAGGTTGGACGCAATGTGGAGTGCAACTTGATTATCACAATATAACTTTATCTCGTTAATGTTACCAAACTTCAACTCACCAAGAAACTATTTTACCCATATGAGTTCACAAGTAACCAATGCCATAACACGATATTCAGCCTCAGCACTTGATCGAGCAACTACTTGTTGTTTCTTACTCTTCCAAGATATGAGGTTTCCACCTACAAAGACACAATAACCTGAAGTTGAGCGTCTATCAATGGGAGAACCATCCCAGTCTGCATCTGAATATCTAACATGAGTGTTTCCTTTGTCTTCATAAACCAACCCTTGACCAGGAGCATTTTTAATTTATCTCAGAATTCGAGTCACTGCATTCCAGTGATCAACACGAGGGGATTGCATGAACTGACTTACTACATTGACCGCAAAAGAGAGATCTAGTCTGGTTATAGTAAGATAGTTTAGTTTCCCAATTACCTTTCTATACCTGCCAGGATCTTGATAGAGCTCCCCCTGATCTGGTAACAACTTGCTATTTGGATCCATGGGAGTGTCAACAGACTTACAATTTATCATTCCTGTTTCCTCCAATATATCTAAAGCATACTTCCTTTTTGAAATTGTAATACCACTTCTAGACTGAGCAACCTCCAAACCAAGAAAGTACTTTAGTTTACCCAAATCTTTGGTTTGAAAATGATCAAATAAATGTTTCTTTAACCGAGATATTCCTTCATGATCATCACCTGTAATGACTATATCATCCACATAAACCACTAGATAAATACATCGACCAACTGAATTATGTTGATAAAAAACTAAATGATCAACTTCACTGCGAGTCATACCAAACTTTTGTACCACTGTGCTAAACTTCCCGAACCAAGTTCGGGGAGACTGTTTCAAACCATAAAGAGATCTCTTCAACTTACACACCAAGCCAGACTCCTCCTGAGCAATAAACCCAGGTGGTTGCTCCATATAGATTTCTTCTGCAAGGTCTCCATGAAGGAATGCATTCTTTGTAACGCCCTAATTTCTAAATTCAAGACTTAGTCCGTTGGAGACTAATCCCAAAATTTTCGAAATTTAAATCGCGCCATTTCGAATGTCATACATCACAATTCGATAACAAACCAACGATAACTTATACAATTTGTGAAGAACTCAAACTTATATACATATACACACTTCTGTAAAAGTGCACAAAAGGCCCGAAGGCTACAAACTAAGCATCTCTAACATAAACCAAAATATATAGAAGTACTGCTACACAATCTAAGAGATACTAAATCCAACATATATCAGACTCCTGCCTTCAAATCACTGATCCATGCTAGGAGATACCTGCACACCTAGATTGTGTCCACAAAACGCGTGGTGAGACTAATGTCTCAGTGAAGTATAACCATGCAAACATGTCGTGTAGGAAAAATAGAAAATGAAATGCATCAATCATCACCAAGTAAGATATACATACTAATAAACATCTTAAACATAAAGGCACATAATCGGCATAACCCAGCTAACGGGTTGTGGCGCATACGCCCTCAACTGATCTTGGCGCACACGCCCTCAACTGAACTTGGCGCATACGTCCTCAACTAATCTTAATTCTTAACTCATAATTGGACTAGCACACATGAATCGATAACAAGAACTAAGATTTCAAACATTTCGAAAGCTTCACAATTATCGTAAGTTCGTAACTTCGACATTCAAAGATTTTCCAAGCAACCCTAACATCATTTACTCAACTCAAGCACAAACATCATAAATCCAATCAATTTAATCAAATAGAAAGGGAATCAAAGGGGTAGGGTTCATACATTGAGCATTTCGTTAATTTCGTTATCTCGCTACTTTCGTAAAT
This sequence comes from Sesbania bispinosa, assembly GCA_026901365.1. Classification (NCBI taxonomy): domain Eukaryota; kingdom Viridiplantae; phylum Streptophyta; class Magnoliopsida; order Fabales; family Fabaceae; genus Sesbania; species Sesbania bispinosa. Next base: position 1,311,649 of record QLOH01000247.1, read on the forward strand.
CTCGCTACCCTAAGGTTTTCAATGAAAATACTAATCAAACTACTCAATCTCAAGCATACATTACTAATATAACTACAATAATCATATAGAAGAGGAATTAAGGAATGAGATTCATACATTAGGGAGAAATCAAAATCAAAGGGGAAAGTGGGTGTGTGAGTTATACTCACCAATTCTATGAAATCAAGAGTGAAATGAAGGATTGAAGTGATCCCCTTGATCAATCTAGCTTCAATCTCCTTCCTAGGCCTCCGATTGAGTGTTTCTCTCTCTAGACTTACTCTCTCTCTCTAGGGTTCGAATGGGAGAAGAGAGTAAATGAATGTTCTGACTTTTGCATGCCTCGGGGTATAAATAATGGACAGCTGGTAATCGATTACAGTAATGCTGTAATCGATTACCAGAGGTAAAAATTTCACTAGAAAACGTTTCTGGAAATCTGGTAATCGATTACAACCCTTGGTAATCGATTACCAAAAACTCAGGCCTCGGGTAATCGATTACGTAATCGATTACCAAAAACTCAGCTCTCGGGTAATCGATTACGGACTCACTGTAATCGATTACCAGAACCCAAATTCCCTAAGTTCACTTAAGTTAAAGCTAAAAACTTGATTTTATACCTGAGTTTTAACTTGTAGCTCCTCAATTAACCTTAATCCCTCAACTTATTCTCAGCCTACTAAGTTATTAAAATTCTCAATTTTGCGGAATGTTACATTTTCATAAATATACCAACGACCGGAGGAAGGACAATAACACCGATATCCTTTTTGTAGCCTGGAATAACCTACAAAGACACATTTGATAGCACGAGGAGACAATTTATCTGTACCAAGAGAGAGGTTATGAACAAAACAAGTACAACCAAACACACGAGGAGGGACAACATATAGAGACTTTGTAGGAAACAATAATTTGTGAGGTACTTGGTTATTAATAACAGAAGAAGGCATACGATTAATGAGATAACAAGATGTTAAAACAGCATCCCCCCAAAAATGTAGAGGCATATTTGTATGTAATAACAAAGTTCTGGCAGTCTCAATAAGATGACAATTTTTTCTTTCAGCCACACCATTTTGTTGAGGTGTGTGGGGACATGTAGACTGATGTAGAATACCATGAGATGACATAAATGATGAAAATTCATGAGAGAAATATTCTTTGGCATTGTCACTCCTTAAGATCTTAATTGATTTTCCAAATTGATTTTGTATTTCAATATAGAATGACTTGAAGATAGAAAATAATTCAGACCGTTCTTTCATAAAAAACAACCAAGTAAACCTAGAAAAGTCATCTATAAAGGTGACAAAATACCTGAATCCTAATGAATTAGAGACATGAATTGGACCCCATATATCAGAATGAACAACAACAAAAGGTTCTATTTGATTTTGAACCTAAGTAGGAAAGGAAGAACGAGTATGCTTCCCGAGTTGACATGACTCACAATTTAGGGACTTCAATTTTGCAAGACATGGAACCATTAGTTGAAGTTTCTGCAGACTAGGATAACATAGACGTTGATGAAGAAGGTGGGGAGACTCAGTAGCAGAACATATTGTTGGAGACGTGGTCTTCAAATAGTAGAGTCCTTGTGATTCACGTCTTACACCAATCGTCTTCCCCGTACCGCAATCCTGAATAATGAAAGAGTCAGAATCAAAGGTGACTGAGCAATTCAGTGAATGGGTGAGTTGACTCAAGGAAATCAAATTAAAGGGACATCCAGGCATGAATAGGACAGATTTTAATGAGATAGATTCAGTGGGAGAAACATGACCAATGCCTTGGACTGGTACTTTAGAATCGTTAGCAAGAGTAGTAGAGCGAGAAATATCAAGTAAAGGAGAAGAAAATAGTGACCGATTACCAGACACATGGTCGGAAGCACCAGAATCAATAACCCAAGATGTCAGATTATGATTGGTATGAGATATACAAACTGTAGGATTACCGGTATGAGCAATTGTAGTTGTGGCTGACTGATTTTGTTTGGCTGCCTTCCACTGCATATACTCCTGGATTTTAGCTTTGGACAAAAAGATAGGTTGCTTTCCTGTCAAAACTTTAGGAAAGGATGTTGATGATGCCATTATAGCAACTACAAAGAGGAAGACCGACGAACTGAGTTATGAGGAAGACCGACGGACTGTGACCGGCAGAATGAGTTTGGACTTTTAGGGTATTTGACCCCCAAAACGGACAGAGGAGGCCTGGACGAACCTGACGGGACCAACGGTGAAGCAAACGGAGGTCTGGAAGGTGAGGTGCGGAAGCGGACGACAATGCTATTTCCGGGGATCAATAGATTGACACCTTTTGTGTCTATTGGTGACGCTACAGTGGTCGGATGGTGACTGTACGGTGGTCGGACGGTGTTGGATGGTGTTCGGACGGTGACTGGTAGCCAGACGGTGGTTGGACGTTAGGGCTTTGAGAGAGGGACTGTGGACAGCGGACAAGGATTCAGACTTTTATCAGGCCAACAGGAAGTGAACTCTGATACCATGTAAAAGTGAAGAATAGGATTGTTGAATTGCTTGAGGAAAATATCTCAGCAGCTGAATATTTATATACATGGTGTACACCCACTAATAAAGGAAACATAGGAAATACAATCTGTACAAAATAAGGATACATGGACCTATACAAAATAAAGAAATACAGTTATACAAATCAACACCCAATGTAGTTTCCTAGTTACCTTAAAATATAATTTTCTATTCTGATTTCCCTAAATAGGAGATATTCTCTAACACAATTCAATAAAATAATCTTGCAATTTATCATCATTTGTATCAATAGAGTAGTCAGAATCACTTACCTCACTGTCGGAGTTATTCTTTGTCATAAGGCAAAGATTTGCTTCATGATCACTATCACTCTCACTTGAGGTGGTTGAGGCATTGTCTTCCCAAGCAATGTAGGCCTTCTTATTTCTGTTTTTAAACTTTGTCTTTGACTCATCATTGCTTTGCTTTCATGCTAAAGTTGGACAATCCGCTTTAATGTGACCAATTTTACCACATTCGAAGCAAGTGAATTTTGGTGAGGATGATTCAATTTTCCTTGTCTGTTTCCTAGTTGGAAATTGCTTACTCTTGCCATTCTTCTTCTTCAAAAATTTTCTGAATTTTCTTACCATCAAATTTAGATCTTCTGGTTCAGAGGCTTCATTATCAGTGCTATCATCGGTACTTAACTGCTCGTTGGTTTTTAGAGCTAATCCTTTGACCTTCTTATCTTTTTGTTCTTCTTCCACCATCCTATTAATGTCCATTTCATATTCTCTCAGTTTTCCAAGTAATTATGCACTTGTCATTGCCACCAAATTCTTAGATTCAGTAATTGCTGTCACAGTTGGCTGCCACTTTCTGTTTAATGACTTGAGGATTTTTATATTCAGCTCCTCTTCATCAAAGATTTTCCCAAGTCCCTGAAGATGATTGACAATGTGTGTTAGTCTCTTCTGCACATCCATAATCGTTTCTCCTTGTGCCATTCTTAACATCTCATATTCTTGGATCAAGGTATTCTTTTTCGCTCTTCTCACTTCAAGTGTCCCCTCATGAGTTACTTGAATAAGATCCCAAGCTTCTTTAGCTATTTTGCATGCAGAGATCCTGAAAAATTCATCACTGTTTAAAGCAGAATGAATAATATTCAAAGCTTTTGAATCATTTTCAACACGCTTAATTTCATCATGATTCCACAAATCAAAGGGTTTTTCACAAATTGAATCATTAACCATATGAGTAGGAATCTTGTAATCAGTTACTACAGCTTGCCAAATACCTCTATTGACAGACTCCATAAAAATTTTCATTCTAACTTTCCAAAAAAAATAATTTTCACCACAAAATAGTTGTGGTCTGTTAATTGAAGCACATTCTGCAAAAGGCAATTGATTCCCTGCCATTTTCGCAAAAACAGTTTACTAAAATCTTGAAAAACTTTCAAGATTCCAGCTCTGATGCCAATTGTTGGTCCCAGAGGGAATCTAGAAGAGGGGGGTTGAATAGATTCACAAAAAAAAATTCTGCTTTGTTAATTTTCGAAATTCGTTTTTCCCTTCAAAAACTGTCTTTAAAATTCTTTCGAATATCAATTTATCAGAGTTTAAAATCAAGAGATAAGTGCAGCGGATCAAAGATATCGCAGTAGGTAATTGATTACCAATTTAGTGCGTACTTGATTACCAATTTGGAAAACAGTAAGTAATTGATTATCAAGATTGATCCACAAGGTTAACAATTTACTTTTCAATATACAAATCAATATATCCGAAATTAATCAAATTTTCTATTAAACTTTCTGTTATTTTAATGATCAAGAATCATATTCATATAACCAAGAAACTCAATGCAAGATAGAGTAGGGATAGAGAAGATTACACAGAAATTTATACTGGTTCAGCCATAAAAAGGGGGCCTACATCCAGTTTTGATCTAGCACACCACTAAATCAGCTTTCACTATAGAATTGATTACAAACACCATGTGCACTCAATCCTAAAGAAAGACTTTCTAACAAACAAAAGATTTGACTCTTGCACCCCACAAGAGCATGTTCATTTGTGACACCCCGTCACTCGAACAACAACCTTACTTATGACACCTCGTCACAAGATTTCACAAACAATCTCAATGAACACCCCGTTCTTGAGATATCACACAATGTACTTCTCTATGAATCCCTATTCAAGAGACAATACAAATCAAAAACAGTTATAGAAAACTAAGTTTAGAACGATAACACCTTGTTTTTTCAGATAAACTCCATGAGTGTATATCAATCTTCTTTCAAATTGTCTATGGTTCTTGAGTTGAGAGTTCTTCAAATATTTGCAGAATTTCTAGACATGATGACTTTTCTTGAAGAATCTTTTTCAAAGAGTTTTTGATTCTCACAAAACTCAGCTCCCTCTTTTCTTCTCTTCTTTTTCTTCTTTTTTTTTTCTTCTTCTTCTTCTTCTTCTTCTTCTTTTTTCGAAATTATCATTTATATATTTCATTTTAAAGATTCAAAAATTAGTTAGAAAATATTTTAAAAATAGTTAAAAACGTCCAGTGTTTCTGCAGAATCTGTGGTAATCGATTAACTTAGTGAGTAATCGATTAAACCAGAACGTTTCATTTCACAGAACTTATCACAGGGGTAATTGATTACTACATGGGGTAATCGATTAAACCAGTGAGCACCTATTTTTATCTTATACCATGTGCAGTGATAATCGATTATCTTTATCAGGTAATCGATTATTTTCGTTCCTGTACCTGAAATCATGTCATTTTCAGTTTCGATTCAACTTGGGGTAAATTACCAACTAAAGTAATCGATTATACCAGTGGTAAATCAATACTTAGTTGAGTAATTTAGCTTCCAAGCTATCCAAACATGAAAACAAAAACATGAGTTCAAATTATATGATTACAATTAAGATAAAACCAATTAACAAACACATGTCAATTGCCTAAAGCTAAAAACAAACAATACAAGTGCCACATCCATTGAAACTTGTTTGGCACTGCAAAATGAATTGAAATGTTAAATTTCCACTTCCTACAACAAAACCAAAACTCCTTAGTATGTGAGAGACGTGATGATCAAATTGTATCTCCAATGTAGCTTAAGTCCAACATTTTTTGGGTCCATGAGGTCTGTAACTTGCAATGAACACCACATTTGCAGAATTGTGGAGCATCATTGACGATTGATGATGCAATATTGTTGCTACTAGAAGAAGGAGAACTGTCCAATGCAATTGCTTTTACATTTGAAATTATAAATGCGCAAAACAAATGGAAAATAAATGCTTTCAAAAGGGCTATAGGGGTAACTGAGGACAATATAGTTAGTATTAAACTGCGAGTTAGTATTCAAAACATTTCCATTCCCTGCCTATAATCAATATAAAACCAAAGTTAAAAAATAGTCAATGGAACTATTTTGAACATTGTTATTGAAAAAGGGAACTACTTTGATCAAGTAAGTCCACACCAAGCCTGCAATTAAGGCATAACCTATACCCCACCAACCTATACCCCACACAATGCTATATATTGTTTCTAGAGTTTGGCTTAACCTTACAAACTTAAAGTACATATCAATCAAAGTAGTCCTAAGAATGGAACTATCAAGGTACACCTCCAAAAAGGTCATATTAATCACATTCTCCAACACCTCTACCCACCAATTTTTGTTTCACTACCAGTACCAAAAATATCAAACATTCTGCTTCTCCTAAGACTGAATAGCATTTTCTGGTATCATTAAACCACCAAAGTTCAACTCCACATTATGGGCAGGAATTTTCCCCCCTAATTTTTTTGTTTATGTCAAATCAAATTAACAACTCATGCTTTCCTGTATAGACTGTAACCACAATTCTATCTATTGTTTCTAGAGTTTGGCTTAACCTTACCAAACTTAAAGTACATATCAATCAAAGTAGTCCTAAGAATGGAACTATCAAGATACACCTCCATAAAGGTCATATTAATCATATTCTCCAACACCTCTACCCACCAATTTTTGTTTCACTACCAGTTCCAAAAAGATCAAACATTCTGCTTCTCCTAAGACTAAAAAGCATTTTCTAGTATCATTAAACCACCAAAGTTCAACTCTACATTATGGGCACACATTTTTTTCCCAAATTTTTTCTGTTCATGTCAAATCTAATTTACAACTCATGCTTTCCTGTATAGCAGTCCTCATGACCTTCATGACTGGAATTAAATAGCCTAAACAGAATCCCAATCCAACAAACCACCAAAGGAACGACAAAAAAAAAGATCAAACATTCTACTTCTAAAAAACCTTAATTTTCAAGGTACACCTCCAAAAAGGCTTCGATATATCAACATTCTTTATTATTCTTAGAAACATGTACAACAATATGGTTCATCAACAGAATCCCAATCCAACAAACCATCAAAGAAAAGACAAATAAAAAGATCAAACATTCTACTTCTCCTAAAAAACATTAACTATCAAGGTACACCTCCAAAAAGGCTTAGATATATCAACATTCTCTATTATTCTTAGAAACATGTACAACAACATGGTTCATTAAAAAAAATCCCAATCCAACAAACCACCAAAGAAAAGACAAATAAAAAGATCAAACATTCTACTTCCCCTAATAAACCTTAACTATCAAGGTACACCTCCAAAAAGGCTTAGATATATAAACATTCTCTATTATTCTTAAAAACATGTCCAACAACATGGATCATCAACGTAATCCCAATCCAACAAACCACCAAAGGAAAGACAAATAAAAAGATCAAACATTCTACTTCTCCTAAAAAACCTTAACTATTAAGGTACACCTCCAAAAATGCTTAGATATATCAAAATTCTCTATTATTCTTAGAAACATGTCCAACAACATGGTTCATCAACAAAATCCCAATCCAACAAACCACCAAAGGAAAGACAAATAAAAAGATCAAACATTCTACTTCTCCTAAAAAACCTTAACTATCAAGGTACACCTCCAAAAAGGCTTAGATATATCAACATTCTCTATTATTCTTAGAAACATGTCCAACAACATGGATCCTCAACAAAATCCCAATCCAACAAACCACCAAAGAAAAGACAAATAAAAAGATCAAACATTCTACTTCTCCTAAAAAACCTTAACTATCAAGGTACACCTCCAAAAAGGCTTAGATATATCAATATTCTATATTATTCTTAGAAACATGTCCAACAACATGGTTCATCAACAGAATCCCAATCCAACAAACCACCAAAGGAAAGACAAATATCACTACAAGAAAAATGTGATTTTGTGGCGGTTTCCTAGTGGGGGTTCAAGATAACCCCCTCTATGCTTTTAATTTAGGGTCGGTTCCAAAATCAATGGCACACAGCAGTGGACGGTAGCTTTTATATTTTTTTAATTTTAAATTGTAAATAAATGTTCGCATCAGTTTTAATACTATTGATAAAAAAGTCCTTTTACATTCCCGGGTATTTTCTTCTTCCTTCCTTTCATTCGTGCCTTATGCATTTCAGTAAAGCTAATCAGAGAGCCAAAACCTTGCCCTTTTTTCAAAACTATTATTTCTCTCATCAACACCATATTTTCTGTAAATCGTGAATCCTCCTCCACCTCTCATCAACCTTAAGCTAAAGGTTTTTCTCTCCATTAGCTAAAACCATCAAGTCTCTTATCGGCAATCTCGCTCCGTTCGGCTTCCATTACAAGTCAAGTGCAAATACTTCTATCATTCAATAATTCCTATTTTTCTTTTTATTTTTTTGGAATTTCTCTTGGCATAAAACCCTTAATGTTTTGTGTCACCATCACAGGAAGAGCATGTGACCACCAGGTAATTAGTATGTTGCTCGGCTTCTTGGCAAACACTCCAAAAAGGTATCATATTTATTTTGATCTCTTTTAAAGTTTTGATTTTTTTGTCTCTTTGACTCCTTGGCTCCCACATTCATATGCCACTTCACTTTCTTTCCATATGCTACACCTGCAACCCAAACCTTATAGCGACATTGACGTTTAATTTTTCTTTTCAATCATTATTTTTTTTAATTTGATATTATCAATTAGTTTTTCTATTCATATCAATTTTTATGCTTATTTTATATTTTCAACTAGTTAGCAGGAAGCTAATAAGTCGTGGGATTAAGTGTTCTCACTTGGATTAGAAACCTATATATAAGTATGGTATCAATGTCATTTGATTATTAGCTGGGTCAAAGAAAGTAAAGTAATTTTGTGGCTAGAGTCCAACCAATATACTAATACTAGAAAGTAAAGTAATTTGTGGCTTAAAAATATTATACGAAGACAGCCCTTTTATGTTTAAAGTGTAAACCCATATATATAATATTATAACTAATAAATAAAATCATAATATGTATACTTAAATTATACATGCATATTGTAACCAAAAAAATTATACATGCATATTATTTGTTTATTAATTTATATATATATATATATATATATATATCTCGCCTATACGTGATTAGGTGGTGTCTTGAGGTTAGGTACTTTGGAGTTTCAATTTGAAATTGACAGATTGTAATTGATTTGGTTTCATATAGGTTTTGCTAATATCTTATATAACTATTTTTTAATTGAATTTGTAATGTTATTTGACATAAGGTTTTTGTTCCAACTTTATGTCCTTATCGTGAAGGCCTGGAGGGTTCATTTCTTTACCTTGCATTCATGTCTTTTCCTTTTGCATTTAGTAAATGAATTAATTAATTTTGAAAGCTTACAAGTGCATTAGAGAAATGTTTTAGAAAATACTGCAAAACAATTTAACTTGATTAGTACTCGGGGAATTGGATTTGACCGCCTTAAGTAACTTGAAGCAATTAAAAGGATACTAATGATGTGCATGTATTTCTACTTAACATGAAAATATTTTTGGTCTAATGCTCTAAGCTGCTAGAAAAGAAATGTCTATGTTCTTTTATTTGTGTGCTTTGGTCCATATGTGTTAAATGACATTTTCTTTACAAGATTAAGATTATTTTATAAGTTCCTAATTATTAAGAGTATTTTTCTTTTGCAGTGAAGAAAAGGTTGTTGTAGCATAGTCAGGTGCTCAATTCTAGGTGAGTCAATGGGTATATATAATGACTGCCTTAAGTGAGATTGATAAACAAAATCATGATAGAATCCTTTGATGCTGAAAAAGATTACTAAAGTCGTGTTCCTGTTTTATTTAGATGTCATTGACTTTAGGTAGAGAATCAAGAGCTTTTACAGATTCAATTGTTTTTTTAATCTGAATCATGCCTGAGTTTTTATGGCAATATATCAATGTATAATTTTTCCTTTATCAAGAATTGTCTGATTCTCTTTATGGCTTTTTGACATATTTAATTTATTGGTTTTCATTATTGAATAACATCTTGTCATTTCTTCTTTTTGTTATATTCTTTCACAAATATTTAGTTTCTTGGTGTTCTCTTTTCATTCCATTTTTTATTTAATTATGACACGATTTTCAAGATTCTAAATGTGACAATAAGATGGTTATAGTGAATTTGATTTCTTAGCATGATTACTATTACTCATGTTGCCAAGTCCCATTGTGAACACAAAGTTTTTCTGTCAGGCCCTTTACTCCCCTTCCTTTTGTGCTAAACTCTCAATGTTTGTGTTGATAACCTGTCATATTACTAATTTTTCTGTCTATTTCATTATCATTTGTTCTAGAAAGGTTAGATTATTTGTTGTTTATGAAAGGGATATATATACTTATAATTTTTTCATGCCAAATTTAGGAATGAACTTGATGTTTACGTTAGCATATGCTTATTATAATATATGCATTCAGCACTCCTTCAACTACTATGTATGGAATACTGAATTTTAGCTAGTATGTTACTCTCTTTCACTTTCCCTTTCAATTTTCTTTAGGTGATTAATTGCTTTTGGTTTATGTTAAATATGAATGAAACAATAAAAATACTACTTTACATTCTGTTATAACCAGTCTTATTATGCAATGTTGTTATTATGGTTTTGTGGAGTTATTTGCCAAGTTATATTTTTTTATATAAATGCAATGTTTTTCTTTGATTTATTTGTCATAACTTTAGGTCATCTTCTTTTTATACATATTTATTGTGACTAATCATCTCACTTTTTAAATAGCAATCTAAAGTGGAACCATTCGTCATACTTGAGGCACGCTAATTGATGAGGTGCAATCTGTTTGAGAAACTCATTTAGCCATAAGTCTTATTGGAGCTTCGATTTATTCAGGTATATATATTTTATTCAAATTTGGACAACTTATGAATAACACCCATGCCATAAATAAATATATTATTGAATGTCTTAGCATTTCCCTTAGTATCCTATTCAAGAATGACATATATTTTATTTTCTCAATATTATTGAATTGTCCAAAAGTGGATAGTTTAGAATTGGAAATTCGCATTGAACATGTTATTGTATGCTTTACTTTTGGTATAATGACGGTATTTCAATAGTATTTCTGATTGCATTAGTAACATTTATGTCTTAAGCTAATAGTATTGTGATTTTTTGTATTTAGTGTTGGACAAATCTTGGATTGAAATGCCACGCAATATACCTAGGTATCAAGCAGGATTAAATAGCTTTTTAGACTTTGCCTTCGAACATAGCTCGAGTGCGGGTACAATAATATGTCCATGTAGTCTATGTGGTTTTAGGAAGTGGATGACTCGACAAGAAGTGTATGATCACTTATTGTGTAAACCATTTCCTAAAAATTACACATTTTGGTGTCACCATGGGGAGACATTTCTAGGGGAATCTGTTGTTTGCCCACCTATAATCCAAGACAACTTAGGAAATGAATATCATATATCAGGTACAATAAATGAAGATCCAGTGCAAATTATGATAAATGACGCATTCAGATTTTCTGAAATGCATGCCAATGACGAACCCTTTTCGTCATCAGTTGAACCTAGAGACATAGGTGATGGAGGTGTGCCAGAATTGAATCATGGAGCAACTGGTGGTGCTAAAGATTTTTATGATTTACACCAAGATGGAGAGCAACCATTGTATGAAGGATGTACTAAGTACTCAAAATTGTCTTTCTTGGTGAAATTATATCACATTAAGGGTTTGTGTGGAGTCACGAACAAGGCAGTGACAATGATCATTGAATTTTGCATGAAGCGTTTGGACATGCAAAAATCCCTGCATCTAGTTATGAGGCAAAGAAACTCATTGACAAGCTTGGCCTTGATTACACTAAGATACATGCATGTCCTAATGATTGTATGTTATATTGGGGGGAGGATGAAGACAGGGAGGAATGCAGAATATGTAAGACATCTAGATGGAAGTAACATGGTAAACGAAAAGCAAATACTCGTGGTTTGATTACTACTAAGTCACGAAAAAAGTTACATGCAAAGATTTTGCGATACTTTCCATTGATCCCGAGGTTAAAAAGATTTTTTATGTCTTCAAAGACTGCTAAAAGTATGGTTTGGCATGCTGAAGAGAATAACAATGATGGACTGATGAGGCATCCAAGAGATTCTGAGGCTTGGAAGAATTTTGATCTGACGCATCCTGATTTTGCTTCAGATCCTCGGAATGTACAACTGGGCTTAGCAACTAATGGGTTTAATCCCTTTGGATCTTTGAGTGCTAGTTATAGCATTTGGCCATTAATTCTTATTCCTTACAATATTCCTCCGTGGGCATGTATGAACCCAACAAACTTTATTCTTTCAAGCCTTATTCCTGGAAAACAAACGCCGAGAAATGATATTGACATCTACATGCAACCTCTTATAGCAGAGTTAAAAGAGTTGTGGGAAAAAGGAGTTGACACATATGATGCTGCAAGTAATGAGGTGTTCATGATGAGAGCATGTCTTTTATGGACCATCAGTGACTTTCCTGGTCTTGGGATGCTTTCTGGATGGAACACTTATACTGGGCTAGCTTGTCCATCTTGTAACTTTGATACAAGTCCTCTTCATCTTCCATTTAGTAAAAAGTGGTGTTTTATGGGGTCATCGTCGCTTTTTGTCTACAGGTCACAAGTTTCGGTTGAATCGGGTTCGCTTTGATGGAAACATTGAGGATAGGAATCAACCAAGACAATTATCTAGATCTGAAATTTTGAAACAGGTAAAAGATATAGAAGTTACATTTGGAAAACAGCCACCATCATTAGATAAATGAAAGAGAACTCGTGGAAGGAACACTGGTGAGAATCAGACTCAACAATGGAAGAAGAAAAGCATATTCTTTCAACTTCCATATTGGGAGTTTAATTTGTTGTGACACAATCTAGATGTGATGCATATTGAAAAGATGTGTGCGACAATGTAATTTTCACATTGATAAATGACAAAGAGAAAAGAAAAGATCATGTGGAGGCTCGAAAAGACTTGCATGCAATGGGTATAAGAAGTGAACTTTGGCCACCAGAGGATGGGAAAAAGTTCCCAGCAGCTTTATTTACACTTGCAAAGGAAGAGATAGATATTATGCTAAAGACCTTGAAGGATATCATTGTACCAGATGGTTACTCAAGCAACATTTCTAGATGTGTTGATCCAGTTCAGCGAAGGATCTCTGGTTTAAAAAGCATGATTCCCACATTATTATGGAACAATTGCTACCTTTGTCAATTAGGAGTGTGTTGCCTTTCCAAGTTTCTACATCTTTGATTGATTTATGCACATTCTTCAAGCTATTATGTGCCAAAGTGTTGAGCCATGATGAATTAGACAAGCTTAAGGAACACATTGTTCTTACATTGTGTCATTTGGAAATGTTGTTTCCTCCTTCTTTCTTCACGGTTATGGTTCACCTTATGGTGCATTTACCTAATGAAGCCAAACTTGGAGACCGATGCATTATCGATGGATGTATCCTATAGATAGGTATAACCAATTATGAAATTTAAGATGTCAAATATATAATAGTTTACTAGTAATTTTTTAAGTTTTTAATATGTATTGAATTTTAAAATTTTAGGTTCTTGGGGAAATTGAATTTTTTTGTGCGTAACAAAGCGCAACCTGAGGGCTCAATAGCTTAAGGTTGGATCTCTTAAGAGATACTTACGTTTTGTTCACGGTACTTAGACAATGAAATTGAGACGAGATTCAATCGAGGAGGTCGTGTTGACGATGATCCTGTTAAATCTTCATCATGTCTTTTTCCCAATGTAGGCAAACATATTGGAGGTTCAGTGTACTTTACTTTGACCCCTTCAGAATGGCTACAAGCACATCGACATGTGTTGGTTAATTATGAAGAAGTAAAACACTTCTTTGAGTAAGTTTTACTTAAAATTCATAATTATTCCATATTCTTGTCCTTTATATATCATATCTCTTATCGTCATAATCGATATAGGGAATTTAGGATTGTCACCAAGAGGAAGTTAAGGGGTCGAACAAGGTCATCAAATGAAATAGAAAAGGAAGTTCATCGGGATATTGTGGATTGGTTTATGCGTCGTGTAAGTACAAAGATATATTTTACATTCAATGTGTACTATTATGTGTTATTACTAAAGTTGTCTTTTTCTTTCTAATAGATTGTGAATGATAATAGCAATGCACACTCTAATGATATTCGTGCCCTTGCACAAGGCCCGCTTCAGCAAGCGAGAAGGTTTACTGCATATAATGTGAATGGATATAAATTTTGAACCTTACAATGTGAGCAAGGAATGAAAACTCAAAACAGTGGTGTATTTTGTAGCTTTGGAACAAAAAGTTACGCAAGTGCAAGTTATAACAGGCCAACAGAAGGTTTAGTGTCCTATTATGGGAAATTGGTCGACATTATTGAATTAAACTACCATGGCCGATTTATGGTGACTTTATTTAAATGTTAATGGGCTAACACTACAAATTTTAGATACATTAAAAAGGATGCATTGGGTTTCACCTCCATCAACTTTTCTCATTTGATCCATATGGGTGTGAAGGAAGACGATGAACCATACATTCGGGCTTTTGAAGCTCAACTGGTGTATTATGTGGAGGATAAGATGGATGAAGGATGGTTTACACCTGTACACCTAAAACCAAGGGACTTGTTTGATATCGGTGAGGATTCTATAGAAACAACTTATGAAAGTGAGACTTGTCAGCAACAATTGGCCCTACATTGGTCAGATGATAACATTGAAGATCATTTGTCTAGACCTAATGTACATGTAGAATTTGACTAAGCACAATGTTGAGATTTGTCTGTTTTCTGTTATTGTTATTTCCTTATGTAGTATTTCTTTTCATTATTGTCTTATTTTGTTTTGTTTATCTTTGTGACATTTTGCTTTCAATTATTAATGGATGATCACAAATCCTTTGGACTTTTTGTTATTATAAATTGTCTCATATATGATGTATTTAGTACTATTTTCATAAACCATATATCCAAATGTCAATAGATAATCCACTTCATCCCACATGGAACCACATCATACATCTTACAATTCTGCTGATGGTGGACCTTTTCTATATGATGAGCTTGGGGATATGGATTCGGAGACTTTGGTTACGGGTGAAGGTCCTTCTACTGGTAAAGCAAAAATACAATTTTGGACAGTTCAAGTGAGAAGTATGTCTTTTATTTGTCATCAATTTCATTAAAATGTTTGTTCGCATATTATTTGATTCATTTGATATTGAATGGTTAACACTTTCTTTTAACAGATGGTCAAGGAGAGGTAGGTGAACGTTCTATGAGGATTAGAGACATATTCTCCCTTCCACGGGGGGGAGATGGTTATAATTCCTTTTGATGGAAGCACACCAAGTGGCACAAATGTTGATGGGTTGTTAGGAGGTTTTTTGGGTCGCTTGGCACAAAGTTATAGATACTTTCCTATTAGCTTTAAAAAGTGGCCTAAGGTTCTTCAAACCTCTAAGGACTGGGTTTGAGCTAATGTCATTAAGGTATAAATGATGTCTTTCTTGCTAGTTACCCATAATACTTTATTTTTATCACAATATATTGTCACAACTAACGCAAGTAATTCATTGAAGGCTACATTATGGTGGGAACCAATTCATGATGAAGCAGCAAAAACGTACATAATGAAATATATTGGTAAAAAGTGGAGAGAAAACAGGTTAAAATTGTATAATACATTTTATGACCAAACAAAATCACGAGGGGAAAATATCAGAAACCCTCCATATTCAATTCCAGCAACTGAGTGGGCTGCTTTCATAGATTATAGATTGGAGGAGAAGACTGAGGTAATGTGCTTACTCTATATTTAAATGGTTTGACCATCATATATAATAGAACTTACTTTTTGTGTATGTTCATAGGAAATATGTCGCAAGAATGCACAAAATAAGACCAAGCTTACGATTAATCATATTGTTGGTTCTAAAAAGCTCAAGAGAAGGATGGCCGAGATGGTAAGTGGTTAGAAATTGTGTTATAAATATAGTAAGATTTTTTTATCCAATTTGTGTATAACTAACTTTTAAAATTGTGGTTATTATCAATAGATGACTGAAACTGGCCAGCCAGTGAGCAGGGGTACATTATATATCCATACTCATAAGAGAAATGATGGAACATATATTAATGAAGAGGCCCAAGTTGTTTGTGTAAGTTACTAGCTCTTTAAATGATTTTTGTTAACATTTTGTTTTATATTTTCTAATAACCTCTTATAATTAAAATCATGTAGGAGAAGATTTCTGAAATTGAGAGTTAAGGAACTGCTCCTATAGCAATCTCACCTAATGACTCTCTTGGACAAGTATTTGGCAAAGAACATGCAGGTAGGGTTTGAGGTGTCAATTATGGAGTTTGCCCATCACAGGTATTTGGATGTAGATATCAACAGTTTTGTGGTACTTCTAGTTCTAGTAATACAAGTGAACAAAATCGTGTTGCATAACTAGAAAATGTAGTTCAAGAACTGAGATCTGAATTAGAAACAAGAGATGTAAAAATGAAGAAAGTAGAGGCGTTGCTTACTCATATCCTTATGAATTCATCAATTCTTGTGCCTCCTGATCTAACTAGTAGCCTTGATATTGTAAGTTACTCTTACCATTACATGGTTATTTATAAATAATGTATCTATAATAATAATAATAATAATAATAAGATATTCTTTTGTTTTTATTATTGTAGCAAACTCCTGGTGCTCAGCCCTCTTCTCAACTTGACATTAATCAACTGTAAGCCATATAATTAACTTATTATTACACTTAGTATTTGAATTTCTATAGAATGATGAGTCTATTTTTTATTTTTGTGACCTGATTTATTTATGTTTAGTGGATAGTTGGAAAATAAATGTTTTTTATTTTTTGGTTTTATGTATGTGATTTAAGTGGATGTGATGGGTTGTGATGATTATCATCTTATTCAGTTAAAGAAATTTCAAGCTACCCAACAGTCAATGTTTTGGAATTGTACAAAAATGTCCAACTTCTTGTGAGTTGATTTTGCCTATGTTTCACATTTGATGGAGCCAAAAAAAAAAGTTAGCTAATTTGCTTGTTTTATGGAACATTCTTGCATACTTTATAATACTTTTAATTGTGGCAAATTGGTAATGAGCCAATACTTAATTGTTTTTATGGATTTTCTTGCCACCTAGTAAACTGATGTAACCTTACATGAAGGACTTTTACATAATTTCCTTACATTTATGTTCTTTGTTTTTTGAGAGGGTTATTGATCATTTGCTTTGTTCTAATTTCCTTTTATAATGTGTTCTTCTTATTAGAATAGAAATATCAGAATGAAAATTGTTTAGCAATGTTTAACTTTTCAGAAAACTTTCATACAGAGTTTGACTAACAATGCTTTAAGTGGTTTTGTTGATTATATATGGATTTTGGCTATTTTATTTTTGTCTAATTAGCTTTTCCTTTTTCATTGGTCAGGTGAGTAATCTAAATTGTTTTAGCAGCTTGGTTCTTTTTTGCCTCTAAAGTTGACTTCATGAGGGTTTAACTTGTAAGCCTTTTAATTTAGATTAAAGGTTGATGTCTCACCTTGTAAAAGTTGTATTTAGACTGATAGAATCATGTGTTAATATTTCTCATTTTTTTTATCTATTTTGAGTATTTTGTGTTAGTGACAATATTACGTTATTATTTTGAAGAGATAGCTATTCTTTTGTTATCTACATCTACATCTTTTGATACTAGCCTACATAGTATTATAAATTATTGCTAATTATTAAATAGATTCTTACCAATCTATTAGTTGTGTTAACTATATATGGGTTAAATCATGTTTTTTATTAGTGTTTTTTTCTTATTCGATTGATACTTATTTCACTTTTATTGATTTAGTTCATGTGATAAAGTTGTTATGACATAGATAAAGTTTTATCATGAAAAACGTTAATAACATAACGGCTACAAAGAAATATTTTCCTTGTCTATTTATCTAAGGTGCATGTAGGAGCAATGACTTATCAATTCTAACATGGAAAAATTAGATGATATTTGGAAATTAATTTTAATATGAACATACTCATAAAATAACATATTTCATAGTGTTTATATTGTAAATAAATTGAAGTTTTCTTATCAACGGTTATTTTTAGTGTACATCCTAAATTCTCACAATTTAATTTATTTTTTATATTATATCTCAATTTTTCATACTTAACATTTCACCTTTTTTATTTTTATTCTTTAAAATACTATTACTTCAGATTAATTAATTTATTTTGTGAAAATTTTATATAATTATTATTAAATATTTTTCATAATATGAAACAATAAATTTTTTATAAAAGGTTGTCAGATACGTTAATTTAGTTAAATTGATTTGTTTAGCTAAACTAAAAAACACAAATCGTAGATTTAACGGCGATTCTATAACCACCATAAAAAAAATTCCATAAAAAGTAAAATAAAATGAAGATTAAAACATATATTTTTTTAAAACATACAGCGGCGGTTGTAAATCGCCGTTAAATTTCATGAGTCAAAAATAAAATTTATAAATTATAAGATAGTGGCGGTTCAAACCGCCGCTAATCAAATATATAGATTTTCGGTTAATAAAAGTCGTTGTTATATTGACTTGTGGCGCGATATTTCCCGTCGGTTTTACAACCGCCGCAATTCCTTTTAGGGGCGGCTAAAACCGCTGCTAAACCCACATTATAACCGCCGCTAAAAGCTGATTTTGGTGCAGTGTATAAAGATCAATAATTATACTTCTCCTAAAAAACCTTAACTATCAAGGTACACCTAAAAAAAGGCTTAGATATAATATATCAACATTCTCTATTATTCTTAGAAACATGTCCAACCTACTTTCATCAAAAGAATCCCAATCCAACAAACCACCAAATGAATGGCAAATTAATCGGTGAGTGTGACGGTACTTAACTATCAATCATAAAATACAACCTTTCTACTTCTCCTAAATAACCTTAGCTATCAAGGTAAAATTTGAACACAACAGAATGCAAGACAAACCACTCATCAGTGCAAAAAACTAGTAAAAATAAAGCACCAACATCAATATCAATAAAATAGAACCTAAAATATGCACAAAAAAAGGATAACATAGCCAAAATAACCTCTTAAGGAAGCATTATGAATTCATTTAGTTTCTGATAAATCTTATTATATACAAATATATTTATTAGGTATGAAAACATTCACCTTTAAACCATTCTAAATTCTAGTAAAAAATTGGGTGAAACAAATTTACCTCCACCAATTATGCCCTATTCAGTTTCCTTCAAGGCCCACTCCAAGTCAACTATTGCCAAGGATCTGCACTCAAATTCGAAACACATTAGTGTTATTTTTTCAAAATCAATGACAATTGCTAGGAGGTTCGGGGAAATACAAGTGCCCTTGCCTTGAAGAAGTTGGTGTCGCCGAGGCCTCAATCCGGACCTGCACTCCTAAACTCAAGATACGGTGGGGACTTTGTGCCGATAGAAATTGCTATTTGGAAGCAATTCATCACAAATGACTTACGGAAAAAACCCTAACATTTGCTACCAGGGGTGAGCGAACTACTGCAGGTATTTTGCGCCGGAATAAAAGGATACTTTGAAGAGATTCTTCCCAAGGGCTAATCTGGTTTCAAACAACAAAACCCTAAATATTTGTTATGACTAGATGAAACAAAATAGAACAAGAGATAATCTTATGGGAGAAAGGAATCGCACAAGATTAACAAAGAAAAACAAGTGCTTTACTGTGAGAATGAAAATTTTATGGGTTAGGGTTTTGAGGAAGAAGGAAGCTTAGATTTCTGGGAGCAGGAAGAGCAAGAAGAATAAGATGAATAGGAAGAAAATTTTGAATGTTTTGAATTCTAATCTTTTTTTTTATTTTAGTTCTGAATTTTAATTATAAAGTTAAAATAATGTTTTAAATATAATAAACTGATTAATAAAATTGAAATAAAAATTTATATATACTTGTATAAAGGACTAAATTGCAATGGACTAAATTGAAAATACCTAAAAATTTATTCAGTTTATTAATAAATGAATAGTGAATTTTGGTAAAAAAAAAAGACTATTCCAAAACCCCCCACTTTCAAGAGGTGTTGTAGTCCTGCTGACGAGAATCCGGGGGAGTGGATTCGTTTTACGGATCTATCTAGGTTGGAATGCTCATAATTAGAAATTTTGGGAAATGGATTAAATGAGAAAATGGAAAAAAAAGGTAAGAAGATGGAATGAAAATTGATAGACGTCACACTTTCAAGGATGAAAGATAAGTCTAAGAGTTATACACACAAAGGGATGAAGGACCTTTGATAAAACTCAAATTCTTGATTAACAAGAAAAATAAGAGAAACACTCTCTAGGATAAAAATTCTGAATATTTCTTAACTTGTTCCTTACATGAAATGTGCGTCCTATATATAGCCTTCAAGCATTCAGCCTAGGCGCACAATGTATGTCTCTTTACATTCAAAAGTTACAAAATAAAATCCTAATAACAATGTGAATAAAGTACTACTAATTAGCTATTAAAATTAAAATGTGACTATTCTAAAAACTAAAGCATTCATCCAACAACTTAACCTAACCAAGTTGGCTGCCCAATTAAACAAAACGTAACAGCCATAATAATTCAGCCACTCAGCCATTATTTTGGTAATAATTTGGCCCCATAATCATCAAATTATAACAGCTAATGGAGCATTTATTAGTGTACAATTCGGCCTTCCATCTTAGCATAAATAGCCGCAACCTTTAGACTAAAATGTAACAACCACTTAGAGTGATAATTAGCATGACAACTCAGCCAAATTGTAACAACTCTCTTGCCTTTTTATTGGATGCAATAATTCAACAATTCCCTGTTAATTTTGGTCAACTCATCTTGGTGTCTAGTGTTGAATTTTAACAACAATTCTGCATCAATTGAGAACTAATGGAAACACTCCATTGAGAACCAATTGAAACACTAAGTTTCTCCTTGTGTTGAGCGCTGATTATAATTATCAACCTGCATTCATTTAGAAATAATTCAAGCGCTACTTCCTCTTCCATTTTGTTCCTTTAATTTATGCATTTTTTTATTCTAATTCTGGCCGCCCAACCACTTGCATTTTTAGCAATCCAATTTGGGTTTTAAATTATAAAAACTACTCTTCAATTAAAAGACTATGCAACCTCCTCCTCAATTTTACCCGGTTGGATTCACATCAGCTACCCTAGAAATAAATGTAATGTTAGTGTGATTAATATTTCATTGATTCATGTTTAATAATTGTTGACGAAAGGTGTACCATCATGTTGTATTATCAAACATTAATTTCCTCTCAACGTTAAATCAAGTACTATGGAGTGAGTTGAGACGTAATAAGAAAAAAAAAAACTTCCATTGCATATTAATTAATAGCTAATGTGTTAATATACAAACAAATTAAATTAAATTTATAATGACTTAGCCATGTACTTTTGTACCATAAAACCAAATAACTAATGAAAGGTTGACTAGCAACATTCCATTAGCACCTCAAGATCTGACTTTCTTGTCAGAAATAAGCATAATCATACAATAGTCTCTCTAAAAATAACCAATCACCTCCCTGAATCCTCTCTTCCACAAATAACCCACCTCGCACCATTAACTCCAATGTTATCGATCCTACCCTCCATTCCTTCACACACAACCAAATTTCCCACATTTCCATCATCCATAGTGCAGAAAGTAAGTTCATCATACAACCCCACCATCCATCCCTCTTAAGTTTGAACCGTATGTTTTGTACAATCAAACAAACCCAGTATCTGCAAAATAATCGTATATTTTTTCCGGGTTCCAAAAAATTGACAACAAACTTAACAACCTGCTTTCTCTTCTCCAACTCTAGAGACTAATTAATAATTAACGATGACTCATAACCCTCTCCTCTTCCTTTTCCTCTTGGTAGCCTTTTCCTCATTGATACAATCCAAGTTGACCACCAATTACTACCAAAATCTTGTCCCCAATTCTCAGACGTAATCCGAAAAACCGTGGCTGAGAAGCAACTTTCCTCACCCACCACGGCTGCTGCCACCCTCCGCCTTTTTTTTCCATGACTGCATTGTTGGTGGTTGCGATGCCTCCATCCTTGTCACCACCAACTCCTTTAATAAGGCTGAACGTGATGCCGACATTAACCTCTCCCTCCCAGGAGATGGCTTCGATGTCGTCACACGCGCCAAGACTACTCTAGAGCTTGAATGCCCTGGAGTGGTCTCATGCGCGGACATTCTAGCTACCGCTGCACGTGACCTTGTTGTGATTGTTGGTGGGCCCTTCTATAAGTTGGGCCTGGGCCGAAAAGATGGCTTGGAATCTAAAGCAAGGAATACAGAAGGCCAGTTCCCAGAGCCCACCATGCCACTCTCTAAGGTAATAGACATCTTTAAGTCTAAAGGGTTCTCCGTTCAAGAGATGGTGGCTCTTTCAGGTGCACACACTATAGGTTTTTCTCATTGCAAAGAGTTTAGCTATAGGCTCTTCAACTTCAGCAAGAACAATGAATATGACCCTAAGTTTAACCCCGAATATGCTAAGGGGTTGAGGAAGTTGTGTGAGAACTACACCAAGGACCCAACCATGTCAGCGTTCAATGACGTGATGACACCTGGCAAGTTTGACAATATGTACTACAAGAACTTGAAGAGAGGGTTAGGGTTGTTGGCAACAGACAGTGCCTTGTTTGATGACAATAGGACCAGACCCTTTGTTGATATGTATGCTTCTAATGAAACCAAGTTCTTTCAGGATTTCGCTCGCGTCATGCATAAGGTTAGCATCTTGCAAATAAAGACTGGAAACAAAGGAGAGGTACGACACAGGTGTGATAATTTCAATGCGCTAGCTTAATTGAAATCCACTTTGAGATTTTAATTTTGTGCTTTTTGTTTTGTTTTTGTTGGTGGACATATTGTGGAGATCATACAATTGAAAGGTGGAATGGAAGGAATATTAGAGAGGGAAAAAAGGTGATAAAATTATAAAATAGAATGAAGGAATTGGAAGGAGTGTATAACTTCATGTGGGAGAGTTACTGAAGAATGTAGGAGTATGATCATAGCCACATATATATCATGGAATTTTAGCTTGTGAATAATTTAATTTTTTTCAAGTTCTTAGTTCTCATTTTTAATTTTTTTTAAGATATTGAAAATAAAAAATTGTACATTATTAATAAATTATAAGATGTATATTGTTTAAAAAGTCGTAACAAAATTATTTTACTTGGGTATTTGTTAACAACATAAAAAGTTTTAATAAATCCATTTTAATTTTTTTTATAGAATTTGTCATATCTTATTCCCTTCCATTTTATGATTTCTTTATTATAAGTATATGTTTGTAACTTGTTAAGAATTTACATGAAAGTATTTGAGATGGGAAAATAGGTGTACAAAAAATTGTAGTTAGCGAAATGACATATTAGTTTATTAAAACGATTAAAACAAAAAAAAAAATATAGGTTGACGAATTAGTTAAATATCCAAGAAAGTATGGTTAGCTTAGAATTCTCTATTTGTAAATGTGCTCTATTATGAGTTTCGACTAGTAAAATGCAAATATAATGGACTCTTAATTGACTTGGGATGAGTGATACGATGGTTGGGATTCTTTTTAACGAATTTGCAATAGACATGTAATGGCGTCTAATTCATCTTTCTGTTGTTACGACGTTCGTTTTGTCGCTCCATTAAGCAATCGAAAATTCTTGAGGGCTAGTTTCGTGCAATCATAGAACATAAGTTAACGAGTTGTATTACCACAGCCACTAGCTTCAATAATGTCTTGTACCAAAAATAAGGTCTTAGGACATTATTAATTTGATTTGCCTTGATTTCTAATAGCTTTGATGCTAAATATATCCTGGTAAATTCGCTATTTTTTACTCCACCCACTTACCAGATAATTAACCAATAGTTAATATCATAAGTCAATATATATTAATTTTTTTTCTTTAATTAATAAATATGTAAATTTGTTAATGAAGCTACAAATATTATTAATTAATGATTGTAACACCCGCAATTTCTCTTACTGGTGTATAAATAGAATAAAGAAAATTTTAAAATAGTAATAATCATTTAATTATAAAGTATTTAGTAGCTTTTTAATAGACAGCCAAATTTATAATACCCAACCACAATTATGAGTAAATTTCTCTAGAGAGGTGTTTGAGAAAATAACCTAAGATACCTTTAGTAATTATACAGTTAACGAAAATATAGATTTAATTATTAAAAATAGCTAAAACTCTAAGGGATCTATACCTTTATTCAAAATACTCTTAATATAATTAGTGATGAGTTTTAGAAAATTATTTAGAATTTTTCTGGCACTTCTGGGCAAAAAGATCAAAATGCCCCCAGTTAACAGTATAACCATAGCCAGCATATGAAAAAAATTGTAGAAAAATATGGAAAATATATTTTGAATCTTAAAAGATGATTTAAAATGAAATTTATAATTCTATACAATCTCTGTAAATAAAACCTTAATTTTCTCTCTCTGCTTACTATAACGCCCGCTTCTTACTGTTTTACCGCATTTCGTGTTTTATTGAAATGTTAAAATTGTTTTAATCATCAAAATTATATTTTTGAAATTAGGAATAAATTTCCTATTTTTCTGGAATTTTTGGGAAATTTTGAGATTTCTCTGTGAAAATGACCTTTTTGCCCCTCCTGTCCCTTGAACCGGGCCCGAATACTCTTGATCCGGACCAGAAAAAAATTGCACAAACCTCCCCTTAGCTTCTCATGCAAGTCGTGCATGTGTAGGCATGGTGCATGAGAGACACTTGTATTTTTTCCTTCCTTTTCACAAGCCATGTGTAGGAAAAGTGAACTTATAACATTTATAACTCAAAACCTCACCTTTCTCTCTCCTTCCAACACATGCAAGCTTTAGTTTTCTCTCATTTCTCTCTTTCTCTTCCTCTTGAAGCCGTGAACTCTCCATCATTTTCTCCCAAAAATTTTCATCCTTCCTTAAACACAATCAAGCCAAGGTTCCATCTTTTGAACCAAAGCTTCAAATTCTAAGCCTTCTAGCCTTGAAAAATCCTTGTTGGTGACTCAAGGAGGCATCTTTGGGGGCTGTTTTGGGACCAGAATTCTGCACTCATTTTCTTGAAAATTTGAGGTAAAGGGGGGGGGGGGAGAACTTGAACTCTAGTAGGATTGGTAACTAGAGTCAAGGATTTGCCCTTGAATCCTTGTCTTTGTTCATCATTTTCTCCTTGAAAAATCAACTCTTGGAACCTATTTTTGAGTATAATGTTTCGGACTATGTGAACTGGGCTGTTTGTGATGTTTCTATGTTTATTTTGATGCGTGAAATGTGTTTGATTGGTGGTTTTTGATGCATGCAAGCTAAGAAAAAAATTATGAAAAAATTTCTCCTTTTTCCTCCTATAGCTCTCGGCCTAGAGAGTTTGAGGGGCTGCATGTGTTTTAAAATTTTTTTGGCACTTGGAATATGTTTGTATGATGAGTCCATGAACATGCATGAAGTTGGTTGGATGTATACAATTGTTTTGGATGATTGATCTTTGAAAAAATAGTGTTTATGAGCTTGAAAATGAGGTTTGAACTTGAATGTGTGCATTGGTGATTTTGATATGATTTGGTGTGATCTTTGTGGTTTTAAAATGATTGTATGGTTGCTGGAAATTCTGGAAAAATTGATGAACATTCAAGGTGTTCTTGATGTTCATGAGGTTGTTCTTGATGAAATCCATCAAGAATGCCCTTTGATCCAAAAGATCCAAGTAAAACTTGAAAAAGGTGTTTTTGGGCCTTAAAATTTTCATGGACCAATAAATCAAATTAACTAAAAGAATTTATTGTCAAAAAGAAATATTTTGTGTACAAAAATGGGCTCCCATGAGTCATCTAACCTTTGGGCCTTTGGTTTGGGCCCAAAGCCTTCAAAAAGAGAGTCAAAGACTCATTTAAAAGTCAACCAAAAATAACTTATGAATTTGGGCTTAGATTAGAGTTGGACTTCAACTCTAATCCAAGTTATTAAAAATTAAAACTTAGAGTTAATTAGTGGGCTTAACTAATTCGATTACCTAAGTTAATTAACCTAATTCACTTAAGTTAATTAAGTAAAGGATGATTAATTAAGTCTAAAGTTAATTAACCTTAATGAAAATATTAATTAAGTAATTAGTCAATAATGTTGATTAAGAACTAATTAATCATGATTAACCTTAATCATGTATAATTAAAACCCTAATCCAAGATTAAGGAAAAGATTAAGGGACGATTAGGAGTAAATTAGGATCTTAAGTAAGGATTAAGACTTAATTAAAGAGGATTAAGATTAATTGTAATCCAGTTAATGAAGACTAGTTAAGATTAAAAGTTAAACCTAATCTTAATTAGTCATACAAGGAGAATTAGGATAAGTAATACCATCCATAAGATACAATCATAAGTTTTATTAAATTATAGGACTTAAGTGGACATGATTATCAAGAACATTAGTACAAACTACCTTAAAAGGCTATAACCAACACACTCTTTCTACATAAAACTTGAGAAGCTTGGCGAGAGAGTGTGGTTTGGCCTTCCTTGTGAAGGAAAGACATTGAATTCGGGGCGTGCCACGGGGATGTGGTGACGTGGAATGGTTCAATGGGTTTTGCCTGTAAGGATGTGAACGTTGTGAGCATTGTTGTGTGACATGCATCATGAAGCGTTGTTGATGTTCGAGGTTGAAAACCTTACGGCCTATATAGCAGTAACACTCGGTACAGTGTGAAACTGGTAGGGACTGGGCACTGGGTTTTTGCAAAGAACGCCAGAGGGTCCTCGGGTGGGGATGCCAGCCCTGAGGATAGTCAGGTCCCGAAATGGCTCAGGTGACGTAGGCTCGCTCCCTACTGTCGAGCAAACGGGGTACAAGCTTGACTATCCTGTCGCTCTCAAATTTTCAGGGTCAGTTGAGATTGTTTGGAAGTCGGGAAATTTATTTGGCCAAAATTGAGCAATGCTCTTTGTACCAATGCTAGTACAGACTCTAACTCCTGATGTGTTGTGTATATATGGTCGGGCAGCTGCTATGTGCACTGCAAATGGTGATGTTTCCCTCGGCCTGCATGCATTAGATATTGCATTATAATAGTAAAGTTGCCTTCATATGAGTACACCATGATGAGATGTCGTGATTGCTTATTGATTCGACTGTGTGGATTGCCTCTGTGTGTGTGCTCTAGTTTGTTGTATCCTACATGCTGTGAGTTCATGCGATGTTCTCACCCTTCTTTTCTATCTCTTCTTTCTATACTCTTCTCGTCACGTTGATAGTCAGTATCGAGGACTGTCGTCATGACGTCAATGCAGGTGCGAATCAGATGGTTGCCGAGGGGCACCCGGAGGGTGACATGTATCCCGCGCAGGTGTGAGTTCTATGGGGGGGGAGTCTGTGTCATCATCACGCACCCCGGACTTCCTCTTGTACGTAAGAAGGACTAGGTTGTGTTGAGTCTAGGTAGTACGCAACTCTGATTTAGGAATCTCTTCTTTTGTATTCTGTTAGAGGTCTCATTTATTTTACTACCGGAACTCATGTTTTAATGTGGTCATGTGGGTATTCGAGAGGTACATCGATGCTACTTAATATGTATGTATGTATTTTTGTCATACTGTTTTATGTTCTCTCAAGGTCTTTAACCATGTGTATGTTGTGTATGTGCGTAAGGTGTTAATTCTTTCGACGCTTACGGATAGATAAGTTTTTGAAAGTGAAGGAAAGGATATTTCATAAGTACTTAAAATAAAGCTAGAGAGGTAATAGGTCAATGACACCTAAACCCTTTTCAAAAAAAAAAACTTCCGCATTTTTGACGTTCCACTTCGTTGGTCACGTGTAATTCATGTGGTACTTTTAGTGGTAACTAGGGGTATCACATTTGGTGGTATCAGAGTTGTTCTTTCCTTTTGGCCTCGGGTATGGTTTGCAATACCCTTCTCTCTGTGTTTACTCTGTGTTGAATGTTGTTTGCGTGGATTGTTTGCTTTGGGTAAATTGGTTGCTCTCATCTTACTATCTTAGTAATATGAGTATCTGTGTGTAGCGTTACTTGTTCTTGCCTTAGTGGTTCTGCATAGAACGGAAGAGGCTGACTTGTTCTGCGAATGCTGGACTCCATGGCAGGGAGAGGTAATCCTGGGACGAACGATCTTCTAGGGAAGATCGTGAACATTCTAGAAAATCAGCAGCAGACATTTGTCAGCGTGTGCCACATCCTTGAAAATGACACCAAGGAGAGCCAAGCTCATTGGAAGAATTCCGGCCCACAGAGGAACAAACCCAAGGTTGCACGAGAAAGGAGGAAGCCTTATTTCGTTCCAAGAAAAAATTTTGGCTCATCATCTGGGGGCACTGCGAGACCGCATTCAGTGGTTGCTAGTGGGGGAAATCCTGCAAACAGTGTCGGAAACAACGATGGTAGTTGTCCACACAGTAAGAGAAGTCACTTCCTGAGGGACCGCCCGATCAAGAGCCCGATCTCAAACCAGTCTAACGAACGTGCATGCTTTCATTGTGAACGAACTGGCCACATCAAGAGGAATTGCCCTGCTCGGAAGGGAAGTGGTAGCGGTACTGGGGCTGCTGAATCCAAAGATCTAATCCAAGGTAAGTGCGTCATAAGTGGGATTCCTTTAATTGTATTATATGATTTGGGTGCGACGCATTCTTTCATTCCTCTGGAATGTGAAAAAAAAATTTCTTGTTACTAGACTGCCCTCTGATCTTGTTGTTTTCACCCCTAATGCTAGGACATCTAGGTCCTAAGGTTGTACATTAGTGTAGCCAATAGTTGATTTGGCTTGTGGTTTGAAGTGCTGAGTGAGACGTTAAAAGTTAGAGTAGGATGACCACTAAGGTTAGATTCTCATTCCTTTAGATGAGTAACCTAAGGGATCGATAATGAATTCGAGGCTGTAAATTCAAGGTTAAGATGATTGATCATTGAGGTTTAATTATTAAGGTTTTGAGATTTGGGGATTTGTACTAATAGCTCTTGAGGATTCAGTTATTGAAAATATATATAATTTGGCAAGGCAAGTTAGAAATAATCGATGACTTGGGGTATACTCAGGATAAATAATGATGGAGTTTAGAATAAGAATGACAAGCACACGAATTGGGGTTTGATCTTAACAGTTAAGGCATATTTGGATACCCTGTTGATGAACTTGAAGTCTAAAAGGGTTTGACTATGGAATGAGTGTCATGATTGAAGTTTGATAGATACACTAGAGTATAATCGCTATCTCTAACGGATTGATAAAATAAGGATTTATAGGAACAAGTGGAAAACTCGATTTAATACAAAGGATGTCAAAGTATTGAGGCAAATAGCACAAGATGTAGTTCTTAAGAAATTTTAGTCGGATGGTAGGATATGACTAAGCAAATGATCTGTTAGTATCAAGATTGTGCAAGAAATTGAAGAAAGAGATCATGTGATGGAGAATTATATGCACGAGTAAGCACTACAAGAACTACAATGGTATGAGCTAAGTAAGGATAACACTTCCATGAGATTAGTAGAAATAATAGATATGTCAAATAATGAGCGATTATCGTATGTGTTGATTTTGATGACTAAGAGTATACTTGATTGATGCTCCTATAGATTGAATAAGGTATGTGAATGGAATCTCATAAACGATTAAGATTGGAATTGGTAAGAATCATGACACGTTGATTTAGTATGGTCATACCAATTTGCAGGATTAGTTTGTACATTAATCTTAATGGACTTAGACTCTCAAGGAAAGGTATATAAATTAGTAAATATCTAGGCAGGATTTTAAAGATTGGATTGGAATAGTACTAGATAAGTAGGTGACGTTTTGCGTAAGGATGCCCTAGGGGACAAATACAATCCGTGGGAGTAGGATAACCATAAGGAATGATAATAAAAATATTCCCAAAGATAGGTTTAAAGATAGATTGCCTCTATCTATATACCGAGACTATAGGTAATCTTACAATCTGCTTTGGACTTTACCACGGATGCTACAGGTGTCTAGTAATTCCATCTGGATTGTTTGTCATTGGTGTTCCTTTCCCTCCTTAGTGAACCTAGTTTTCTAGCCTCATTTAAGCCAACTTATCCTCATTCTTTCGTGCAATGTTCTCTCCTATTTCTAGGATCCAATGGGGAGTATAACATTCTTTGGAATAATCTTGATGGATAGGAAGTTGTATGCTAAGCTATCTAAGTGTGAGTTTTGGTTAAAGGAAGTGAATTTCCTAAGTCATGTGATCTATAGTGGACGAGTTAGCGTAGACCCAGCTAAGGTAGAAACTGTGTTACAGTGGGAAGCACCTGGGACTTTAATGGAAGTGAGAAGCTTCTTGGGGTTAGCTGGTTACTACCGTAAGTTTATTGAAAATTTTTCAAGGATAGCAACTCCGTTGAACCGTTTGATTAGGAAAGACCAACCTTTTGTGTGGAATCAGTAGTGTGAAGATAGTTTTCAGGAATTAAAGAAAAGGTTAACTTCTGCGCCTGCGTTAGTTTTACCTGACCCACAAGAGAGTTTTGAAGTATACTGTGATGCTTCAAAACAAGGATTAGGCTGTGTGTTAATGCAAAAAGGAAAGGTAGTGGCTTATGCCTCTAGGCAATTGCGAACCCACGAAGTGAACTACCCTACGCATGATCTAGAGTTGGCGGCAGTAGTTTTTGTCTTGAAGATTCAGAGACACCATCTGTATGGCGCTAGGTTTGAAGCTTTAACGATCATAAGAGTTTGAAGTATCTGTTTGACCAGAAGGAGCTGAATGTGGGGCAGAGACGATGGATGGAGTTTTTGAAGAATTATGAGCTTAGTCTGCAGTGCCACCTTGGGAAAGCTAATGTCGTAACTGATGCGTTAAGTCGGAAATCTTTGCATATGTCAGCAATGATGGTTAAGGAGCTAGAACTGATAGAAGAGTTTAGAGATCTTAACCTAGACGTTGAACTTGGTCCTAAGAGTGTAAGATTGGGAACATTGAGGATTTCAAATGATTTCTTGGAACAAGTTCGTGTAACACAGGAAGTGGATCAATCTTTGCAAGATTTGAGGAATCTAGTCCCTAAGAAAGGAGAATCTGAGTTTTGTAAGGAAGCTGATGGAACTGTTAGATTCAAGGGTAGGATATGTGTGCCTAGAGATAAGAAAATAAGATATCGTAAGAGGACATTGGGAATTAGAAGGAAATGTTAAGAAGAATAATTATCCAACTTTTAGGGAACCATTAAGGTCTTATATGATCTAATTAGGAGGGTAGCTCTTAAAGCTTAAGAAAATGGATTTACCCCTATCCAGCAGTAGGAACTCCAAATTTCGAGGACGAAATTTCTTAAAGGAGGGAAGAAATGTAACACCCGCAATTTCTCTTACTGGTGTATAAATAGAATAAAGAAAATTTTAAAATAGTAATAATCATTTAATTATAAAGTATTTAGTAGCTTTTTAATAGACAACCAAATTTATAATACCCAACCACAATTATGAGTAAATTTCTCTAGAGAGGTGTTTGAAAAAATAACCTAAGATACCTTTAGTAATTATACAGTTAAGGAAAATATAGATTTAATTATTAAAAATAGCTAAAACTCTAAGGGATCTATACCTTTATTCAAAAGACTCTTAATATAATTAGTGATGAGTTTTAGAAAATTATTTAGAATTTTTCTGGCACTTCTGGGCAAAAAGATCAAAATGCCCCCAGTTAACAGTATAACCATAGCCAGCATATGAAAAAATTTGTATAAAAATATGGAAAATATATTTTGAACCTTAAAAGATGATTAAAAATGATATTTATAATTCTATACAATCTCTGTAAATAAAACCTTAATT
This sequence comes from Sesbania bispinosa, assembly GCA_026901365.1. NCBI lineage: Eukaryota > Viridiplantae > Streptophyta > Magnoliopsida > Fabales > Fabaceae > Sesbania > Sesbania bispinosa. Next base: position 1,343,523 of record QLOH01000247.1, read on the forward strand.
TTCTCTCTCTGCTTACTGTAACGCCCGCTTCTTACCGTTTTACCGCATTTCGTGTTTTATTGAATTGTTAAAATTGTTTTAATCATCAAAATTATATTTTTGAGATTAGGAATAAATTTCCTATTTTTTTGGAATTTTTGGGAAATTTTGAGATTTCTCTGTGAAAATGACCTTTTTGCCCCTCCTGTCCCTTGAACCGGGCCCGAATACTCTTGATCCGGACCAGAAAAAAATTGCACAAACCTCCCCTTAGCTTCTCATGCAAGTCGTGCATGTGTAGGCATGGTGCATGAGAGACACTTGTATTTTTTCCTTCCTTTTCACAAGCCATGTGTAGGAAAAGTGAACTTATAACATTTATAACTCAAAACCTCACCTTTCTCTCTCCTTCCAACACATGCAAGCTTTAGTTTTCTCTCATTTCTCTCTTTCTCTTCCTCTTGAAGCCGTGAACTCTCCATCATTTTCTCCCAAAAATTTTCATCCTTCCTTAAACACAATCAAGCCAAGGTTCCATCTTTTGAACCAAAGCTTCAAATTCTAAGCCTTCTAGCCTTGAAAAATCCTTGTTGGTGACTAAAGGAGGCATCTTTGGGGGCTGTTTTGGGACCAGAATTCTGCACTCATTTTCTTGAAAATTTGAGGTAAAGGGGGGGGGGGAGAACTTGAACTCTAGTAGGATTGGTAACTAGAGTCAAGGATTTGCCCTTGAATCCTTGTCTTTGTTCATCATTTTCTCCTTGAAAAATCAACTCTTGGAACCTATTTTTTAGTATAATGTTTTGGACTATGTGAACTGGGCTGTTTGTGATGTTTCTATGTTTATTTTGATGCGTGAAATGTGTTTGATTGGTGGTTTTTGATGCATGCAAGCTAAGAAAAAAATTATGAAAAAAATTTCTCCTTTTTCCTCCTATAGCTCTCGGCCTAGAGAGTTTGAGGGGCTGCATGTGTTTTAAAATTTTTTTGGCACTTGGAATATGTTTGTATGATGAGTCCATGAACATGCATGAAGTTGGTTGGATGTATACAATTGTTTTGGATGATTGATCTTTGAAAAAATAGTGTTTATGAGCTTGAAAATGAGGTTTGAACTTGAATGTGTGCATTGGTGATTTTGATATGATTTGGTGTGATCTTTGTGGTTTTAAAATGATTGTATGGTTGCTGGAAATTCTGGAAAAATTGATGAACATTCAAGGTGTTCTTGATGTTCATGAGGTTGTTCTTGATGAAATCCATCAAGAATGCCCTTTGATCCAAAAGATCCAAGTAAAACTTGAAAAAGGTGTTTTTGGGCCTTAAAATTTTCATGGACCAATAAATCAAATTAACTAAAAGAATTTATTTTCAAAAAGAAATATGTTTTTAGAAACACTAGAAAAATTAATTTCGGATTACAACAAAAATCTAATAAGAAGTCAACATAAAAGTCAACATTTTGGCTTGTTGTGTACAAAAATGGGCTCCCATGAGTCATCTAACTTTTGAGCCTTTGGTTTGGGCCCAAAGCCTTCAAAAAGAGAGTCAATGACTCATTTAAAAGTCAACCAAAAATAACTTATGAATTTGGGCTTAGATTAGAGTTGGACTTCAACTCTAATCCAAGTTATTAAAAATTAAAACTTAGAGTTAATTAGTGGGCTTAACTAATTCGATTACCTAAGTTAATTAACCTAATTCACTTAAGTTAATTAAGTAAAGGATGATTAATTAAGTCTAAAGTTAATTAACCTTAATGAAAATATTAATTAAGTAATTAGTCAATAATGTTGATTAAGAACTAATTAATCATGATTAACCTTAATCATGTATAATTAAAACCCTAATCCAAGATTAAGGAAAAGATTAAGGGACGATTAGGAGTAAATTAGGATCTTAAGTAAGGATTAAGACTTAATTAAAGAGGATTAAGATTAATTGTAATCCAGTTAATGAAGACTAGTTAAGATTAAAAGTTAAACCTAATCTTAATTAGTCATACAAGGAGAATTAGGATAAGTAATACCATCCATAAGATACAATCATAAGTTTTATTAAATTATAGGACTTAAGTGGACATGATTATCAAGAACATTAGCACAAACTACCTTAAAAGGCTATAACCAACACACTCTTTCTACATAAAACTTGAAAAGCTTGGCGAGAGAGTGCGGTTTGGCCTTCCTTGTGAAGGAAAGACATTGAATTCGGGGCGTGCCACGGGGATTTGGTGACGTGGAATGGTTCAATGGGTTTTGCCTGTAAGGATGTGAATGTTGTGAGCATTGTTGTGTGACATGCATCATGAAGCGTTGTTGATGTTCGAGGTTGAAAACCTTATGGCCTATATAGCAGTAACACTCGGTACAGTGTGAAACTGGTAGGGACTGGGCACTGGGTTTTGCAAAGAACGCCAGAGGGTCCTCGGGTGGGGATGCCAGCCCTGAGGATAGTCAGGTCCCGAAATGGCTCAGGTGACGTAGGCTCGCTCCCTACTGTCGAGCAAACGGGCTACAGGCTTGATTATCTTATCGCTCTCAAGTTTTCAGGGTTAGTTGAGATTGTCTGGAAGTCGGGAAATTTATTTGGCCAAAATTGAGCAATGCTCTTTGTACCAATGCTAGTACAGACTCTAACTCCTGATGCGCTGTGTATATATGGTCGGGCAGCTGCTATGTGCACTGCAAATGGTGATGTTTCCCTGGGCCCACATGCATTAGATATTGCATTATAATAGTAAAGTTGCCTTCATAAGAGTACACCATGATGAGATGTCGTGATTGCTTATTGATTCGACTGTGTGGATTGCCTCTGTGTGTGTGCTCTAGTTTGCTGTATCCTACATGCTGTGAGTTCATGCGATGTTCTCACCCTTCTTTTCTATCTCTTCTTTCTATGCTCTTCTCGTCACGTTGATAGTCGGTATCGAGGACTTCCGTCATAACGTCAATGCAGGTGCGAATCAGATGGTTGCCGAGGGGCACCCGGAGGGTGACGGGTATCCCGCGCAGGTGTGAGTTCTAAGGGGGGGGAGTCTGTGTCATCATCACGCACCCCGGACTTCCTCTTGTACCTGAGAAGGACTAGGTTGTGTTGAGTCTAGGTAGTACGCAGCTCTGATTTAGGAATCTCTTCTTTTGTATTCTGTTAGAGGTCTCATTTATTTTACTACCGGAACTCATGTTTTAATGTGGTCATGTGGGTATCCGAGAGGTACATCGATGCTACTTAATATATATGTATGTATTTATGTCATACTGTTTTATGTTCTCTCAAGGTCTTTAACCATGTGTATGTTGTGTATGCGCGTAAGGTGTTAATTTTTTCAACGCGTACGGAAAGATAAGTTTTTGAAAGTGAAGGAAAGGATATTTCATAAGTACTTAAAATAAAGCTAGAGAGGTAATAGGTCAATGACACCTAAACCCTTTTCAAATTAAAAAAAAAAACTTCCGCATTTTTTACGTTCCACTTCGTTGGTCACGTGTAATGCATGTGGTACTTTTAGTGGTAACTAGGGGTATCACAATGATTAAGTTAATAATAAAAAATATTGCAGGCATAGGGTTATAAGTGTGTGTGTGAGAAAAAGAGAGGTTTGTTGAGTCTCAAAAATATCATAAGAGAAAATATGATGTTTAAGACAACTCAATTCCCAAGTTTTAATGCTTAACAAATTTGAGTTAAAATATTTATCATAGATACATATATGTTTTAAAGATTTATCTGTGATTTCAGCAAGAGTCACTATGAGCCTACATAAAAGACTAAGTGTTGAAGCTGTCTGAAGAAGCAGAACTCGTCTGAAGAGTTGAAGCTGTCTGAAGTAGCTCAACTCGTCTGAAGTATCAGTGCTGTCTGAAGTCTCACTTATGACGTGGCACCCTCTGCTGATGTTTGTGAAGACTTTTCTGAACCTCTGCTGCACGTACATTTTCAAACACGTTTATGGCAAGGAACACAGAGACCTTTCCTGGTGATTTTGAATTTCATACACCACTGAGGAAATCTCTGCAACGCAGCCTCTGCAACAACATTTGTAGCAGCCTTAATGCAAGAGAAACCTTGTATCGTGTCAGAAATATCAGAGCTCTCAGAAGCGTGTCTCACAACGGATTAAATAGCATTTAATGCTATCTCTAAACGGTGGTATTTCAACGGATTAAATTTTGGGTATAAATATCCCTCTATAAAGACCATCAAAAGTAACCAAGAAAAAGAGAAAAAAATCAACATACAAGAAAGCCAAGAGAAACATCACGCTGCAAGTTCTTACTCCGTAAAAACTCTCTGATAGAATTCTTTGTACACATTTGTATATCCTGAGCATACCTCAGTTTTTATTGTACATTGTATTGGTTTGAGCTTCAAACTTGATAGTTTAAAAGCTTAAACCCCTTTCTTTGTAAACCTTGGTAGAGCTTGAAGAGGCTTGACAGAAAAGAATACTTGTGGTAGAGCCTGAAGAGGCTTGACAGAAAAGAATACTTGTGGTAGAGCCTGAAGAGGCTTGACAGAAAAGAATACTTGTGGTAGAGCCTGAAGAGGCTTGACAGAAAAGAATACTTGTGGTAAAGCCTGAAGAGGCTTGACAGAAAAGAATACTTGTTTGTGTCTGGAGAGACTGTACACGTTGTGTCTGGAGAGACTGTACTCGTTGTGTCTGGAGAGACTGTACTCGTGGTGTCTGGAGAGACTGTACTCGTTGTGTCTGGAGAGACTGTACTCGTTGTGTCTGGAGAGACTGTACTCGTTGTGTCTGGAGAGACTGTACTCATTGTGTCTGGAGAGACCGTACTCATTGTGTCTGGAGAGACTGTACTAACATTCAAGCTTGTAATCTGAATATTCATATAGTGGAAATCCAGTGGTTGTTTGCCATTGGCACTGGACGTAGCTCACAGTGGTAGTGAGTGAACCAGGATAAATTTCTTGGCTAAGTTTTCTTACCCTTATCTCTTGTCAATTCTTTTTATACTAATCAAGGGGTTAGAGTAATTAATCTGATATGTTATAAAGGCATAAAACATTGTTTTAAATCAGTATTTTTATACCGTCTGAAAACTTCAGACAGTTCTTCAAGAGCCTGTCTGAAATCGTGTTTTTAACACCTGTTTGCGAAAAGCTTTCAAAAATATTCAGAAACACTATTCAACCCCCTTCTAGTGTTTCCCTGTGTTCCTACAAGGTTCATCATGTTGAGGCATCTCGGAGAGGCGATGGATGGCTAAAGTAAAGTACTTTCTTACAAGGGCAAGATCTAGAAGGAAAATTATGTAGACTAGCATACAAACTAAGGAATGGTGTATCAACATTTTATTTCTTGAATTTTAATTTCCGACAACTTTGTATCGATAGATTTGTGAAGAGTAAAAATGGGGGAGAATTTAGGAGGTTTTCATTTCAAGAAGGATAAATAGGAATGCAAGGAGGTGTGGATTTGTCCAGATTATTATGAATGTCAATGATCCATGGGCATTAGAAAGGCAGCTAGACCAAATTTATATAGGTAATATGAAATTCTTTGTTACCATTTCCCACGTATGAGAGGATGACTCCGAAGGGACAAGTAATACTGAGATGTGAAGTTTAATTATCCCTAAAGAGTAAGAGTAAAGGGTGGAAGTTTAGAAAAGAAAAGGCAAGTGATGAGGACATGAGCAAAGGACTTGAAGCTCTCAAGAAACTTGGAGGACCCATGACTAGGGCGCAGGCTAGGAAGGCTAAAGAGGTCCTACAAATTATGATGGCAGCCTTTAATCATAAAGGAACAAGTCTTAAAGAAGAGGATTGCGAGCTGGTTCATTGCCTCAAATTTCAAGAAGACAACTTGGCTTTAATCGAAGTCCAGTTGCCTTTAATACCAAGCTCCAATTGAAGACCAATGTTGAGGGAAGGGGGCGACCAAGGAGGAGTTACTGAATGGATTGTTTTGTTTTTATTGCTTTCAATAAATCATGTGTTTGTTACAATTTACAATAATGTGACTGGTTGTTACAAAAGAGTAATAAAGGAAATCAAGGCTGAACCGTTACAAGGAGACAAGGCTTTATGTGCATAGACGTTACAAATTGAAGAGTTTGTTGGGTGGTTACTCTTGGGCAATGATGTGCGGCCAACATGTGCTAAAATTGGCTGAATTATGACCGTTCCACATGTGCACCCAGCAAGTGATTTAATTGGTGGAATAAAGCTAATAAAAAGGGCTACCAACACATTGAAGGAAGCTATTAAATTGGTTGATTGAAGCTACTAAGTGGGCGGCCAACATATGCTGAATGTATCATTATTTCCATTCATTTGGAGCATTATTTGGCTGAATCATTTTTATTTTTGGGCGGCCAATGGAAGTTTTATTTGGCTGAATTTTATTAAGGCTTTGATGAATAGCTACAAGGGTGTAAAAGGGGCGGCTACATTGGGTTAATTCTAGGTTAGGAGTTTAATTACTTGTTGGATGTTTTATGTTTTGTTTTTATTTCCTATTGGGAGAATTATTAGGAGAGTTGCATGGATGAATGTCAAGAGTCATTGCATGGTGCGCATGGAACTATTTAAGGGACATGCAATGCATGCAAGAGGGTCAGAAGTTGAATGCAAAAGTTATCAATCAAATAGAGTGTTTCTCTAAATTTCTTGCTTTGTCAAGAGTTGAGGTTTATCAAAGGTTCTTCACCTTTGTGTGTGTAATCTCAAGGACTTATCTTTCATCCTTGAAAGTGTGACGTCAAAGTTATCTTCTTCCTAATTCTAAATTTCTTCTTCTTATTATTACAAATCTTTTATCCTACTTTTTCTAAGTGTGCGCAAGAATTTTTAAAGTTTGAGGCTGACTTGATCAAATTATTAGTCTGCTTATTTCCAAAGGTTGAATTACAAAGCTCTTGTTTAACAAAGAAAATAAAGTTGTTAAAGTATAAAAGAGAAGAAAATGTATGAAATTCAAGTGTCGAAAGTAATATTCATGTTTTCAGCCTACTAAATTTCTAAAGGTCCTTAGTTCGAATCCTAATACACCATAAGGGTTCATATCATTTGGTCATCAGAGCTCCGGTTACTAGAAATTTCAAGACTAATTCTGAATTCTTTCTTTCTGATATTTGCTGTTTCTTCTTGTTATTCTTAGCTTTTCTTGTTTTTTTTTCTTGACTGCACACAAGGTCGTAAATTTCTTGATATTTCCTCCTTTTGATTTAGTAAGAAATTCAAGAGGAATAGAGAGGAAAAATGCAAGAGAGATACATTATAGTAAAAGCCAAATTTTTTAGTGCAAACACTAGAGTGTGGTGAGACTTTAAACAGTTAACATCAATTTTCTTGTTACTCTGATTTATCATTTGATTATCATGGCAGAAAAGGTTGTTGAAAATCGTGATCTCCAACAAAAAATTGTTGCTCTCTCTCAATACTTGGAGAGAATAATGAAACAACAATATGATGAGCTAGCTGCATCATAGATTGGATCAACTGGAGACCAAACCACCTGAAGGAGAAAGAGAAAGGCCACAAAGAAATGAAGGAAGAATAGAAGGAGTAAAGCTGACTGTACCATCTTTCAAAGGGCGCAGTGATCCAGAAACCTACTTGGAGTGGGAACTCAAAATTGAGCATATTTTTTCTTGTAACAATTACACTGAGGCGCAAAAGGTAAAACTTGCAGCTGCTGAATTTTCTGACTATGCTCTTATTTGGTGGAATAAGTTTCAGAAAGATATGCTCAGAAATGAAGAGCCAATGGTGGAGACTTGGACAGAAATGAAGAGGGTTATGAGGAAGCGGTATGTTCCATCCAATTTTCAGAGAGACTTAAAATTAAAGTTACAGAAGCTGACCCAAGGTAGCAAAGGAGTTGAAGTGTTCTACAAGGAAATGGAGGTGCTTATGATGCAAGCCAAAATTAAGGAAGACTCGGAGGTAACTATGGCTCGTTTCCTTAATGGTTTGAATAATGATATTAGAGATATTGTAGAACTGCAGAAATATGTGGAATTGGATGATTTGTTGCACAAAGCTATTCAAGTAGAGCAACAGCTGAAATGGAAAGGGACGATAAGGAAGAGTTCTACCAATTTTCCCACGAATTGGAAGGACAAAGTAAAGAAGGAAGGAGTTGAATCATCCAACCAGGGAGCATCACCTTCTCAAGGAAAAACACCTCCAAAAGATACTGAACCGGTTCCTAAGAAAGGAAGAGAAGTGAAATGTTTCAAGTGCCAAGGTTTGGGACACTATGCTTTTGAGTGTCCTACCAAGAAGACTATTCTTCTTAAGGACAATGGAGAGTATACCAGCGAATCTGAAGATGAAAGGGAAGATAGTGATGATGATACCAAAGTTGAAGTTGGAGAGGTCTACATGATTAGGAGACTCCTTGGAACCAAACCACGACCATGGAATCAAACCAAAGAGAGAACATTTTTCATACCAGGTGTTCTGTCAGTGACAAGATTTGTTTAGTAATAATTGATGGTGGAAGTTGTAGTAATGTGGTCAGTGCTAGATTGGTGTCAAAAATGAGCGTGGACACAAAGCCACATCCTAGGCCATACAAACTTCAATGGCATCGTGAAGGAGATGAGGTGCACGTGAAGAGGCAAGCTAAAGTGCCCTTTTCCATTGGAAAATATGAAGATAAAGTGTTATGTGACGTGGTTCCAATGGAGGCCAGCCATATTCTCTTAAGAAGACCGTGGCAGTATGATACAAAAGCCATCCATGATGGTTTCACTAACAAAATTTCTTTCATGTTTCAGGATAAAAAGGTGGTTCTTAAACCTTTGTCACCAAAGGAAGTGAGTGAGGATCAAATAAAATTGAGAGAAAAGATAGCTAGAGAGAGAGAGAGAGAGTGAAACACTTGAGAGTGAGGAGAATCAAAAGAAAAAGAGAGAAATACTTGAGAGCAAACAGTTGTGTTTAGCAAAGGAAAAAGAAGTGAGGAGAGTGCTTTGTGCAAGACAACCTCTCTACCTATTGATTTGTCAAAATCAATTGTTGCATGCTAACAAATTTGACAACTATGATTTGCCTTCTTCTATTTAGTCTCTTTTGCAGGAATTTTAAGATGTGTTTCCAGCTAATGTTCCTGATGGATTACCACCTTTGAGGGGGATTGAGCATCATATTGATCTCATTCCAAGAGCATCTTTACCCAACCGTCCAGCTAATAGAAGCAATCCACAAGAAACAAAGGAAATTGAAAGACAAGTGGTTGAGCTAATAAGCAAAGGATGGGTGAGAAACAACATGAGTCCTTACGCTGTACCTGTCATCTTAGTACCCAAAAAGTATGGAACATGGAGAATGTGCTCTGACTGTAGGGCCATCAACAATATTACCATTAAGTATCGTCATCGTATTCCCATGTTAGATGACTTACTTGATGAACTTTACGGAGCATGCATATTTTCTAAAATTGATCTTAAAAGTGGTTATAATCAAATTCGGATAAGTGAAGGAGATGAATGGAAAACAGCCTTTAAAACTAAATATGGGTTGTATGAATGGATGGTTATGCCATTTGGGTTAACCAATGCTCCTAGTACCTTCATGAGACTAATGAACCATGTTTTAAGGGAATTTATTGGAAAATTTTTGGTGGTATACTTTGATGATATTCTGATCTATAGCACTTGTTTAGACTTGCATGTTGAACATTTAAAATCTGTTTTAGATGTGCTTAGAAAAGAAAATTTGTATGCCAACCTTGAAAAATGTATCTTTTGCACCGACCATGTTGTGTTCTTAGGCTTTGTTGTGAGTTCTAAAGGGGTACAAGTGGATGAAGAAAAGGTAAAGGCCATTCAAGAATGGCCAACACCTAAAAATGTGAGCGAGGTAAGGAGTTTTCATGGATTAGCAAGTTTCTATAGGAGATTTGTTAAGGATTTTAGTACCCTGGCTGCACCCCTAAATGAGATTGTTAAAAATAATGTGGGGTTTAAATGGGGAGAGAAGCAAGGGGCGGCCATTGCTGCCCTCAAACATAGGCTAACTAATGCGCCTATACTTGCCTTGCCAAACTTTGCAAAATCTTTTGAATTAGAATGTGATGCATCGAATGTAGGCATAGAGGCTGTTTTGCTGCAAGATGGGCATCCAATTGCTTATTTTAGTGAAAAATTAAGTGGATTTGCACTTAATTATTCAACTTATGATAAGGAGTTGTATGCTTTGGTTAGAGCTCTAAAGACTTGGCAACATTATTTGCTACCCAAAGAGCCATACATAGTGATTATGAGTCCTTGAAATATTTAAAAGGACAAGGTAAGCTAAACAAGAGACATGCTAAATGGGTAGAATATTTAGAGCAATTTCCATATGTAATCAAGCATAAGAAAGGTAAGGGGAACATAGTATCTGATGCGCTTTCTAGGAGGCATGCATTACTATCTATGTTAGAAACCAAATTGTTTGGTATTGAGTCCTCGAAGAGCATGTATGAAAATGATGAGGATTTTGCTAAAATTTTTGCTCCATGTGAAAAATATTCTGAAAATGGATACTTTAGGCAAAATGGATTTTTGTTTAAAACAAATAAATTATGTGTGCCTAGGAGTTCCATTAGAGAATTGCTTTTGCGTGAATCACATGAGGGGGGTTTAATGGGTCTTTTTGGTATTCAAAAGACTTTGGAAATTTTACAAGAACATTTCTTTTGGCCCCACATGAAACGTGATGTGCAAAAATTTTGTGATAATTGCATTGTTTGTAAGAAAGCAAAATCAAAGGTTAAGCCTCATGGATTGTATACTCCTTTGCCTGTACCAAAATTTCCTTGGACTGGTATTTCCATGGACTTTGTTTTAGGACTGCCTAGAACAAAGAATGGAAAAGATTCTGTTTTTGTTGTTGTTGACAGGTTCTCCAAGATGGCACATTTTATTCCTTGCAAAAAGGTGGATGATGCTTGCAATGTAGCTGAATTATTTTTCAAGGAAATAGTGAGGCTACATGGATTACCAAGAAGCATAGAAAGTGATAGAGATGCGAAATTTCTTGGTCATTTTTGGAGGACTTTGTGGGGAAAGATTGGAACCAAATTGCTATTTTCTACTACATGTCATCCCCAAACTGATGGGCAAATAGAAGTAGTGAATAGAACATTAGGCACATTACTTAGGACTATTTTAAAGAACAATATTAAGTCTTTGGAGGAATGTTTGCCTCATGTTGAATTTGCTTACAATAGGGCTGTCCATAGCACTACAAATTGTTCACCTTTTGAGATTGTTTATGGATTTAACCCCTTGACTCCTCTTGATTTACTGCCTTTGCCTAACATTTCAATGTTTAAGCATAAGGAAGCGCAGGCTAAGGCTGACTATGTCAGAAAAATGCATGAACAAGTGAAGGCATAAATTGAAAAGAAAAATTAAAGTTATGCTAACCAAGCCAATAAAGGAAGGAAGAAAGTGGTGTTCAATCCTTGTGATTGGGTCTGGGTGCACATGAGAAAAGAAAGGTTTCCTAAACAAAGGAAATCAAAACTTCTACCAAGAGGAGATGGACCTTTTCAAGTGATAGAAAGGATCAATGATAATGCTTATAAGATTGATCTTCCTGGAGATTATAAGGTAAGTGCAACTTTCAATGTTTCTGACTTATCACTTTTTGATGCAGATGAAGGAGCTATTGATTTGAGGACAAATCCTCTTCAAGAGGGGGGAAGTGATGAGGACATGAGCAAAGGGCTTGAAGCTCTCAAGAAACTTAGAGGACCCATGACTAGGGCGCAGACTAGGAAGGCTAAAGAGGTCCTACAAATTATGATGGAAGCCATTAATCATAAAGGAACAAGTCTTAAAGAAGAGGATTGCAAGCTGGTTCATTACCTCAATTTTGAAGAAGAAGACAACTTGGCTTTAATTGAAGTCCAGTTGCCTTTAATACTGATAAGTGTAAAATTAGCGTTATTTTCATATAGTTTTTATTACACTTATCAAGGTTAAAATAGTAATTTATGCCCCAAAATATCCCTTTTTATTAATATTTATAATAATTGTATTTATTTGATACAAATTTGAATATGATGCTATTTTAAATAGAAATTTGCTATTTTATGCAGAATTATACCAGATTTGGGACAAGAGTGGAAAAAGCATCAGAATGGAGGATATTGCAGATTCAGAAATTAAATAAATAAAAGAAAATCAGAGAATCCTGCAAAGAATCTTTTCAATTCAAATCCAAGGCAGATAAATACAATAATAATTCGGATAAAAGGGATAAAGGAAAACCAGATGAGATCAGAAAGGAATCAAGAGGTTAGATTCACAAATCAAGGAAAGCTGCAGCGAGTCACACGCTCCATATGCGCTTAGCGCGCGTGGAGCGCATGAGCAGATTGGTCAGGCTTCATGTACGCTAAGCGCACATGAAGCGCGTGTCCTGATTAATGAAGTCGCGCGCAGGTGACGTCAATTAATGAAAGGGAAGCTCCTGATTGGTCAAGCTTCACAACAGTGACGTCAATTAATGAAAAGGCAGCCTCTGATTGGATTAAACACTCACCAGTGACATCACAACCTGATCCCTTGAAGGTTTTCCAACTCTATAAATAGAGCCCTTTGCAAAGGTCATAGACACGGTCCTTGGGACCAAAACACTGATACACAGAGAGAGTAGTATAGGATTGAGAAAGGTGACAGATTTCTCAGTAGTTTGTAATGGCTACCATGAGTAGCTAAGCTCTCTAGTAGGATTTGATGTAGTAGATTCGATCCCCTTGTGTATAAGAATTCTCTTTTCTATTTATTTATGATTCTATGCTTGTAATCTATCGGTATCTTTATGTTGTGTGTAATGCATCAACTCCGCGTGTGCGCCGAGATGGTAGGCTAGTGCTCTGGATACAAAAAGTGGAACTCCGGCTAGTATCAGAGGTAGGTGAGCATGGAGCTGTTCATGAAGCTTATTCTCGGATTGCTAAAGGTACTCGGTTTAATTATATCGTAGCATAAGGATTGTATTCTAACGATCGGGGTCGCCAAATGCCACTTTGAATGCCTATAGAGAATAGCTTTTGGCGTTTAATTGTGATATTATAGGGGAATTTGCGGGTATGATAATTACCAGGCATGCCTTATAATTATTGTAATTAAATAATGCTAAGGTAATTACAAGTACGATCATAAATAAGGGAAAAGGAGTTCAAGTACATAAGGGGGGAGATGAAACGAAATCAAATCCTAGTCCTAAATACTATTATCTCGTGTTATCTTTGTTTATTTTATTATTCCGTAAAACCAACCTTTTTGCGAAAACGTTTTATTGAAAATACAATTACTATAACTCTACAAGTTAAAACCGCTCCCTGTGGATACGATAACTCACTTACTCTAAAACTACTGGACTACTGGTAAACTTGCCAGGTAATCCATCAAGTTTTTGGCGTCGTTGTCGGGGAGCGGTGTCTCAATTTGTATAGTTTAGTGATTGAATTTTCATTTGTTTCAAAAATTTTCAAAAAGTGTAATTTTCATATTTCTTTTTATTTTTTATTTTATTTTCGTATTTTATTTAAAAAGAAATTTAGTCCACCTTCCTGAGCTAACAATTGTTTGAGATTCTTGAATAAGTACTTTTGACAGGTATCTCAAAATCAATTAATGGAAGGAACGCAATCCAGAAGGAGGACTTTGGGAGATTATATCATGCCTAAGGGGCTATTTCATCATTCAAGTACTGGTCACCCAATTTATACAAAAGCTGTGGAAATAGATGGAGCACATCTTCAACTTGTTAAAACTCAACAGTTCACAGGATTGGCACACGAGGATCCAAATAAACATCTTTTTACATTCCTGGAACAAGTTGAAACTATGGGTTTTGAAGAGAAAGACAAAGAAGCTACATGCTTACGTTTATTTTCCTTTTCTCTTGCAGGAACAACCAAAGATTGGTTAATGTCACACCCCAGCCGAAGTCTGAACAATTGGAACGTGGTAGCAGAAAAATTTGCAAGAAGATTTTGTTGCAAGCCATGTTACATTCAAACCAAGGCACACACTTCTTCATTCAAGCAAGAATCAAAATTTTTCTCTCATGCACCAATTCAAGATGATGTTTCACCCCATAAGCAGATCTTTGAAGATGGACTCAGGAGGTTGGAACAGTCATCAGAAGCACTCAATAAGAAGATAGCCAACCATTCTCAGCCACCGCAAAACAGTTCACACTTATCCTATCTAGTCATCACAATTAATTCGTGACTTTTGCGGAGGTAATCATCTCAACAGTGACTGCTCTTTTCCAGACATTCAAGAAGAGGAAGCTGAAGAAGAGGCAACTGATCCTATCCAGTCATCACGATTAATTTGTGAATTTTGCGAAGGTAATCATCTCAACGGTGACTGCTCTTTTCCAGACATTGTAGAAGAGGAAGCTGAAGAAAGAGAATATGAAGAAGTTGAAAAAGAAGAAGAAGAAGAAGAAGAAGAAGAAGAAGAAGAAGAAGAAGAAGAAGAAGAAGAAGAAGAAGAAGAAGAAGAAGAAGAAGAAGAAGAAGAGAGGGATGAAGAAGAAAAAGAAGAGGAGACTGAAGAAGCACAAGAAAAAGAAGCAGAAGAAGTTGATGAAGAAGAGGAAGAAGAAGAAAAAGAAGTGTTTACACATGCACTGCAAGTCAAAGGTTTACCATATCAAATGCACTTAGTTTTTCACTGTGATGAAGAAGAGGAACATCTTTTTCTTTATTATTTCGTTCTTAATGAAGAAAAGAAATTAGAAGAAGCTGCTGAAGAAAAGAAAGAGGAAGAAGGTGGCAGTAGAAGAAGAAAAAGAAGAAGGATAAAATGAAACACAAAAGATGATGCTTGAAGAAGAATCTGACTGTGAAAGGGAAAAAGAGAAAGGTGAACCTGAAACAGAGGAAAAAGGTGAACAGAGGGATGATGAATCAAAGCCCGAGGAAGGAAGGGAAGATATATCAAAACCAACGACCGTGCCTTATCCAACCAGTTCTGCAAAGGAAGATCAAGAAAGGTATGCTACAAGTAATAATCCCTCCAGACCTCCCAAAAGAAAGGCATGCAAGCACACTGACCAGAACAAGGCAAAGAGAAGGAAAGTCATGCTAGAACCAAACTCAGAGCCTAGATCCAGATTGAAGATCAAGTGGTCAGGAGTGTTTCATATCAAGGACCCCTGCAAGGCAAAGAATTTGAGAGCAACCAATGGTGAATCATCAAGGCTTCAAAAGAAAAAGACTCATGCACCTGAGAGCAAGAAAATAAAGAAAAGAAGAGTCAAGCCAAGGGAGTCAGAGGCATGGTCTAATTCCAAAAAGAAGCCCAAATGCTTAAAGACATTTCACACTACAAGTTGCTCCAAGGCAATGTTATCGGGAGGCTTATGTGCCAAAGAAAGGAAGGGTGCAGCTCACAAGCTCACCAAAAGATTTCAGTATCAGCCACCCTAACAGAGCAGGCGTCGAGCTATAAGACGTTAAACAAGCGCTTCCTGGGAGGCAACCCAGAGATTTTTAAAGTTTTTAATTATTTTTAGTTTTTCATTTTCTTGTTTATTAATTAGGATTTTTTTAGGAATTAGGAAATTTTCAAAATTGATTGAAATAAGTTTGTGGAAAATAAAATATATTTTAAAAAAAAAAATAGGAAGTAGCAGAAAACATGACTAAAAATTACAAAATCAAATTCTGTTTTCTGCGTTTCACTTGCGCTAAGCGCAGGTAAAGCGCATATTGCAATTTTAGTCATTGTTTTCTGCGCTTCACTTGCTTTAAGCGCAGGAAAAGCGCAACAGTACGAAAATTTAAAAATCTTCTATTTTCTCATGTACTGTTTTTCTACTTCCTAAGCTTTTCTTTTCACTTTCTCCACTCACAAACTTCAATCAATTTTGAAACTTTCAAATTTCATATTTTTCTTTTATTTTTTTTTACCAATTAAAATCTTCATCTATTCTGCTTTCATGATTTGCACTTTAGGATAGCAACTTTAAGATCATGAATATTATTATCTGCTATCCTTAATGTGTTTTTGGCTGTGAGAAACATGAAGAACAATTTGCTTAATTGGAATACTCTTTGTTTTGTGAGTTATTAAATTTGAAAGTGTTATGCTCTATCTCTTTTAAAAATTTTAAACTCTCACTTTCTATGGATTGATTGAATACTTGCAAAACAAATGAGTATATTCTGTTTTTAGGAAGACATTACCAAGTGCAGTAAAATTTTTGTTGAAAATAATCTTTATGCATGCAATTGGTTAATGATAGGCTTCCATGTTCTTCATGAATTGGTGTTTGCAATAAGGTATCATTGAAATTAATTTGTTTTTAGCAACTAATTGTTGTTATTTACCTTTTCAAATACCAGGACTAAATTGCTAGTCTTTCCCGTGGCTCACGAGGAGAAGACATGAAGAAAAGGATCATAGAATATGATCCCATGAGATTCAAGAGTACGCAGGCTGCTGCAAGACCCATACTCAGGCATGCTGTTTGAAGAGTTCCGGATATTCTAGCAGTGGCCTGGGGACAGGCTTATTCTTCCAGGAGGGAGGTGAAGCAGCAGCAGCATATACCAAGGACCCACAGGATACAGAGGATGAAGATTAACATTGGTGTTTTTCTTTCTTTTCGTTCTTTTATTTTCTATTTTCTTTTATTTTATTAATTAGGATTTTGTTTATTTTTAATTTTAGGATTTTTAAAATTTTTAGGACCTAGGAATTAGGAAAATAAGGAAAATTTTTTCAAAATTTCTGAAATTGGGCAGTTGAACTAACCAGATTAGGAAAGAAAAAAGGTCTTGTGATTAATTCCATAATCAATTAAGATTAGGATACTTCACATGAGAATCTATCAGGGTAGTTAATTAAAATCAGTAAATGTTTTATCAAGGAATTTAGCCAAGTAACCGGTGAGTTGAGAGCCCAAACACTAAATTTGAGAGTTTTTCAGCACTGTCTGTCAACTTTTATTGATTGAGTTTTTTGAGCTTATCCTGTTTTTGGAAAATATGGAAATGAAAAAGGCAAAAAAAATTTGTTTTCAATATATTCGCCCAGAGCCAAAAAGCCAACCTTGGTACAATTTTTCCAAATTTTGATAACCCATTTTGAGCCTTAATTGATTATTCTTGTTCACCCAAGCCAAAAAAAATATATATATATCCTGTCCCTCACACATTTGGGATAGAGAGCAAGGTGGCAAGTAGAAAAATAATGGGAAGAAAAGGTTGAAATTCCAAGGAGCAGGTACAGAAAAACAAAAAGAAAAAGAAGATCACTCCCCTTAAAATCAAAAAGAAAAAGTAAATTGAATAAGTTGGGGGAGTGCATCTTCAAACAAGGAAAGAGGCCTGCAAAGAAGAGAAATAAATCAAGAAAAAAAAATGGTGGAAGGAGAGAAGATCAAAAGCAACATCCAAAGATGCTCTCTATTCTAAATGTTCATTGTTTATCCAAAAAAAACCATAATTTCTTGATAACTCAGCCTCATTACAACCTTGAAAATACCTTTTGATCCATGTTAACTATAAACAAGCTTAGGAACTAGAAACGACTATCAATTTTAGTTGTTCAGCTGTGGTGAAAATATTGAGGGAAACAGTACCCGTGAGCATGAGTGAAATTCCTTGGTATTTTGTTTATTGCTTTAATTGCTACTCTTGAGAAAATTCAACTTGTTGATTATGTTCTAATTTTGGTTGAGTCATGGTAATATCTCTTGATCTCAATTTTTCTTAATTTTGAAAGTGACTTCTGCCTAATAAGAGATAATAAAGAAATTTTCCTTGTAGTTATTTTGAGAATTTTAATCAAGGGTGTTTTGAAATTTGACTGCAAGGGTGTCTTGTTTGAGGACAAGCAAGAAATTAAGTTTGGGGGTATTTGATAAGTGTAAAATTAGCGTTATTTTCATATAGTTTTTATTACACTTATCAAGGTTAAAATAGTAATTTATGCCCCAAAATATCCCTTTTTATTAATATTTATAATAATTGTATTTATTTGATACAAATTTGAATATGATGCTATTTTAAATAGAAATTTGCTATTTTATGCAGAACTATAGCAGATTTGGGACAAGAGTGGAAAAAGCATCAGAATGGAGGATATTGCAGATTCAGAAATTAAATAAATAAAAGTAAATCAGAGAATCCTGCAAAGAATCTTTTCAATTCAAATCCAAGGCAGATAAATACAATAATAATTCGGATCAAAGGGATAAAGGAAAACCAGATGAGATCAGAAAGGAATCAAGAGGTTAGATCCACAAATCAAGGAGACGTCCTCATTTCTAATTTAGAAATAATGCTTGTTGGGAGCACTATTTCCAAATTCGTGAAATCATTTCGTTCATTTCGCATATCAATATACAACATAATGGCTTGAGTAACCCAACAATTACTAAGCTCCAAACATTACATACATAAATCAAAGAATACCAATACAAGTTTGCCATCAAGGCTCCAATTCAATGCATCAAGTAACTTCATAAATTCCTAAGAACATCCTAATTAATATCGGTAATGGTTCTAATCAATGTTAAATACATCAAACATAACCAAACATCAAGCTATTATCATCAATGAGTCTTCTACTGCTCGTCACTATCCTGTAGAGTATCCTGCACATCTGAAATATTGTTCCCATGGAATGGGGTGAGACTAACGTCCCAGTGAGTGTGACAAGTGTGTGCAGTGTGGGGGAGAACAACCAAGAACCACCACAATATACATATTAATTCGAGAAACATAAATGAAGGCAATTATCATACTGCTCAAATAACTATTACAATCAACAATAACTTCATACCCATCAAACACAACACAATCAAAATAATAAAACTTATAAATGCATGTCTGTGAAGTGTTGTAACCCAACACCCGGGGTCTTTTCACTGTTACATGATTGAGCGCGCTCGGCCTGAGAATCCAAGGACCGTCGTCCAGGGAAACCTTAAATTAAGTCTTAGCTGAACATGATGCACATATTGATTCATTTATTTTTCATGATTGAGGCTTCCCCATCTTCCCCTTGGCCGGGAGGTCGATGAGTTTGCCTCGTCTTGCTTAAACATGATTTCCCGAAGGCCTGAGATGGTCCGAGGACCCTGCGATAGCCCGGAGGCTCTGTTATGGCTATAAGCCTTGTGATATCTTAACTCATAATTTGTAACTGTGATGGCCAAAGGCCTTTGATTACATAATAGTATGCTCAATAGTTCATGACTGTGATTTCTTAAATTCATAATTCCATGGCTGTGATGGCCAAAGGCCCATGATTTCAGAATAACATAATCAAAGTTCATCATACATAATCATCCAAGTCATCTATCCTATGGTTTTGCAAATCAATACATCCAATCATCAATACATTCATATTTCCTAAGTTTGTGTCACACATACATCACTAATTCAAGAAAGAATGGGTGAGGAGAATGGGGATCATATTCTGAACACAACAATAACAAACAAGTGAGAATCACACCCACCTGAGAGTCGAGAAAACGGAGGAAGAACGAAGAATTGAGGGCCTTGATGGGGGAAAGATTGATGCAAGACTCGTTCTTGATGAGTAGAAATCGTTCTTGGCCTTTGCTGGGACTTCTCTCACTAGAACCCCTCTGTCTCTCTCTAAAAGTGCGAGAAAACGGATGAGAAAATGAGTGAAAACTGACTGAGTTCGAATTTTAAACGTGCAGTAACTGTCAAATTCGCTCGAGCTAATTAAATTCACTTGAGCGAATTTACTGAAGCCACGTTCCCCTTCGAAATTCGCTCGAGCTAATTAAATTCGCTTGAGCGAAAATGAGTCTGTTTGAAGGTGCGGTTTTCATCAAAACCCTATCATATAACCTATCAAACTGAAGCCCCGAAAATAATCTTTCTAATGAGAGTGGAATCACCTCAATCGGACATCTACAACTCTAGATATTTGCAATTTAGTGCACCAAGGTCATTAGGCTTAAAACCTAAATCAAGCAACAACCTTAGTTTTTGCCTCTTAAGCTTTTCCTCATCCATCTACATTCAAATTCGAATTCGAATCTTATATTTAAAACATTATCCTAAACTTGATATTACTCTCTTATCTCTATTTCTTGTGATGTTATCATTCCTATTTTGGAATATGATCTTTAAATTAAAATGCTAAAGCATATATCTTTCCTGAGGATATCCCAATCGGTTCTGATATTATTATATTAATATTAATAATATAATAACTACTACATTTATAACAATTAAGGTTAATTGAAACATTAATAATATAATTTATCTTCTAATAATTTTATTATTATCTAGTTATATTAATAACAATTATTATATCTTCTAATATCAAATTCTATATCTCTATTTTAGTATTCATATTATCGTGCCATTATTATATCATTAATATTATAATATTATTTTATTAATAGTTACCGTTATTATTATAAAGATTCTCTTTTCATAACCAATATTATCGAAATACAGTTATAAGTATTTTTATTTTATTATCATTATTATTTTGTTATAATTTTAGATTTCTAAATTTTTGGGATGTTACATGCAGCGAGTCACACGCTCCATATGCGCTTAGCGCGCGTGGAGCGCATGAGCAGATTGGCCAGGCTTCATGTGCGCTAAGCGCACATGAAGCGCGTGTCCTGATTAATGAAGTCGCGCGCAGGTGACGTCAATTAATGAAAGGGAAGCTCCTGATTGGTCAAGCTTCACAACAGTGACGTCAATTAATGAAAAGGCAGCCTCTGATTGGATTAAACACTCACCAGTGACATCACAACCTGATCCCTGAAGGTTTTCCAACTCTATAATAGAGCCCTTTGCAAAGGTCATAGACACGGTCCTTGGGACCAAAACACTAATACACAGAGAGAGTAGTATAGGATTGAGAAAGGTGACAGATTTCTCAGTAGTTTGTAATGGCTACCATGAGTAGCTAAGCTCTCTAGTAGGATTTGATGTAGTAGATTTGATCCCCTTGTGTATAAGAATTCTCTTTTCTATTTATTTATGATTCTATGCTTGTAATCTATCGGTATCTTTATGCTGTGTGTAATGCATCAACTCCGCGCGTGCGCCGGGATGGTAGGCTAGTGCTCTGGATACAAAAAGTGGAACTCCGGCTAGTATCAGAGGTAGGTGAGCATGGAGCTGTTCATGAAGCTTATTCTTAGATTGCTAAAGGTACTCGGTTTAATTATATCGTAGCATAAGGATTGTATTCTAACGATCGGAGGTTCAGTGAGTGACACACACCTCCGTAGGTGCCTTATGTGAAAGTATGGTTAAATCGATAGCGCTGATTGCAAAATACGGGGAATGTTCGGGGTCGCCAAATGCCACTTTGAATGCCTGTAGAGAATAGCTTTTGGCGTTTAATTATGATATTATAGGGGAATTTGCGGGTACGATAATTACCAGGCATGCCCTATAATTATTGTAATTAAACAATGCTAAGGTAATTACAAGTACGATCATAAATAAGGGAAAAGGAGTTCAAGTACACAAGAGGGGGGGGGAGATGAAACGAAATCAAATCCTAGTCCTAAATACTATTATCTCGTGTTATCTTTGTTTATTTATTATTCCGTAAAACCAACCTTTTTGCGAAAACGTTTTATTGAAAATATAATTACTATAACTCTACAAGTTAAAACCGCTCCCTGTGGATACGATAAACTCACTTACTCTAAAACTACTAGACTACTGGTAAACTTTCCAGGAAATCCATCAAATACCAAGCTCCAATTGAAGACCAATGTTGTAACACCCTCATTCTGTGACGGGTATTACTCGACTGACTCGGTTGCGATTTGTTAATTACTCTTTTAAGGAAGTGAAGAAAATCAGTGATTTTTTTTAAAAGCGTCATCTTTGATTAATGAATTATAATTGGGATAAAACAAGAAGAAACATATTAGTACTAAAAATATCATTTCCTTACTATTCAAAATTATAACGGAAATAGCATACATCTAAGTTGGGGTTTTAGCATAATACATTACAAAAACAAAGTGGACTTTCTATCCGGCTACGACCTATCTTTACAGTATACTGCTACTTATATATATCCCTAACACTACCACTCGAATCGTCAAGATCTGGTTCAACCTGAACGCCACGTCTATCTTCAGAACAACATGCATCATTCCAGAGTCCATGCCCCTTTAGGTGCCAAAAGAGTGACAGACAACGAAAAAGAAAGACAAGGGGGTGAGAACACTTAACATGAACTCACTTAATGCAGGATATGATGACTAAAGTAAACAGATACGGGAATTCACACAATTCATACAACAATAAACACAATCATTCACATAGAAGGTCACAAGATCAAAAAATTGTGTGATATGCTCATACAATGTAAGCAAACCACGTCATTCACCAAGGAATTCAAACGACTACCATGTACCATGCAATGCATGAGGGCCCAGGGAAATCACCACCACAATGCACACAGCAACTGCAAAATCATATGGACAATGTGTCAGGAGTTAAAGTCTGTACTAGTCTCAGTACTAAGAGCCTTGCTCATATATTTTTTTTTGGCCGAATTTTCTTTTGTGATCCTTCCAGACAATCTCAACTGACCCGAAACCATGAGAGCGACAAGCATAGTCAAGTTTAATCCCCTAAACTCAACAGTAGGTAGCTAGCCTACGTCCCCTGATATTCAGTCTGGAACTCAACTATCCTCAGGGCTGGCATCCCTTTCAGGACCCACTGGAGTTCTTTGCAAAACCCAGTGTACCAGTCCCAACCAGTTTCACACCGTACCAACGTGTCACTGCCATATTAGGTCATAAGGTACACAACCTTAGACATCACCGATGCTCAATGATGCATGTCTTGCATTCAATGCTTTCTCAGCACACACAGTCCTTACAGGCAAAGTCCGTTGAATCCTTCCACGTAACCACTCCCCCGCGGCACGACACCGATTCAATGTCTTTCCTTCGCAAGGAAAACCAAACCCCATCTCGGGTCAATTCACACTCTCTCACTATGCTTCTCAAGTCTTATGCAAGTAGAGTGTGTTGTTACAAGCTTTTAGGGTAAGTTGTATTCATCCGTCCTTAAGACTAATGATTATTTTCACTTAGGTTCCATAACATACTAAGACTTATATTTGTTTCTTATGAATAGTACTTCTCCTAGGTATTACCTCCTAAGTTGAGTCTATCTTTCCTTGATAAAGGTTTAATATGTTTAACAACCCTTAATTAACCAATTAGGATTAGGTTTAATCCCTAATTATACCTTAGTTATGGTTAATCTTCCTTAATTAGTCTATGATTAATGCTAATCTTTCCTAATTAAGTCTTGATCCTCACTTAAGTCCTTAGTTAACTCTTAACCATCCCTTAATCTCTTTCCTAATCATGGTTTAGACTTTTAATTAAACTTGATTAAGGTTAACCACAATTAATTAGTCCTTAATCGTCATTAGGTCTTAATCATATTATTAACACATCATTAATAATTAATGATTAAGATTAATTATGAGCATATGCAATTAAGACTTAATTATAATTAGACTCGATTAGGTCAAATCTTGATTAAGATTAGGGTTAATCCTCATTAGGGTTGATTAAGGTTAATCTTAATTAGTTCTTCCTTGACTTATCAACTTAAGTGATTTGAACTTAGTGGGCTTACTAACTTAATTTGAATCTTGATCTTTATGGGTAGGATTAGAGTTGAGGCCCAACACTAATCCAAGCCCAATGTCCATTCATATATATATTTTTTGTTTGGCCATAGGTGTGTTTTATGAATTTTTTGGAAGGCAATTGGGCCCAAACTAAAGGCTCAATGGTTATGTAACTCATAAGGGTCCATTTTACTAAGTTACCGCCAAGTAAAATGAGTTTTATGGTGACTTTTACATAGGTTTATTTTTTACCCGAATTTGATTTATTATTTTACAATGGAAGTTACTATCTTTTACTTTTACATTGTTACTTCAAGTTTTAACCCTTAACATATTGGACTACTAAAGCCCATAAACATGCCAACATCATTTCCATCAACTTTCAAGATCAAACTCATCCACACCAAGAACATTTGTGAACATTCAAGAACATTCAAGAAAACCAAATTCAATAAATTCCCAACAAATTGTGACAATTCAAGTATGATGTACTACAATCACACAAACCAATAATTTCATGTTATTTCATCCAAATACACATATTTTCATAAGAAAGTTTATACTTTTAAACATAGTAAAAAAACTTCATTTCCATGATCCAACCAAGTAAACAAATTTTCTAAATTCAAATAACCACTTGCATGTACCTAAAATCATCATATCAACACATTCCAACCATCAAACAAATTTTAGAAACATGCATGCATCTCCAAGTAGACTTGGCCGAACCATATTAGCAAAGGAATAGGTTCCAATCATCAAAATAATAGCTTGCATGCATTTAGAATCAAAACATCAACACATTTCAACCATCAATCAAATTTTAAAGACATGCAAACACATTTAAATGTGCTTGGCCGAACCATTTCTTTAAAGAAATAGGTTCCAACATTCATTTTCATGGTGAGAAAAAGGGAGAGGGAAAAAGGGTCAAGGGTCACCCTTTACTCTAGCCACCAATCCTACTAGAGTTCAAGGTTCTCCCCCCTACCTAATGAAATCCAAGCTCCCAACAAGGAGGATGAACTTTGTAAACTCCACCCAAATCAAATGATTTTCCCTCTTTGTGCTCCTTGTGATCTCCCAAGCAAACTTTTTCAAAGGATGAAGGTGAAAATCTTTGAGTTAAAGGCTAAAAAATGGAACCTTTAACAAAGTGTGAAAAATGAAAATGGAGAGAGAAGGGGAAGAGTGTTTCACGGCTGTTTGATGAGAATGAAGGAGAGAGAAAAGGTTGCTTTTGCATGTGGTAAGGAAGAAATGACACTTGTAATGTGATGCATCATGATGTAGACTTTTCTTTCTTACTTTTGACTAAGAAAGTGTGTCAAACAAGCTAATGGTGATTCCTTCTCCTTGCACATGGTACGTGAAGGCCTTAAATGAGGGATTTTGGTGAAATGTTGGAGAAATTTTCGGATTTGTTACAAGGGTAATTTGGTCATTTTCCAAAAAGAGTAGGGGTAACAAGGTAATTTCACACCAAAAATTCCCAGAAATTCTAGAAAAATTCCTATAATTGTTCTAGCCTATTTTAAGCCTAAAAATGTTATTAGAACTCACTTCTCACTTAAACTCTCATTTCCCAATTTTCTCAGTTTTCACACACAACAGTCAAATTTCAACAAGAGTAAGCAGATAGAAAAATTGTGGTGTTACACAAAAAATTCTATAAAGTTATAAATAGGGTTTTAATCCACTATTAAGGTCCAAAATATATTTTCCATATTATTCCATGAATTTTCATATAGTGGCTAGGATTGCACTGCCAACCAGGGGCGTTTTGGTCCTATTGCCCAAAAGTGCCAGAAAAATTCTAAATTAATTTCTAAAATTCATTATTAATTATAATAAGACCACTTTGACTAAAATATAGATCCCCTTAAGTTTTAGATATTTTTCATAATTGACTTTATATTTCTTTAACTGTACAATTACTAAGGGTATTCAGGTCATTTTCCCAAACTCCTCTTTAGGAAAATTATTTAAAATTATGGTTGGATAGTTCCAAAAATCTAAATTTTTATTGTTTATCAATATCTCCTAAATACCTCACAATTTTATTTCTAAACTTTCTTTATCATATATATACACTAGTAGAGGAAATTGTGGGTTTACAAATGTTGAGGGAAGGGGGTGACCAAGGTGGGGCGGCCAAGGAGGAGTTGTTGAATGAATTGTTTAGTTTTATTGCTTTCAATAAATCATTTGGCTGTTACAATTTACAATAATGTGGTTGGTTGTTACAAAAGAGTAATGAAAGGAAATCAAGGTTGAACCGTTACAAGGAGACAAGGCTTTATGTGCATAGACGTTACAATTGAAGAGCTTGTTGGGTGGTTACTCTTGGACAATGATGTGCGGCCAACATGTTCTAAAATTGGCTGAATTATGACCGTTCCACATGTGCAGCCAGCAAGTGATTAAATTGGTGGAATAAATCTAATAAAAAGGGCGGCCAACACATTGAAGGAAGCTATTAAATTGGTTGATTGAAGCTACTAAGTGGGCGGCCAACATATGTTGAATGTATCATTATTTCCATTCATTTGGAGCATTATTTGGCTGAATTTTTATTTTTGGGCGGCCAATGGAAGTTTTATTTGGCTGAATTTTATTAAGGCTTTGATGAATAGCTACAAGGGTGTAAAAGAGGCGACTACATTGGGTTAATTCTAGCTTAGGAGTTTAATTACTTGTTGGATGTTTTATGTTTTGTTTTTATTTCCTATTGGGATGAACATCAAGAGTCATTGCATGGTGCGCATGGAACTATTTAAGGGACATGCAATGCATGCAAGAGGGTTAGAAGTTGAATGCAAAAGTTATCAATCAAAGAGAGTGCTTCTCTAAATTAATTTCTTGCTTTATCAAGAGTTGAGGTTTATCAAAGTTTCTTCACCTTTGTGTGTGTAATCTCAAGGACTTATCTTTCATCCTTGAAAGTGTGACGTCCAAGTTATCTTCTTCCTAATTCTAAATTTCTTCTTATTATTATTACAAATCTTTTATCCTACTTTGTTCTAAGTGTGCGCAAGAATTTTTAAAGTTTGAGGCTGACTTGATTAAATTATTAGTCTGCTTATTTCCAAAGGTTGAATTACAAAGCTCTTGTTTAACAAAGAAAAGAAAGTTGTTAAGTATAAAAGAGAAGAAAATGTATGAAACTCAAGTGCATGTCAAAAGGAATATTCATGTTTTCAGCCTACTAAATTTCTTAAGATCCTTAGTTCGAATCCTAATACATCATAAGGGTTCATATCACAAGGTGACAAGAGGAAAATAGGCAGAGGGACAATCCATAAATTTGTAAGGTGGAAAAAAAGGGAGAGCATTATTATGGGTTGGTCTAGATATATGAAGAAAATTCAGCAGCCTAAGATGATTGGAAAAGTCCATATATTGATCAAGATTAGGATAAAGTGAATTATTTGAAAAACAATTATGTGGCACGGTTGTATGACACTAATTAACAGAGTATTTTCATCACATGAACTTTCATGTTGCAAGGTTTATCCATTGTTAAAATACAGTATATGGGTGATATATTGTTTCATTGTTAGAAGTGGATGGAGAATACTTGCCTGGATTAAAAGAGTGGTTAGGTGCCCTATTTAAGTCTATCAATCTTTGGAAACCAGAGGACGCGTAATTTAGTGTGTTAGAGCATGGGTCAGATGTATGGGTATTCCAATAATACACAAATGTTAGGAGGATTTTCTTCATTACGAGAATAATTTAGTGTGTTAGCAACTCCGCGTTGGAGTTGCTATAGCACAATCTGTCAAAAGATAAGAAACTTGGTGCGATGTTGCTGCGTTGGAGCAGTATCTTTTGTAAGAAACAATGAGACACTGCACATACCGTGTGAATTGAAAGAAGTGGAGCCAATCGAATATTTTATTTGTTTTATACATAAAGTGAATAAAAAGTTATGCAACCTCTAACAGTAAAAAAAATGGTAAAAATTAGCTAGATAAAAAAACTGAAATTAATGCAACGACTATTTTAACGGGAAGAAAAAAAACGGTAATTTTTTTTTATAAAAAGGGAATGTAATAAATTTTGAAATACAAACATTATTTAACTAAAAGTAAGTATATATTTGTTCAATGTTAAAAATTGACATACTAATATTTAAATTTGTGATGAATAATAAATTAATATAAAGTGGGGTGGATTGTGTGGTCCATTTAAGAAATTTTAATAGAATTGTTGGGTGAAGGAAAAAGTTAGTTGGATTGCTTAAAATTATAAAAATGATATGACATTATAGAAATACATAAAAAATTATATATTTATTCATTGTAGCCTTCTATCATCTATTTATTCATTGCCGTCAAAAAAAAAAAAAAAGACAACCTTGGGTGCGAACACGTACTTAGTCTCAAGATTGGACTTACATGAATTCAAGTCAAAACTTCTAGTTTGGAACCTATTATCAAATGTACCTAGAAGCTAAAATTAATGGGAGGGTATTTGTTGTTCGTATGATTGAGGAACCTTGGAGGTTAATTATGAAAGGAGTTAGGTGCTACTATAGAATTTTAGACTAATTTAATAATTAAGGTAGCCCATATAATTTAATGATCTAGCTTTAATAAAAGTGGGTCTAATGTACTGGTTATTGACCCAATATAAAAAATAAAGTTAGAAGGTATTTTTTAATTTCTCTTCCTTTTTAAATTAATAAAGGCAGTTAACATAAAAAGGTGGATAATAGTAAAAAGGTCTCATATTCTTCACCATCAGAGAACTAAGAGAGAGGAAGGAAAAGGAGAGAAATTTTGGCTACCGATTTTCTCTACCCTGCAATCCTCTAAAAGGAGTTATGGATTTAATGTTACAAATGAAAATTAGAGACAAACTTTTTCATAACTGAAAAAAAATCATGGTAAAATGAAAGGTGCCGAAAATTAATTTTGTAAGTATTTTTAACAATTTCACATTGGAAAATTTGCTTATGGAAGCTTTTATTTTGTCATGAAATTTTTCAGTCATTAGAGAGGAGTTAAATTCATTGAAAACAGTGACGGATCCAGAAATTTTATAATGTGGGGGCAATATATAGTTATATATACATATATAAATGGGTAAAATATGTTTTCATCTCTGTATTTTTTGTCAATTTTGGTATTCATCCCTGAATTTTAAAACTTTGTTTGATATCCTATACTTTAAAAACACCTTAATCATAGTCCATATCCTTAATTAACTTTGTTAAGTTTCTATTCAGTTCACTTGCTTAATAAATAGAGTCAACATTCACATGGATTAAATAAGACTAAACACGAAAGCGTAATGTGAAAGTCTATTAAACAAATCAGCAACTTGGCATAGTTAATTAAGGTCAGGGACTATGATTAAGGTGTTTCACAAGTATAGGGATATAAAACACGGGTTTCAAAGTTTAGAGACGAAGATGAAAGTTGACAAAAAATACAAGCATGAAAAACATATTTTACCCTATATAAATTTTTAATATTAAAAATATTAAATCCTTATGGGGGCACAATAATGCCTATAATATAAGTATTTTTAAGAACAATCTAAAACTTTTGTGGGGACAATTGCCCACTTAAGCAGCAACGTAGATCCGTCCCTGATTGAAAATATGTAGGTTAGAGACAAAGTTATGTATTCAAGTTTTTACAGATTAGAGACAAAATGTTTTCATCTCTAATTACTGAAATTTTGAATGGTAAAAATGTTTCCGGAAATTAATTTTTGAAAGAATTTTCAATAATTACACTTTCAACAATTATTTCCAAAAGCAACTATGATAAAAAAATTTCTAAATAGAGGGAGAGAAAGGAAGAAGAAGAAGGTGGGAAAAGAAATTCCCTAATAAGGGGTGTAAAATCTTTGATGGACCTTATAATGGGAACTATGAAGGGACTCACAATCCAGTTTACCAACAGGTCTTTCGATTTACAAAGAATAGGAATGATATTGACAAATCTTTTACTGGGCCAATCGTAAGCGACAATGTGGAAATGTTTGTGAACTAGCATTTCTCTCAAAGCATCTCTGACTAGATGGCAACAAGTATCAAGACTTTGAATCATGGGATGCTTTATAGAGTGTTAGAGTATGTTTGGCGTGTCATTTCAGCTAGTTGAAAACTGAAATTGGTACCTGAAGAGCTTAATAAATCATTTCAACCATTTTTGGTAAAATAACGTTTTTTAATTGCTATTAGCGTTTTCTGAAACGCTCCCCTACAATAAATATTTTATTTGTGGCGGTTTTTAGTGAGACCGCGATGACGGTTTTAACACCGATAACATAATTTGTGGCGGTTCACAAACTGTTCGTAGTGTTGAGCATCGAGAAGTATATTTGCGGTGGTTTTCAAAACCACCTTACAAAATTGTTCAAACAATCGCGGCGATTAACTATTTGTCGATGTATAAAGTTTTAATAAGGAAAACACTTAGCGGAGGTTAGTTAACCGTTGCTATATACAATTTGGTATAGTGTTCTTAGGATTACTACTAGCTGAAATTGTTTTTTTTTTTTACAATTTTATTGTAAATATTATTCATATTTACCAAATTTAAAGTTATGATTCAATAATTAAAGATGACCTTATCCAACATTTACAGTTATCAGCTAGTTTTACCAAACATTTCAATTCAATTAGCTAACTTTTCAGCTAAGTATCCACTACTTTTTTCCAAACACTTTATGTAGCGAATGAAGTGAAGAAACTAAACAAGCTTATCTGATTGAAGAGGCTTTGAGACGAGTAGCATGAAGGCAAAGAATATGAAGCTTGAAGGCTAGAAGGATCAGTGGACATAAAACTAGGGGAAGACTGGATATCGAGAAAATTTGGGTGTTTGTCATAGGGGTAAAGGAGAAGAATAACGAGATAAGTGGACATGGAAAAAAAGATCAAGAAGGTGATAAGAAAATAATCCAGTTTAATGGTGGAAGGGGCTCTCGTGGGAAGATATGAAATATTAAGTTATAATATCGGGGGTTTAGGTGGGGGACGATGAAAAGAATGGAGCTAAAGATATTAACCAGTGTGGACAAAGTTTATTTTATTCGCATTCAAGAAAAAAAAATCTAGATAGGAATATATGCAAGGTGTTGTGGGAGAAGAAGATTTTGATTAGCTAGGTTGCGTCTTCAACTGATAATAGGGCACATGGGTATTTATGTTCATCGAAGAAGGGGGTTTTAATATGTCAAGTACTTTTGGAGTAAAGGATATATGGAGCAGATGGGAATGTGGCAAGTGTAACGTCCTAATTTCTAAATTCAAGGATAATGTCCGTTGGAGGCAAAATTCCCGAATTCTTAAAATCGTTTCACGTCATTATCGATATCGTTGCACACATAATTCATAAAGCGCTTAAGCATTTCAACGTTACAAAACTTTATATGAAAACATAAACTAAGTCATTGCATACATGCGCCGTCAATGGCTCAAATACAATATCCAATATACATAGCCAAGATTGGGATACTACCATACATGTACTCTCAACATGATAGAAAGGGCCCAAAGGCTGCACATGTACAATCGTGTCCCGCAAAAGAATATAAGTGACTAAGTCAAACATCTCTACATAGGAAGTGTTAAATACATCAAAATATTATTAAACTCCTAAGCTCCAGCACTCTCACTGTCCAGCTTGAGGAGGTAATGTGCATCTAAATAAAAACCACAAAACGCGTGGTAAGACTAATGTCTCAGTGAGCGTAACTATGCAATCATGCAGTCTAGGGAAGACATGCATATGTCATGCATCAGAAAATTCACAATCCATCATAATACCATACACTCAACTAAAAATAAACATGATATGCATGACCTGCATTACCCCGCAAGCGAGGTCTTTTAACTAACTCTGGTGCTAGACCTTAGCTTAGACTACAAGGAACGTCTTCCTTGGGACTAATACTCGCCAATTACTCTGGGGACCGAAAACCAATTTTTACTCTGAGGACCGAAGTCCATTAGCTCTGGGGATCGAATTCCAATCTTGCTTAAGTGTTAACTGTGGCTGAAGCCAAATACTGGGGCCAAGACAATTCATTTTTAACTAGGAGCCGAAGCTCGAAATACATTTCTGATTATCTGGGTGCGAAAGCCCTAATGCAATGCTCAACATAGCACATACAATATGATTCATGACATACATAAACATTCTCATAGCCTCAATAAAAAATCCTAACATGTGAACCTCATAACAAAAACCCCATTCATCAACACCATGTTCAAGGGCATAATCTAATAAATACTTACAAATAACTCAATCGCAAGCAAAGAAAGGAAAGGGGAAGAAGAGAATAAGGTTCATAGGGGAGTTCTCATACAGAGATGGAGGTGAGGTGTGTGAGCTATACTCACCTAGGTCAAGCCCCAAGAGAGGAAGGAAAATGGTTGATGGATAGTGAGAGCTCCTTGCCTCTCCTTCTCCTTCACTCCAAGCCTGAGAACTCTCTCTAGAATCTCTCTATAGAGTGAGAGGGGAAGGTTGGAAATGGGGGAGAAACCCTAACTTAAGTGTTTTAAAAACTAGATTTGTGTCTTCTTGCTCAAGCGAGGATTTCTCGCTTGAGCGAGCCACTAAAAGCCCCTCTTATGCACGTTCTCACTCAAGCGAGTATATGCTCGCTTGAGCGAGACAAAGTCAGGGAGCAAACTCTGAAATCTCGCTTGAGCGAGAAATCCAGAAACGAAATCCCATGTTTTACTCATATGTTCACTCAAGCGAGAGATTCTTCGCTTGAGCGAAAATGAGATAAAAACACTATTGTGTAGCATATCAAACTGAAGCCCCGAATCTTAGCTTTCTAATGCAAGTTGAATCACCTCAATCGCTCACCTTGATTGGATTAGTCTCAGGTGATTGTGATGTCCCTTTAAAGGATCATCCTCAATTTCACGATCTTCAAGCTCATCCTCAATTTTATTTGTTTTATTGGTCAAAAGCACAATTGACCACTTCACATTAGTAGGACCAACAACATAGAACACTTGTTGAGCTTGAGAGGCTAGACTAAAAGGCTCATCTTTATACCCCCTTATTAAGATCCACTTGAATGAACCCTAACTCATCAACCCAAACTCCATTATTGTTGTCAACCCACTTGCAACCGAACACAGGCACTTGGAACTTTGTGTAATCTAACTACCATATGTGTTCAATAACTCCAAAGTATGACATATCTTTTACCCTTTCAAATAGTTGATCACCAGTCAGTGGTGATGGAACTCTACCTTCTTCAGTGTTTCCATTGAATGTTTTTTTCCACTCTCGATAACGATGCTTTAAGGGAAAAAATCTGCAATGGCCGAGGGAAAACATTCTTCCTATAATGTTCCAACTGCATCCAATTTGTATTCTCTTCACATATGGGACATGCACACTAACCTTTTATACTGTATCCTGACAAATTACCACAAGTTGGAAAGTCATTTATTGTTCCAAACAACATAGCCCTCAAATTGAAACTCTCTTCCTTATATGCATCATACACCTCCACACCAATCTCCCACATATACTTCAAGTCTTCAATCAATGGAGACAAGTAAATATCTATGTCATTTCCTGACTGTTTAGGCCCAAAAATTAACATGGATAACATCATGTGCTTGCGTTTCATGCAGAGCTAGGTAGGTTATAGATTACCAATATCACCAGTCATGTGCTGTGGGAACTACTTTGAATACTATGTGGATTCATTCCATCAGTGGACAATGCAAGACGTAGGTTTCTTGCATCATCCCCAAAAATCAAGTATTCATCATCAATTTTTCTCCATTGAGGAGAATCTGTTGGGTGTCGATACATCCCATCTTTAATCCTTTCATCTGCATTCCATGTCAAGTGCTTTGCATCTTCTGCACTACGATACATGCGTCTGAACCTCGGTATGATACGAAATACCAAAGCACCTTTGCTGGAGTTGGTTCTTTCTTCCTATATCGTGAGGCATTACATTTAGGACAAATGTTTAATGATGCATATTCATTTCAAAATAAAATGCAATCATCGGGACAAGCATGTATTTTCTCATATCTCATGCCAATGGAGCGTAACATTCATTTTGCCTCATAAGTTAGA
This sequence comes from Sesbania bispinosa, assembly GCA_026901365.1. Lineage (NCBI taxonomy): Eukaryota > Viridiplantae > Streptophyta > Magnoliopsida > Fabales > Fabaceae > Sesbania > Sesbania bispinosa. The sequence continues at coordinate 1,377,223 of QLOH01000247.1, forward strand.
CCAGGAAGCACATTATCCTCTGGCAACATATTCTTCAAGAGAGTAGTAACTTTGTGAAGCTCTTATCTGATCATCCATTCCCTACTTTCAAATTATATAACTTTAACCCAGTGACAATCTTGTGTACTTAGAACAACCACCATACAACGGTTTCTCTGCATCACTTACCAACCTATCAAACATTTCAGGACAATCATGAAGATCTTCTTCGACTACTTTCTGAATCTCTTCAATTCGGTCATTGTCCCATGTATACTTGCATTTATCATTCGAATCACATCTGACATTATTCCTAGCATTACTGCCCTTATCTCTTGTCACTATGCCTAACCCAAGAAGTATAACTTTTTAACAATTCTGCAACACACTAAATGTTCCTCCAGTTCAACCTCGGTAATTCAACTTGCAAAACAACATTTTACACAAGGGCAAATTATTTTATTTGGGTTCTCTGCATGCTGAACTGCAAATCTAATAAACTCTCTCACTCCATCCTTATACTCCTCTGATAAACGATAGGCAGACATCCATTTCTTATCCATATTTTGTTGATCTACAAAGCTAATTATTACCAAAGCAAATTCACTACAAGTTACTACAATATAATAACATAGTATGAGAACATTCTAGCAAATCTAATTATAAAAGCAAATACATACCTCCAAATGATGCAGAACTATCAATAATTCCAATAGAACTAGCAATTGCAACAAATTCACTTGCTCTGATTAAAGGAATAAGGATATTCAAAATTGGAGCCAAATCACTAAGTTTGTAGTAAAAAGTAATTTAATAATTTATTAGATTATCTAATATGCATTAGGTGTATAAAAGCATATAAAGTACTATTTTTTCTAGTGAGTGGAAAGCAAAAAAATAGGCCCTGAAACATTGATATGCATTAGGTGTATAAAGCATATAAATCATATTCATTTTAGATTTTGAAAACATTGATATTGAAAAAAGTAATTTATCAGTTTCTATTATGTATTTCAATTAGCCTTAGACCATGGACAACTCATTATCCAAACAGATAGGAAGCTGTGACACACTTGAACACAACTGAGTCTAAGATTGAAACTTATAGAGAGAAGTCTATTTCAGCTTCACAATCAGTCAGTGAAGCAGAGACCACTCAAATGGGTGAGAATTGGTGTCCTCATCTCGGACTACTTACTGCATATTACAGAACAAACTCAAATGGGCTAATAAACTAGTATCAGTATAATAAGACCCGTTTATTATCATGATTTGCACCACACTTCTGTCAGTACCATTTAAGAAAATTTCTATAGCATAATAGATGAGTGACCCACTAGAAACAAGAAAACAAAAGGTCAATGTTGGTGAGTGTGTCAAGCACAGTTAAAATTATTATGTTTGAAAAGATATGATAAGATCATGTTACATGGTCAAAGAGTATTATTATACATCTATAATTATACAATCCTACAAGTATTTTATTATTTTTTTCACTATTCATTTAATTTATTACAATATTTTATTAGTTATTTTATTATAATTGTTACTACTTTATTATCAAAAGTCATGTCATCTTTTTTATTTAAAATAAATTATTTAATATGTAGACATTGATACACAAGCACAAATAAATTTGTTCAGATTAATATCGAAGTTTGGATAGTAATATAACAAAATATGTTGATTTACATATCTATAATCTATCTATAATTATACAATCCTATAGGTTTTTAATATTTTTTCCACTATTCATTGAATTTATTACAATATTTTTTTACTTATTTTATTATTATGCTTAAATAACTTTTTGATCCTTATAAAATATGCGATTTTTGCTTTTGGTCCTTATAAAATTATTTTTATTCTTTTGGTGCTCATAAAATTTGAAAATTTTGAAAATGGTCCTTATTATCTTTTTTGATGATATGTCACACAGCACATCATATGTCACCTCAACATGATTACTTATGTGGCATGGTTGGATGCATGACAAGTGGCAATAAGGATTTTTTTTTCAAAGTTTCTGAATTTTATGAGGACCAAAAGAATAAAAATAATTTTATAAGGACTAAAAGCAAAAACCATATATTTTATAGGGACAAAAAATGTTTTTATTCAAACTAAAATTGTTTAATTTGTAGATATTGATACACATGAGTACAAATATATTTGTTGAGATTGATACTAAAGTTTGGATGTGGTAATATAATAAAATATGTTGATTTACATCAAATTTATTGTGTATTTCCAAATATTTTATTTACATTCAAATGGTTTAATTTGTAGATTGATACACATGAGTACAGACATATTTGTTGAGATTGATACTAATGTTGGATGTGGTAATATTATAAAATATGTTGATTTACATTAAATTTATTGTGTATTTTCCTAATATATTATTTAGGGGTGTTCATTGGTTTGGTTCAATCCGATGAACTCGATAAACCCTAAACCCTATCGAACCAATCTGATTGGTTTGAATTTTTTAGCTAAATCAGGTTGGACCCGAACCGAACCAATCAAACCCGTCAATGATTGGTTCTGGTAATGGATGGATTAAAGATATTGGATCTGTTACCCGAACCAAACCAAACCACCCTAAATAAAAAACTATACTAAAACAGGAAAAAAATGGAAGAGATGAGAGATTAAACATCAACATACACATGCGTACAGATTTATTTGTTGAGATATTATTTAGGGTTTAGGGTTTGCTACATAGATTAATGATTGTTAATATGGTAGAGTGTTCTGATACTTTATCTTTATATATCAATATATAAAGCAAAAATGAAATAACAAAACAATACACAAAGTCACTCGGATTCCTACATTTAGCCTTATAATGTGATATAATGGTGATATTCTTTTAAGGTCTCACTGGTGTCACATCGACTCTAAAGCAAATCCAGATGAATATACACAATTTTTACTAACACCATTGGATCCTATATATTACCACTTGAGTTCCCTATAACCTATTATTTAGTCATATTGTGTTTCTACTATCGCACCATCCGTATATACACAAAATTCAATTTAAAAAAAACAGTTTTCTCACCATTCTTTCAAAATTAATTTCTTAAGTCATCCTGTGCATTGCACGAGTTATACACTAGATAATACATATTATTAACTGGTTGACGCTAATTTGCATATCTATCCAGTATAGAAACCAGCAAGTCCTAGGATAATTTAAAGGAAAAGGTTGAACATTTGATGATTGAATATAGCTCTACTCTATGACTCTATCCACTATTTTTTACTCAAACTAATCGCTGAAAATGAATGATTATGTCCACCAGAACCCATTATAGAAGCCACCAAAGGAGAAAACCAAACGGAACCCCTTATAGCAATTAGGTTTAATTTAATTTAATTAAGTGCAAGTTTGCTAATTAATTAATTAACCTTGTGCATTGCACGATCTATCTATGATAATAGTATTACAAAGGGCTAGTTAGTTGGGCATTAAATAAAGGAAAAGGATCGTACCAAGCAAGTCATATATATTAATGTTACTGTCATGTTAATAGATCTATTTGGTTGCTTTGTGAGATCTGAATGGATGGAAGATCAGAAAGAACAAGACGGTACTGTTAAGATCTAACATTGTCATCGGTTGGCAAGCAAAAGAAAGGGCAAAAAAAATAAGAGAAAGGAAAAAGATAGGAGACCACTTTTGTTTGTAAAGGATTTGACAGCCATCTAGATTTCATATTAATGTTTTTATGCCTTGGTGGTAAGTTTTTTTAAATTAAGTTCATACCTTAACATTACATGTGTTGAAATAGCTTTAGATTGTACTGGTTTTGTGGAGTTTCAGGTTAATCTTGGATTTGGTAACATCCGGTTTTTAGGGGGACTCTGCCGAATTTCCGGAATGAGTTCATTGAGTGTTTTGAGTGTTTCGAAACTTTCGTAAGCAAAAATAATAATTATGCAGCCCAACAAATTAGTTAATCTGGTCGCCCATTATAAGGAAAAAATAAAAACACAGCCACATAATGTTTAATTGGAACAAAATCAACCATGTGTCTTCAAGTCTGGCCGCCCCACATTCAACTCCAAATAACACTTCAATTGAGTTTTAAAAATGTGCAACATCCTCTTCAATTTTGATGCAATTGATCAATTTGTACTTTGCATCTTCAAGACTTGTTCCCACCTTAATAGTTGCTGCCAACACTTGTTGTAAAGCTTCCTTGGTCTTCCTTTTCCATGCCCTTGTCATAGGTCCTCCAAGTCCTTCAAGTGCCTCATGGTCCTTATCCTTGGTGATGTCATCATCACTCCCCACCCCCCCCCCCCCGCCTCTTGAAGAGGATTTTTCCTCAAATCAGAAGTATCATCATCTGCATCAAATAGAGTTAAATCAGACCCATTGAAAGTAGCATTGATATTGTACTCACCAGGTAGATCATTTTATATGCATTGTCATTGATCTTCTCTAGCACTTGGAAAGGGTCATTCCCCTTGGTTGGAGTTTTGACTTTCTTTGTCAGGAAACCTTTCCTTCCTCATGTGTACCCAAACCCAGCCACCAGGTTGAAACACCACCCTCTTCTTCCTTTGTTAGCTTGCCTTGCATAGCTCTCATTCTTCTTTTCAATATGAGCCTCACTTGCTCATGCAGCTTCTTTACAAATTCAGCTTTAGCCTGCGCTTTGATGCTTAAATACAGATATGTTAGGCATAGGAAGCAAATCAAGAGGAGTCAAGTGATTAAATCCATACACAAATTCAAAAGGTGAACAGTTAGTTGTGCTATGGACAGCCTATTATAAGTAAACTCTACATGAGGCAAACATGCTTCCCAAGATATAAGATTTTTCTTTAAGACATTTTGAAGCAATGTCCCTAAAGTCTATTGGCTACTCAGTTTGACCATAGTTTG